>JARDYH010000010.1:3691250-4921666 GCA_029215795.1 Anniella stebbinsi
AGATGCCACAGTTGAGAGAAGGGAATGTTGCTTTGGTGGGGATACTGGCATGTCTATTTGAGAATGACTTACCAGACTCTCTTCGTGCTCTGTAAACAAACAAAATTGATGGGCATTTTGTTTTTATTTTCTTTTACTAACATCTTAGAAAGTAACCAGTAGTCGGGTATTGGACAGCTGGCTCCTATTCACAACACGGATTGATCAAAAGACCCAATCTGAACAATAATTGTATTGTTCCCTTTCTTTGTAGATCTGGATAGCTCAGGCTGGGCGACAGGGTCTGTCCCGGGGGACTTTGAGCTCCTGTGTCTAGACGGGAGCCGAGCGGCAGTGGCCGACTGGAGGGCCTGCAACCTGGGCCATGTTCCTCCCAATGTAGTTGTGACACGCCCTGTGACCATAGCCAAGGTCTCTGACTTCCTGATGAAGTCCCAGGTAAGGTTGGAAATGCTGGATTGAAGCAGTTTAAGTGTTATTGGAGAGATCATGAAGCAGTAGCCTGAGTCTATGCGACCCAATGACAGCATGAGTCTATGACTGGCTTCGGATGATTGCAGCGAAGGAAGCAACTATGGTGGCTGCTCCACATGCGCGGCCCTTCCCCATGCTGCAGCGCAAGTTGGGTGTGTAGTCCAAATCCGGCATGGCAGGGGTCGTGCCCACCCTACAACTCACGATGTGCAGCAGAGGTCATAGGGTGGGTATGTCTCCCCCCGCTGCATCTCGCATCAGGCTCAGAGGACACGCCAACCTGCACAGCAACGTGGAGAATCATGCAAATGGTGGTCACTCAGGGCTGGGTGCTGCAATTGTCCAAACTCACCTTATCAGAGCATGAATCTGTGATGCCATGACAGCATGAACCTAGGAGAGCATCAGTTTATTTGATATGTCCCACTGGCCCAAATGGGAGCTGTGCAAGAGCAGGGCAATTCTTCCATCCATTAAAAAGCACTTAAGATGGGTCATTTTGTTCCATTTGTTTTGATTTTATGATTATAAATCACCCCAAGGGCATTTTCCGCTTGGGGAGTATATAAACCTAACAACCAAATAAATAAATGTTGTTCAGCATCTACATGAAACCTCTAGACTGAGTGAGGTGATCTAGAGATTTGGTCTGAGATGTCATCAACATGTGGATGACACCCAGCGCTCTCTCTCCTTTTTATCAAATCCAGGTGAGGCAGTGGATGTTTTGAATCAGTGCCTGGGCATGGTAATGGCCTGGATGCGGACCAACAAACAGACTCCATCTAGACAGGATGGGGATAGTGTTGATGGGTAGTTCATCTGCCCAGTCGGGCGATATCCATCATATTCCCACCAAAGGATCAGATGTGCAGTTTGGGGAAACTCATTGATCCAACGTTGTTACTAGACGCCCAAGCATCCTTCAGTGGCTCAGGGTGCCTTTTATCAGCTTCAGCTAGCAAACCAATTGTGACCCACCTGGACAAAGGTAACTTGGGCTGGCCACAGTTATCCATGCTCTGTTAATCTCTCACTTGCAAGGTTGTTAACTAAGACTGGACCATTTGACCACATGATGCCTGTGTGTTGTCATCTACACTGGTTGGAAGTGCTTGTTTTAACCTTTAAAGCCCAAAACGGCTTGGGGCCAAGCTAGCTGAAGGGCCTCCTCCTACCAGGACCACAGATGGCTACCAAGACCTTGGCTTCCTCCTTGAAGGCCCTTCTGTGAGTGCCATTGCCTAGGCAGACAGAGCCCATAGGGCGGGGAAGGTTCCTACTCCCTGGGAGCCCTGCTCTGTCTTTTTGCTGGTCCCAGGCAAATTAGTTGTTTATTCTTCTAGGCTTTTTAGTGGCCCTCAGAGGATTTTAAGGTTCCCTGAGCTTCTGGCTCATCGAAATGTTCAGACCGGCCTGCACTTGATTTTATTGGTTTATCTTTGCTGTGGTGTGTTTTATATTGTAATTGCATTTTTATTGTTTTGTATCTTATTTGTTAGACCTTAATGTACACTGCCCAGAGAACTTTAGCTATGGGGCAGCAGCACAGAAATACTGCATGCAAGCAAGCAAGCAAATAAATAAATAAGAATGGCTAGCTCTGGCGAGGCCGGCTTGTAATCACACTATTCCACTGCTTTTTAGGAAGCAAGCCTGGCATCTACTTTTCAGCTCTTTCAGTCACAGAAATATGGAGAAAGTGACCTGCTCTTTAAAGATGCCACTCAGCATCTCATCCCGGCAAGCCACCTGGACTACAAGGGCATTCTCGGGGAGGCCTTCCTCCAGCTTGCAGAGTCTGTCTTTAGCTGCACGCCTGCAGGTAAACTGGGCTCCTGTGAAGGCGATGCAGGGCAGACTGGGCCTCCTGTAAGCGTCATCTGTTTGCCACATTCAGTAGCATCGCTAAGGGGAAGGGGCACGTGGGAGCTTCAAGAATCCCCATTGGAACCAAGCAAAGGGGAGCTTGTGCAGTGACGGCATATTGAACCAGCTGCCTGACAGCCCCTCATAGATTGGGCCACAATGTTCCATAACACAGCCTTCCCTAACCTGATGCCCTCTAAATGTGTGGAGTACAATACCCATAATCCCCAGCCAGCATGGCCATTGGACTGTGGGAATGATGGAAGTTGCAGTCCAACGCATCTGGAGGGCACCAGGTTGAGGGAATGCTTCCCTAATCAAACAAGAGAGTTGTAGCTAGCCTCCACGACTAAGTGCTGGTGGAGCACGGCATGGGCTATGAGCTAGAGTCCCCTGGTTCATGACCTCCCCAGGGAAGTCTCAGGCTCCCACTGAAAATATCATTGTTCCTTCTCATAGTGAACTTGGGTGGTCGAACTCCAGCCTGTTTGAAAGAAAAATGTAGTCCTCTAAGAAGAAGAGAAGGGCTTCTGAATACTCAGGGGATTCTCTAAATTAAAAAGAATGAGATTTTTTCCCTAAAAATGCCTTAAAGAGCCTGACAAGGAAATGTGGCCTTCCAGGATGTATAGAACAAGAACGGGGCAGGAGCCCTCGCAGGAGTCAAACAAACAGGAAAAAGGACCTAAAAGCGATAGCAAGTGCGAATGTGTTCATGCAAGACTTGTAAAAATAATCCACATGGTGAATAACACCAGTAAGTAAAATGGCATTCAATGTTTTCATTGCTCATATGAGCCGGCAATGAGCAAAGGAGCCTTGCAAATGGGCTAAACCATAAATGAGCTGGTGGGTAAGTTATAAATTCCCAACAACAATGACTTTGTGAATATATATATATATACCCCAAAAAATTATAATATGCTGTACAATTTAACAATGTCTCTGAACGAATGCAGGAATATAATGCGCAGTACAATGATAGGCTATATGTCTATCTTTGCTCAAAGGGAGCTACAATAACAGCAATAGCAACTAAACAAAACAGGTTAATTAAATCATTAACAAGCAGTTGCAACTAGATACATAAGTTAATTTAAGCAGGCGAAACAAGTTAATTTGAAAGTTAATTTGAAGACAGTAATCCATTTCCAAGCTTCATCAGTAATTAAGAAGATAGAAGACGTTCAACAATCTGACAGCCGTGGAAGAATAAGCACTAATAAATAGAATAAAGGCAATGAATCTTCCTGCATAGTATATAAAAACATCATGAAGTGTTATTTATAAGGTAAATGAACTTGTTACCTTCCTGAATAGAATATATGTTCTTTGAAATGGGTCACTGTTCCACAATATTTTTTCAAGGGATATGTATCATCACCTATTGCAACATTTCATGAAAATAATATGAAATAAACAATCCCTTGTTTAATACAAATACTATTACTACTGTTGAAAAATAATGGCAACAAAGGAACTTGCCTGTAAAACCTCCTTAAAGGAGTGCTAATCTTTAACCAACGGCTGGGAGGAAGTGAATGTCAGGCGTGTAAAATCGCCATTATATAAGGAATTTAATGAATGCAATTAGGTGAATGTAATCACAGAATCACTGCATCATCAAGGTTGCTTGTTAATGATTTAATTAACCTGTTTTGTTCAGTTGATATTGCTGTTATTGTAGCTCCCTTTGAGCAAAGATAGACATATAGCCTATCATTGTACTGCGCATTATATTCCTGCATTCGTTCAGAGACATTGTTAAATTGTACAGCATATTATAATTTTGGGGGGGATATATATATATATATATATATATATATATATATATATATATTCACATATTCACAAAGTCATTGTTGTTGGGAATTTATAACTTACCCACCAGCTCATTTATGGTTTAGCCCATTTGCAAGGCTCCTTTGCTCATTGCTGGCTCATATGAGCAATGAAAACATTGACTGCCATTTTTACTTATTGGTGTTATTCACCTTGTGGATTATTTTTACAAGTCTTGCTTGCATGAAGACATTCGCACTTGCTGTTGCTTCCAGGATGCATATGGCATTTTGGAAAAAGGAGTGAACTGGTTGTGCTGCGGGGCAGGGAGAAGGGGGCCTTGATCCTCTCAGGCTACTAACAGGTTATAGTCCAGTAATCTAGAGGGAAGGGAAGGGGCGCAGCAGGGTTTGTTGTTGCTTTTCAATGGCCCTCTGTACACAAAGGAAGACCGGAAGGAACCCTTCCCCACTCTCCAGGACCGCCTTGGTACCTGTTTGTATCCACTGGTGCAGGAGGGGAAGGCCTCACAGCGTGAGGGAGGGGGAGAGGTGTCCTTTCCCCATCTCCACCCTAGGCCTAAAACAGCCCTGCAGGGCTTCCATTCCAGGCTGCCTGGAGCCCTGAGTAGGAGCGTTCCTCTTACAGGCTGGGTGACACGATAACATTTTGCTGCCGATAAGAATACTGATGTGCCTGGCTCGATCTTTTAAGAACGGGGAGATAGAATGCACGGAGGCAATGTTCTTTAGGCCCCCGGAGTGTGCTATGTAACTGCTAAGCATCAGCAGAGTGGAACAAACTCTATACTCAAATCCGTGAATGAAATGCTGCACCCAGGCAACCTTGATCGGGTATAACTGATGAAAATGTGCACGATTTCTTGCATTTTACACACTCGTCATTGTATGAGAAAAGTGTGAGAATCAGAGGCAGTGGGATTCTGCCACCTTCTGTGCCTTTTTGGCATTTCCTGGAAATCACAGCCCCTGGGTGGGTGAGCACACACACACACAGGCAAGCCCGAGCATTCACATGTTAAATGCATCCGCTCTTGGTTTTCAGGCATCCTGGACTTCTGCAAACAGGACAGTTGTGCCTATTCAGCAGAGCAGTGATGTCATGTCCAGAGAAACCCCACGACGATACTGACCTACCAAGAGGATTCCTGGGTTTCAGCCGCTGGTCATTTTCCTTAGCAGAAATAGGCAAGGCGGATCTTGTCCACTTGTGTTGATGAGGAAACCCCCTGCTGCTGCTTCCATGATCCCTCTGACCCTGACACCCAACCCTTTCTAAACACAAGAACTCTCCTTTACATGCTGCATCGGCTTCTTTTGGGCACCTTCCAATCTGATTTTATTTTTCATTAGCTGAAGAGCACCTTGGTACAAGTTACAAAAGACACAATGCTTCTACTAGTTTACAGCAATTGGATGAATGCTCAGCAGTTCACTGTCGTGGGTCAGCAACTAGTTTTACTGGAGGGAGGAGAGGAGGACAAGCCCAGACTCCATTACCACTCAATGAAGTGGGACACTGGCAAGAGCCCTACAGAACGGCCCTCTGGCGGCATGGCTCTGAGGTGAAGTTCACATAGGAGGCCTGAGCTGCCAATTCCCAGTCCGTTATCTCTTTCCTTTTTAAAAAAAATAATTTTATTTCAGCTCTTAACTACAATTATACCATTCTTTTCCATTCTTTATACACCAAGTGCACCCCCGTTATCTCTTTCCAAATGGTTGGGAAGAGGATGACACACAAGCAGAAAGCCTGGCTATGATCAATACACAGACAACTCCTTGGTCTTCCCAAGCCAACGTGTTTTTTTTAACAGGACAAGAAGTCCGGTATGAATTAAGAAAGCCTCGGATCCACAGACTTGTTCAAAATACACAACTAGAAGAGGTACTGTAATGTGTTGGCAACAGACAACTCAAGCTTGTATGAATCGGATAGTACTACTACCATGCCTTCAAGCCAATAATGAATTGACAAGCTAGACACTTCCAGGTGCTCATATGGGCTTGAGCAGCCAGTAGCAAGACATGCTCAACTGCCTGCAGTTTCACTGGATTCCGTTTGAAGGTGGAACTGCACAGGGAAACGTGGGGGAAAGCAGAGATGAGTCCGATGCCTCAAGGTCAGCCTTCCCCAACTAGGTGTCCTCCAGATATGTCCAATACATCTGGAGGACCGCTGCATTCTTAGGCTGAGGGAGGTTGCTTAGATTAGGGTGACCATATTTTGGAAACCCAAAAGGAGGACAACATGGTGGGGGCATCCCCACCAACATGTCCGCCTCCAGGGGGCGTGTCCAGCACCAAGGGTGTGTGCCCACCTGAACATAGCCTTGGTCACATGTCTGATTTTATAGCACACAATTAAGACAAATCTGTTCTACATAACATCTTAATGTTAAAATCACAGAAATAAAGAACAAGTGAGACATCCAATGTATCTGAAATTAACTTCACTCACTCCTACTTTTGTAGCTTTTGCTGTACTTTGTGGCTATACGCTGTGTGATACATTCTCCCTTCTCTCAAATATATTTTCTGATTGTATCCTCACTCTGCTGTAACCTACTGCTTAACGCTGCTTGCTGCCGGCTGACTTTTTTATTTTTAAAGGTCAATTCTTTTAAAACTTGTGTATGATTGTCACAAGTTTCTCTACTGTGGATGTTGTGGGCAGAGGACACTACTTCACCCTTTCACACTTATATACATTAGCATCTCAAGGCTTTTGCGTTGGCACCACATTTCACATCCAGACTTTGAACTCCTGTCTACTTCCTGCACAAACACGTGACTCTGAGACCCTCTTTCTAATGCCCTGCATTGTATGCCAGCACCGTGGGGCTAAGTTACAACAGGTGTGTCTCTGGGTTGTCTGTGCAGCCTCTGTTGTCTCTCTTGCTCTAAGTCATTGCAGCCAAACCAAAGCCTCCAGCCTCAAACAACCAATCCCCCTCCCTCTTCCAAAGTCTCCCAAAGGTCCAGCCAGGCTGCGCACTTGTACCCTGTGGCCAGCTTATTGCTTGGTCACGTCTGGTGACTCTTACTTTAAAAACCCGCCTCCGCCACCAGCTGCCTTTGCTTGCACCAACGCTGGACTCTAAAATGCTCTTAAAAGGCTCTGTGTGGCACACCAGCCTCTCAGGGCTCAGCTACAGCCATCTCTGAGTTGTGTCTGCAGTCTAACTCTGTCTCTAAGAGATATGCCAGCCAGCCAAAGCTGCAAATCTATTTTTCTCTGACGTACACTTCAAACATTCTGCATTGCATGCCAGCAGTGCAGACAGAGCCTAGCTCACAAGTGAACAAAGTGAAGTGGAAGGGGTAGCGAAGCAAAGCTACGACAAGCCAGGTTCCAACATCCGCAGCAACAGGGCATCTGCAAAGATGAGAGAGCCTCTCTCTCAACTGGCACCTCACTGTTGGTCATGAGAGTTTTTCTCTAAGGATGACACTAAATCACTCATAATGTGGAACTCTGAGAAAAAGTTCTATGGCCCATTCAGTTTTGCCCTGTGGGCTGCTTTGACTGACCTCTCCTTTCCCACATTTTGATCTGTGGACGCCTCACCTCTGCTGAGCAACAGGTGCCTGACTGCCCACCAAATCTGCAACAGGAAAGGTGCTGTGCTCGCCCAGCACTTCTGAGCTAAAAACTTGAGATCCCCTTGATGCCAAGGGCTGAAACTGCTCAAGGTGCAAGACCCCAAATAAGAGGTTTGACAACCTGACTTTGAAGGGTATGGCTCAAGTGTTTTTTAAAATTAATTTTAAAACCTCAAACTTTAAAAAAATCCTAAAAATCAATGGATGAATGGATCTACTTCAAATTTGGCTTGGCTAAAGCCCTACCTAAGGGCTATCATGGTGCCAAGTTTAATCTCTTTCTCTTTAAAAATGACAGAGCTGTAAGCATTTTTGTTAACTCCCATGGACTATAAAGTATAGCTGCCCTTTGGGTTGGGGGGGAGGATGGGAAAAATCATTTTTTTCCTTCAAATTTCATAATTCCCCTCCCCATTCCCGGATTTGGTACCAAAAATCCTGACATGTCCTGGTTTTTCCTGACATATGGTCACCCTAAAACGGGTCCAGGTGAAGATCCAAGTTAGCTCCAGGCCCCCTACGCTTCCCCCTTCCCCTTTAGGATGCATAATGAATGGAGGAGCCTTGTTAAATGGAGGCCAAGACCTTGAGTACCATTCTTTGGTACAAAGGTAGGGTACAAAACAAATAAATGCACAGGGAAGCCATTCCTTTTTTAAAAATGTAGTTTCTGTTTTGTCATTATCACGAGTCCCTCATTGGGAAAAGCAGCTTTTCTTCAATAGTGCATTTCTTATATTTATACTTGTGAGATGTGTGGCTCTGCTACATCACTTCACTACATATCAATGGAAAAGAATCATAGAACCGTAGAGTTGGAAGGGGCCCATAAGGCCATCAAGTCCAACCCCCTGCTCAATGCAGGAATCCACCTTAAAGCATACCTGACAGATGGTTGTCCAGCTGCCTCTTGAATGCCTCTATTGTGGGAGAGCCCACCACCTCCCTAGGTCATTGGTTCCATTGTCATACTACTCTAACAGTCGGGAAGTGTTTCCTGATGTCCAGCTGGAATTTGGTTTCCTGCAACTTGAGCTCATTATTCCGTGTCCAATCTCCTCTTAATTATATTCTTTTCCTTGTACTTAAAAAAAAAAAAGACAATGTTTTTTTAAAAAGGAGGTATTACTTTGGTGCACACCTGAAATGGTATTTTTTATTTCCATAATTTAAATACAGGAAAAGAAAAGTGAAATTTAAAATTCAGAGACTACCGGAATTAAAAAAACAAATCATGATGTCATGAGAGCGGCCACTGATACAAAAGTGTGCAAATGACCATTCAGTTTTTTTAATATTAACACGAAAGGCTTAAAAACAAGCAGTCCTGCAAGTGGTTTCTGAGCACAAAGGGGCTGAAGCTTCGTCACAGAGCTAGGACTCCACAGCAGAAGCCCAAACAGCTGGCTGCCTGGCCAAACATAGCCAGTGGCAGAGTTCAGACACACCAGCACAGCGACTGGCTCTGCTCAGGAGAACCTCGACAAGCCCCATTCCATGGGCAGCGGCAGAGGGATTTAAACCATCATTTAAAGAACGTTACCCTGACGGCAGCCAGACGGACCCTCCCAAGCCAAACGTTATAAGATTTTCTGCTCAGTGCCCCTGAGAACTAGATCCCATGGTTGCCTCAGCTCTTACTTGGGGGGTGGGGAGTTTCTTTTGAGCATTCTAGGTAGAATATTTTCTATGATTGTACAGAAAACAAAGAAAGCAAAGGAATCCAGCCCAACTCAGAATGGCTCCAGCGGGAGGCAGGCCTTCCCAGGGAATGCTTCCAAAACCTTTCTCTGAGGTATGGGCAGGGGGCACTTTCACCAGCAGCAGCTACCTCTGCTCGTTGCTGTGTTGGGCCCTAAAAAACAGGGGTTGCAGAAACTTTTGCCTACACAAAACCAGAGGGCTAGAAAAGTCCAGGCATAGAAGAACCCCTTTCGACACAGTAATGGTGAAGTACCACCGTCGGTGGGCCCGCCACAGATCCCGACCCATGTCAGAGGAACAGCTATGTTGTTTTCTAGGAAGCTACAAGAAAACCATGCTGAGAATAATCCTTGCATCTCCCCGTTTACAGACCTGTAATTTTAAAAAGGGAGCGAACTAAAGGGAGCACACACAAACCACACCACACCGATAGACGTAGAATTCACAGTGGAGGAAAAGCCTAATGTGGCGCATTCGCTCTCCGCTGGCACTAACAGGACATTGTCTCAGCAATGGAATCAGAAATTTCCATATTAGAGGCTGCACTGGTATGTTCGTCATAAAATCCCACTATGGGACAAAAGGGCTTTAAAAGTGAATGATGATTCAACTCCACCCGCCCAAAATATTGAGGCTGGAGATGTTCAGGTATCTCCAACCATGAGAAAGGTATTATTTGATAGTCTTGGGCAGCCTCCCTCACCTGGCACCCTCCCGACGTGTTGGACTACACACCCCATAATCCTCAGTGGTCAAGATGGCTGGGGGTGATGGGATGCATAGTCCAAGACATCTGAGCAGCGCCGGAACGGGGAAAGCTGGTCTTGGGCGTCCACCGCTTTGCCTGCAGTCGCACGTGAAACATGTCACACGGTCACATTCGAAAACGGCTGTGATGCCGAGAGGATGACAAAAGGCTCCCAATCCTTATCGTCGTCGCCGCGTTGGGAAAAGCCTGGACTTGTCCACACAGAGGCAGAGGGAGCAGGGTTCCACCCGCTGTTCCAGGCACACGCGTGGCATTGCCCTTCCACGGCTCCAGTTTAAAGGCCCAGGGTTCCGCAGGCTCTGTGGCAGCTCTCAACACCTTGCCTTGCTCAAGTCGTCGGGATGGCAGAGCGCACAGTTGTCGCCCCTGGGTTTGCCTGGCTATTGATTGGATGCTAGAGCTATGCTCATTCTGGAGGTAACGGGAAAGTACCCACAGGGGTATAAAAAGTGCAAGTGATCGGCCGGAGAGCGTGGGAGGCGACCATTGAACATTTCAGCCATTAAACCTGGCCCAGATTACAGGCACTACAGACAGCTAGCAGCAGATGCTGTTCACCATGTGAAATGGCACACTAAAAGAAAAACCTAACACAGCATCATCCCAGAGTGCGGCAGCCTTCCCACAAGGGGGGGGGGGGAGGCTAAGATTTCCTGAGTGTGGCTACAAGCAGTTCCTTGCTGCTCCCCAGTTTCCACACGTCAGGATCCAGTAGTGGATTGCTAGCTGTGCTATATACACCAGTTTATTATTAATGTGTTCAGCTCAGCATACTAGACAATGCTTGGCCCCAAATATACCATTTTCAAGTCAAAAACAGAAGGGATATAGAGGAGATGCAGGCGAGAGCTGGATGGGGGGGGAGAAGACACACAATCAAATCTGGTGGACTGTTGAGGTCTCATCAGCGTTCTTGTCTTAAAATAAAAATTAAAACCTCTTCTGCTGAAATTCACTGGTGTCAAGACCAAGATTCACACCAAGGAAAGAGCACAGTGGGGAAGGGGTCAGAAGGGACCGAGCTCTGCTACCCCGCTGCCCCCCCTTGTCTCCAGACCTGGGGGGGGAAATACAAAGGGCTCAAGTCCTTTCCTAGTAAACCTGACCTCCAGGCAGCTGCTCCACAATGCATGGAAACACGCAGGCACACGTCACATTTCAAATGAGCCCTCGTGCACCAAACAACACACAAAGTGCAACCTGTGCGGCCCTGTTGGACCTGAACTGGGGACAAAAGAACTGCAAAAGGCGCTCGCTGGTTACAGAGGATGGAAATGCCACGCACGGTTGTTTGATCTTGCTTCCACAAGAGGCCCCCATGAATGAACGCCTCCCTGCTCTCCACTTCCACAAGCTTTGCCATTTCTAGTTCCTTACATCTCGGTCGCAACATCTGGAGGGGCCACTAAAGAGAAGAGCAGCAGAGGCAAATCAAAGAACACCTGGAAGTCCTTGAAATCCCAATTATCTTTGAAGGTGCATTACTTTAGCCTTTCATCTGCCCCACTCACTTTCCCAGGGGATTTTTTTAAAAAAACCAACCACAGATATTAAATAATTTCCAGTGACACTGGAGGAGGAAGACAGGGCCTTCAAGGGAATTAGCAGTTATCCTCCAGTGTTGAAGAAAACATCTCGATGACCACATCAGACAGGTCCATACACAAGAGCTGATCAAAGCCGAGTGGCCGCTGTGGGAAAACTAAGGTGCCTTTCCAGGCACACCGGAGCACTCGAGGCCCTGGGGCCCTTCCCAGCTGGTGACCCAACCTCAACTGCCCAAGGCTTGTTCCTGCTGCTCCTGCTGAGCAAAGAACATTTCGAGGTCTGTCAGTTTCTGAATCAGAAGGACATCCAGTTCTCTCCCCTCCAAGGCAGCTTTTTGGGCCCGGGTGAAACTGCCCATCACTTTGACTCTGCTGCGAGCTTTCCTCTTCCGGGGAATGGTGAAATCCTGGAACTCCAAGATCCGCTTTCTCTTCTGCTGGCTCACTGAGATCAAAGATCCGTTTTTCTCCTTTGGTTCCTCGAAGATGGTTTCCAGACACCTGGGAGTAAACATAGTATGTCATTATTGCAATGACATCTCATGGACTCTGTCACACAAACACCTCTGTGCCTCAAAGTTTCTAACCACAAGCGGCTCCACTTTAGAAGTATTGTCACCATCACCCAGTTGACAGGACACTTCCTGGGTGGCTTTTCATTAGCATAAAGATGCCCAGGGGGAATATCTTCAATGCCCCACCAGCTTTACTCCACAAGTGCAGGCGAAGGGTCTGTAGGCCAAGCATCAGGGCAGGGGAAGCACTTTTATGTTTAAAAGGAGACGGGAGGAAGAAGAAGCAAAAATTAACACAGCTTCCTGGGACTGGAGGGAGGGAGTTGATGAGAAGCTGAATTTGTCTGCAGCCTGCCTAATCTCACTGTAAATTTAGAAAGAGTTGCTTGGTTTCAACATGATAATGAATCCAAATATACATTTAATGAATGGGTACCAGTAAAAACTGAATGTGACAAATTTAGCAAGTCCTCCAAACAAACATCTATGACCACCCTCAACTACATGAAAGCTATTCAAACAACGTCCTGTGAATGCTCTTTGTACCACAAATTAACATCACACCATCTCCATTCCGGAGCTGTGCTGTCTATACCAAGAGCTCAGGGATGGAGCCCGCCCCCCCTTCTGCTGGTAAGTGGAACCAACCTGGTCGTAGGGGGAGATTTGTAGTTCTTGTTGGTGTATATTTCTTCTAAACTGAATTCTGTCTTCTTTAACCTGGAAGAACGAGAAGAGATTTAGGGCCATCCATATCTGTGGCCTCAAAAATATTAAACTTCCGTATTAGTCACTGTTGCCGTTCTGGTCCGAGGGGAAAAAAGGACTTTACGGGATGCACAACAAAGTCAATGCTGTTTTGCTGTGCAGGTTGTGCCCTCCTGCCTTGGGTGGGGCAGCCACGGACGGGCCACTTCTCCCTTCCTCCAGGGGTGGCCGGGCAGAGAGAGGCTGGAAACGGCAGCTGCCCTCTCAGCCTTTGCCCTGCCGCCACAGAGGTCGCTTGAGCCTTCCCTCGTGTGGGGCCACAGGCTCTTTTAGCCACATCGGAGTGCAAAGAGCCCTCCCAGCAATATCTCTGTGGGACTGAAGGCAGCAGGTGCCCAGGCTGCTTCTCCCAAAGAGGACCACATGGAGGAAAGGTCGGACGCCTTTGGAAGTTCTAAAGGAGATGGATGAGGGGCTGCATTATTCCAGCGTCCTTGGCTCAGGGGGTCGGGGCGCCTGCTGGGATTCCTGCTCCCTCCGTGCTGCAGCCCCTTTCTCCCCCAGTGGCAGGCATGTGTTGCGCTTCCCTTGGGCAACAGAAAGCCCCAGTGCCTGAGTGAGGGCTTGGCCTCCGTCGGAGGCCTCCTTTGGCCAGGGCCCCCTGCAAGGACTGGTGCTGCTGGAGAAACGCAGTCCAGCCCCGTGTGGTTTGATTCGATTGCTGCTCTTGAATGTCCTAGCACTGGGTGCCCAAATATTGACCCTTTTGAGAGGGCCCTTTCTTTTGAGACCCAGCAGGCCATGGAAGTCACCCCTGGCTGGGCTCTGCCTCTTCCGTGGCAGATGAGTCCTTGGGTCTTGGCCTCTGCCTAGGTGTGCCGGAACCTCCTGCCCTCCTCTCCTCCTGCGCTTGACAGGGCTACGGTGTCTGCCCCAGTTGCTTTGGGAAGCTGCTCTGCTTGCTTTTTAGCCATCGTTCCTTGGAAGTCGTACTTCCACAAGGGAGAGCGCATCGCCCTCCAGTGATGCCTCCCATTCACTCGTGGAGGAAGGACTTGTGCTGGAGGGCGATGCGCTCTCCGTTTTGGAAGTATGACTTCCAAGGAACAATGGCTAAAAAGCAAGCAGAGCAGCTTCCAAAAGCAACTTCCAAAGACACTGTAGCCCTGAAGGAGGAATGCCAAAAGGAGAAACCTTGATTTGCACATCCAGGCTTCTCTTCGAGCACTCTTTAGATGGAGGAATGGAGGGAACAGGTTCATATCAAGAGTTTGTGTTGAAATGCAGGGTTTTCTTCCCAGTTAGGCGTGAAACACAAGAGTGGATATGAACTGAAAGAGGCGAAGGCAGCCTACCTAAGCAGGCACCGTCCAGATGTGTAACTGCAACTTCCACCACCCCTATGATGGACACCAGCGTGGGGAAGGCTGGACCAAGGCCATGATGCCGACCCCCCACCCAAACCACGCCTGGCGCCTCTTCCATGAACCTCCACTGCCAACCGCAGTGGACTCACACGGCATCTCAAACAGAGCCGGCGCTCCTCCGCAGCGTCTTTGTTGTGTGAGGCCCTGTAAGGCCCTTCTGGCCGCTCCTCCTGCATTCCACACAGCAGCCAGCACAGGGCAGACGCCACGTGAGCACTCAGCAATGCCAGCAGTTCACAACGCAAGTCAATGCTTCTACCTTTTCGGCCTGGGAAGTCCCATGGGAGTGAGGTTAGGATCTGGCTTGGGAATGGCCTTCCGAATCCGGATCTGGGACACTTTCTTTGGCCTCTTCTCCGATTCAGCCTGTGTGGAAAAGAGAGTTGGTGCTACTAGGACACAAGCAAGAAGCAGGGGAGGCTCCCAGCATGCCCCTGTATGCTGCCAGGACAGGCTTTGGGTCATACACAACGATGGGTGGGTCCCATGTCATCCTCACAGCAACCCCGCGAGAACCAGGCTAGGCAGAGAGCGAGAGAAAGCAAGAGCACACCAGACTGGGCCACCGCCAATCCCAACAGGCCAGGCCGGGCGCATGGGAGGGCTCTCTTACCAGTGCCTGCCACTGACACTTGCAAGACACAGAAAGAGGAGGGCAGAACTTCACAGAGGTTCCCCAGTAAGCCTTCGAAACAACCCTGCAGGGCAGCAGGGTCCCCATGTTACGATGGCGGCGAGGCAATAGATGCGGAGGCTGAAAAACGTAGATTTATCTAAGGCAGCTCCCTGGCCCTCTTTTCCTCCTCATGAGGATGGGGAGGGCTTATTTTGTTTTTGCTCCCACTTTCCCCACTAAGACCCTCACCCTCCCACCTCCTCAGCGACGGGAAGCAACATTCACGACCCTCCCAGCTTATGCACACTTGTTGGCTGCCCAGCTATTTCCATAGGTCAACTCACTTTTTCAAGCCGAGTACCAGTCTTAGGCAAGGCAGAGACAGAAACATCCAGTTCATCCAGTGGATGGGCCTGAAATTCAGGCGCTGGAAATCCAAGAGGAGGAGATGGTGCTGGTTCTGGAATCGAGCAAGACGTCGGTAATGGTGCAGGAAAGGAAGGTTTCAACCTGGGTGAATGACAAAGAGGCGGGGAGGGAGGGGGGAGAGACGCGTGCCGTTAAAGGCCTGGGATCAAGACCACCACCTTGCTGGAGGCAGGAACCAGGCCAGTCCTCGGCTGGGCCAAGTAAGAGGGCAGGAGAGGTGGAGCTGCATGTGGTAAAGAAAATGGCCCGCTATCCCGCAGGAGAAGGCCCCGCAGGTGAGGGGCAGGGAGCAGAGGCCAGGCAGGAAGGAAGGAGGCAGCGGCAAAGTGGGTCAGACAGGGCGGGAGATGAAGGAGCAGGTGTCTCCGCCCACATCATGCCTCTGCTGAAGGCTGGCCCTGCCTAAGAGCCACACCGGCTCACCACACCTGCAGAAGGAATCCCTAGAAAAAGCTGCCTGCGCCTGAACATGACCTTGACATGGAGAGGGGTGGGGGTCAAGTCACAGATTCCTATCCAGGCTCAGAATGGCTAAAAAGTGCACAAAGGCCGGGTTCAGTGTCCTGTGATGCAGGACTCAACAACAGCAGGTTTCTAGCCTTCTAGCCTTTCTAGCCTTCTAGCCTGAGCATGCCTGCTGAAGGCCCTGGGGTGGGAAGGACACAAAAATGGCCTCAATCCTATGCACCACCCCTTTGCCTCTCACGTTAACACTTGAGGGCAGCCTTCAAGGAGCATCAGGGGACACCTTTTTGCCATTTTTGCAGAAATGCAAGTTTCAGGCAGGCTGGAAGCCTGAACCTCCTTGCCAAAGGCAGACACAAGGCTGAGCGAGGAGAACCACACGGCAGGAGCCTCGGGCCGCTGGGCTCCCGCGTAGGCAGACGAAACTGGTGGGATATGGGGGGACGGGACAGGCCGGCACACTTACCTCACGGCATCGCCCACAGCCCGGGAAACTTCCACAACCGGGTCACATATCAGGGAGAATGGGGCAGAGCTGTTTCAAAGAGGGAGAAGACAGGAAGCCGAACGTTAGAGCTGCGCACCCCGTGGAGGAGACGCCACTGCAGGACCGATGTTTCACGAAGCAGCAAGCGGGGCTCACAGGGGCCTTACTTGGCTTCCCAGGGCTGCACCTTCCAGTGACCACTAGAGCAGGAGGGGAGGAAGAGGGCCTGCTGGGAGGCCAAAGCCAAGGGAACACAACGTGGGAGGAAGCTCTTGCTCCTTTCAGAAAGGGCGAGTTTGGGAAAAGGCGGGAGTCCAGCAGCCCAAGTGAGGCCTTGCCATGGGGTTCATTGCTTAAACTGCCCCCCACTGGCCCCCCAAATCTCTCTGGCTGGGAAGGGCCACGGCGCTTGATGCCAGGCCCCAGCAGCAGCAGGAAAGAGCGAGAAAAAGCAGCAGCAGCAGCAGCAGCTCTGACGGCCTCTGAGTGAAGACTCCTTCCAAGCAAAGGCTGGAGACCTTGGCTGGGTTCCAAGACCACCACTCCTGCAGCTTTTCAAGAGCAAGCCCGTTCTGACTGAGCCCGGCGTTTATGCCGGGGCCCCAAAGGCCAGAAACCTCAGGAGATTTGGACTGTGGAGCTTGCCCCCTTCCACACCCTGGGGCTCTCTCCGCCTCAGGTTACGCTTCGCCCGCAGAGCAGCAGGAGAGGCTGAGCTCCCCTCCCCACGCCCAGCATCGTACGGGAACTGCCCTGCTGGGGCATTGGCCACCAGCCAGGAGCTGGAACCCCGGGGACACTCTCAGGGCAGACCGCTTGCTCCGTGGGGGGTTCCGATCAGAAAGTGGAAGCGCCAACCCTGGATGACGGCCGTCGCAGCCTCACGCCATCGCCTAGAAATGGGCCTCCCAGGCAGAATTCCCCGCGGTCCACAGGGAGAGGCCTGGGGGGTGACCGCCCCCCTCGTGGCTGAGACGCGGCCCTAACCGTTCCTGCGGAGCGGGGGTGGGTGGGGAGCCCCTCTTCTCGGAGGGCTCCTTGAGGTTGAGAATGGCCCAAACGTGTACAAAACGGGCCATTGTGACCTGGCCGGTGTTTGAAAACTTTGCGGTCACGGCTGGGAGGCATCCCCTCCAAAGTAGCCCTTGGCAGCAGAGGGTCCCCGTGCTCGGGCCAAGTGCCATGTAAGCTTCTGCCGAACGCCTGGCAGGGAGGGGCTCCCTTTGGGAATGTGCTCACTGCCACAGGACACCGCCATGCGGCCCATGCTCAGGCAGGGCTTCTTTTCAGGCAGGGCGAGCAAAGCGTTGCACAGCAGGGCTGCCACAGGTGTGGCCACAGGGCAGATGATGGGGAATGGAAAGCCAGCACTCCCTCGTTCTTGCTCTCTCTCGCCCTCCACAGTGGTGCCTTCCCCATTCCGCCATTCAGACGGCCTCACCGTGACAAGACAGGAGCCTTTGGATCTCACATCTTGGAGGTTGTGGGGGGGTGGGATTACGCCCCCAGAAGGACCACTGCCTAACACAGGGAGTCCAGCCCACATGCTAATTTCTTCAGAATAGCAAAGGGTCTCCATTTTAAAATAAAGGAGCTAACAGTCACAACGTACTTTTTAAGTTTATGCCTCAAGTTTGCTTTTTATGTGCAGAACCTTGTCAAGCTTGATGACTGCATGGGACTAAGCAGTTGTGAGGGGATCCAGAGAGCCTGGGCTTGCCATGAAGGAAGTCCCAGGTGTGGAGCCCACGCCTTCTGCAACAGGCCTGGGAAGGGCCTCCACTGACATTCAGCTAAGCCCATTTGAAAGCACTAACGGAAGGTGAAACACAGCCATTTGAGAGCTTTGTTAGTCCTTAAAATGTTTGCCTTTTTTGGTGACCTTTGACCAACACTGGGAATAGCTGGAAGTGGGTGACAGTTACACCATGTGCAACCGACCCCCCCCCCTTTCCCTCAGAAGTGCAGTTAAACAGACCTGCTAGATACTTCCCTTCCTTGACAGAGGTGTAGTAAAAAAGGCCATAAAGGGTGAAAGGGAAATACCTGAATTTTGATAGAGGAGTGAGGTCAAAACCCGGCCTATCGTTTTGATCACCCCACTGCTGTAGAATTCGAAGGCATGTGTGTGAGGGAGAGAGAACAGGCGTCAAGGCAGTGTTCTTTCAAGGGGGCCTGACCCACAACCCTTCCTGTTCAAAAGCAGAGCCTGGAGGATCCATTTTGCAAGGGCCACTGCTTGGCATGGCACCTCAGGCCTCCAAAACCTTTCCTACCTCCAGCATCCCGGAGCTCTGCAACCAGATTCTGAAAAGCATGAGTGAGGTAGCTCACCTTTCCGCAAGACACGTTCTGGCACGTGGGGTGTTGTGTGTGGCCAGGAGGGAGAGAAACAGAGTTAGTGGTCTGTCAGAAAACAAGCCAACAAAGCCTGGCTCTGCTGACAAGATGGGGCTGTGCAGGAGGGCCACCGGAGTGCGCACGGTGAGCCAGCAAGCAGCACACCCACGCGTACCCATGAGAAGGCTGGAGCACAAGGCCCCCTCCCCCCCTCCCGAGGTACACACAGCGGCACAGGTGGGTTCTCAGAAAGAAGGGGGGACGGAGGTTTACCTGTTCCTGAGGCCCCGCCTGGTGGATGCCGCAATGCCCGGCTGCCACTTGCAGCGGTTGGAATGGAGAGGAGTGAATTCGGAGGGACAGGTGCATGGACCATGCTGGCTCCACAGGGGCAGTGAGGAGGACAAGGAAGAGAAGAGGCCAGCTGAGACAGGCGTGGGACATTTGAACCCCTTCACGCCCTGGGGAAACTGCAGCAGCGCCAGCTTCTGGGCAGCCAGGAGTCGCGTGCTGAGATTCCTTTTTCTTGTCCAGACGCGATAGCAGCCGGGGGAAAACAGAGCTAAGGCGGTCTGGAGGCCAAGCGTGGGGCAGCTGGTCCTCGGAGCCACCGCCTCTCTTCTCCCCTCCTTTGCTGCACTTAGAAACTCGGCAGATGTAGTGTACGACTCAGCAGGCGTCCAGGCATCGTTCTGGATCGGTGCGGTGCCCAGGCAGTGCTGAGGCAGGAGGAAAGAGAAGGTCCATTTTGAAGGCTGCACAGCATGTGCCTCTCCCAAAGCCAACCTACTAGGGATGCTGCACAGGGGCCTGCTCCCCGAGAGGATCCTTCCAGGGCGAGAATCCATTTTGATATGAAAAGAAACTGGGAAGATGGGAGCACTGAGCGCATGGGAAGTTCTGCTGCTCAGCTCAAAGACGCACAGGCTGGTCGATTCTACGGGGTAAAGTGCCGCAGCCTGGGAGCTGAACATCTCGAAGCAGCAGCAGCTGCCACCATTAATCCATGCAGAGCTTAACGTCATCTTGACACAGGAGACCATTTCCAGGAGCTTCCTGCTTCTAAGCTGGGTGTGCGTTGCGGTCACCGGGAGAAGCTGAGTGGAACACAAGAGCGGCTTGAGCGTTTGTGGATTTCTCGGAGGTGCCAGCAGCATATCTGCCAAGGCAGAGAGCCTCCTGAAGAGCACAGCTGTGTCTTTGGCAGGGCTGTGAAGCCTGGAGGAGTCCAACAAGCTGCTTTGGTGACTGCTTTGCTTTGGCGTTTGGTCCCAGACCACAGTTCCTGGGCTTTTCAGGGCTGCTGGCCGTGCAGTAGGAGACACAGAGTCGAGAAGCTGGTATTTGTGCCTGGGAGCAATCTCGGAGTGATTCTTTAGGGATGTAGAACTTGGCATGAGGCAACCTGTTTTGGCCCCTGTGAATTGGCTTGCCGCAGGAGCCTTGCCCCAGCAACCCTTTCCTGGCCACCTCCTGAGCAAAAGAGGTCGACTTATTTTGCGTGCGATTCCAGAGGCACCTTGGCTTCCGTCAGGGCTAAAGCCAACGGCTTTCGGGAATGTGCAAAAGGCTGCAGTGGGCTGAACCCTATTGGCTGACTGCCAGCTAAAGTTCCTGAAGCAAAGACTCGGGCTTCCGGTCTCCAGATATTCCACCCCAATAAAATCCTTGGCTTTTTTGGGCCTTTTCGGTTCCCAGAAAGTGCTGCAAGTGTTTCTGTTCCCACCTCCCTCAACAACGCTCCCCTCTGCGAGGGTCAGCTGCGCAAGATCTACCCGCTTCGCAACCATCTCTTGAGAAGATCTGCCTAAGGGGTGCTCAATCACAAGCCTTCTCCGCTTCAAGAGGCTTTTGGCTTTTCTCTTCTCCTTTGTTCCGTCCTCTTGCCTAACTGCAGCACAGGAAGTGGCAGGTGGAGCTGCCCTTGGCTCAGCCTCCTCTTGCCTCGGCTTCTGTGCTGGTACCAGACAGCCACCTGTTGCAGAAGCTCTCACCTTCTCAATAGGTGCCGCAATGCTTAAGTTGACCAGCTGACCCTGCAAAGGCTTCCTTTTGCATCCTGCCAGCTCCTGGTTGCTCTCTATACCCATCCACCGTCTTCGTTTGCGATGGAGGGATTTTGGGAACCCTTCTAATATACTGCCACCTAGAGAAGCATAAGACATGGTGTTCCAAAGGGTTTTCAGAGATGATCTTGTGGGAAATGAGTATTTTGCTTGCAAAATATGTTGCCTGTTCTTTGAATGCCATTTAACAACTGCTACTTTTAAGGGATGTTTCGCTTTACTCAAGCCAAGTTCTGAGGTGTGTGCAGGTAAGTGGACAATAGAAGGCCTGGTTTCAATGTTGAGTGGGAAAGCGATTTCTTTCCCTGCAACAGCAAACTTCAAGGCTTGTAAGCGAGCTGCTGAAGAATTCTTCGGGTGAGAAAGAGAGGGAACTGGTAACGTCATTGTCTCATCTGTCAGACCGCTCTCTCTCTGGCCTTCTTCTAAAGAGTGTTTCATCTTCTTTGAGGAATCAGGACTGTTGAATATTACGGATATCATTTCTCTCACGCTGCCTGCCCTTTGCTTCCTTCCTCCTGGGCTTACAGGTATTTCCTTGTTATCCAGAGGAGAATCCATGTGTGTATCCTCTCTGCCAGGACAGCTTGCTTTTTCATTCTCTGAAGCTAACTGGTTGGTATGATGACCAGCTTCTCTCTCCAATGGCATAGTTCCAGCAGGGTGCCCTTTGGCCAGAGGAGACCAGAGAGCTTTCAAAGGTAGTTCATATTTTTGAGATACGCAGATTCCTGGATTCTGAAGAGGGTGCACAGCTAAACATGTATATGTCAAACAAGCTATTTCTTTGTCCTCAAATGACTTTGAATACTCTCCTTCCACACTTGTCTGGCCATTTGATGTGGCAAAAGTTACAAGGTCTGGCTGAAAAAATGTTTGACTTGAAGTTAAAGCAGGCTTACTGTTGAACTTTAGAAATTGATTTTTGTCTAGCATATCTGAAGGGTTCCTACTGACTGTTTTGGAGGCAGAATGGAATTCATGATTTTTTGCTTGATGAGCCTGGTCCTTAATGAAGCCATTCAACTTCGGTAATTTGGGAGCACATTCTAAGGATCTTAAACATGGTTCCGGGCTTTTTAACTCTATAGTTTCTTCTTTGAATGGATTGTCGATTAATTCTGACAGCATTTTTTTGACTGTGCTATCACCTTCTAGACTTCGCTGAAGTGTTTCTTGAACACCATTTTCTATTACAAGCACTGGAACGGGAGGAGTCAGGCCTTGGTCTGAAAATGGCAACCGGTTTTGATTACACTTGACATTTTTTTGCATCTCTTCAGCTGAATGGGTCACAGTACGATCTACTTTTTGCTTCTTGGACAACATCAAGAGAGGCTGTTGATGTTCTATAATATCTATTTCTGGGGCTTCATTTTTCTGATTAAACAAGACTAGACTATTAAAATCATTCTTATACACAACAGACTGCATTTCATTCTGACAAATGGTTTCCCGTGGCTCACCTGGATCTTTAATGCAGAAATTCTCTAAGAGCAAAGTACAGCCCTGCTGCTCTGCATGGCCTGGGGCACCAGAGGTCAGGTCCTTCTTCAAATTGGAGAGATCAGGTGTGGCGGCGGCGGAGGTGCAGCAGGGGTGAACTTGGTACTGTTCTTGTTCTTCCTTGCTTTGATCTTTTACCAGTGCGCAAAGTTCAAGAGGATGGGTGGTTTGATCCAAACCTCTATCACATATCAGCTTCTCATCTAGTCCATTTCTCTGACTATCTCCATATATTTTTACACTTTCTGCTGTTTCCATTTCAGCAGATTCCACCACCAGTGAAGCTTTAATTAATTCTTGTCCTAGGTTTGCATTGGAAGGGAAAACATTGGTGTTAGCATTCAGAATGTCTTCTGAATTTACAGAACAATTGTCACCATCAGTCCTCTGGCTTTTGGCTTCTGCGTCTGACTCCAAAGTTTCAGCCTTTGGTAGGCCAGTGCAGGACATGCTTTCTGCTCCATTCAAGCAGCTCCAGTTATTTCCACAGGGATGGCAGTCCCATGCCTTACCACTGTCACACTTCTGGGGATGGAGAGCTTTCCTGTCAAGTACAGAGGTGTGGCGCATTTCTAATCCATCAGATTCTTCAGTGGTTGTTTCAGTTCTCACTTTCAGATGATGATCATCATCATCTAAGGAGATGCTTCCTGACATGGAGAAGCAAGTCTCAACAGCAGAGCAGAGATCATCACTAGGACTGCATGCTGTGGTTTGCAGCGTCGCCACGTCAGACCTCCTCTTCAGCATAAGTGCTGTCCTATCCTGGGACTCTTCACTTGTTATGGCACAACCACCACTATTCTGACTTCCAGAAGCCAACTCTTTCTTGTTATGAGGCAAGAAGCTACAGCTCCCTCTCTCCAGCTTTGCACAGGTTGCAGGGAGGAGTTCTCTGTGCAGGGTGTCTAGGAAGCCACTGCTGCCTAAAGTCAGATCAGCCTGCTGAGTAAACAGAAGCCCATTGCAGAGTTGAGTTGTTTGGGGGGTTTCTTCATCAGTAGCTAAGTTAGCATCTACTATGCTGGAAGAGTTGGTAGAATGCAGATGAATAACAGCTGAAACAATCTTTGGGATTTCTGTCCTTGAGTCACTGTTGGATTCCACTTGCGCTGAGCTCTCTTCACCTAATTCAGTATCAGCACCCAGAGCATCATGACAGGCAGGATGTGAATTCGTGCTCACATTGGAGCCATTCTGAAAGCACCCAAGGCCATTCGTTTCCACCAAAACAGCTCCATTTTCTTTTGTGGCCAGCCTTCCATCACTGGGAAAAGCACACTGAGGCTGAACCTTTGGGATGATGTCCGTTCCTGAACAGCCCAGTCTGAAGCCATCTTCTGGACGTCCTTTGGGTGACGGAGGGAGGGAAAGCAGGCCATTTTCTGGACACATGGTTTTGGCCACTGCAAACTGTTCCACAGGGACTGCAGAGGTGCCATTCTCCGACTGAGACTTGTCTTGAATCACTTCCCAGCAGCATTGCACAGCAGCTCCTCCCTCGAGTTCAACAGCTCTCTCACAGGCGCAACTATAAGAGTGATCGTTACAACTATCCATTTCTTGTTCATCATCACTGTCACCTGGCAGTTCTTCACCGCTCCACGCTTGTGACAGGGTCTCGCCCAGATGCTCCTCAGAGGCCCATTCTTCTTCTACAAGCGCCTTGCTCTTCAAGCTTTCCTCCAGGGTAACAGAGCAGCCCCCCTCTTGCATTTCACAGACAACTTCAAAGAGATCTGTATTCTGTTCCCACAGTGCATTTCCAAATTCCAAGCTACCTTCAAACAGAAGACCTGAGGTTTTGGAACTTGTGTTTGATGCTTGAATATCAAGGGTAATCCCACTTTCCAATACTAGAGCAGAACTATTGTCTTCATGCAAACTGATCTTGTCCTTCAGGGCAGGTGCATTAACTTCCTCATCTTGCTTAGGGAACTTTTCTCCTCCAGCGTCTGAACTAGAAAGGGCATCTCTAGCTGCTGATAAAGTGACACAGGTTGCCAAACTTTTCCCACCAACACCACCTTCTTCTCCTTCTTGCAGCTGTTCTTTTGTTGAGACATTGTCCGTAAGAGTTACAGGCTCTAGAGAGACTAAGGTGTCAGTTCCTGAAACAGCAACTTTGGCCATGACTGTGTCTGCACCTGAACACTCACTGCTCTTAGGTGGAACACCTGTACTCACTCTGGCGCTGTGCTCTCCTGCTTTACTAAACAGCCAGGTCCCATCAGCCTTCATACCTGGTGCTTCTTTCATGGGGTTTGACAGATTTTCAGGTGCCACCTGCACTCTTGCTTGGTTTTCTTCTACACAAAAGAGAGCGAGAGAAAGAGAAAGAAAAGAAATAATTTGTATGGCACTTGTCTTATTCTCCACCCCCCATAGTACATGAAAATTGTATTTTGTTGTTATTGCTGGGCTCACCACCAGCCACGTCGGGGGCGGTGGGGGAGGAGGGAGAGAATTCCAGTTTAAGGTAATCTCTTTAATAAATGTTCATAGCTAATATTTAATCTCAGGTTCTTGGAAATTAAGAGGTTGTGTGGGTAGCACATGCGACCAGGCAAGAAAGAATACTTCATTTCCCTGCAAGACAGAGTAGGAGCCACAAGTAGTCCAGATTTCCCACTAAACCCTGCACAGGCACTTTCATAGAATCAAAGAAGAGTAGAGTTGGAAGGGGCCTATAAGGCCATCGAGTCCAACCTCCTACTCAATGCAGGAATCCACCTTAAAGCATACCTGACAGATGGCTGTCCAGCTGCTTCTTGAATGCCTCTAATGTGGGAGAGCCCACCACCTCCCTAGGTCATGGGTTCCATTGTTGTACTGCTCTAACAGTCAGGAAGTTTTTTCCTGATGTCCAGCCGGAATCTGGCTTCCTGTAACTTCAGCCCATTATTCCACGTCCTGCATTCTGGGTTGATCGAGAAGCGATCCTGGCCCTCCTCCGTGTGACAACCTTTCAAGTATTTGAAGAATGCTATCATGTCTCCCCTCAGTTTTCTCTTCTCCAGGCTAAACATTGCCCAGTTCTTTCAGTTTTTCCTCATAGGGCTTCATTTGCAGATCCCTAATCCTCCTCGTTGCCCTCCTCTGAACACGCTCCAGCTTGTCTGCATCCTTCTTGAAGTGTGGTGCCCAGAACTGGATGCAATACTCAAGATGGGGCCTAACCAGTGTTGAATAGAGGGGAACAAGTACCTCACGTGATATGGAAGCTATACTTCTATTAATGCAGCCCAAAATAGCATTTGCTTTTTTTGCAGCCACATCTGCTGGCTCATATTCAGCTTGTGATCTACAACAATTCCAAGATCCTTCTCACTTGTCGTATTGATTAGCTAAGTATCCCCCATCTTGTAACTATGCATTTGGTTTCTTTTTCCTAGGTGTGGAACTTGGCATTTATCCCTATTAAATTTCATTCTGTTGATTTTAGCCCAGCGCTCCAGACTATCAAGATCGCTTTGGAGTTTGTTTCTGCCTTCCAGGGTATTAGCGATCCCACCCAATTTTGTGTCATCTGCAGATTCCTGCACCTCCTCCTTCAAATCATTAATAAAAGCGTTGAAGAGCACAGGGCCCAGGACTAAGCCTTGTGGTACCCCGCTTGTTACCTCCCCCCAGTGTGAGAAGGTACTTTAATTGGCTTTGCCTTCATGCAATATCTGTAAGCACACTTTTAATTTCAAAGGTGACTGGACAGAAAACAAGACAACAAAAATGCTTATGGCACTTAAATTAGTGCCTACACTACTCAATCCCAGGTGAGCTGTACAGCTTTTCAGATGTCTCCCCCACCCCCCCAGGACTTTTTTTAAAAATTAATTTTCCATACATACAAGCAGTAAATTATAACTTGCAATATATATTACACAACACCAGACTCACAATAACTAGTAACTAATAAGTGCACCCCCCCCATGGGTCCATCTGATATTTAATTATATATCCTTCCAAAACTGTAGTAAATCCTGTGAAGGTGTACACCCTTCCCCTTTTTTTAACACAAAATCTACAAATATTCCCCAAACAACTTCAAAATCATTTCTTTTCAATAAACCCCTTTTAACCTTAACACTACTAGATAACGTATCATTAATCGCAATATCCCATACTTCTTTATACCATTCTGTCATTTGGTAATTACCTTGTATTTTCCATTTCCTAACTATCATTAATCTTGCTGCTGTCATTAAATTTGTAATTAAATCTTTAACATTTTGAGTCCCCTGGCCTTTATTATAAATTAATAATAGTGCTACACTGGGGCATACCTCTAAATTTAAACCAATTATTTCATTTATCTCCTTAAATACACTTTGCCAGAATTTTTGTACATATTCACAAGCCCACCACATGTGAATATAGGTGCCAGGTTCCTGGCAGCCTCTCCAATATAACTTTGAATATTTTTTATCAATCTGGTTTAATCTTACTGGTGTTAAATACCACCTCCATACTAATTATGATAATTCCCCTTTATCCTTACTGACATAGTTTTCAATATACGCAGGTCCCATAGATCACTTATTTGTTTGTTTATATCATAAACCCATGTTGATTTAAGATTATCTTTTTGTTCTTCACCTTCTATCAACATTTTGTAAATTTCACTTGTCGTACCTTTTATTATTTTATTTTCCTCCTCCTCTTCTCTCCTTACAATCATCTTTTCAAATCTTGTATAATCTCTACATTCTTTATTTTTCTTTAACCAATTCCGCATCCATTGTTCTAATTGTATACATTTAAACCATGATATCTTTCTCCCTTTCAACAATTCTTCTATTTGTTCTTTACTCGTCATCTTTTCCACCCAATCTTTTATTTTTATAACCTTCTGTTCTCTTAATACCATTTCTAGTTCTTTTTAAAAATGTATTGGAAAGTTCTCCAGCAACACCACTGGAGTCAAAGGGGAGATATCTGGTATTAATTTCTTTTTGTAATTTACCCAGATCTCTAAAATATTCTTTAACGGCGGATTTTCAATTCTTTCTGACAACTTCCTGGTTGGTTTAATAAAGAAAATATTTTCTAATCCCAAATCCATCTCTAATGTATCTAACTCTAACAAAGTTAATTCATTTACTCTTGCCATACTATCTATTATATATCTTAATTGGTTAGCTATATAATATAACTTTAAATTAGGGAGACCCAAACCTCCCAGTTTCTGAGATTTGTACCATTTTGCCTTGTTAATCCTTGCTTTCTTATCCCCATTACAAAAATTGTTTATCATAACTTGCCAACTCTTCAATTCTATATCCGACACTTTGATTGGTAACATTCTAAATAAGAAATTTACCTTAGGCACAACCTTCATTTTAATAATCGCTATTCTTCCAAACCATGAAAGTTTAATCTTTCTATACTCCTCTAATTTTTTCCTAATCTCCATCTTTAGTTTATTATAATTTTCCTCTTCTAAATTTTCTAAATTTCTTGTAATATTAATTCCTAAATACTTATTTAAATTCCTTACCTTAATATTATTCTTATTAATCAGACCTTGTTCCTCCTCTTTTTTATAGTTAAATATCATCATCTCAGATTTGTCCCAATTTACCTGCAACCCTGTCATTTCCCCAAACTCCTTAAGGTATGCCTTTATTTTCTCCATTTTTTTTCTATTGGGTTCTCAATAGTTTATAGGGTATCATCTGCAAACATACTTATTTTAATCTTTTCCTTATTCCCTAACCCTATAATACTTTCATCTTCTCTAATTACATTAGCTAACATTTCAATAATTATAACAAACAATATCAGGGAAAGGGGACATCCTTGCCTAGTGCTTTGGGTTAAAGAAATTTGTTCTGTTATTCCAACATTAACCATAACTGTTGCATTATTTTTTGAGTATAATTGGTTTATCAGACTCTTAAATCGTGTTCCAAACCCTATTGTTTTTAATATCGTTTCTAAGGCTGGCCATTCCACGCAGTCAAAGGCTTAAAAAATATCTAAGGCCCTCAATCCTGCCTTCAGATTATATTTTTAAATTATATTTATTATATTCAACACTGTCCCTATTAAATTAGGCATCTGTCTACCAGCTATAAATTCACATTGGTCCCTTTTAATATATTTATATATAAAACTATTCATTCTTTTTGCCATTATTGCTGTCAGAATTTTAGCATCTTGATTAATTAAGGAAATAGGTCTATATGATCCTGTATCTGATAAATCTTTATTTGATTTTGGAATTAATACAATCAAGGACTGCTCTCACGATGGTGGGATCCCATCCCCTTCTAATATTTTATTATATAGTGATTTCAATTTAGGTATTAATATTTTTTTAATATCTTATAATACTCGATCCCAACCCATCCAATCCTAGGGATTTCCCCCTTTTAATTTATCAATAATTCCTTTTATTTCTTCTTCTGACACCAATTGTTCCATTACATCTCTATCTGCCTCTTTAGCCTAATTTTCCAATGTTTCTCAACATATTTTTTAATCTTCCCCTGAGAGCTGTCTCCTGCAGAATACAATTTTTGATAAAACTCTTGAAATATTTTTAATTTGTCCTTCATTAAATTACATCTTTTCCCTGTTCTGTCCTTAATTATCCCTACTACATTTCTTGCCTTTTTTGATTGCACGGATCTGGCCAGCATTTTGGAATTCTTATTGCTATATTCAAAAAAGTCCCTTTTCAGAGATAACAAGTTTCTATGGACTCTTTCCATGTCATCTTTCTCTAGTTCTCTCTTTTTAGCTTGTAGTCTTGCAAAATTTTGTTTATCTCTATCTAATATGAATTTCATCTCCAACTCTCTAATTTCTTCCTCTAATTTTTTTCTAAATTCTTCTTGTAGTCTTCTCAATTTACATGTTTCTCTAATACAAATCCCTCTTATTACCGCTTTCATTGTATCCCATAATATAGCTTGACTACATTGTCCCCTCTCATTGATTTCCCATATACTTTGCATCTCTTTTTCCATTTTTTCAACTATATGTTTATAATTAAGAATTTTTGTATCTAATCTCCATCTTTTAGCCTCCTTATAATCTTTCTTAATTTTAATATCTATACTAACTAACGCATGATCCGTTACTTTTATAACCCATATATCAATATTTGAAACTTTAGATATCAATTTTTTTGATATAAAAATATAATCTATTCTAGAATAGTTTATATTTCACCGAATAAAATGTGAATTTCCTTTCTTCTCCTTTCATCCCTCTCCACACATCCCATAACTCCTTTCTATTCATAATTTTATTTAAATCTGTAATATTATTATGTTTTTCCTGCACAGTGGGGTTAGATTTATCTTTTTGCTTATCCAATACCCTATTAAAGTCTCCTGCCATTACAATGTGGCCTTTCCAAATATCTTCCATTTCTTTAAACACTTTAGTATAAAATTTCATCTGATGATTTACATTTGGTGCATATATATTAATCAATGTATATTCTTCTCCTCCCAAAACACCCTGTAATATTATATATCTGCCCAAATCATGTTTTCACCCTTGATATATTAAATCCACATTTCTTTGATATAATAATCACCACTCCTCTTGCTTTAGAAGTACCATAAGCCTTCTCATATACAGCAGACAATCGCAACTTAAGTTCATTAACCCCATCTTTTGATTGATGTGTTTCTTGAAGGAATACTATATCTGCTTTATCTCTATTCAATAATGCTTCCACCCTTCTCCTTTTTATAACAGATCCTAACCCTTTAACATTCAAAGTTGAAACCCTTAACTTGTTACCCATAGTTTTGATAATGTTCCAGTTTGTTGGACCCATGATGTGAAACATACATTCCCCTCCATCTCCACCCACCACCCCCTACACATAGACATTTTTTCTTCCCCCTCTTCTTCTTGGGACGAACCCTATCCATGGTTTATATAAACCCCTGGGGGAGGGGGAGGAGGCAGTCCTTCCAGTCCTTGAGCAGCAACAGATCTATTCCTCCCGATCTACTACTCTTCTAACCCTTATCTTAGTACTATTCACTAATATAATAATATTACTATAATTCTTAACATCTGTGTACTTCTACATCTCCTTCTCGTGAGTTTCTACACACCCCTCCAGCAGCTCCTTCTTCTTCTTCTTCTCCTTGTCCTCCCGGGCGATCATTCCCCTGCAAACCCAATTCTCCCAACAACACCATCCATTGCTCCAGTGATGTTATCTTGTAGTATTTTCTTCCATATGAAAATTTCAAAAACACAGGATAACCCCACTGTAAGTTATTCCATTCTTCTTCAGGATCGTGGTACACAACTTGATACTCCGTCTCCAGTTGATTGTACACAAAGATCGTTGAAAACCTGTATTGAAGCGTCTTGATAGGTCAGTTGGCCAGACCCTTGTCTTATTGCTCTCATCAGATCTTTTTTATAGTAGCTCGCAAATCTCAAAACAATATCTCTGGGAGTTAGACCTCCTCTCCTGTAACCAATTCTATGCACTCATTCTATATCCTCATCTTGCCAATTAATGTCTGGCATTACTGTCTTCAACCAATCCATAATCTTATCTCTTAGTATCTTGGGATTCTCTCCAGATTGCTCAGGAAACGCTTTAATACGAATATTAGCCCTACGCTCCGAGTCCTGAATGTCAATCAGCTTCTCTTCCAGTTGTTCATACTTAATATTTTGTTCTTGTATTTTTTCCTTATTTTCTATAATCGCTTCTTCCATTTCTTTAAATTTTTCATTCATAGCTTTCGTCCCCTCTTTAACTTCAGATTTATTAACTTCCGTCACCACTTCTAACAATTTTGTTTTTTAGTCCTTCTATGAGTGTCTCATTATTTTGTTGGATCATCTTCTGGAAACATGCTAGCATTTCTTCTGAGCTCATCTGCTTTTCATCCTGTCCTCCATTGGCAACAGACCTCATCTTTGGCTGAATTGTTTTTCCAGCTTTTTGGTTGCCATTTCCGGTTGGCTGTGAATCTTTTGGCACGGCTCCTTTCTGATTTTTTCCCAACATAATTACATCTTCTGACGCAACTCTGTTTAAGCGAGATAAACTCCGGTCTGAGGGGTGCTGTTTTGTACTTCTAGTCCAGGCTGGTAATATCTCTTTTCCCAATTTCTTTCTGTCTCTGGACATTTGGCATCCATCCCAGAAATTCGTCCGGGAGCTATAACTCCCCTTATCTCTCAGCAAAGTCACAAATCATAAACACCAGTGTGTACAGGGAGTTTCCCCCTACAAGACAAGTGTTTTAAATTTTTTAACTTTGTTATGCTTGTATTTGCATTGTGTTCCCCGCCTCGATCCGTAGGGAGAGGCGGGTTATAAATAAATATTATTATTATTATTATTATTACTCACGTAGTCTTTACTTTTTGGCAGGGATATTCTTTCTTTTAAATCTTTCCGTTCAGGAGGCTTCTGATTCTGCTGCTCACTCCATTAACCAGAAGTACAACCCACCCCCCAGGACTTTTCTGAACATACTGCATAAAGTCCTTCCCTCAGAGGTCCACCAGCACCACCAAAACAGTGAATGATGACTCATATGGCTTCAAGGTGCTTAGGAGACAGAAGTAATGAGAGAAGGTGTATTCAATAACCCAGAGAAATGAAGTTACTGGTTATCATGAAATTTGTAACTAAAGATGTGAAGGCTTGGGGGGAAACTGAGAAAACATGTCCCCCACCCCAAAATTTTCCAAAAATCCCAGGGGAATATTTTTTGGGGAGGATTTCCCTGTTCCCCCCACCCCCCAGACGTTCACATCTTTATTTGTAACCGGAGAAAGCTTTTTTTCTACTATCAAGTGCTGCCTAACTGGTTACTACAGAAAGGACCAGGGAGAGATCTCACAGTAGGCACCAGTGTTAACTCCAATGCGTTCTAACATACCAAAGTGTTATTCCAACAACATGTCAGGAGTTTCCATCCGCAAGGCCTCCTACAGAGAAAGGCCTTTCTCTGGACAAGCAGGGCAGCATCAGGCTCTGCATCCGTGACAAGAGATTTCACTGGGTTCCAGAACTGTGACTGGCACCACCTCATTTGTGGCGAGGAGGAGGCAAAACATCTCAGACATTTATCCTCGGATGTTAACCAGCTCTGCTTTCTAGTTTAAACAAGCAGGGACCAGCCACAAAACACAACAGGACTTATATCTTTAAATCTGGACATTGAAGCTGCCCCCCAGAGCCCCTAGTTTGTCTTCAGCATACTGCTTCTGAAAACGGAAGCTCCTTCCTGAAGAAAAAGGTAAACTGAAGCTTTGGCTCAGGGGAGAGTCCACACTACTTTTAATCACTTTAAACAAGTAAAAGGATAATTAAGAAGATAATCTGGCTTCTAAGTAACTTCTGCTGGGCAGAGACATGTGGTAGGGGACTGTGAGAAAACATTTTATTCTGCAATTCCAATAAAAAGTATGGAGAAGCCCTGACAGTTACAGGGCCGTGCTTTTAGTCAGGACCACCCCTTCTCCAAAAAATCCCTTAGCTGCAGCCGTTGCACCTAGCCCTTCGCCTTGCAGGCTCTGCGCTGTTTGTGCACACACACGATTACCTGCCTCGTCCCCTACACCAAGGTGTTGAACGCAGAACATCTCCCCTGACCTCCCACCACATTGCCAAGGAGTGATCCTGAAAATGTTATTGTCCATTGGATTTCTGGCAAGCTGCAGAGATGTTTTTGCCATTTCTTTTTCAGAGCTTCAAGTATACCTTGTTGGGGGGTGGGGCGGGATCTGCCAGACAAAGCAACCAGGCTTGGCCAGCTTTGCAAGGCAGAGGGTCAGCTGCTTGCCTTCCTCCTGAACCCGAAGGAAGGCTGGCCCTCTCACTGCCCGTAAGGATAACCACCATAGAGAGCACAGAGGGCTTGCATCTGCATCCAGCTCTTGTGCTGTCATGTTGCCATAACAGCAGGCCAGCAAACACCAGCTGTTCTCTTCCTGCTGGCTTTAGGGGGATTTTGCCTCCTGGGAACTGGGGTGGGGGGTTGTCAAGTGGAAGTGCCATACTTCTGCATACCTTGGGGTTTGCCTCAGTGGGCAGAAACATCTGTCTTGTTTGAAGCTAGCTCTGTTTTGCTTCCAAACCAATTAGTACAGAGCCACCAGTACTGCAATTAGATGGAATGATTGTCTCCTTTTTACAAAGCAGAAAATTTATATTTCAATTTAAAAATATGAATTAAAAAAACACATTTAAAACACATCCTTCCATATGATGGCCAATTGCAAGTGTTAAAATTTCTGCAGGCATTTTAGTTCAAGATCGCTCTGAGTGCTCTGTGCCTACATTTAGCGCCATCCCAGGACTAGAGAAAGGATGATCAGCCCAGAAGGCAACAATTTGGTTGGCTCTTAGTGACTGTTGTCACTTTAATTTTTCAGTGGAGTAATCTTACAGACCAAATATATGTATTTTCAGTCATTATCTCTTTAGTCTTTTGGGTGACTAAATAACAGAGGTAATTAATTTCTCTATTTTCAGATGGGGAATGGAGGTTTATTCATTTATTCCTCAAAATTACATACCACTTTCCAAAGAGGTATCAAAGTGGTATACAGAGAAGCACATCTTGCCAGGCCCAACAAAACGTGGCGGAGGGATGAATGAACCCATCTCTCTATTAGATCACCACGTGCACCACATTCTAGTTGGCCGAAGCTATTACTATGAAATATTTTGCACCAGTGTTGTACAAGGGGCTGTTCAGTCTCCACAGTAGCTCTTCGTCTCTCACACTTGGAAAAAAATGTGTCAGACGTTCCAGACACAGAACCCTCCCGTCTCTTGGGAGATGCATGTGTGTGAGTGTGTGTGTTCAACCAATTTTTAATTAAGTTTCAAAAACAAATCCTCCTGAGAAATGCAAATGGTTTTCCAAGTCAAGGATTCTGACTCAACTTGGATCAGCATTATAACTTCCCTTTAGTTCAGGCAAGGAGAGAGAGAAAGAAACAGAAAGAAGTGAATGGGAGCAACTCCCACTCACAATTTCAAATGGTGAATGACTGGCCCAAATCTTGATTGTCTCAGTAAGTCCCACAAAACAAATGATTTGGGGCCGATTCTCAGGATCACTTAACACAGATTTGTCTTCTGGCTACAACACACATTAAGATATTTCTGGGTATGCAATCATGGCAACTAAAAGTTGGTAAGGAGTGGATTTTCCCCAGTCTTTCAGTGCCTCTTTGTGCATAGAGTGGCAGTTTCAGTTCACCTTAATGCTTACAAACATGTAATCAAGGTCCCATCCCAGAAAAAATGCCTGACCAAACACATTTGTGTACCTAGACTCTGAAGCAAGCCTGCTGTTTCAATGCAGGGAGAACTTGAAAGAAATCCTCTTCTCTCCTGGATTAGCTGGGACTCCTTCTGGAATAAAAACATACAATGCAGGTCATCAAAGCAACAGTAGCAGCACCCAAGAGACAGACATAATGATAACTTTCAAAAATCCTTCCCAAGCAGAGCAGGTGCAGTCAGTGGAGTGCGTCAAACCCCTGAATACATTAAATATGTTGGGCAATTACTAAAATCTCCCTCCTCAGCTGATCCATGCACAGGTGTTAAGGTGGGGGATTTCTTCTCTCAGCTTTTCCCTTTTACAGTGTGGAGCTAAGAGCTTTTTCCTCCTTAGCACTGAGAGGCTGCCTTTCTCAGTCCTGAGTACAGAAAAACTCTTATCTCTAACCAGCTGCTGACTGGAGATAAGAGCTTCTCACTGGCTGAAGAAAGTAGGTGGGCCCTGGGGAAGAAGCTGGTGGGATGGTTGGGGAACCCCTGCAGGCCCTATTTGGTCCATGGGGTGGAGGTTTTCCATACCAGCTAAAAGGCATTATTTTCCCACATTTATTTTGTGCTTTCAAAGAATAAGGTATCAAAACTTAGCTTGTGATGGGTGTTCTTGCTTTAGCTTTAATTTTACTAGTGTTCATATTACTGATTTCTACTATCTGATTTTTATTTAAGGTTCAATAATAATAGTTGTGTTAATCTGCTGCAATAAAAAAGAAGTTTACTGTGGCTGCTTGAAGACTAACAGGTTTATTACGGCACATGTTTCTATGGACTAAATGCATGAAGTTCTATCCATTCTCAGCTGGTCAGTATACATACACAGAGCTGTAGAGGAAAAACCTGTAAAAGGTAGGATTGGGGATCAATGAAATGCAAGAAGTCGAGTCTCTGATGATTTCAAATAAGTTTAAATGTATGCAAAATCAGCACAGAGACTGTTAGCAAAAGCAACAATGGGCGCTTAGCACAGTCATCTTAGCATGGTTGACTCAGTTAATGCATGTAGTCGGACAATTGTTATTAGCTTAAATTCAGCTGGAGTCTTCCTCTGCTGGACATTGGCAACTTCCAGATCAACAGCAGAGTATCTGGGAATACTGAAGTGTTCTCTTATTGTCTTCTGAGTGTTGCCCTTTCTTATGTCAGATTTGTGACCATCTGTTCTGTTGCATAGAGGCTGACCTGTCTGTCCTATGTAGAATGCAGAAAGGCAGAGTTTACAGACAATGACATCTATCACAGTGGGAGATGAGCAGGTGGGATGAACCAGTCATGTTGTGGAAGGCGTTACTAAGCCCTGTAATAGTATCGCCTAAGATAGGGGGATAGAGTTGGCATCTGGGTTTGTTGCTGGGTCCGGTCCCTATGTTGGTCTCTCTGAAATGGGGGCTTTCAATAAACAAGGACAGATCTACCACCGAGGGCTTGTGAGAGGGAAATAAAATCGCAAATAACAATCTTTCTCAGCAAGCACATAATCCCAAGCAACTGTCTGCTCTTCTGGAGGAAGGATCAGATCCAAACTGCACATTACACAGGAGATGAAACCTGAAATACATCCATGGGAGAAGCTGCAATTTCCTTCACAGAAATGCATGTGTGCCCGATCAAAATCCTCATGTTCCTCAAACTGCAGATCTAAAGCATTTGAATTAATTTTAAAAAAGGGTCAAGAAGCAACATATTCGATCCTGCGCATTCACGGCTAGCCATGGTTAAAACAACTCATGTGAACAGGGGCAATAAATTTAACTATATCCATCTAATAATTCTTAATATATGGACATCTCCGTAATATATATATATCTGAAATCAGCAATATCTGTATTGCTTCTCCAATATTTGGAACCACTCCATTTATAAATCTTCTATTTCTTATCAGAGGTTGATATACAATTGATATAAAAAGGTTTTCTTAAATATTGACACAAGAGGAAGCAGCTGGGATTAAAGTAAAATGGGTTACCACTTTCCATGAGATACCTAAGTTCCCCAATTTCCCCCCATCTTAAATTAAACCAATTCCCCACAGAGCTCTTCAAAGAGCCTGTTTCAGCAAAAACAGTAGGAAGAACCTTGCGACACCTTAAAGATTAAAAAAGTTACGGTACAACCCCATGCAGGTTTAGACAGAAAAAAGTCCTACAACTCCCAGCATGCCTCAACTGCATAGGACTGCACCTTTGTTGTGGCATTCAAAATGCTCCAATTTTTACCTCTTTTGACCAACAGGTTTCCTTCAAGGTTGGAGGACCCTCTGCAAGGCCTTCCTTAGCAATATCCCCCATGTCTTTTGCTATTCCTGCATCTTTACTCAGACATCCCTGAAGAGAGTCCAATTCCATTATACTCCTGTTTTGCATCTCATCATCCTCAACAAGACCACCAGTTTCTGCAGGATCTTCAGAAAAAAGATCCATCAGTCCAGGGCAAGACACCTTCCCTGTACAATCCAGCTTTTCCACCGAATCCTGGGGACAGATTTTCAACCCATGAGTTCTTTGGTGCTTAGATGGCAAACTACTACATGATAGTATGAACGTCGATGTTCCAGGCTTTGCACCTGGGACTACACTTGGATCTGACAAAGCAGTAAGTTCAGTGGAGAGGGTGACTGGCAGACCGGTGTAGAGTTCTTGCACCACAGCAGACATCGAGGAATGGAAAGTGCTAAAATGTATTTTCTCCAAGGATGCCACATCAGCAGAAAGCATCAGGACCGTTGGATTCACCACCTTTTAGAATTAAAAAGGACAATCATAGAATAATTGTGGAGTTGGAAGGAACCACAAGCACCATCTACTCCAACACTTTGCAATGTGTAGGAAAACCAGTTCAACCATCCATGACAGGTGGCTGTCCAGCCTCTTCTTAAACCCCCTGAGATGGAGAACCCACAACCTCCATAGGTAGACTGTTCCACTGTTGTACAGTTCTTATTGTCAGGAAGTTTTTCCTTATATTTAATCGGAATCTAGGTAGCTGTAATTTATACTCATTATTCTGGGTCCCAATTTCTGTGGCATTGGAAAATAGTTCTTGCCCACTTTCCCTGTGGATAATACTTGGCCACTGAGCACAAATACAACAAAGACAAGGGCAACAACCCACCCCGAGTCTTCCAATGTCTGCTTTTGCAGGCTACCAGCAGCCAAAGCTTTCATTGGGTCACAAGGGTTTTTCCTCTACCACCCATCTTTTCTTCTGTGCACCCAATGCTGAACCCATCATCTAGAGTTTACTGCTTGCTGAGTTTACATCCTCCAATTTCTGGCTCACTTTACCCACACAGGAATTTGCCTGGTGGAGGAAAGGTAAAGGCTTGGATGGAAAAGTTAGGGCTCTGCTCTTAAGAGCTTCTCAAGAGTTTCAGGGTGCACAGAATTCCCCATTTGCTTCAACACTGGGGGAAGCCAGGATTTGAATCAGGAGGTCCCCTGTCTCAGAGATAAAGGCAGCCTTGGGCAAGTCACACACAGGCTGCATTCAGACAACACATTAGTCAATGGTGGGTTGAGTAGCCAACTCACAGTTGGTTATTTTGTGGGTACTCCCCACACAACATATTCCTACCCAACTGTGGGTGGTTGGGGCTGGCGTTGAGTGGACTAATAGTCAACCCAGCATTTGACTGACACAGCCCCCGCCCCTCTCCCCTCCCTCAGTCCTCACAGTTCTATCCCAGCAGCCTCTGCAAGTTGCACCAGTTGTAGCAGAGTGGCAGCTGCCGCTCTGGTTGCTCTTGCCGCCTGCCTCTTTGGCTTGTGTTTTAACCCACTCACCACATGCCATTAACACACTCACCCCTCCACACAACACTTTAAACAACTGGCTTTGAGCTAAACAACTTGCAAGCCAGTTGTTTCTCTCAGTTGCTTATTTGGGCGGAATAACATACCGTCAGTAGTTTGTGAGAGGCGTGTTACCCTGTACACAACACAATAAGCAAAACAATTGACGATTGTTTCCCCCCCCCCCCCAGTTGCTTAATGTATTGTCTGAATGCAGCCACATTCTTGTCAGTATAACATACCTCATAGGACTGGTGTGAGAATAAATGGGATAACCTCTGTGTACAGCAACACCCTGAATTCTTTGAAGAAAGGGTAAAGTGGGAATATGAAAATGAAAACAGGTAATGGGAAATGCACTCAGAACACCCACAGCTACCAAAGGGAGCAGGAAAGCCGGTGGGTGTAGGTAGGTATATCGCGCCTTCAGCCTGCAAGTGGCCAGGCATCTCCTCCTGCTCCCAAATGAAATATCCCATGGCCAGAACATCATGCGCCCTAGGCCAGGACTGAAATCAAGCCTTTTTTAGGAGTGCCCCCCCCCCCGACTTCCCCAACAAGGATATGGGAACACACCAGTCAAGGTAACTGGTCCACATTGGCTCCCCAAGATCGTGCGGGGAACAGGGTCTCCTCGAGAGATGCTGGCCCTAACACTGCCCCTACCCGGGCAAGGGCCTTTCTGCTGGGGGCGGCCGCTCTCCTTCTCTGCTCCCTCCCGGGCGGCAGCCCAGGCGCTCAGCATCCCAGGGGGACACGACGCAAGTCTCCACCCCGTGCTCTGCTGCCAAGGACGAGCCGAAGGGCTCCTGAATGAAGGAAGGCTGCCGCCCAGGGAGTCTCCTCACGCTGCCCTGGCCCACAGGGAGAAAGAAGGCAGGCAGGCAGGCAGGCAGGCAGGCAGGCGGCCCCAGCACCTGGCTTGCGAAGGCCCTTGCTGCCCTCCGGGGGGGGGGGCGGGGGGCAGGGTCTCGTCGGATCCTGAGCGGCCTCGGAAGTGGGCTCTGGGCGCCCAGGAGGAGGCGGAGGCGGCGGCGGCAGAAGCAGGTCACCAGCCCCCCCACCCCCAACGGTTGGAGCTGGACCCCCCCACCCCCCCGCCCGCGTTAAAGGAGAGGCGGTCATGAGGCGCCTCATCCCAGCGCCTGTGGGAGGGCGGCGGCGGCGGCGGCGGCGGCGGCGGGGGGGGGGCGGAAGTCCAATTGGCTATTTAATGGCCAGATTCATGAACTGGTGGGGGGCTCAGCCCCCCCGGGATGTCCGTGCCCGAACTCTGAGGCGAGGGGGCCGGCGCCCCCCCCCGCTCCCGGCCTCCCCCCCCCCCGCTCCCGGCCTCCCCCCCCCACCCCGCTTTCTCCTCACCTGAGTGGGCCGCCGCCGCCGCCGCCGCCGCCGCCAGCTCCGTTTCCTCCGACATCGCGCCGCTCTTTCCTCCCCGCTCTATGGCGGCGGCGGCGGCGCCACTTCCTCATCCGGGGCCCTTCCCTCGCGCTGCGCTGCCCGGATGAGGGAGAGGCCGCGGCGGGTGGTGAGCTTGGCCGGTGAGCGGGTGAGCGAACGGGAGGCTGGCCGGGCCCGCCCCGTCTCTCGTTGCGGCGGCTGCCGGCGGGCGTCGGACCCGGGTGATGCCGTCGGCCGCCCGCTTCCTTTCCCCTGCGCCCTCGTCCAGGTTTGGGTTGCTTTGGGAGGGGGCGTTGGGCTGGTCTCTCCACGGGGGAGGCCGAGGCGGCGGATCCTGCGCTGCCTTCCGTCGCGGGGCCCCGCTTCGAATACGTTGAAATAAAAACAGCGCCCTCCCTGCAGATAGAAAAGTAGCACCGCAGGGGGCCTTTCCCGACCATGTTGAACTTTCCACTTGCAGAGCCCCGCTTTTTCTTTTAAAAAAAACCTAAAGGTAGGAGCGCTTTCACAAAGGCGGCATCCCTACCCAGCACCTGAAGGCATCTATATCTCTATATTTCTATATCTATATATCAGGATTTTGCTAATTTTGAGGTCTGACAGGGGTTGAAGAGCCTCGTCTACCACCCTGGCACTGTGCTACCTCATGCCTGCTTCATTCTGCTGCAACAGTAGGTCAGTCTGTTCACTCAACATGTGCCCACTCTTTGACTCTGGAGCAGAAATGAATGTGCCCTTGAGCAGGTGTAGAGTGCACCTCTTGTGCCATCACAATGCATAAGTCACTTGATGGGATTTGTAGCTACGAGGCCTGGTGATGGCTACTGCCTTGGATGGCTTTAAAAGGGGGTTGGATAGAGTCCCAGAGGAGGGGTCGGCCAGCGGCTGGCTACTGAGCCACCATGTTGAGAGGCAGTCTACCTTGGCTGTGTGGTGGCTGTCTTTGTCTTTCCAGAGGCATCACGTTGGGCCATTGAGAGGGATGGGATACTGGACTAGAACACAGTGGCCTGATCCAGCAGAGCTCTTCCCTTTGTGCCAACCCATTGTGGATTAGACAGCACGGTTTCTGCACAGACTCAGAGTTGAGCCTCAGCATCTTATCTATCTGATTAGGTTTTCTGAAACAATTTAATGGCTACCCCAGTCCTTTATTCACCCTCAATAGCATGGGTTAAAATCAGAAAAGTGATTCATGGAGTCTTAAAAGATGGACAGATGTCGATACCAGTCAGTGGATTCTTTGCTATTTTGTGCTGTTTGACTTTGGCCCTAGCAGACTTATCAGGGATGCTCTTTCAGCTACATTTTGGTCATAAGCTTGCACTGAGCAAGTGAAAGGAAGCTGCCCTCTTACCACTTTGCTTGTGAGTGGAAAAAGGTAGTCAAGGTTAATGAATCTGTGTTGAGGAATCTCGACACAGATTCCAACTTACTTATCACCTCTATATCCTCTGTCCTTCCTGCAAGAAGTTGGCAGACATGTGAATATCCTTGCAATAACTGTGTGAGCATCAAGGCCATCTGTTGGGGGTTTGAACCCAGCTCTCCTTGGTCCATGTCAAAAGTGCCATCTGCTGCATCACTGATACAGAAGAAATGTGTTTTATTAAAATATTTAGATCTTGCCTTTTGGCTCCTCACAAGGTGGCTTGCAATGTCAGTTAAAACTGCCTCCCCAAACCTGACCTGGGTACCAGGATGGGGAAGGCTGTATTAAAACCATCTGCAATCTGCAAAACAATGAAAATTTAACAAAAACCTGAACTGCAGTTCCAGAAGTGGCGATGGTGGTGGTGGGTGGTGGGCAAATCAGTGTAGATTGAGCAATATCAGAGTCATATGCTCCAAAACCCACAGGCTCTAGACCTGGGGCAGGCAATGTACCCTCCAAATGTTTTGGATTACAACTCCTATCAGCCCCAGCCAGCATGACCAATGGTAAGGGATGGTGGGAGTTGTAGTTCAAATATCTGAAGGACACCAGTTGCCTAACATTGCTCAAAACACAACCCTGGCTACCTTTTGCACCAACTGAAGCTTCTGGGCACTTTTTAGTGCAGTTTCCGGACATGTAAGTCGTGTACAATAATCCACCCTGGATGTGGCCAAGGCAGGCATGGCAGTGGGCAGATCCGCCTTTTCAAGGAAAGGATGCAGTTGCCCCACCATCTAAAGCTATACAAAAGCATCCTCTGGCCGCAGCCACTCCCCAGATGTCTTGGAGCAAGCTGGGTCCAGGAACAACCCCAAACTGTTCTTCAAGGGGAGGAGTGCAGCACTGTCCAGAACAAGCTTTGCTCCTGACCCTGTTGCATGCACATCTTGAGTGCCCAAAATGATTATAGCTCAAGGTTGTTTGGATGAAAGGGTGGGCAGACCACAGGGCCCCTGCCGAAGAGGGACTCGCAACTTCCTTGCGCAACAAGCAGCACCAGCCTGATTGGAGGAGAGGTGCACACGACACATTGAATGGACTCAGTGTGTAAAATGAGCTAGAAATTCCTAATGCAATAGTGCTGTATGGAGCAATTGGCACCTGTGACTTTGGCTGGGCACTTGGGTTGTCTTCCTTATAACGTAGGGTGGAAGTTGAACAGCTTTGATGGTTTCACTTGCTTGGATTTTGCAGAGCACCAAGATGCTGACGAAGCCCCTGACTTCTACTAACTGAGAAGACCAAGGACTCAGCATTCATGATGAGAACCAACAAGGTCTACAAGCTTGTCATACACAAGAAGGGCTTTGGAAGCAGCGGTCAGTAGCCTTGCTGGAGGTGGCCGAGGGTCAGCAGGGAAGTCTGCTCTGAAGAAGCCCTAATATGGGCATCCTTGTGGAGGGGGAGGGACATCCAGCCTCTGTGCCGTTGCTGACCCACCACAAATCATGCAGGACAGCCTTCCCAGGCTCCGGGGGTGGCTCATAAATACTGGGTGTTTGTAAAGCACAATTCAGGTGACTAGAGCAGTGCAACCCTGGGCATGTTTAACCTTCAGGGAAAGTCCTACTGTGCTCAGTGGGGTCTCCTCTCTCGTACGTTTAAGATTGCAGTGTCAGCCATCTTTTCAATGGGTTGATCTTATGATCCCAGTATGGCAGGTGGGAGTGGAGTGTGGCAGTAATACTGAGACATGGAGGCCCTGCCTGGTTAGTGTATTGCTGAAGCAAGATTTGAACCCGGGCTCACAGCCGACACTCTCAGCTGCTCCACCACACCAGTTCTTTTAAAAATTCCCTTGATCCTTGCAATAGGGTTGTCCTTTTCCTCGGCAGCCACATCGAGGCCTCTTCTGGCTTCTGAGCCTTTAGAGGCAATGGCCAACACACTTTGACCCTGTTCAGATGACACATTAAGCCATGAGCTAAACATTGTGGCTTAGCATGTTGTGTGAACCATTCCTAACCATGGTGGCTACATAACGACGGTTTAAATGCACTCACTAACCATTTGCTACAAAAGGGGTAGCGGCCTAACTGTGGCTTAGCCTGTTGTCTGAACAGACCCTTTCTCAGGCTTAGCTTAGGTGCACCAGCTAAAGACGGTGCTTTTATTGAAATAAAGCCTTGACTATCTGGAAGTGCAGTGGGGAGGGCTCTCAATAACAATTCACATGGGATTTTTATCCTGCTGATCTACAGCTACCCTTTATTTGTTTCCTTTCAGATGATGAGCTTGTGGTGAACCCCAAAGTATTTCTTCAGATCAAGCTGGGAGACATTGTGGAAATTGCACACCCCAATGATGAGTACAGGTGAATCCCATTGTGCTTGTGCTTTTGCACATAAAAACTTGGGGACAAGGCACACGATAAAGGGCCATCCATACAAATTCCACTAAATAGTAGCTCTGGTGTGAGTTTGGTAAAGACCTCCAGCTGTACAAAATCATAAAAGTAGCAGTTTGTGACGGAGGACTACTTTTTGTTTTGGTTAAAGGTCTTGGCTATTATCCTCCAGCTCTTTTTGGCACTGGAGCAGGAGACTCCAGCACTACTCGGTAGGGTGGAATGCTTGCTTGAGCATGGGTGGCAGATCATTGAAGGGGCCTCTAAGGCCATCGAGTCCAACCCCCTGTTAGACCTGGCTAAGAGTTCACAGCTGTTTTAAATGAATACTGTTTTTATATGTTGTTTGTTTTTATGCTTTTATGGTTTTAAATTTTGTATATTGATTATTAATGTCCAAAGTTTTTAATTTTTGTAAACCGCCCAGAGAACTTCAGCTATGGGGCAGTATATAAATGTAATTAATATAATAATAATAATAATAATAATAATAATAATAATAATGCAGGAATCCGCCTTAAAGCATACCTGACAGATGGTTGTCCAGTTGCCTTTTGAATGCCTCTAGTGTGGGAGAGCCCACCACTTCCCTAGGTCATTGGTTCTATTGTCATACTGCTCTAACAGTCAGGAAGTGTTTCCTGATGTCCAGCTGGAATCTGGCTTCCTGTAATTTGAGCCCATTGTTCCATGTCCTGCATTCTGGGTTGATCAAGAAGAGATCCTGGCCCTCCTCTGTGCGACAACCTTTCAAGTATTTGAAGAGTGCCATCGTGTCTCCCCTCGGTCTTCTCTTCTCCCGGCTAAACATGCCCAGTTTTTTCAGTCTCTCCTCATAGGGCTTTGTTTCCAGACCCCTGATCATCCTTGCTGCCCTCCTCTGAACCCTCTCCAGCGTTTCTACATCCTTCTTGAAGTGTGGTGCCCAGAACTGGAAGCAGTGCTCAAAATGAGGCCTAACCAGTTTTGAATAGAGAGGAACCAGTACCTTGTGCAATTTGGAAGTTATACTTGTATTAATGAAGCCCAAAATAGCATTTGCTTTTTTTGCAGCCCCATCACACTGTTGGCTCATATTCAGCTTGTGTTCTACAACAATTCCAAGATCCTTCTCACTTATAGTATTGCTGAGCCGCCAGTGAATATTATAGGCGACTATCATCCTGCTAAGAGTTTTCTGCAAACATCTCTTACCAACTCCCTGAAGAAGGCCTTAAAAAATAACATAGGCCGAAACGCGTTGGGCGTGAACAATAAAGTATCTTAGCATTCTGAGAACCAGCTTCTCTTCCTTTTTTTACCCTGAGTGAATGCTCTCCTCCTTTTGGTTTTTTGAGTCAAGTATCCCCCATCTTGTAACTGTGCATTTGGTTTCTTTTTCCTAGGTGTAGAACTTGGCGTTTATCCCTATTAAATTTCATCCTGTTGTTTTCAGCCCAGCACTCTAGTCTATCAAGATCACTTTGGAGTTTGTTTCTGTCTTCCAGGGTATTAGCGACCCCCCCCCCCCCATTTTGTGTCATCTGCAAATTTCATAGGCGTTCCCTGCACCTCCTCATCCAAGTCATTACTAAAAATGTTGAAGAGCACTGGGCCCAGGACTGAGCCCTGCGGTACCCCATTTGTTACCTCCCCCCAGTTTGAGAAGGTACCATTGATAAGCACTCATTGAGTCCAATTCTGTAGTCAGCCGCTGATCCACTGGACTGCATTCAGACTGGGCTGCTTAACTAGATGGTACAAGTTAGGCTCTGCTTTGACACTTCTATTAGGCCGGTAGGGTGGAGGTGTTTAGAGCTTCCGTAAGAGTATACTCAATCGATGTGACTTTTTGTGTCTCTTCCATTCCAGCCCTCTGCTCCTACAAGTGAAGTCACTCAAGGAAGATTTACAGAAAGGTAGGATTCCAATTACTGGAGCTCTAAGAAAGGAGGTGTGCTTTAACAGAAATAAGCAGTTCTAGGTATTCTATCTGGAGGGTGGTATCTTGATTAGACTTGTGTTCGCATTGAATATATTTGATCAAATATTGTCTGGCTTTGTGTATATTAAACTATAAATGATCTGTGATTTCATTATACCGTCATAAACAAATACAGCTGCTGGCATTGAACTGTGGGCCTTCCATCTGGAAACATGGGGTCTATTGTTGGGCCAGTTTGCATGGAATTGCTGTGAATTTTGGCTTATTTGTTATGGGCAATGTGCTAGTTCACATTATCCCATCGCTCCCACTTGGCTCCTCTGGCCAGGGGCAGCTTAGCTCGGGGATGGAGAACCATCCATCCTGCAGAGATTTGGGCTCCCTCTTTCCCACACTTTTTATTTCCCCAATTTTAGCAGTTTAGTAGTCCAGTTTTTAGGTCTGCTGTTTTAAATCTGCCTTTGCATTTTAAATCTCTGCACTGCTGCTGGTTTTTACTCTGGTTACACTTTTATATTGCAGTTTTAAGCCTTTATTGTATTTTATGCTGAATTTTGTGGTTGTAATTTTAGTGAACAGCCCAGAGATCTTCGGCTATTTGGGCAGTATAGAAATGCAACAAATAAATAAACAAAAAAGGCTCCGCCCTCCCCTCAGGCCCCGCCCCCTGGCCTTGAGGCTACTGGGGGCTTTGGGAGGAGACCGAGAGGAATCCCTCTGTTCCTTCTAGCCTGCATTTGCGTTCCTCCGTGTGCTGCTCCCCTCCCTACAGGCCCCCTGCGAGGCCAATGGGGAGGGGGAGCAATGCAGTCAGGGCTGTGCACCCAGCTGGCGCTTTGCTCATCCTTTGCCATCTCCGTGTGGGTGTGCGCTCAGCTGGTGCTTTCAGGCGCTTAGAGGGAGTATTGGGTTATGATACGGGTCTGTTAAGCTTTTTTTAAAAATGGATTTTGTGCTTTTAATGCTGCATGTTGCTTTGGATACTTCTTAATAGGTGCAATCAATCAATAGTGCTGGCTCCCTCTTATAACTTTTCCAGAGATCTACCATGAGGTCTGTGCTGGGGCAACTCCATTCGAAACGGTCTTCTGCCTCTTACCCATATTTCCTTCCTTTCACAGAAACCATAAGTGTAGATCAAACTGTGGCTCAGGTGTTCCGATTGAGACCTTACCAGGACGTCCATGTGAACGTTGTCGACCCAAAGGTATTTGTGATGCTGCAAGCTTCAGTCTGAGGATTTCTGCCTGGTCTGTTGCTAAGCGTCTGGGGGGCTTTCTCCATGTCCAGCTTGAAAAAGCGGTTCCACAAGTGTTCTGAAAGCGCTGAAGCCCTTTTGCAAAGATGCCTTCAACTGGGGCCAGCTCTTGTAGCAGAAGAATAACTGAGCTTGTACTGCGGTTCTGCAGTCTCCCACACTTTGCCATGGGGCAGCCTCCCATGAGCGCGAGTGCCTTTTCCCAGTTTGGCATGCTTCAGAAGCTAAGCGAAGCCCTCCTGCCTGCTGCCAGCAAGTGTCTGTTGTGTGTGTATCTTCCCTACCTGCCACATAGGACCGTGCATGTTCCTGTTTGCTGCGTACGAGAGAGGATTTGCACAAAGGGTGTGCCGGGGCTATGTAAGGAGGGGAGGCATCTTCTTGCTGGCAAGTGTCCCCAGGGATACGCTGAGGCCTCCATAGGAGCAGAATGTGGCTGCTTTGGGCCTGGAGGCAGAAGCTCCATCCCTTCTCTCCGTCATGCTTGTCTTTTAGGGTGTGGCCCTCGATTTGGTGGAGCTGACGTTCAAGGATCAGTACATCGGGCGAGGGGATATGTGGCGGCTTAAGAAGAGTTTGGTGAGGACGTTGCTCCAACACTCCTTCATTTCTATGGTTGGGGTAGTTGTGGTCTTGGCTTGGGGATCTGAGCCAGCAGCTCTGCGCAAAGGCCCCAGCTGAGCAGCCTAGAAGCGGATCCTAACATTGAAAGATGTTCTCACGTGACTGGAACTTTGGCATGGGTACACAGTTGAGCGGGTGGGTTTTGTAGAACTTGGAATTTGCAGAGGGGAGTCTGAGGCGGTGGCATGGGGACTGGGCTGAAAGGGGGCTTTGTGGGGATAGAGGGCAGGCAGATGGAGGCTGTAGTGAAGCAAGAGAGAGGCCTCTGGGTGGACCCCTAAGCCACCAGAGCTCCAGGCTTCTCGGCCTGGATATTTTCACTTTCAATCATTAGTACTAGAAATTTGCTTGCTCTCTGAATTGTTCAGGGTAGACGGTGTGAAGGGCTGTTCTGTCTCTTGTGAATTCTGACTATCTTGAGTACTAATTACTCTGTGATCCCTTCCCCATCCCCTTTTTAAACCAAATAACCCTTAGGTTGGTACATGTGCTTATATCACTCAGAAGGTGGAATTTGCTGGTATTCGGTGAGTATCCAGTTCACATCCCTCTTTACCCTTCCACCCGCCTTTCCACATCTTTTTCTCTTAAAATGCACTTCGGGCAGATGTCTGGCTGCCAAAGGAATTATGTTTGCTCCAGAGTAATAACAACTGACCAGGAGTGCGCAAATTTTGGCTGGCCTTGGTCGCCAAGCCAAAAGATAAAGTCGCTAGGGTTTTGCCCCTTCCTTGAATGCAATCTGTACTCCAAAATCTGTCCCATTTTGTCCCAGGGACTTACTCCCAGATCAGTGTGCTTAGGGTTGCAGCCCTTTTCAGGAGATCTGGTATGTTGCCCCCCCCCCCCCCCCAGTTCCAAACATTTGCAGCTTGGAGAGGGAAAGGCTGTGGCTTGTTTTGGCAGAGTGCAACCCTGGCGCTCCAAACAGGGTCTTGGTGACCAAAAAGTCTGGCCTGGCTGCCAAGACAAATCTCCCCAGGTAATGTTGTGACTATGGTCCTGGTCACAGCAGCCATGAGGAGAGCGGATCTCTGAGGACCTAAATGAGTGGAAACGTTTGTCTAATGCTAGGTAGTCTTACACTGCCATAAATAGCTCAAAAGGGCTACTTTGGAGCTGTAGAGGTTTGGATAATTCGCATGTGGTGCAAGATGTCTTGCTGCCTGAGGTGGGAGGATACACCACTCTGATACCCTTCCCGTGGTTTTGTGTCTGTGTGTGTATTTTTGCTGCTGCTGTAGCAGGGACAGCAGTACAGGTGCTCTCATCCATCAGTGCCTCGCTCTGAGGAAGGATCCCTCAGAGTGAGGCATTGTTTGTGCTTAGTGTATGGTCTGGAGAGCTGCACTGGGTGCTTTCCTACAGTGGTATTTGCCCCAACAAGAAAGCAACCAGTGGAGCTTTCTGGAGCACCTGCCCGTGATTTCACTCTGAGGAAGGTCTCCTAATAATAATAATAATAATAATAATAATAATAATAATAATATATATTTATTTATTACCCACCTCTCCCTCCGGATCGAGGTGGGGAACAACATCAACACAAACAATATAAAATACATAAAACTGATTAAGAGCATATACAATTAATACATTATTAAAGTATCAACAAAGTCTTCACATTCGACTGGGTAGGCCTGCCAGGAAGACATTGGGCCCACTGAATGCCCTGAAGTGCTGCACCAACCACTTCCCTGCTGCGGCATTTGCTGTAGCAGGAAAGCAGCCGACGGATCTTTCTGTAGTGCCGACCCACCCAGTACCTTGACCTGTGGGGTTCTTCCTCAGAGGGAAGCATTGGGCCTGGCCGCTGGTAGTAGTAGTGCTCTGAGGCAGGTGGTGGCAGCAGTTCCACCAGCCCCTAAAAGCATGGGGGTGGGGGTGGGGGTAGGTGGGCCCTCTTGGTGGTGGAGGAGTGAGATGGATCAATGGATGGGTGGTGGATCTGCCACTGTTTCATGGGAGGGCCTAATAATCTGCCCTAATAATTAGCACATTAGTCGACTAATCAGGCACATGTCAAATTGATAGGTTGATTAATCAGGTACATGGTTGATCAACTAAAAAGTTCAAGTGACAGCCCTGGATGGCTTGCCAAACTGCCCTTGGAGAGGCTTAAGGCAGAGGAATATACATTTACTCTTTCTTTATCCAAAGCCTTTGGACGTGGATCAGATCTGCTTCTGCTGCCCCCCAGTCTGGCTAGTAGCATTCCAGCTTGCATGGCCAGCCTAAATAGCAAAGTTTTCTGTGTGTCAAGATGATTTTCCTTGGTTTATTTTCAGAGCTCAGGCTGGCGAACTGTGGGTGAAAAGTGAGAAGGTTACATGTGGCTACATCAGTGAGGACACCCGGGTAGGATTCCTTTTTATGAAGTTTTCTCTTTCAAGCATTGTTTCTGAGCCTCTGAGTTGCTGTCGGTTTACAACTAGAGCAGCTGGTCTTGTTGTTGTTGTCTTAGAGCTTTCTGTCTTCAGGGAACCCTTCTCTGCCAAGAACCAGGTGCTTGTCTGCCATGGAACTCCTGCATGTTGCACAGAATTCTGGGAGCAGGGGAGTGTTGCTGACTGCGCACCTGGTTCTTATGGGCTCAGGCCAGCTGGGCCTCACTGTCCTCCTGCGTGACCTGAGAGTCACACCACCATGGAGTGCACCCCTGTGGCTGTTCCAGCCTAACTGACCTCCTAGAGTTGTTGCTCCTTCCTTTCTGGAGCCTGTCATGCCCAGGCCATTCTGCTTTCTGTGGATTCCTACAGCCACCAGGTTTGAGCCGTTGGTGTGGCTGTGCCACACCTAACGAAGTCAGCCTGTCATGCGCAAGGGTAAGCCTCCCAGTTGCACAGCCCAGTGCTCAAGCTGGATGCAAAAGCTCCTGTAGCGTCGCCATGTGTTGCCAGGTCCTGTCTGGCCTCTCAACGCACGGAGGCTACTTTGGCTGCTGTGGTTGGTGCCCCTGCGGTTCCCTCCTTTGGCAAGAGCCAGGGCTGGCGCCCAGGTGGAACGCCCTCCTCAGATCCCTCAGGTCACTAGTGGGAAGACCTGCTGTGGTTTCAATTCCTGGCAAATCAATGTCTCAGGCATGTAGACATGAGTGGGCTCAATGCAAGGATGCAGTGACCCGAGAGTTAATGGAAAAGGGTGGGCTTCAGGGCTCCCTTCCCGATATGAACAGGAGTAGGTGATCCAGAATAACATCCCTGAATCAACAGGTCGGCCCATAACGTCCTCCTGGTTGAGCTAAGAGCTCTCTGTGTGTGCGTGTCTTGCAGGTGGTGTTCCGCTCAACCTCTGCCATGGTTTATATCTTCATCCAGATGAGCTGTGAAATGTGGGATTTTGACATCTATGGTATGGATAAATGGATAAATAAATAAATAAATAAAGGTCTTCCCAGAGAACCAACCAGCCCCGTCTCTGACGGCAAAGGGACTCCAATGGCCATCCTAAAAGGCAGCTAGACCCAGCTGTTATTGACCCTGGCCATTGGGCATGCTGGCTAGGGCTGATGAGAGGTGTCATCTAAAACACCCAGAGGGCTCCAAGTTGCCTTTCCCTGCTCTATAGCCTCCTATTTTCACTTCAGTTCTATAACCTACTAGCAAGTAACTCGGCTGATAGTTTCTCAGCGGGCAAAGCTCTGCGCGTTGCATGTGTATTTCAGCATTGTTCTGCTGAAGACTGGGAATCATGGAATGTGCCGCTAACATGTCAGCAGCCTTGCGCCAAGCCAGGCCCTTGGTCCGCCTAGCCCAGTCCGGTCTTCTCCTCTTCCAGCTGGCAAGGCCTTTCCAAGGTCTCCGCCATGGGCCGCTCTTTGCCCACGTTGCTGCCCAAGGTCCTTCTGAATTGGAGACTAAACCTGCGAGAGCATTTGCTCCACCGCTCAACTCGGGCCCATGTAGAACAGGCACCGTGGAAGTTGGTGCAGTAGCAGTGTTTCTTGCGACACAAGGCGTTTTGGGTCTCCTTTTTTCATAGACCCATCGAGTTGGATGGTCTTTAGAGGTCATCTAGTCCAACCTCCAGCTCAGTGCAGGAATCGTGCAGTTGCCGTACGCCTGGCAGATGGCTGCTCAACCTCTACTTCAATGCCTCTAGTGAAGGAGAGCCCGCCTCCTCCTCCTCAGGCAGCCTGTCTCGCTAATGCACCGCTCATCCCGTTACGAAGCTTCTAACGTTCCGCTGTTCCTCCCTTTGCAGGGGACCTCTACTTTGAGAAAGCTGTGAATGGCTTCCTTGCTGACCTTTTCACCAAGTGGAAGGTAACTCTGTGCCTTTGGCCTTGCAGCAGAATGGAGGGCGCGTCCCTTTTCTTTTTTACCATGGTGCATTGCAACAGCCGCTCATCTGGAGGCCTGCTTGGAACTGGCATAATTAGGAGCACTTCCGGTAGAGCCAGGCTTCTCGGCCTTTTGGTCGCAATGGCTGCCCCAAACGAAGTTCAATCTGCTGAGGTGCAGATACAATGTCCCCAAAGATGGGAGGTTTCTGGGCAGCGCCTGCCTGCTCTCTGTGGCTGAGGGACCGGCAGCTCCAAAGGGTGGAGAGGAGGAGGAGCAGGAGCCCGTTGGGTGAATTAGAATCCAGCAGGAGTCGGCTGCCTGCTCCCATAAAAGCCTTTCCGTTTTACACCAGGGAATTATAGCAGTCTCGAGAAAAGACTTCGGATGTTGGGTGGAGGTGAAATAAGCAGCTTTCTGTTATACATAGAGCCCCTAATATTAGAGAGTAAAGAGACGCCTCGTCCTGTCTTGAAAGTGACGGGCTTTTGAATAGAGTGAGTTTGCCCATGTGCAGGTTCATTACTTGTTTCTCCCAGCTAAAGAAATGCTAAGTACTGTCGTTTGGTGGCTGCAATGTTTTTATGTTCTGTACTGTTCATTCATGACTCCGTCCCCCCACTTTTTCTCCATAAGACCAGAGGAAGGCGCCATGGGGGTTGTCCTCTGTTTGGCTTTCTAGAGGGGAAACTGTTCTTGTTGCTTTGATGGCCAGAGCTGGCCTGATTGGGGATAGAGAAGGCTTTGCTTGGGTAACGTTGTCATGGACACGGGATTCCCGAAGGGTGCTAGACGCCACTAAGGAGGAGCACCTATGCCTGGGCCCTCCCCACTGGTATGCCTCCCCCCCATTAAGAGGAGGAGCCAAAGAGCATTGTGCTCTGTTGAAGCGGCTGTGTGAGTGCGTGTGGCTCGTGTGGGCCTGCCGTGTGCTAAGGGACCCCCTGAGGGCAGTGGCTGATGGACTGCTGTTGCGCAGAGCTTTCACCAGCTTCCTTCTCTGTCGGACAGGAGAAGAACTGCAGCCATGAAGTGACAGTCATCCTCTTTTCTAGAACATTCTACGATGCCAAGTCATTAAGTAAGTAGCCGCAATACATGTCCCTCTTCCTACCTTCTCTTGCATGTGTAAGGGTACTGGCCCCTTTCCTTTCCTCTTTGGTATTTGGGATCATTGGAAGATTAAGGCTGCAGTGAACTCAATGGGGCTTACTTCTGAGTAAAGACATGTAGGGAAACCCCTTTTGCTGTGTAGGGAAGCAGCAGGACCTGGATACGAAGTAAGGCCAGCCACGCAGGGGCAGCAGCAACCTCCAGTATAAGACATGGGGTTAGGAGACCGGAGATGGGGGTTTGAGCCCCACCAAAGGGAGGGGGGAATGCCCCCACTCAGTGTCTGCATGTCTGGCCAAAACCAGTAATGTCAGAGGCAGATTAGCCACAGCAGCAGACAGGAAAAAGGCACCACGGGGTTCATTCCTCATTCATGACCACCTTATTCACTCCTCACCAGAGCTGGGAGGGAGAGTTGCTCCGGGCTCCTGGATGAGGGCTTTCATCGATCGTTGTCTGAAGCACGCGTGGAGGTTGCTGGCCTGCAAGGGAGGGCGTTGTCTCCTCTTGGACGTAGAGGGAAGGTGGCAGTCTTTAGGAGTTGCATTTCACTTTGCTTCTGTCTGTTTTAGATGAATTTCCAGAGACCCAGCGTCCCTCAATTCAGCAGGATCATGAAGGAAGATTCTATGAAGACTTTTACAAGTAGGTTTTTCATGCAGTCTTTCCAATTTCTGTGGAATATCTGTATCCCATCCCATCGTTCACATTTCGCTGGGGATGGTGGTGATTGCACTCCATCACATCTGGAGGGGACCATTTGGACATTTTACTCTAGTTACAAAATGTGTATTTTTGTAAAATGTTGAAGTATTTGAAGGGAGTGGTTCATTGAATGATTGCGTACCTGTGAGATGGATTGAGGTCCATGAGCAAGGGCAGAAGTTCTATGACGGAAAGATTTATCTAAATCCCTTCTAATTTCTGAAGCTAGAAACTGCTGATCCCCTGTGAGTTTTTATGCTTCAGAAGCATAAAAACTTGCTGCTCTTCTGGAAAAATCACCCCCCTCCTTCTTGTTAAATGTTAAATTCATGTTTGTGAAAGTCTTAAGAGTTGTGTTGAATGTTAGGCCTTTTAGCTGTGAAACAGCTTTTGGCTAAACAATTGCTGTCTATAATTCTGATTTTTTTTTTCTAGCTGTAGGCTGCTTGCCTTTCCTTCTCCATCCTCATCTCTTTATGATGTGACGTTTACATAATCTATAAAGCTCCGTGCTGGTTTCATTTCTGTGTTCCCCAATCCCCACGCTCCTTACAGGGTGGTGGTTCAGAATGAAAGGCGAGAGGAATGGACGTCGTTGCTTGTAACCATTAAGAAACTCTTCATCCAGTACCCTGTCCTAGTGCGATTAGAGCAGGCAGGTACGGTACTATTTTAATGTATTTCCGGTTATGCTTGTTACTGAAATTGTAGAAAGCATCGTATTCTCGATCTAGCATTGCTTAACATTGGTCCAGCTCCCTCCTTGTGTCGCTGATGAAAAGGTTCTTGGGATTTTTCATAAGAAGACATGCCAAGAGGAAAGGCTTTTGTGGCCAGGTGTGTCGCTGGACGTGTCCACACCAGGCGCAGAAGGGGCAGAGGCAGCATAAAGCTTGTCAAAAGGAAATGGTTCCGCTCAGGCTGTAGGACGGGGTCTTGCCTGCTAGCCTGTCTTGTTTTGATAGGGTCGGGAGGCAGACCTAGGTCAGGGAAGATGGAGCACCTCCCCACCCGCCTCACAAACAAAATCCAAGTGTTGGTAAAATGCTACCATTTGTTGGCTGCATTTAAGGCTGGTGTTTAAAAAATATGTTCCCACAATTTTGAGAAGTTGGTCTGACGATTGTTTGCTCTCTACTTGCCCAAGTGAGATTTGCATCTGAGAGGTGCGAACGGTTCGGCCTCCTGCCCTGGGTGTCTGTGTGCTCTGGGTTTGCCCTGGGAGGGATGGGATGCCCCCAGAGGCTCCTGGACCCATGGTTTTCTGCAGGTCTGGGCTTTGTTACTCAGCTTGTAGAGCCTCCAGGAAAGCTTAGATCTAGGGTGGAGCTGAGGCCATTACCCAACCTCCTTTGGGACTGCATGTTTTAAGTGGCTTTGTAAAAGAGGGAAAAAAGAGGAAAAAAGAGGAAAACAAGACTTTGAATAAAGACCCTTTGAAAATAACCTTCAGGCTACCTATGGAAAGCCCTCGCCATGGAGGTTCCACTGGTGCCATTTTGGTGCCAAACAACGACTATCTTGTTTTCCCTGTTTTTTAAAGCCTTGGTTGTTCTTGTTTTCATGCTTTTTTTCTGTTTTATTATTGATCCTTGATTACTTGATTTCATCATTTTTAATTGTGTTGATACTTAGTTAGCCGCCTTAGGAGCAGAGGTGCTCAAGGGGTGGGGTGGGAATACTTCCACTTGATAATGCAGCTTGTCTTCTGGCACTGTAGCTAAAACATTACAATCTCTGTCTGTCTGTCTGTCTGTCTCTCTTTGTAATTAACATTTAGAGGGATTTCCTCCCGGGTGCAATTCCACTTCTGCTCAAGGAAATTATTTGGAGGCCATAAACCTCTCATTTAATGGTGAGTATGGGCAATTCTTACGCCTGGGACTCTTTTCTCCATGGCAACGTGTTTGAAGGGTAAATGGTTTGTAAAGTCAGACAAGGAGACCGATGGGTCATATGAAATCCATGAAATCCTAGAAAAATAAGCTTTCCTCGCACCAGAGCTGGAACCAAACCATCATGTGAACCTGTCCTGCGTTTTAAAGGGTGTGGATTGCTGCAACATACTCTACATGGTGTTGCTTTTGAAGTGTGTTCGGCACCTTCATTTGCTCCAGAGTGCTCTCTGATCAGACAGTTGAGCAGAGCTGGTTATTGGGAGCATCTGAACAACCTGTGACAAGAGTTCTGCTGAATACTTGTTTGTTTCTGGGCACATCTCAAAGTGCTGTTGATGGCCACGAACGCTGTCAAGGTCCTTGGGGCCAGGCTCTCTGAAGGTCTCCCTTCTCCAATAGGAACCTGTCCAACTTTTGGCAGCTTCGGAAGAGGCCCTCCACTGTGTTCCGCCTCTTGCAAGGGTGGTGCCTTGGATGGGGGCGTGAGCGAAAGGACCAGCCTTCTTCAAGCCTGTGCCCAGCCTTGGAAGCTCCCTTCTGGGGGCTGGGGGGGGGGGGGGCTGTGGAGCTCGCTTTCTGATAGCTCTCCACTACCGGCAGAATACTTTCCCTTTGTTCAGACGGGCGATTTGACCTGCGGGATTGATTTGTTCTCCTGCTGCCGATGCCCTTGCTTGCCCTTTAGTCTGTTTTGATATGAATGTTTTTATTTCAACTACATTGTTGTTCTTAGCAACCTTGGACGTTTAGTTCAGAAAAGTGGGATAACCGTTTAAATAAGAAATAAACAGGAAATAATTGTTGAGGGCATAAATGGGGAAGATAATCCAGTGAGAAGGCTTTAGTTGTCTGTTAACTCAAACAGACTGGCTGCCTGACCAGGGCCCTTGACGGGTGCTGTGCAATCCCTGTGGAATGAGCTGAACTGCGTTGCACAGGGATGATCCTGGCTTTTATCTATTTAGTGTTCGACAAACATTACATCAATCGGAACTTTGACCGTACGGGCCAGATGTCAGTGGTTATCACGCCTGGGGTGGGGGTCTTCGAAGTGGACCGGCTGCTCATGATCCTGACCAAGCAGCGCATGATAGATAATGGTAAGATACTTTTAGTAACGATTTGTAGTTTGTCAAGTGTGTTCAAGAGCCAGCTATGTTGTTACCTCCGCATGAGCCAGGTTGGACATAGATACGTACAATAGGGCCAGCTGTTTTCCAGGTCACCACAATTGTGGAAGCGGCTGTATCAGGCTGGCCCATGTGGAGGATTTTTCTGAAGATCCTATAGGTGGTGTGGGGGGGGGAGGGGATTACACGTGTAAACCATCCCCAGATTCTGCTCAAGTGGCTTCACCCTGGGCTGTTCAAAAGTCACCTGCACAAAAATATGCTCATAGGGAAGACTGCTTCTTTCCAACTTCAGCCCCCCTCCCAAATGCAGAGAGGGCCCCTCCTTTTCAAGTAGGTGCAACCACAGGAAACAGACCCAAGGCATCTGTCCCTACTGAGGCCTCTGGGGCTGCACAAGCAGGGCAGGCGCGCAATATGCAGCCTCCGCCTCCTGCTCGTGTTGACCAGCAGCAGCAGCTGGTGCTCAGAGCCCTCTGCTGCTGGTAATTCTGGAAGTGGTACATAGTCATCATGTCTACTAGCCATTGAATAGTCTTCTCCTCCATGCCTTGAGGATGAAGGTTGAGAGTCAGGCACTTTGGAAAATCAGGCCTTAAAATCCAGATTTTGTTTACATTTATTTATTTGTTACATTTATATCCCGCCTTTTTTCCTGCAAAGAACCCAAGGTGGCATACATAATCCTCCTCCTCTCCATTTTCTCCTCACAACAACAACCCTGTGAGGTAGGTTGGGCTGAGAGTCTGTGACTGGCCCACAGTCAGCTTTCATAGCTGAGTGAGGACTAGAACCTGGATCTCCCAACTCTCAGTCCAACACTCTAGCCGCTATGCCACGCTGGCTTAAAGAAGTGAGTGACATTTTATATTGTCAGCAAAACCAAGCAGGAGAACTGTTCGTTTTAGCTGAGGGATAGCATGCTTGAATGCTCCCATACATGCAGCAAAAAATCATCTCCAGTTCTTGCTGTACAGTCTACTTCCTATTGTATGGAATGGAGAGCTTTACATGTATGTTGGCGTGAAGAAGAGTTTTCTCTAAACTGAAACAGTTTATTTTCACAACCTAACCCTTAAATGTGATGCAAACTTGGTATCACAAATGGAAACAACTTAAACCAGTAGGACTTTGAACAGATTCCTTTGCAACCAGAGCATAGGTGGGCTCTTAACGCCCCTCTCTCTCTTTTCCTCCCCTCTCAATTCCCCCCCCCCCCGGATTTGCTTCTCTTTGTAGGAATTGGGGTAGATTTGGTGTGCATGGGAGAGCAGCCACTCCATGCTGTGCCGCTCTTTAAGGTGAGGCCCTGTTTTGTGCGTTTTCCTTCACTCGTCACTCCTGCATCACCAGCTAATGCAAAGTTCCGGGCTTTGCATGCTGGGCACCTCCCTGATCCTGTTTCTGTGCCAGAATAAATCCTGTAATGAAAGCCATAGGTTTGATAATTCAATCTCCACAAATACACAGTTTCCAAATAACTTGTATTGATGAAAGATAAGAAGCAGAGGGGAGTGAAAGGCAAGATAGGCCTGGGGATGGAGGGGAGGCTGTTCTGCACTGCACTGGACATGCAGGAAAGCCGATTTTAATGAACTCAGAACTATGATAAGTAAGGTCCCATGGCAAGTGACCCTAATGAGAAAAGGAGTCATCCAAGATGGGTGGGAGTTTTTAAAAAAGGAAATTTTAAAGGCCCAATTACAAACAATTCCAACAAGGACAAAAGATAGAAGACAACAGAAGAAACCAATGTGGCTCCACAAAAAGCTTAGAGATTACCTGAAAACAAAAAGGATACATCTAGGAAGTGAAGGAAGGCCAGGCTACAAAAGAAGAGTACAAACAAGTAGCACAGAAGTGTCGAAATAGCGTCAGGAAAGCTAAAACTGAGAAGGAACTGAGGCTAGCAAGGGATGCTAAAAGCAATAAAAAGGCTTTCTTCAGATATGTGAATAGCAAAAGACAGAGGAAAGAAATGGTGGTTCAACTGCTTAGAATCGTAGAATTGGAAGAGGCCTCTAAGGCTATCGAGTCCAACCCCTTGCTCAATGCAGGAATCTTCCTTAAAGCATCCCTAACAGATAGCTGTCCAGCTGCCTCTTGAATGCCTCTAGTGTGGGACAGCCCACCACCTCCCTAGGTCATTGGTTCCATTGTCATATTGCTCTAACAGTCAAGAAGTTTTTCCTGATGTCCAGCCAGAATCTGTTTTCCTGTAACTTGAGCCCATTATTCCACGTCCTGTACTCTGGGTTGATCAAGAAGAGATCCTGGCCCTCCTCTGTGTGACAACCTTTCAAGTATTTGAAGAGTGCTGTCATGTCTCCCCTCAATATTCTCTTCTCCAGGCTAAACATGCCTAGTTCTTTCAGTCTCTCCGCATAGGGTTCTTCATAGGATTGCTTCCAGTTCTGGGCACCACACTTCAAGAAGGATGCAGACAAGCTGGAGTGTATTCAGAGGAGGGCAACGAGGATGATCAAGGGTCTGGAAACAAAGCCCTATGAGGAGAGGCTGAAAGAACTGGGCATGTTTAGCCTGGAGAAGAGAAGACTGAGGGGAGACATGAGAGCAATTCAAATACAGAGGAGGGCAAGGATCTCTTCTCGATCATCCCAGAATGCAGGTCATGGAATAATGGGCTGGCGTTACAGGAAGCCAGATTCTGGCTGGACCTGGACATCAGGAAAAGCTTCCTGACTGTTAGAACAGTATGACAATGGAACCAACGATCTACGGGGGTCGTGGGCTCTCCTACAATAGAGGCCTTCAAGAGGCAGCTGGTCAACCATCTGTCAGCTGTGCTTTAAGATGGATTCCTTCACTGAGCAGAAGGTTGGAATTGATGGCCTTATGGGCCCCTTCCAACGCCACTATTCGATGACTCTATGATGATTCTGTGTGTAGCTACCTAACTGCCAGAAACCGTGCTTGTTTCCATGATGCCCATTCACTTCTGAATGTCCTCCAAAATACTGAGGCCGAGGTTTTCGTCTAAATAAAGACTAACAATCTCTGGGCTGCCAACATTTGTGTGCTGTGCTAGATCCCTTGCTTGCAGGGCATTCCTCTGAGTTCCCACAATGCAGTGCACCCTCCCTGTGCTCTTTTTGTCTTCTTGTAGCTGCACAATCGCTGCAGTCCTGGAGATTCTCGCTTGGGTGATGATTACAACATTCCACACTGGATAAATCACAGGTACAGGCCTGAAGTTTGGACCGGAGCCTTGCAGCGGTGGCCTTTGCCTGGCTTGCTCCCCTGTGGGCCATGCAGACATGGGCCCTTCTCCCTCTCCGTCTCTGGTGCTTCAGTACAAACCCAGGGAGCAGTACGGCCCTCCGGCCCTCCCTCCCTCCCTCCCCGAAAGACCAGCCCTGGGCACACCTCCCCTCCGCCTCCACAGCCACGTCTGACTTTTGCCATCTGGTTCCGCTGCTACAGAGGTTTGCAGGTATTCCCTGCCTAAAAAAATGGAAAGCGAAGGGTCCCTGCCTGTGCTTGGAAAGGGCTCTGTGCAGCCATGCCCGACAGGTGCGCCTAAGGCCCCAAGGCCAGTAGGAGCCTGGCTGGTTTCTAGCCCCAGTAGGGTCAGGAATTTGGCCTGGTTGGCCAGTTGCCCTTTGGTCCTCGGTTTGCAGCTGGGAGCAGAGGCTGCCAGGAGAAGGCGCTGAGCTAGAGCCCCAGCTTGGCACTCAGAAGGTCCCAGGTTCGATGCTCCAGCTAGGGCTGGGTAAGCATACTGCCTGAAGCCCTGGAGAGCTGCTGCCAGTCAGTGCTGGACTAGATGGGTCCCTAGTTTGACTTGGCGCAAGGCAGCTTCTTATGACCCTTTGGAACTCGTGTTAAGCAAATCCGGGTTCATTTGAGACGGACCCTCCAAGGGGAAAAGCCCTGAAACGGTGCACTGCGTGGAGCCGCCTGGCCTGCCTGGGTGCCGCCCTTGGGCTCATCTCCTTCTTGCCTGCCTCACCTCTTCTCAGTCGCCGGCTGTGAAAACTCCCCCCCCCCCTTTGCCTTGAGCGCTGCCGTTCCACTCTCCTCTTCTTCCCCAGCTTCTACACCTCCAAAAGCCAGCTCCAGTGTAACAGCTTCACTCCACGGATCAAACTGGCGGCCCGGAAAGTAAGCAGGCTGCTAAAGAGCCTTTTCCCTTGGCTCTCCTTCCCCTCCCCACCCCAGCCACCCCAAATCATAGTGGGCAGCTGCACCAATTCAGTTTTGGGACGGGGTGCCCCAGCCAGCGGGACCCACCTTGGTTTGCCGTATGAAATTGGGAGTTGCTTCTTTATAAAAATACGATCATTAAAACATACAAACCCATCCAGTCATCCTCTTCAGCATGCCAGGTGAATTGTCAAAATACTGCCTGTGAGTTCCCTCTCCAGAGCAATGCAGGAACAGTTCTGCAGCACGAGCTAACTTGTGTTTCTGATGCTTTCTCTCCTTTTGCGGTGTTTTCCTGTACTTGGATTCCAGTTGCAGAGTGAAAAAGGAAAAAGTAGCAGGGATTCTTGTGAGTAATCACCCCACATTATTTTGATTGTTTGCTTGAGGGGACAACTTCCATGGTTGCTATACCAAAAGAAATTAATTGCAGGAGATGTTCGCCCAGGAGGAGGAATAAACTTAGCAGATTCTTGGTTTGTCATTAGGTGTGAACCAAGAGTCGTGGTTTCAAAGACAACCTAGCCGATTGCTAAACAAGCTGGCAGCAAGCAACCACGAGCGTCTTCAATGAACCCCTCCACGGGGTCTGCATGGGTCTCTGGTGCTAGCTTTTGTTTCCCAGAGGCATGCGGCAGCCTGGCTGTGTGGCCAATCGAACTCTCCGTCCCGGTGTTAGGAGCCTTAGAAGAGCCCTGCTAGATCAGACCAAGGGTTTGTCTAGTCCAGCATTCTGTTCACACAGTGGCCAACCAGCTGCCCGCGAGAAACCCACAAAAAGGGCACGGCTGCCATAGCCCCCTCGCGCTGGTCTTCCCTGGCATGCCAGAGCTCACCAGCAGCAGGCGTACCTAGGCCCACTGCCTCTGATATGGGAGGCAGCAGGTAGCCATTAGGACTAGTAGCCGTTGATAGCCTTCTCCTCCTCCAGGAATCTGTCTAATCCCCTTTTAAAGCCAACCAAGTTGGTGGCCATCACTACATCCGTTGGTAGCAAATTCCATAGTTTAAGTGTGCGCTGTTAAATAAAAAATCTTCATCCTTTTACTGCCTGAGCTTCCTTTAGAGCCGGCACCTGCTCTCCATGGTTAGAGCTGGAGCTGCTAATTTGCCCCAAGGCTTGAGCCCAGTCCTTGAATGATGCTTCAGTAATTGCACTGTGGTTTTGTGTTCCAGCTTTGGGAGCTCCTAAAGAAACAGAGAATGCTCTCCCCATTCAAGTGGATTATGATGGGTACGATGCCCAAGTTTTCCGTCTGCCTGGACCATCCAGAGCCCAGCGTTGTATCACCTTCAGGTAAACAAGTTTGTATGGAAAGTGAGACAGGTGTAATGACACACAGGTGGACTTGGGATAAATGTGAACTAGCTTTTGCAAAGTAGTGAGTATTTTGCACGCACCTCTTTCTCCTGCTGGTTTCCCACCTTTCCCCCACTCTCTGCCCCCTCTCTTTCCGGACCACTCCCTACCCACCCCTGGTGGCTCATTTCGTGGTCCTGGTTGCTCAGCCTCCCCACTCCATCTCCTTATCTGTGTGGGTAAATGTTGGGCCATGCTTGGGGGGGGGGGTTATAATGGCCGCTGCCCAAGGATGGGAGTGGAGCAGCTCCCGTGCAGAAGTCCCACTGCCCATTTGGGTGATAACATCCAGGCAGGTGAAGGGGCAGCGAGAGCCTCACAGGCATTGGGGGCAGCAGGCTCCTTGGAGATGGGAATGAGTACGAGCTGCAGCCCTGCACACGCCTTCTCCTCCACGGGCACGGTTCACCCTCAGGACAAACCACAGTTCCATGTTACATCTGGTCTTGGAGAACTGTGGGTTGTTCTAATCAAAGCTAGTTTTAAAAAAAACAGGAGCAAAACTCCCTGTTAATTGTAAATTAACTGGTTAGAACAAACCACAGTTCCACAAGTTTAGGTTGGTTCTTAAAAGAAGGTAGAACCTTTCGCTGTTCCTCCGCATGTGGGGGGGGAATGTGAGTTATGTGATTGTGTGAACTGGGCCATTGAGTTGCCATGTATTAAAACGTCTGTAATTATTCCAATAAAACATAACTTTCAAGTAAAGCTTTGACTTTGTTGGAGTAAGATTGAAACCTTATTATATAGGTAGGCTTTTTTTATTTTCCCCTCAATCAAATATAAGTTCAAGTACATTTGGCTATTGGAGAAACTTAAATAAATAAAAGGCCGTCATGTTACCCTCTTGGAGATGTTGTTGTAGTCCCTTGTGAAAAGTTATTAACCAGTGGAATGTAACTGTTTGATTGAGGAACGGCTCCAGCCCTTCCTGGCGCGCAGTGTTTGCAACTGGGTCTTCCCACCCTGACGGAGCCGCTTCCTGTGGGCCCCCTAGCAGGTCTGTTCGAGAACGGGAGAGCCGCCCCCGGAAAAGCTCCAGCTCCTATGACGTCTCCTGCAGCCCTTCCCTGCAGGGCCGCCCCTTCCCCCCTGAAGAGGTGAGGAGCCAGGCTTCGGACGACAGCTCCCTGGGCAAGATCTCCAATATCCTGATGATCCCACGCCCACACCTGCACTACGAAGTCAGCAGCTCGTTGGGCTACACCAGCACCCGAGGTCAGGCGCTGGGGAGAGGAGGAGGCTTGGACGTGTTATGGTCCTGTGGGGGGTGCGAATTGTTCACATTTCACCAAAGATGATTATTACTCCAACCCCACCACCAGCCCTGGCTCCCATTCTCAAGCAAGACAAAATAACTGCAGCTAACAGTGGATGCTGAGAGCACGGCCCTGCAGAGCTGATCATAGGCCCACGCCAGATGGGAAGTGTGTACCGCCGCTCCCCCCCCCCACTTCAAACTGCTCGTTACCTATTTTTTAATCTGTGGCACTGATTCAGTGCTAAATACATAGATGAACTAGAACGATTTATAAAAAAAGGTCACGGGAAGCGCTTTTATTGAAAATGTAAGACATCACTTCTTCACATTCAGAATTTCAACACGGATGGCTACAGCGCTGTTTCCGCAAGGCGAGCGCCTCGCTTCTCGATGGGCCGCTTACGCTGTGGAAGCAGTAGCGTAAGCTGTGGGGGGACCTTCTCGTCAGAGTGCCCCCTCAAAATCATGGGCCCCGGGCCAACTGGCCCCATTCCCCCCCCCCCCCCCCCCGGCACAGCCCTGGCTGAGAGCACCACCTTCCTCTTTCCTCTGCTTGGTCTTCACACACACTAAAAATGAATGTGCCCCCACAAAAAAAGGACAGGGCCCAAATGTCATCTCAGTGGTCTTAGACTTTAGAATAGTAGAGTTGGACGGGGCCTATAAGGCCATTGAGTCCAACCCCCTGCTCAATGCAGGAATCCACCTTAAAGCATCCATGACAGATGGCCTCTAATGTGGGAGAGCCCACCACCTCCCTAGGCCATTGGTTCCATTGTCGTACTGCTCTAACAGTAAGTCTTTCCTGATGTCCAGCCGGAATCTGGCTTCCTGTAACTTGAGCCCATTATTCCGCATCCTGCACTCTGGGATGATCGAGAAGAGATCCTGGCCCTCCTCTGTGTGACACCCTTTCAAGTATTTGAAGAGTGCTATGAGGTCTCCCCTCAATCTTCTCCAGGCTAAACATGCCCAGTTCTTCCAGCCTTGCACAGTACTTTCACTCACCCAGAGATGTCAGTGGGTTTGGGCACAGGTAGAATGTCTTCTTGTGGGACTGTGGGGTGGGGAGGCTGCTTCTGCCTCAGGAGGCAAGGGAGGGGGCCGTTCTTTTCCTGTGTTCTCCTCCTCCTCCTCCTCCTCCTCCTCCTCCTCCCCCCCCCCACTTCTCCTGGCTCTGCCCTTTGAAGGTTTCACTGCCTTCTTGAGCCAAGCTTTCATCGCTGCCTCGCCCCTCGGCTCCTGCCCTTTCATGGTTTCTCTTCCTGATGTGCCCATAGCCTCGGCTCCTTACAGCCTTCCCTTCATGCCCCACTCGTCTTGGGTGTCCTTGTCCTCTTTCTGTCTCTTGCAAGTCTCAGCTGATGATGTCCTACTTCTCTGCCCCACTTATTAAATTCTGTAATGGGATCAGCTCAGTTGGGAAGTCCCTTGAGAGCTCCATAGATAGTCCAGGGAAAATTTCTGGCCTCCTTCTCCGGTGGCTTTGCAGTCTTATAATAGCTTTTTTGGATTCTTCCTTTCATAATGTCCCCTTGAAGCCCACAGAGCTCCACCATTAGGTAAGGAGTTGGACTTTGATACGGAGACACTTGGGTTCACTTTGACCCCTACTAGGTGACCTTGAGCAGGCAATTCTCTCCCAGCATCAGGTACCACGGACCTCACAGGATGGCAAACCGCTAACGATTATAAAGTACTTAAGAAGCAGTATGTCAACATCGTCATGAGTAGCGGCAGTAACTATGGTGGTGCACTAGAACTCTCCGGTGTCTTTCTAGCCCCAAGCAGACTAATCTTTTCTCTCTCTGCTGTGATGGCATTTGGGGGTCTGAGTCCCACGATCTAGCTAGCAGTTTTTCCCTCCCGCTGCTTAACGGGGAGTTCTGCTCAAGCCTTGTGAGAAGGAATGGGGTTTGCACAAAAGCATCATATGGGACCCAGTGAATTATCCTATTCTGGTGCCCCAAATAGGGCCAGCTGGGTGAATTCACGGCATTTCCTCTTGATGCAAAGTTTTTCTTTCACAGATGCCCTGGAGAACATGTTGGAGTCTCAGCAGCGTGACTCCAGTGCACCTGGAAGGTTCCATGTCGGCAGTGCTGAATCCATGCTGCATGTCCGTTCTGCGGGGGGATATGCACCCCAGCGAGCGCTCATCAACCCTTTTGCTCCCTCCCGGATGCCCATGAAACTCACATCCAATCGGAGGCGCTGGATGCACACTTTCCCTGTAGGTAAGGAGTTTCTTTTGTGCGTGTGCTGGTTTATTGTTGCCCTTCTCTTGTCGCTGGTTGACGTCTTTAACTTCAGGTCTTCATTTCTTTTTAATAAGGATCTCTTTCCTTTTTTTGGTGCTTTTGCCATCCCTAGATACTGGTTCAGTTCAGACAACATGTTAGTCAACACAGTGTGAAAACTCCACTCAACTGTTGAGGTTTTAGGAGGTACTCCCCACACAACATGTTCTGACTCCACCATTGTGTGACTGTGGGTTACCGTGGAGTTGAGTAAAATCCATCGTGATGTTTGACAGTTCCTCCGATCTCTCTCCTCCTCCAGTCCTCCTGATAGTGTCCCATCAGCCATTGCTGAAAAAAAAAAAACCAAACCTGGCGGCTTTCCTAGAGCGGCACTTGCTCCTTCTGCCACTCTTGCCAGGGAACTCAGTAGCCAGTGGGAAAAGTCAACTCAACACAATGGAAAACTCCACAGAGACCGCCACACAACACGCAACACAATGGTTATGCAGGAAGTCTCCTCTGCATAGCATGGATATTCTGCGAAGAGTGTTTTCCAAAAAAAACCCTCCATATTTATTTATTTATTTATTTATTGCATTTCTATATTGCCCAATAGCCAAAGCTGTCTGGGTTCACAAAAATTAAAACCATGAAGACAATTCAAAGTATAAAACAAACAACAGTATAAAAACACAGTATAAAAGTACACAGATTTAAAACAAAGTTAAAAAACTAAATTGATAAACTGTCAAAATACTGGGAAAATAAAAAGGTCTTCACCTGGCGTTGAAAAGAGTATGACGTAGGTGCCAGGCAAATCTCTCTAGGGAGCACATTCCACAGCCGGGGTGCCACAGCAGAGAAGGCCCTCCTCCTGGTAGCCACCTGGCTCACTTCCTTTGGCAGGGGTTCATGGAGACGGACCCCTGAAGATGATCTTAAGGTCTGGGCAGGTACATATGGGAGGAGGCGTTCCTTCAGATAACCTGGCTCCAAGCTGTTTAGGGCTTTAAATGTTAATACCAGCACTTTGAATCAGGCCTGGACCTGGACCGGCAGCCAGTGAAGCTGGAAAAGGACTGGCATAATGTGGTCTTTTTGGCCAGTCCCTGTTAACAGTCTGGCTGCCCTGTTTCGTACCAGCTGAAGTTTCTGGACCATTTTCAAAGGCAGCCCCATGTATAACGTATTGCAATAATCCAGACAAGAGGGTATCAGAGCGTGGATAACTGTAGCAAGGCTATCTCTGTCCAGATAAGGGCGCAATTGATAAAAACTGATAAAAGCTGATAAAAGATGCTCCTTACCACCGAGTCTACCTGCACCTCAAGTCACAGTTCTGGACCAGGAGCATCCCCAAACTACGGACCCGATCCTTTAGGGGTAGTGCAACCCCCTCCAGAACAGGGTGAACATCACCTAGCCGGACAGATGAACCACCCACAAACAGTACCTCCATCTTGTCTGGATTGAGTCTCAATTGGCCCTCATCCAGTCCATTACTGTGCCCAGGCACTGATTCAGAACAGCCACTGCCTCACCTGGGTTTGATGAAAAGGAGAGGTAGAGCTGGGTGTCATCCGCATATTGATGACACCTCAGCCCACATCTCTGGATAACCTCTCCCAGTGGTTTCATGTAGATGCTGAACAGCTTAGGTGATAAAATAGAGCCCTGTGGAACCTCATGACTTAGATGCCATGGCACAGAGCAGTAATCCCCCAGCACCACCTTCTGGAATCGGCCATCCAAGTAGGAGCGGAACCACTGCAGCGCCGTGCCTCCAACTCCCAGCCCAGACAGCCTATCCAGAAGGATACCATGGTCGATGGTATCGAAAGCCGCTGAGAGGTCCAAGAGAATCAATCCTAACCCACTGTCCCTCTCCCGGCAAAGATCATCCCACAGGGTGACCAAGGCAGTTTCCGTTCCAAAACCAGGCCTGAAGTCTGATTGAAATGGATCTAGATGATCCGTTTCATTCAAGAGTGCCTGGTTGCCCTGCAACCCCCTGCTCAAGCACCATGCCCAGGAAGGGGATGGTAGCCACCAGCCTAGAATTGACAACATCCTCTGGGTCCAGGTTAGGCTTTTTCTGGAGAGGTCTGATTACCTCCTCTTTTAAAGAGGCTGACACCACTCCCTCTCTCAGGGAGGCATTTTCAACCTCCTGGACCCAGCTGGCAGTCCCCTCCTTATTTGATGTAATGAGCCATGAAGGGCAAGGGCCAAGCACACACTGGACTTGGCTAAGCACCTTGTCCACATCTTCAGGCCTCAGTAACTGGAACTGGGTCAGACAGTGCTCTGAATGCCTCTACTAGTGGAATTTTCCTGCCATACAACACATTTCTCAGCTGTGGTATAAAAATCATGGAGTTCTAAAACCACCGTTGAGAAACGTGTTGTCTAAACGGAGCCACTGTGTGTGTATGACCAATGAAACTTGAGTTTAGGTTTGCTTTTGAGCTTCTTTCGCACGTGTTACCCTATGGGACCTATAACTCAGTAGAGCCCAGGCTCTTCAGGCACATGGTCCCAGGTTGAGTCCCTAAAGGGGTCTTGGACAGTTAGGCCAGAGGAGACCTCTCTCTCTGTCTCTCTCTTTGTCCGGGGCCTTGGAGAGTTGCTTCCGGTTGGAGCTGCCCAAACTAGGAAGGACAGGCTAAGTGCCTGACGTGAGGGATGTCGGGTGCTGCCTGACTACCCTAGTGAAGGACCCACACCATGAATTGACCTTCCAAGCATGCAATGGGCAAACGGCTGCTTGCCCGTGTTTTGCTTCATTTTCACAGGTTCACTCGATCTTCATGGTGCAGCAGCCTCTTGAGGCAGTGCAATGGACCTAACTGTGCATTGTGAATTCAGGACATACGACAAGCCACGGTGGGCACAAAATGTGGTTTGGAAACCAGCTTCCAACTCGGGGTTTCATACTGGACCTGACCAAAGGCTTGTCTAGACAACCGTGTTGTTCCCACAGTGGCCAACCAGCTGCCTCTGGGAAGCACACAGGCAGGACGTGAGCGCACTGGCATCCTCCCAGCAACTGGAAATTAATCTATAGCTGTCATGACTAGGAGCCATTGCTAGCTTCATTTCCCATGCATCTGTCTAATGCCGAGTTTATGCGGTGCGATCCCCATCTGCCCCACGCAGTTTGCAGAGGGTCTTTGGGACGGGATTGGCAAGGAACCCAGTCATCATCTGCTTACAGAAATAGCAAGGAGGCTGTGCTTAATGCGATGGTGCAACGGAAGCTTTTTTGAATGGGGAAATATGGGACCTGCCCATGTGGCACCTCCAGATTCAGCATGGGGCTGTATGGGGCCTCTGAGGACCATTTGCGGGAGAGTCTTTGCCTCCAGGCCCTGCTGCTTATGGGCTTCCCAGGAGGATCTGGTTGGTTGCTCTAGGAAACGGGGCTGGATTGGATGGATCCTTGGTCTGATCTGGCAGGTTTAGCCCACACCCGTTTTGCAAAAGCTCATTTCCCTTTAATGAGGTGCGGGCTTTTGTGTAACCCCACCCCACCCTGAAGCAGCTGTTAAACAGGAACAAGGGGGGGCAGATCAGGGGGAGCAATCCAACCTGGGCCCGCTCCGTGCCCACATCCAACTGCAGATGGTGAGAGAGATCGCTGGGCTGTGCCCCCTCCCATGGCGTGAAGGGTCTTCTTTGCGGTGAGTGGGGATTGACGAGGAGAAATGCCAAGGGCAGGTCGAGCGATCACGCAATGCCTGTGATTGGACAGGTCCTTCTGGGGAAGCCATCCAGATCCACCACCAGACGCGTCAGAACATGGCAGAGATGCAGGACAGCGGGCAGAGGGACTGGACCCACTCCTCGGCGGAACTGCTGGAGCTCGCCTATCACGAGGCGGCTGGCAGGTGAGGCTGCCCAAAGACCCTGTCCCCCTCAGAGGGGGCCATGAAGGAGCTGGCAAGCGCCTGTTCTGCACCACAGCTAGACTGGGATCCCGGCCAAACCTGAGAAATCTTTTTCACTGGCCTTGGTTTAGAACATATTGACTAGAGTGATCTATTGCTCTTATGCAGTTGGAGAGTCTCCGGGCAGCCGATTTAGACTTGGCCACTTGCTCTGTGGGGTTCTTGTTCCTCTGTGCGCACACAGCCAAACCCTCTCAGTGGGGCCATTTAAGATCCTGCCCGGCAGTGAGCAAATCTTGGAGTGAGCCTGACAGTCGATCAAACCATCGTCAGCTGCTCTGGACCTGCAGGACAGGCTCAAGTCCACGCTTTGAGAAACAGATGCCTGTTTGTCCATTGCGTTCTCTCCGTTTTCTCAATCAGTCACTCCGAACTGGCCTGGGTGCTGTACGTTTTGGAGAGCGGGGGAATAAGTCAAATAATTGTGCTGCTGGGAGTCTGTCTCTGCCCACAGAGGGGACTGGCTGTTGCCTCTGCAAGGGTCCCTGCTCTGGACTGGCTCCTTCCGTACTCAAAAGAGTCCCATGCAGAGACACCTAGCAGATGGGCTCTTCTGAGGGTGGATTCTTTTCACTTGTGCATACTCTCAAAGGCAGTCTTCATTCAGCCAGCTTGTGGGCTTCCGGAGTTTTGGAAACATGATGCTAAATGCATGCTCTGTTTTTTGCATATTCGTCGCTTTTTGCATATTCGTCGCTTCATTGTGTTCTTTCTACTCTAATACTCATAGACTTCCAAAGACATTCGAGTTGTGCATTTTTCTCCTGCATTTGCCATTTGTAACTCGCTGTGTCCTTTATGCCCAGATTGCTGCCTTGTCTTGTCTAATGTTTGTCTATAGCTGCATCTTATTCTTTCTGGAAAATGTTTCTGTAGACCCACCTTTTTCGCCTTCTCGATTTTGATTTCCTGCTATTTCCTCCCCCCCCCCCCACTCCCATTCTGTACCTGCCTTACTTAGGTTGCACACCTGTGCAGAGGGCCTGTTCCTGTTTTTATCTTCTGTTCAGTGCCTACTAGGGTATTTAGGCAGTTTAGAAATAATTATTAACAATAATGAAATAATGGAATTCATTTGAATGGGGCAGATTCTAAACTGTGATACTGGAACACACAAAAGATTTGACTCACAGTGGCTCCTTTTTTCTTTCACTAACTTTCTGCCAGCTGAGTTAACGCCACTTTTGCACCAAGGTACTTGGGGGGGGGGGTGTAAGGAGATGGTTGGGAGGGGGGAAGAAACAGTCGCCGTCTGCATTTCTGCCACTAGTGAGTAAATCCCTCTTGTCTCCATGCCAGGCATGGCATTTCTCGGCATCCTGATGACAGCGCTTCCTACTTGAGCTTCAGTGGAATGGAGGATTACCCTCACCAGTCGGTTGGCAGTCACAGCACAGGTGATAACTGCAGGCCTTAATACGGGCTGTAAGTGACGGTGGACATCTGTCTTCCCCTCCCCAAAACAGGCATGGCTTCGGATGCTTTTAGCTGGCATGGTAGAGGAGGTTCCATGAACCTTTGGGCATTATACCTGGTCTTAGGGTTTCCTGGGCATCCCAAATAGAATGGCAGGTGGCATTGGCATGGTTGATTTCAGAATTAATCTTGGCTGGTTTGTCCTTGCTGCCACCAGACTCCTCTTACATCAGCACTGCCAGTTCCTTCAAGGCGGCCCTTTGCATCTTACCTGTGTGGTGGGGTGCATCTCTTGTCCATGCAAAGAGACTAGATGCAAGAGAAATTTGTGTCTTTCGTTTTATTTAGAAATGTCTAACCCACTTTTTTTATCAGGGTTCTCAAAGCACTTTACAATATAACAAAACACTTAAAAAGCACGCCGAGATCCATGTTCTACGTTCCCGTGGATTGTGTGGCTTGGGCTTAGTTAATGGAGGGGTCCTTGTGCCCCCCTGCTGCGTTTCCCTCCCCGAGCACCCCTGAAATGTCCTGGTGCCGCCCTCCTTCCACGTGTCTCCTTTGGATGCAGGGACGGCGCTTCTCCCCTGGGATTTGAGGCCTTCCTCCTGTCGCTTGGGGAGTGGGTGCTGCTGACGGAAGCCACGCCATGCTTACAGCGAAGGTTTGTCTCCTCTTCTTGCAGGGGCGAATGTCCAAACCCCAAACAAGGACTCCTTGGAAGGCACAGTTCCTAACTCTCTGGATCCGAGTAAGCACAGTGGTGATGGGGTGGGGAGTAGGGGTGTGCATCGGATCGGATCCGATCCACGATCCGAATCCGATCCGACCCAAAATCGGGAAAATCCGATCCGATCCGATCCGATCCGGACAACCTCCGATCCGATCCGATCCGATCCGATCCGATGAGGTCCGATCCGGATCGGACGCCATTTTGAATGCTTTTTCCCATAGCCAAGTATTGTTTTACAAAAACGCCTATAACTTTTTCATTTTTAAAGATAGAAGGATGAAACTTGGGCACATTGTAGACTGGTTAGGGGTAGTTATCTGTGAGAAATTTCAGAAAGATTGGTGCATGCATTTTGTGGCAATTAATTTTTTAATAAATACCCAGGAATGCCTATAACTTTGTCATTTTTAAAGTTACACACATGAAACTTTGCCACATTGTAGGGGGTACCTTGGGACCTATGTGTGTGAAATTTCAGAAACGTAGGTGCTTGTCTTGTGTGGCAATTAATTTTTAGAAAAATGGGTAGTAGTGGGGTAAATACAGTTACGCCTCCCATTTTTTTATTTTTGAAGATACAAACAGGAAACTTGGGCACATTACAGGTACCACTTGCCTTGATATGTGTGTAAAATTTCAGAAACATTGGAGCTTTCCTTGTGTGGCAATTAATTTTTGAAACAATGAGGAAAGAAACACCTATAACTTTGTCATTTTTAAAGTTACACACATGAAACTTTGCCACATTGTAGGTGGTACCTTGGGACCCATGTGTGTGAAATTTCGGAAACGTAGGTGCTTGCCTTGTGTGGCAATTAATTTTTTAATAAATACCCAGGAATGCCTATAACTTTGTCATTTTTAAAGTTACACACATGAAACTTTGCCACATTGTAGGCGGTACCTTGGGACCTATGTGTGTGAAATTTCGGAAACGTAGGTGCTTGCCTTGTGTGGCAATTAATTTTAGAAAAATGGGTAGTGGTGGGGTAAATACAGTTACGCCTCCCACTTTTTTATTTTTGAAGATACAAACAGGAAACATGGGCACATTACAGGTACCACTTGGCTTGATATGTGTGTAAAATTTCAGACAGCTGGGTCCAGGCATGTGGTGGCAAGGTATTTTTGAAACAATGAGGAAAGAAACGCCTATAACTTTTTTATTTTAAAAGTTAGAAGTCTGAACATTGCTCACTTTGTAGATGGGTTAGGGGTAGATATGTGTCAGAAATTTCAGAATTATAGGTCCAGGCATTTGATGGCTATGGAATTTTTAAATTACATGTTTCAAAAAAATTTCTACAGAGGCCAGGTCTTCCCCTCCCGCTTCCCGCGAAGAAAAGGAAACACTCTCTCGTCTCGATCCCTTTGATCCTTGCTAGTAGTATCCATTACAGGGCTCGTGTTTCCTTTCCTCCTTTCACTTTTCAAGCAGAACGGCTGAGCCTAGCTGAGTTTTGCAGCCATGCGTGCAAGGAAGGATCACTCTGGTCTCGATCCCTTTGATCCTTGGTAGTATCCATTACAGGGCTCGTGTCTGCTTTCACTTTGTACTCAAGCAGACACGAGCCCTGTAATGGATACTACTAGCAAGGATCAAAGGGATCGAGACGAGAGAGTGTTTCCTTTTCTTCGCGGGAAGCGGGAGGGGAAGACCTGGCCTCTGTAGAAATTTTTTTGAAACATGTAATTTAAAAATTCCATAGCCATCAAATGCCTGGACCTATAATTCTGAAATTTCTGACACATATCTACCCCTAACCCATCTACAAAGTGAGCAATGTTCAGACTTCTAACTTTTAAAATAAAAAAGTTATAGGCGTTTCTTTCCTCATTGTTTCAAAAATACCTTGCCACCACATGCCTGGACCCAGCTGTCTGAAATTTTACACACATATCAAGCCAAGTGGTACCTGTAATGTGCCCATGTTTCCTGTTTGTATCTTCAAAAATAAAAAAGTGGGAGGCGTAACTGTATTTACCCCACCACTACCCATTTTTCTAAAATTAATTGCCACACAAGGCAAGCACCTACGTTTCCGAAATTTCACACACATAGGTCCCAAGGTACCGCCTACAATGTGGCAAAGTTTCATGTGTGTAACTTTAAAAATGACAAAGTTATAGGCATTCCTGGGTATTTATTAAAAAATTAATTGCCACACAAGGCAAGCACCTACGTTTCCGAAATTTCACACACATGGGTCCCAAGGTACCACCTACAATGTGGCAAAGTTTCATGTGTGTAACTTTAAAAATGACAAAGTTATAGGTGTTTCTTTCCTCATTGTTTCAAAAATTAATTGCCACACAAGGAAAGCTCCAATGTTTCTGAAATTTTACACACATATCAAGGCAAGTGGTACCTGTAATGTGCCCAAGTTTCCTGTTTGTATCTTCAAAAATAAAAAAATGGGAGGCGTAACTGTATTTACCCCACTACTACCCATTTTTCTAAAAATTAATTGCCACACAAGACAAGCACCTACGTTTCTGAAATTTCACACACATAGGTCCCAAGGTACCCCCTACAATGTGGCAAAGTTTCATGTGTGTAACTTTAAAAATGACAAAGTTATAGGCATTCCTGGGTATTTATTAAAAAATTAATTGCCACAAAATGCATGCACCAATCTTTCTGAAATTTCTCACAGATAACTACCCCTAACCAGTCTACAATGTGCCCAAGTTTCATCCTTCTATCTTTAAAAATGAAAAAGTTATAGGCGTTTTTGTAAAACAATACTTGGCTATGGGAAAAAGCATTCAAAATGGCGTCCGATCCGGATCGGACATCTGGTCCGATCCGATCCGACCAGCCTCCGATCCGATCCGATCCGATCCGACCCCCCAGGTCCGATTCCGATCCGCTATCCGATCCGATCCGGGGGGTCAGTGCACATCCCTAGTGGGGAGGCGGTTCGTTTGTGGAGATGAGGGCCGGAGTAAGAGCTGCTTCCAGCACCCGGGGGCTCCCACACCAGCCCCCCTTTCTCTCTCTTCGAAGTGGTAAGATCTCACATGGGACCCTGCTGCTTCCCTAGGAGATCTGAGCGGAGGTCGACACGCGCAAGGAGGGGCTCTCGCTTATCCAGCCACACAGCTGTCCAGAGCACCCAAGAATGTTTGTCTGGGAATGAGCAACCCTGCCTGGGACAGAAGCCGTGGGCCTCTGATTCACACAGGGCTCGAATGCACTGTGGCTCTCCCCCCCTCCCCGATTTGAGATCTTATGCAAATTATGGGCATGACGCCACCTCACGCGCTCTCCTCCCGTTGCTAAAAAAGTGCCCCCGTGGAGAGCCAGGATGGATGTGGGCCTGGCTCTGTACTGGGAAAGGTTCCGTCCCAAGATTATAGGGGAGGACAGGAAAGCCGAGAGGGGGAGGTGGTTGGACTACTTTGCGCCAATCAGGGCCGCTTATAAAACAGCATGCGCATTTTATAAACATTGCCTACAGTTGAGACTGTGTCAAAAGAAACTCGCAGTTTCGGGGCTTGAAGCTTAGGGAGAAGTTTGGAGTGGGGAGTGTCGACCTGAATGAAATGAAAAGTATTATCATGGTTGCTTGTTGTCCGTATACACAACTGCAATATACGCAGTAGGGCTGGAATGTTCTCTTGATTAACCTTTGCCTCACCTTCAAAAGGTGTCCCAGATTAATCAGATCACACATTTTTTAAAGTCTTTCTTTAAGAAAAAGCCTGCAGGTGGCAGACTCCATTTTATAGACAGCATGTTCTGCCGCCTCCTCTCTCATGCCTCTTCTAAGTTGGCACCTGCTCTGACCTGCATCTGCTTCGCCTGTATTTAAATAGGGGACTGCTCTGTGAAGCATCCTTAAGCGCCAGCTTTTAAAATAAAAGTCAGGCATCTAGTCTTTGTGATAATGGAGGGAATTGACTGCAGAAAGTTAGGAAAGCAAAAAGGATGTAAACAGCGCCTTCCTTGAGTCAAATGTGGAGGTGAAAGCATTCTGTAAACCTTCTGACCCTCCCTCAGATGTTCTCCCAAGACTGTTTACTAACCACGAAAGAAACGAATATAATAAAGTACCACATTGAAAAGTCATTAAAATTCCATAAAATCTAATAAGTAAAGGAGCGGAATAAAACAAAACAAAATACAAGCCTAAGCCAATGATAGAAATGTGATCAAGTGTAATCACTAAACCGCACCCAACCCAAAAGCAGACTGAAACAAAATGTATGTGGTCCTCATTCAAAAACATGTCTCTCTAGGGCGTGTGTTCCAGAGCTGGGGAGCCACCACTGAAAAAGCCATGCTTCATAGAATAGTAGAGTTGGAAGGGGCCTATAGGGCCATCAGGTCCAACCTCCTGCTCAACGGAGGAATCCACCTTAAAGCATCCATGACAGATGGCTGTCCAGCTGCCTCTTGAAGGCCTCTAATGTGGGAGAGCCCACCACCTCCCTAGGTCATTGGTTCCATTGTCGTAGTGTTCTAATAGTCAGGAAGTTTTTCCTGATGTACAGCCGGAATCTGGCTTCCTGTCACTTGAGCCCATTATTCCGCGTCCTGCAGTCTGGGTTGATCGAGAAGAGATCCTGGCCCTCCTCTGTGCGACAACCTTTCAAGTATTTGAAGAGTGCTGTCATGTCTCCCCTCAATCTTCTCTTCTCCAGGCTAAACATGCCCAGTTCTTTCAGTCTCTCCTTATAGGGCTTTGTTTCCAGACCCCTGATCATCCTCGTTGCCCTCTGAACCCCCTCCAGCTTGACTGCATCCTTCTTGAAGTGTGATGCCCAGAACCGGACACAATACTCAAGATGGGGCCTAACCAGTGCCAAATAGAGGGGAGTCAGTACCTCGCGCGATTTGGAAGCTATACTTCTATTAATGCAGCCCAAAATAGCATTTGCTGTTTTTGCAGTCACATTGTGTCCTTGCTAGCCGGTGACCCTGTTCAGCTAACATGCTAAGCCACGGCCGTTAAGCATTTTGAGCTAAACATTATGACTTAGCATGTCATGTGAACCATTCCTAACCATTGTGTCTGCGTAACAATGGTTTAAAGTTTCACTAAACATTTGCTGCAAAAGGGTTAGCGGCCTAACCACGGCTTAGCGTGTTGTCTGAACAGGCCCTAACTGAACCAAGTAGCCAGGCCTCTGAAGCTCATTTGGGTACAAGCAGCCCACCAAAGAACCTGTCCCCAAACCATGCAGCGCTTTCAGTGTTAAAACCTGCACTTTGAATTGGGCTCGGGAGTCCATAGGCCGCCAGTGCAGTTGTCGTAGCATGGGAGTGAGATGCTCTGAGCAGCTAACCCTAACCGGTACACTAGTTCCAGCAGCTGAGCGAGTGCAACATCAGAGCAGTCCAGCAGCTGTGATGAGAGCAGGACAAAGGGAACTGAGGCTGAGACAGAGTTGCAGCTGATATCTCAGCCTCTGTTGATGAAAGGCCCTCCTCCTAGCGACCTCTGCCTCCTGCATGTTGGCAGTGAGCAGCAGGGCCAGGGGCTTCCCTCCGTTGTAAAAATCCTGTGCTTCTTCCTACCCTCTGCTTCAAGAAGTTGCCAGTCCATAATAAGCCCCAGCCTTTTATCCCATATGTTCTAAGCTGCCTCAGGAGTTTGGATGAGGGACGTTTTGTCCAAGAGCTTTTTGGAAAATGCAGGTATATAAAGTGTCTGTCAGATTACTCCCAGCTCATGTTGATACTTCAAAAGAACCCTGAAAGGTTGGTGAGGTAGGGCCCTTTGCAGAAGCCATGCAGTTGCGTCCTTAGCAACGTTCGGATGGCAAGAGTTGAGCCCCGGCACCTTTTGCAAGAGGTCAGGGGACCCCCCTCCTTGGGTTGCTTGCTGCTTTGCCAAGAGGAAATGACCCCCCCCCCCACTTTCTGGCCAGTGTGAACCTTGAAACCTCCTTTCCTTTCCAGCGGTGGGGCAACGGGTCTTGCAGATTCGCTTCTCCTATCCGTGCCCCCGAGCTCGCCTGAAAGGGGCAGACTCCCTCGGCCTCCCCACTCGTGTTGGGGAGAAGGAGGGAGTGGGCTTGATCCCACGCAAAACGGAGCTGTTCAAAAAATCTGCCCTCGGCTCCAATACAGGGAGCACCTTTTGGAGAGTTCTGCTCCGGCCACTCCAGCAAGACCCCCCCGTTCCCTTTCTTAGCGCGCCCCTTTTTGCCTCCCCCCCCCGGTATTTCACCCCTTTCTTTTCCTTTACTACTCTGAAAATGTCCCCCTTTTGCTGCTGCTGCTGCTGCTGCTGCTGCTGGTTGTGGTCTGTGCGCTCCCCTGCTCCCCCCGGGCTGGTCTCCCACTGTCCCTGCCCCCTCCCCTGTTTCTCTGCCCCTCCTGCAGCAGGAGGGCCGGGCTTAATTCTCTGGCCTGGCCTGGGAATATAGGTGCTGCCTTGTCTTCCTGTTCATCTCAGTGCGCTTCATAATGGTGTTAATTCCGGAGCTGTATTGGCTTAAATCAACAGACAATAGAACCGTATTAACTTTTTAAACCCCAGTTGCATGATGGGAATGAGTGGGCATGGGCACCGCGTTGTTAACAAACTCTGTCTTTCTTTCCCTCCCTCCCTCTCCTGTCCCCCCCCCAACGCCTTACTTTCCCCTCCTTGACTCTCCATTCCCCCACTTCCACCCCACACGCATCTTCCTTCCACGTCTCTCCCATTGGCATCTTCCATGGCGGCGTCTTCCTCCTCCTCCTCCTCCTCCTGCCCGTCCTGCTCCGTCTTCTCTCCCTCCCTCCTTCCTTGCTCCCGATATATTCTCGCCCCCCCACCTCACCCATTTCCCCCCCCCCCCGATTGCCTTCCGCCCTATGATGAAACGAGGCAGTTCTGACGCTGTCTGCTCCCCCCGTAGTGCCAGGCTTCTGTTGTACAGTTGGGGTGGACTGGAAGTCTCTCACTACTCCGGCATGCCTCCCCCTCACCACGGATTACTTCCCTGATCGCCAGAGCCTGCAGAATGACTACACCGAAGGGTGCTATGACCTGCTTCCCGAAGCTGATCTGGACAGGTGCGTGCCTCCCTCCCTCTCTCCCTCCCTCCCTCCCTCCCTGGTACGTAGGCAGCCCCGGGCGCAGGGCTGGCGTCACTGGTGAGCGTGGGAGGGCACCTGCCCAGGGCCCAGGCCGCAGCAGGGCCCAGCAACGAGGCCTCCCTGGACTTGCTCCTCCTCCTCCTCTTCAACTCAGCCGCCTGCTAGTAGTTCACCTGCAGTGGGGGAGGGGGAGGGGCACCAGAGTCCACTGAGGAGCAGTGATGAGACAGAGGAGGAGGAGCAGCACCAAGAGCAGCTGGGGACAGTGGGGGTGAGAAGATAGGCTCACTGAGGGAGGGGGCTCGTTGAGGGTCTCTTCCGAAAGCCCCCCCCCCACAACAACCCTGGAGCCGGCACTGCTGGTGGGGTGGGGAGGGGTAGCATTGTAGGAGCAGCGCAGCTCTCCTGTTAGATTAAGCTCTTCCTTGGGTCGCCAGAGTCCACCTTCGAGAGTCCTGGTAGAGCAGGGATGAGGAGGCCTCTGGGCCCAGACGTCCTCAGCCTCGCGCAGCAGGAGCTCCAGGCCGCCTTCCTCGTTCCTGGGCGTTGTGCTGTGAACTCGGGGCTCCTCTCGCCTGGTCTTCCTGGCACCTCCCTCTGGTGTGGTGGGGTTGAGCCGGAGGTGCGTCCGGCTGCCCTGAGCCCCCCCTGCTTTTCCCTTTCCCTTCCCAGGAGGGACGAGGAGGGCGTGCAGATGACGGCCCAGCAGGTGTTCGAGGAGTTCATCTGCCAGCGTCTCATGCAGGGCTATCAGCTCATTGTGCAGAGCAAGACGCAGAAGTCGGCTGCAGCCCCCCAGCCCCCCCCTCTCAGCAGCAGCCCCTTGTACAGCCGAGGTGAGCAGCCCGGACCCTTCCCTGCCTCTCCAGGCACCTCCGCTCCCTCCTCCTTTGGTGATTGCGTCTAGGCGTAGCTCTTAGTTTTGCCTTTGCCGGTCTATTATGGGGCGTTGTGGTTATGTTGTACAGCTGCTCCCAGGATTGGGGGGAAAAGGTGGGATATAAATATAATAATAATAATAATACTTTAGAAAAGTGGATATAAATAATAAATTACTAATAATACATTGTCATTCTGAATCGGGGGCTGGATCTACATATCCAGGCAATGAGGTGGTTAGCATGCTGGAGAGATATGATGAATTGGGTCACTTCAGGCTCCATTTTTGAATGCTTCTCTGGGTTAAAAGAACTCCAGGCAATGTAGAAAATAGGACAGAGGGGAGAGAGCTGGACTAGAGTTTTTTCCCTGATGTGCTAGATTTCTTCTTGCAGGCGTGGTTTTGTTTATTTGTTTTTAATATGGGGAGAACCAAAATTGTCTTTCTCAACTACAGTCTGAAGTGGTACAGTCTATCCAGCCCCCTCATTCTGCTGCATGTGTATGCCAGCACCCCGTTCCTTCCCCTGTTAAGTCCTGTCTATTTCACACATCTAGGTGATGGGTAGGAAACTCTAGGGTGGAACTCTATGTCACCCCCATGCTCTTGTGAGGGTCCCATGAGATCATCTTGGTGGATTAGGCCTGCCTGCCACTCGAGGCAGCCACTGGTTCTTGCTCAAGATATGGAGTGGAAATTAAGGCTCTTGACAGCAACTGTACAGAAGATGCTTGGAGGGCATAGAATAGTAAAGTTGGAAGGGGCCTATCAGGCCATCGAGTCCAAACCCCTGCTCAATGCAGGAATCTACATTAAAGCATCCCTGACAGATGGCTGTCCAGCTGCCTCTTGAAGGCCTCTAGTGTGGGAGAGCCCATCACCTCCCTAGGTCATTGGTTCCATTGTCATATTGCTGTAACAGTCAGGAAGTTTTTCCTGATGTCCAGCCGGAATCTGGCTTCCTGTAACATGAGCCCATTTTTTCACATCCTGCACTCAGGGATGATCGAGAAGAGATCCTGGCCCTCCTCTGTGTTACAACCTTTCTAGTATTTGAAGGGTACTCTCATGTCTCCCCTCAATCTTCTCTTCTCCGGGCTAAACATGCCTAGTTCTTTCAGTCTGTCCTCATAGGGCTTTGTTTCCAGACCCTGATCATCTTTGTCCTCCTTTGAACACGCTCCAGCGTGTCTGCATCCTTCTCGAAGTGCAATACTCAAGATGAAGCCTAACAGTGCCAAATAGAGGGGAACTAGTACCTTGTGCAATTTGGAAGCTATACTTCTATTAATGCAGCCCAAAATAGCATTTGCTTTTTTTGCAGCCACATCACACTGTTGGCTCATACTCAGCTTGTGATCTACAACAGTTCCAAGATCATTCTCGCATGTAGTATCGCTGAGCTAAGTATCCCCCATCTTGTAACTGTGCATTTGGTTTCTTTTTCCTAGGTGTGGAACTTGTCATTTATCCCTATTAAATTTTATCCCGTTGTTTTCAGCCCAGCGCTCCAGTCTATCAAGATCACTTTGGAATTTTTTTCTGTCTTCCAGGGTATTAGCGATCCCACCCAATTTTGTATCGTCTGCAAATTTGATAAGCATTCCCTGCACCTTCTCATCCAAACCATTAATAAAAATGTTGAAGAGCACTGGGCCCAGGACTGAGCCCTGCGGTACCCCACTCATTACCTCCCCCCAGTGTGAGAAGGTACCATTGATAAGCAGTCTTTGAGTCCGATTCTGTAGCCAACTGTGGATCCACCTAATAGTTGTTCTATCTAGCCCACTTTTCACTAGTTTGTGAATCAGAATGTCATGCGGCACCTTGTCAAAAGCTTTGCTGAAGTCAAGATATACTATATCCACAGCATTCCCACAGTCCGCAAGGGAGGTTACACAATCAAAAAATGAGATCAGATTAATCTGGCGGGATTTGTTCTTGACAAATCCATGCTGGCTTCTAGTAATCACTGCATTGTTTTCAAGGTGCTTACAGATTGACTTCTTTATAATCTGCTCCAAAATTTTCCCAGGGATGGATGTCAGACTGACTGGTCAGTAGTTCCCAAGTTCCTCCTTTCTACCCTTCTTGAAGACAGGGACAACATTAGCCCTCCTCCAGTCGTCTGGCACTTCATCCGTCTTCCACGATTTCGCAAAGATAATAGAGAGTGGTTCTGAGAGTTCCTCTGCGAGCTCCTTCATTATTCTAGGATGCAGTTCATCGGGTCCTGGAGATTTGAACTCATTCAAAGAAATTAGGTGTTCCTTGACCCAATCTCAAACTGCAATCCTTCCCCTTCAGCTTGTACTTCACGTTTTCCAGGGGGTCATGGACCCGCTTTTGGGAGAAGACTGAGCCAAAGTAGGAATTGAGCACTTCGGCCTTTTCTTTGTCATCTGGCCGAAGTGTTTAATTCATGGATCGACATCCAGGCCCTTCTCAGTACTTCCGAGTGTGGTTTGGAGATGCAGTGGGGCTTCCTTGGGCAAAGCATTGTCAATGTGCTCTGTGTGTGTGTGTGTGTGTGTGTGTCCGTCCTGTCCCTAGGTCTTGTGTCACGCAATCGCCCTGAGGAGGAAGATCAGCACTGGCTGAGCATGGGCCGGACCTTCCACAAGGCGGTCTTGAAGGACAAAATCATTACTGTCACTCGGTATTTGCCTAAGTGAGTATCTTTTCCAAGCGCTAAATGGGCTGCTTGCTTTCCAGGCGCTTGTGAACTGCTCCCCCTTCCTGTGGGGCACTGGGCTTTATATCCCATGTGGAAGCAGCATGCCCTACATGACTGAGAGCAACCTGGTGTGCAAAACATTTCTTTTTTCATTCTCTTGCATGTGCAGAGAGTGAAGATGCTGGGAGATGGACAGGGGTGGGCAGACTGTGGGCGGTGCCAGTGACAGGTTGGCCCCCCCCCCACATGCATGCTTGTGTACTTATTTAGGCCCTATATGGACTAGCCACTTCACTTTATTCTTTTAAGCGTACGGTTCTGAGTTGCAGAGAGTGGCTCTGATTACTTTTAGGTACCCGTATGAATCTGCGCAGATCAACTATACCTACAGTCTGTGCCCATCCCACTCTGACTCGGAGTTTTTCTCTTGCTGGGTAGAGTTCTCCCATGAGAGGTTAGAGGAATATAAGTGGAATTACCTGGACCAGTATATCTGCTCTGCGGGTTCAGAAGACTTCAGGTAAGCAGAGACTTCAGGTAAGCTCTCTCTTCTTGTCCTGCACCCTGGCCCTTTTCCACGTTCACCTGTAGAGGCTCCAGGGCTTCCCCGCGAATATTCAAAGAGCTCGCAGCTCTTTAAAAGGCCACGCCTGCAAATGGACCAAGAGGCGCTTCAATCAACCCTGCTAGGGGAGTGGTTGGGCACCTCCCATAATCACCTGGAGATTGCACCTGCTATTTAAAATATTGGGATAGCTCGAAGAAGAAATGGTTTCCTGCTTTATCTTTAGAAATGCCCAATGAATCATGAATAATCCAACTTTTGCTAGCACTTTACAAGTTAAGCCAGGGAGAATGATTTCTCTTCAAGATGCAATTCAAAAAGATTTCAGAGATCTCCAGTTTTCCTTTCGGAGGGGCTCAAGCATGGTCCAAACCGGAACAGTCAAAGGAGAACTTCATGACTTTCAGATGTGTCCCTTTTTTGGGTCATGGTCAAATGTGAAGTTCCAGGCCGTCAGAGAATTAACGTCCATTGAATGTTAATGCACACTTGTTAGTTCAAAGGATCTGCTTTCCCAAACGTATCCTGATCATCTCCTCAACTGGAGCAATGTCTTTGTCACACATGAAGAAGGGAGAGACCACAGTTCACCGGCGAGGGCCCTGCTTCTTAGCATGCTGCAGGTGTCAGCTTCCGAAACGGGAGGCATCACCAGGGAGCAAGTGATAGGAAAGGCCCTTCTCTGCTCTAGACCTTGGGGAGGGACTGGCGTTCAGGTGAGGCAGTGCTGGGATAGATGTGCAGGTAGTTCCACCTGGCAGAAGCCGCTTCCTCTGTTCCTGTGTATATGAAGGGATAGGAAGACGATGAGGGAGGAGGCTGTTAGAAGAGGATCTGAGGACGTTCCTGTGGAGTGATGCTTTTGGGCAACTATCAGTGCAATGATGTCTGAAACGCAACCTAACCTCTATTATAACCTCTGTTAGGTTGCTCAGAACGAGCAGGTGATACATTGCAGGAAAAGTATGGGCAACTCAGAACTTTTTTCCCCATGTCTTGTGGAAATGAGCCATGGTGCAAAATTCTGGGACTTGGTTATATATAAATGTGGTGAAAGTCGGAACTCCCCTAAATTGGCCATACTGCATCCTCCTATGGCTCTTGCCTTTCGCTTACCACTGGCTGCAAAGGTTGCATGGGCAGAAAGATGGAAGTGGTTCTGACTCCCATCATCTTGAGATTGGATAAAATAACTTGGGAGGTTATGATCCTAGTTAAGCTAACTTGTTGGAGATTTGAAAACAACAGGCTTTTGCAATGGCTTGAGATTCTTTTTTCCTCCTCTATTGATTCTTCAGAAGAATGCGATGAGCTCCCAGAGCAATAGAAATGTGTTTCTTTTAACATACGTCGTTGCTGAGATGGAAGTCATTTAAGTTATGTCTGGAACTGTAGCAGATGTTTTGCCATCATTAGTGGGGTAATTTTTCGCTCTGGTCTCTGTATGCTTTTGTATAATGCCCATAAACAAATCGTTTTTAGTGTTGTGTATGACATTCCTCTTCTGTATCTTTTTGAGCACTTCAAGAAATATAGCAGATTAAAAAAAAGAAAGGCCATAGCTGATCTCTCCTTGGGCCCCAGAGGCACAGCCACCAGATGCCAGCCCTATGACACCTGTGCCAGGCTGGGGAAAGACACATCAATGACGGCTCTTCTGTGCAGGCAAGGAGGGAGGGGGAGGGGGAAGAGCTGCTGTGAACTCTGTGGTGCAGGCTTGTCAGCAGCCACTTACCTGTGGCGAGTAAGCATCGTCTCCAGGCAACCAGACTGGGGAGTTCCACAAGAGTTTGGACGCTTCTCTCCTAGGCTACAAATGACTGACACAGGTACACGTGGGCAGGAGGAAGCGTAGAGATGTGTGGATAGGTTTGCTAGATTGGTCAACTCTGCTTCCTGCGTGCCGTATCCAATTCCCCTGCTGTGCTAGAAGGAATGGCCACTCGTGCGACGGGAAGTGAGCGCAACCCAGGAAGCGAGCTGAAAGTGCCGCTGCTGGAATGGGGCAAAGTCAGTGGAGCTTGCAGAAGGGAGACTGGCTTGTTCCATTCTCGAGGCGGTCGTTTGGGCTCATTTCCTCGGTTGCGCCCTCTTCCCGTTTCATGAGCGGTGGTTCCTGCTTTGTGCCACATGCTTAGTGCTGGTGAACTGCCAGCATTGGACACTGCCCTGAACCTGAGCTGCGTATGAGAAGTTTGCATGAGATGAATACTTACGTGGACTATTCAAGAGGGAATAAAACGTTCCACTTGGTCTTTCCCCCTTTTCCCTTGTCTTCCGTTCCCCCCCGCCCCCCCCCCCCATTCTCTTCCCCACTGTGCAGCCTCATTGAGTCGCTGAAGTTCTGGCGGACGCGTTTCCTGCTGCTGCCAGCCTGCGTCAGTGCCACAAAGCGCATCATGGAGGGCGAAGCGCACTGCGACGTGTACGGGGGCAAGGCACGCTCGGACGAGGAGGAGTGGCAACTCCTGGACGGCTTCATCCGCTTTGTGGAGGGGCTAAACCGCATTCGCAGGCGCCATCGATCCGACCGGTTGATCCGGGTGAGCCACTCCCCTGGCACAGCGTTCTGGGTTTGTGGGCGTGTGCTCACGTGGCATAGGGCAACCCCAAGCTTGCTGCAAGTAAGGGCAGACTTGACAGGAGCTGCTGCTAACCCCGGCTTCCTGTTGTGTCACTCACACTTTGTAGCTCTAGGTCTACGCCTTTAAAAAGAATGGGAAGAGCCACCCATGAAGAGTGTGGCCCCATAAATATAAATATAGTGAACAGCAGCTCATACGGATCTAGGAAACAAAACTTCGTTTACAGCCACGTTCCACCAATATGGTTCTGCTGCTGAAGCCTGAGGTGGGGTTGTGGCCCAGACTTGTGTCTGGATGGAAGAGCTGCTCTACGTCCCTCAGAAGAAGAACAGGGGTAAGAATACATGCCAGTGCCTTGCAAGCTAAGGCATTGCAAGGCATTGTCAGGGATATAGCTGGAATAACTATCTACAGGGAAGTGATGGATACACCTTGTTCGGGAATATTCAAAGGGCGCATCTACACGACCATTCCCTTCTCCTGAATTATCTTGGGAATTGTAGTTCTTGAGGGGCTGCTGACTGTACCTAAGAGAGAATTCAGCACCCTTAATCTATCATTCCCAGGCTCCTTTGGGAGAAGCCATGATAGTTAGATCGGTATGGAACCAATTGTAAAGGTTGCCATATAGATGGGCCTAGTAAGAGTTTCTCCCACCCTCTTTCTCCTGATGAACCATCGGTTGACCTTTCCCCTTCCGCCTTCCTTCCCTTTTCCGTCTAGAAAGGGTCTGCTATGAAAGGCTTGCAAATGGTGGGCCCGCTCTCGGCCCATGCGTTGGAACCATCCGGGCCGCCGCCTCTTGGCAAGAAGGGGACCTCTGCACTTTCAGCTCTGTTGGAGATGGAAGCCAGTCAAAAGTGAGTTTGCACTGCAGGCCCGTCTGGGAGGCTCCAGGTGGGTTTTTTAACCAGGAGACTGGCTACTCCCAGAGCAAAGCTCTCTGTTTTTGGCCCTCCATGGTCTTGGATTTTGTGGGGCCACCCTTTCGGGGGAGGGGAACGGTGCAATTCATCCCTCTTTCATTCCCTGGTTTATGGCTTTGTAGCCATCTGCTCTCCAGGTCATGGAAAACCTAACTCCTTTGGCCTGTCTATGATGTGGCATACCACCTGTTGGCTGGGTCCCCAGGATAGGTCCCTTGAGGAAGTTTGGGTGGCATGGAGCACAATGTCTGTCTATGGCCCCCACCTGCTCACTAGACAGTCTCCTCTAAGGTCTTCCTGCAGTTCGCTGACCTGCTCCCTGCTTGCCACGTCCTCAGGTGCCCATCTGTGCCCTGACTAAGGGCGTGATGTTCCCTCTCACTTCACAGTGAAGATGGGGAGCTGGCCGTGGGCTCCTTGTGCGCCCTTCCTCACCCCCTCCTTCCCCTTGTCAGCGTCGAATGTGCTGTACGCCACACCTGCACCAAGCCTACAGCAGTTTGTTTTGAGCCTGGGACTGAAACCAGTTTTCAAGCCCCGTTGAAAGCTAAGCATGGTCAGAGGTAACCTTGATGTAGCCATTCTGCTAGGCTGTGAACAGGAAGAGAAGGCTAAAGGAGTGGGGAGGGGGCCCCACACCTCTTAACCATGATTCAGAGATGGGGGATGTTACAGGGACTCCCTGCAATTCCATTCCATTCTGAGGCATGTGGAAGTTTCCTTGCTGCGTCCTGACAAGGCAGGATAGGCACCAGCTGCCAGGTCCAGTCAGATTTGCATTCCCTCTCCTGGCTCCTTTTTATGTCCTGCTGTTCTGGTCTGCACAGCTGTGGTTAGACTTGCCCATGAGCAGCCAGGACAGCATGAGCTAGTCTTGAGGCCAAGGATTTTGTTGCGACTGAATGCAGCGAGAGAGAAAAAGAGGGTGCTTCCTGGGGGCCCAGTTCCTCTGCGATGGATTTGTCCTTGCCTAGGAATTTTATGGTACGGGATTTCTGTCTTTAGCTAGATCACAGATCAGGCGGTAACATTTCCCCTGTCATTGCCCAAGAATGACGAATCACCATAGATATTGAAGGTTTACAAAATCCCTGGGTTTAGATGGAGGGCTCTTTAGATTAGGCATGGTTTTTGTCGTTTGCTTCAAAATCTTAAGCAGTTTTTTATGATTCAAATTTGCTATAAGAGCATTAAACATACTGAACACAAAGTGATTGGAAGCATAACACATCTCAAAAAGCTTTCTAAGAAACATTTCAGGAGCATGTCTCTTTAAGGATCTTATCCAATTACATTTCTGAGCCTGTAGCAAAAAGGAGTAGAGTCCTCAATGAGGACCAGTGCCACTGTCTTCTTACAAGGATAGATGTGTCCTGAAGTTCTTGTGTTTTGCTTCTCATATTTATGATTTCTTAGGAACTGCTTATGTAACTTCCACAACAAACAGAATTTTCTTATATCAATGAGTTATTACTTTCCCCCCCCAAGTTCCCAGCTTATGATTTTGGAAGTAATATATTTACTCTAGAGACTGCAATCTGATTTGGACAGATTGGAAGGCTGGGTCGAGAGGAACAAGATGTCCTGTAACAGGGAGAAACGTAAGGCGTTACATTTAAGGAGGGAAAAGTAGGGGGGACATACAAGATGGGGGATTCATGGCTTGGAAGCACTACATCGGAGAAGGATTTGGGTGCGGTGGTTGACAGCAAGCTGAACACGAGTCAGCTGTTCAAGATGACTGCTAGATGGGCTAACGCAGTTCTGGGCTGCATTAGAAGAAGCATTCCACTTGGCCCTAGTGAGACCAACTCTGGAGTATTGTGTACAATTCTGGGCACCACATTTCCAGAAGGACATTGGCAGGTTAGAGCTGTTTCAGAGGAGTGCAACAAAGATGATACAGTGACTTCAAGACATCCCTTATGAGGACAGGCTGAAAGGACTTGGGATGTTTGGCCTGGAGAAAAGAAGACTGATGTTCAGGTACATCAAAGGATGCCACAGGGAAAATGGTCAAGAACTATTTTCCATGGCCACAGAAAGCAGGACTTGAAATAATAGGTATAAGTTACAGCTACCTAGATTTCGATTAAATATAAGGAAAAACTTCCTGATAGTAATAATAATAATAATAATAATTTATTTTTTACCCGCCTCTCCGTTTGGATCGAGGTGGGGAACAACAATATGATAAAATACATAAAACTGATTAAAACATGACACACATTATTAAAACTGCATTAAAACATCCTAAAAACATTCTAAAATTCCACTGGATATGCCTGCTGGAAGAGCACAGTCTTTATAGCTTTCTTAAATTCTAAAAGACTGTTAAGTTGACAGGTCATTCCAGAGTCTGGGAGCAGCAGAAGAGAAGGTCCTCTGGGTAACGGTTGTCAGCCTAGTCTTGGCCAACTGTAGTAAGTTCTTCCCAGAGGACCTGAGTGTGTGGGGTGGATTGTATGGGAGAAGGCAATCTCGCAGGTAACCTGGACCCAAACCATGTAGGGCTTTAAAGGTAATGACCGACACTTTATACTTGGCCCGGAAACTAATTGGCAGCCAGTGGAGCGGTTTTAAAGCTGGCGTACTATGGTCACCCCTAGGTGTACCAGTGACCAACCTGGCTGCCATATTTTGAACTAGTTGAAGTTTCCGGACTAGTTACAGAGGTAGCTCTATGTACAGCGCATTGCAGAAGTCAAGCCTCGAAGTTACCAGCGCGTGCGCTACTGATTTTAGGTCTTCCAACTCTAGGAAGGAGCGCAGCTGGCTTATCAGCCGAAGCTGTTAGTAGGCACTCCTGGCCGTCGCTTCTATCTGGGCTGTCATTTGGAGCGACGGATCCAGGAGCACCCCCAAGCTGCGAACATAGTCTTTCAGGGGGAGTGTAACCCCATCCATAACTGGTTGACACACCTCCAAACCAGGTTGCGGCCTTTGACAGCAAGCACCTCCATCTTGTCTGGATTCAGCTTCAGTTTGTTTTTCCTCATCCAGCTCATTACCGCCTCCAAGCATTCATTCAGAGGAGACACATTATCCTTAGCTGATGCTGTTATCGAAGGCATAGAGAAATATATTTGGGTGTCATCAGCATACTGATAGCACCCCGCCCCATGCCTCTGGATGATCTCTCCCAGCGGTTTCATATAAATGTTAAACGGCATTGGTGAAAGGATGGCCCCTTGTGGTTCACCACACAGCAGCTCCTTCTTTGCGGAGCAGCTATCCCCAAGCATCACCATCTGGAACCTGCCCGAGAGGTAGGACAGGAACCACTGAAGCACAGTGCCCCCGATTCCCAATCCCCTCAGGCGTTCCAGAAGGATACCATGGTCGATGGTATCAAATGCCGCTGAGAGGTCCAGAAGTACCAACAGGGACACACTCCCCCTGTCAATACTCAGGCGTAGATCATCCACTAAGGCGACCATAGCAGTCTCAACTCCGTATCCTGCTCTGAAGCCAGTTTGAAATGGGTCTAGAAAATCAGTGTCATCCAAAACTACTTGGAGTTGGAAGGCAACCGTCCTCTCGATCACCTTGCCCAAAAATGGAAGATTTGATACCGGTCTGTAGTTATTAAGGTCCAGGGGGTCCAGGGAGGGTTTCTTTAGAAGCAGCCGTACCACCGCTTCTTTTAAAAATGATGGGAAAGTCCCCTCCCTGAGAGATGCATAAATAATATATTGTAATTGTGATCTAACCGCATCTCCTCCCTGGGCGACCAGCCATGAAGGACAGGGATCGAGAGGGCAAGTCGTCCTCCTCATTCGTCCAAGCAGCTTGTCCACGTCCTCGGTACTCACCAACTGAAACTGATCCAGTGTAATTCTTCTGATGGAGTTACTGGACACTCCATTGTCAGCCTCTGCTATAACGACGGCATCTAAGTCGGCTCTTATCCGAGAGATTTTATCTGGGAAATGATTGTTAAAGGCATTACAGCGAACTGCCGAAGGCTCTAAGATTGGATTCAGGGGGGAAGGTGTCTGGGTTAGACCCCTCACCACCCTGAACAGTTCTGCTGGACGTGAATTTGCAGACGCAATGCGTGTAGAGAAAGCTTTCTTCGCTACACGTATTGCCACCCCATAGGAACGAAGATGTTCTCTATGTCATATCGGATATAAGTCGAGTTTTCCGCCATCGGCACTCCAGTCGTCGTCCTTCCCGCTTCAACTCCCTGAGGTCTTCTGTATACCAGGGCGCCTGGTTTGAAACGGGTCGGAGAGGACGTTTGGGGGCGATCGTGATGATAGCCCTAGTTAGGTCTTGATTCCATCTATTGACCAGGATTTCTACAGAATCGTCGACGATACCAGCCATAGAACCCTCTAAGGCTTTCTGGAATCCAAGAGGATCCATCAGCCTTCGAGGGCAGACCATCTTAATAGGTCCGCCACCCCTGCAGGGGCGGGTGGTAGCCGTGATACTAACCCTGACCAGAAATTGGTCTGTCCATGATAACACAGAGGTATTTGTTACCTCCGCCCACAGATCCGTCTGTTTGGAACTGAAAACAGCATTGAGGGTGTGACCTGCTGAATGTGTGAGTCCAGAGACCAATTGGGATAGGCTTATGTCATGGATGCCATGAACTCCCGAGCTGCACCTGATAAACTGGCCTCGAATGAGATGTTGAAGTTGCCCAGGACCAAAAGCCTGGGCGAATCGAACACCAGCTCCGAGACCAGTTCCATGAGCTCAGCCAGGGAGTCTGATAGGCAGCGGGGTGGCCGGTACACTAACAGAATCCCTAGTCTATCCCTGGCCTTCAGACTCAGGTACACACACTCAATGTGATTCAATTGCTGGATAGGAAGTCTGGTCAGGTTAAGATTATCCCTATAGACCACAGCTACTCCGCCCTCCCCCCGCCCACTTTCCCTCGCTCACTATCACAATACCCAGCTGGGAGGGCCTGGGCCCATGTCGGGCCACTGTCATCTCCCAGCCAGGTCTCTGTGAAGCATGCCAGGTCAGCCTCCTCATCTGAAAGAAGGTCATGGATGATATTTGTTTTATTTTTAACTGACCTGGCATTACATAGGAGCAAGGAGAGGTTCTGTGGGTGGCCTGGTTCGTTCTCCAAGTTTCCCGGGTTGGCAGAGCAATCGGAAGGTAAGATAGGTGTTAGATAACTATCTCTCCTTCCCCTGTAACGGCACATCACCCTGCCAACGCCATATCTCCCTTTGCCCTGCACAACACAAATTGCCGCTCCCCTACACATTGTGGTCAGCTAGAAGGGTGGGGTGCAGGTGGCTCTCCTCTCTTGTGCTCTTCATCCACAGCGGCAGTTTTTGTCCGACGGCTTTGTGCCCACAGGCTTGCGCCTTCAGTCTGAAGGCTGAAATACCTGTGGAGATGGGCGGGGCAGACAAACACTCGTCAGGCTCAGGCTCAGACCCAGCCAGCAACACAGCACAGCACTCCCTCCCTGCAACGACCACAGCGGAACAGATTTTTAAGAAGAGCCTGGACAGCCACATTTCATGGGTGGTTTAATTGGTTTTCCTGCACATTGCAGAGGGTCGGACCAGATGATCCTTGTAGTGCCTTCCAACTCCACAATTCTATGATCCTATATCCTTGTCAGCTTTGCTGAGACACATTTTCTTAATTCCCCAAACAGGATACCATCTAGTTTTCTTTTGTAAATATTGGACTATTTTTATTGTAAGCTCTTTCTTTGGTCCTATTTACTTCTTAAAATATATCATGTCGTCTTTACTTATTTATGTCGTAAACTGAACATATGAACCGTGTGCTACATGTAAACAGTTTACCTTCCCTTCTTATTTAATGCACATGTTGCTTGTTTCTGAGTTTTAAATGGGAAACTTTTGTTTATCCCGTTGCAGGCTCAGGTTAGTGCAAAGTTCTATCACGTCAACACAAAGCCTTCTATTAGAATGCCTTGCTAGAATCAAGCCAATTCAAACTTAATATAGGAATATATTTTAATATATATTTTCTTAAAATGAAGGTTAAGTTATTATGAGAAAAGTAAGCTTATGAGAAACATGAGGAAGAAGACATAGTTGCATATTCAGGATGGCTATTATGCAGATTGGTGCAGGGGTCTTGCAAGGACTTCTGGAGCAAATATTTGTCACATCTTGTTTTCTAGGACCCTGGGCGAGGTGCAAGCGGCAACGCTTGCCGGGAAGAGCTCTGTCCAGTCAGCTGAGAGCAGCAGCGTTGCCATGACACCCACCTACGTGGACAGTCCACGCAAGGTAAAGACCTCCTGGGCTGTCTTTCAAGGCAGTGGGGCGAGAGGGTTCAGCACATCAGCGAGCGAGCGCCTGCATGTGGCCCAGTGCATGTGGCTCGCATGGACCAGTGGCGAATTATTATTGCAAGTGATTTCTAACCTCACGTGGTTCCTGTCTGGCACACCAGTCAGTTGCATTTATATGGGAAGGTCTGATACAGGCCGTGGTGACTTGGGTACTGCCTGGGGGTGTGGGTGTATGTCGTCTTTGGCTCAAGCTTTTTCACAAGTTAACAAAATATCATCTTTGGGGGGAGGGACAGCTGGGAAGGCTGCACCCTTCAATGGCGAGAGGGAGGAGAATGAAACAAGGAGCCTGTAGGGAAAAGAGAAGCAGACTGAGCCTTTAAAAAGGCTTGACATGCTGAAGGGCCTTCGTGTTGTTGGCCCCCTTGTGACCTTGCCGGCCACTGACATCGCTGCTTTGAACGATTGGATGATTAGCCAATTAGGGTTAGGGCATCCAGTATTTTAAGCTGAGGTGGACATGTGGTCACAATAACTGTCTGCCTGTCGTTGCAACATAACACTTTAGGGTTTTCAAAGTGCTTCACATACATTCTCTCATTGACCCAATAACGTAGGTCAGTTTTATTATTGTGGTGTTCCAGATACCACAAACACAGAGGAGGGCCAGGACCTCTTCTCCATCATCCCAGAGTGCAGGAGGACTCGGAATACTGGGCTCAAGTTACACGAAGCCAGGTTCCGGCTGGACATCAGGGAAAACTTCCTGACTGTTAGAGCAGTACAACAATGGAACCAATGACCTAGGGAGGTGGTGGGCTCTCCCACACTAGAGGCATTCAAGAGGCAGCTGGACAACCATCTGTCAGGGATGCTTTAAGGTAGATTCCTGCACTGAACAGAGGGGGTTGGACTTGATGGCCTTACGGGCCCCTTCCAACTCTACTATTCTATGATACAGGCTGAGGCTAACAGGAGCATCTCTTGCCTGAGGCCAACTTGCAGGTTGATAACAGAAGTGAGATTGAACTGGAGACTATGATGGCCACCAACTGGGATGTCTCTAAAAGGGGATTAGACAAAGTCACGGAGGATCAAGCTATCAATGACTACTAGTCAGGGTGTCTTTATTATATTACCTCCAATAGCAGGGGCTGCATCCCACTGTATGGTATTTGCTGGGAGATATGAGTGGGAGGGTGCTATTGCGCTCCTGTCCTGCTTGTGGGCTTCTCCCAGGCAGTTGGTTGGCCCTGTGGGAACAGAATGCTGGGCTAGAGAGTCCTTTGGTCGGATCCAACACGACTCTTACGTTTTTGTGACATCACAGCACATGCTCTGTTATCCCAGTGAAAGCATTGTGGGGCAAGTTAGAGACTTGATATGTGTGGGCAAGAGCGGATCACTTCAGATCTCAAAGGGGATACAGGCTGGCTTGGGAGTTGTCTCTCGTCTTCTCCTCCCTGCCTGTAAAATGGACATAAGAGTGACCTGCCTCGTGCAGGGTGGTTGTGAAAGGAAATAAGGCCTACGAAGGTGCATGGTATAGCAGAAGGGCCCTAGATCTGTATGAAGGCCTCTCATTTTTTTACCTGCTTTAACATCTTCACAGAAGTACCGTCGAGCAGAGCTCACTCCTGCAGCAAACGCCGCATTGCCCTTGCCGCTCCTGATTGTGTCTGTGAATGGGTGATGCGCTTGCAGGAAAAAGGAAGCTACTCTTTAGGGTGTTTGGCAGGCCTTTCTATTGCGATGCAACCTTTCTAGTTCCTGAAATTAAGATCCCCTCTTGGTTATCCTGGGACATGTCTTGTCATCAGGGCGGTGTGTCTGCTAGAATTCTGCAGGAACCCAGAAAAAGTGCAGAATGTGGGAGCGAGCACAGAAATTGGTTTCCTGGAAAACTCAGCTTTTTTTAAAGAAGAAGAAGAAGAAGATCCCATGTTTCTAGCCTCCATGGCTGTGAAGATAAGCTTGAAGCCATGTGGGAGACGTGTGCGGAAAGCTCCATAAGATTTTCCATGGCTGTGGGAGCATCCAGGCCCTGGCCTCCTCCTGTCCCACCCAGAATAAATCCGATGGAAAGGTGTGCGTGTGCATCACGTTGCAGCCTCCCACTTCCCTTGGTTGCCAGCGTGCAGCTCCATGTCCTGTCTTTCTAGTGGGACTCTCTGCCCCCTTGTCCCTGCTCCAAGCTGCTCGCTCTTGCACCCTCTGAGCGGAGGAGGCCCCTGCTCCAGATCCCCCTGGGGCTGCACAACTGTGTGTCTTTCCCCCTCTTGTTCCTGTCGCTGCCACTGTTTCCTCTGACGCCTTCAGGATGGGGCCTTCTTTATGGAGTTTCTTCGAAGCCCATGCACAGCATCTGTCTTCCAGGCGCAGGTCAGTTTGGGCCAGGCCACGCTGTCCCTGGCAGCACCACAAAGCGCACCTGGTGATTCCTCCGTGGGGAAGGGCAACCCTCCGTTACTTCGCGGAGGGGAGGGGGAGGCCGCGTCTCCTGCATCTTCCGAGGTCTGTGTTGCCCCCCTATCGGAGCAGCTGGCCGCCTTCCACGCACAGGCTTTGGGGACTCGTGTTCTTCCCCGAAGGTTCTCTATTGTTCTTTCCCTGACTTCACCATCTTCATTACAAAGACAAAGAAATCCCCAAGTCTCTCTTGCAGAAATAGAAGGGAAATTCATTTATTTAATTAATTAATACATTTATATACCGCCCCATAGCTGAAGCTGTCTGGGCGGTTTACAAAAATTAAGAACATTGAACATTTAAAAACCAATATACAAAATTAAAACCAAAAAAGCCTAAAAACAAACGACATATCATTTAAAACTGTCCAGGGGTCAGTTAAAAAGCCCAACATATGCTATATAAGTAACAGGGCATGTGCAATTAATACAGTGAATTCTGGGAAAGAAATAACAGTGCAATTCTATGCATGACTGCTGTATTCAGTTGGCAGCCTGTCCCCCAATTGCTCTTGCCTTCAGGATTCTCCTGGCCAGTTAGTACAAAGATCCTGGAGTGATTGACACCGTCTTGGCACTCTGTTAGAATTATTTGATAACGCGCCTTGATTTTCCCACACGGATCTGTATGTTTTGCTTGGGCACAGTGACGCCAGAGTATTCCGTATTTCAAAGTAGCTGTATTCCAAATGATTGCAGAATGGCTTTGGCCCTGGGCCCTAGAGCACAACTATCAGGCCTGCATTGACAGAATTACCACCATTGTATAGATGGGAGAACTTAGGGAGAGAAGTCACAAGGCTGCCTGCTGAACCAGTGAGTTGGGATTTACACCTTGGGTCTCTAGCTAATGCCTCCTCTGCTGGACATGTTTAGCCTGGAGAAGAGTGAGGGGAGACATGAGAGCACTCTTCAAGGACTTGAAAGGTTGTCACACAGAGGAGGGCCAGGATCTCTTCTCGATCATCCCAGAGTGCAGGACATGGAAAAATGGGCTCAAGTGACAGGAAGCCAGATTCCGGATGGACATCAGGAAAAACTGTTAGAGCAGTATGACATTGGAACCCATGACCTAGAGAGGTGGTGGGCTCTCCCACACTAGAGGCCTTCAAGTGGCAGCTGGACAACCATCTGTCAGGGATGCTTTAAGGTAGATTCCTCCATTGAGCAGGGGGTTGGACCTGATGGCCTTAGAGGCCCCTTCCAGCTCTACCATTCTATGCTGCTCCTCATGGGTTTTCCATCTGTCTCCTGAGGTGGGCTGGGCAGACCCTGATCAGTGTCTGTGACCTGCTGGGGTTTGTTTTTCTTTCAAGAGCAACGGCTTCTGGAATTGCAAGAGGGTGGGGGCGGCGGGGGCGGCGGCGGCGGCTGTCGGAACAGACAGTGCCAGTTCATACCATCAGAGTGATTTGTTCCTCTTGCGTGCGTGCGTGCGTGCGTGCGTGGGACTGGGGGAGCTGGAAGGGATCCAGAATTCTGTGCATCCAGATAGAGCTTCTGTTGTTCTTGGCTGTTCTTGGTGGTGGTTAGGTGGTGGGTGTGAAGTGCTGTGGGTGGGGCAGGGAGGCGTCCTCAGCCAGGTCCACAGGAGACCCTTGGTTCCTGGGTGGGGGGAGCCGGGGGGGTCTCTTCCCCCCCCCCGGGTTCTGTTGTCGCAAAGAGTAAATAACACAAAGCAATACAGATCATGGAGTTGCTTTATTTATTTGCAAGAAGATGGCGTGGGATTAATGATGAGTAACTTGACTGTGGTATGAATTGACGTACCTCCTGACTGAAAACACAACATGACCCAGGAAGTCGGACGCAAATTTAGAATTGCTGTGGAGGGTTCAGAAAGTTGTTGAGATAATAAAATAATAACTTACTGCTCCTAATTCTTGAAAGTTAGGATAAGAATTAATGATTTCTAATTAAAATAGGTGAACTTGAGTCAGTATTGGAACTGGTTTGTTGTTTCTCAATAATCTTTGAAAGTCTTGAAGCCTTTGGAGGGCATGATGATCCCCCACCCACCTGCCACCGCTGCCTCTGCTCCTTCTCTGCCCCTCCCCCGTGCCTGCTGGAGGTGTGCTTCAGGTGTGCTGGCTGGCAAGCATTGGTCTGGAGGGAGGGAAGGGCAGGTGGATGCCGGGAACAGCAGCTGGTCTCCGCTCAGGCGGAGGCTTTGGGGGCTCAACTTCTTCCAGAAGGTCCTCGTTGTTCGTTCTGCTTGAACTCAGCCCACAATCTGTTCCTGCAGGAGACAAATGTTCCCAATATTTCGCTCAAGGGTGAGGTGGCATGGGGGCGGCTCCTGGGTGCTGCCCTGCAACCTCCACAGGGAAGCCGTTTGCGCAGTTTTATCATCCAGCTTTGGCAAGCTGGTGAAAGCGTGCGCACGCTCCCCTCCCTCGTTAACAGGGGCATCAACCGGCAGGCCTGGGTAAGGTGGGAGGTGGCCTCGCTTGGCCCCTCCTGACAGGATCTCAGCTTTGGAACGGGAGGGAGGAGGCCGCGGAGAGCCTGAGAAAGGCCCGTCTTCACGGCAGGGTCCCTCTGCTCTGACCTGTCCTGCCGTGGAAAGGTAGCGCATGCTCTTCTCAGCATATCCCGACCTGGTGCCCTCTGGATGTCTTGGACTATAACTCCCAGCATCTCCAGCAAGCCCTGTGGGCTGTAGGATACTGGGAGTTGTAGTCCATCCTATCGGGGGGGGGGGGCTAGGTTGCAGAAGGCTGGGTGCTCCATGGCCTGTGCTGAAGATGCGCTGTGTGGGCCGCAGGGCCGATCCAGCCCCAGTGGCTGGGCAGATCCTCTTCCTCGCAGGATCCTGGGAACCATCATGCAGTGCAAGGAGTTGGGACCCACATGAGAGCATTCTGAGCACCCCCAAACAAGCCGAAACGACCACTCTCCGTGTCCCGTGGTGCAAGTCTTAATGGCTCAGGCCGTTCAGGCTGGAGAGATGACCTGTGGCCACGGTCAAGTGAGGACCGCAGTACCTTGCACACCTGGGCTGCAGGGGGGCATGAGCATTTGCAGCACATTCCCGAGTCCTAACCTAAGCGCCCCATCCCCGAGTTCTCAGGCATGTGTCCATCAGGGCTTGGGTCGCACGCCATTGGGCCGTATATCCCATTGGTAGCGAATTGCACTGTGGTGTTGGTGTCTCACCCTCCTCAAGGTCTCCATCGACCAGACCATGCCCACGGCCCTAGAAGGCAGCACAGCGATCAACACGGGCCAGTCCACCGACCGGAACAGCACGCCGACCTCAGCCAGCTCCCAGAATGCAGGAGACCCGGCCGCCTCTGCTGCCTCTGGCTCCAGTGAGAGCAGGTGAGGAGGGCGGAGCGGATTCAGGCAGGCACCCGCTCTGCACGGGTGAGGACACCCATGGGCCTGTCTGGGGGCAGAGACAGATGAACGGCTCCTGTGAAGGGGAAGGCTGGAGTCCCTAGCCACTGGGCTGGCTGGAAAAGGCGCTGCCTGGAGCACCTGCTCTGAAAGAGTGGCCTTAGGAAGCAGAGGCCTGCAGGCTGTTCTTCCATTTCAGGCAGTGGCTGTGAGACTCCTCTGTTGCATTGGGGAGGAAGGACCCCACCCACCCACCCTACCCTAATTGGGTGTCCTCCAGACACGTGCGGCTACAGCCTCCATCATTCCCAGCTAGCATGGCCATTAGCTGGGAATCATGGGAGTTGTGGTCTAAGACATCTGGAGGGCACCAGGCTGGGGAAGGCTGCCCTATATGAGCCATCATCAGACTGGCAGCTGGACATTTTGTGTGTGTTTTAAACCTCGCAGTTTGCAGCCTTGCTCCGCCAGCTCCCTGACATCCTCATCTACTTTGATAGAGATCCTCGAAGCCATGAAGCACCCCACGTAAGTACCACTTCTCTCTCCCTCGCGTCCTGGGCAGCCCGGACAGCCTTGAAATCCCTTTCCAGAAGGCCAGGCGGCAAATCCAGCTCTCCTGGAAGCATGTCAGAGCCTCCGTTGGCCAGGTGTCCCCTAGAGTCTAGCCATTTCCCTCCCAAGGAAGTTGCAGGAATAACCATTCAGGTTCGTGCCCCAGGGAGTTGGAAGCTGGCCGAAGACGTCAGGGGTGGGGGAAACCGTTGCATCCCTCTTGACCAGCCTGCCCTTTTTCCTGCTGGGCTTCAGCACTGGGATCCAGCTGCTCTCGGAACAGAAGGGCCTCTCCCCTTACTGCTTCATCAGCGCGGAGGTGGTCCACTGGCTGGTGAATGTGGTGGAGGGCGTGCAGACCCAGGCCATGGCCATTGACATCATGCAGGTAAGAAGAGCCCTCAAGCAGCTCTTGCCCCTCTCGGTTTGCCACAACAGGTGCCTCGCGTGTGCAGGAGCAACGGCTGGCTTTCAACCCAAACCAGCTGTAGGGGACTTCATGCAGAGGGAGGCCTCCCCTAGCAGGATAGGCCAGGGTTGGGCCTGCCAGTGTCGGGGCGGGGGGGGAGGCAGGGTTGGCCCTTGCCAAAAGAGAGGCTCTACACTGTTCCTGATGAAGGTCAATTGCCCCCATTCAGTTGTATGGGAGGAATGCACAAGTGCACTTGGGGACCTCCTTGGGGTGGCACTCAGCCTGCTCCCAGCCCCAGGAGATACAGGCAGGCAGGCACACGCACACGCACAGAGTGCCACGGGGGCTCTAATGCTGCCTCTAGCTGCCCAGTCCTGCAGTCCGGAGTTTTGTCACACATTAACGTCAGGAACTGACTTTTCTAAAGGCAGAAGACTCTATGGAGGCAGTTGCAGCCATACCTGTGAAAACATGCGTTGGAATTGTCCTGCCTGCATCCCCGCATGCTTCCCCCAGGCCAACTGAATGGAGTTCTGCAGTAATTTTCACTGTACCACCGAAGCAGCGACCCGCCTCCTCTTCATTTGTTCTTTTTCTCAAATCTTAGAAAATGCTGGATGAGCAGCTGATCATGCATGCCTCCGGAGAGGCCCTGCGCACCTTCATCTATGGGTTTTACTTCTACAAGGTCATTGAAGACAAGGAGCAGGAGCGAGGTCAGGCTCTGAGTGATGAAGGCAATAGGTGCCCCGTTGTCCCGCGTGGGCACTCGGCTCCGGGTCCCTTCCTCAGGGATGCGCTTCGTGCCGTTCCTAACGGGAGAATATCAGCCTGTTGATTTAAGTCTTTATATCTGCCCTTCCTCACGCAAAGGAAATCCAAGGTGGCTTAACGGTCATCCCATAAGACCCAGATAAAATGCCAAATGGAAGGAAGGGATCTCTAGTCTAGTCACAAACCAAAGAGGAAGGAAGAGCAGTGGGGCTCCCTCTTTGGATGAGGAGAAGCTCTGTGTCCGGCCCGCTCTCCCCTCCAGTTGTAGCACCGCCTGCTTTCGTTGGCCCGGACCGTGGCTGCCTGCAATCTCTTCCAACCGGCAGTTCTGGCCTGGGAGGCAGAATCCACCCCGATGTTTCTTTGCCCAAGTCCCACTAAAGGAAACCCCAGAAGGGCTGTGCTGGAGAATGTTCTGGTGGATTGGGCCCCAGGTTCCTCAGGGAGCAGGAGAAGGTGTCCTTGAGCTCCTCTGCCCTCTCCTCCCCGGCGGCGGGTCTAGGTGTCCTGGAAGCGTGGCAAACATCCGCTTGCGGGTCCAAAGGAGCCTTTGGTTTGTGTCTCTGCAGTGGGGATACAGCCGGCCATGTGGCACACGGCAGCAAAGGACGATTTCTCCGCCTTCCAGCGGAAATGGTTTGAGGTGGCCTTCGTAGCTGAGGAGCTCCTGCACTCCGAAATCCCAGCGTTCCTTCTGCCTTGGCTGCCCAGCCGCCCAGCCTCCTATGCCAGCAGGCACAGCTCCTTCAGCCGCAGCTTCGGAGGACGGAGCCAGGCCGCCGCGCTGTTAGGTAACCATGCCGTGGCCGGGTGGAAGTGGGGGCTGGCCACTGTGGTGAGGACCACGACCTCGGAGCGCTCATGCGTGAGAAGAAGAGGCGGTTGAAATCGCTGTCGTTCAGCAACCCTGCAGCAAATCAGCCCAGTGCAGCCTGAAGGGTTCTGTTTGCATGTGGATTGTGCCAAGGGGTTCTAGTTTGGGGGAAGGCTCCCTGAGAATCGCCATTGTGCGGGTACAAAAGTCATGACGTTAAATTGTGTGTGTCCTCCACATTTTGGATTCAGCCTAGAAAAGGTGCGTTGCTCCTCAGTCCCACTGTAAAAACGGGATCCGTTTTTGAGACCTGAAAAGAGAGCACCCTTGTTTTAGCATTCCAGAGATCAGGCTCTCTTCCCTGCTGGGAAAGAGACTGACTTCAAAGATCTGTGGCGCTTTCTTTTTTAAATGGTCTAGGGCGTTGACGGTACCATCTAGAAGAGAAGAGAGATGCTGCCGTTGTCTTGAAGACCAACTCACCTCTTACAGCTTGAATCGGAGCGCCTTAAGGCAGCCTTCCCCAACCTGGGGCCCTCTAGTCGTGTTGGCTACAACTCCCATCATCCACAGCCATCGCACCCAGTTGCTGTGGATTCTTGGAGTTTTAGTCCAACACATCTGGTGGGTGCCACGTTGGGGAAGGGCCTCCCCTAGGTGGTTTTAACCCTGAGGGAGAGAACCAGAACAGGGGTGTCTTGAGTGCCACTGCAAGCGGAAGCCATGAAGCCCGCTGCTGCTGCTGCTGCTGCTGCTGCTGCTGGACCAGGCGTCTTCCCCTGGGTCCCAGGTGGGGCCAGCAGGCATCTCTGCTGGGTTGCTCGCCTCTCACTCGGGCTCTCTACTTCTCCCTCTCTTCCCTTTGTCCTGGTTTCCTGCCTCACGGTAGCTGCTACCGTGCCAGAACAGAGAACGGTCACGCTGGATGTGGACATCAACAACCGCACAGATCGTCTCGAGTGGTGCAGCTGCTACTACCATGGCAACTTCTCTCTCAACGCCGCCTTTGAGATCAAACTGCACTGGATGGCTGTGACCGCGGCTGTTCTCTTCGAGATGGTGAGAGCTCTTGGAATGGACATGGGGCTGGCAGAAACAAGCCTTTCCATCTGGACCCAGGCAGTGCCTCTTGCAGGGCTGGGTTTTTCCTCTTTTTTTTTGGCTTAGGACAAAAAGCTGTCTTTGGAGTTGTACATAATTCTGTTTTCATGATGAGGAATTTGGTGTAAATCAAAAGCTTGCTGTGTCACTGTGCAAAGGATTCCGCTTGGGGAAGGTCACGTGGCCCAGTTGCACTGCTGGCCCACAGGCGCTTCCTTCCTCACCCCTGAGCGTGGCCACCCACTTCGCCTTTCCATCTCTGCTCCCAGGTCCAGGGCTGGCATCGCAAAGCCACATCCTGTGGGTTCTTGCTGGTTCCTGTCCTAGAAGGTCCGTTTGCGCTGCCCAGTTATTTGTACGGGGACCCACTTCGAGCCCAGCTGTTCATCCCCCTCGATATCAGCTGCTTACTGAAGGAGGGCAGTGAGCATCTCTTTGACGGTAAGGGGGGGCTGTGGGGGGGGCAGGAAACCTCTGTCCTTAGCACAGCTGTTCCTGGCTGGGGAAGCTGGGAGGCACAGCTGTTGCGCTGGCTCTCTCTGAGGCCTGTGGGGTCTGGGGCTGGATGCATGGCAAGGTGAGCAAGGAGGCACCTTTGGGAAGGTGCAATCCACGTCCACTAGAAAGCTCTGTCCCAGAACGCCAGCCAAGGAGGGGAGTCAAGGCTCCCCCCTTTCTCTCTGTGGTGCACAAGTCTGCCAGCCCTTTCCCCAGACAGACATCTGCTATCTGCTGCTGCTGCTGCTGCTGCTGCTGCATTAAACCCAGAGGCCCCGAGGTCTCTCTCGCACCCCGAGGGCTGCTTTTCAGGCACATAAGAGAGGATTTTTCTGCCTGCAGAGGAGCTTCTTGCCGTTCTGAGTGGGTGTGAGCAGGGGCCCCATGCTGCAACTTGTGCGGTGATGCAGTAAGCCCCCTCCTCGGAGGGTGGGGGGGAAGTTCTGCCAGGCCCATCTTTCCCGCGTTGGCTGGGGCTGGATGAGGCAGACCCCCTTGTCCCAGCTGGGGGCTCACTGGAATCTGGCAAAGCCAGAGCAGAGACACTGCCACCTCTCACGACATGCAATCTGGGTTCACCAGAGCCGGTCGTGTGGCCCATTTGAGGAAAGGCTGTGCAGAGTAGCATCCGGCTTGCCGTTTCGTGACGTAGCAAGAATCGTCCCAGGGCCCCTCTTGGCTGGATGGTGGGCCTCCCCACCCTCCGTGGTGGCACGTGCGATGCTTCCACCATTGCCATGGTTACCTTCCCTCCCCCCCCCCCCCCCTTCAGGACTGCACACATGCTGTCTTTTCTCCCCTCGTTCCATGTAAGCATGCAGGTGATGATGCCATTCTGATATGCCCAGGCTCAGGAGATTTCCTCCCAGTGAGCAAAGGGGGATTAAAAAGAAGAGTAGCCTTTGGCGGTCTCTGTCCTCAGTGTTGCTCTAGCTCTTTGCCCTGGAGCTGGGCAACTTCGCTCTTGAACAGGGATCCCTAAATACGGCACGGTGACCTGCAGAGAGCCATGGCCCTTCCCGCGACACGCTTGGGGACTGGTGTAGCCACGGGCCACCTGCCTATGCATACAGTCGTGTTAAATGTCATCGAAATCCCACAGCGCTGGCAGCTTGGCCTTCACTGGATTGTTGTCTTTCAGCCTTTGAACCAGAAACCTACTGGGATCGTATGCATCTCCTCCAGGAGGTGATTGCGCACAGGTAATGATGTGTTTGTTTGTTAATTGATTGGCACCCCGCCTCTCCACCAAGAAAAGGGCGCTCCAGGTAAGCAGGTGAGAGGTCTCGAGGAGGAGCATCCAGTCCCTCTGTATTAGCCAGTCAGCGTGCTCACTCAGAGGAGAAGAGCGCGCAAATTGGGGCAAGCGGGTGGACCGGCAGAGCCTGCAGGTGATGCCTGGGCAACTCGTCGCTTTTCTCTGACTTCCTCCTCGGAGTTTGTCCCTGGACTGGCTTGTGGGTCTCTGGAAGGGGTGGCAGTCCTTGGAAGACTTGCGCTTGAAACTGCCAGGCGCTGATGGGCTGGTGCAGAGTTCCCTCTGGCTGTGCCTCTCGTTGCTCACTCATTCCTCCTGCAATGCTTTCTTCCCTTCAGGTTTGGATTCGTGCAAGATAAATATTCCGCCTCTGCATTCAACTTCCCTTCAGAAAACAAGCCCCAGTACATCCATGTCACAGGTGAGCTGCGTTTTTCCTGGGAGGGAGGGGGGGCTTCTTTGGGCAGCCGGTCCCATCAGCACTGGCCCTCCGCCAGCAGGAGGAGCGTCGTAGAATGAGGGGCGGAGTCCACAGGCAGGCAAAAGAATCCCTTTACCATCCCATGGAAGTGTTTATGGCCACACGGTCGGAGGTGATCCCCATCTCTTTGGGGCAGCCTTCTCCAAGCTGGTGCCCTCCAGATGTGCTGGACTGCAACCCGCAACAACCAATGGCCACACTGGATGGGAATTGCAGTCCAACACATCTGAAGAGCACCACGATGGGGAAAGCCACTTTGGTTGTCACGGAGCTCATCGGAGAGATGGAAAACAGCCAGCAGCTGGAAATGATCTTGTCAGCAGCCAGCAGGAACGTGGGAACATGATGCCTTTGCCACAAGATCGGGGGGGGGGGGCTCGGGGGGGGAGCCCCCTGCTCAGATCCATCCCAGCTGCCCCTGAACAGCGGCTAAGAGGCTGGCAGGTGCTGCTTCTCAGGGCTCGAGCATCTGCTGCTACGGGGAGGAGCTGTAGCTCCGTGGGATAAAGAGCCCCTGCTTTGCAGGCCAGAGGTCCCTGGTCCAGTCCCCAGCAGCATCCCCAGGGAGGGCTAGGAAGGGACCCTGCCTGACTCGGTAGGAAGCAGCTTCCTAGGTACACCTGCTTTGCCCCTCAGCAGGGAAGGCAAAGAAGCCAAAGTCTCCTCAGTCCAGAGCTGGGCAAGCAAGAGCTCATTTCCACTGCCTCTGAGAGAGAGAAGGCTAGAAGATAGGTAGACTTAACAACAGAGTCATTTCAGAACCTATTTAGGGCTGAACGCACGAAAGGCTTCTGTCCTCGTCAGTAACTGTAATGTTAAATGGATGCCAAGAGTGGCCTTTTGGAACGCGGGGAGATGAGCGTCCCTAGGAATAAAAGAACAGACGGGGGAGGAAGCGGGTGGATTGTCCTCCTGGTGAAGAAGATCCGGTGTTTTCTTTCTGTCAAGCCCGTCAGGGCCCTTTATGTGTTCAGTTGGAAGGAAGCCATTGTAAATCTGAGAGACTCTCTGCAGCTGAGTTGAAATGTCTTGCGACAGGCCGCTCTCGTTTTTTATTATTTATTTATTTATTTATTTATTGCATTTTTATACCGCCCCATAGCCGAAGCTCTCTGGGCGGTATTATTGTGGTTATCAAATCTTGTTTTTAGGTTCCCTGTAGTTTTTCCTGCATATTGCATTAGTAGAAGTGCATGTTACTGATCATCTAATGAAATACATTTTGTGGGTAACTGTGCTCTTAAAAAAAAAAAAGAGGTTTTCTTGAAGATAACTGTGGGCTGATTTACACTGGTATGGTCCTGGGTTGTGTGGTTTTCTGAACGTGATGCATGGTGGAGAAGGAATGGCTTCTATTAAATGAGCACAATAGGGCAGAATAGGGGTCACTGTCTTCCATTACGTGGTTCGGGGCAGCAGGACGGCCGTCTGCAACAAATGGGAAATGCACTGATAACAACAGCAGCTTGGTTGTGTCTGATGTTGCTGCACCTGGCGTGGCAGTGCTGATCCGGCATGTTCTCCTCCCCGTTTCCTGCCATCTTCCAGTTTGCTTTTTGTACAGGGCCTGTTCCATCCAAAGCACTTCAAGTGGCGTTACTATTTTGAGTTACTTTAATCAACGTTCTTAGCATTGCAAGAGCTGCTCAGCTGGTTCAGCTTTACAGTGGGGCCTCCTCCGCTTCAGGATGGCTGGTTCTGCTGTACGTTGACCAGGGTGCCAGGAGGCACCACACTGACAGGGGTCCGTAGCTAAATACTTGCAACATGAGAGTGTTACCACTTGTTGAAAACCCATATTCCTCTTCACGCAGGGACCGTGTTCCTTCAGCTTCCGTACTCCAAGCGGAAGTTCTCTGGGCAGCAGCGGCGGCGACGCAACTCCACTAGCTCCACCAATCAAAATGTCTTCTGTGAAGAGCGCATTGGCTACAACTGGGCCTACAACACCATGCTCACCAAAACGTGGCGGTCCGGTGCCACAGGAGATGAGAAGTTTGCTGACCGGCTGCTGAAGGATTTCACAGACTTCTGTTGGAATAAAGACAACCGGCTCGTCTCCTTCTGGACAGGCTGCCTAGAGAAGATGCACGCTAGCGCCCCCTGAAGGAGAACCTCCTGCAGGCCACGGAAGCCGCACTTCATTGGAATTGGCATGGGAAGCATCTTGCAGCAGGCCGGCCAAGTGGGCGGTTGTCACGGATACAGGCGAACCGTCTCCCTGTGGGCAGTTAGTTCCCTTTGCAGGGACCCATCAGCATCAGACTGGGATGGAAGAAAATCAGAAGCCACTTCTGAACAAGGAGCTAAAAAGCCTTTTGATTGTTCTGGAGTGCTCACGTTCTCTGTTTATATGTAAGATACTATAGATAGATATGTACATTTACATGGTATGAAAATGTAGGAAATAAAAGATAACACACCACTCTCACCTTAACTGTTTTTATGTATGTGGTGCCTAGAGAAAGAATAACACGCAAGGCTCTACCTGCAGGCTTACAATTTAAACAGCGAAGACTGGAAACAGCAAGAGAAAAGTTGGATTGCTTAAATACTGGGAGAGAGGGAGCCCCCCCCCCCCGAAGGAGGAGGAGGAGACTGGCACAAACAGTTAACAGAAGAAGAAACCCTCCAAGCACAGGGACAAGGAGGGCAAGGAGGCCGGTAGAGAGGGGAGAGGAGGAACCGCAAGAGAGAATGTTGACGCAAAAGATGAAAGGGAGGGAGCAGCATGAGGAAGAACACAAAGCTGGCAGCGGGTGATGAATGCAAGCTACCAACACGCAGGAGAGATCCGATGAGCAGGAAACTGGGAGGTGCCTTGTGATAGCTCAGGTGGCTTCCTTTGCTGACTGGGCCTGCTTTTGTTGACGCCTAGAATATTCCTCCTCCCGCTGCTGCTGCTGCTGCTGCTGCTGCTCCTACTGCTCCTCCTCTCTCGGCCCGGCACTCACCCACTGTGCTTGTGTAGTGGCTTGTAGCCAAAGGTTGCCAACATTAGGAGGAAAGAAAGCCCTGAGAGTTGTCCTTCCAAAAGGACTGAATCTGTGTAAATTGATCCTAAAGCCATTGGAAGCAATTCCAATGGATTTTTTAAAATCAGAAACATTTCTATAAATGACTAAGAGCACTGAAGCACAATCTCATAACAATGAAAAGAATCAGACAGGAGATATTGGCTGCTTAGGGATCCCAAGCTAGTGTTCTGCCACTGAACTACGAACAACCGTCCCCAATCTCAGTAGTAGCACACCGGGGTGTCCCAAACAGGCTTAACCCCTATCCCCAAAATCAGATGTTTTCCTATCTGGGGAGAACGTCTTTCCTGGATTAAGCTCTGATGTGTTTGCTCCTATCCGGCCCATTACTAACCTGAAGGACTGATTCAGAATCTCAACATCCCTGGGATATGGTTGAAAGGAGATTCCAGTGCGAAATCCCTGTGTAACCTCACTAGTCTTAACAAACACAAAAGAAGGGTTTGCAATCCAATTCTCATTCTTGAGCGTGAAGCAGACTCACTTGGATGGCAACACCTGCATCTGCCACGTGCCGCTCTGATCAGTGTGGTGTTCCTTCTCCAAGAGGTGTTAGAATCAACACCCTATTTGTTCGAAACAAATGTACAGACTATCTTTAGGCGGAAGATGAGCCTCCCAGCTCAAGAAATTAAAACCTTTTCTACTTGTCACTGTCACCCATTTTTTGCAACACAAGGTCATTCTGCTACAGGGTGCGATAAGCCGGAACCAGAGGGAGGGAACAAGCAGGTTTCCCTTCCCCTGCTTCTGCTCCTCCGCCCCTTCTCCAGCGGAAATTGCTGGTCCCCAGGGTGCAGCGCTTACCTGGGTTCAGTTTCCTGGGGAAGGAGGCCACTGGAGGCAGATTGGCGTTTTGTAATGTTTAGTTGCTTCACAAATCTTCAGGCGATCCTTGGTGGAGGTGCCCAGCAGATAGTCCAGTCCACCCTCCCACAACCGATCTCCAGGGGACAGCCAGCCCCCTCTAAGATGCCTCAGAGCCCCAAGCTCCGCTCTCTGTGCCGGCCCAGCCCAAAGTGTAGCCTCCTTCTCTTCGCACAGGATTTCTGGGTCCCTCAGCTGCCAGGGTGGGGAGGCCTGCCCCCATTCAGAACAGACCTTGGAATCCTCTCTTCTATTTTACCTCTCTCCCAATGGACAGCACTCAGTTTTACTCACGCAAATACAAGAGGAATAATTCCAGCACCAATCCTGGCATGCAGAGAGGTGTCGTGTAGGGTGGCCCATCAATTTAGTTTTCATCCATTTACACACACAAAGGTAACACTGTGGTGCAATCCTGCTCTGAGAATTGCAGGGGGACTTTTTCTCTGAAAAGAGAATCACCCTTGATCATCTCATAGCCCCCATATGATGAGTTCCTCACATTTGCCAGGTTGCAGGGTAAACATTCAATTGCCGACACTGCCCAATGGCGATAACCTCCAGCCAAGCCCACTTGATTAGTCATACATGGCCCATCAGCTATGAGAGCCTCAGAGACCCCAAAGCTGCTGGAAGATTTAACAAAATCTGACAAACCTACCAGGGAATGGGAGTGTTAAATATATCCTGGGCCTCGGGCTTCCATTCAATACATCTCTCCAGACCTAAAATTGTGCTTAATTCAGCAAAAATTGATACATCACTCGTATGCGTGTTGAAATGTGTGTGTGTGTGTGTGACCTCAGATAAGTGCTGGCGCTCTGGCACAGTGGGCACATCATTGATCCTCATGATGTGGGCATGTCCAGTGGTGATTCCTTTTTAGCTAGATGTTAAGATTCAAATTGATTTTGTACTCGATGCATTATTAGAAATCACGGATGTTTACACTCCTTGATTACGTTCCAATATTTATTTATTCATTAAAACATTTGTATCTCCTCCTATATCATTGAGAACTCACAGCGAAGTACAGATAAAATCGATCCAAGCAATAAAAAACAAATAATTTGCACAGCTACGAATGTATTAAATCAATAGCATGGACACTCTCTGAAAGTAAAAGGAAATGGATCTTACAGACTTTCATAGCAGGATGATCCTGCCAGGCTGGAAAGAAAAATCCACCCCATCCATAGTACATTGCACAGAAGTATTACAACTCTGGATTTCAAGTATTTTCAGACAGCAGCCCCTTCCCCAGCTCCACCTCGTCTCCTTGCACCCATAAGCCCTGCTTGACAACTGAAGTGCCAAAGCAAAGTCCAGGAAGTCCTGCTGCCCAGCAGGTGGAAATCACTGTAATCAGTAATAGACCAGTTGAGGGCCAACAGGCTGAAACTCCAGCCCCACTAAAAAGAGGTGCTGTGGATTAGGTGGCTCCTCTCTCTGGGGAGATGGTGTTCAAGAGGTTTGGGATGAAGCTGCACTTCCCCCACTCCCCCCCAAACGACCAGGTTTGTAGTTCGGGGGTGTTTATTGATCATCCACGCTTGTCACTGCTGGAGACCCAGGTGGCTTCAATGACAACATTAGAGGCGTTCAAGAGGCAGCTGGACAACCATCTGTCAGGGATGCTTTAAGGTAGATTTCTGCTTTGAACAGGGGTTGGACTCAATGGCCTTATAGGGCCCTTCCAACTCTACTATTCTATGATTCTGTTGGAAGCTTTACCTGTACTTCATATTCTACACACAAACCACCTCCTTAACTTAAAAAACAGAATAAAGAAGAGATCAGATGAAGAAACTATCCTAGGAAAAAGTATTGTTGGGCATACCCTGGTGCTTTCTCCTACCTAGGACTTTCTATCTGCTATCACTTTTCTGCTACATGCAAAATGTCCTAGCACATCCAGGCTGTTCTAGCCTTAGCTTGCCAGCATCAGGCTAGGAACAAATGTTGCAGTAATGATGTAGCAGTCTTATTCTGAGGTCCATTGTTCTTCTCTATGACAAGCGATTATGTGTGTGTGTTCTACTGTGTAGAAAGCTGCTGTGTCTTCACAAACAGCATTGTAAAAGATCTACATAAACCAAGCTGACAGACAGTAAAGATGGCTTCCTGCCTAGAACATCTCGGTGTGTGTCTCTTCCTTCCAACATGATTCTATGACTGCTGGCTGGCTGAGGCTCTTCCTGGACTGAGACAAACCTGTCCATGATTACTTATGCTCTAGTAACCACCAGATTAGACTACTGCAATGTGTTCGATATGGGGCTGCCTTTGGCTGCCTCTACAAGAGCGATTTAAAGCTCTTTCAAGGCGCGTTAAAAAAATTACCTCTTCCACCCACCTTCCTTCCCTTCCTTGCTGTCCTCTCCTGCTTTTTGCTTGTTCAACTGGGGGATTAGCTGGTCCTGTTTCCCTGCCAGGAGAGAGTGGGGGAGTTCGGATCTGGCGTGCTCCGCGGCCGCACATGGGCAAGAGGAGAGGCAGAGCCCGAGGAGGAGGAGGAAGAGGGAAAGAAGGCCACGCTCAGCCGCCGCGGCGCTCGCTGGCTTCGCACACTGCAACATCCACACGCACGCAGAGATGTGTGTAGGTATTAGACGTAAACGCGCGTGCAAGATAATTCGCATAATCGGGGAACTGGGCATCAAAGCGACTGCTTGTAGAGGGGACCTTTGACAAAGGGCCAGAAACTGCAGATAGCACCAGTTGTGGCACATCAGGAGGGTCAACAACCCGTCTACTGCTTTTCGCACCTCCCTTCTCAGCTCTCCCAGAGCCTCCAGAGCCTTTTCTTTGGGAGCCTTCTAAAGCGAGGCTGGAGGTGGCGGAGAAATCATGTTCTCTCTTGCTGGAATGCTCTCTTAGGGATGCTCACCTGGCAGCACGCACATCAGGGTCTTCTTGGTGCCAGGCAGAGGCCTTATTCTCTTTACTATCTGAGGTTTTTATAGCTGCTTTTATTCTCTGGATTTATTTTAGCGTTTTAAGTTGTTTTCTTTGCATTTTTATGATTTTATGTTTTTACTGTCAACTGCTCTGTTAATCTTCACGTTGAAGGGCAGTACTAAAACGTAATAAATAAGTGATACTGGAATGCAGATGCTTTCTCCACCCAGCATTGCTGTTAACAGAATGCACATTCAGATGTGCATTTAAATGGCTCAAGGCAGGCCATTGAGGATTGACAGCTCTCACACACAGAGTGCTGGAATCAGGTGGAGTGTTAAGCCTGCACATGCCCACAGGGAAGACTCCACAGAAAATACTCTTCATCTCAGGTACATTGCTATTGCATGTACCCTGCCAATCACAAAGTCCATCAACACTTGATATCAGGCTCCCACAGATCACAACACAGTCCAGGATATAACAGTGCCACACTCAGGAAGCAGAAAACAACATACAAGCACAGCAGATCTCTCAAGAAAGTGAGCCAAGCCACAGACTTCAGGTCAAGTTACAGACATGCATGACATGGTCAATAAATTACGCATGTAGGAAACACAAACACTTTCTCTCACTCATTTCCTACACACACACACGACAGAGGTTCACGGTTTATTCGCTTTCTACTCCCCACGCAGGTACATAGCCTATAAAAAAGAGGCTTTGAGGTATGGTACATAGGTCATTGAAAACATTGACCCAGTCAATATTGGGAAAGAGATTATAGATAAAACTGCCAATATCACAATGCCTTTATATAAATTATGTGCACACTTGGAATACTGTGTATAGTTTCAGTCACCATGCCTCAAAAAAAGGCATCACAGAGCTGGAAAAGGCACAGGAATGGGCAACACAAATGATCAAGGGACTAGAGAAACTCCCCTATGAGGAAAGGTTGTTTGGGGTTATTTTGTTTAGGAAAAATAGAGTAAGGTTGGGTGAGGGAAGACATATGAGCTGTATAAAATTATGCATGGTGTAGAAAAAGTATTTTCTGTCTCTCATATAATAATGGAACTTGGGGTCATCCCATGATGTTAAATTGTGGGAGATTCAGCCCAGGTAAAAGGAAGTACTTCTTCACACACAGCACATTGTTAAACTGTGGGGTTTGCTACCACAAGATGTAGTAATGGCCAACAATCTGGACGGCTTTAAAGAGGGATGAGAATAGTTCATGGAGAAGGCTGTCCATGGCTACTGGTCATGATGGCTATGTATGACCTTCAGGATCAGAGGCAACTTGCTTCTCTCTGCCAGTTGCTGGGGAACATGGGCAAGAGGGTGCTATTGCCCCATGTCCTGCTTGTGAGCTTTCCATGATGGGCATTTGGTTAGCCACTGTGGGAACTGGATTCTGGACTCAATGGGTTTTAGTCTAATCCATCAAAGCTCTTATGTTTTTAGAGACATGTTGAAATATTCATGCCATCCTGAGTGCCATTTTTTTGTCAGCAAGGCAGGCAACAAATAAAATTAATCAATAATGTCAAATATCCATTTCCTTCTGCTGCTTTTTAAAATCCATAGCTGATGCTCTCTGGATGGTTTGCAACAATTAAAACCATAAAATGCAACATGTTAAAATATAATTTCAAAGTTTAAAACTTTTAAAAGGCCCTTTTCACTTTCAGCGATTTCTACATTTTGTCACAAGCCCCACCCACAAATACTAAAGCAGGGGCAGGGAACCTCTGTCGGCCAAAGCTCTCGGGGGCTGCATTCCAGTGGTGAGAGGGGCAGAAGGTAAAAAGGGCAGGGCCAAAACACCTGCCTATTGCAGCTTTAAGCTTTTGCTATCTCTGGGCCTTTCTACACCTACAGGTGTAGGGGGGGGGGGGGCGATCACAGACGTACCTGCTTCTGGGATCGTCCTACTCTGTCCAAATTAGAATGCGACATTCCAGCTTCCCCTCGCTCCATTGCAAAAGTGTTTTTTTTTAAAAAAAACGAGCCCCAAACCAGGGCCCCACCCCCCTCCCTGCCATCCCAGGGGTGGCGAAATTGCTGCCACCCACTCCCCTGATGGGCACGGAGCCACGCCGCTGGACTCCGTGCCCATTTCTGGTGCCTACTTACTTGTGAGTAAGCAAGCTAGACGGGACAGGTGCCCACACCTCCCACGGCCTCAGGATGTTCCCAGGACCGCGGGAAGAATCGAGTTTTCTCAGGGATCTTTTATCCAGGGGAAAACCCATGCCCGTCCCCACCCCTGGGAATCCCTGTGCATCATTTGCACGCACAGGGACAACCCGAGGGCAGTTGCCGCATAAATGGCCGGTGTAAGAACGGCCACTATCTAACTGAGTCTTAGGAGAGGCATTTCAGCCTTTTAGAGGAGGGGAACTGAAAAAATGCCTGGAGATCCCCAAACAATTGTTGGTTGGGGAAAGGGGGGCACAGCCATCAGCAGAACTTCAGAGGACAGGATTTGGCCCCAGCCCTGGGTTTCTGCACCCCTGTGCTAAAAAAGTAAATCCACATGCAGTCATGCCTCAGAATAAGCCCATTGAAATAAATGGGAGCCAAGTTAGTCATGCTTTCTCTCTGGTATGCCTAAAATCCTGCCATGGTAGTAAATTCTGTTGGATACCGCTAGACTTGCTGCCACGTAAACATGCAAGGGTGGCCCAGTGGATGCCATATTCCTTTCAAGGTGGCTCGCCTGGAAGATCTGGTGGCTTGTGCCCCATGCGCAGGATCTGCCCATCTCCCCCACTCTTTTATAAGCTTGAGGACATTGAAACTGCACCCCTCCTCCAAGGAGCGGAGGGTTCATCACCCCCCCCCCCCATTTTATCCTCACAACCATCCTACAAAATAGGTTACACTCAGCCAGTCACCTAGGGAGCTTCGTGGCTGAAGGGGGATTTGAACGTGCGACCCCCGCGGTCCCACTCTGACACCCCAATCCAGACTTCCCAACTCAGGCCCTCCAAATGCTGGCTGGGGATGATGGGAGTTGCAGTCCAAGACATCTGCAGGGCACCAGGTGGGGGAAGGCTGGCCCAGGTTTTTTTCCGGCAGTGCCAGAAAAGGCGCCCCATCTTCAGCAGGGCCACGTGCGCCTTTCCCCAGACTGGCCGCGCAGCAGCTGGGCAGGGACCGCTGCATCTTGGCAGCGATGCTGCAACCGCAGCGTCGCGCATGCGCCCCACGAGCACCCCGCCAACTCCAGGGCGCGGCGTCGCAGGAGCTATTTATAGCAGGTGACGTCACCTATAAATAGAACGCCAGGCGAGCGGCCCCCTCCCTTCTCTTGCAGTCCCTTAGGCTCCGCCCCTTGCTGCGTTTGCTATTGGACGCAGGCGCGGCTCAGAGCGGCGGGGTGGGTGGGAAGCGGGAGGCGCAACCAGCTGGCGGAGTTATCGGGCGCGCGCGCCCTCACGCCCACGCGCCCTCCTCCTCGGCTAGCCTGGGGCTCGCGGCCTCTTGCGCATGCGCGAACGGTTGTCGGCGCTTCAGCCGCGGCCGGGGCCTGAGTGCGCGTGCGCGTGAGAGACGAGTACTTTTCGCTCGCCTGAGGTAAAAAGCTCCCGCAGGAGGGAGTCGCCGCCGCCGCCGCCGCCGCCGCCTTCCCGTTTGGCTCTCAGAGGACCGAAGGAAAGGAAGAAAGAAAGAAAGAAAGGCGGGCGCGAAGACGAGCCTCTCCCGGCGCCCCCGCCTAGTCAGCCCCGCCTCGCGCAGCCCGGCCGGCCGCCCCCTGTCATCGACGCAGCGGCCATGAGCGACCGCGAGCAGCTGCTGCAGCGAGCCCGCCTGGCCGAGCAGGCGGAGAGATACGACGACATGGCCGCGGCCATGAAAGCGGTGAGTGGGGCGGCGGGGCGGCGTCCGCCCGCCCGCGCCGCAGCCCCTTCCTTCCCCCCCCTCGCAGCCCCAGCCGGAGGCGGCGGCGGCGGCGGCGGCGGTGGTGGCGGAGGGCGGTGACCGCCTCCCGCCGCGTTCCTCGCTCCCCGCCTGTGCTGCTGCTCGGGTGGGGGCTCAGCTCCAGGGCAGAGACTGGCGTGGACGAAAGCGGCACTCGCCCTCCCTCAGCCAGGCTGGCTGGGGATGATGGGAACTGCAGTCCTGCAGTTAGGCTGGAGAAGGGTAGCCTATCCTAAGGCCGGGGGGGGGGCAGTTTGTTTCTTCCCACCAGGGCCTGGCGGAGTTGGGGGAAGGGCGGCTCCCTCCCTCCCTCCCGCCGCCACTCGCGAAAACAAAGTGGCGATGGGGGGGGGGGGAGGGTGCGAGGCGCGGGTTCCTGCCATCATCGTCGTCCCCCCCCCCCGTGTCGTCTGTGCCCCCTCCCCATCTCTTGGCGGATGTCACTAAGATGGCCAGTTCAAAGACCTCCTTATGAAAAGCCCACTGCCATGGGCGTTGCCACCGGCGGCGTGTGCCCGCTGCTGTGAGGGAATGAATGGCCCTTCCTGATGGTGAGGCCCGGTGTGTCTTTGCGCTGGAAACGGAGCAGGGCCCGAGCCACGAGTCTGGGGTCCTGTTCAGAGTGACCCGGAGGTGGTGGGGAGGATCAGTCTCACCCGTGGGGCAGAACCTGCTGAAAAGGTCTTCTGTGCAAGGTTCCCTGAAGTGCTCCTTTCAATAAGGCTTGCATGGGAGAACTTCCGAAGGGATTGTGCCTGGTGATAATGCGTTCCTGCTTCTAAACATCTTGCACAATTTGAAAAAGATCCTCTTGGCAATTCTGTTACTCTGGGTCCCTTATTTGTACAACACGCCCCTCTTTGTATTTGTATGGCACTCTCCTCAAGAGCCTGCCAAATCATCAATCCAAGATATTTTTTCTAGCGTTTCTATCAATTCAATATCTAGCAGCCTAAAAACATCAGTTCTAATTTAATTATAATGTATTTTGATTATTTATATCTCACCTGTACAATATAATTTATAATAATGCCACTATGTCTTACATATTTAACTTTTTCTTTTTTTGCGCTGGAGATCCAGTACTGTTTTCTTTTATTATGGGTTGATACTTGTTGTTGCCCCAGGAAAAATATCTCATTCAGTGAATTTCTACATATAAATTAACACTATGTAAATTCCTTTCTCTTGCACAGGTGACCGTCACCCTGCTATCATGTGCATGGTTCTGTTATTCCTCTTACAAATGCATGCAATCAAAATGAGTAGATGGGGTTCAGCGTTTTTGGAGGTTAATTCCCACTCACCATCCCCTTTCTGTTAACACTTTTGATTCTGCTTCAGGTTCTTCCTTCTGAACAACCTTGGAGATAGTCGCAGTGCTGGATGATTATATTTCTGCCCATCTGTCTTGCCGCATGCTGACTCTTTCAACCTGAGCTACTGTGGCACAAGCACATTTCTGATCTGAGACAGGCTTCTATGGCAGTTGAGGGTTCTGGTTTGAGTAAAGTTTGCATTTCAGTCAGCTTTTCTTCGACATTTTAGTTTCAAGATCCATTTATCAGACTTTATGGTATTAATTGGGCATAGTAAATAGCTTTAGTGCAGCTCTGTTTGGGGCATATTCTGGGGTTGGGTGACTTTGGTGTGGTTTTTGACCTACCTCTGATTATGTTCCCAACAAAGAATCATAGAATTGTTCGAAATGGTCACTACCTCGGAGTGCCTAAATTTTACCAATACCTTTTTTTGTTTTTGATGTAATTTCCCATTAATGTGCTGGTTTAAAGCATTTAATGTAGGAATGAAATGGTCATGACAGCAGTACAATTGCTTTGATTCTGTCTTGCTTTGGCCAAGTCTTTTTCCATAGCTTTAGAGAAGTGATGGAATTTTTACTATAATACGGGGTGCTAATGCTGAGGTTTAGAGTAGAGTTGCCTGAAGTGGTTTGTTTCTCTGGGCCTAAGACATACATTTAGATTTGTATCTTAAATGAAGCCAATGGCACTTAACTTTCAGTGGGCTGGTTCAGACAACATGCTAAGCCATGGTTAGGCTGTTAACACTTTTGCTGCAAATGGTTAGTGAGCGTGTTTAAACTGTGGTTATGTAGCTGCCATGGTTAGGAATGGTTCACATGACACACTAAGCCATAACGTTTAGCTCAAAATGCTTAATCACCGTGGCTTAGTATGTCATCTGAACAGGGTCAGTGTGGTCATATTTAACAATGTTAATAATCGTGAGTGGTTTGTACATGTTTGAATGGGATGATCTTGATTTTTCTGTGGCAACAATTCCTGACATTTGAAATCATATTGGTTGATACTACCTTTTACACTGCATGACATATGACTACCTTCGCTGCATAGCTATTATCCCATTTCATTATTATTATTATTATTAGTGATTACATTTCGATACCGCCCCATAGCCAAAGCTTTCTAGACGGTTTACAAAAATTAAAACTTTGGACATTAAAAATCGATATACAGAATTTAAAACCATAAAAACAGACAACATATAAAACAGTGTACATTTAAAACAGCTGCGAACTCTCAGCCAGGCCTAAATAAAGTTCTGGGGTCAATTAAAAACTCAGTATATGCTGTTAAATGCCTGGGAGAAGAAAGTCTTGACCTGGTGCTGAAAAGATAACAATATTGGCGCTAGGCGAGCCTCATCAGGGAGATCATTCCATAATTGGGGGGCCACCACTGAGAAGGTGTTCTCCCTTGTTGCCATCCTCTGAGCTTCCCTCGGAGTAGGCACACAGAGGAGGATCTTAGATGTTAAATGTAGTGTTCTGGTAGGTTCATGTTGGGAAAGGCATTCCGTCAGGTAAGGCTTTATAGGTTAAAACCAGCACCTTGAATTGGGCTTGGAAACATATAGGCAGCTAATGCAAGCGGGCCAGAGTCAGTTTTATATGTTCGAACCTCTTGGTCAGGGTTATTACTCTGGCTGCCGCATTTTGCACAAGCTGCAGCTTCTAAACCATCTTCAAAGGATATTTATTGTGGGAAATGGAGAAGCCATTGCTAATACACATTGAAATAAGAGCATGCCACCATCATAGACTTGCCTTTAGCAATACCACGGCTGGATTACAATTATTTTCACAAATTTTGGCTGTATGTTTTGCAGCACATGACATCATTGCTACACTGATATCATTTTTTGTTTATCAAAAGCATGCACAGTCTTGTGTGTAGTGTCATAGCTCCCTCTGAGGCAGTATGGGGAGCTGCTTGATTTCCTTGAATGTGACCCATATCTGCTGTATGTAGCATAGGCAAGAAGTGAGTCCTACTGTGAAAGTGGAGTTGTGGACTAGCATTCTGCTAGATTTGGATGGAAAGGAGAAAAATAATCTTTCTAGAGTTCTAAATGTGAATTTTATCCATTAAAAAAGGCTTCTCTCCAACAGAGTTGCCTTTACTTTTGTATGGAAATCTGCATCCTTGCCACATACTCAATATCCGGTTATTTGAGTATTAGGTAAATATAGCTTTGCAAAACTTATTGTGATGTGTCAGTGTCAGATGTTTCCAAAGTGGGCTTCACAAATTAGGTCAATTTAAAATAATGTTGGAACTAAGGAAGATGGAGAGGACAAACAGATAAGAACTTGCGATTATGTCAGTGACATACATGCATACCTAATGAGATGGTCCCTGTCTCACACCATCTTTCCAGCAGAGGATGCTGTGTACATGGAAGATATTCCGCTCCTGCTTCTACTGCCTCCAATTTTCACCTAGGCAAAGCAGATGTCTAGCGTCTCTGCAGCCAGATCTTTCCTTTGCAAAAGAGTCATAAACTCAGTTGAAATTATAGTTACATTTCTGGTTCCCAGTTGAATGTGTGCATGTACAAAGAAACACAGCATTTTGTGTTATGCTCCTGCTTTTCATATGGTGTCATTAAAATCTCCATGGGATACAAATGCAAAAATAAGAAACTTGCAAAAGTGAAATAAATAATGAAGACCAGTCATTGCTGGTTCACCTCAGATTGGCCAATGGTCAGCCTGTCACCATTCTAGTAAGGATTAGTAATTTGTACGATAAAGATTTAATTGGGTGTTCCTTAACATGGATTAATCCAGGAGGTCCAATTAGGAAGCAGGGATCCTATTCCTTATGCTGTGGAGATAACCGGCTTCAAGTCCTAGATGCTAGGATTACATTTTAAGGAGATATAAAGACCAACAGATCAATCCACAAAAGCTTCTGCCGCAATAAATCAGTTGGCCTTTAGGTGTCACAAGGTTTGTGAATGTGGTGTGTTTGTGAGTCTTTTTTGTAACAGATGTATACAGCTGCTCCTCTGGACTCTTTAGGAGCCACATAAGAAATGGTAGGTGCCAGATCTGTGTAAGGGGTAGAAAAATGTAAATTCTTAGTCACCTGTGCCTCAATTTTAGGGGTGTGGGATTTTTCCAGCCCTGTAAATCCCTTGATTATTAATTCTATAATAATGTTTTTTTGCCCTTGAGATATGAATATTGTTTCTTTATCACATGATGTAAAAAAACACCTCTGAGCCTCAGTGGAGATGCTCTTGCAACACTGTTATCGACCATCTGCTTTGTGTTGTTCCCAATATGTTGCTCAGTGCAAGGCAAATAGTTTCCCCCACTCACTTCCACAGGTGTCTGAAGTGATTTTTAACAGCTTGCCTCTTCCTAGTAAAAGCATCTTTGTAGGAGGCCATATTGAAAGGCAACTTTCAGATCCATCTGTTCAATCCGGTTTAGATTTTGGCAGCATATCATCCAGGACAAGGTATATTTTGGTTTTAAACTCTTACATACTATACCTAAGTATATTATACCCTTTCCAGCTTGGGAGGTTTCTCCCCTCTAAAGGTGGCCTAAAATAATTTTAAATAAATGAAAGAAAAACTTAGAGGCTGTTGGATCCACAGCTGCCATTGCAAGGCCAATCCAGCCCTGTATTCTGCTTGTTCATGATAGTGGTAGCTTGGACTGGCCAGGGCCTCCTTCCTCCTCTTCTTGGCTTGGCATGTGCGTAGTAGCTTCTCATCTTGCAGGATCGCTGCAGTGCTAACCTTAAGGGCAAAAGGGGTGCATCCTTTCTCAGGTTGTTACCATTTTTTGGGTGTTTGCACACATGCTGCCTAGAGGAAGGGGCAGTTAGCTCTATTAGAAACCAAAAGTGATTAATGGACAAAAAAGGACTGAATGCCTATGGAGATCACAATTTCAATATCCAGGGTAAGAGAGACTGTATTCAAACAGCCATCTGATGAGGGGGCAGCAGAACCAGGAGGAAACCTCTGAACTCAAGAACCATTCCCAGTGTGTAGTGGTGGAGACTAATGTACAAATGGGCCCATGGCTTCTCTTAGTGAGAAAGCAAGGAGTATTGTCCCGAACGGCGGTGCTTTTTTCTCTATCAGTTATTGAATGACTTTCACATACTCAAAGATTTAGAAAATCGAAGATGTGGAATTGGAATTTTTTTTTTAATGCTTTCCTAAATGGTTATTGAAGGAAAAAAGATTTTCACACAACATTCTGGTTAGGCTGACTACATGTGACTTCATAACTGTGGCTGTTTTATTTGTTCTTGTGAGCTTCTTCCCATTTTTTAAAATTTAAAGAATGATACAAATTCTTGTTTGTTTAACTATGGATAGTAATATTTGTGTAACAGATTCTGTGTTTGTAGAATGAGCAGAATAGTCCTCTCTCACAAACCTTCCAACTCACTTCTCTATCTTTCATGTGTTAGAAGGATGAGAGCGAAGACCATTCTCATAGTACAAAAAGCAAAGTGTGTTAAACAGTTTAACTTAATTCATATCAATTAAATAATAGCACATACACTTTGGTGTGCAGGCAAAATGACTAAGTGTCAAGCTATCTACAGTACACTGTCCATGTACAGAGAGCATGGAGAAGTTGGTAAGGTGGTACTTTACTTGCAGTGTCAAAGGAAACTTTGCAATCATAAGGGCACAGAAATCTCTGTGGCTTTTTAAATAGATATGAGTAAAAGTTGTATGCTTTTGTTGGGGGGTTGGTTGGTGGTGTGTTTTAGTTGTCCCCCAAAACTAGGTTGTCTCAATATCTTTGTGTGCATTTGTAGGTGACTGAGCTGAATGAGTCCCTTTCAAATGAAGACAGAAACTTGTTGTCTGTAGCATACAAGAATGTAGTTGGTGCCAGGCGATCTTCCTGGCGAGTCATCAGCAGCATAGAGCAGAAAACTATGGCTGACGGGAATGAGAAGAAGCTGGAAAAGGTGAAAGCATACAGGGAGAAGATTGAAAAGGAGCTGGAGACAGTGTGCAATGATGTCTTGGCCCTCTTAGACAAGTTCTTAATCAAGAACTGCAGTGACATTCAGTATGAGAGCAAGGTCTTTTATCTGAAAATGAAAGGTGATTACTACCGCTATTTGGCAGAAGTTGCTGCAGGTGAGAAGAAGAACAATGTTGTGGAAGCATCGGAGGCATCTTACAAAGAAGCCTTTGAAATCAGCAAAGAGCACATGCAGCCCACCCACCCGATCAGGCTGGGGTTGGCACTCAACTTCTCAGTGTTCTACTATGAAATCCAGAATGCCCCTGAGCAAGCCTGCCTTCTAGCCAAACAAGCCTTTGATGACGCCATTGCAGAGCTGGACACACTCAATGAGGATTCCTACAAGGACTCCACTCTTATCATGCAGCTACTTCGAGACAACCTCACTCTCTGGACAAGTGACCAGCAGGATGAGGAAGCAGGGGAGGGCAACAACTAAATGGCTTTTCACATCACAGCTTTCCATCAACTGTCACCTCATCGCCATCACCAATACTTCTTTGCCACGATTCCACAATGTATTTAGTGCTACGCATATCTGTAGTGTTGGCACAGCTGTGAGGCCTGCCGGATTCTGCATCCGACTGGGCTTCATGGGCATTGCTGGACTAAATGGTGTATCAGCCCTGTTTACCATAGTGGCATATTAATTGTGCAGAAAGAAACTTACAATGAGGCATTTTAGTTTCATTTGATTAATATATGGGTTCATAAAATAATGGGAAGTGAGGAGAGTTGATCTGAAATCATATCTTTAAATTTTCCATTTGGAAGGCATGGATCGTGTCCAGCAGTACTGCTTGCACATGCAAAACAAAGACCACGCTAATCCCTTTGGCCAATGGAAATGGATAGAAGCAGAGGTGTGAACAGATTTTGTCCTACTTTACCAAATTTTAAATGTGAGGTTCTATAATGATCTGTGTTTGCCTCTTATGTGCACAGGCTTGGTTTCAGGTAAAACACCTTGAGGTTTTGATTTTGATACCTGCAAGTTCTCCCCCCTCCCCTGCCCAGTTTTGGCTAATCATGATTTTTGTTTTTGTAAGTTTTTTAGCTGTTCAGTTGTCTGTACTCTGACAGCACTGTGTCAATGTTAGCCCTTGTTATGATGGATGACAATGAGATGCCAGACTTCTAAATTAAGTGTTTTGGAATTAAAGAAAATAAACTGCTGCTTTGGGGAGATAAGCTGTAAGATGTCCTTGTGTTTGGAGTACTTATACCCTGTCCACCAACTGAAATTCCTTACGATATTTTAAAAATACAATAAAATAGGCAAGGGTTTTAGGGGAAGGGAAATGGTGTATCCAAGTTTATCTCCAGTCCTCAGGTGTTCCAAATGCCACTCAGCTGCTGGATCTCTCAGCCACAGCAGTTTTTGGAGTAAATTATCTCCACCCCCAAATAGCTGCTCGAATGGCCAAATGTTACTTCCTCAAAGGATAGGCCTCCTGACCTGGTACCTGCCGTCAGACACAAAGAGACACTGGCAGAAGCAGAAGTATTTACAAGCTTCCCTAAGTTCTCAAATATTCCATTTCACCCAAGTATACTGTTAAAAATGTAATCTTATTTTAATAAACTCTTCAAAACTGGAGGCCTCTTCTCACTGCTATCTGGAACTCCAGTGACAATTAATGCAGAATGAACTTGTTGCTCTAGTTTTATTGGATGCTTGATTAACTTTATCACTTGTGGATAGGACATGGGTTTTTTTAATGTCCTGTGGGTGCAACTCCTCTTGATCAGTGGTACAGCGGCCCTAAACAGGTTCGCTTTAAAGGTGGGGTGGACAACTTGTGGGCCTACAACTCCCAACATCCCTCAACATTGGCTTTGCTGATTAAGGCTGATGAGAGTTGTAGGCCAAGGCGTATGAAGGGACACAAGAGGCCCACTCCTTGTTTAAAGTACACCTGCTAGTGTAAGGCCGCCCTTTTCCTGCTCCCTTGTCACTTGAGCTGACAAGAATTACCACGTTTTCTGATGACATCACAGAAGTTAAGAAAAGGCGACAGCTTCCTGGAAAATTGCCTTCCTCGTTAAAGAGAGGCAATGAAATAAGTCCCCTCATGCACATCACACACACCCTTCAAAGGTAGATTTCTTCTGGCTGCAGAAAGCTGGCAAAACCCAGGCAAATATTGACCTCAGCTCAACCACAAGGCTGAACAGAGATGTGACGGGCATGATTTTCCTCTTTCCCCTGCCCCCCCCCCAGTGTTCCTGTGGCTGTTCACATTAACTGACCCCTGCCCTGATTTGGCAATGAAGGAAGTGTGTGAGGGGGATCCTTAAGTGTGACCTTGTGAATTGCAACATACATTAAGGTAGTTGAGTGTTTTTGGATGTCTTAAAACTTAGATACAATAATGCAATGCTACCATAATGTTAGTCACAGAACCCTAGTCCTTATATGTGGGTTGTTCAGGGAGAAGTGGTTTATTAAAGGTGGGTCACGTCCTCCAGTCACAGCAATTGCAATGCGTACTTAAGAGTTCCAAATGCATGAGCAAACCTGCTCATAGCTTTATTGATCTGCAAATTTTAGTCAGTCTGAAGTGAAGGGAGTTGTGCAGCCGGGCTAACTACACCATGACACAAATAGGAAGCTTCCATTTCATTTTTTCATTCTCTTGTTTGAGAAATTCATGGCCTAAGTTTCTCCCTGGGACAAAAGGAGAAGCAATGCCTTCAGTATAGATTTGACAGACCTCTAAAGCAGGGGTGGGCTACTTGTGAGCCTCCAGATATGTTGGCCTACAACTCCCATCAGCCCTAGCCAGTTTAGCCAATGATGGGAGTTGTAGGGGTTGATCACTTCTGCTTTAAGCACTTTACAACTGCCTAATGAACAAATCAAAATAAAGCTAGCATCTCAGTGCTCATTCCGCTTCAAAGGTAATTGTAAGGAGTTCCAGGCAACAGTCAGAATCAGAATTTTAGAATAGTAGAGTTAGAAGGGGCCTACAAGGCCATCGAGTCCAACCCCCTGCTCTTATTGGTTATCACTACTGTTTAACATTTCAGGCCAAGGAAAGGGTGCTGGCTTGGGCCCCTGGATCATAAGCCTTATGTATGTCCTATAAGGTCTGGGAGTCCCCTGGCTCTGAGTTGGATGTAAGGGGTAGAAGCAGCCTATCTTGCTGGGTTGGTGTTCAATCTTTTGTCCCTGCCTACACTGCGGGGAGTTAGGGTACCCCCACCTTCCTTCACATGGTACAGATAGTAACAATCTGTTTGTTTTGGGGGTGAGGTGGGGGTGGAATTCTTTGCCACAACCAATGAGGATTCCTTATTGCTGGATAATCTATTATGTTTCTGCTAAGGGCAGAAAGATCCCACCATGCACATATGGAACATTTCCATTATATGATTAGGGTATAGTTCAATCCACAATCCAGTGCATTTAGTGGCAAAACATAATTTTTAACATTTCTGAATTGCACCCATGGGAAACAACTCAAGTTATTCACATGCTAAATTATGTGCACGCTCAAAAATATGTTTATTAATCTAGGCACAAATGGCCATAGTTATGCAAGTACCATTCCTCTGCATTAGTGCACAGTGTGATGAATTCTGATCATTGCCTGAAACAGCCAGGGCACATGCACACATATCAAATACACCGCTGCTAGTGGTCAGTAAGATCTTCCTTAATCCCTGGAGTGGAGACTGAATAGGACATGGAGCTGAGCTGCGGGAGAACTGGTAGCTTTTGGATGGAGCTGGCTGGTGGAATCCAGGGTTTTATTAGTCCAGGGCACCTGACAAAGTGTGGTTTTATTGGTTGGATGGGAAAAATGGTTGGCTACTATGGAAGATGAGGATTTTGGTAGCCGACTTGCATAAATAAACTCAGATTAGCGCCCCCTTCCTCAAGGGCCAGCTCAGCTCTTAAATCTGGAACACAGAAAGCTGCCTATGGAGTCAGACCCTTGGTCCATCTAGCCCAGTATTGTTGAGGCTGGCTGGCAGCAATGACTCTCCAGGGTCTCAGGCAGGAGTTTTTCTTGGCCCTACCTGGAGATGCTGCCAGAGATTGAACCAGGGATCTTCTGAATACAAAGTGGGCGCTCTACCACGGAGCCATCGTTCTTCCCCTTATGCCTGATTCTGTTTGCTCTTGTGGCCCCTTAAAGACTTTCAAGTGCATTGTGACATAAGCTTTCATGGACTACAGCTAGGGATGTACACATTTTGTTACATTCATTCCGTTCGTGTTTTGCAGATTTTCAAGCATCTTGTTCTGTCATCGGTTCTCTGACGAAATCAGGTTATTGTATGTTCCTATTTGCAAATGTGCATTAGCGCAAACCCTCCCTGAAAGTTTTTTTTAAAAAAACCAGTCTGCATGGCTTGGAAAAACCCAGTCAGCTGTGGAATTCGAAGGTCGGACTCAGAAATCCAGACCCATTTGAATCTGTTTCACCAACATCCCTAATGACAGCCCAGTTCATCACCTGCACCAGTGGGCTGTTGTCCACAAAAGATTATACCATAATAAATCTATTAGTCTTTGGGCTCCATCACACCTGCTTTTTTTCCTGGTTTGCCTCTGTGATTTCCACCTCTGCTTCATTAGCATGTAATAATAATAATAATAATAAATAATAATAATAATAATAGATTTCTTACCCGCCTCTCCCTCTGGATCAATACCTAAAACTGATTAAAAACATATAAAACTAATGAATTATTAAAAACATATAAAACTAATACATTATTAAAAGACATCTTAAAATTCAGCTGGGTAGGCCTGCCGGAAGAGATCAGTCTATGGCTTTCTTAAATTCCGGAAGACTAATGGTCCCTTTCACGTGTGTTTGTGGTATCTGTGAAACCTCCTTTCGCTTGTTTGCTCTCCCACTCCACCCCGCCTCTTCTTCCCCCTCCAGTTCATTGGTTGTGACATTGTGATTGATGTGGGAGCCTTCCCCCACTCCTCGCTCTGGCTTTGTTGTCTAGCATTTTACAGACTTAACATTTCATCCGCTGGGTGCCGTTTCTGTGGGCAATGAGAGCGGGGTTGGGGCAGCAAAAGTCCATTCAACCGACTCAGCACAAGCCTCTTTGTTCCACACGGCGTGGAGCAGGAGACCCGCTCCACCTTCCTCTTTCATCAGCAAGACCTCCCTTCAAAGCACATGCCCCACCTTCCTCTTTCATCAGCAAGACCTCCCTTCAAAGCACATGCCCCCAAGGAAGAACATAGTGCAAGGACGGCAATACACAGGGTCAAAAGGGCGCTTTAATCCAGCATGGAGGAAGTAAGACAGACTTTCCCTGCTGTAGGAAAACACAGAAAGGAGGGGGGGAAGAGGCAGGGTGACTGTGGGACAGGTACAACGTCGTGTGAATACCACGCTGCAAAACGGCAAACCAGACATGACGAGAGTGCAATAAAACATTGGTGTGATGGAGCCCTGTATCTTTAAAAATGACAGCGGTTTTAAAAAAATAATAATTTTAAAACCCTGAACTTAAAAAACAAAAAACAAAAATTGGGATGAACGGATCTGATTCACACTTGGCATGGCTAAAGCCCTACTTAAGAGCTATCATGGTGCCAAGTTTCATCTCTATCTTTAAAAATTATGAAGCTGTAAGCATTTTTGTTAATTTCCACAGACTATAACAGTTTTTAAACCATCCCTGCTCTGCTCCTCAAACTCGAAGCTTCGTATCGGAAGTCCGATGAGTCAGTACAAGCCCAGTCATTCAGGTAACTCAGCATGCCCTCCTCTTTCGTCAGCAAAACCGCCCTTCAATGCAGACGCCCCCAAGAAGGGAGGTTCTGCAATATAGCACAAGCATGGCAATATACAGGGATGGAAGGGCAGTTTTATCCCGTGAGGAGAAAAAATCCCACACTTTCTCCGCCCTAGAAAAAGACGGAAAATGGAGGGGAAGTGGTGAGACAATTGCAGGACAGGGACGACGCCATATGAGTGTCCCGGGGCAAAATGGTAAACAAGGCAGGACAACAGTGCAATAAAAGACTGATATGATGGAGCTCTTTAAGGTGGCACAAGACTGTTTTTTTTGCTGCAACAGACTAACCCAGCTCTCCCTCTGGGATCTGTTAGCTCTGTTGCTTGTGCAGTCGTAGCTTGCAATCTTCTGCTTCTGTCTCTAGTGCTCATCAAGACTAAGCTCTTCAGGAGAGTTTTGACCATTAATTTATGCATTAAACTCGTCAGATGTGAATTATTAAATATATTTCAGGGTTTGTTGAAACTCTACTTCAGAGATGACCAATCTTAATTAAGCTTGCAGCCTGGCCGGAGGTTTGGAAGTGTTGCGAGCAAAATTTCCCAAATACAGTTGCTGCTTAACACAAAACTAATTATGGAAGATAGTAGAACTAAAGGGTATTTATCTCATAACTAAACAGGAATGCGCAATATTGGTTCTTCAGTCAGCCGAGGAATACATTTTCCCTACTCCATTTCCCCCACGCTCTCACAAATTCCTGTTTACTTGACTTTCCTGGAGCATCGCCATGGTGATGCCATGATGTCATTGCACTAGCAATTGTTGCCTTGGAGACAGCATGACATTGTTGCACTGACTAGAGTTGCTAGGGATACAGAGCTGACTTGCTGGGGAAGGGATCAGACATGGTGATATATTTGACCAGTATCGGAAATGCTCCTAGTCAACAGGGAGAGAAGTGCACACAACAGAAATAAAACTGTTCAAAGATTATTATGTTGAAATGTGAATTGCCTCATCTCTGTTAGATCGGTCTTGCCATGCCCATTCGTCATGTTGTCTGTTTCCAAGACACCAGCCAGTGTATACTGGCTTCTGTTCTGGAAGAGATGTGTGTGTGCATTTTTTTTATGGAAATAGCATGGAAATAGCTATTTCAATGGAAATAGCATTTTTTTTAATGGAAATAGCATGCGAGCCAACTTATATATATAAGTTGGCTCGCACACACACACACGTGTGTGTGTGTGTGTGTGTGTGTGTCGTTTCTTGTCAGTAATTAATAACTGAATCTCAATATGGATAGTGCACTGGGTATTAGTTGGACCATTGCACACCTCGAACTCTTCACTGATGACATAAGAATGGCCCTTGGGCATCTCAATAATCAAGCACCATTGATATAATCAGAAGAAGCTCTTCTGTGAAGTAAGGCAAAGGAACTGCCTCAGGCACTAGATTTTTGGAAGCCTGGAAGAGAGAGAGAGAGAGAGAGACATCTGACTTGGAGCACAGTCTATCAGGAAATTGCGCAAATCTCATTGCACAAATCTCATTGCACAAATCTCATGGAAATGAATGGAGGCACAACCTTCCTCTTGCACATATTCATCTCATTCATTTCAGTGGGGCTTGCACAAGCATGGGGTCCTATATTAGTTCATGGGGGGGTGTGAGGGTGTCAGGGGGATCATTACTGGAACAATGCACTAAAAATGTTTCACAGTAATTACATTCACCTTACATTACTCCATTCAGGGTTAGACAATATAAAGTATGCCATACTGCAAATGGAAGAGAGGGCCAAGGTTAAGAGAGCAATGGCTTCAATCCAACCCTGTGCATGTCTACTCAGAAGTAAAAAGCAGTGAGCTCAGTAGGGCTTACCTCAAGGCAGCCTTGCCCAATCTGGCGGCTTCAAGGCATGTGTGCATAGGATTGCAGCCCTTATCTGGGAATGGCTGAGGTGAGGGTTTGAAGCAGGGACGTCTAGGCTTGCATCTCAGAAATGTACAGGGCTAGGCCAGCCATCTAGCTTCCAGCAATCTCTTTCCAGACAAGTTGAACAGCAGGCTTGAAAAGTGACAACTGGGGCTTCCAATCAAGACTCTGATGGTGCCCGGCTGCATTCGCAGCATTTATAAGGAATCCAGGCAATGATGTCTTCCCCTCAAATCCCTCCCATGATTTCCCCATCACTCCTTTCATCTTTTTTCCTTCCATGGAAAATCAGTTAAGGAGAAAAAGATGGAATCGCTGCGCAGGTTTTCTCCTCGGTAGCACTCGCAGCCCTTCATCTGGACACCCCCCCCGCGCACGCACACACGCACACACACACACGCAGGAGGGACAGTCCCTGTACTACTCTAGTAGTAAATCTTCCAAGTAAATCGATGCCTGGGCTTTGTGCCTGTGTTACCATTGGGAAGGGTTTTGGAGATGCCATTTTGAACATGATCTTAATGGGTGAATCCAAGCGCGCATGCGTCTCCCGCAGACACACGGCAGGCGGAAAGCAGATTCTCCACCGTCTAAAGCTAATAACTGTCTAGGGTGGGGTGGGAGAGGATTCTGGTTAGGATCAAGGCTGGATAGGAAAGCAAGGGCTAAGCAACCTGATTCACTACGAATACGTTGAGTGTGGTGCATGTTTTGTTTCCTTTGACTTCTGTCATGAATGCTCCATTGATTAATTTCTCCAATTAATGAGCATGCATTTCAATTTCTTGAGTGTGTTTAATAAATCCTGTCATGTTTTGAAGAAGCCTATGTTTGTGTGGGGTACCAAAGTCAGAAAGGTCCCTTAATGAACGTGTGTTTTGAGAACATGCACAGATTTGTACATGTGTCTTGAGGAGCACATTCATGCGTGATCTTCTACAATAAAGACATCATTGGGGGAATAAGAGACAGTATGGATTGGCTGAACCCCTGATGCTGGATGCATAACGTTACTCAGTGAGGGGCTTTGGACTTCAGAGGGTGCGAGGGGACATGCAAATTCCTACAATGCCCAATTCACACATGCAAAACATGAGGTGATGAATTCACACCTGTGGAACCCACCTCTGGAAACCACAAAAGCTGAGAATCATGTTTCAGCCCAACTACACAGTATTTCTCATCAAGTGTCCAAATGGCACCTGGCTTCCCCTAATTAACCAGGGCACAATTAATTAGGAGAAGCAGCGTGTCAATTGGATTTTCCAGGTTAATTAGGGAAAACAGGGTCCCAACTGGATTTTCTCACTGAGGCTGAGGCTTGGCTCCATACACATGGTTTCCTTCTGCTAGGTTTTCAGTTTTATGATTAATTGATTTTCAAATTAAAATATTTATATTCCCCTTTCCCTGTCTAAGCCTTCAAGGCGACTCGTCACAACCAATAAAAGCTTTAGCAATAAAATAAACTACTTTAAACCTCAAACACGATATCCAGTATTTCCCCCCAAAATTGCAGCAGCATGGAAGAAGCAGCCCAGCCATTTATTGGGCGCATCACAAGCAACTCCTCTTCCAAACTGCCCTCATCTCTGTATTTGGCATAATCCCAAATATCCTGCTGCTGCATAGCATGACACAAAATCTGTGTGACGTGTGTGTGTGTGTGTGTGTGTGTGAGGGGACCCACCAGTTTCACAACAGGTTGCCGTGAGGTCAAAGTCTGACACAGGTAGATGGTTGTCCAATAGGCCAAAGGCAGGATGTACCACCAGAAGGGAGTCCTTGCCCAGTTCCTCTCAGGCACCATGGATTGAGGCCTGATTCAGCCAAGAAATGGCTGTGTTGTCAAGGAACCCCACAAGTCAGGAAGCTTCAGGCGCGGCAAATATCATCTGGCTGTGCAACCCCTCCTCTGCTTCCACCAAGGCCCCAGCCCTGCCAAAGAAACAGGGCGTGTCCGGCAGCAGGGTGAGCGTGAGCATGCAAGAGAGAAATGGCATAAAATGACAGCATCCCCTTTCAACACCAGCAAGGCCCCCGTTTCCTCTCGACTGCCATCAGCCGGTGGGATGGGCAGCCTCTTCCCGTTGGGTTTTGTCAAGGCTCTGCACATTTAACGCACCACACAGCAAACCATCCGAACACATGTTCACCAGGGCTGGGCAACTGGTGGCGCACCACATGTCTTGACCTACAACTCCCATCATCCCTCATCATTGCCTAAGCTGGCTAGGGCTGATGGGAATTATAGACCAAAACATCTGGAGGGCCACAAGTTGCCCAGCCCTGATGTACAAACATGCTCCAAATTCTAACAACGAGAAAATGCAACATGCAGGCGATCAGGAATATATGGAACTTAAAAACAACAGTACTGAGTTTGAATTTGGGCTCCTCTTCACCGTGTCTCATTGATGTCGCAGCGGCAGCAGGTGTTGCGACGTGCATTCGCAGTCATTCCACCCCTCTTCACTGGTAGGAGCGCCACAGTGGGTTTTCCTGCTGCTGCCGCCGCCGCACCTCCCAAGCGACATTCTTACAAGAAAGGTAAGTTTTTAAATGGGTTGGGGAAGAAGGGGGTGGTCTGCGGCAGTAAGGTTTGTTTTTATTTTGTGTATTTGATTTATTTTATTTTTTGAATGGGGTGAGGAAGAAGGGAGGGAGGTCTGTGGAGGGGCAGAGGTGGTGCAGTGACCAATCAGTGGTTGCCATAGACTGGGCAGGCCTCCCAGAAGCTCTGGAGCAACAGTGGCAGACCGTAAAAGCCGTTGTCGCATCGCTCAAAGCTAAAAAAGTCAGGCTAAATGGCTGACTTTTTTAGTGCGGAGCTTTGGGGCTTTGCCCCTAGATGGCTGTGCAGTGGTGGCAGCGTCATGTAACCCAACTGCCGCCAGCGTGAAGCCATCTCGACGGAAAGTGCCCATCTAGAGACAGCCCATGTTAGATCCCAGCACATTGTGTCAGGATCCTGCCTCTTTTATTCCCTATTGTAAAACATTTCACAGATGAAACCCAGGGTGTGCCTGCAATTCCCTCCCCCACGACATTCTCAGAGCAAGGATTATACGGCAGGAGCGCCCCTCACCACCCAGAAGGTTCTTCCATCTGCTGAATGCTGAGTCCGTTTACACTGCCTGCCCTCCACGGGGAAGTTAAATATATGCCCAGAAGGACATCATGGCCTTGCAGTTTTTCAAAACGAGCCCCACCAGCACAAGAGATGGCCGCTTGAGTGCTACTTGGTGACCCATGAGACAGGTGCATTGACATGCGGGCAGGCAACCCTAGCCAGCAGCGCCAAATGGGGAGGGGTGGGGAGAGCTGGAGGCTCACAAGTGGTCCACCCCAGTTGACATGCAGGCGTATTAGAGACATGACAAATCCACCACCCAAGTCAAAGATTTAAGAAACCCTGGAAGAAGGTGGCTGGGCTGGCAACTCACACACACCAGTAGAACAAGCCATTTCCAAAGTGGGGGGAGAAAAAAAGATTGGCAAAAGCTGATGACCAGGAGCCACAAAGAGTCTTGTGGCACCTTAGGTAGTAATCAGCATGAGCGCCAGTAGATGATAGTTTTGTCCATAAAACATTCTGCCATAAGAACTCTGCGAGTCTTTAAAGTGCCACAGGACTCAGGGCTGCTCTTCCTTCTCTGGACTTTGTAACGGAGACAGATTCCAATAAACTGGGATTCCTCTTGGTAAATAGGGACGGTTGTTATTTTTGCCAGTTATCTCTGCAGCGCCATCAGTGTGCACTTTAGGGATTACACAAGGGCTGTCACAGGATCAGAGCAACAAGAGTGGTTTCGGCAGCAATTGTTGGAAACTGCCTTCTTCCAAGTCAGTCCCTGGGTCCTTTCTACATGAGGCCTTTATTGTGTGCTCCTGATTGCTCACTCACTCACAGTTTGTGGGTCCTTTACATGATGTTACTCTCCTCCGGGGCCTCTCCCATGGCAGAATGAGAGTTTCCTGTCATTGTGCAATTCTACTATACCACAGTGCCATCTAATGGTTGTATAATGAAATATGTAGAAAGGCACAAAAAAGAGAACGTGTACAAGAGTTGATCTTAATCCTGCAAAGAATTCAGAAGCAGAAGCCTCGGTAAAGGTGCAGGATAAAAGCTTCATGTAGAAATGTCCAGAATACACTGGATCAATGGACTGGATAGAAGATCATGGAAGGTGCAAGAGGTAGAACATGGGCAGGGTGTTGTGCCTGTGATGTTGAAGGAGGTGAGGCAGGCAGATACAGAGGATTCCACAGTGGCGAGTTAAACATGGAGCTCTTTTGATGGTGACGAGCGCAAGGAGGTGCGTGGGTAGTTGGTTGAGAGCACAAGGCACAAGGCAGAGGAGCCAGGAGCCAACTGGGCCAGGAGGGCTGTCCACATGAGCATTGAACTCAGCAAGGAGCTGAGCGGGGGTGGGGGGGCGTCAAAGAGGAAGAAGGGAAGCCCAGCCCTCTGGGACATAGGTCTTCGTGGGATGGGGTTGTGGGGGGCTAATAGAGTTTTAGGCACTGAGAATCCCACAACTTGAGTCACATTGTGGGGTGTTCAGATGGTCAGTGGGGGAAACAACGCAGCATTGGTTGTTTTCTCTGCCCGCGCACGTGCCAGTCGCATGATCAGGGTTACCCTAATGACCCACGGCACATTGCAGGTTGCTGTCTCAGCTAAACCTGGTATGCAGCATATGGCCATGGTGTCTTTTCACCCACCTTACAACCCCTACTGCAAGCCATGGGTTGTAGGACGGGTGAAAAGTCACCACAGCCATGCTGCACGCCAGATTTGGACAGCATGGCGACCTGTGACGTGGCGTGGGTAATTAGGGTGATCCTGGTCACACAACCAGCACGTGGGGGGGGGGGAAACAACCAATGCTGTGTTGTTTCCCCCACTGATCGTCTGGATGCGGGCACAGTCTCTCTCCATCCCACAGGCTTCTCTGTTCATGTGCAGAGTGGCTCTACCCTTGTGCCCAATGAGCAGCACTGCTGGCTGGAGGGAGGAATAACGGCTGGTGCTGGTGGGCAGGTGCGGGTGCCATCCTCATTTCACCTCTGGTTGCTTCACAAACCTGCGAGACCTGTGTTGGCCAGAAGTGACACTACTTTGGGAACCGAAACCTCTCTCACAACTGTTGCCTGCCCCCAGACGTGCCTTTCCCTGAGTCAGGCCGTGGCCCATCGAGATCAGCCCTGTTGACCCTGCCTGGCAAGGGCCTCTCCAGGTTTCAGGCAGGCGTCCTTCCCTGCCTCACTTGGAGATGCGGCCTGCCGGGGCCTTCTGCATGCAAAGCAGGAGCTCTACCCACTGAGCCAACAGAGCCTCCCATGTAGCCACATCTTCCCAACTAAAACGGACTGAACTCGCCCTGCACGCCTGGGAAACTCCCTCGGCAGACTCGTCTAACTGGCTCTGCGGCATTTCTAGTGCCACTCTCAGGGCGCTGATGGAGATGGAAGTTCCTTTCCTGGCAGCTGCTTTCTCCTCTCTAATTGGCCCTTGAAACCAGAAAAAGGAGGTTTGTGAATTCCACAGGCGTGTTTATAATCTAGCTTAACATGCAGGGTTTGTTTTCTTATGATCACTTGGCTTTCAGAAGAGACATTCATGCTTGTGAGCTCAGCGCTTGCACATGCGGAGGACCCTTTTTCAATGTGTCTGTTTTCGGGAGCAGCTTCCTGCACCCACGGATGCCTCCCTTGATCAGACACAGAGGCCTTCTATGCCCGCCCAGGTGTGTTGGACTGAAACTCCCATCACAGGTGAGACACACACACAGAGGGCCAAGCCCACTGATGTCATCGGCTCCCTGGAACTGGAGGAGCGGTTCACACTCACCTGGGAATAAGTGCCATTGAATTGCTTGGGACTTACTTCTCAGTTGACATGCACAGAATTGCACTGTAAGTGATCTCAGTTGATTGGCAGTGGGCAAAACTGATTTTTGGTTGGGGAAATCGCATTTCCTTACCATTGCTTCCCCACTCCTGTGCCATGATACTTCCTCTTTCTACCTGGAGAAGAAAGAGGCAGTAAACAAAGACCACGTGGCCCATTCAAGGGCCGTTTCTATCAAGCCGCTTTTCCTGCTCACAGCAGGAAATTGCGGCACGTCCTTTTTTTTTTTTTTTTTTTAAGTCAGATTAAAAGGGGACCATTTTGTGACAGAAAACAGGCCAGAAGGAGCGGGAGGCGCACGGGAGGCAGACGTCATCGTCTAATGAACGTGCAAACATCCGTACGTGGCCAGCAGCGAGTGTGCAATAAAACGCTCGTCTGATGACGCTCGTAGATGCAGTTTGTGGCTTCATGTCATTTATGGTTATAGTTAAGGGGGTGTTCTGTGAATTGCATTTTACAACTGACTGCTTTTGCATGCCACTTTGGCTGCAGCTATCGGAGAGCTTGTCAGGAACGCTTTTTAGAAAAAGAGAATTAGGAGGTGACAAGGTCACTGGCAACCAACACCTTCCTCAACACGGCTCAGAGCCACTGACATCTGCTCATCATAGTCCCAGAGGGTGGGTTCTCTCCCCGGGAATGCCGCCAGCAGCATGACAAGAGGAGACCCTTGGTGCAGCGACTTCCCTTCTCAGCCTCTCCTGCCCTCTTCAAATTGAAGCAAGTTTGCTCTGCCCTCCCTTAAGTTTCTCCTGTTTAATTCAAAGGCTGGAGATGGCCTCAAGGCACCACAGAACTTCTGCAGGGCGATTCTTCCCAGGGCAGGCCCACCAGCATCAGAAACCACCCACTCGCAGAGGAAGGGCCACCGAGAGCTGACCTCCGACCCCTGTCAAGACACACCATCCAGACATGATTGATTTACTTGCGTATGCTGAAGAACAGAAGCAACCATGGCCAAATTACAGGTTGTTTTATTCCCACTTCTGAAAAAGGAGGCTTAAACGGGTGACAGGTATGAAACAGGTGCTCCTGACTTGGATTGGGGCCCTATGTTGGTTTCCTGCTGAAATCTTTTTATGAGTGTTTGTGAACTGTCCAGACCGTGTTGGTGGAATAGAAAGGTAATCAGTGAATGAAGGAATGTGGCCTCATAGAATCATAGAATAGTAGAGTTGGAAGGGGCCTGTAAGGCCATCGAGTCTAACCCCCACCTGCTCAATGCAGGAATCCACCTTAAAGCACTTCACCCGTCTTCCAGGATTTTGCAAGGATAATAGACAGTGGTTCTGAGAGTTCTTCTGCCAGCTCCTTCATTACTCTAGGATGCAATTCGTCGGGCCCTGGAGATTTGAACTCGTTCAAAGAAATTAGGTGTTCCTTGACCATTTGTTTTATCAATCTCAAACTGCCATCCGGCCCCTTCAGCTAAGGAGTGTCTCTGCCTTTGTCTGTGCCCCTCCTTGTTCTTCTTAACCTACACTGGTCAACTGGGGCAAACTAGGCATGATGCTGTTTGCACAGTTAGCAATTACATTCGCTTTTTAAAAAAGGACACCGGGGGTAGATAAGGGAGAAGCTTTAAACCTTTGGTCACCCCCGGGCTCCTGATTTGGATTGGGCCCCTATGCTTCCGATTTGTATTGGTCCCAGTGGAAGCTTTTCTTCCAGTGTAGATAGCAGGCTCAGGGGGCCAAAGTTTAAAAGTTTAAGTGCAGGGATCTGATCTGGCTGAGGCCCCAGGAGCCATTTACTGGGAGTAGGAGGAATTTATGCCAAGGCATCACATCTGCTTTGGACCTAAGATTATTCTTGTGATCCTACACAATTGGATTAGTTAATACTAAACACAGCCAGTTGCATGAACCTACCATCAAAAAGAGAGTGGCAGGGATTTGCATAAATGCTGAGGAATCATTATTGTAATTCAAATAGAAATACAGTAAATTTCATCTTAGTGTGGAAGACAGTGACTGACTGACCTGTGTGAATACCTGTTCAGTCTGCTGTCCAGGTTCTGGTGGTTGTTTCTCTTTAAACCAGAACTGAACAGAACAGCCCTTCAAAGAGAAAACTGTGGCCACCCCATCCATTCACAGGTGATCATGCTGGGAAAAGCTTCATTTACCAACCTGCCCACCAGGTAGCTACTAAAGACCCAAACTAGGCATGACAGAGGAGATCCTGTTCACAGATCCACATCATGTCCAAAGGGTAGAAAAGGCCTTTTTCCTGATCAGTTGGCAACCCTAAATTCAGCATCCCTGGCCACCCAGGTGACCCTTTCAACAGAAAGAAAGCTGCATGTCTCTGAGTAGGTGCCTCTGGTCAGTTTTCCAATTTAGCCATGGGATTTATTTATTTATTTATTTATTTATTTATTTATTTATAGGGGTGCAATCCTAAGCATGTTGAGAGAGAGAGAGAGAGAGAGAGAGAGAGAGAGAGAAGGTTGGACAACTCCCAGCATGCATGTTGGGAGTTGTAGGGCTTTTCTCTCTCTGAACATGCATAGGATGGTGTCCTTAAAAGCATGTTTTACTTCACTCTTTAGCAAAAAAAAAAGGCTCCCAAAACAAACATCAATTACCAGACATTCTCTGGTCCTGAAGCTGATGTTCTAAAATACAGGATACAAAAGGAAAAGGAAGTTGGAGAGAGGAGGAAAAAGCAGGCCCTATAATATTGACATTTCCCAACACATGCTGACCTTCAAAATTTAGTCCTGAGGCTCAGAGTCCATCTGTTCCTGGAAGCTGAACATGTGATCCTGTTATATAGCAGCAATCACAAGCGTGGGGGGGGGGGGCAATTACAATCATGCTGCTAATCCGAAAACAAAAGCTCTGCTGGTAAAAGTGTAATAATCTCTAGGCAGAAGGAAACAGCCAAAAGATCACTGCCAATTAGCCACTGAACGATGACAACTCCAATTGGGGCAATAAGCCAGCTGTGTTGCAGGGCTTCCCAGGGCTGTCGGTCCTCCTGGCGCTGCCTGGAGCTGAGCAATGCTGGGGAGGACCGCAAGCTCCGACTGGGAGGCTGGCCGGTCACCTCTTTTGCTTTTGCAGGGCTCCTGTGCCTGGGAGGGTGGTGGGGGATGCAGCAGTGAGGGAAGCTTGCCTGGCACATAGTGTGCAGCAGTCAAGACAAGGGTAGCCCTAGCTGCTGCTCTCCTGAGTTTCATCCCACACCACGACAGCAGTTCAAGGATGTAGACATCCCGTGGGAGGGCCGAGGGCAGCCTTCCCTAACTGGGCACCCTCCAAGGGTCTTGGGCTGCAACTCCCCCCATGATGGCAGCTCTGAGAATGCCAGGCTGGACCAGGCTGCGCTAGGTGAATGCCATTAGGCTGACCAGATAAAATCCAGGTCAGGGCTCATGTAACTTTAACAGTTGTAGAGATAAGGGAATTTCAGCCAGTGTCATTTGTATGCAATTAGTTCCTGGTGAAATTCCCTCTTCATCACAACAGTTAAAGGTGCAGGCACTATACTAGAGTGACCATATACAAAAGAAGGCAGGGGCCCTGCAACTTTAACTGTTGTGATGAAGAGGGAATTGCACCAGGAACTAATTGCATACAAATGACACTGGCTGAAATTCCCTTTTCTCTACAACTGTTAAAGTGACATGAGCCCTGACCTGGATTTTATCTGGTCACCCTAGTAAATGCCATCCCTCCCCCCGTGTCTGGCTCCTGATGTTGGTGTGGGTCTTCCCTTCCAGTGCTGCCCCTCCCTACATGTAGAGTCCATGGTTCATTCGTCCTTGCTGACTCATGAGATACCCACTGAAGGTCACAGGCACACACACACACACACCACCCCTAATGTCATGAAAAAGTCATTTAAAATAGCAAAAATAATAATGTAATGTGTTGGGGCAGGGTTGGGGATCCAACCCATTTTGTTCTCCTTGCCAGAACTGCCAGGATATACAGCAGCCCTTCGACTATTGATTAATTAATCCCACTAATACCTGGGAGGTGCTCAGAGCTTTGTTTGTGTTCCAAGGTCTCTAGTTCATGCTTGAGCAGGTGGTTGCAGGACAACTCCAGGCACTCTTGAATGAAATGGATTATCTAGAACCATTTCAATCGGGCTTCAGGCCTGGTTTTGGAACGGAAACTGCCTTGGTCTCTGTGTGGGATGACCTTTGCCGGGAGAAGGACAGAGAGAGTGCGACCTTGTTGGTTCTCTTGGACCTCTCAGCGACTTTTGATACCATCGACCATGGTATCCTTCTGGATAGGCTGTCTGGGCTGGGAGTCGGAGGCATGGCGCTGCAGTGGTTCCGCTCCTACTTGGATGGCCGATTCCAGAAGGTGGTGCTGGGGGATTACTGCTCTGTGCCATGGCATCTAAGTCATGAGGTTCCACAGGGCTCTATTTTATCACCTAAGCTGTTCAGCATCTACATGAAACCACTGGGAGAGGTTATCCAGAGATGTGGGCTGAGGTGTCATCAATATGCGGATGACACCCAGCTCTACCTCTCCTTTTCATCAAACCCAGGTGAGGCAGTGGCTGTTCTGAATCAGTGCCTGGGCACCATAATGGACTGGATGAGGCCCAACAAACTGAGACTCAATCCAGACAAGATGGAGGTACTGTTTGTGGGTGGTTCATCTGTCCGGCTAGGTGATGTTCACCCTGTTCTGGAGGGGGTTGCACTAACCCTAAAGGATCAGGTCCGTAGTTTGGGGGTGCTCCTGGATCCAGACTGTCATTTGAGGTGCAGGTAGACTCAGTGGCAAGGAGCACCTTTTATTAGCTTAGGGTGCCTCTACAAGGGCGATTTAAAGCTCTTTCAAGGCACATTACAAATTTTACCTCTACAAGAGCGGAGCGCAAATCGGGAGTCGAGGCACTTTTTATCTCCGATTATTCGCATTTTCGAATGCGTGTTAAATAGCGAGTTTTAATTTGCAGCGGGAGTTAAAGCGCCTTATGGTCATGTAAACATGCGATTCTCCGCATGTAAACAACTTTAGAACGCGTTTCACATAGCCTGTAATGTGCTTCACCGCCTCTCGTGAATTGGTATTAGGAGTAAATGCACTTCTCCATATATGCGCATAATCGGGCAACTAGGCGTCAAATTGAAATCTTGTAGAGGGGGCCTTAGGCTGATATACCAACTGCGCCCTTATTTGGACAAATATAGTCTTGCTACAGTTATCCACACTCTGATACCCTCTTGTCTGGATTATTGCAATGCGTTATACATGGGGCTGCCTTTGAAAATGGTCCAGAAACTTCAGCTGGTACGAAACAGGGCAGCCAGACTGTTAACGGGGACTGGCCAATGAGACCACATTATGCCAGTCCTTTTCCAGCTTCACTGGCTGCTGGTCCAGGTCCGTGCCCAATTCAAAGTGCTGGTATTAATATTCAAAGCCCTAAATGGCTTGGGGCCAGTTTATCTGAAGGTACCTCTCCTCCCATATGTGCCTGCCCGGACCCTAAAATCATCCTCGGGGGTCCTTCTCTGTGAGCCCCTGCCAAAGGAAGTGAGGCAGGTGGCTACCAGGAGGAGGGCCTTCTCTGTTGTGGCACCCCGGCTGTGGAATGAACTCCCTAGAGAGGTTCATCTGGCACCTACATTATACCCTTTGAGTCGCCAGGTGAAGACCTTTTTATTTTCTCTGTATTTTAACAGTTTTTCAGTTTGATTTTTACCTTGATGTTTAAATTTGTATTTTAAATCCATATCAATTTCTGCATGGCTGCTCGATTTTTATCCTGGTTGTGCTTCTATACTGTATTTTAAATTATGTTTTTATATTGTTGTTGTTTTATATTTTGAATGGTTTTTATGGTTTAATTTTTTTAAACCGCCCAGAGAGCTTCGGCTATTGGTCAGTATAGAAATGCAATAAATAAACAAACAAACAAACAAACAAACGCTTGGGGGCTTCTCCAGTTCAAAAGGATCTCATATCCTCCTCCACTGTTACTAGCCCTGTATTTGTTGTTGTTGTTATATTATTATTATTATCATTATTATTATTATTATTAGCATAAAAAGAAAACCATATAAAACAATAATTAATAGGTACAAATACGACTAACAGCCAATTTCTAAAAGCAATAACAAAGATCATACTATAATTCAACAAAACCGCAAAAGACAAAACACGAATACTAAACAACAGGAAAGGTGAGTGATCTCCACATGGCCAGAGCAATCTTATGCCCAGATTACAGAGAAATGATGTTTGAGAACGCTACGGAACAGAAAAATGGAAGCAGACCCCCAGCGTCCCCGGAAGTACCACCAAGCAGGGACTGTGCTGGTGACATCCCGCCCCCGCCCCCAGGCACACACAGAGGCAGTCAATTACCTCACATGCATCACTGCACATACAACCCACAAGATGACCCTGAAGAGCCCCCACTCCATTGAATCATACAGTTGGAAAGAACCTCAAAGCTCATCTAGTCCAGCCCCTTGCAGATGCAGGGACTCACTGGATCCCTGATGGTGGCCACCCAGAGCCGCCTCTTCAGAATCTCTCAGGAAGGACAGTCCACCACTGCCCTCAGCAGCCTGAGCCACCATTGAATTCTGTGCCATCAGGAAGTGCTTCCTAATATATAGTTTAAAAATCCCCTTTCTTGTAATTTGAACCCACTGGCTTGGATCCTACTCTCTGCAACAACCTAAAATGCATTTGCTCCATCAGCTATACGACAGCCCTTTAAATACAATCCATATTAATGCAAGAGCTCTTACCAACAAGGCATGAGACCCCGTACACCCTATGAGCAACTAACAATAAATAGTCAGCAATCATTGTAAAGGGACAGTGAGCTCCATCACACCAGCGATTTAGTGCATTCTCGCCATGCCTGGTGTGCGGATTTGTAGCACGGGACTCACATGATGCTGTGCCTGTCCTGCTGACACCCCGCCTCTTCCCCAGCCTTTCCTAGAAGGCTAAAAGTCTGAATTATTTTCCCTAAGTGCATTTAATGCACCCTAATCTTATGTGTAGTTGTAAAGGAATGGGGGCTTGAATGGATTGCATCAGGGCAAAGCGATCTCTCCCAGCAGCCGGATCCAAGCCTCAATATAAAACCCAAACCTTGCATCCCAGGCTCGAAAGCATTTTTTTAAAATCATACAATGCCTGAATCTCTGCAGAGACAGGATTGTACTCCCTCGATGCCCCCAAAGAGCCAGACTAAAGGATTGTTCCATTTTTGCCTGGCAGAAAGGCGGTCTGGTTGAAGTGCTCATCTGACAGGACCTGACTAGAGGGAGAAAGAGAAAGGGAGGGGTGGAGTGGAGTGGAGTGGAAGAGCAAAGGAGCGAAAGAACAGCTATTCAGGGGAAAGAGATCATAAGTTTGACACGCTTCTGCATCAGAGGCAAAAAAACGCGGAGGCAACTGGGGGGCATTAAGTGTGATGGAGGTCAGTATCTAAGATATATAAATTGCTAGTAAATAAACATACAGGAACTGCAGATGGTTTAAAAGTAACATGGGAAATAGATTTCAAAGAAAGTATAGATTAAAAACACTGGGAAATAGTGTGGTGGTATAAAAACCCCTTTAAATCCTGCTCTTCAAAGACTGTGCAAAGGCATCTCTCCAGTCATGTTAAATTGCATCTACAGGATGAGATCCAGTGCCGGCCACCTGCCAGTGGAGTGGAAACCACTGGTGGGACTGATTCCCCCTCCTCCCTGCAGCCCCCCCCTGTGCACCCCCAAATCTGCTCTGGAGGGATGGGGGACGCTATGGAGCAGATTTGGAGTTGCAGGGGGCTGCAGGGGAGGCAGGAGAGAAAGGGGGAGTCTCGTTGCGCAGGTGAAAGTCCCTCTCACACAACGCGGGATTTAACTTCATCACAATACTGTTTCCCCTGCACATTGGAGCTGATGTGGAGAATAGATACACATCCAGATGTGGTGAGAGTGCCCAGTAATGAAAGCGACCTGGGATAGGATCGTTCATGTATACAAGAAGACCACGGTGTTTGCACAACTGAGGCCAGTGTGCCACTCCCAGGCTGTGGAAGCCCCTGTCCAAGAAGGCGAGGGTGGCCTCCCTCTCCGCTGCCCTTCCAGCGGCAGGCAAAGATGCTTTGATTCAAGCAGGGCTGTGGGTGTAAAGGGTGCTGTTGCACTGGGTGTATTGCTGTGTTTTTAATAAATTGCTCGATGAGTGTTGTAATTATGCTTTTGTTTTAAATATTGTCTTTTATTACTGTTAGCCACCTTGAGTGCCATTCCCTGGTAGGAAGACAAGGTATTAATTAGGTAACTCAATAAATAAACAGTGAATAACAAAGAATAAGTAACATCAAACTGGCCCTGTCATCTATTTTTGATTAACCAAAAGAGGCAATGCTTCATAAAGGATAGTTTAGCTTTCTCTTTGCAGCAGCCAGACAAGGAGTTCTAAAAAACTGGAAGCCAAATACTCCTGCGTAACTGTGGCCTGGCGCTGGCGGAGAAATGGGCCAAGCAGGAGCCCTTGTCCTGAGCCATCGGTCTGGCATTCACTGGCCTCTCCTTGTGATACCCAGCAAAGGCACTTGATTCTCCCAGGGCATTTATGGCAGCCCCTGCTCTTTCTTCTGTAGCTCTTAAGGGATTGCTGCCTTTTAGTATTTGTGTTCTGATTTGTTTCACTAATATTTCCTTTTTGCTGCTGTTTGTTTTATGTAAACTGCCTCAGGAATGTCTGTGTTGGAGACTGGTATAAAACCCTTTTCCCCTCACAGCCTGTTTGCCTTCTCCTCTGCTTGAGAACCCGTCTTCAGAAAAGAGCCACTTGCTGGTTCTACCTTGAGGAGCTGGACATGAGGAAACCCTCAGCAAGCAGGTTAAGAGTCAGGTTGCACTCGGAATTAATTGGTGCGGAGGGAAAACGTGCTCTTCGGAAATAGGTGCATTTGTGATTAAAAAGAAGAGGCCCCCCCTGTTCCTGCTTGCAATGGAGAACCATGGCAGGGGGCACCCAGGCTGATGGAAAACCCCTTCAGAAACCTCGCAAAGCAGCCCCGCTTCTTGTGGTCACAGGTGCAGAAAGATGAATTGGGAGAGACAGAGGCGCCACTGGCTTAAAAAGAAAAGTGTGTGCGTGTGTGTGTTGGGTGGGGGTAGACCACGGTCTTGGAGAAAGCTTCCCGTGGTATCTCGCCCTGAGGATTCATTCTGACCTCCTTTGTACCACCATATGCTGCTTGTGGCCTTCCTAGAGGTACCTGGCCAAGGATTTAAAGCTGTCTTCCCTGACTTGGTGCCCTCCATATGTTTTGGTCTACAATTTGCATCATGCCAGCTGGAGCTGATGGGAGATGTAGTCCAAAACAGTTGGAGGACACCAGTCAGGGTGGGGAGTGGCTGCGACAGCAAAAAAGGAGACCAGCAGAAGACAAGCGCTTCTCCTCCTCCTCAGTGCTCTCCGTAGAGGCCTCTTGTCGAAGAGATGAAAGGCGGCCAACTCTGCTGCTCCCAAAACACAGACATTTAGCTGGTGGTGAGGGGGGGATTCTTATGGAACAAAGAGGGAAGGAAGCACCAACAAGCTGGAGACAAAAGGAGAGCAAAGCTCTGGTGCTATGTAAAAATATATTTTTCTTTATTTCTTATGTCTTATCTTCTGTATGCTCGACGCGTTTCGGTTGTGAAACCTTCGTCAGGAGCTACACAAAGAATCTGGCCCATGTTTTTTTATCTGTCACGCATTTTACAGATAAAAAACATGGGCCAGATTCTTTGGTTTTTTGGGGGATAGAAAAGGTAAGAGGGGGTGAGACAGCACTCAGTAAAAGAGAACTTTTCTGGATTCTATCCTTAAAAAGCCTGGAACCCAGTGGGTTAAATGACTCGTTAGATTTATCCTCTAACAAACAATAGTGAGGCTTTGTAGTAAGGCTTAAGCAGAAAAAAGTAGCAGGTTGATAAAAATCTTCCCAAACTGCTAACAGAGTGTTGACAGGCTCACTGAGTCACAAGGCAATTAAGACTGCCAGCTGTAGAACTGAATGATTTAAAATTGCTTCCAAACTGACCCTCAGCTCAGAATCTCCAGACGAATGAGCCTATCGGGACGGTATATGAGCAAAAACTTTAAACTGTTTTCTGTTAGAATAATAACAACAATTTGTAAAGAAGTGCTCCAAGTCAGTTTTTTCTAAAAAATCTCTTACATGAATGTGCAAATGTTGAATATTTCTGGTGTTTTTCTTGGATAGCAAAAGAATGTATACTAAGATATGCTTCAGTTGGTGTAGGGGTGTTGTTTTCATGCTAGCTTAAGACAATCTTTAATGATTTTATGTTTGTATTTTAGTTTTTGTGTAGCTCCTGACGAAGGTTTCACAACCGAAATGCGTCGAGCATACAGAAGATAAGACATAAGAAATAAAGAAAAATATATATTTTACATAGCACCAGAGCTTTGCTCTCCTTTTGTCTCCGGTGAGGGGGGGATTCACCCAGTCAGCCGTCTGTGCGCCACGTGGGCATTTGAGGCACTGCAAACTTCATAAATGACACCATGGGAGGCTGAAATGTGGAACACTACTCTGAACATGATGGTGCAGCTCTGAGTCCAAGTGCATTCAAAATGGCTGCCGCCCTGGCTTCCATTCTCTGCAGGTGCACTTCAAAAGAGCTTCCTTCCATGGAGCTGCACTCTGGTTCCTACAATCATTACCAGCCAAAGAACAAAGAACAAAGGAATAGCTAACCAGTAACCACCACAGGGAGATTAATAGGTATCTATTAACACAGCATATCTAAAAGTCAGCCATCACAAAACCCCTTAAAACACACAGCGCTCGTATGCTGCTCCTGCCCCTTGTAATGGGGATGGAGGAGGGCTCCACCCCACATCAATTAGTGGCGGGACGGCCTTCAAGGCAGTGCTGCCTCTCTTATTTCCTGGCATCTGTCCTTGGCGATGTTGTCCCCATGTTTGGCCTTTTAGGGACACCTGGTTCCGTTTCTACTGGTGTGGGTTGCCTCAGCCTCCTCCTCCTCCCCAATCATCTCACAGCTGAATCTCTGAGTGGGTGGAAGATGCCTCTTGCTACCTCCAGCAACATCTGTCTCACAGCATGCGCATCTTCTAAGGCTCCACATGGCATGCTTCCAGATGAGGCTCGCATTGCGCCATTGGGCTGCCTCATTCGCAGAATTTTAGAGGGGGCAGATTGGGGAGTCCCACTCTCAACCCTCCCAGGGGGTGAAGGGCCATGCAGATTTAGAAATAATTACTAGAATATAAATAGAAATAGAGTCCAACTCACCACCACAGTGTGGATGGCAGTGACCAGGTGCCTGCTGGGACTGCCGGTTTCGTCTGCTCTTCTGATGGCTCTCTCGCTTTATATTGGCATTGGACAGAACAGCCCTTCCCACAGAGGACAGCCCTCAGTACAAGAGGACACATGGCCACCCTAAGACATCAACAATGCGTAATGGGGGTTGGGGGTCCTTCAGGCACTGATCCCTGTGATCAGGGGTTACAAGGGTGTCCCTGTTTTCATTGCCGAAATGTGGGACATTCTTTGACTTCTGATGAAGACGCAAACGGGTTTGAAAGTGGGGGGAGGGAAGTCTTGGCGGGCCTAAGGTAGCTCTGGGCCAGTCCACTCATGCCCAGGTGCCGCTGCTCTGTACATCCAGAAGAAAAAGCACGATGGCAAACGGCTGCCTATCCATATAAATCTGCCTTGCCCAGCTGGATGTGCTCCAGGTGCGTTGGACTGCAATTCCCATCATTCTTGGCCAAGCTGGCTGGGAATGATGGGGGTTGCTGTTCGGCACATCCGGAGGGCATCAGGATGGGCAAGGCAGGCTCCACTGCCAGCCCTTCCCACCCTCTGGCCAACCGCCTCCAACGGTCCTCTTGGAGGCTTCGTCCCAGGACTCTTCCAGAGAACCACCAGCTGTGCCCTCATTGGCCGCCCTCCAAGGCAACATTCCAGGATTCGCCATTGTCAGGCCTTGTGGTCCATCAGCTCTGGGGGGGGGGGAAACAGCAGGTAAGTTCATGAATGGAAGCCCTGGGACCTCAGGAACCCCCTTTCTCAGGAGCCCCCTGCAGGCTCCATGTTCAGATACATTTTCAATGCAAGACAGAGAGAAGGTGGGCTGGTTATGATACATTTTATTTGTCTATGGCACAAAGGCCGTTACAACCGCAACAATAAAATGAGAGAACTCTGCGACAACCAAAATTCTTAAAAACTCATAGGAAGAAAATGCATATAAAGGAACCAAACGACAGAGAGAAGGAGAAAGACAAGGCCATGGCAAAGAGCTGCCTGAAAGAAATGAGTTAGTAAATCCTGCCATGCCAAAGGGAAAAGGAGCCTGGGGATTGATTTCATAGTAGGATTGGGAAGAGCAGAGCAAATGTTGCTTCCGATGGGATTTAATAGATTTATCCTGAGAGAAAAAGGGTCCATTTGAATTTGGCCCTGTAAAAAGTTAAGGCAGGAATATCAGGCTCCATCACACCTATCCCACCCCCCACCCCCAGTTTGCCTCCACGTCTTTTACCTCTGTTTCATTGGAGCTCCTATGGGAAGTCACCAAAATGCTTACAGCTCCCTCATTTTTAAAGATAAAGAGATGAAACTTGGCATGGTGATAGGTCTTAATGGGAATTTTAGCCTTGCCAAGTTTGAATCAGATTGGTTCATCCCTTGATTTTGTAGGATTTTTTTTTAATTTGCCCCCTTTAAAACCTTTTCATGATAGTTCACAAGTGCAATCTTCCACCTGTTTGCATTTGTGAAGGATCGATTTTCCTTTCCTTTGATCATGCGAAGCTGTGCATCTCCACTTCATAAAATAGAGATCAGCTGATTCCCTGACTCCAGAGTAAATCCCATCGATTTCAACTGCATTTACCTCCGAGTCATACTAAAATCCGATGCAAGCTTTCTTTGAGTAAACCCATTGAACAGAGAGAGACTTACTTCTGAATAAACAGAAGTAAGACCTCAGAAGTAAGCATAGGGTTGCAGAGCACTTCTTTGCAGTTTGCTGTTTTAGACTTAAAAAAAAAGCTTCTGAGTGACCACACTCAGAAGTCAGTTCTATACCTGTTTACTCAGAACTACGTCTCTCTCTGTTCAATGGGGTTTACTCAAAGGTAACCATGCATCGGAGACCTATCACCATGCCAAGATTCATCTCTTTATCTATAAAAATTACACAGATATAAGTATTTTGGTTAATTTGCATTTTAAAAATTCCTAAAAATCAAGACATGGACCTATCTGATTCAACCTTGGCATGCCTAAAGCTCTACTTAAGAGCTCTCAAGGTCCCACGTTTCATTTCTTTGGCCCCCTCCACAAGGATGCGCTTTTGCGCCCGGTTCGGGGATTATGCGCATTTTCGCGGAGGCGCATTTACGCCTAATCCCTCTGCACGGGAGGCGGCGAGAAGCGGCGAAGCGCATTAAAAGATGCCCAAAAAGCACTTTACAGGTAGTTAATGCGCATAATCGCTTGTTCACACAGCGAAAATGCGCTTTAACGGCCGGAGCAAAATAAAAGTCGCTATTTAACGCGCGTTCGAAAATGCGCATTATCGGGGAGATAACGCGCCTGTACGCCCGTTTTGCGCTCCGCTCGTGTGTAGGTAAAATTTATAATGAGCCTTCAAGGCTCATTAAACGTCTCGTGTGGAGGAGGCCTTTATCTTTAAAAATGAGGGAGCTGCGGGCAATGAGGGTTGGAGCAGTAAAAAGTCCATTCATTCGAACGTTCAACACCGAGGAGTGCTGGAGGAGGAGAACCTCTTTCATCAGCAAGACTCCATTCAACGCACACGTCCCCAACAAAGGAAAAAGCAAGGGGACAGCACTAGATGGAGGCTTAAGGGCACATTAAAGTCACTTGGGGAAAATAATCCAGACTTTCCCCGCACCAAAATAATATGCAACTCAGAGGAAAAGAGGCGAAATGGGTGCAGGACAGGGATGTCGTCCTGTGAGTCTCGCACTGCAAAACCAGATACCAGGGCGTGGTGAGAGTGCGTTAAACTGCTGGTGTGATGGAGCTCATCATCTCAGGAATATAATAGTGTGCAGACCATATTTTAATGCTACAATGAGATTGCCAACTGACCAGAAAAAAACAAAACAAAAAAGCAGTTTGGCATGTTCATGTGTCTTTAACAGCAGTTTCTCCCCAGAAAAGATATCTGCAGAAATCTGCAGGTGAAGGGCTTTCACAGCATGGAGATAAACATGATCACCCATTGATGTTTGCACATGTAGCTACTGTTAAAAGCTTAGCTAAAGTGACCAATTGCAAAGCTGCATAAGTCAGCAGAAGGAGTGGCATTAGATTTGGGATGGGAAACGTTTCACTGCCTGATTTCTCCTTGCAATGTAGCCCTTCAATGCACTTTAAGTGCCCTGCCAAAAAAAGAAAAGGCAAATCCTTGTTCCAATGGAGACAATTTTGGACATTTATTTATTTAAAAGATTTATGAGTCAGCTTTTAGGGCAAAACCCTCCCAAGGTGACGTAACAACATTTAAAACCACAAAGCACAATAATCACAAACCTAAACTCTTAGGTATGTGGATTTAGGTTAGCCAACCCTTGGTAAAACTAGGCTGACCATATGAAAAGGAGGACAGGGCTCATGTAACTTTAACAGTTGTAGAGAAAAGGGAATTTCAGCCAGTGTCATTTGTATGCAATTAGTTCCTGGTGAAATTCCCTTTTCATCACAACAGTTAAAGTTGCAGGGGCCCTGCCTTCTTTTGTATAGGGTCACTCTAGTATAGTGCCTACAACTTTTCTCTACAACTGTTAAAGTTACATGAGCCGTGTCCTCCTTTTCATATGGTCAGCCTAGTAAAACACTTCCTCTGTCTTCGTTCATTTTGAGGATGAATGAAGTTAAGTTTATTAAGGAATCTGCAAACCCCAAGCAAACAGGTAAGGCAACCCAATGCATGTTCCCTGTGGTCAATGGAGCCTACTCCCACATACGTTTGTTTAGGATCGCAGCCTCAGTGAAGTGAAGTATGGGAGTTATTTCATTTGGTTGCTCCAGTTTAATCATTGCTATTAACTCAAATACGCCCTTGTTTAACTACCAGATTTAATATATTGTGGCCAAAGTGACAAGAATGTGCATTAACTTCAGTTTGCATTGCTAAATGAACAGGAAACAGTATTTTGTAAACAAAAACAAAAATACAAAAAAACCACCACTGTGGAATAACAGAGGAGTATGACAATAAGTGAAGACTTTTTTTACAGTTCTGCCTGGTAATTTGTTCTTGGCAGACAATCAGTTGAAGAACTGGTTTTGGTGAATAGGGATCCCTTTCTGTGCCCAGATTTTTCCCTCACACGTTTAATTTATTCCTTTTGTTGCTATTTGTTCCACTTGATCAGAAACTGCCCCCCCAAAGCTAAGAAGTTTAGATGTCTCCCTCAAGACAACCAGAATCTATAGAGTAATGTGTTACTGTGATACTTACGTTTTGCACTTGATTTCCATTTTGGGAATGTTATTTTTATATTGAGGTTTTCTTCCACCCGAGCCCTCTGGGCTATCCATCTGGGAAAACAAAACAAAAATTGTGTTGGAATGGAAAACGTAGGTCAACGATACAAACCCACCTGGGTTTTGCTTTCACATGTCCTGTTTTCCAAATGGGTTCTTTCACAGGAATTGGTTCACAGCATCCTCATGGAGGCAGGAGACATTGGGCAAGGTGCTGAATTGCACAGTCTGAGCTGTGTGTCCCATGATTCCATGCAGGCACAGCTGGGCCCAACTCTTGGGTCAAGGGTGGTTTGTTTTCAGTTTAAGGCTCCCTACAGCTCCGCTAGCATATTAGGATTTGTACATGCCTTGCATATTCCTCCCCTATATATTTGTGGTTCATTCAGCCCGCAGGCACGCACACACAGCTCTATAGAGAGGCCTACCTCAGGCTTTTGAGAACCACAGTGTTGGGTTGTTGTTATTGGGAGTTCAACACAATAGACAGCTGTGAGATGAAACTTTTGTCCTGTTAGGTGCTTACCAGTTTGAACTTTGTGGCTCTGCCAATTCACTGAGGATTCACCAGGTGTGGTCTTAATGTTTTCTTCTTCCAGAAGGCCCATTCCTGCCTTGTTGGGCGCATGGGTGATGTATCATGGCAGGCAGGCCAGTCATAACCTCTTGGGGAAGCCCTGTGCCACCTGCCCCAACTCATTTGCATGCTGGGCTATCAGGGAGCACTGGTGTCTTGAGGACCAGGCAATCAGGAACAACCACTTCAAGACAGCCTTTGGAAGCATAGACGTCAAGCGTTGTCCCAGCCAAGCCAAGCCTTCCTCTGCTGACTCCTGCGGAGCCACCTACTATAAAACCTGCTGCTGCAGGGCACCGAAGCCGGCGTTTCCTCTTGGCAGCCTTTGGAGAGCAGAATGTGCCATCAGGACAGAGCACCTGTTAGGACCTGAAGTATCCCAAGAATAAAGGACAGAATCTCAAAGTTATATATTATTCACAGTGGAAGGGGACCACGGAAGTTTATCATTAACTTGGAGGCTCTGCCAGGTGATCCAAGAAGGAGAACAGCAGAGGAGTGTGAGGCACAGGAGTTGGCAGGATGGAAACCCCAACGGCAGCCGCCACGGGGACAGGCAGCTACCACATCACCGTGGATAACCCTGCCGACATCGCGGTCATTGTCATCTACTTCTTAGTTGTCCTGGCGGTCGGCCTGTGGGTAGGTCTTGGCTCTTCTCCATTAATGCTGCCCTAGTTTGTCAGGTTACAGCTGAGACTGGGGCGGGGGCATATGAAATGGCTTCTTTGGGAAATGTGGCATGGAAGGTTGAAGGTGCTTCAAGGAGGCCAGTCCCAAGGGGGAGTAAGAGGCTCAACAGTACATGAATGAAGACGGGCCATGGGCATTTGGCAATGCAACCGCTGTCTAGGAGCGGCGAGAGGGTGGCGGGTTGGAAGCTGCAGGGACAGTGGAATGGAGCTCAGATCAGGAGGACTGGGAGCCACCAGGGCAGCGACCAGGTGGGGATGCCGGCGTTGGGGGGATGGAAGAGGAGCCTGGCTTGGGCAGGGCCTCTAAGGAAGGGGGTTAGCGCAGCATGATCAGCTGTGCTGGTACAAACCCTCCTATGGGGATTCTACCTTTGCAAGTTAGAATAAACCTTGCAAAGCTATAACAACAGCATGTGTTGTAGAATTAAAATGATACCACTCATGCAACAAGTATACAAATAAATGCAACAGTGTCTTTTGGAGTCCGAACAAAACTCCGGACGTCTTGCTTGCAACTTTGCAGTGAGCCTGTCCCAAAGTTTCTTTGGCTTCTCAAGAAGCTGGACAATTCAGTGGATACTTTAACTTTAGACCACAGTTGGTAGCTTATACATTGTAGTTCAAGGCATTAGCCATATAATAATAATAATAATAATAATAATAATAATAATAATTTACATGAATGATTTCCCATCCCCTGAAATGCTGCTATACACAAATATCAGCTCAGTGGGCCTCACACAAGGTGATAAGAGCTCCTAATCATAGATCAGTTCTCTAGAATTCAGCCTCCCAGCAGAACCAGCTTCTTGTTTTGTTCTAAGGGACTAAATCATTCCGTCTAGAGGGGTTCCGCTGGCAATTGAGGAGATTAAATGAATGCAAGCAGGTCTTGCAGCGAGTGCAATTGTGAGGATGCAGAGCAAGGCTACACTGGGATGCAGAGTGGCTGCAAGTCCAAAGCATGAGGACGCTGGGTGAGGCTTAGACACCAGGAAGGAGGGGGCACGGTTTGTTTTCTCCGAGGAGAGATTCGGCCAAGAGACCCTTCATCTTGCAGGCTCCTTATCCCAAACGTCCAATTGCGAGGCTCTGCTTGTAGTTATCTAGTGGTGAAGCAAAAGCACTCTGCACATGCTCAGTGGAACACTCATGTTTATCATTTCTTTACTTTTTCACGGGTGGAGACCTGGAATCGAAAGCAGCATGCATTTCTGACAGATGGTAGCCACCAGCACAGGCTTAAAGCAGGCTATAAATTAGCTGGCGTTATCTGGGGTGTCACCTGTACTACACCTTCACGCCCCTATTCTCTGGAATTGTAATTCTATGATTGGGAATAAGGATGGATGGAGAATTCTCAGCCCTTTGGCAAAGCTGTTCTTTGGGAAGAGCAGCAGCAACTGGCATAAAAGAGAGGCAGGTTTGTGATGTAGATGAATGTTGCTTCAGAAAAGCCTCCAGGCAGGGAAAATGCTATAGAGAAGAGCAGAGATTTCTTTGAGGAGTTTGCTTTCCTCACAGCAGGAGCAACTCATGGGCCCCATTACAGAGGGAAGGGAACCCTGCAGCTGGGGCGGGGGCTCGAAGGATGGGAGAACAGCACCATTGCATGTCATGGCACTTTGGGGAAGGAAGGAGAAGTGGCCAGAGCTGCTAGAGCCTCCCCACCTCCTGAACACAGACCAGCTGCTGGGGGGGGGGGGAGCCTGCATTGGCCACATCTGTGGGGGAACTCCCGTGGGGGTCGCTATGGCTGGCCAGAGGTGTTCTGGAGGCTCTGGCTGAGATGAGGCTGCTGGAAGCCATCCAGGCAGCTGGAGGCAAGCCCAGGCAGGAATCTGGACAGCACAGGTGAGATTACATGCTGTTCAGGGCACCTGAGGGAAAAGTTGCCAACTTTCCCCCTGGCCCTGTTCCTGTGCCTGGAAGAGAAACCTCACAGGTGGGATTTCCCATTTTTTTCCATGCCTGACATACAGTTGTTAATAATAATAGTAGTAGTAGTAGTAGTAGTAAAAATAGATGATGATGATGATGATGATGATGATGATATATCCTTGATGATGATGATGTATTCTCATCTACGAAAAGTCCCCAGAGCCCGTCCAACCTACTGTTTCAATGGGTGGAGCGTCTCCTGGCATGGAGAGAAACGACAAAGCTTGTGTGAAAGGAATAAACCAGATATGCTGACTTAGATGGGTTATTAAATGGCCACAAATGAATTGAATTTTGCCTCCTTAGGATTGGCGGACGCCTACAGCATGGATCCTGTCCTCGGGCAGTGCGCTCATCTGCTGCCCCATTCCCTGTCCTGTCCTGCCCACCAGGACTGTTGGTATTGGGCGGCAGTGTCAGGGAGCCCACCTGGGGCAGACCACTAATGTGAAGCTCGCCGGCCATCCAATTCCCCGCCCTGGCCCACCTGCCAGGCCTGTTGGTAGTGGATGGCAGGGTCACGGGCCCACAATGGCACAGACCGCTAGCATGGACTCCTTTCCTGCCACCCTGGATGTGGCAGGCTTTGCAGCCACGGAGCTGGCCTCGACTGAACGCCACATCCCCAAGTTGCTTTTAGGGGAGCCCCCTGAGGGGGAGCAGGGAGCCCAAACCTGCCCCCCTCCCAGCACCAGGGCTCTCTTCCATCCACCCCAAGCCCGCCCCTCACGTACAAAAACTGCGGCTCCCTGGTAAGCAAGGGGACTCGGCTTCAGCCCCAAACCTCGGTGTGCCAGGCAGCCTCTCAGGCACAGAACCTGAGCCAGTGAAAGACTCTGCTGCTGCCTACCTGGCGGTGGTCTAGCAGGGCCAGGCGGCAAACCCAGGGCTCGGCTGGAGTGTACCTGCTGTGGTCCACCTTCTGCAAGGCTGCCTGGCAGAGGGACAGTGACCTCCAGTGACCTGTGCCGTTTTAACTCCCCCAGAGGTACAAGGAAGTCCAGGAGCCGCTCTGCCAGGAACAGAGTCTTCAAGAGCCCAAGAGAGCAGTTTCGATGTCAGGAGGGATTAGTTGGAAGCTTTGGGCATGAAAAGGGCATTGCGAAAGCTGTAGGGCGAGCCGCTACCTGCCTGCAAGGTTTGATCAGACGTCAAAGCTGGTCCACCCCATATCTGCCACCCGAAGTGCAACGGGAATCCCAAAACTGGCCAGGGCAGCTTCCTCTTCATGCACCTGCATGAAACGCACCACATCCGGATCAGCTGGAGCGGAGCTCTGCCCCTTGTCCTCCAGAGGTGGCTGCTCCGTCCCGAGGCACAGGGAGGCGGGCAGCGTTGCGGTGCCAGGAAGCCCGGCAAGGTGGCTGTGCCTGCACAGGAAGAAGGCTCAGTTGGTCACGTCCCCTATTAATGAGTGGGACATCAACCGAGTCATTTTGCTGCTTGAGGCACAGGAGCAACTGCCCCCCCAACCCCCACCGTCAAAGTACAGAGTTGGTTGTGTTTGGGCGCCTATTAAAAATTCATCTGTTTACCAAGGGGTTTGCTGACTTTAATACTTAGCTTCGTAGATTTTGTTTGTGTTTGATATTCATCGTTGTTTTAACTAATTTTGTCACTGCCCTGCGATGTGGTGATCTCCCAGGCAGTAAAAATACAGCAATAGTAGATTAAATAACTAGCAATTTTGCTGCCCTTTCATGAGAGTCAAAATTAGCTACTTGAAGCAGCTGTCTCACCCTGTCTAATAATGGTGGTTGGGCCATATTGGCCACGTTCGGATGTCACGAGAGCCCATGTTGGGTGTGAATAAGTGAGCCTATTTTTTTTAATAGCCCATGATCCCCCACCACACGAGCAGGCTAATGAGCTACCTGTGAGTAGCTTATTAAGCTGCTGTTTGTAATTTGACTCCCCCCCCCCGCATATGCCCCCTGGCCTGCTACAGGTCCTCCTGCCCAAGCTGTGGTCTGTTTCGCCTCTGAGGCACCCCAAAAAGGGGGAAGTGGCTGGAAAAATGAGGGTGTTTGCAGCATCGGGACCAAACTCCACATGCAGCCCTCTCTTAGTCAGGAGGCACCCGCTCCACCATCAAACCTTTGCACATTTACTCAAGAGGACCGAAAATTACAAGTGTCTAGGCTGACCATATGAAAAGGACAGGGCTCATGTAACTTTAACAGTTGTAGAGAAAAGGGAATTTCAGCCAGTGTCATTTGTATGCAATTAGTTCCTGGTGAAATTCCCTCTTCATCATAACAGTTAAAGTTGCAGGGATCTTGCCTTCTTTTGTATATGGTCACTCTAGTATAGTGCCTGCACCTTTAACTGTTGTGATGAAGAGGGAGTTTCACCAAGAACTAATTGCATACAAATGACACTGGCTGAAATTCCCTTTTCTCCAGGACTGTTAAAGTTACATGAGCCCTGACCTGGATTTTATCTGGTCAGTCTAAATCAGGAAAACTCCATTGCTTGTGTAAGGCAGTGATGTTTTTTCTTCTTCCAGAAACGATGAGGGCTAGGTACATGCTTACTCTTTTAAGAGCATATAAGGCTCTCCACAGGAAGTACCCACTTCTTTCATAACTTGGTTCCTGGTGCCATTCTAGAGACTTATTGTGGGCTTAGTTGTGTGCCTCCATTCTGTTTGCTGGTTTCTGTGGACACACAACTGCCAGGACAGCCAAAGAAGAGCAGAGCAAGTGTCTTTCTGCACTGGTGCTCTCTACTCCCCCCCCCCCCCCACATGCCACTGCAGAATGAGGCGTCGTGCAAGGAGCTATTCCTGGCTCTCCACTGGGTTGGATGAAGCCCTTGGCATGTGGATGTCAATTTCCCACCAAGCAGTTCCAGAATCACAGAAGGAGGGAAATAACCTCAGGGGCTGCATCTTGACAACAGTGCTTTTGCCCCGTGAGCTCCCAAACCCCCATGTTTGTGCAAGCGCGGGGGTTTGCATGTGAGGAGGCATCCCCGGTTTTTGAGGAGGTCGTTTTCCTTTACTTTGGAGGAGGCGCTGCGACCATGCACCGGGCACCCGCACCTCCTCATATTCTCATTTGTTTTTGGTTTGTTTTCCTTTACTTCGGAGGAGGCGCTGTGCATGGGGCACCCGCACCTCCTTGTATCCCTGTTTTTGTTTTTTTGTTTTTTTACTTTTGGGGGCTTCTCCCCATGCCCACCTCCTCCCTCTGTCTGGGCAGATGGCGACCAATCAGAGTTCGCCATCTGCCCAGACACGGCTCCAAAGCAGCTCCAGAGCAAGGCGACAGATGGCAGATTCCGTCATCGCCTCACTCCAGGAGAAAAAAGTTGCAGTACGTCCCCGACTTTTTTAAACCGGAGCTTTGGAGGAATGCCTTGGGACAGCTCTTCAATGGCGGCTGTGTCATATAAATGACCTGCCACCACTGCGGATCCACCCCGGGGCAAACCCCTCATCAAGACAGGCCCAGGGACTCCTTTGTAGGTTATGCATGTTACCGTGAGTTCCCACACTTTGCTGAATGTGACGTTAGAGGAAGGGCCCCAGTTCAACCGTGCGTGCTTTGGATGCAGGAAACCCCCGGCTCAGTTCCTGGCCTGTCCAGTCTCAGGGAACTGTGATTTAGTGAAAATCGAAGGATTATGTTTTTTGTTTTTAAATGATTGGGAAAAAAGTTTGATAACATGGCTTGCTTAGAATTGCCCTTTTCCTCCCCACACAAATGTGTCCCGTCCACTGTTAGAGATGGAACATTGCAGGCTGTACACACACCAAAGCACCATCCTCCCAAAGTGTGAGAAGTCCATTGCGACTCCGCATAGCGTTCACAGTGGGAAAGCAATGCCTGTCTGGCGCTAGGAGCTGCCAATCCAGAAGAGCCCCAAGTGGCACCTTGCCAGGTATTGAATTCTCACAGGTGACTCTTCAGTTGCATTCATGACGTTTTGATCAGAGGAGGTCAGACAGAATGTCCGTTGAGCAAATTCCAGAGCAGCCGGCGTTCTAGTCTGTTGCAGCTACAACAATAAAGGGTGTTTCAGGATGGATGGTTCCTAGTGCTAATCAATCACCGCTCTTCCGCTGCAAGCGGAACCCAACTCACTTGCCACAATCCTGTGCTTTTGCTCTGTGTATCTTTCCTATGTTCTGTCTACACCAGGGCCCTTAGCTACTCTGCCTTTTTTGTTTTTAAAGAGGTGTTTGTTTTGACTGGGGTAGTATTGCCATTTTTGCCAGACTGAATTCTGGACAAATTGGCTTTTTGCTGTTGACAATATGCAACACACACACACACATATACATACAACACAATGAATTAATCCTTTGGTGGCAGCACTAATTGTATCCAATCTCGTCTCTCCTTTAGGCCATGTATTCAACAAACCGTGGGACCGTGGGAGGGTTCTTCCTTGCTGGCCGGAGTATGGTGTGGTGGCCGGTGAGTTGCATTCAAAGAAGTCCATCCCTTTTTCTCCCAGGAAAGCTGGCTCCTGCATCTTCTTTTCCCTACAGATCCAGGGAAAGCAGGGTTAACTCTTCCTTTCCCAGCTGAGCTCCGGATGCCCGCCTCATCCCCTCGTGGCAATTAGTCTAACGGGGAAAACTCCCATTGGCACCACTTTCCTTCCCCTCTCCCAAAGGCAAATTGCCACACAGAGGTGGGGAGAGATTTGTGCCACAATCATGACTGGTCAAAACGAAAACCATCCCTGCCTAGACAATGCTGCACGTTATGCATCCAAGGGAGCCATGTTCTTGGCAAAGAAGCTGACTACTGACTTTATCATTCATACAGATCTGCAAAAACATCGCCATACAGGTTGGGCCAGAGATGGAAAAGTCCAGGAGGCAAACATCCTCCTTCAACCGAAATAGGGCACAATCCAACAGGAGCTTCTCTCGCAGATGACCCACTGAAATGATACACACTTGGCCGGTTTGCACACAATGAGAAGGGGTAAATTTCCCCAAGGGGCTTCTCACTGAGGCACCGGCAGCCATTTTGAAAATTCAAGGCATGGCAAGGCCATGCCACGGCTTGTGATTACATGCTGACCCAGCCAGGGTAGGTAGTTGGATGGTTAACAAGCTACCCGCCACTCAAAAACAGGCCATGGATTCTGGGTGGCTTGTTAACCACCCCAACAACCGACCCTGGTGGGGTTCGTACAAAGCGACAAGCTGCAGCACACAGTTTGAATTTTTAAAATGCAAACCAGCAAGCTCCATGGGGAAATCCATCCACTGTGGCTTGTTGTTATGTACAAACCAGATCACCGAGTTAAAAACCGCGATGTGTGGCAGTGCTCGTGGGCACAAGATTGCCAATCAGAACCCCCACTGGGTGTGGCTTTTCGTGTCATCCAAACCCAGCAAGGATGGATTGTTGGGGAGGTTAACAAACCAACCCATGGGTTCCGGGTGGATTGCTGAACTCCCAACAAGCCACCCTCGCCAGATTCGGAGGACGTTGAGAATCTGTGTCTGGTGAGGTTCATTGCGTCAATGGGCCAGCGTGCGACTGGCACATGCAGGGTGAGGAGAAAGCCCCTGTGGTTTCTTACCCCCCCCCCCCGGGTGTCCTGCGAACCGTCCCACTATCCCTTTTGCAAATTAGGTGTGGGCAGGGAAAAGTAAAAGGGATTTTAAAAACGTGCTTTTCTGTAAAGTCAGTGTGTAGCGTGTATGAGTGCTTCAGGCGTCACCCTGAGCGATTCTCACGTGCTGAGGGCATCGGATTAACTGCAAGGCCATTTTGAGCTGTCCAGGAAAAGCCTAGGCTAGAAGGAGCAGAGCTGTGGAGCCACGGAACAAATAAATGGTGGTTAATCATTCCTTGAGTCGGCCTTCCTAATAGCCCAGCATTAGCCTTAATCATTCATGGAAGGTGAAGTGGTTCAGGGCATCCTTCCACAAGAAGGACACTGTGGGAGCCCGGCAAGCGTGTCCCGCCCTGACCCGGAGGTTTGCAGGGGTCACACGGTTTGGATGAAGACGTGAGGGAAACCCCCTCCCCCATGAAGTGAGTCAGGGCAAGGCTCTGCAGGCCCCCCCTCCCCCCCTCCCCCCGGCCACCGGATCTACAGGGCCGGCAGCCTGTGGCGAGTGCTCAGCAAGGCGTCATTAAACCTCAGAATATTAAAATGCTGCCAACATCTACATCACGAAGCAACACGGCCCACATGAAATGACAATAGGAAGGCTTCTATTCCGTGGCCCCTGGTGTTCCAGGGTGTGTGTTCCTCCTCCCTTTCTGCAAGGCCCAGGCCCAGGCCCGGCCTGCCTGCCTGCCTGCCTGCCGACTTGAGCAGGTGTCCCTGGCAAGCTGCTTCCCAGGAGTCTGCTTCCCAGCCACAGAGGCCTTTTCCGGAGGATGGGAGTGCCACAAATGCGCCATTTGCTTCCCCTCCAGGCACTCCATCCACAGTCTGTGGTAGCTGTGAATGTCATGGTCCTTGCCTGGGCCCAAGTGGAGTCAGTGGCTGGGGCAAGGGGGTGCAGGTGCTGGGCTTGGCTTGTTGTGTCCAGCGGATAAGAGGCTTGGAGATTTGGAAGAGAGACCTGGGTTCAAACCCCAGGCGCTGGTGGCTGGCTGCACCATTCCACCCCCCTCCGCTGCCCCAGGCCTGGTTCTCTGGCCTGCCAACTGTAAACGTGGCTGGAGGTTGGCCCTGGCGGCAGGCCCTGCTTCGCCATCGCATCTGAGGTCTTTGGGGAGAAGTGAGCGTGGAAGTGGCGAAGGGATGAAAGCTGCTGCACCTCAGCCAGGGGCACCGGCCTCGCCTTCTTTTCGTCCTTCCTCGTTGCTTCTGGTGTTATGTTACCTCACAACCCTTGGTTGCACAAGACGCCTGGCATCACAAACCCAGCCGGTGAGTTTTCTCCGAGAGGCGCAAGACGTGCCCTGCCAGACCTGCTGCCAGGCGGGGCTCTTCCTTGTTTGCCAGAAGCGATTGAGAAATGCCCGCGGCACTCATCCTGAAGCAGGAGGTGGGCCAGGGCAGGTGTGGGCACACTCGCCGTCCTTCCTCCAGCTCGCTTCAGATGCCCAGGACAGAACTGAGTGGCTACTAACATGTGCTGATGGGTCCAATTCTGGCTCCGGGTGCGCTTGGCACTGCACGGATCGCACCTTCTCCATGGCATGGGGCCGTTGTCCTTCTCTCGGGGCCCCGACACGACGTGCTGCTGGACAGGCTGTGAAGACTGTCCTCTTGGGCTTGGCCTGACTGACATCTTGTCCTGGCTCGTTTTTCATACAGAAGAGAATGGCTCTCCCCTCATCCCCACCCCTGCTACTTCTGCCTAATCAATTTTATTGGAGGAGGAGGATAATAAATAAATAAATAACAGGGTTTCTTTTTCCTTGCTTTAACTTTATAAACTACTTTGAAGGCCTATTGGCAGGAACAACAGCCTAAAAAGAGAAGAGAAACTGTTTATTCCTGGGGATCAGCCCGGACTGCTTTAGTGCTGTATTTAAATCACAGTCATAGCATTTGATTCTCCTTGTATAAAAGTTTGACAAGAGGGCAAGATCCTAAAATATGTTCTGTAAAAGAGTGCAGAGAAGAGAGACGGTGGAGTTAGTGGTTAGTGGCATTTGCTAGTCTTTAAGGTGAACAAAGTGCTTGTTTGCTACAACTGACAAAGGCGTCTGACCAGGTGGCTCCTTTCTGCCTCTTCCCAGATTGGTGCCTCATTATTTGCCAGTAACATTGGCAGCGGCCACTTTGTGGGACTGGCTGGCACAGGGGCGGCAGCAGGAATTGCCATTGGCGGCTTCGAGTGGAACGTAAGTACCTTCAGCCTCTTTCCACCCAATGATTACTGGGGGAGCTGGTTTTGAAAGAGCAGCAAGAGACATCATTTTGCCGGGTCCCCCAGCTTCTCACACCTTTTGATGGTGGCTCTCTAAGTAGTAGTCCAGGAAGGCTGTTCTGGAGAGGGGGCTGGGAGGTGTGTGTGCATGTGGGGGTTGGGGTGGGGGAGAATCTGTAGCAGAAGAAGACTCTTGTTAGATTCCCTTGGGAGACAGCCACACCTTCAGCAGCCTGGCCTGCCTCTCTGGCCGAGCGAGGCTGCTCCGGGGCGATGCACCCCGACAGGCAGACAGATAACAGCCTCCCTCTTCCGTTGGTTGCAGGCCCTGGTGATGGTGGTGATTCTTGGCTGGCTGTTTGTGCCCATCTATATCAAGGCCGGAGTAAGTACACAGCACAGTGAGCGGAGTTCCTTGAGTTTGGCTAGCGCTGGCCGCCTTTTGCGCGTAGCACTGGAAAATGCGACAGCCACTCTCTCTCCCTTCAAAAGGCTTCCTCAATGCCCACCCTTCCCACACGCCCTTGGCTGTCCCTCTGGTCCCTTCCCTCTGCTGTCTTTGGAATTGCGTTTATAACTTCCTGGCAGGAGGAAACTCTGTCCAGCATCATGAACGGGCTGCATTTAACAGCCGTCAGGATCACAGTCGCTCTTGCGGACAGGGGCCTGCAGACTCTCCTCTGGCCGAAGAACTATGGGGCACCAGGGCCAAAGATGGCCCTTTGGGCTGGCCTCTCCCTGCCACTCCCCCTTGGCATCCCCCTCGCCACTTGGCGGATGGGCAAACGACCCCGGCTAGAGGGGTAAGAGGAGGAGGAGGAGGAGGAATGGGGCTGTGTGAGAGTGGCCTGGCAGGCAGCCCCTCCGTTTTCAGTCTGAGGAGCTGTCCAGTGGCTGCCATTCTAGGAAGTCGTTTAGGAACCTTGTTGCCCTATATGTTCAGGCACACGTCCCCCGTAGCAGTGACCAACTTTTCACTGATAATGGCCTCCTGCCCAGCTGGGGTGGGAATGACACCTGCAGTAATTTTGGGTCCCTAACCTCACCCTTACGTGCCAAAGCCCTCTTGGTCAAAGCTGCCTTTGTGCCTCTGCACTTCCTGGGATGCCACCTCACCGGAGCCCCCGTGCTGCCCTGCTCCCTCCATCTGCTCCGGGCGTGGCTCTCATTCGCCTCCTTCCTCTGCAGGTGGTGACTATGCCAGAGTACCTGAAGAAGCGGTTTGGGGGGAAGCGGATTCAGGTCTACCTCTCCATCCTTTCCTTGTTCCTTTACATCTTCACCAAGATCTCAGTGAGTTGAACCGCTTGTCCACCGGGGCTTCTCTTCCATGGATGTATGGGTGAGGGGATGGGGGAAGAACAGCATGGCGTTCATAGGGTTAACCCCTCTCTCTTCCATCTCTGGATCAGACCACTGGAAGATTGCTGAGGGCCAGGAGAGGGAGCTCAGAGCCACATGGGAAATGTATCATGAGCTAGAGGGTTAAACCCAACATCAGCGCTGTCCTGTTGTAGGATTTCTAGCAATGATTATTCAGGGAAGGCGAGGTCTCTTGAGATGCTCTCCAGTGCTATTGAACAGGGGGCTGGGGGCGGGGAGCTCACAGGAAGGAGAGGCAGCAGCCCATCTTCTCACACCATCCCTAGCATACGACATTTGGGCTCCTGAGCAGTGGCATCCAGATGGCATCTCCTCTCCCACTAGAATTATGGGGCGCAATCTGGCAGAAAGTTCTTTTTTCTGCGCAAGCCCCTGTGCTTTGCGTAGGCACTTGTTCAACTCCTCTTTCACAGTGAGGAGATCTGCACAGAACAAACTCCTGGTGGGCAGTTTCCCTCCCCCTCAGCCCCACCCTGAGGTGACCCCCCCAAACACTGTGTCTCACGGCAGGGCTGTCTGCTCCCAAGAGGACCTTCTTCCCCTGGGCCCACAACCTGCATCAGAGCATGAGAAGCAAAGACGGCGCTTGCGGGGTGGGTGGGGGGAGGCAGCTGCTCTGGAGGCCACCCAAGGAGGCTTCCTGGGCCCCCGCTTGCCTGACGAACCCGGTGGATGGAGGTGAGCCAGGTGGGGCTGCCTGGGCTTTCCTGCCCTTTGGAAACCTCTGCAGGGCTCTGCCACCCCACACTGTGCCTGTTTTCCTGCAGTTGCCATGGAAGGCTACTCTTTGCCCTCCTCATGAGCAGCAGCCGAAAGATAATTGTACAAATTAACCTAAAGGGCCGGCCTTTTGCCCTCCCTTTTCCCCAAGCCGACAATAACGCATCTCTATCAGGGTTACTAATTAAACCCTGATTAGGGCACCCGGCACCCTTCCCCTCCCTTCACTGGAGGCTGATTCCTTGGCCTTTAGCAGCATTGGCCTGTTGATCATCACCACAGCGCCTGGGCCGGAGGTGGCTGCGTGTGTGTGGCGTGGTGTGTGTGCGTGGCGTGGCGTGTGTTGGGGAGGTCGAAGTGAATTGCCTTCTCCTAAAATGTAACCCTGTAATCGGAAGCCGTGTGTGCAGCAACCACAGAACAACTTCTGCTTGGCTCCAGCGCACTTCCTCATGATGCGGGAGGGGGGGAGAGCCCCAAATCCTTGGCCGGCCATCCTACCGTTCCCTCCTTGCTATGTTGCAGTAGTTGCTGGGGGTGCAACACTTGGACCCCACCTGGTTATGGACTTGCAAAATAATGCTGCAAGTTCCCATTCTACGGCTCTTACAGTTCAATGGGCATAATGTGCCTAAAATTTCAGAGTTCACAGGATGATCTCTCAGTCACCTGTACAACATCCTGGCCAGGTAGGCCGTATCATTATCCCTGTACTGGAGGAACTGAGGCTGTGAGAGAAAGAGAGGTGGGTGGGGAAAGGGGGCTTCCTCAAAGCTGCCAGATGAGTTCACAGCTACCCTCTTTCAGCCTCAGCCCTCGGTCTGTAATATGGGATAATAACACTGCTAACCTTCCTTACAAGACTGTGGGATGGATGAAAACAGTGCACTCCTATGCATGTCAAAAGTACTTACTCAAAAGTAAGTAAGTCCCATTGAGTTCAGTGGCAGTTGCCCCCAGATAAGTGAGTGCAGGATTGCAGCCTCAGATAACTAATATGAAGCCTTTTGCACACTCAGAAGTTCTTGCCTGTCACATTCACGTGCCTTGCACGTATTGCGTTAGGACTTGGCCATCAGTTTCCAATCGATTAGCTCGTAGTCCGAGGTGATGCCTCATTAAGGCAAAGTTTAGTACACTGGGAGAAGCGATAAGGGCTTTAATGGGGCCATAAAATACACTTAGTGAGGTTATCAGATGTAACTCATTGGGGTGAGAAGGGCATGCATGGCCACAAGGCTCAGCAAACTAAACCCTGTTTTCATTTGTAGGGCTTATGTAAGATGTGCTAAGCAGTAAGCAAGGCTGTTTCCAGAGGAGGCGTTTCTTGTGCCGTCACCCCAAAACTTTCAGGAAATTTCATTGCATGTTATTTAAAACGTTTCTTGGCTGCCTTTCAGGGCATGTGTGTGTGTGTGTGTGTCCCTGTCCAGGCAACAGTGTCTTCCACTTGGAGCGCTCCTGTGTTTCCCCACTGCTCCCTTCTTCTGCCTTTTTCCTTTCTGCCAAAATCGAATCAGGAGGAAAAGGCAGAATAGCTGCCCAAGGCTGGGGGAATCGCTCAGCTCCATATATGGCAACCAGGCAGAGCGGTCCTCTCCGCCCCCTGCCCGGCTGGCCTTGCATGCCGGGCCCTGCCCTTGTCACGCGGAAGGAGAAAGGAGTGAAGAGAGATGGCGTTGTGTTCGGGTTGCGCCTTTGGTGATTGGAAACCCCTAAACCCTGAGGTCTCCGATCATCTGGCATGGGGAGGGAGGAGCAGCAGAGGCGACCTTCACCTGCCCGTCTTCCCACCCTGCAGATTTCCCTAGATGGGCTTTTCCTCTTTCTCTCTTGTTCCCTATATTCTCTCCAGATCATGTTACTTCTCCCATGACAACACTGTCTCTGTCCCCTTGGCAAAAACCCTGGTCCACACCCTGGTCATCTCTTTTGGTCTTTTGTTGTCTCACCTTGTCTTGTTGAGGGCATATGGGCGCCACGAGCCCCCCCCCCAACCCCATGCTTGACCTCCTTGGGGGTTGTCCCCATGCCAAGGAGCAAGCATGTGATTTGTAGCCATTAATAGAAGGGGGAAGAAGAGCCACTGCCACCCCATGCTCTGCTGCATGAGCACCACTGAACCTTGTTGCATCCCTCACCGGTTCCCCCTCCTACCTCGGGGGCTTTCCAAGCCCTTCTCCCCACACTGGAGGAGGTTCGGAGGTGGCCATTCGGCTTGCTGGCCTGCCCCCTCCTTCCTGTCTGGCTGATGGTGACCAATCAGGGGTCACTATCGGCCGGCTACACCTCCGCTGCAACACCAGAGCAAGGCAACAGGTGTGGATGCACCATCGTCGTCTTGCTCCACAGAAAAAAGTCAGGGTAAGTTCCTGACTTTTGAAATTCGGAGCTTTGGGGAAAAACCCTGGGATGGCTCCGCAATGGCTGCTACGTCATATAAATGACACAGCATCACTGTGGAGCCACCCCTGGGCTTTCCCCTCGTATAGACACCCCCTTGGTCTGCTCACATCTGCCCAACACTTTGCTATCAAAAATCTCTCCTTAAGTCCCTATACTACCATTTCTGGTTTATTTTCTATTCACTAGCTTTCTGTCTGCTCTCAGATCCTTCTCTCTCTCACTTCTGAGCATCAATATGCAACATTGCAAGGTGTTAATATCATTATTGCTGGTGTGCCGCTGGTAACTCACCTCCAAAGTGAGGAGGAGTTGGTTCTCCATGACACGCTATCTGTGCATGCAGCCAAAACAGGTGGGGCCACTCACAACCTGACCCTGTGCATGCTCACTCCAGAGCAGATGTAACTGAGGTCAATGGGACTCACTCCCAAGTCAATGTGAACAGGAATGTCAGCCTTTCCTCTTCCTATTTTTCTGGTATGTGTGGCATGGATATGCACTGGTATATTGCCACTAATTTCCACACATGTGTATACAAGCTTCTATTGCACAGATGCTAAAAATGCCAATTCTTCCTTTCTGTTTTAGGCAGATATATTTTCTGGAGCAATATTCATCCAAGTAGCCATGGGGCTGAATATTTATGTGGCTATCATCATATTGCTTGCCATTACAGCCCTTTATACCATCACAGGTGAGTTCTCTGTTTCTACAGGTGAGCCTCCCGCTGCCGCACCAACATTGAGCGAAGAGAAGCCACCGCCGTTTCCAGCCCCTCCCTCCTGGCCTTCAGCCAGGTTTGGCCAGTGTCCCTCTTGCCCTTCCAGTGGAGCTGGGCAGCCCCAAAGCAAGGGGCAACCTTTGTGTGCCCAAGCAAGTCACGGCTGTGGGAACGTTGGGAGGGGCCCTCCGCCCTGTGTCAAGCTCTCCCACAGATGAAGCGGAAGAAGCACTCAGGCGGCCATTTTGCTTTTCTCCCCCTTTGGCTCCCAGGAGGACTTGCTGCCGTCATCTATACGGACACATTGCAAACCTTGATCATGTTGGTAGGATCTATCATTTTGACTGTATTTGGTAAGCAAGTGATACCCCGGAAGGTGTGAACAATAATCTATGTGAACAGGTAGCCAAACCCCCGCCGTACCTTTGCCCCAGGTCTGTCCTCGTTTCCATGGGCCAGGTTGGGAGTTTTTTCCATTGAGCCCAGCACTGTCCCGGCTGACCGGCGGCATCTCTCCAGGACTGCTGGCAGGGCAAGAGCTTTCCCGTCGCCTCTTCCCGGCGACCTCTGGAGATGGCAGGGATCAAACCGGGGATTTTCTGCATGCCAAGCCCATGCTCTCTCCACTGGGCCATGTGCCCTTCTCTTCTCCTGAGGGAGTGGTGGGTCTTGCATGGTGCTTCCCATGAGATCTGTCTGGTCCACGTGAGAAGCCCAACATGGCCGTTACAGCAGCCGACCACACGGCAACACTACGTGAGATGCCTATCATAGCCACTGTTGCATGTTTGAATGGCATCATGTGATGCGGGAGGCATGAGGGAGGAGGGCAGTTCAGGAGTCCCCTGGAACAAGACATACATCATGCTCCTAGTCCTGAGTTCAGAGGTGGCCCAGGCTCAAGGCAAAGTGTGGCGGCTCCATCAGGTGGTGGAATTGGAACAGCATGAATGTGGCGGAGTGGGAGACAGGCAAGTCTCTGCTGAGGGGCACGATCTGCCCCAAGTTCTCCATGTAAACCCCACTGAACTGAGTGGGGACTGCACATGCCCCCCACCAGTCATCATTATTTCCATGACGCCTGCATCACTGCCTCTTCAACACATGCACGTTCATCTGGGGTTGACCAACAAGCCCATGAGACCCAAAGTTTCCCCCTGCAGTCATGAGATCTGGAGACCTCCTCTTTTTTGTTGAAGCCAAGATTCCCTAGATGCCAGATCCACAATTTTGCTCCTGTATGGAGACGCAAAAATGAACATGGCCTGGAGGTAATGACTGACAAGGTTCGTGGATGGATGATTTGTGAAGTTGTCCAGTAGTATCATTAAAGCTGTCCTCCCATCACTGAACTCGTGTGTGTGTGTGTGCGCGCATGAACGGGAAAGCACATGAGTGCTTGTGGGTGGACTCTTGGGTTTCATCAGAGACTGGTCTTGCCCTGAAGGGATTGCATTGCCTTCCCCAGCATTTAAAGAAGTAGGAGGATATGAAGCATTCATGGACAAATACATGAAGGCCATCCCATCCAATATCTCCAGTGGAAACATGATCATCCCTGAAAAATGCTACAGTCCCCGCTCAGATGCCTTCCAGATTTTCCGGGATCCCATCACTGGTGACCTGCCATGGCCGGGACTCATCTTTGGCTTGAGCATCCTGGCTTTATGGTACTGGTGCACAGATCAGGTAATGTAAAGGTGATTTCAAAAGTCTTTGGCCCCCTGGATCAACTGATGGCACAGAGAACCCTCAGACCAACCCCTGGCCAGCCTCCGTGTGCTCAGAAGCTTTTTCTCTGTAGTTACATGCTGCAACATGGTGCCACTCCCCACCCCCACCCCCAGTACTCTCCAGATGTGTTAGACTGTGACTCCCACTATTCCCCAGCTGGTAGACCAACACATCTGAAGGCACCAGGTCGGGGAAGGCTGATGTAGACACTGGACTGCTTGAGCAGAACTCTTAGGCATAGATACCCAGAGGACTGTGATTCTGCACCTGGGTCTCAAAAGCAGTGGCTGGCCTTCTGGCCATTTCTCTGAGCTCAGGTTTGGGCTCAAATTCTGATTCATGAGCCAAGTTGCATATTGTGGGGAAAGGCAAACCCTCCCCCCCCCCAAACAGCCAACAAACCAAAATCCCAACGTTGTTAATCTGTCCTGGAGGGACATTACTTTCCAGCCCCACATATCAGGTGCATCCTGCCTATAGTGTCTGCTTTGGGATACATTTCATTGGGACAGATGTGACAGCATCTGGGAGCTTTTCTATTTCCATGAGCATGCCCTGAAGCCAGACCCTGTAGCCTCACCTGTCCCTGGCTTCCTTTCGTGTCTCTCACTTGCAGGTCATTGTCCAGCGATGCCTCTCGGGTAAGAATATGTCCCATGTCAAGGCTGGCTGCATCTTCTGTGGCTACATGAAGCTGCTGCCCATGTTTCTGATGGTGATGCCTGGCATGATCAGCCGAATTCTGTACACAGGTGAGACTCGGCGCGCCCTTGTCTCTTCCCCACCCGTACTGCATGAATCCACTGGGAGGGAGTTTTGCTCACCTCGCCCAGCGGCCCCTCAAGGTCCTGGGCACGGTGGCACTTCAAAGGTGCCGTGAAATGCCCTGGTCCAGCCCCAAGTCAAGTGCTCCCGCTTGCTCTTTCCATCCGTAGATGACGTGGCATGCGTTCTGCCGGAGGAGTGCCTCAAAGCTTGTGGGACGCCCGTTGGCTGTACGAACATTGCCTATCCCACCATGGTGGTCAGGCTTATGCCAAATGGTGAGACTCTCTGCTTGTGATGATGGCTTGGGAGGGGGGAGATTGTGCTTTCAAAACACCCCAGAGCAAAGCCCAGTTCCCGTGGATGGAATGCCCTGTGCGCAGCTGTGCGAGACTGAAACGGCATCATCTTGATTGCTGTGGACTGAGTTCCCACAGAATCAGGACGACTCCACAGTTTTGCCAAGAGTGGGAAAAGTGGGGAGTCTCCCTCCCCCAACGTGTTTAAGAGTCCTCCCGTTCACCCATAGTTTTGGCCATCTCAGTCGTTCTGCGCCTGGGCTGGCTATTGTTAGAAGCAATGAAATGTGTAAGGGAGGAGCATTAGAACATCAGAAGAGGCCTGCGGCTGGATCAGGCCAAAGGTCCCTCTAGTCCAGCACTCTGTTCACACAGTGGCCAACCAGCTGTCGACCAGGGACCCATAAGCAGGCTATGAGTGCAATAGCACCCTCCCACCCATGTTCCCCAGCAACTGGTATATACAGGCTTACTGCCTCGGATCCTGAAGGTAGCACAAAGCCATCGGGACTAGTATCCATTGATAGCCTTCTCCTCCACAAATTTATCCAGCCCCCTTTTAAAGCCATTCACATTGCTGTGCATGACAAAAGCACAAATCCTGTTTTCTCCCAACAGCAAGAAAGATTGTTTGACCTGTACTGATACCCGTACTACACTTTGCTATAAAAATGTAGCCACCACAGCAATTGTTCTGAACATGCAGCATGGCAGCGGCAGTGTTAATCTTAAGTACATTCCCAAGCCATGGATCTTGCCTCCTGCCTTCTGGCAGTCACTTTGCCGCCGGAATCTGGAGCTGTGCCATGGAGGGGGTCGGTGGATGCCTGCAGATGTCGCAAGGCCATTTGTGTGTCTGGGAAGAGAGAGACGGAGCTCCTGTGGAGCCTCCCCCAGCCTGGGGTGCTCCAGATGCGTTGGCTGGCTGGGTGCTGGGTGCTGTTGTCCAACCATCCTGAGGGCTCCAGGCTGGGGATGACTGCACAACGGCCCTGCGCTTTGGCCGGCTCTGCTCGTCATCATTCCTGGCTGTGTCTGGTGGGGCAGACTCTCAGGTCAGCATTCCTTAGCTGGTATCCTGCGCATCATCCAAAGACTGTTAGAAATGGCAGCGCAAGGAAGCTGCCTCTGCCAAGTCCACCCAGCCTGTTTCTTTGGCTAACACAGCCAGGCGTGCCACACATGCGCTCCCTGCTGGGGGATGCTGTTGCAGCAGATTCCTGCGCTGGCAGCGGATTGCACTACCTAGATGAGCTTTTCAGCTCTGTGATTCTCTGGGGCCCAATTCTGTGTCCGGCTGACAGGGAGCCATGATAGTGCTGGCCATTGTTCTATGCTGGTAGATTATAGATGGAAAGGACTGAACAGACCTTTAGACAGGCAGAAGGAGCTGCCTACAGAGATGTGGAATGGGGGGGACAGGGGAGGGTAAATTGTCTCGCCATTTCAGCAACCTTGAAGCCATGGCTGTGCATAGGGTTGCCATCTTTTAAAAGATTCTGAGTGTCCCTGAGCATGTGCAAATGCCTTTCCTAAAACATATTTTTTTTTTTAAAAAAGAACAACTATTGAAGGACAACGTATTTCTGAGCTTTAAAACAAATATGCAAGCAGGTAAAGTGTTTTGCGCCTACACAGAGTGCTCCTCCTTCCTGAAGGTTACCATATGTTCTTTTTAAAAGGATGGATCTTATAGAAAGTCTGGCAATAACAATGAAAATCTTGAATGTGCAACCGGATTTTGCTCGCCCGTTCTTTCCAGTTACGCATTGCAGCCACCTGAGGCAAAGAGTGGGCAGGTGCTGCTGTTGCTTTCACACGCCGCTGAGGCTTCCTGCTGGGGGCAACTGGTTGGCCGCTGTGAGGCAGAATGCTGGGCTAGGGAGGCCCCTTTGGGTGTGCCCCAGCTGCAGGCCTCCCCTTGGGTTCACCTGCTGGCCCGCCACCATTGCTGTGATCCAGAGGAGCCCTCACGGCAGGGCAGAGTCACGCCCGCTCCTCCATTGCCAGCCAGCCCTGTGATCAGCTGGGCCTTTCTGCCCAGGCCTGGTGGGCTCACCGGCTGCCTTTGTGTCTCCTCTGACCCCTCGCTCCCATTGCAGGTTTACGAGGCCTGATGCTGTCGGTCATGCTGGCATCTCTCATGAGCTCCCTCACCTCCATCTTCAACAGCGCCAGCACACTATTCACGATGGACATCTACACCAAGATCCGGACAGCAGCGAAAGAAAAAGAGCTCATGATCGTGGGCAGGTAATGGCTCTGCCACACCCGGGTTCTGCATGCTGCTGTTCCTTTGTCACAGCAGCTCTTGGTACAACCTGAGATCTCTTTTACACACAGCAGAGCCAGACTGAATGAGCAGCCTAAGCCTTTGCATGTCTACTCAGAAGTAAGCCTATGTTCAATGGGACTTTTGCCCAGGCAGCTGCAGCACATGCTCTCTCACCACCCGAGGCCCAATAGAACACCCACGCCTCCTTTGCTGCTCCTCCCACTGCACCACCTGAGGCAGGGGCTTCAACCACCTCATGGGAGGGCCGGCCCTGCTCCCAGGTACGGGGGGGGGGCAACTTTGGGTCCTCCAAATGTTTTTATCCTATATAACTCCCATCAGCCCCAGCCACGATAGCCAATGTTGAGAGATGATGGGAGTTGCAGACAAAAACATCTGGAGGGCCAAGGGCTGCCCGCCCAGGCGTCTAGGTGTGCAGCCTTTGATTGCAACCTGTGTTCTACCTGAAAAGTGACACAAAGGGCAGATTTGGGGCTTGTCTCTCATGTCCAGCTGCCCCCCCCCCCTGCACCCGCTCTCCTGTTTTCACTGTTCAGCCTGATGAAGAGGTTGGATGTTGCTCACTGCTTTGTGACATTTTACTTGGATCCAATGAAGCCATTGCCCTACTGGGCCTTTGGGCTCGAAGGACCAACATGGCTACCTGGGCATTTGCTTTCCTGCATGACACCGGTAGTGCTGCAGCAACCCCTGGAGGGCATTTGGTCTAACTGCATGTGCACCTTGGTGGTCTAGACGCCACATCCTGTCACCCGTTGTTCGATCCCTCCCTGCATTTACAGTATTCCCCGTTTAAATGCATTTCCTTTGTCATTGCATGGCTGCCACCTACACAAAGCTGGAGGAGCCCATGCTGGCTGTGCAACGGAAGTGATGATACTGTTTCTTAAAATATGAGATTGCTTATGCGTTTAAACATCTGCTCCAGGATGTGATTTGAATGAATGCAAATGCCTAAGCCTTGCCCAAGTCACACTGTTTGCTTTCAGTTTGATTGGGTTGGGAGGTGGCGATGGAGGTATCCGAGAGGAACCCTGGAACGACCTCCTTGGGATTTTCAAATGCAGGCCGGGAGGGAACCCCAATGCATGCCCTTCGTCTCACGCACGCTTTGACTCTCTTTGCAGGGTCTTCATCTTAGCGCTCATCGGCGTCAGCATTGCCTGGGTCCCTGTCGTGCAGTCGGCCCAAAGCGGGCAACTGTTTGACTACATCCAGTCCATCACCAGTTACCTGGGTCCACCCATCGCAGCCGTCTTTTTCCTTGCCATTTTCTGCAAGAGGGTCAATGAACAAGTAAGCCTGTGCGGGGCGAGGTGGGAGACAGCCAGGCTGGCCCTGAAGCCACCACCGCCGCCCTCAGATCAGCCCTGTGGAGGGGAGAAGTGGGTGGCAGGGGCTGGACGTCAGTGGGGCGCTGAATCTGCTCCGGGTTTTAGTCAGAACTCTGAAGGAGCTCTCCATGGTGCTTCCAATGGTTCTGACTGAAACCACTGACATTGGGGCCACCAGCTTCCACTGCTGGAGAGGCAGCTGCCGAAGAGGGTGCAGCTGTTTGGGTGGGGAGGCACCAACCTATCTAAGAACTTCATCGGACGAGCGTTTGATTGTGCACCCGTCACTGGGCACTCACGGATCTTCACGGGTCCCTCTCACAGCGCCATCTGCCTCCTGCCCCTTCCTGCCTTCTTCGCGCGATGAAAAAATACCCCAGTAAGCCTGACTTAAAATAAAGATGGAACTTGCCACTATCTCCTGCTGTGTGCTGGAGGAAGAGCAGCACTATCAAAATGGCCCACTGAATGGGCCACGTGTACGTTGTTTACTTCCTCTTTCGAAAGAGGAAGCAATGAGGGACAAACACGCGGGCAGAGAAGCGACGGTAAGGAAACACGATTTCCCCCTGTGTGGCGATGCTCAGAAATGCTCACATGGGATGCTCAAGGGAGGCCGGCTGTTGAGGTTATCAGAGAGGGTACATGGCAGCAGCAGCAGCAGCAAACAAACATTCTTGCTTCACTAAGGTTGTTTCTACTGGTATGAAGTGTTATGCAAATTTAATCGACAGAGTAATTAACTCAGTGCATATGATCATCTAACATTTCTTTGACCAGGTTACAGACCTAACATTTAAATCTTTTGCACCTTATACTGGAACTGGGTGTTCCATTTTCGAAGCCACGTTTAGCTTCGGTTCCCATTACAGCCTCTGCCCGGGGGGCTTGAAGGGCATCGCTGTTATTTCTGTTGTTTTCAATTCATCTGCTCTTGTTTGGCCAATGTCACTTCATTCCGTGCTTAGGGGGTGAAGCTCACAATAGATTTGGGGGAGGGTATGGTGCCCCTATTATGGCGGTTCTGGACAAGGCAGAGGTGGTGCTGGGGAGTGTATTAGCCAGGTGAGGTGAAGGAGGGTGAGGCTCTTCATGCCTGTCCTCCACCCCATCCTGAGTTGCAGTGCCCTGAGTAATACCTGCTAACTCCCTCTTTGGCCCTGTGATGCTGTTAGTCCATCACTAAACAATTGCCAGTCAGGATGTCATCATGCACGAAGGGGCCAACCTGGTGTGTGTTACTGTGACTTGGAGCAAGGGGCTGGGATGAGCAGATCTCAGCTGGGGGTGCTCCATTCTGCACCAGCGTGGCCTTGGGAGCCTAGGAGGGGGAGGCCTTGCTGCGGCAGAGCAGGATTCGGTCTCCCACGCTCCACGACCAACGTCCGGCCAGGCCAGGCTTTGAATACCTGTACCTGCCGCTGGGCAGTAGGGATTGATGAGGGAGTCTGTTGATGTACCCACCATCCCACTCTCCAGGAGTGAGAGTCTTGGGCTTGGTGTCCATGCTGAGATTGCCTTGCCATGGGCTGCTCAGGAGTTTGTGGCTTCATGACAGCAGTGGATCTGTCCCACTTTGCCAGTGGCTCAGTGCGTGCCACGCCTGACCACCTGGGGTTCTTGACTGATCAAAATGTGATGGCCTGGGTGTGGAAGAGGGCCCTTTAAAATCTCTCTTATCGTGGCCAGACCACTTGCTGGTGAAGTTTAGGTTGGAAGCAGCTATTCCCCTCCATAGGGGAGCAGTGTCCCCATTAGCTTGGCCTGCCCCTGGCAGCTAATGGGATCTGATGGATTCCTGAGAGCCCTTGAGGATTTTCCGTTGGGATGATCAGCACCCCTATCAAGGCCCTAGTCCCTAAGTTCCTAGTGGCATGTGTAGATGACTCAACTGGGGGACACAATTGCCTTGAGCAACTTCTACCACTTTGCTGTATCAAGTTGGCTCCCTGGTTTGCCAGTGAGCTGGGGGCAAGGTGGCTGCAGGACAGCTAGGATTCAAACGATGGAAGACTCAGGGTGAACACGATCAAATGCTAGTAAGAGCTTATTATGGAACCTGTTCTGTGGCAGTTGTGGCAGCAAAGGAACAATACTTCTCTGCCACCACATCCTCAGAGTGTTGTTGAGCAGAGCTCAGCAGGGTGGTTTGGGTCCTGCACCAGCTGGTTCCATGGGAAAGTGGTGGAGAAGCTTCAGAGGCACATGGGAACATGTTTGCTAAACACTTCAAGGGTAAAATCACTTCTGCCCACTCCAGCTTGGATGCCACAGGGAGATCACTTCATCCTGAGATTATGTGCAGAGCACCACCTGGTCCAGTGGTATGGGTTGAATGATAGCTAAGGTGGGATCTGTTGGGCATAGGGACACCTGCAGGGTCATTTTCTGTGGCATTTTGCCATGATTCCCCCTGCTTTTTAACATCTACATGAAGCTCCTGGGAGAGCTCATCAGAGGCTTCTGTTCCCAGAGTGGCCAACTACTTCCCTCAAGGGGAAGCCCCACAGAAGGACAGGAGCGCGATACACATGACTGTCCTCCTGCTTGTGTTCAGAGGTTCTAATTCTGCCCCCAATACTGGAGGGAACATGTAACCACCAGGTCTGGTAGCCGCATCCTTGATGAATTTGTCCTAGAGTAACAGGCTAGGAAGGGTTCTTTGAGTTACAGAAACTCAGTGAGGATCATTTGGGCACATTAGGGGAAAACAGCCTTTCCTCACTGTATGGGATTGATGTGAAATGTTTGAATGTTCCCCGCAGGGAATCCCCTCGCCAAGCTAACCTGAGTGCGAATGTGACCAAACAACGGCACCTGGTTGTCGAGCGAAGGGATGGAGGTGAGCTCAGGAGAGCCCAGTGTCTGAGCGCTCTCTGCTGTCTTTGCAGGGGGCCTTCTGGGGCCTGCTGATTGGCCTGTTGATCGGCCTCTCCCGGATGATTGCGGAGTTTGCCTATGGAACGGGCAGCTGTGTCGAGCCCAGCACCTGCCCGGACATCATCTGCAAAGTTCACTACCTGTACTTTGCCATTATCCTTTTCGTAATCTCCATCATCATAATTTTGTCTGTCTCGTTCCTGACGAAGCCCATCGATGACGTGCACGTAAGCGGCTTTTTCCTTCTCCCCCCCCATCCTTGTCCTGATCTTCCCACACACCCTTGCTCTGCATAGCACTAGAAACAGTGGGGGGGATGCATTTCACTGATTTGCATTTCCCGAAAGAAATAATCTTTCTGGGGGCCCACGTGATGGCTCATCACGGCTCAGTCCAAGAACCTGTTTGGAATTCCAGGCATGTAGAGAAATCAGGGCAGGAACCACTGGCCATGTTCAGATCTGTTTCTCCTTTCATGGCTGCTGCACATGGCCACCTGGGGCTTCTGGAGCAGAAAGGGTGGCTCCTGGCCAGGATGAGGTCTTTGCACCACGTCTCTTCTTTTGAGAAATTACACAAAGGTGGAGGCCAGTCAGACTGGGAGAGCCCGAGCTCCAATCTTGCTTAACTATGATGCTCCGCAGGGAGTGCCCCTCTCTCAGCTCAGCCTATATCACAGGGTTATGGTGAAGATCAATGAGGTAAGAACTGTGGAGTGCTGGAGCTTGCGCCCTGAGCAGAAGTCTAGAAACGACAAATAATTCTATCAACTTGCTAGGAATATTTGGGTACAGAGGAGGCCGAAGCAGCAGAAAGGCTAGTGCAGTTCTGACCTCGCAGCCCCTCAGTGTTGTGCTTGAGCCATGAGCCCCCCCGGTCCCTTGAGTCCGTCTTCCATGAGCAGGATCCCTGGCCCGTTCTGAGCCCACAGTGGTCTCAGCTCATTGAGCTGTCTTGGCTCTCTTGTTTTGTGCAATGGCAGCTCTATCGTCTTTGCTGGACCTTGCGCAACTGCACAGAACAGCGCATTGATCTGGATGCCGGGGAGATTCCGAAAGAAGAGGAGCCTTATCAAGAGGAAGACGGTAATTTGAGCATTACTATTGCTTCTTATTAGCGCTGTAGTTGCGCTGCTCGAAGTGTGGGCCAGATGAACCTCTCCCCCCGCCCCCGATACTCAGCCATAATCTGCAGATTGGGGCCATCATCTGCCTTGTGCAACGTAAGGGAGTGCTCAGGCCAGCATGGAGACACCAGCAGCCACCACAAGCAACAGGGAAAGGAGTGGAGGAAGCAAGGGTGAAAAGGGGCAATTCAAAAAGGGCCACCGAATTTCAGCAGAAGCAGCGCTCACAGCAAAGGTGGAGGGTCCTGCTCAGGCAAAGCCTCTGCAGGGATTTTGAAGGGAGTTAAAGGAAGTGTTAAAAGATTGGCAAACGGTCTCGGTTTGGGATTTTCCACATCTGTCAAGGCTCTTGAGACAGGCTTAGGCCTTGGCTAACGGCAGCCCCCCCTCTCCGCGGTTCATGTTTTTGAGTGTGGCAGGAGAAGCAGGAGGCCAAATAGCTCCAGCACAGCACAAGGCTGCCTCCCCCCTCCCCGCGGCCCCTGCAGTTTGGACTAGCAGGGAGCTGGGGAAACCTTCCCACCCCCGGCTGGCAGTTGTTGCACCTGAGAAGGTGTGCTTGAGCCACGTGCTGCTCTTGTGCCGGGAGGGGAGTTGGGTTTGGTGAGGGGCTCGGCCCCTTCCCTCCTCTTCATGCCTCTGGATGTGTTTCTGCCCTACAGACCGAACGTGACCTCACCGTCGTTTCCTCAACCCAGGGACACCCCCCCCCCCCCCCGAAAACGATGCTGGAGCTGATTATAGTTCCCACTTCCTTCTTTGCGCAAAACATTGAAAGAGAGCTCTGTCAGTTAAACTGAACAAGGACCTAATGTTTAAATGTTCCTGTGCCACAAACTAGCTTAGGGCAACCCATATTAGACATCTCCATGATCGAGTGACCGTCCCCTTGAAGATGCACAACTATTCTCCAATCAAACCAGTCATTTTATGCAAAATGTATCAATGCATGATGACCTTGGATGACAATGACAGTTGAAGAATGGGTCCTCTGTACCCCAAATTAAGCTTTGGGCCACCCGAAGTCATCCAATCACACATCCAGGAGAGCATTTCTTTTCAGATGCTATAGATTCCTGGCCGGCCCAAAGCTTGATGTGCACCCTGAGCATGGAGTAAGACATTAAGAATAGACAAAAAAAAAATAGAAAAGAATACAGATCTGGTGCTGCATACCTCAAATGAAGCTGTAAGCCATCACAAATCAGAACCTCACCCCTCTAGGAGTCTCTCCTCGAAAAGCTGGCACTGAGAACAGTCCGGCTCAAATGGTCTGCATGTGCAGAGCCTTGTCAGGCACACCATGCTAATAAGAGCCAAAATAAATAGAAAAAGAGTTGTTGTTTTTTATTGAAAAGGCAGAAGAGTGTTGTTATTACAAACAAAGTCTTTTTCTCTTATCAAGAAACAGAATAACATTTTTGACTTTGAAGATATGATCTTCAATTCACTTTTCTAGAACATTGTGACCCTGTTCAGACGACACACTAACCCATGGCGGTTAAGCATTTTGAGCTAAATGTTATGGCTTAGTGTGTTGTGTGAACCATGACAGCGTGTCATGTGAGCCATTCCTAATCATGCTGGCTACATAACCATGGTTTAAACACATTCACTAACCATTTGCTGCAAAAGGGTTAGCGGCCTAACCATGGTTTAGCGTGTCGACTGAACAGGTCCAGTATGTTGAATTCAGCTTTATTTAAATTTATCTCTCCATAACTAAGCATGTCTCTGCATATAATAATTTAAGGTTGTTATAGGGTGGCTGTAAACATAATTTGGGATGCATTGCACCACTTCCTTAATCTCTTGTACTCATTTTGGCTATTATTGACTTGCACAGAACAAAAGCTATGGGCCAGACTGGACTCAGTGTTCTTGTGTAGAAGGCACACTGTGCTGGAAGTGTGGGCATATGATTTGGGGTGCAGAGGACCTGTTCCATATTTGTCAATGTCATTGAAAGTCATTTGCATAAAAACTGCTGTTTTGATTGGAGAGAGCTATTGTTCATTTTAAAGGAGGAGACAGTCTCCTAATCCTGAAAATATATTATATCAGGTCGCCCTAAGCTTAGTTTGGGGTTAAAGAACAATTAAACAGCAGGTCCTTATTCAGCTCACTGATTAAATTCTCTTTCAAAACCTCACGCAAAGAAGAAACTGGGAACCAATGACCAGGTTTAGGTTCAGCATCATCCTCTGACATGTAGTTCTGGGAAGGGAACGAAAGAGATCTCTAACAGTGAGTTTTCAGTACCTTCAACGAACTACAATTTCCCTGGGAGAAATTTCCCTTGGGGAAAGCCGTGCCACTGAAACGTGTATAAACCCAATGTAGGTTTGTAGTACAGACGTAGCACCTACGGAAACGGATCTCACAGAAAGCAAATTCTTTGCCTCTCCCCTTCACCTGCCTTCTCACTGCAAGCACAAACACACAAAACACATTCCTTTTTTAACAGGATCCCTTCAAAATCCCTCTCCCCACCCCACCCCTGAAGTTGTTCTCAGTGGGGTCCTCCAGCCCCCACTGGCTTCCTGCTGTTCTCCCTACCCCCTTCTTGCTGGCGTCTCTGCCACCCCACCCCCCCGCCTGCAACCCCTGTAGCTCTCCCCTGCTCTCTTGAGCCCCTCCTTACCAGACAGAAGTGATAGGAGCCCCCCTTCCCTTCCGCCTTCTTTCCCTTGGAAGCTGGAGAGGGGAAAGCATCCGCCTGCAGCCGCCCGCCATCTTCATCTCCCACAAATGTCTCTGAGCCCCACACTTGGCCCAGAGGTATCCATGGGAAGAGAGCAGGGGAGCAGCTGGAGGCCCTCACTTTCCTTTGAGCACCCCCAGCTGCTGGTGAGAAAATGTGTTACTTTAAAATGTAAAACAAGGTGAAAGGGGCAGCTGCCTTGGTGGGCACCAAGGAAGGTATCTGGGGGTGCATTGGTGCCTCCCAGGCATTGCATTCTCTCGCCTTCAGAGAGTATATGAGGGGCCGGTGGGTGGGTGTGGGTGGGTTGCTTTCATGCCTATCCCTCTTCCAACCTTTTCTCAGAGGGAGGGATGACCTGGGCCTTCAGGAGCTATGTTTGGGGCTTGGTGTGTGGGCGCCCCACTGGGTCCCGCCACAGTCTAGGCCTTTACCAGGGTGTTTCTGTTGCAGTCCCTGATGAGGCGGCGGGCTGTTGCAAGAAAGCCTACAACTGGTTCTGTGGCTTGGAGCAGGGAGGGCCACAGCTGAGCAAAGAGGAGGAGGAAGCCATGCAGCAGAAACTGACAGATACGACAGAAGACCCCTTCTGGAGGCGTGTGGTCAACATGAATGCCATCATCCTGTTGGCAGTGGCTGTGTTCTGCCATGGGTTCTTTGCATAGAGCCAGCATGCACGGATCCTTTCAGTTTTAAATGAAGGTCTCGGCCACTGAAATTACATTGCAAAACTGTGATTTGTAAGATATGTCCTCATTAGACCTGAAACTTGTGTCAATTAAGTTGATGAATAGTTTAATCAAATTAGTTAATTGAAAGGGTGACCATGAAACCAATTGATGAGTGAAAGGCGCGAGTCCACAATATTCACTGGCCTGTCAGGAGGATGGACATCTTGAAGACGCTCCCCACAGAGGCCGAATGGGGTGGCTGAGGCTCAATGTTTTGTTGGTTGTTTTTGGACTCTATTTTTTATAAAGTGTGATTACTTAAAATGCAGTTTTTCTGTGCTGTTTACTGTCTTATGTCCCTCACCGTTTTCCTCAGAAGTGATATGATTTGTAAAGAAAATTTGATAAGTGTTTGTTCCTCTTTTATATAGTTTGAATCTATCTGGTCTTATTCTTTGGAGGCAAAACCTTTTAATTAGTTTTTCCTCTTACACCACTTTTAGATTTGTTTTTCTTGCGGTTTTCAGTTGTCTTAGAATATGAATGGCAGGTGCTTGAATTGTACTTCCATTACCAATGCAATTGGAGCGACCTTGAAATCATTTGAAGGAGGATTGATACCTTACCCATGATGCCACAGTCTACAGCTGACATCACATGACTCTTTGTACATTGAATGTACTGTATAATTGTGCAAAAATAAATGAGCTATATTTTTTAAATCATTGTGCCGAAAAAAGCAAAAGGAGACCACTTACAGGCCAAAACCAGAGCTTTGCCGCTTGTCCCCGGAGAACAGAGGCCTGGAGTGGAGAGGCCAAAGGCCCCTGGGACGAAGCTCAGCTGCTGCAGAGGGTGTGGTGCTGGAGGCTGAGCCGCCCCACAAGCGATGCCGCCCAGGCCCCAAGGGGAGAGGAAGGGAGAGGTCTGCAGCTATGGGGTAACTGGGGAGAACAGGCTGCTTCTAAGAACGGCTTGCTAGCCAAGAGCCGGTGTGGAGACCAGACGTGTTGCTCTAGCCCTCCTCCGGCACTGCCTTCACTTCGTGGCTTTAGGCAAGCCCCCAGCTCTGCCTTACGGGGTGCTTGCAGGAATAGCAGCAGGCAAGGCAGGGGGCTGGGCGGTGGCGGTGGGAGGGCTTCCACAGGCAGCAGGCTGGAGTTGCAGCACCTTGGACAGCTCCAAGCAGCCCTCTTGCTCCAACCCCGCCTGTCCGGAGCTTCTCCTCCCGGGCCAGCCAGACTCCCGCCCCCTTCCTGAAGAGTGGCGTCTGAAAGAGATGTTCTTCTTCCCCTGCCCTTGCGCATTGCCTGCGCTGGTGAGAAGGCTCTGGGAAAGGCGCGGTCCTTGGCAGAAAGGGGCCGGTCGCCTGCAGGGGCTCCTGGAGCATCGCTGTGGCTTCCACCCCTGGTCTCTCTGCCCCTGCCGGCTCCTCCTCCATGGAGTCGTGTGCCCTGGCTGCAGCTCAGGGTCAGGACACTCCCTATTGGACTAGGCATATCATGTGACTCTACAGCCATGCCTTGCCGCCACCTGGCCTAGTAGGAAACGTGACCAGACTGCCCGCCTGGAGGGTTCACACAGCCTCATCTCTGGCTTGGTGTGTATGTATGTGTGATGGGGGTCATTGTGGTGTTTTGGAGCACCAGCTCTACCAACCTGGATTGGGCAGGAAGGACCCTGGGCTGTTTCAGCTGTTATTAGAAAACCCTTTTCTCTGTTCACAACCAGTGATAACGCTGGCCAAGGCTGCAAACCCCGTGAGGGAACTCAGCAGATGACGGAGTTCTGGCAGCATTAATTACAGAGAAACAAGCGGTGGTTGATGTACAAGGCTCCTGGCAGCATGGCACCCTCCCAGAGCCTCAGCGTCACACGCCATGGCTGTTGCAAATAGACACTGGCTGAGCAGCACATTTTTAGAAACATCAGCTTTAATTGCTGGGTATGAAGGTGGCAGATGCTGCGATGGTAATAGCTGCATTTACGGTACAGAGGAGGCAATGCTAAGGTCCCCCTCCCCCCCTCCCAGTATTTCTGGGTGACTAAGTGGTTTGCAGCTAGATCCTCTGGTACACCCAGTTGAAAACCTACAGCTGGTCCTGATCTGCTGTATGTGGAAGCTGGAGCAGAAAATGAATTTTGCCAGAGCAAAGTCAGAAGTCAGAGAATGGTTTGGGCCTCTTTTGATGACATCAGAAGGTTCTGGAGGCCAACCTACCTGGAACAGAAGGTGCTCATGAGCCTCCTATTACTTTCTGGGGCAGCCTGAGTAATGCATGTGGCTGTGGTGTGGTAAACACAAAGCCTCTGAAAGGGAGATTGGTGAGGGAGGAAGGAAGGGCCCAAGGGGCACGCTGTGAAGTGGTTCAAAACCAACCCAGAAACCTTCCTGCAGCAGCGCTATGGAAATGAACTGGGACATTGCAATGAGTCTCCTGCAGGAGAACATCTCAGAGGATTGTGCCCCATGTTCATTTGTGCAGTGGAGATGTTGTCATTTCGATTTCTGTCTCTGGCCTGGGGAGGACACTTTAAAGGCGAAGGCTTTGAGTCGCCTGGTGAGGCGGCCACTGTTCAGCCACTGGGGCCAGAGAGCCTTTCCAGAGGTCTTGTCCTGCCTATGTGTCCGCAGGAACGTTTTCTCACACTGTGCTGGAGAGCCGGCACAGAACTGGGGATGGCCTAGTGGAGCACAAAGACCCCTTGCCGCGCTCCAATTCTGAGATGCCATTGAGACGTTTCTCGGGAGACCCAGAGTTTCCCACGACCGATACTTTGCTCCAGCTGCTGCTACAGACGGGGCTTGGGAGGAAGTCAAAGGTTGGGGAGGGGGCTCTTCTGAATGGCCCTGCCTCAGACTCGTTTACTGAGAGAGGCGGGTAGGCTAGGAGTGGCTGCTTGCTTGAGGACTGTGGGAACTATGAGAAGAGGCACTCGGGGGCACAGGAGGGACTCAGCAGGCAGGATTACAGGCTGAGGCACCGCTGGCACCCAACACTGGTTTGGGGGGGGGGGGAACTTCCTCGCACAGGGGCACGTAAAGGCGAGGAGGGTGGTGCTCTTGCCCACAGGCCCCGTTCCGTCACACAGCCATATATGGCATCCTCCATCTACACATCCAGACTGCCCCCCTCCCATTGCTCCCCCATCTGAGACAGAAGGCTAGGAGGGGGCTTGGGCAGTTCATGCCTGGGTCTGCAGGGTGGGGGCTCAGGTGCTGCTGCCTGGGGAGGGGTTTACAGGTGGGGGGGGTCAAGCAGGGGGTGGAACCTTGAGTGTGACGGTGGGGGTTCCTATCGGGTGTGGATGCCTGGATGTCGGTGCTGGTGCCTCTCCCTCTGTGCTGCCCTTAGCGGTGCCCAGAATCTGCCACCTGCTCAGGGTGCTTCCAGGGGTGGCTTCTATGGCACTATCGCCCTGCCTCATTCACAAAATGTTTATTGGGGGGGGGATTCAGATGGTCATTTCCCACTTGCAGCCTCCCCTCCTCCATGTTTTCCCACTGCTGCTTCCAACTTTTTCACTACAGAAAATCTGTTAAGGAGGAAAAGGTGGAATCGCTGCACAAGGCCTGCTCCTTGGTAGCATTTGAAGCCCTCTGTCTGGAAACACATGGAGCAACACAACCTGCTCCCTCCCTCCCTCCGATATAGGAGCCATTCTTCAGAAAGGACACAGGCCTCTTGTCTTTGCACCAAAGCAGCCCCAAACAAATGAGTGAGAGGCAGCTGCCGCCACCACTGGTGGTGCTGGAACTTTACTTTTAATCTCAATTATAACCACACCTTCTCTCCCCCCTCCCCCCCCTCTCTGTGCATTTTTAAGGTTTCCACTCAATGACTTGCACAGCAATCTGGGCTGCTCTTTTCACAGCCTCACTGGAGTCGTTCAGCCGCTCCCGGAAGGCTGGCACATGAAAGAGCAACGCCTTGCGGCCTTCTGGCGCCTCCGCCAGCATGGTCAGGGCCTTAATGGCATACAGGCGGACTTTGCTTTTGTTGTCATTGATTAGAGGCAAAAGAGTGTCAATGGCGTTGGCACTGATAGCTGCATATTTCCCTGAAATAGAAAAGAATGGTGGCGTGGAAGAAGGCATAGGAAGAGATCACCTTTTCCTAGGTACATCCTCAAACAAGTTACAACAGCTGAGGTCTTGGTACAGGATTTGGTACAAGGCCTGCTGCTGAGTGCATTCAAGCCTGTCCTGCAGCAGTAAAATACTTTTTGGAGCATTCAAGAAATTACTGCAGGAGCTTTTGCATGATCCTGTAGTAAAATCTTCTGGGAAGTATAGTAGCAGCAACACTCCAAAAGCTGTCACAGGTATCTGGATTGCGCACTCCAAGTGACAGATCATGCATGCTCCCCAAAGACACTTTCAGGAGGGCAGGGGGCCGGCCCCTAAGCCTGAGAGGGGAGGAGTCGGAATGAGCCTGGCCAACACTAAAGGCTGCTCTCTCTGCTATGGATCCCTCATTGGAGGGAGCGGACAGCATCAGCTAATCACCTTCAGTGGCACCACGCCCAGGGCCCCTCTGGAATCCCTGGAGGAGCGAGGCGGCTCTGGCCGTCAGCAGGCACTGCTTCTTGCTCATCAGGGGCTGCAAAATGGCTATCTGGAATATGGACTTGTAGCCACTTCTGCTATGCACAGACTCCAGGGGAAGGCCAACCCCTTCCATTCCATTCCTCTCACTGGCACCCCAGGAACTCGTCTGGAAAAGAACAGATTTGCACTGGCGCCATAATTGCCTGCAGCAACGCTTAACAGAGGCTGCCATGGGACTAAACTTCCCACAACATGCTGCGCCTGTTCCAGAGGAGCAACACTGCACTGGGCAATCCTGGGCCATTAGAGATGCAGGGGGATGCTGAGGCCAATGCTGCACCACCTGCAGTGCAGGTCACACAGATCACCTGCGACACGCACTCAGCATCGACCGGCTTCCCACGACTTGCAGGCACAGCCAGAATGGACATGGTTCACACTGCCCCGCTGCGGCCTGCCCACTGCTGTGAGCCTGCTGAGACTAAGGCCTGGAAGCCACCACAAGCGTCAGCGAGAGATGTGGAGGTGAGGGTGATGGGAGAAGATCACGCGAGGTGTGGGTGGGGTGGCTGGAGGCACCAGCTGGCTAATGAAGAAGCCCACTGAAAAAACAGCTGGTTGTGGCACGGCTGGCTTCTTTGAGGGCTGGCAGGCCTTTCCTAGGCCCTTCACAAATCACATGTCAAGACATTCTTGGGTACACCTAAAATGCCACGTGGGCAACTAGAATGGGCTGTGCCTTCTGCCACATGCAAACATGGTCACCAACACGTCCTTATGGGCATACGGGGCGTGCCGAGACTCCGGCACAGCTCAGCATCCCTGCAGACTCTGGGCCCTGCCTGGGACTGGCGTCTGTAGGAGCTGCCCTGCATGGGCCCTCCAGCATGGTGGCGCATCAGCACACAAGCCGATTGCAACAACTGACCCTGGTGTGGGCAAATCCTCCTCCTCTGGCTGGAGGATTTGTCCACACCAGCATCAGAGGGACAGTTAACCCAAGCTTGGCCACGCGCCTGGCCCCATTGGCTCTTTCGTGCTTTCTGTCCCGGGCAGTGTGCAGAAAACCTGCCTTCCTTCACGCGTGTCACTTAGGCAGATCAGCTCCTGCAGCTGCGCCCTCCCCGCCTCTCCCCAGGGGCTGGAGCTCCAGAAGGGCGGCCTGTTCCTCCCCCACTCTCACCTTGGGTGGTCACGGCTGCATTCATCAGGGCCCCGGCTGCATTGGCTCGGACCTCAGCATCCTCATCATCCAGCAGGCGGACAAGGTCTGGGAAGACCTCTTCTTCAAAGAGCATGTTCTTCCCCTCCAGAGGGACACTGAGGAGAGGAGACGAGGAGAGGGGGCACAGCACCGGGGGGGCGGGGGCGGGGGGCTCTGCAGTCGGGCCGGGCCGGGCCTAGGCACCGCCACAGACCCAGCCTGGCCTCCGCTGGGGCAGAGGCCGGGCGCTGGGGCTGCTGCCTTCCCAGCGGAGACGAGGGCTGCTCGGGATTCTGCACTCCTGGATACGAACAGGATGCAAGTCCTGGGGCGGGGAAAGGCAATGCAGAGGTGGGGCCTGCTGGGGGTCAAGCTGCTCTTGGGGAGGCCACTCGCCCGCCCCCGCCGCCGCCGCCGCCGCCGCCGCCCCATTTCCTCAGGCACAGTCGTGAAGGGGAAAGCGGATGGGCAACGGCTGGGGATACGGCAGGGCCTGAGAGAGGATCTGTCGCGGAGAAAGGCGCGGGTGTGGTGGGGCCAGCGCGGGGGACCCAGATGGGCCCCGCTCCCATAACTGAGGCACATGGGGCCCCATCCGCAGGAACGTTCCCTTGCGCAAGCCTCGTTGGAAGGAAGGGGCGTGGCGGCTCGGAAGTGCTCCTGGGCCCGGGTCCGGGGGGCGAGGGCGGGAGGAGTTCCCGGTGCCTCGGCTCCGCCTGCCCGCTTGCCGCCACCGGCCTCCCAAGAGCCCCCCGAAGGCCCCTGGCCTGGCGGCGGTGGGGGCGGAAAGGGGCCGCGCGGCGCGCCCTCACCTGATGGCCATGAGGGCCTGGGCGGCTCTGCTCCGGACGCCCAGGGAGGGGTGCCTGAGCTTTCCCTTCAGGATGCCGACCGCGCCGGTGGCCAAGGCCTCGAAGGCCTCCACTCGCAGGCAGCCCCCCAGCGTGTCCAAGACCAGCTCCTGGATCTGTTCCACCTCCGTTCTCAGCTTGAGCACCAGCGAGGGCACCAGGCCGCTGTCCACGATCCCCACGGCCCCTGCGGGAGCACAGAGAAGGGACGGCCTTCGCGCGCGGCCTTGCCGCGGCCCCCTCCCGGCCCCTCCAAACCCAGGGAGCCGCCCGCCACAAGCAGGCTGCGGCGTGAGTTGCGCGCCATCCCGAGCCGCCCGGCGCCTGGGCCTAGCCGGCTCGTTGCTCCGAGGGAGGCCGCCGCCGCCGCCGCCGCCGCCGCTCTCTCGGAAGGGATGCGGGCGGAGGGCGGGGGAGTCCGGCCGGGCCCCCTCGCCCTCCCTTCGGCGGGAACGGCGCAGGGCCCCTTGCTTGGAGCGCGCGCGCGCGCGCGCTTCTTCCCCTCGGCGCGCGGCGCGGGATCTGCACGCGCAAACAGAGCAGGGTCACTTGGGAGCGGGTCTCGTGCCTTTGCTAAAGCTGAAGCAAGGAGGAGGAGGCGCGCGGGTCTACTGGGCACGTCTGGAGGGCTTTTCCCTGCGTGCTGCTAGGGTAGCATGTGGGGCGGTGTCGGGGCAACAGGTCTTGAAGCCGGACGTCGCTGCTTAGGCGACGACGACAAAACGAAAGCGGCGGCGGCGGCGGCAGAGAGCGGCCGGCCGAGCCTCTCGATTATCCCCCCACCCCCGCCCGCTGCAACGTCAGCCCAGGTTTCCTCGCTGCTGAGTGCGAAGTTACACGAGGAGTTTGAGCGAAAGGCAAGCTGGGAACCCCGTAGGAAGAGCGGACACCCCTTCGGAGAGCTGGCGGCTGCTGAAGCCCGAGGGCTCCCAGGGTTTCAAACACAAGTCTGTGTGAAGAAACGCAACCCTGAATATGCAAGATTAGGCATTAGAGGCACTGTTTAAATTTTTATGCATTTTTACAAGAATTGCAGTTTGAGACTGATAAACAAATGGTCACGGAACACCTAATTTCTTTCTCCCACACTAGAGGCCTTCAAGAGGCAGCTGGACAACCATATGTCAGGGATGCTCAAATATTACTCATACCAAGAGACAGCCAAACTAAACATAATGTCATTGTCCCGTCCTGTCCCCGCCACCCCAGAATCCAGGTACATTTTGTCGGTAATATGCGTTCTCAAAAAATCCAAAAGAAGTTTCAAATTCCCCCCCCCAAAACCCCCCCTAAAAGAAGACATTTACTGTGCACTCTAGTGGTGTCTATATATCCTATCCTGATCTTTATTTCTCTGACACAAGCATTAAGAAATAAAGTAAAAACCCACTGAAAATCCACGTTCCTCCTAATTTTCAGCTTGTTGTCACAAGCTTTACAACAACTTCTTTCATTCATCTTTTGACCATCTCTCTTTTTTAAAATCAATTCTAGTTCTAGGGGAGGATCTTCACTAGAGCCCCACTCACGTGCCAGGCGCTGCCTATGCCAATATTTTTTCAGCACACAATTGTTGCCTTGGGGGCACATGCCAATGAACACACACAACACACACAGCACAGCATCCGCGGTTTATAATGAGATTGAGGGCCATGAACAAATGCATCATGCTCTAGTTGCGGGATAAATAGGAGGAGTTTGAAAAGTCACATGTGTCCTATCATTTGTGTTAGTAATGTCAGCACATGACACAAGCCTCAGGATAGTGCTGGAACTGTGGGGGAAATAGCAGGGCACACCAGGGTCACTTGTGACTGGATTTTTATGATGTTTGGGTCTCGTCTCGTCTCTCTCTCTCTGGTGCTGTAGCTGCAAACAACAACGACATACACATAGAGGAGGAAGAAAAAGATGGGGGGGGGGGCTATGGTGCTGTTTTTGATGTTTGGTTATTTTTCCTGAACAAAAATCCAATAAAAATCAGTGTGAGGAAAGAGCAGGGAATGAAAGGAGGAAGAGGAGGAGGAAGACATGAGAGAGGAGGAGAAGGTGGGGGGAAATGTTACAAAACAGATTCTTCAACTTTAAAGCCACTCGTAGCAGTAAGAGTTATAATACTGCTTGGCTGGAACACACATCTCTTTGTAGTGGATGGAAACTGCTAGCACTGGAAAAGAACGTCATGGAAGTGGTTTTGGAAACAACCAAATACTGAGAAAGAAATAGTGTCACCAGAATAGGTTTAGGGCAAGTGTTGTGCATGACCCAGAAATTAGAATACCAGGATAAAACACTTGTGTAGATTGGCCCTAGGTTAGTTATACATAGAAAGGGCTGTGTATTTCTTTCTTAGCATGTGAAGATCTAAGCAGGGCATTTAAAAAATATTTTCTTTAGGCTGAATTTAATTTTTTGAATAGTTTTTCTCCATAAAATAGTTTGACGTATTATTTATAATTGTTGCTTATTCCTGCCAATTAGTCATAGAATCATAGAATCGCAGAGTTCGAAGGGGCCTATAAGACCATGGAGTCCAACCCCCTGGATTGAAACCTCAGTGTGCCTCTGTGATTTGGCAGTGATTTGGGCAAGGGGAGGGCGACTGCTCCTTCCCCCCCTTCACTCCTTTTTCTGGCCCATTCCTGTTGAGTGCTGATTATGTGCTTTCTTTTTGCTGTATTACTTCATTTCTCCGATGTTGTACTATTTAGCTTCTCTGATGTTTGCTTTAATTCTCTGATGTTTGACTTATTTCAGTTTTCCAAAATTTGGAGTAAAAACATGTAGAAAGCTATAACTGCATGACCATTCGCTGAAATGGGGTGAAATTGGAGTGGTGGGCTGCTTTCCTGGGAGCCATCAGATCCTACCTTGGGTAACTTTTGAGTTTTTCCTCCTTCATGGAAAATTGAGCAATTCTGCACTCCCCTCTCCCCCCTTTCTCCTATTCATTGCGAGCAGGGAGAAGTGTCCAGAGAAGGGGGATTGGGGATTTAATTCCTTGACTGCTTGCAAGAGTGGGACTTACTTGCGCTGGTGGGGTGAATGAGTTTTATAAAAAGTAGTAGCGGGGGTGGGGTTACGGGGGGGAACAAGCCTCTACATTGATGATGTTTGGTTCTTCTCTGCCCCCCCCCCCCCGAAGTATGTTTTTCCCAGCCCTGAAAAGCTGGGTTTCAGGGACGGTGTGCTCTGCTGAGTGACACTGAGGGAGCTGAGCCGACGCTCTTTCCTTCTCGTGAAAATGGCCCCAGGGTCAAAAAACGGCAAGTTGGTGGCTGAAGGACTTCACAACGATAAAACCTGGGCTCCTTTACACTGTGGGGCAACCTGTAAACTACACAGCCTGGAATCTGAGCAGTCCCAGAATGAGTAGGCTTAGTTCAAAGCCACCTGATACTGAAGGAGAGTGCGGAGTGGTGGTGTGTCACTTAAATGACGTCAGCATCCAGTGGAAGGGAAAGGGTGGGATGGGCACCTGTTCCATGGGAAACGTTTGAAGAAATCAATGACGCTAAGGTATAAACTTGACGTGACGCGGGACCTTGGGAAGCAGGACATCCTGCAGTAATGGTTTTTCCCTCCAATGATCAGCAGCCCCATGCAGCTGCTTTGAGGATTGGGGAAATGTCATTGAGGCCAGAGTGTGTGCGTACCCCTTAACCCCTGGACGATTTCTAAGTTCTAAATCCCACCCCATGGATGAGGCAGCTCTTAGCTCCGCAGGGGAAAAGGAACAGGTACCCACATGGTGCCAATTTGTTCTGTGCCCCCTGGACCGGCAAAAGGTTTAACCCTCTGTTCCCCAGTGCCACTTCCCTGATCTTCAAAGTGAGTGAGGTGGCTACAGATCTCTTGTGTCATGCCTAGTTTGGCATTGAAGTGGTTAGTAACTGCGCTTTAGCACCATAGATGTCTATATGCCTGAAAGAGTCTGGACTGCATTTTGCAATTTGGGGCCAGAAAATCCACATTAAGCCAAAGGCTGGGCAGCACCCATGGACAGAATGGCTTGTGGTACAATCCCGCAGAATGTCCTTCTGGGCAAGCCCTGTTCTAATGAATGGGTTTCCGGTTATGTCAAGTGTGTTGTTGCACACGGATCATGGTTGCTGGGCTGGAGGTTTTCCTTAACTGAGAGGAACAGCAGATGCAGCTTCCTGCATTGAGCAGGGGGTTGGACTCGATGGCCTTATAGGCCCCTTCCAACTCGACTATTCTAGGATTCTATGAGGAAGCCAGTACTACTTTCTGATACTACTGGAAGAGCAGGAGGCTGGGCTCAGCTCCTGCTGCCTCCAAAGCCTGGACCAGCACCATGACACTGTTCCTATCTGGTAGAAATTGGCCAACAGGAGAGCAGCAGTCATGTATCTGATCAGCACCCCATTATCCATAGGACTGGAGCAGCCCAGTTTCACTACATTGTCCAGTGGAAGCACTTCTAGCACATCCTGGTCTGCTCTTTCAGCCACTGCAGCTGTGAATGGTGGACACGGAGCACAGAAGGAAACAGTGAGCCATGCAGCAGTTTCAGTCAAATCCCAAAGGGTGGGAATGTCGCTGATTGGTACTCAAAGCCTGAACTGTGCAAATGTATCTGAATGCACATATGGGTGTGGACTAGTGGTCAACTGAAATGGAAATGAAGGAAGTCCTCCACAAGCATCTTTCCCCCTTACACTGCATGCCTTCCAGGCCTCAATTCTTGTGCTGCTGCCTATTGCAGCCACAGAACAAAAGCAAAAACCATCTTTCATATGAGCGGATGGGCAACATGTCAAGTTGAGAAGGATAGTGGGGTTTATCTGCTGCTCTATAAAAGAAACACTGTTACTATGGAAACTGTCTCAGCGCTACTCAGAAATAGCATCTCCCACATATTGACCACCTCTAGTAGGAATCATTGCATTGGGTGCCATGTTTTAGACAGGGATCTCTGGCCATGGCCATTTCCTCCAGATATGGCTATTGGTTATCCTGACCTTTCCATCGTCACCCTTGGGGACTGCCTTTGTGGGGGGGGGGGGAGGAGAATGCCACTTTGGCTGCAATGGCACAGGGGAAGGGATGTCATGTCTTTTGCTGCTTTGCCACTTCAGAGGGCAAAGTGAAAAGGACAGAGGCCCTGATGCTAGAGGGAGAAATGGGCAGGGCAACCAATAAGCAAGGGATACTACTAGTGGCAACACGCATTCTGAACTTTTCAACACAAAGCTGTTATCTCCCCTATCTACTTTCAGTTTCATTGTAGGATTCAGATCCAGGCACTACACAAGTGTATTTCCTTTCCTGCTTTTTCACTACATAACCTTTAGGTGGCACTGTAGTACAGCAGAATATCACACATACACAAGTGAAAAAAGCAGTTTCTTTGGCTTTCACAGTTTTCTCTGCTCTAAAAAAACTCGCTGAAAGTGCTCCTTAGACACAGAAGCAAGAGTGGAAGGTCATGACATCATCTAAAGAACCCATAAACAACTGTGAAAGGGAATGATGAGTGCATGATAAATGCCTTGTGGAGCTGAGGAGAATGATGACATAGGCCAATGTAGGCTGTCAGGCAGTAAACATGCACATGATCAGGTGGTTGCAAGTCTGTTATGCCATTGTAAAAGTTCCAGTTTGGCCAGGGCCCTTTTTTGCTGCAAGTTTAGCGTTATGATAAATTGAGCCCTTCTCTTCCATTTTGAAATTGTAATGAGATAAAGTTTTTAGATCAGGGGCCTACGACATTATTGCCCCATGGGCACATCTGACATTTTGAAAATGCTCTGGGCACCACCAGAAATTAACTGCTCAAATTGACAACATCATAAAAATATTAGGAGTGCCCCCTTATCTGTATTTGTGTGAGTGGGCATGAATGTGCACCCTGTGTGTGTGTGACCTGCTCTGGGCTTTTTGCTCTCTCTAGGACTAGATCCACATGACGGCTTTATAGCAGTATTGAAGTGCACTGATAACTGTCGGGGCGCAATTCACATTCCATATTGCGCTTTCATAGTGTTAGAACCTGCTTTTTATTTCACATTTGTAATGATTTGACACAAGATGTAGATCTGGCCAGACTCTTCTCTCTCTCTCTCTCTCTCTCTCTCTCTCTCTTCTTCCTTCCTTCCTTCTCTCCTTTCTGACTGCTTTTTCTTCCTCTTGCTCTCTCTGGCTTCTCTTTCTTTCTTTCTTTCCTCCCTCTTGCTCTTTGGCTCCTCCCCCTCTCTCTTTTAACAAGCATCTGAAAAAGATGGAGCGGGGGTGCTGCTGCTGCTGCTAAAGAACCTTCCTTACAAGGAAACGTGTTTGAGACTATGGGGATGCTTATTTTTTTTAGAACAAAAATAAGTATGGAGGTTGGTTGATTACCGTATTTCATCGAATCTAAGACGCCATCGAATCTAAGGTGCACCTTAATTTCAGGGCCACCAATAGGTAAAAAGCTTTGCGTCGATTCTAAGACGCACCCCGTTTTCAGACATGTTTGTGTTTTTAAAAAGTGCATCTTAGAATCGAAGAAATACGGTAGGTGGTAGCAGGGCCCAGGCGAGGGAGGAGTGGCGGTGGCGGCAGAGAGGAGGAAGAAGCGGGAAGGGAAGGGCATGGAGAGCCGGGCGGAGGCAGCGGTCGTGGCAGCAAGGACCTGCATTGCCCCCCCCAGCGACTCGGCCTCCCCACTCACTTCCCTCACATCCCGGTCCTCGCCGCCAGCGCGCGGGATAGCGGCCTACTTTGTAGAAATGCTGCATTTCCAGACCTTCTCTACCACTGCCGAATCCCAGGAAGGGGTGAGAGAAAAAGAGCGGGTCGAGCGCAGGCAGGCAGAGGCGGTAGCGGGGCCCAGGTGAGGTGGCGGCGGTGGGAAGGAGGAAGAAGCAACAAGCAGAAAGGGAAGGGCGCAGAGAGCCGGGCTGAGGCAGCGGCCATGGCAGCGAGGGCCCGCATGCACCCCCCCCCGCAACTCGGCCTCCCCACTCACCTCCATTGCTGCCCTGGTCCTCGCTGCCAGCAGTGCTGGCAGCGACCTCCCAGGGGCAGGTAGTCCTCGACGTGCCCTCCCTGCACCACAAGCCGCTTAGGAGTGCTGCACCCCGCCCAGTGTTTATCAAGCCTCCAAGGCTCTGCTTGTGCCTTCGCCGCAGCTGGTCCCGGGGAGGGAGGGTTGTAAACAAAAGCCAGCGATTGGGAGAGGGATTTCCCAATCACTAGCTTTTTACAACCCTCCCTTCTCCCTCCCCGGGACCGGCGGGGGTGAAAGGGCGGCGGCGAAGGCACAAGCAGAGGCTCCGAGGCTTGATAAACACTGCGTCGAGGACTACGTGCCCCTGGGAGGCCGCTGCAAGCGGCACTCGCAGCAAGGACCAGGTGAGTGGGGAGGCTGAGTCGTGGGGGGGCGCATGCAGGCCCTCGCTGCCACAGCTGCTGCCTCTGCCCAGCTCTCTGCACCCTTCCCTTCTTTTCTTGCTTCTCGCTTCTTCCTCCTCCCTTGCCTGGGCCCCGCTACTGCCTTTGCCTGCCCCCACTTGACCCGCTCTTTCTCTCTCACCCCTTCCTGGGATTCGGCGGCACTGGCAGTAGAGAAGGTCTGGAAACACAGCATTTCTACGAAGTAGGCTGCAATCCCGCGCACTGGCGGCGAGGACCGGGGTGCGAGGGAGGTGAGTGGGGAGGCCGACTTGCTGGGGGGGCATGCAGAGCCCCTTTGTGAAGGCTCTATGTGTGGGTGGGTGTAGCTTCAAACCCATTCCAGAGCTGGAGAAATCCAGCAAATCTAAGATGCCATCGATTCTAAGATGCACTCCATTTTTACAGAGGTAAATATGGGGAAAAAAGTGCATCTTAGAATCGAGGAAATACGGTAAATGAGGAATGGTGAATTTCTGCCTGGGTAATAAGAACCAACTGAGATTAGTTGGATGTACTCAATTTACATATGCCACATTTGGAACAGAAATACTTGTGTCAAGTGAATGAAAATAGTAAAATCCACACCTCAACTTGGGAAACTTAACTTTGGCGGAATAATGAACCAGTTATGCCATGGTCATCAAAAACAGCAAAGCTAGAACGTGACCTGGCTAGGCAGAATCACAGCCATTAAAATGGTCGCATTTTCCAAAGTTAGCTATTCATTTACTCCTTGTCCACCTCAGTGCAGGGGTCTGTTTTCATTAAAATGCTCCTGAAGATCATATCACCACCACCACCATTTTAATGGCAAACTCTGGTTGAAAGGTATAAGGGCAAAACCCTCCCACCAAGGCTGAAGAATAGTGTCTTATCTTGGTTCAGAAAGTCTGAGTTCTGCCACACTTGGTTTTGGCCTCTAAACCCCCCCCCCCCCAATCCTTACAGGCACCTCCAATTATGCATCCTACTCCTTGAATTAGGAGTTGGGCCTTGGAAAAATTCAGCCTTGACAAAGGAGTTTGAGAAGGGGGAAAACTAGGAAAATGGGGTTGGAGCAGCACACTGGTTGTCCCGGGAGAAAAGGTGTGTAGCCACCAGTGCCCCTTACAGCATGGATGCAGAACCAGAATGGGGGGGCAGGAAGGAGGGAGGGCAGATGACTGCTGACCAGCCCCCTGCAGGCTGCCTGATGTCAGATGGGCATGGCCACATCCCTGAGGTCAGTGGGCATGGCCATGCCAACCTGTGGGTTTTTGCTCCCTGGCCCAAGTACCAGGTTTTGCTGCACGTGGGCTTGCTGGTTGGGTTAGCCCTGTGCACGGCAAAGCTGGGGCCAAGTCCCTGGCACTTTCAGCCCTGAAAAAACAAACAGAAGGAAATGAAAAGGATTTACGCACAGAAAAATCCATTGCACTGCAAGGCTGTGATCCCAAGCATACTCACATGAGAGTAAGCCCCATTAAATGAAATGGAATGAACTTGTCGGTAAAATGCATAGGATTGTAAAAAAATAAATAAATCCCAGGAAAGAACCCCTCCAAACCCCAGCAAAGACTAAGGATGCTCAGTGGGTATGGAATTGTTGGAGGGGCAAAGAATGGAAAGCTGGGATGGCGTAGTGGCAGGTGGGATGTGTTCTCCTGGAAAATGGCATGCCCGGCTTGGTGGAACACACTATACTGTGGACCGACGTGGGCGCAGGCCCTCCCAGCTGGGTACTGTGTTAGTGAGCAGGTGAGGGAAAGTGGGCGGGGGGGCGGAGTAGCTGTGGTCTACAGGGATAATCTTAATCTGACCAGACTTCCTGTTCGTGAACTGAATTACATCGAGTGTGTGTACCTGAGTCTGAAGACCAGGGATAGACTAGGGATTCTGTTGGTGTACCGGCCACCCCGCTGCCTATCAGACTCCCTGGCTGAGCTCACGGAACTGGTCTCGGAGCTGGTGTTGGATTCGCCCAGGCTTTTGGTCCTGGGCGATTTCAACATCCCATTCGAGACTGGTTTGTCAGGTGGAGCTCGGGAGTTCGTGGCATCCATGACAACCATGGGCCTATCCCAATTGGTCTCTGGACCCACACATTCAGCGGGTCATACCCTCGATGCTGTTTTCAGTTCCGAACAGACGGATCTGTGGGCGGAGGTAACGAATACCTCCGTGTTGTCATGGACAGACCATTTTCTGGTTAAGGTTAGTATCACGGCTACCACCCGCCCCTGCGGGGGTGGTGGACCTATTAAGATGGTCCGCCCTCGAAGGCTGATGGATCCTGCTGGATTCCAGAAAGCCTTGGAGGGTTCTATGGCTGGTATCGTCGACGATCCTGTAGAAGCCCTGGTTGATAGATGGAATCGAGACCTAACTAGGGCTATCGACACGATCGCCCCCAAACGTCCTCTCCGACCCGCTTCTAACAGGGCGCCCTGGTATACGGAAGACCTCAGGGAGTTGAAGCGGAAAGGACGACGACTGGAGCGCCGATGGCGGAAAACTCGACTTCTATCCGACAAGACACGGCATAGAGAACATCTTCGTTCCTATGGGGTGGCAATACGTGCAGCGAAGAAAGCTTTCTTCTCTGCGCGCATTGCGTCTGCGAATTCGCGTCCAGCGGAACTGTTCAGGGTGGTGAGGGGTCTAACCCGGGCACCTTCCCCCCTGAATCCGACTTTAGAGCCTTCGGCGGTTCGCTGCGATGCCTTTAATGATCATTTCGCAGATAAAATCTCTCGGATAAGAGCCGACTTAGATGCCGTCGTTATAGCAGAGGCTGACGATGGAGTGTCCAGTGACTCCGCGAGTAGAATTATACTGGATCGGTTTCAGTTGGTGAGTACCGAGGACGTGGACAAGCTGCTTGGACGAGTGAGGGGGACGACTTGCCCTCTCGATCCCTGTCCTTCATGGCTGGTCGTCCAGGGAGGAGATGCGGTTAGATCGCAATTACAATATATTATTAATGCATCTCTCAGGGAGGGGAGTTTTCCATCATGTTTAAAAGAAGCGGTGGTACGGCCGCTTCTAAAGAAGCCCTCCCTGGATCCCCTGGACTTTAATAACTACAGACCGGTATCAAACCTTCCATTCTTGGGCAAGGTGATCGAGAGGGCGGTTGCCTTTCAACTCCAGGTAGTCTTGGATGACACTGATTTTCTAGACCCATTTCAAACTGGCTTCAGGGCGGGATACGGAGTTGAGACTGCTATGGTCGCCTTAGCGGATGATCTACGCCTGGGTATTGACAGGGGGAGTGTGTCCCTGTTGGTACTTTTGGACCTCTCAGCGGCATTCGATACCATCGACCATGGTATCCTTCTGGAACGCCTGAGGGGATTGGGAATCGGGGGCACTGTGCTTCAGTGGTTCCGGTCCTACCTCTCGGGCAGGTTCCAGATGGTGATGCTTGGGGATAGCTGCTCTGCAAAGAAGGAGCTGCTGTGTGGCGTACCGCAAGGTGCCATCCTTTCCCCAATGCTGTTTAACATTTATATGAAACCGTTGGGAGAGATCATCCGGAGGCATGGGGCGGGGTGCTATCAGTATGCTGATGACACCCAAATATATTTCTCTATGCCTTCGACAACATCGTCAGCTAAGGATAGTGTGTCTCCTCTGAATGAATGCTTGGAGGCGGTAATGGGCTGGATGAGGAAAAACAAACTGAAGCTGAATCCAGACAAGACGGAGGTGCTTGCTGTCAAAGGCCGCAACCTGGGTTTGGAGGTGTGTCAACCGGTTCTGGATGGGGTTACACTCCCCCTGAAAGACTGTGTTCGCAGCTTGGGGGTGCTCCTGGATCCGTCGCTCCAAATGACAGCCCAGATAGATGCGACGGCCAGGAGTGCCTACTATCAGCTTCGGCTGATACGCCAGCTGCGCCCCTTCCTAGAGTTGGAAGACCTAAAGATGGTGGTGCACGCGCTGGTAACTTCGAGGCTTGACTTCTGCAATGCGCTGTACATAGGGCTACCTTTGTGCCTAGTCCGGAAACTTCAACTAGTTCAAAATATGGCAGCCAGGTTGGTCACCGGTACATCTAGGAGTGACCATATTACGCCAGCTTTAAAATCGCTCCACTGGCTGCCAATTAGTTTCCGGGCGAAGTATAAAGTGTTGGTCATTACCTTTAAAGCCCTACATGGTTTGGGTCCAGGTTACCTGCGGGATCGCCTTCTCCCGTACAATCCGCCCCGCACGCTCAGGTCCTCTGGGAAGAACTTACTGCGGTCGGCCAAGACTAGGCTGACAACTGTTACCCAGAGGACCTTCTCTTCTGCCGCTCCCAGACTGTGGAATGACCTGCCGGAGGAGACTCGTCAACTTAACAGTCTTTTAGAATTTAAGAAAGCTATAAAGACTGTTCTCTTCCGGCAGGCATATCCAGTGTAATTTTTAGAATGTTTTTAGGATGTTTTAGGATGTTTTAATGATGTTTTAGGATGTTTTAATGCAGTTTTAATAATATTTGTCATGTTTTAATTAGTTTTATGTATTTTATCATGCTGTTGTTCCCCGCCTCGATCTAGATGGAGAGGCGGGTAAGAAATAAATCGTTATTATTATTATTATTATTATTATTATTATTATTAATGTCTCCATGATTGAAAATGCTGGGGGGAAACCCAACGGCTCAAGGGGTTGGTTACGCACATAAAGTTTGTGGGTCCTTTACAGGACGTCATCAAGGTATTGGGCCTCTCTTGTGCTTTCTGACCTTTATCCTGTGTTGTTTTAAGATTGCACATTATCTGCTATTTAAATATTGCAAGTTGAAAAGAGTATGTGGTGCTATAACACAATGCCATCCGGTGGCTGTATAATGAAGCATATAGAGCTTGCAGAAAAAGGAACTCCCGGGGGTGGGAGTGGGGAAGTGGAAGGGTGTGAAAAGGGGCAATCTTAATCCCGCTAAGAATATGGAAGCAGGAGCCCTGGTAACGTTGTAGGATAAAAAACCTGGTGTGGCTTTTTACCCTACAACCCATTTCACACAAAGACAAACTGAGGCAAGCAGGAAGGCCACCTGACAGGGAGAATTTGGGTTTAATTCAAACAACACACTGAACTACTCATTTGCACTTACATTTGTCTGGTACAGCTATTGGGCGGTATAAAAATGCAACAAATAAACAAACACATTGCATAGAAAAGTGGGGAAGGCACGCAAGTTAACTTTAGCCTCAGGAATGCAAGGAAGAGGGCTGAGGGGGGTGGGACGTCTGACTTCCACAGAGCAACACCAAAGCAGCGTTCCTTTGAGCCCACATTGCCCTGCTGCACCTGCAAGCCGTTGCACAGAAGGGGGAAACGGGGCCATGTAACGCAAGTTAAATTTAACATCAGTGCAAACCAGGGAGCTCCGAAGAACACTAAAGATCCAGTAGCAGCAAAACCCCCGTTGCATAGGAAATGCAAACCTAGCTGCTACAGTGCTGCTTCTCTCAGGCGTCCTCTGTTTCTGGAGGACTCACAGTTCAGCCAACAAAATACACTCATTCATTCAGTTTGTTCAAATGTGGAGAAGGCGATCAAGGTGCTGAGAGATGCAATGTCTCTCCCACCACGTTCTGACCCATCAGCAGGAGAGCAGCTTCCTTGTCCTGGCCTGCTGTCAACTTGCTCTGACTAGGCCACCAGATTTATGTATTTATGAAATGTATATCCCACGTTTCCACTATGAATGTGTCCAAAGTGGCTAACAACAATAACATGCAAAATTATAAACAAAACTCAAAACAAAATTAAAACATAAGAGCAAACCTATTTAAATCAAATAAACATAGAGCTCCCACCAGTTAAAACCTATTTTAGCAAAACTGAAGTCTGTTTAAAGGTCAAAAGCCTGTCTAAAGAGAAATGTCTTTGGCTGCCGGTGGAGACGTCAAAAACTGAGTGAGCTTGACCTTCCTTGGCAGAGTTCGAGAGTGCCTTCGAGCATAATAAGAGGGAGAAAAAATTCTTTCTACCTACTTTATCCACACCATGTTTCTTATTAAAAACCTGATCTTTCTGTACGAAATACCTGGGTAACTAAACTGGCTTTACCATTTTTGCCATAAATCCCTGTCTTACATCATTCTCTTTTCTGTAAGGTTCACAAATATCAGCAAATAAGGTCTGTACTGAATCTGACAGCTCTTTGAAAGTGCTCGACTGGTCTCTGGAGATCACATTTCAACAAAACCACATGCCATAAAAACAAACTGGCTCCAGATTAGTCAAATTAGACACTTCAGTACACATCCTACGGGTTTACCGCAGGCCACCAGCTCTCTTACTGAATCTGAGAAGCGGATGCTGCAAAGTTCACATGAATCTAAAGGCCTAGTTTCTAGAACCTACAATATCCCGGTTACTCTAGTAGAGAGCCTGCCCTGTGCAAAAAGGGCGGCTTGCAAGCGTATTGGGAAGCCAATAGTGGATGTCCTGTGTACCGCTGGTCCGCCAAGCAACTGTTAAAGACTATTCCGTCCAACACAATATTCAAGCATCACTAGCATTTCACCAATGTTAAAGCCCACCCAAAATAGGGCCCCTTCCCTGCCATAGCAGTGGGGCTGCAGAAGACCAGACTCCTCCTGTCAGGTGTGGTGGATTTGTGAGGGTGTCTCTGCCTGAGGAAAGAGCCCTGTGGCGGCGGCAGCAGGAGCAGCCGCTCTGCTCTGGACAGGCTGATGTGCTCTGCTCCGAGATCTGATCTGGATGTGGGGCGGGTGGGGGGAGAGTGCTTCCAGAAAGCGGTTGCTCTTTGCTGAAGCCACTGGCAAGGGAGGCAGCAACGCCATCCAGCGCCCTCCCTGTGAGGATTCCAACCACCACGGAGTCTGCTGCCTGAGGGAAGATGGAGCGCCCGCTCTGCATGCAGAGGGACCCTGGCATCTCCAGGTAGGGCCAAGAAACACCCCTGCCCTGAAGCCCTAGGGAGCCCCTGCTACCAGTTGGCCTCGGCAAGGTTGGGCTAGAGGGGCCCAGGGTCTGCTCCACCTAAGGCAGCTTCTGATGTTCCCAACTGCATGTGTTTTTATTCCCTGTACTGGCGCTGCACTTTCTTATAATATTTTACTGTATGCGCCCTAGAGGAGCAGGTTGATTGGTATCTACATGTAAACGATCCATGGCAGGAGCAGCCCTGCCCTCCTAGCCTGGGCACTATCTAATCTGTTCTCAAATTGGGTCGGGGGGGGGGGAGCTTTCAGGGAGGGGTTGCTCTGCAAGACAGCCAGAATCAGCCATAAGGAGTCTGTTCTTTGTTTGAGGGTGGAAGATGTGCATGTGAGAACCTGCCCCTGCTGAGGCTGTAAGCGGTTTTATTGAAGCATTATGGCTAAGCATGACACATGTTTGAAATACGATGGTATGTCACCTTTTACTATGTAAATTGTTTTGAAAACTTTTCCTTGAAAAGCGGTATATAAGATCTGGTCTATAAGGATCTCAGAATCTCACTCACATTTGCTGCAAAGAATGCAGTTGCTTGGCAGTGAAAAAAGATGGGCTCATTTAATGTAAGTTTGTGGCATCTGGGATAGCATTGCATTGTTGGAAAAAGTGACTCACCAGACACGCCTATTTGGACGCTTGGCCAAACCTGACACCTTTCATGCAAAATTGCACTCATTTGTGTCTTTTGTAAATGGAATATTCTTTACCTTCTGTGCAACATAAATCTTTCTGGGCTGATCTTATTATTATGTCAATTGATATTTCATAAAAACATACTGTAATCGTATGTTCTTTGTATTTTTCTAACCCTGTAACCTGTTTGTTGTTATTGGTTGTCTTCTTCTTTTTTGCAACATTGTTAAAATGAAACATACTTTAATAAAACCATAATTAAAATGATGAATGATGGAACTGGAAGTGATCTTGGAGGTCACTGAGTCCAATGTAGGATCTGCAATGTAGCATGCATCTAAAGCGAGCGCCCCTGATCTTTTTGGGCCAGTGGACACATTTGGGATTTTGAGGGTGTGCCATTGCTGCTCTCAGAAAATGGTTGCCATGAGGGGGGTTTCATACTCACAGAATAGCTGACATGGTGGGTGCGGCCAGTCACAAAACACTAATTTCCCAGAAGGCAAACTGCTGAGGCTAAAAGAAAAGCACCGTACCCACGAACGTAAGTGCAAGGCAGAGCCCCCAAACAGAAAAGTACTCTTTTGAATCCGTGGTTTTTTGCTCCAGCACCCATTTCACAGAAATAACTTGGCCAAGAAGCTAAGCACATGGCAGATGTTCAGCCTGAGCTCAAAATGCCAACTCCAGAATATTTGCCTCACAAAGCACAAACGTCCAGTGAAAGCAGGTGATGCTCAGAGATACACCCACCCACACCACAGAGCCCTACCAACCAACCAAGCCTCCCCACCTCACCCCAAAACCTCACCAATCCCGACTTGGTAAAGCAAAAGACCCAACCAAAACTCACAATACATCAAGGCAAGCAAACAAACAAAGCTAATACACACACACACACATCCTGAAAAGTTGAAACACCCACCCACACAGGGACAGACAAAACTCTTCTGCTCTAGGCTCCCAGGATGCTCCCTGCCAGCTTATCTTTCCCTTTTTTCTAGGTGGCAGGGCGCACTTCAAAACAAAGTGATGGGCTACATTTTTATTTTCTAAGAATGACTCTGAGGATCATGCAGAAAGAAATCCTTGAAAATAAAGAGGGCCTGGAGCCCAGCACCGTGCTTTGCAGTATGCTTGCCTCCCCACCCACCCTTTTCTTTTACCCCACTGCCCAACAGTGTTCCTGCCTGAGCTGACAGAGGTTGTCTCAGATCTAGCGTGGAGGACCCCCAGGATGGTGGTTCTGGGGGATCCCAACTTCCATGCCGAGGCTCCTGTATTTGGGGCAGCTCAGGATTTCATGGCCACCATGACAGCCATGGGGTTGTCTCAACATGTCATTGGCCCAATGCACGTAAAAGGACACATGCTTGATCTGGGTTTTTTGACTTGGCAGGAGGATGGGGATCTGAAAGTGGGGGAATTAACATCTACCCCCTTGTCATGGTTAGATCACTTTCTATTGAGGTTTAGTCTTTTGGCAGCCTTTCCCCTCTGCAAGGGTGGGGTGGGGGCTATTAAAATGGCCCATCCCAGGAAGCTAATGGACTCCAATGGATTCCAGAGAGCTCTGGGGGATTTTCTTGCTGGTATGGCTGGTGCTCCTGTCGAAGCCCAGGTTGCTCTGTGGAATGCAGAGATGACTTGGGGGGCAGTTGACATGATCACGCCCAAGCGCCCTCTCCCTCTGAGCAGAGCCTGGCTAGCTCCTTGGTGTACACCTGGGCTGAGGGCGATGAAGCAAGAGGGGAGACAGCTAGAACGCAGGTGGAGGAAAACTCATGCTGAGTCTGACTGAACACGTGTTAGAGCTCACTATTGAGCCTACTCTGTGGCAGTGAGGGTGGCAAAGAGATCGTTCTTTTCCACCAGCATTGCATCTTCTCAGTGTTGTCCAGCAGAGCTTTTCTGGGTGGTTTGTGGCCTGCTACACTCTGGGCCAGGGGGAGAGACTGTGGAACCCTCAGTAGTACATCACTTTGAAGTTGCTCAGATTCGTCAGGAATTGGACACCATGTTTAATGCAGTTCCACTAGTAGAGGCGTTCAGAGCACTGTCTGGCCCAGTTTTGTTGGATGAGTTTCAGTTACTGAGGCCCAAGGATGTGGACAAGGTGCATGGCCAAGTCTAGTCAACCATCTGTGAGCCCTTGCCCTTCATGGCTCATTACATCAAATAAGGAAGGGATCGACGGCCGGGTCCAGGAGGCCTAAAGAGGGGTCTGCAGATCTAAAGCTTCCTTGACAGATGGCCACCCAGCCTCTGCTCAAATACCTTCCACAAAGGAGAGCCCACCACTGCTTGGGGCAGTTTGTTCCCCTGTCAGACAGCTCGTACAGTCAGAAGGTTTCTCCTAACATCTAGCCAAGCGTGGCTTCCCTGCCATTGCTACCCACTGGTTCCAGTCCTGCCCTTGGGAGCCAGAGAGAACAAGCCTGCTCCATCTTCTGCATGAGAGAGCATTTGAAGATGGCTCTGATGTCTCCTCTGAATCGCCTCTTCTCCAGGCTAAGCATATTCTTTCAACCACTCCTCTCACAGGACTTGGTTTCCAGACCTCTCACCTTCCGGGTCGCTTTTGAGTGGATGTGGTCCCGTCTGTCAGTGCCCTTCTTAAAATGTGACCCTCAGAACTGAACACTGTACTCCAAATGCTGAACAGAGCAGAAGTATTACTTCCTGTGATCTGGACACTCTGCTTCTGTTAATGCTGCCCAAGATGACATTAGCTTCCTTAGCTGCCGTATTGTGCGGCTGGCTCATATTTGGCTAGTGATCCATTAAGGCACCTCGGTCCTTTTCACTTGTACTGCTGCCAAGCCAAGTCTCCCTCATCATGTGGGAAGAGGATTTCCCCCCTCCCTTTCACACAGCACTAGAACTCAAGGAAATGCATTGAAACTGAGAGTGTGTCATGTAGTTTAACTTGAACAGTGAAGACTTGGATCCAAATCCTCATTCAAGCATGAAACTCTCTACCCTTACGTAGTCTAACCTACTTGAAAGGTTGTCACACGGAGGAGGGCCAGGATCTCTTCTCGATCAACCCAAAGTGATGGCACGGAATAATGGGCTCAAGTTACAGGAAGCCAGATTGGTTAGCTACGATGCCTAAACGGAACATCAGTTTAAATAGGCAGCAGCTCACCCCTTGAGTGCCAGATGCTGGGGTGCAGAACCGGGGGGGGGGGGGGCTCTGCTGACCCCGGCTGGAAACAGGGCGCTGGATGAGATGGAGCTTGGGCCAGATCCAGCGAAGCAATTCTTATGTGCCCCACCAACCTCCACAGGCTCCGTTTGTGCGGCCAGCCCCGGGCTGCTCAGGTGCGCTGCAGGACGCCATCGCCTGCTCAATGCAAGGAATCCCATGAAACCCCCGATACCGATCGAGGCGCCAGAGCCAGCCTCGTCTTTTCAGCGCACGAAGTAAAACGCACGTGTGGGGCTGCACCCTCCCCCCCCCCCCCCAGGCCAGGGATTGCTTTATGCCCGCCTCGGCCAACCTGTCGGACCGCAACTCGCCGCATCGCGAAAGCTGGCTGGGGGAGGCTGGGAGTTGTAGTCCGACACATTTGGGAGGCTTTTGGATGCTGCTGCCAGGACAAACACGCTCTGCTCCGTGTAGAAAACGTGTGACGTGCGAAGCAGCCTTCGGCGTGGCCAAAGCCTAACCCGGACCACGCAGCTGCAAAGACCGAAGGAACGGGAGAAGCAGGCCGGCTGCCCCCACTCTAGGCGCTCGCGGCGCCCCGCCACTCCCACCACGTGGCAGCGGCCCGGCGCCCATGCCGGCAGGGCCCGCGAGGCGAGCGGGGCTCTGGCGTGCGCGGCCTCGCCCCTCTTCCCGGGCGCGCCCTGCCATTGGCGAGCGCGAGCGCCAATCCGGGCGTCGCCGGGCCAATCGCCGAGCGCGGAGCCTCTGCGGCGCGCCAGCCCCTCCTCCGCCCGAGGCTCCGGAGCGTGGTCTGCTTGGCGACCGCGCGGCTGCAGGCAGCGAGGAAGACGCCGACTGCACCGCCGCCCTCCGCCGCCGCCGCCTCTCGCGGGCTTGACCAGCCGTGCCGGGCGCCGCCGTGCCTCTCGCGCCTCAGGGAGCGCAGCCCAGCCCGTCGGCGCTGCTCCCGTGCTTGGCTGCAGCGGGAGGGAGGGAGGGAAGCCAGCCAGCCAGCCAGCCGCCCCGAGGGGACGATGGGAGCCCTTGCGCCGGCGAAGCCCGGCGGTGGCGGCTTCGGGCCCCGCCGCCTGTGAGGAGGTAGGTGCCGCTCCTTTCCGGGCGGGGAATTAGGTCAGCGCGCGGCGGCGGCGGCGGCGACTGGCTGCGCGCTGCATCTGCGGCGAGCGAGCCGCGGAGCCCGAGAAGATGACCTTCTCGAGGGAGACCCGGCCTTGGAGCGCCAGGCGCGCTCCGATGGGCTCCTGCTCGCTCGCTCGCCACCCTTCCTCCCCCGCTGAACGGAGCGGCGGCGGCGGCAGCAGCAGCATCCCCGGCACCGCATCTGCGGGAGGTCCGTTCAGCTCGGCTCCAGGGAAAGGGGTTCCCCTCCTTGGGAAAGACCGCGAGCTTCAAGGCGGGGCGGGGCGGCGAGGATGCCGTGCCAGGGGGGAAGGCGCCTGTGTTCCGTCCGTCTCGGGGGCCTTGAGGGGGCCGAGCGGTGACGCCTGGGCAGACTGCCTCTCCTGGTGCCCGCATGCATGGGGAGGGCCGGGCCGCAGGAGGATTCGCCGAGCTGCACCTGTGGACAGCTCCCACCTGCCTTCGCCGGTCCTCAAGTCCTCCCCGAGATATAGGCCTGGTCCAGGCGGGCGGGCAGGCGGGGGATGTGCTTGCAATGGCTCCTGCAGGAGGCACCGCTCTGCCATGGAAGGCACCCGTGGCCTCTCTGGCCTTCTGCTGCTGCGGCTCTGGCAGTGTTTGTGCTGGACGGCGATTGACCTAACCTAATTCCTTGGTGTCATATAGTTGTGCTCTTGCCACCCCGCCCCAAACCAGTGCTTTCTCTTCGGCTTTAGTGGCTCACATCTCTGCAAGCTGCTCTCGGAGCCGGCTCGGTAAATCGCATCGTGGTGGGTCACACCCTTAGGGCGACTGTCTGAATCCATTTTACTGCAAAGAGAAGAAGCGGCAGAGCAGGCCCGCCAATACAGATGCTGCTGATCACAAAGGCCGTAGGAAAAACTAGCATGCCGTTTGTTGTTCTTGGAAAAGGTTCTTAACTGCTGATGTCTGGAATCTCAGCTTGTGGCTGGAATCCCCTCTCCTCTCTGAGGTAGGTGTGCAGTGGCTTCTGTCTTCCTCTCTCTGTTTGGTGCTTGCAGCTGGAAGGGCTTCTGACTCTAGCAGAATTCTTCATGCTTTCAACATGTCTCTCTCTCTCTCTCTCTCTCTGTCCTGACGAGGTTGGGCAGAAAGGATTGAGCTCTGCCCTTGGATGGATGGAGGACACTCTGAAAGGGTGGCCATCAAGAGGCAAGGTGTGGGGGTGTTCTTTGGAAAGGGCAAGTGGACAGAGCGTGAGTGCGCTTCATCTCAAGATATGCGCCGATGAAAGCCTACTGCTACATACATACTGCACATCAGATCATTCTAGAGACCCCCTCCAAAAATTAACAAATGTTACATTAAGAATATTGCATTAGAACACCTGACTTTTGTGTTCTATGGTTATGTGATTTGGGGGCTGATCACCACCATTCCACTGAACTGAGGTGAGCTCCTCTGGTGAAACTGACCACTCCAAGGCAACATGATTTAACCTTTTGGTGGTAGAACATGGCTTTGAATATTACCCTGGTGTAAAAACAAAACCAGCCTAAAAATAACTGATTGAAAGGCTTTCAGGGTCTGGAGTGGTTGTGTGTTATGGCTGTTTTTGAATACATATAGAATATTTGCTTCTGCTGATTGGCCAGGTTAAAAATAATCTCTAGACAGAACCAGAGGATGAGACTTTGCAGTGCATTGGGAGGAAGGTGAGACAACAACTTTTAATGTTGGAAACTGTGTTCCTCAGTTTATACCACCTAGATACATGGAATAAGCAGCGATTTAGCTTACATCAGAAGGTAGTAATGCACCACGTGCACATTTTAAGTGAAGGAATTAACCAACGGAACAATACCATACCACCTCATTTTGTCATAATCGTATTAGGCATTTTTGTCCATGATGTGCTTTGCCATATGGAATAAGTTCCTTGGCTCAAAAGAATATTTGGGATGGCCTAGCAGAGCAAACGAAGGGCAGACCTAGATGTTTCTAGGGTGGGGGGGAACTTGAGGCAGCCAATGTGAGTTTTGTCACCAGTTTTTATAAAAAATAGAAGTGGGCAGTGATGCTGAATGACTTTTCAGAAAGGTCGCTGAGTTTGTGACAAATTCTACTCTTAACTTACTAAACTACAAGAAAGAGATCAGTTTGTGTAGCATTATTTGTAATCTGTAGTGATTGACATCCACTTAAAACAATATCAGCATGATACACTGCTAATTGTTACTTTTTCTTTTTAAGGAAGCCCCAGAATTATGGTGGTTAAGTGCACTGGATGTTCTCTGCAGTCCACCATAGGGCATGTCATACCCTCAACCCCAAGACAGACTCCAGAAAAAGGAGGACTGGTTTGCTCTTGGAGTATTCACAGTCCACATTCTATGGTTCAAGGAAGCATTCAGAGATTGAGGTGGAGAAATGTCTGTTGTTATAAAGCTCAATAGAATAACCTTTACTCGGGTTCTTGACATTCTCTTGGTTTGTAGAATAAACAGTGTTGGATTTATTGAGTAAAGAGGCTAACAGCACATTCCTATACATTTCTACTCAGAAGGCAGTGCCATTGAGTTCAGAAGGGTGTACTCTTGAGTCCCAGGTAAGTGGTTTTAAGAGCCCAGTCTAAGTCTGCAGTCCCATGCACACCTATCTGGAAGCAAGCCCCCGTGAACACAGTGGGACTCATTTCTGAGTAAACATGCATTGGTTCAGGCTGTAATATTTACTTTAAGTGGTTATAGCTTAAGATTCTGGTTTGTTTTGGTCTTGAGGAACCAGAGCTCAGTGTGATAGAATCCTAGAATAGTGGCGTTGGAAGGGGCCTGCCTTGCATGCAGGAGGACCCAGGTTCCATCCCCGGCTTCTCCCAATAGGGTGAGGAAGGAATCCCACCTAAAATTCTGGAAAGCCACTGCCAGTCCGTGTCAACAATACTGGGCTAAATGCACCAACGGTCTGACTATAAGGCAGCTTCCTATGTTCCTGTGAATGAACCAGAAGTATCTAAGGCCAGTGGGGTGTTGAGTGTTGAACTGGGACTTGGGAGACCCAGGTTCTAGCCCCACTAAGCCATGAAGCTATGAGCAAGTCACTGACTCTCGGCCTAACTTACCTCACAGCGTTGTTGTGAGGATAAAAAGGAGAGGAGGACAATCAATCATGGATGCTGACTTGGGCTCATTGCAGAAAAGGTGGGATATAAATCTTATAGAGCTATAAAACAAGACTGAAAGAGGATAGCGGGTTTCAGTCCTACACATAGAATCATAGAATAGTAGAGTTTATTTATTTATTTTATTTATTTATTTATTACATTTGTATACCGCCCCATAGCCGAAGCTCTCTGGGCGGTTTACATAGTTGGAAGGGGCCCATAAGGCCATCGAGACCAACCCCCTGCTCAATGCAGGAATCCACCTTAGGAATTCCTAACCCTCATCCAAGAGCACTGGACCCAGGACTGAGCCCTGTGGTACCCCTCTTGTTACCCCCCCCCCCCCCGTTTGAGAATTTACCACAGAGAAGCACTCTTTGAGTCCGATTCTGTAGCCAACTGTGGATCCACCTAATAATTGTTCCATCTCGCCCACTTTTAGCTAGCTTGCTGATCAGAATGCCATGTGGTACTTCGTTAAAAGCTTTGCTGAGGTCAAGATATATTATGTCCACAGCATTCCCACAGTCCACAAGGGAGGTTACCCGATCAAAGAATGAGTTCAGATTAGTCTGGCAGGATTTGTTCTTGACAAATCCATGTTGGCTTCTAGTAATCACTGCATTGTTTTCAAGGTGCTTACATACTGACTTCTTTATAATCTGCTCCAACATTTTCCCAGGGATTGATGTCTGACTAACTGGTCTGTAGTTCCCAGGTTCCTCCTTTTTGCCCTTTTTGAAGATAGGGACAACATTAGCCCTCTCCAGTTGTCTGGCACTACACCCGTCTTCCATGATTTTGCAAAAATAATAGACAGTGGTTCTGAGAGTTCTTCTGCCAGCCCCTTTATTACTCTAGGATGCAGTTCATAGGGCCCTGGAGATTTGAACTCGTTCAAAAAAATTATTTCCCCTTCAGCTTGTACTTCACTTTTGCCAGGGGGGGTCACAGACCCGCTTTTGGGAGAAGACTGAGCCAAAGTAGGAATTGAGCACTTCAGCCTTTTCTTTGTCCTCTGTTACCAATTTGCCATCCTCATGAAGTAGTTGACCCATCATTTCTTTCCTCTGTCTTTTACCATTTACGTATCTGAAGAAACCTTTTTATTGCTTTTAGCATCCCTCACTAGCCTCAGCTCATTCTCAGCTTTAGCCTTCCTGATGCCATTTTGGCACTTCTGTGCTACCTGTCTGTACTCTTCTTTTAGCCTGGCCTTCCTTCCACTTCCTATATGTATCCTTTTTCAGGTCATCTCTAAGCTTTTTGTGGAGCCACATTGGTTTCTTCTGTTGTCTTTTATCTTTTTTCCTTGTTGGAATTGTTTGTAATTGTGCCTTTAACATTTCTTTTTTAAAAACTTGCTTGAAAATGCCTAAATCCCACTGATCTAAGGAGCTAAATTATGTGGAAGGTGGCATCCAAAGTCACCTTTAAAAAAGAAACATTTTTGTAGAAATTTAAAAAGAAACTTCCAACCATATATTTTTATAGTAAATATTGCAACAAAAGGGGGGTGCTTTCAGCTAGCTCCACAGAAACAGGCAGACCATTCCAATAGTGCACTTAATGAGTTGGGCATTTCCAATGATGAGCCAATACGATTTTCAAAACAACCAAAAGGGTTTGTATTAAGAGTTTAGTAGTCTCTTAATAATGATTCACATTTTGATTTCATTTCCATTATTTCTATCACTTGGGTCAAATTAACTTCTACGCAAAGAACCACTCCATCACGCATACTAAAAATCTGCATAGTTGGTATACTATTTGTAGAATTCAAAGTATTTGTTTTAAAAACTGCTTTAATCTTTCAGGAGATATGTAGCAGTGATACACAGGCTTATGCTGAGTTTATACTTAAGAGTGAGTACAATAGGAGTTGTCTAATTGGCATGAATCTTCTCCAAGTCCTTTCTAATCTATTGCTTCCCTACTATATTATCCATAGATATTTATAAGAATCACTGAATGTCATTTTGCAGTTATCTTATAAATGTGAACATTGCCTTCCTTTCCTGGACCTTTTCCAAAACATATCTTAGCTGAAAATGCCATATTTTAAAGTATTGATAACAGGGCAGTATATTTCCCTTCCCAATGTTTTACACTAATTTCTTAGTATGGGATCAATCTATTTTGTATTACTACATATCCTAAAACATCTTCTTAAATGTAGAGTCTCTCATAACAGAATCAAGTGGCGATACATCAGGCTTACATTGCTTCTGTTCCTCCCCCAGCACCCTGGACTCTGAAGATGTCAGTAGTTGTGATTGGATTAGTAGCTTTTGCCAAAGTAACATTTTCTTCCTGCAGAATCTCTGAAGGGATGTCCAACTCAAAGCAAGCATTTGGCTTATCTTGGGTTGGGGAGACCCATGCTTGGGGCCATTGAATTTGTGCTGCCTTACATTACTAGAAATGTTAGGAAACTCTTGAGCAGATTTCTCCAGGATCAATATTTTAACCCTCTAACATCTTACTGGCTTTATGAAGATTCAACATTTAATCCCAACATTTCACTTCCTCATAATTGTCATGGATTAGGGACACTTGAACATAAATAAAGCTTTTGGATCTAAAGTATTGTATACCATACTGAGACAAAAGTTCCCAAGCCATTCTTGACTTGAACAGGCTGTGGTTTCAGCAGTATTTTCATGAACAATCTGTGTTTACCAATCTTTCTCACCTTTGCTTAGGTTTTAGTCAGCTGTCCTAGACCTCTCCATGGTAACTACTATATTTCACCGAATCTAATATGCCATCGATTCTAAGACGCACCTTAATTTTAGGGTCGCCGTCAGGAAAAAAGCGTTACATTGATTCTAAGACGCACCCCATTTTCAGACATGTAATATTGGGGATCTGTGCATCTTAGAATCGAAGAAATACGGTAGGGCTGTGCATGCCCCCCCTCGATCCGCCACCCAGGGACCTGCTGGGTCGGGCCAGCCCCGGCATGAGTCCCCCTCCTCCCTTCCCCACTCACCGCCAGCGCCGCCCCGGTCCGCGCCGCCCTGAGTCCGCCCCGCCAGCGCTGCAGCGCCAGCGCCAGGGAGGCCACTGCCAGTGAGGAGCTGCTGCTGCGGCAGCGAGAAACAGCCTTCCCGACTCATCTCCATTGCTGCCCTGGTCCTCGCCGCCAGCGCTGCTTGCAGCAGCCTCCCCGACCTGGAAACGCAGCGTTACTACAAAGTAGGCCACGATTCTGCGAGAGATCTCGCGGGATCGTGGCCTACTTTGTAGTAACGCCGCGTTTCCAGGCCAGGGAGGCCGCTGCAAGCGGCACTGGAGGCAAGGACCGGGGCGGCGATGGGGGAAGGCTGGGGAGGCCGCAGCCAGCAAGGAGCCGTCGCCGCAGCAGCGAGGACTGGCTTTCCCCCATCGCCGCCCCGGTCCTTGCCTCCAGTGCCGCTTGCAGCGGCCTCCCTGGCCTGGAAACGCGGCGTTACTACAAAGTAGGCCACGATCCCGCGAGATCTCTCGCAGAATCGTGGCCTACTTTGTAGTAACGCTGCGTTTCCAGGTCGGGGAGGCTGCTGCAAGCAGCGCTGGCCGCGAGGACTGGGGCAGCAATGGAGGTGAGTCGGGAAGGCTGTTTGTCACTACCGCGGCGGCAGCTCCTTGCTGGCAGTGGCCTGCCCGGCGCTGGCGGACCGGGGCGGTGTGGACCGGGGCAGTGCTGGTGACGAGGTCGGTGCCAACGGCGCGGAGGCGAGTGGGGAAGGCCGAGTCACTTAGGGGGGGCATGCAGAGCCCCACTGTGAAGGCACGCGGGGTGGGGGGGTGTATCTTCAACTCCATACCAACGCTGGAGAAATCTGACAATTCTTAGACGCCATCGATTCTAAGACGCACTCCATTTTTACAAACATAAATATGGGGGAAAAAGTGCATCTTAGAATCTAGGAAATATGGTAGGAGGTTATGCTGATGGCTGACAACCACTTTTTTCATAGCTACATATGCTTGAGAATAGAAAAATTACAGCTTTGAACGGCTATGATCAAATAAAGCTAGTCATGGCTTTCTGAGGCCTATAGATGGTGGCTGGGAACCATTGACTCGGTGTAGAAAATGGCAACCAAGATAATCAAGGGATTGGAGCAAGTCCCCTATGAGGAAAAATTACAATGTTTCGTTCTTTTTAGCTTAGAAAAAAGGCTAGCAAGGTGTGGTGTGGTGTGGTGTGGAGAAAATGGATAGAATATTTTCCTAACTCTCATATTACTAGAACCCAGGGTCATTCACTGGAGCTGGATTGTGAGAGATTCAGCACAGTACATAGTTAAATGGTAGAATTTACTGCTACAAGGTATATTGATGGCCACCAAATCTGATGGCTTGAAAAGTGGATTAGACAAATTCATGGAGAATAAGGCTATCAATAACTACTAGTCATGATGGCTATATATTCCCTCCAGTCAGTCTATGAATGCCAGTTACTAGACATATGAGCAGTACGAAGCTATTGCACTCATAACTGCCCAGAGAACTTCGGCTATGGGTTGGAATAGAAATGTAATGAATGAATGTATGAATATCCAGCTTGGGGGCTTCCCATAGGCATCTAGTTGGCTATTGTGCAGATAGAATGCTGGACTAGCAGGCTTTTGGTCTGATCCAGAATGGCTCTCCTAATGTTCTTATCTCTTACAGTGAAAGAAATCTTGGGGTGTGTATGAAGAACAATAGCAAGATATTTGCTGAACATTTTTCCTTCTATACAATATTAATTATTTGTTTAATGTCCATCTCTGTGTTGTGTGGCTTGACATCCAACACCATTCCAGTCTTCCTGTAGAGCAGCTGCACCACAATAAGGTTCCTTGCTTGGGCTTTGCAGATCAAGTTGTTCTGTGGCTGATCTGTCGACGTGTCAGGTGGTTCATTCATTCTGGAAGCTGGGAACACCTTCTTGGTTGCACTTTCACTCCCACTGTGGAGTTCCCCTTTGCAGAGGATAAGAAAATGGTGGCCTCCTGTGCTTCTGGCTCTGAGCATTGCTAAAAGGGCACAGCAGACTGGCAGCAAATGCCAGCAGAGACTCAAGAGAACAGTAAATAAGGGGTGTACAGGAGGGCAATGATGTTGGCATTGATGAAATGCGTGGGGAGGGGGCTTCGTTCTGGAACCTAGCCATTCTTGCCTGCCTCTTCTGCAGGGTAGGGCCTGCAGAAATCCAAAGTCTTGGGGCTTCCAATTAGCCGTGTTGTTGGCAAAGAGCTGTGCTGCTCTTTGGCCCTTTTTTATCTTTGTAAACTGACCGGATGAGCACTGTGGTTTAGGAAAGCAACATGGCAACGTTTCCAATCTTAAAAACTAACAAGAACTGAGGAAATTTTGATTATCAGTGTAGGATGGGGGCTGAAGGTGGACTCTGATGTTCAGTGGGGAGGGAGGGGGTCAAAAGTCTCACGGTGTAGCTCCACGTAGCTCTTTGGGTCCCAGCTATTGCTCTTGAAACTAACCAAGTAAAAATGCCACTACAACATTGAATTTAAATATACTTTTGAGCCACTGATAACTTATTTCCAAAGATCTTCTGCCTGTAGTCTAGCAAGTGATTAATCCTGCAGGCATCTCTTGCAGAGTGTTTTGTGTCCTGCATTCCATAGAAGGCATTTGGTGTCTTCTCACTCTGACTTCCAAGTATCAATAGTTCATTTATGCTGCCAAACGTAACAAAACCAGTCCTTGCATTGGCTACATCCTGTTGCTCCTGACTGGCAGTGCAAGAAGGGCGTAAAGTCAGTTTAACTGGGCTATCTGAGGCTTCCAGAGGAAACAACTGGACAAGGCAACAGATCACCCTTCATGCAGCCGTCAAAAATGGTGCATGCGCAGCTCAGTGCAGCTTGTGTGAGTTCCTGTATCCTCTATCAAATCTACATGGAAGCAATTCTAAGGCGCAGGTTGGTTTGCAGATTGGATTGTTGATGGCCATGCAGTGATATGACTTCAGAAAAAGTATTTTGGAGTGAGGTGTAAAGAGTGGACTTTTTTTGGAGGCAGTGCCCTAAACATCATATTTTGTTCACTCGTATAATTCTGGGTAAATTAAATTTGGATATCAAGGCTTTGGGAGAAGAGACAATTGGCTGGTTTGAGTGATGATTATCTTACCCTGATTCTGAAAACCTAAAGTGGGGGGAAAGAGCTGAGCAAAGGTATCTTTGTATCTGAGGCAAGAAATCTAAATGATGCCCTCACTCATACGTCCATTTTTTTTTAAGAGCTGGCAATTTAACGGTGGCCTAAATCTGCCACCTCAGGTGGATACTGCTCTCCATCTCATCACTGGGCCGGCCTGCTCTGACTCCATTTATAGCTGCTTTGCGTATAATAAAGGGTGGGTGCGAACGCTTCTTTGTTCCACTTTCTTCCCATAAGGAAACTCTGAACAACACAAATATAATCAAATCTTAATTAGATGGTTCAGTTCTATTCCAGCTTCTCCAGAGAGAAGTTATTTCAAATCAGAGTAGCATTTTTTTTTGTGGGAAAGAAGGCCCTAAATATCTGTAACTTATTAACAGAGTTTGCCCACACCTCACCTTCTTTGTTCTAAGTGCTGCAGAATTAGTCAGGCACCCCCTGGTTGTATTACAAGATCGTATTTCTTACAGTACGTATGTGTGAAGAAAACTCCTAAAATTGGTTATGCAAAAAAGATTATCTTGTAGTCCAATCCGATGCATGTTTACATGGAAGTAAGGCCCCCTAACTTCAAGGGACATTGCACTCCAGTAGCTGTGCTGAAGATTTCAGCCCCAGTCAGTCCACATTCCCTTTGCACAATAGGAGAAAAAGACTGAATTATGTATGTTCCCAGCCCCCCCCCTCCCAAACTGGGCTGTACAAAAACCACTTATTAAGACTTTTTTTAGCACCACGCGCCAGAGTTAGAGACTCAGGGTGCCCAGTTGCTTCACAGCACAGGAACTACTACAGTCTGCTGCTGCTGCAGAAGCAGTTATTGGAAGCCCCGGGTCAGGTAGGAGGTATTCATGGCAGGGCTTCTTCCCATGTCTCTGTGTTCCAGCCGGGAGGGCAGTGCTGGTGTGGAAAGGAGCTACAGCTCTCTTCACTCAGGGCAGTGTAGGGAAGCAGAGCTCTGGAAATGGAACATGAGAGGGGCCCTTGGTGGCAGAGGTCCATAGGAACCCGGGCTACTAGAAGAAGGCCGTTCAGCATAAGAAAATAGCCAGATTTTTCTTACAAACTACTCATGTGATAAAACTGACCTGCCTCGTTGCAGTTCGTCTTTTTGTATTTGCTTTTCATAGACATATTAACTAGCTGACAAGTTTATGCAGAAGCCATGAATTCCGAAAAGCTGCTAGAGAGCAAATCCATGTTTTAAAAAATTAGAGAGAGAGAGAGAGAGAGAGAGAGAGAGAGAATGCTTGCAGTTGCACCAGGAAAAAACTTTGCAGAGCCAGCCTTGCATTCATTCAGAATGAGCATGTATTGCGCATGATCTAGGTTAGGATTCATAATTGGCTGACTGATAAGGCAACCCACAGTCTCAAGACTACATGAGGCAGGAAGAGCAAAATAGTAGGCAATAGATTCAGATAGGAATTATGGGGTGGAGGACAGAGAGGGGGAGAGAAGAGGGGGGTCTCTCGCAGCTAATTTACACTGATATTTTTTCTCTGCAATTTCAGGGGTTTCAGAGCTTAAACCAGGAGTGCCTGAGTCAGAGGCTGAGATCTAGCTTAGCAGATGGCCTTGGGCATTACTGCGCATGGGTGTGTGCACATCTGTGTTTTCCAGCTCAGGGCCCTCTTCAATCTCAAAAGGGACAGTGGGGATAAACAACTGAGGGGCCTTGGCAAGCCAAATGAAGCTTTGCATTTGGTACTTCAGGCTTTTACCTCAAGCTACTGACCTTTAGGGCCTTAAGATGGAGGGACACCCCCCCCCCCCAGCCTACAAGTGTGCCAGCCTCAAACACGCACATATGATTCACATCATCAGTGGTCATTGCTTTCCTTGCTTTCACCTGGTCTTTGCTTCCATTGTGTTTGGTGCGATGGGTGCCATTTATACAGAGTAGCAACTGTTTCACTTCTAGTTCTTGCACTTTGTTGTGTGTGCAGCTTTTATGGCTTTGCTGTACTTATGAAAGTTGCCACAGCCCCGCTCCTCTATATGGACCTATTTCAATGTAGACTCAATTTCTGCTTTATGTGGGGGGGGGGAGGGGGGATAATCCACCACTGCAACAACCTGCTGCTACGTGCAGTCAGTCTGTTCATAGAAAGTAACCTGGCAAAATCTTTCCATCATTTGAGATGGAGAAAGAATAAAGTAACCCAGCTAGACTTGGGGACCCCCTGACCTTTTACATAACAACAGAGATGGGTGCTTGCAGTCTCATTCATGCTGCTCAGGAAGCCTGTCTAAAACCAAACATCTGCAAAGTGCCTTGTGATCAGGCCCTTTGGCATTTAATCACTAATCTTGTGCAATAGAGAGCTCAAGGCAAAACTGAGGAAGAGAGCGGGTGCACAGCACGCTGAGTGTTTCAAGAGACATCCCGCGTTTATAGAATCAACAAAAGCTGTGAAAATAGACATTGTTGTCTTGTCCAAAATAATAATAAAAAACCACCACTGTGGCCCTGTCAAGGTTTCCAGAGCAAGCTTGTTCGAAGCAGTGGCACTTACTGGAAGGGCAGGGTCAATCAGGTTCCTGTGGTGGAGGCTGGATAGAACTCACCCAAGAAGCTGTAGTCTCAGCAACATGCAGACGCCTTCTGAAGGCTGGCTGGTCTGGACCTGTTGTTAACATTGGCTGGCCATTCTAAGCAGCTGCCTGTGTTCCTTAAAGGACCACTGCCCAATCCTGCAGCCTCTGGCTCCTACGGAGTGGAGTGGTGAGGGCTGCATTGGGTGGGGGTGCTCTGAATTCGAGAAGTTCAGTAAAGCCATGTTCTGTGGCTTGGAAGACTCTGGAGTAGCAGAGGGTGGTTCATCGGATGAAGCCTTCTCTCAAAGTCTTTCTCTTAGCCAGAAGGGTATTGAGGCCAGAGAATATGAAAATAATGCTTATACTAGTATCCATTGATCATTTGTACAAATTACAACTGAAATCAGAAATGCTATTGCAGTTTAGTACTTGTGATCATTGCTGCTAGAAATCATTGCTGTAAGAAATCATTGCTTTAAAACGTTCTTTCAGTACACTGATTCCCACAAGCCTCATGACGACTCTCCTCATCCTCGCTGTTACCTCTACTAGAACAAGTGGCAGGCTGCAAGGATTGTGATTGACCTAGCCCACATGGAAGAAAGTTAATGATGGTGACTGAATTTGTTGCATATTGTCTGGCATAATGCTAACCAAAAATGTTTGGGGTGTAAGTGAGAGGATCTGAGCATGCACTATTACAAAACAGAAATAATTCTATTGCAAACGGTACTTTGTCCAGACTTTTCATCTGTTGAATCCAGGAGGATGTAGCTTTTTGTCCTACTTCGAGAGGCAGGTGGCATTACATCACAGCCTGGATATTAATGCCATTTTTAAGCAAAGGAACACAGGTGTCAGTAGTTCAGGAGCATGGCAGGCTATATATCATTCTATGTAGGCCACATACTATTTGAAATGACAAGCAAGAAGTATTAATTCTTCACAAGCTGGCTACCTGAAGTGTACACGCTCGTAAGAGAAGATGTGTAAAGGACTATCTTTTTCCTCTGTTCAGCAAGCTCAGGGCCCACATGGTTACCTCAGATACTTGCAGGGAGGGCTCTCCTGCAATAGTGGTACTAGACAAAGAGCTGACGACATTATCCAGAATGTCAAGGCAGTTAGAGGTGAAATCGAAGAAGAACCTACCACACAGCTCAACCCCATTAGAGCAACTCACCTCTCTGACAGGCCACATGCAGAGCATTGGGCAAACATCTGTCACAGCGTTTAATGTGACTGCTGACTTGCCAATGAAATTGAAGCATGTGAGGCGTATAAACAAGAAACTTATTAGTAAGTTGGATGACTTGGAGAAGTGAAGTTGCTGGAATGATTTACGTTTCACAGGCTTCCCAGAATGAGTAGAAGATGCTAGCCCAGAGCGGTTCTTGCATAATGGTCTCACAGAACACTTCCCAGATATACCAGCAGAAATGCTGGCAGTAGAGCAGGCCCAGAGATTGAGACTCCCCCTCACCCTTAAGGCAAGTAAATCAAGACACGTCATTGCATTCTTCATTTTCCCCGGGGCCGAAGTGGGAAATGTAGTCTTCCCTCTAGCAAGTTTTTATTTAACAGAATTCATGGTACCAAGATCCAGATATTTCAGAAACTCCCCAGTTAAAGCCTGCGACAACAGAGAGCTAAGTTCTGACCAGTTTACATTTGTGAAGGAAGGCTTTTGTATGTGCATTTTCACCGGGCACGTTTACAAGGCTTTTGACGAACACACACATAATGTGAGAAACCTGTGCAATGAGGTGTGGATGGCAAGAAGAATGTGCACGCACCCGCACGACCCCTGGCCCAACGCTGCATGTGGCGGCCCTCGAGGCCAAGTAGGAAGCTGACCCCTGCTGTCCCCTACATAAAAAGTTTGTTTTATTTCTAGCAGTTAATGTAGTTTGGACAAGCAAGTGGGCACAATATGATGTTCCTACTCATCAAGAATGAGTGTCTAAAATGTGGGTGTTCTTATTCTCTTGTTCCTATTTATTTTAGTTATCTTTCTTCTGAAAACATCAATAAATATAACAAAAGGAAACAATAAAATGAAAGAAAATAAACTGCAGCCGGTCCAAAACACAGCTGCTAAATTGTTGACTGGGACCGTCCGTATGGCACACATCTCGCCAGTTTTTAAACAATTTCACTGTCTGCCAGGCCTGTTTCAAACATAACTCGAAAGGGCTCATAGTTGCCTTTTCACTCCCTCTACCACCTTGTGGTGAGATGCTTCCCTACTTGTTGGATGCAATAGCTACTCTTCCTGATGGCTAGATAAGTGACTGTTTTATAAATAGCCTTTCTATCCATCATAAGATCTCCGAGATGGCTTGCCAGCATTAAAAAAAAATGAAATGGCAATTAAACCTAAGAGTATTAAAACAATTAACTAATTTGCATTTCTAGGTCTATGTAACTCTTAATACATAACTATATTTTCCCTTTGTGTTGGTAAATATCATTATATGTTGTGGACTCTTTGCAGTGTCAAGGCAAGAACTGGGCAGCCCTCAGCCACAGAAAACTACACTGGTGCCAGGTCAACAGAACTGAAATGAGACTCAATATAAGTAATGGGGAAGTGAAACGTAAAGAGATTTGGATTATTGGGCAGTTTAAAGGTGCAATAAAAAGACAAGAAATCCAAACTTCACATGTATACCAAGTGGGAGTCCAAACTGATTTTGGCTAGCCAGGAGAAAGAATGAGCAATTATTTTAGAGGGCAGGTTTCTCATTTTCCAGCCGCTTAAGTTGACCCCACCCATCCTTCCTCAAAATATCCATCCATACAATAAATACCACATTGGGTCATAGTAGAAATAACCACGTTGTGATTAATTGGACTTTTAATTTTTTAAAAATTTCTTGCATTTTTGTAAAAGTTGGCTAACAAAATCTGGATTAAAAACAATTGTAATTATGACATAACATAAAAACAAAAAAAAATTAAAAACATGGTTTACAATGCAACAATAAAAGAAATAAACAGCACCAACAAATAATAATAATAAAAACACCTGCAACAGACCAGCTTATATGCCCAAAGGCTTTGCCTGAATAAACATGTCTTTGCCTGCTGGTGAAAGGGCAGCAGAAGGACAACCTACCCTCCCTCAGAGGCCCAAGTTCCTGAACCTAGGAGCGCCCATCAAGGAGTCCGTCTTTTGCACCCCCAACAAGAGTGCCTCTTAGGGTGGCAGTACCAAGGGAAAGGTGTCCCCTGAAGATCTTAAAACCTGGGCAGGTTCCTCCTATGGGAGACAGCAGGTCTTCCAGATAGCCTGGTCCCATTTCAGGTGCAGAGAAGTCTTTGTTCTTTTGCTGCACTGTGTGTAACGTGTTCAGGATTGGGTTGTCGCCACGACTGATATTGGCATTTCTATAGCCGAGGAAGTTTAGCGGGAACCCTTCCCCCATCGTCCCAATGCACATGTCCCTAGTAGGTTCTCACTTATTCCCCCAGTACATTGAGACCAACATTGAAGCCTTGAAACCAAGAGGAACCTTAGGTACTCAACGTCAAACTCGAGTATGACACCAAAGGGAGGTGGGTTGTGTGAATGCACAAATGACCAGACGAAGAACTACAATTACAGGTAGGCAACCTGTCTTTCTTCTTTGTGGTCTCTGTGCATCACACACATGGGCGAGTAGCAACTTGATTTACTGTTGGTGTCCTGTTGAAGAATAGATGACAGTACCAAAGGACTGAAGGAGCAGTCAGCCCTGGCCCGAATATCCAGCCAATAATGCAAAATAAATGTAGATGAATTTGACCAGGTGACAAATTCGACCAGTTCAGGATTGAGCAACGGAGGGGAAGTGCTAAATTCTGGATCCCCCAGAGGAACTGTTTTGCTGTTGGATGTGAAAAAGCTGAAAACCCTTCTACCATCCTGTGGCAGATAAGTAGACCCTTGAAGTAGACCCTCGAAGAAGAAAGCTTGAGGCTCTGTCAAACAGTGGGTGGGAACAGCAGCACTCAGTGCAATGAGCACCTAGTGGGATCAAATCCTTGAAAGTGGAAAAGGTAAAAGCAGTCCATTTCCCCGCATAGGAATGCTGCATTAAAAGCTTGCAAGCAGCGTCGAGTATCCTCTGGAGTGGAGCCAGCATGAGCTTGATCACCGGATTTTCTATACTCTCATGTGAAGTGTTAGAAGGTGTGGAATCCTGCCCTGTTCTCTGGTGTGGAAGTGCACTATTGACAGAAGCTGAATGTAGCATCCCTGTGCCATCCAAGAGACCGGTGTGAACCAAGGTTCGCGTGGCCACCACAGGGTGATCAAAATGCACCATGTGCCATCTGACCCAATCTCTGGCAGAACATTAGTGATAAGTGGAAATGGGAATTTCCTTGAAACACTGGCAATTTGCTTTTCAAAAATTTCATCCTCATCTTCTCCTTGATTGGGTAGTCTGGAGAGTCAAGGTGAGCAATGGGAGGGATCTCGTACCTCCCTGCTTGTTCAGGTATGTGATCGGTATTGTTTGAGGTGATCTGGTCTACTGCCCTTGATTCTAGTAAATTGTTGTGATTGATGGATTCATTGGGCAACCACTGACTGTGAGGCCCAAGTAATGGGCTCCCCATCCCAAGAGCAACACATCCATAGTTACTACTTGGGATGGCGAGGGCTGGAGGAAAGGCATGTCTTGTGTTAAGTTGCCTGATACCACCCACCATTGAAGGGACTCCCAGATCTCCAAAGGGAGCTGAAGCGTGATCCGGCGAGTGTCCTGATCAGTATCAAGATTGCATATAATTCAATTCTGTAGTAGTCTCATATGCAGGCAGGTGTAGTGGACAACTGCAGTTGTCGCAGCCATCAAGCTGAGGAGATGCTGGAGTTTGAAGGCTGCTGTGGATCTCTGAATGACAAACTCTGCCACTAGTGACACCAACTTCAGAGTAGGCTGAAGGTGGGACTTCTCCCGGTTGATGTAGAGGCCCAATGTTTTGAGAAGACTGCAAGTCATCTCTATGGACCGAGGAAGCTGACACCTGGTCGACACTATTAATAGGCAATTGTCTATAGATTGACTTGCACTCCATGTACCTGAAGGTGAGCACAGACCCATAGCCATGCATTTTGGAAATACTCTCAGAGTGCTTTCTAGGCCACAAAGCAGGGCCCAAAACTGACAGACGTCTGTCCTGATCACAAAGTGAAGGTAGTGGTGATGTGACTCTGCTATCATGATATGAAAGTAGGCATTTTTCAGGTTGATTGAGGAGAGCCAGTTTCCCCAGGAGAGGAAGGATAGAAAACAGGGAGACCATACAGAACTTTCTGGGTGTGATGTAGGTGTTCACGTCTCAGAGGTCCAGGATTGGACTAAGCCCCCCATCTTTCTTTGGCACTGTGAAGTACCTCAAATAGAACCCATTGCTGAGGTGACACTGCAGAATGGCTTCAATGACACCCTTCTACAATAGCACCTCAACTTCCTGGTGGAGAACCGTTGAGGGAGGAGTTACCAGCATGGTTCCGAGTGCAGGAGAGCATCGAACTCTGGATGATGGAAAGTACCCAAGAGTTTGGTTCAGGTGGGGAGGAATGAGGAAAGATGAGTGCTGAAAATGGGTGCTTAAGCAGAGGGACAAAGTGGGGGGGGGACTAATTCAAAGGCAACATTGTTGCTCCCATCACCCTTGCAGAGGAAACTGCAGAACTTAAAAGTGGAAAATTGCTTTTTGGCTACTGAGGGCCGTTGGCATGGCTGTTGCAATGAACCTGTCTGTTGGTACGGGTACTGAGCAGCAGATGCTGGAACCAGCTCAGCAATGGGCAAAGCCGGCCAAGGAAAGAGGCAGGGCCTTTTGGGGAAAGGCTTGCAGGCTGAATTAGGCCTGCGGGCTGGAGGATCCACCCCATCCTAAAGGATCGAATTTGCAGTCAGGGGGTGCATATTGATCCAGTTTTAACTGTTTTACTGTGTTTGTTACCATGCGATTTATTAGCTGCCTTGAGGCTTATGCAGAAGATGGAATTTAAATCCCATAAATAAAAGATACCTTATTTATTTTAGTCAATTTATATCCTGGCTTTCCAGCAGAAGATGCCCAAGTTGGCTAACAACACAAAACTTTAAAAAATTATATTAACATCAAAATAAATCAAGACAGGGTTAACGAACAGAGCATCAATGAAATAAGCATGAGGCAAACAGACAGCAGATAAAATATCAGATAAAATTAACCTGCCAAGTTAATAAATGACTGCAGGAATGGACATCTTCAAAAGGCAGGAAAAAGTCCTATAGTATATACAAACCGATACAATACCAATAAGCTGCTAGCAGATTCCAGTGGCATACAATGGCCCTGAGCAGATTCTGGTCAGTTTATCTATGGGATTGAAAGATCACTTTCTACAGATTAAATGCAGTCCCCTGATCTAATCTGGTGATCAGGGCTCTGCTGTTGCTTGGACCTCACTAGCTCCCGTGGATAGGAGTGTCTGGAGGACTGGAGAAGGAAGCGTCTGTGGACAGAGCAGGGGTGGGGGGAACAGCTTGGAAGGTATTTTGTAATGAAGATTGTGGGGAGTGTATTTCAAATCCTTTCAGAGAGAGAAGTCATGGGGGCGTGCCTTCTCCTGTGGTCATGCATGCCTTTGTATAGCATGCCCTCTCCATTGATTCCTGCAGATGCCTAACCAGCTGGAGGTGAGAGAGAGCAGAAGAAGAGCCCTGTTGGATTAGGCATAAGGTCCATCTATTCCCACTTCCTGTTTCTGACAGTGGATAGCCAGACCTTCGGGTATCTAGGGGAAACAGAACACTGGAATAGAAGAGTCTTTGGTCTTTATCTAGAAAGTCTGGTTCTGTTATTCCTGAACTGTAATTGGGTTAAGCATCTGAGAACCTTAAAATCTTCCCCTTTTTACAGAAGCTCTTACAATTTAATCTCACAGCTGGTTGCTGCAGGTTTTAGTACAAAGGCTTTAGAACGTAGACTCATAGAAGAGTTGGAAGGGGCCTCTAAGGCCATCGAGTCCAACCCCCTGCTCAATGCAGGAATCTACCTTAATGCATCCCTGACAGATGGTTGGGAGAGCCCATCACCTCCCTAGGTAATTGGTTCCATTGTCGTATTGCGCTAACAGGAAGTTTTTCCTGCTGTCCAGCCAGAATCTGACTTCCTGTAACTTGAGCCCATTATTCCGTGTCGTGCATTCTGGGTTGATCGAGAAAAGATCCTTGCCCTCCTCTGTGTGACAACCTTTCAAATATTTGCTATCATGTCTCCCCTCAATCTTCTCTTCTCCAGGCTAAAGGTGTCCAGTTCTTTCAGTCTCTCCTCATAGGGCTTTGTTTCTAGACCCCTGATCATCCTTGTTGCCCTCCTCTGAACACACTCGTTTGACTCTGCATCCTTCTTGAAGTGGGGTGCCCAGAACTGGACGCAATACTCAAGATGAGGCCTAACCAGTGCCGAATAGAGGGGAACCAGTACCTCGCGTGATTTGGAAGCTATATTTCTATTAATGCAGCCCAAAATAGCATTTGCTTTTTTTGCAGCCACATCACACTGTTGGCTTATATTCAGCTTGTGATCTACAACAATTCCAAGATCCTTCTCGCTTGTAGTATTGCTGAGCCATGTATCCCCCATCTTGTAACTGTGCATTCGATTTCTTTTTCCTAGGTGTAGAACTTGGCATTTATCCCTATTAAATTTCATTCTGTTGTTTTCAGCCCAGCGCTCCAGTCTATCGAGATCACTTTGGAGTTTGTTTCTGTCTTCCAGGGTATTAGTGATCCCACCCAATTTTGTATTGTCTGCAAATTTGATAAGCATTCTCTGCACCTCCTTGTCCAAAACATTAATAAAAATGTTGAAGAGCACTGGGCCCAGGACTGATCCCTGCGAGATCCCACTTGTTACCTCCCCCCAGTGGCATTGACAGTTGCTTGTCACTTTTTATATTATCGATCTTAACTTTTATGTCAATTGCTTTGGATTTTTATAAGAAAAGCACTACGCAAACAGAGAAGAATAATGGCAAGAAATGTTTAACATTACAGACCATATAGTAAAGGCCAGGGCACTCAATATGTTGCTTAACATGTTCACATCAGAGATAGCCATAGTTGGTAAAAATTGATTTTAAAAATTGGATTTTTGAAATTTACATCGGATTTCAAAATTTTCTTAAAACAATTAGTAAAAAAAAGAGCCTAGGTCAAAGCTATCATCATGAATACTAATTATGCAACTTCTAATTCTATTTTATGACTACGTTAAGCGCAGTTTATGGAGATGGGAGATAACCTGATCAGTCCTATTCTGCACTGCAGGTGGTGTACAGAAATCTATGCTTTCTTTCTCTCAAGGCCTTGCCTCTTTCTAAGTGCAAAGATAGAGAAGGTCAATGAGTAGAGAATTTGGGGAGATGGGAGTAGATCTGAACAAGGAGGAGTCTGGATATAACTGCTAGGGCGAGCGGAGGGGAATAGAAAGTGAAACCAAAAGTGAACAGAACATATTAATGCAGTCCCCGCTCCTTTGTTTTTATACTTGCTGTGGTTGAAATTACTTAAATTTTATTTTTTTAAAGAGCTTTTTCTAAAAAATGAAATAGTTAAGCATTCAAAAACCTATGTGTGTGTTTTGTTAGTGTTATTTGTTGCAGAAGAAAATTAACCAGATAATAAACTATCTTAGTACAATTTAAAAGCCTGTTTAGTGGTGGTGATTCTGGCACATCATGACAAAAATATCATGCTTAATTGAACAGTTGGAGCTGGCAAATCTCCTGAACGACTTCACAAGTTCATTTTGCTTTACTACTAAAATGACCAAATTATCCCATTTTTGGATGAAAATTAATATGAAAACAATTCAGAATGATTGCTTACTCTGAATATGTATTAAGATTATATTAAACAATAATGTACTTCTATTAAAAATATTAAATAGAATTTTCCTCACTAGTGATTTAACTTGTGATTTAAATCATTAAAATTGAGCCCTTCAGAGAAGTGATTTAAACCAATTTGATTTAAATCAAGCCAACCCAGGAAAAAAGGAGCCATTCCACACCCGAACCCCCAAATCTTATGATTCTTGGAATAAGTGTTTCAAAGGAGAAGTGCACCTCACATAATTTATAAATGAAATAGAACGTTGATACCTGGATTTAAATATGAGGATGCTGACTGACAGATGGGCATCAATAGGTGGGTAGACAGGTGGAAAGGGACTTGTGGCTCCTGGTTTTCTGGCTCAAAGTAGAAAGTTAATTGTGGCTGGATGTGTTGCTCTGGCTCCTTTTGGGGGGGGGTTGTAACAGGGAGGGGCAGCTTCATTCATTAGATCTTGCTGTATTGCTTCAGTGTGTTGGGGGAAATCGGCAGACCACAAATGGTATAAGGCCTCCTTCCCTAAATTGGTGCCCTCCAGATGTGTTTGACTGCAACCTCCATCATTCCCAGGATGGGAGAGGCTGATATACAGGAAGACAGGTGGAAATAGCAGAACATTTCAGGGACAAGACAAGTGTGCATGTACTAATTAGGGACTTTTGAATTGCATTGATGCTATGGGAAAACTCTTTTATGTTTTTAGGTGGAGAAACTGAAACAACTTCCTTCTAACTCCTATAGTGGCACTAGCCTTGATCCTGTTTCAAAATGAAAGGGCAGGAGCCTTGATAGACTTTTCACGAAAACATTGGCGTAGCATAGTGGCTAAGAAGATGCAGCACTAAGAATCAGGACGTCCCTGGCTTGAATTTTGCCTCTGCTCTTAACTCACTAGATGCTCTTGTGTAAGCCATTCTCTCTCTCTCTCTCTCCCACCTAGCCTCAGTCTCCCTATCTGTAATATGAGAGGTAGTACTGACTTATCTTACAGGGCTGTTGTGGAGATTACAAAAAGATAATGCATGTGAAGTGCTTCAAACACTTGAAAGTGCTGTGATGATGATGATAATGATAAGAGCTTGTTCACTTTCTAGTGCTAGTGAGAAATGTATCTAGGTCAAGGAAAAGAGCATAAAACATTGCTGTGACATTGGGTAGCCTTGTGTATACACACTCAGGCTGCAATCCAAGACCCATATACCTGGAAGTAAGTCTCATTGACTCTCATGAGCTTACATCTGGGTAGACATACAGGATTGCATTGTCACTCACTGTAGAAAACTATAGATATTTTAAAGGGTTTCATGTGTGTTTATGTGGATTAACTCTCATCCTTGCAGAAAGTACATCATTAAGAACAAAATATACTAGTTCTAAAGCTACTCAGTGCAAATAATAGGAATTATTCAATATATGGCCATAGTAGCCAGACCAACCTGCACACCTGTCTATTACAGCAGCACTGGCTGTGTTTCTGGAGGCCAATTTTGGCCCTTTCCAGGAAATGGCTCAAAGTATTACAAAATTCAGGAGGAAAAAAACACAGGCTGCAGCTCTCTAGGCCAATTTGAATCATTCTTTCAGAGCCTCATCAGACGAGGGGAAAATCACATTTCCCTACCATTGCTTTGCCTCCTGCTTCTGTCCCACAATAGCGATGAACAGCTTCCTCTTTCTTCACATGGGGAAGAAAGAAGAAGCAAGCAATGACCACACGGCCCATTCAGTGGGTGTTTTTATCACGCTGCTTTTCCGGCACCCAGCAGGAAATGGCAGTAGGTCTTGTTATAATAAAACAAATTGAATTGTCCGGGTCTTTTTTTTTTTTTTGACGGAAAAAAGTGCAGGAGAAGCAGGAGACTCTCAGGAGGCGGATGGTGTTGTCAAAAGGACTCACGAACATCCGTGAGTGGCCAGTAATGAGCATGCTATAAAATGCTTGCCTGATGACTCTTTCAGTCTACTGCCCTTAATGGCATCTAACATCTGCCACGCCTTCAGTTGGCTTAGCTCATAGCAAGGCCATCTCCGGCTGAAAACTCCTGGTGCAGGTGCCCCATATGTCCTTATTCATCAGTGCATTGCATTGCTTTTAAGCAAGCCTTCCAGTGACTTCAGTGGAGCTTATTTACATGCAAGTGTGCTTAGGATAATGTCTCACGACTAACAGGAGGCTCCACCAAGATTTTATGGATCTGTTCAGTACTTGGACATTGACGACTCTTCAGTTTTATGATGATGATGAAATGGATTACATGTTCATCATAGTAATGAGTGCATTAAGAATGCATGATGCTGATGATTCCATCTATGTCCATGCTGCTTTTCCCAAGTAATCCAAACAAAAAGACAGGCCCCTGCCTCAAGAAGTTTACAATTTAAGTATCAAGAATGGGGGAGACCACACAAGGGAGTGAAGGGATGGGTGAGGCAAGGAAAACAAGGGTTGATATCATTAAATGCCACCACACATACTTTAGGTTTCACTACCTTTGAAGAGAAGCATGGACGGGTTCAGGGTTTGTTTGAATGGTACATTGAGCCAGGGCAAAGTACAATGCCCAGTCCAAAGAGACCCTCTAAAAGGAAATAAGGAGAAGCCTGCACTGGTCAATACTTGTGCCAGTTTGTTGTGTGTACACAGATGCATCCACACATGCTGTTGAACTGAAGGGACCACAAAGAAATTTGTGCATGTCTCTTCTGTCCTTCATTTTGGGTTATGCAGGAAACAGAGGACTATCTCTTTACAGAGAGGAGCTGGTAAACAACTCATGTTGGCTTTCATGTGGGGTTGGGTAATGAAAACATCAGACTAGAAAGACAAGGAGATATCTTCCAGGGTCCTTCAGCCTTCAACTGTTCTGTGTTTCTGCTCCATTCCAAGTTTTCCTGCTTGGGATAATAAGATGTGAGTGTCCCATAGCAGAAAAACCAGATTTTCCCAATTGAATTCATGTCCTTTTTTCTCTTCTGTTCCACTATCTTAACAGGTGGAGACTGAGTAGCTTAAAGAATCATATGTGAAAGGAAACCCAAATACATACAGCTTCAGCTGCATCTGATGGCATCACTGCAGCAACTGGAAAATGCAAGTAAACCTAAAGTGCAGCAGAAGCAAGTGCATCTCCTTACCTTTGTGCAGAAGAGAGTGACAGAATTATGCAAGAGAGCAAAGGGGTGCAGCATTTGACACATTTAACCACTTAGTGGGAAAGGGAAGCTTCTCTTCCATAACAGGAATGTGCAACTCTTTACCCTCAGAAAATGGGAGTGCCATGAGCTCTCTTGACATGATTGTCCACTTGTGGTTGTGTGTTATGGCTCTGTAATCCTGCTGGGACCGGACATCTTGGCACATGGCCATTGGGGGCAATTACATATTGGAGCGTGTTCTTTCCCCCCGTTTCCAGAACTGTATTCCTGTCATGAGGTTTATAGCAGTTCTTTCTTAGATAGCCCCATAATCTCCAGATAGCCTCTTTGTTAGTCTCTGCTGTATCATGGGATGTAGGCAAAGTTCTGAGGAGAAAGAGGCAGCGCGGCGGTCCCGGAGAATTGACCGCCACCTGCGCTCTGAGAGTCAGCGACAACGGCGCGAGATCAAGCTCCTTCTCCTTGGCACCAGCAATTCTGGCAAAAGTACCATTGTTAAGCAAATGAAAATTATTCACAGTGGAGGCTTTAACTTGGAGGCTTGCAAGGAGTACAAGCCTCTGATTATCTACAATGCCATTGACTCCCTCACACGTATCATCCGTGCTCTGGCTACCCTTAAGATCGAGTTCCACAATCCTGATCGAGCTTATGATGCGGTACAGCTGTTTGCTTTAACGGGTCCTGCCGAAAGCAAAGGAGAGATTACGCCTGAGCTGCTTGGTGTCATGAAAAGGCTCTGGGCTGACCCTGGCGTGCAGGAGTGTTTCTGTCGTTCCAACGAATACCACCTAGAGGATAACGCTGCCTACTATTTGAATGATCTAGAAAGGATTGCTGCATTAGACTACATCCCTACTGTTGAAGACATTCTGCGCTCTCGGGACATGACTACGGGCATCGTGGAAAATAAGTTTACTTTCAAAGAGCTGACTTTCAAAATGGTGGATGTGGGCGGGCAGAGGTCTGAGCGCAAGAAATGGATCCATTGTTTTGAGGGGGTTACAGCAATAATTTTCTGTGTGGAGCTGAGTGGATATGACTTGAAGCTGTATGAAGATAACCAAACAGTAAGTCTATATTAGATTTTTCTTTGCCAGTCTTTATAGTTTTGTTTCTTGGATTATGATAGTACTTATGGGCTCCAGGCAGGCTGCTTAGTTTCTGTTCTGAGTGCTTAATATGAATGGGCCCCAGAAACAACAGCTTTGTATCATAACACTCCTTATTTTTCCCTTGTAGTTATAGAAGATAGAAGCCTTCCATGTAGATTGGCTTCTGTGACCAAGGAGAAATGATTTTTTTTATCATCCAAGAGAGTAGGACTTGCTAGTGGCTGAAGCTTCATTGCTGTCCTATTTCCTAAGCTCAGTAAAGATAGATTCCCTTTGCAAAAAGGCACCGATCTGACAGCCGCTTATAGCTGGGATATTGTGTTCCTCCTATTGCAGCTACTGTTGCCACATAGGTAGGGAAAAGTGTAAGGTATTCTAGAAGGATTTGAACATTTTCTGTTAAAAAGAACTTCTGGAAAGTCTTTGAAGCTTCACAATTAAGTTGTGCATTTAATGTTTTTTGCTGCTTAAAATGGCTCTCATTTGCCTGAGTTGATCGGCTTAGCCTCTTGAGCGGGTCTTCTTAAAGTGTCATCCAAATACTGATTTATGCTGTTAACTAAACAATTTATCTCCATATCATAAAAACTGACTGTCTTTATGTTCTTTAGAATACTAATACCAGCTTTCAGTTTTCTTGAGCAACCAAATACAGTAATTTCCGAGGTAGTTAGTTGCATATGTAAAAGTGTGTGTGTGTTTATCTGTGCATTTACCCTCTTTCGCTTGACCTTCGTCAATTTTGTTTGTGCTTTGGTCATCAGTTACTTTGTTATACAATGTTCTTCATACAGAAAATTGCATTTAACTGCATTCAGAGTTATTCCTATTACAGTTATGCACTAAGTGAATGAAAAATGGCTATTAAGCTGGGCTTTGGTGGAAACTGCGTGGCGTTTCCTGTGAGCCGCTTCACAGAGCTGCAGTCCTAGGTCCACCCCCCACGTTGTTGCATGTTGAGCTTGCTGAGGACTTTCAGAACTGGGGTAGAAGAGAGGCAGCCAAGGAGCTCAGGTTCCTTCCTTCTCTACTGACGGGCTCCCCTCCCTTTCCCTTCTTCTGTTCACCTGAAGTGCTTCAGGAAGCTTGGAGGGTCTTTTTAAGCCTCTGAGATGCGAATCCCTGTCGGGATGGCAAGAAGAGCTCGGTGTTCCTAACAATATGCTCCTGATGATTATAATTCAGCTTCGTGTCCATAGAAACTGAGGAAAATCTACAAGCCTATGATGGATTTTGAAACAAAGCACTTTTTATACAATGCAGGAAATGCATCCTTTTCTGTAGGATGCAATTAAGTAGTAATATGAGACTCTATTTATAATTGATGTGCAATTTTAGAGAATGACAAGCAGCCAGAGCTGGGCATAAGAGCTGTTTCATTCAGACAGATCTTTCTGCTGTAGCAAATGACAAGAGATGATGAAGTGTCATTTCAAATCATATTATAATAGGTAATGTGGTTTTGGAGAAGAGGGCCTAAATGAGTAATGGTTTAATGGTCTTGCGTATCTTGATGTCACTGTGGTATTGCAGACAATAGAGGTCAACACAACTTTTCTGGATCAAGATTACAATTGGCCAGCAGAAACTAGCCAACTGGACTTGATTTGGAGCAGGGCAGGGCTCTAGATCAAGTCCAGATGTTTGTACTTCAACTACCAGAAGCCCAAAACATCTGGAGATCTACTTTCTACTAACCCGTGATCTAAAGCATTTGTATAATCAAGAATGAGAGTAAGACAGGCAAACGTTTACCAATGCCTATTGAAATGAGACTACATGAGGAAAATTTTGTTAATTCAAAATATTGGGAAATTTAGCTAAGTTGATTTTCGAACAGTGGGCCTACTGTTCTCGTTTCTCCTTTTTTCTTTCAGTTCCCCTGTTGCATGCTTTCTTGCAATGTTTAACTTTAAAAGACCCTTTCTGTACATTTAAACAATTTAAAAAATGCAGTTTTCTCCTCAGATGTAATTGGTGAAGAGACTCCACCCCCCTCCTGGCCCCTGGCATAAGTCTAGATTGAGAAAAACACCCAAGTTGTGAACTTGATTGACTCATCCAAGTGAGAGAATTTACCAGCCACCATAATTTCTGTTTTCTAGATTCAGCTTGAGGCGAGTAGATAATTTTTTGAAAAGGGAATTGACAGCTGCCTCCTGCAGGCAATTGGGCATCCTCCCTCCCTCTGGAAGATCTTCACCAGCCAAAGTCCCAACCTCTTCAAGGTGCTGTGACCAACCAGTATGGGCAAAAGTCCAAGTTACTTGCCCAGGTGCCCTTTTAAATCTGGTGGGCAAAACAGGTTGAAAATTATCAAAAAACAGGCTTCCCTGATCTGGTGCACTCCGGATGGCCATTGGCCATTCTGGCTGGGAATGATGGGAGCTGCAGTCCAACACATCTGGAGGTCACCAGGTTGGGGAAGTCCCATCTAAAAAATGCTTAATGACACCTCAGCCTCTGACTGTGCCAGTGTACTTAGCAAAAGTTGGACCACTGTACATGACATGTTGCTTCCAGTCCCAGTTCTGACAGAACTGAATTAAAATTAGCCATAAATCAGTTTTATTGGAAACCATACGCCACACGACCTTTCATTCATTCATGGTGCGATTTTTGTCATTGTTCACTAGCCAGCTATTGCACTGAGCCATGAGCCTTCAGGAGAATGTGTGCGGCGGTAGGCCTTGCTAATACCTGTGCAAGTTGCTTAGTGGAGCAGTCCTTGGAGAGATGCTGCTGAAAGCCCTTGAAAATGCTGCTGACCCTTGTGGTAACCCTCGACTGCCCTTGATAGGAAACGTAATGAGGAAAATGTGTGCCTCACGTAATGAGCAAATATATATCAGCCTAAAACGAAATTTTCCATTCTGTTTAAGCTTTTTCTCCTTTGCCATCAGCTCCATCTTGGTCAGGAGACATTGGATGGAGGCCTAAATATACTTTTAGCAGGGAGTAAGGCCCATTGAAATCAGTGGGATTTTTGAGTAAACATGTTATGGTGAAACTGCAAGTCATAATGCTGAATGTAATATTTTCATACAGCAGCAGCCTATAATGTTATAAGCAACTTCTTTTTGGGATGAGGTAAAAGATAAACTAGCAACCATACAAAGTAATACATTTATGCAATAGAAGATGATCAGCACATGGCAGTGGTTAGAATAATGAAAATATTGTGCATTTAATATTTAGTGGATTTGCCAAGTAGGTGCATATTAAACCTGGAGAAAGCTGAAGTGTGGAATATAACCATCCATGACAGAGGGATGCATAATCTTGGCTTCTAGAATCATAGAATAGTAGAGTTGGAAGGGGCCTATAAAGCCATCAAGTCCAACCCCTTGCTCAGTGCAGGAATCCACCTTAAAGCATCCCTGACAGATGGTTGTCCACCTACCTCTTGAATGCCTTTAATGTGGGAGAGCCCATGACCTCCTTAGGTCATTGGTTCTATTGTTGTACTGCTCTAACAGTCAGGAAGTTTTTCCTGCTGTCCAGCCAGAATCTGGCTTCTTGTAAATTGAGCCCATTATTCCACGTCCTGAACTCTGGGATGATCAAAAAGAGATCCTGGCCCTCCTCTGTGTGACAACCTTTCAAGTATTTGAAGAATCCTATCATGTCTCCCCTCAGTTTTCTCTTCTCCAGGCTAAACATGCCCAGTTCTTTCAGTCTCTCCTCATGGGGCTTTGTCTAAGTTAAAGACAAACTGGAATACAGTCGAGATAAGAATTTCATGCAATTGTTTAGTGTGAAGGTGCTGTACATCCCAGCTGAAAAGTAGAAATTGGTACAGTACCATATTTTACATGTTATTTTTAAAAATAAAGCTTATATTGATCCACCTCAGACAATCAAACAGGTACCGTGGCTTACACTGTGGGTTGCAGCATGTGCTGATGGCCATTTTGAATATTTAGGCTATGACTATGGCTTGTTGTGTCATCCGAATCCAGCAGAGATGGGTTGTGCAAGGAATAAACAACCCTCCCATAACCCTAAAACAGGCCACAGATTCTGTAAGAGTTGTTTAACCTTTACACAATCCACCCCTGCCAGGTTTGGTCGGCAACAACAAGCTGCACTTGTGGCATGAATTTTCAAGATAGTACCTGCTGGTGATGCAGCTCAAATAAGCCACAACGACCATGCAAACCCGGCCACTGGATGGCCAGAGAAGAGGGTCAGGTTATATTGTCCAAGATGAGACGATGAATTTTAGACATTTAATTAGAGGAATCAGGGCTCACTCAGCATGACACCAGTGGCTGTATGTATAGCTCTCAGCCCACACTTCTGTGGCAACCTCCTGGAACCTCTGCTTAGACCAGGAGTAGGCAATCTTGTTGGGCCCGTGGGCATATTTGGCAATTTAAGAAACTGTTCTGGGCACCACCACAAGGTAGGCACACTGCAGATGAGAGAATAGGCCTGCAGCCACCTGCAATTTTCATTCCCTGAGAATGTCTCTGAGTCCCACATGTGGCCAGAGGCATCCATGGGACAAGAAGATGGGAGAAGGTAAAGGTCCTTGCTTTGCTTTGAAGTGATATCACCTGCCAGTAAGAATTTTGGGTTTGTTTTTTTAAAGAAGGTGGGGTAACTCTTTCTGCCTTCAGACCTCCATTCTCTAGAAAGGGCACACTGGATACCCAGAGGCAGTAAATTTCTACCAAACTCCACAGGGTCTCATTCAAGCCTGCCTCCACATGCAAGGAAGTGCCCATCTTGTCCCTAGCCTAGTGGCTTCAGGAATGCAACTCCAGTAACCTAGGAGTGCTGGAGAGGATCCTGGCACACTCAGTCAAAGTTATGGTTGCTTCCTTGGCATTCTTAAAAAAGAGATCCACTAGAGAAGATCTGAAAGATAGCTACCTAGTTGTCTATTCACACTTTCACCAGACACTATGAAATCAAATCCTTCTCTTCTGCAGAGGGTTTCTTCTGCAGGTGCATTCTCCAGAGAACATCTCCAGGAAGGGGCCGGCTTTGGGGGTTGTCTGTTGGTCCACCTGGGGATGCAGTACTTTTTCATATCTCAAAGCTAGCTGGCCTCCTGCACAAGAGGGAGAAATGGAAATTCTGTACTCACCTGTGAATTTTTGCTCTCCTCAAGTGAAGGAGGCTTGAGCTGGTCCTTCTTCCTTGGGGGCACATTCGGGTAGGCAGGCACTAACAACTTCTTTCCTTAGTTCACACTGTGTGCCAGAGTTCCGGCAGAGCAGCAGAATCGGAACAAGAGCCAAGGTTTCTAGTTTGGACGGGTGTGCTATACACACTGTTTTGATGAAAGAACTCAACTGGAGCCACCGGCAGAGGCCCTACCTCCACCAGGAAGCTGGAGATGGAGACTGCCTCCAACCCCAGGGGCAGGGCCTCGCCAAGCTAGCTGTCCTTCTTCGATGAAAGAGAACAGAAATTCATAGGTAAGAGCAGTATGTCCATGTCTTTGAGCAGCACCAGTTTTCCTTCTGTGAAAGCATCATCATGCTGTGCTTTGTGGAGGCCAATATGTGATTTGACATTTGGAGCTCAGACCCAACCTCTCACTTTAGGAAAAAGAACAGAGTTTTACGCCAAAAGACTCTTCATCCTTGCTGCAACAGACTAAGATGGCTAGTCCTCTGGAAGTGGTTTCTTCAGTTTTCCAAATGTGCCCATGGATCAAAAAAGGTTGGAGACTGCTGGGGTAGAGTGTAAATAGTTCATGTTTGAACAATGATCAGATTGGTTCTTCATTTGGCTAGAAAAGCCTCTAATGTAGAGACACTGACCGGGTTCGGACGATACGATAGTCAGAGATGGTTTAAATAGTCAACCATTGACTATTGTGTCATCTGGCGAGACTTTTCCACACCATGGTTAGTTATTTCCCTGAAATAACCAACACAAATAGTCAACAGTGTGCAGAGTTGACTATTTGCACAACATCTGGTTACCGTGTCGTGTAGCAGGGGCTCCATTGACTCTTTCACGGAGTTGACTATTTTCGTGGGCTACAGAGTCCCTTGGCAAGCGTGGCCAAAAAAGCTCTAGTCCAGCTGCCACAATTTGCTTCTGTAATCTGCCTAGCAACAGATTGCGAACACAGCTCCATCACTCCCTAACCCTGCCCACGAAATGCTGTGCGACTGTCTGATGCCTGTGCTCTTCCATGACGTGGGATGTCTGGGCTTGCAGAGTGCAGTTCAACATGCACTTCTAACGTCCCACCGTCAGTGGGCGGGATACACGCTCCTTGAAACTCCATGTCCAAGACGTGCCATGTACAATCTTTGGCCATGCTCCAACAATTTCTCACGGAGATAAAAGCATTCTCCCTTTGCCGCAATTCCAAGCAAGGATGTTCAAGGCAGCAGTTATTCTTCTCGCTTCCTCGCCGCTGTCCTTCTTCCCCAAGCTGTGCCAATTCCCATTGACTGGGTGCACGCAGGCAATCCGGCAGGAAAACCATGTCTCGCCACCACCTGTGTTTGTTGTGTGTAACTTTTGAAAGTATTCATAACACTGGCATGGCCCTGCAACTGCATTCTGCAAGCACTTCCTGCCTTCCCCAATGTCCCTGCGTAGTTCCTACAGCTGTCTCCAGGTCCCTAGTCTTTAGTCCACTGCTGCTGCTGCTGCTGAGGATCCTTCCTGGAAGATGACCCTGGAAGCTACACACTGCCCTGCAGCCTTCCAACTTCGCCAGCCTGGATCCCAGCAGCCAGGATCTCATGCAAGACAGGCTGAGGATATGGGATCACATTCCCTTTTCTCTGAAGACCTACTCTCGGGGCAACTGGTTGCCAGTCAAGAGACCTTGGGCTCTCCAGTGGACACTCCACAGGAGGACAAGGTCAGACTTAGCGCTCAGCAGTGGTCAGGAACAGAGGTGGGTGCATTCATTGAGCTCTGGAGCAGCCCAGAGGCCCAAGCTGTCATGGCCACTGCTAGGCATGACAGACAACCTCTACCCTGGGCTCTCCAGCAAGATGAAGCAACGCGGCTATGAATGCACCGCCAAGCAGTGCAGGGACAAGCTTCATGGGCTGAAGAAGAAGAAGTTCAAGGAGATTGTGACACACAACAAGATGAGTGGGGCTGGACCCTGGACCATGCCCTTCTACAATGAGCTGGCATGGTTCCCGGAAGAGCACCACAATGTCATGTCTGGATACACCACAGGGAGTGGGGTCACACTATCATTCCCTTCCCAGTCAATGACGCCAACGGCCCCTGAAGGGGCAGTCCTCAGCTCGTGATGACACCTCCAGTATCCCCGACCGAGAGCTACAACCTAAGGCCTTCAGCCACACATGGAGTCCTGTCATCAGTACGCCTACGCAGAAGGCTGCTTCTGCACCACGCCCTCCCTTGGCCCACCCCCCACCTTCAGGGCCCTTCTAACCTCCACCAGCAGCTTACCAGCCACTGTCTCATCCAACACCAGCAGCCCAACTGCTTTAAAGTCCTTTCAGTGAGACCATCTCCCAGGGGCTGTCTCCCCGGAGAGTCTGCCTGGCCCCTCGTGACCACAGCTGGTCCAGAAGGAGCAGCGCCCATCAGGCCTACAGGCCCCAAGAGGTAGTATGGACTGTTCCCCCCCCCCCCGAGATGTGTGTGGAGATGGAAGACAGCCCTGAGATGGCCCCTCTTGCCCCTGTATTGTAGCTCATGCTAGCAGCGCATCAGCTCAGGAGCAGAAGAGTCCAGGACGCATAATCCTGGACTAGGACCGCCACGTCCTGGAGTCCATTACACAATCTGTGACAGTAGCCCCTGATCTGGGTGACCAAATGGAATGCATCATCCTAAGAGAGGTGTCTCAGGTGACGCTACTTGAGCTGTCACCTTCCCACTCTGAGCTACACAGCATCTTCACCCAGCCCTGCAATGAAACCTTACACAGATTCACTGGGATGGAGGGCAGCATATTTGACGATGGAGGTTAGCCAAGTCCCATTGGCGGAGGAGGTGGAGGAAAGTACAGAAGAGCAGAATGCCAGAAGAGGAGCTGCCACCGTCACGAGCCAGCAAGGAGCAAACACCCCCTCTTCAAGATGACCACCCACTGACTAACACCCAGAGGTGTGCCCGTGTCGTAATTTGCCTGATTCTTTTCTGGGAAACCAGCCAATCAAACCCCTTATCTAAGGAATGTCTGGGAATAAAGCCAGCAAACGGACTGAAGGGTTTGTTTTCTGTTTATTTCCAAGAAATTAACCCCAAGACAGCATGGAGTGCCAAACCTATGGAATAAGACTGTAATGTCCAAAATCCCCAGTTCAGGGTCCAATGAAGTCAGGGGCCAGTCAGAGATATCACAAGTCCAGAGTCCAGGGTCAAGCCAGAAAATCCAAAAGTCCAATTGCCAAAGCCAAGGGTCAAGCCAGGTATTCAGAAAGTCCAGGGTCCACAATCCAGAGTCAAGCCAGGTATTCAATCCACGATTTATTAGCCGGAAGCAGACAGGAATGCTAGGAGCCGACTATGTCGGTTGTTTCCAACAAAGCACTGCTTCCTCCTTTGAGCCTTTTATGTCTCGCCTGAGCCTGTACTCGCCCTTCCCCAGCTGTCCCATATTCCTGAAGCAATCTCATTTAAGGCTTGCGTCTGCTGTGCTGTGTTTCTGTAATCTCAAACTCTGTCTTGTTGGTCAAATCTGCTCTGCACGCTTCAGACGCCGCCTCTGCTGAGGAGTCAAAGGACGAACCTCTTCAGGTCCAGAATCTTCCTCGTTGGAGACAGGGAGTGGAAGAGGGTGGCTTTTCTGAGGAACCTCCCTGTCCTTCCTTCTCCTCTGGTAAGTCCTGGGGAACGGGTGAAGCTGCAGCCTCTGGAATTTCTTCCTCCTCAGAGGAAGATTCTTCAGATGGGGCCATGACAGCCCGCATGCATAACAAGTGCAAAGTGGACAGGCTGCAGGTGGCAAAGGACCTTGCTGCAGCCACCGAAGTCACTGGAGAATGAGTATACAAACTATTCACATGCATGGTGGTGGCAAAGGACATCCAACAGGCCAAGGAACACATCCTGACAGTCTGGGCAATGTGCATGGCTATGCAGAGCATGGATGGCTGTGCTCAAGCAATACAGAAGTTGGAGGACTCTCTGCGTGCAGGCCTGCGCAACCATGGGCAGGCTGCGACTATGGCGATGGCTACCTCTGACCGAGTTATGGAATGGGCCCTTCGGGAATGCACTCCTGCCATGGACCAGCAAACCAGCTCCTGGGCAGACATAACTACCTCTGGATGGAGTCCACTTCCCACACTATGGCTCTCCATTGGCCCAACCCCATTCCCTCCACCTCCTGTCATCTTCCAGTGGTACCATGGCCCATCACACCTACCAGTCCACACTACTCTGACTCCCACCCCACCCACCACAGGCCGCCCTTGGAAATGGACATGGAGGAGGCAGTCAGTGCTGTCATGAACATCTTGCTTCCAACACTCATTGGATGAAGCTGCAGATGAAGGAGAGGACGTCGTCCTCCGGGAGAGGCAGCGCTGGGAGGGCACCCTTCACCCCATTGCTCCACTTTTTGGTGATGCCGCCATAAACTTGGCAGGGTCTGCTGGTGTGGCGGCATAGCTCCTAGACACATTCCTGTCCTTGCTGCGTGCTCGTGAATGCTTGAGTGTCACAGCACTGATGATGACGGCCTGCACATTGATGGCTGCTGTCAACAGGATCCCCACAATGGCAACATTGGTGGACCTGATGATGAGCGCTTCAGAGGCAGCTTCCACATGTCCTGCGTCACCTTTGATCTGATAGTGGCTGAAATCACCCTGACTTTGTGCAGAGAAGATACGGTAATGCACCGCTTTATTCCAGTGTCACATCGCCTTGCCTTGACCCTGTACAAGCTGGCTTTCAACATGGGCTACCTGCCCCTGTCCACCATCTTCGGGATTGGAAAGTCAAGTGCCTGTGAAATTTTCTGTGGGACTGTGATGGCTTCCGTGCGCTGTGAGAGTTCTGAACAAGCTTTACCTTGAAGACATCATCCTGGTTGGCGATGAGAAGAAAAACATGCGTGGCTTCCATGCACTGGGCTTCCCATGGGCCGTGGGGGTGCTGGACTCTAGCCACACGTGCATCTTGTTCCCCCTCGTGGAGTGATGAATATTACAACTGAAAGCACTACTACAGTATGGTTCTGCGGGCACTGGTGGATGCGAGGGGAAGGTTTTTGGATGTCTTTGCGGGTTTCTGTGGGAGGAGCCATGATCCAGCCATCTTCTGGAACATCCCCCTTGCTCGCCAAGGGTGGATTCTTCACCTCCCGCCCCACTTCCATGTGTGGCCATGCCATGGGACTGCTGGTACTAGCTGACTAGGCATTTGCCCTTCAGCCGTGGCTGATGGCACCTTACCACTCCCCCAGGTACGCCACCAGAAAAACTTCAACTACTATAATAGCCATGAATGGATGCCTGTTGAGTGTGCTTTCGGTCTGAAACGGCGGTGCATGCAAAGATATCTGAATGGAACTGGGCTCACTACCCCCATGTCTCCCATGAGTAACTGGGCTGGCCTTTCTTCCTCACTTACAGAGGCGTTATTCATACTTGTGCTTTTGGCCTAGAAGCATTTGAGCAAGTGTTTTGTTTCAGCGGTTTAATAAAAAGCCAGAAGTGAAGCTGTTATCTTAAAACAAGGGAAAATTAAGATTGCAATTTGGCAGATGAAGGGCAAGCCCTAATCATAAATAAGAGATTGGTTTTCCTCTAATAAATCCTCCTTGTTCCCGTCCATATGGCGAAGAAGATGCATTATAATACCTGATGAAGAGGATCTCTTGAAACAGGAGTATTCATCCGGAGTCCTGTTGAATTATCCTTGTTGTACATATAAGTGGTTAAGTTGTTAGCATTTATTTGTTTGGTGATTGCAGGTTTAATTGGTGTAATCTACAACAGGAGACCTTGAATGTGTTCAGATTGGTGTGTGTATTATACACCCAGAGAATTTATTTAACAGTATGTATGTGATTAAATAACTTACTATTGTAAAAGATCTTATTGCTCTTTGTATGTGTATATCACAGCATACATTATTGTTTCAATTTACACAGAGAGTATATATTCTATGTTGTTTACTTGGTGACATACAGTCATTAGTACAGTGGTTGTGTGCCAACGGCACTTGTTTGCAGGTTCATTAACAACTGCAGCCTCCAATTTTTGTTGCACACTAGGCAGGGCTCCCGCAGCTTTAACTGTTGGGATGAAGAGGGGATTTCGGCAGGTGCTGCATGCATACAAATGACACCTGCTGAAATTCCCTTTTCTATGCAACTGTTAAAGATACAGGAGGCCAGTCCTCCTTTTCATAAGGTCACCCTAGGGGTGAGGGGATGTTTGGTCCTGGGCTGTGCAATTGCCTCCTGCAGGAGGTTTGCCAAAATGGCCCTGAAGGCCTCCAGAAGGGTTGCCAGGCTTTCTTATTCAGAAGGATGTTTGTGTCGTGAGGCCCAGCTGAGCTTGGGTGCTCACGTACTGCTTGTCTGGATGTTTTACTATATTCCGTAATTTTGTTTGGCTTGGTTTTGTTAGTAACACATACTGTGCCCTTGTGCAAAGCCACCTCAAGAAACAGGACATCAATACTTCAAATTAGTAACGGCAGGCTTGCACAAGTTGTTCCCCAGCATGTCAAATGCAGCCTGCCAGAAAATTGATAAGCAGACTGGGTTGTTTTTTCTGCCGGCTGGAACTGCGAAATCAGGGGGAGTTGTCAAGCAACCATCTGGCCGGCCATAAGACCGAGTCAGTGGGCTGCATTTGGCTCAGTAGGTCATATGTTGTGCAGGAGTTCTTGCAAAAGTAAAAACATCTGGAGGTACTTGGTATGAGTTTAGTCCAGTTTATTAGACCACAGATGGCGGAGGTTTGTTTGCTTTTGTACCAAGTGGCTTTTTCACCTTGACAGACAGGCCCTCGTCAGCTTGACTTGGACCTGTTTTGTGCATGACAGGCAAGATGTGTTGGAACTACAGTGACTGCTCCTGCACTCAAGGAATTTCCAGCTCACTCTATTTCAACAGCCTCCGTTCTTTCCTGTCTTGTTTCCATAACAACACATCCTTGTAATGGAGCATTCTGAGGGTTTTTTTTCAGCAGCGCCCTGACTTAGTTAGCTTGTGTCTTGAACTCCTCTAAATTCTTGCAGTGGAGCCTGGGGACTTTATGCCACAGAGCCTGTTTTTGGAAAACCAATTCCCAAGCTAGCATTGGATGGACTGCATTGTCAAGGCCAGGCTTACAGCATCTGGAGGGCAGCAGCGGACTGTACAGTGCCCTCCCAATTTCACATACAACAGTCACAGCTGGAAAGGAAAGGAGGGTGGTCCTTATACACATTTACATGTGTCTTAATTTTCCTTCATGTCTCCTTGCTGCTACTTTTTTATGGGAACAGAGAGTTAACTTGAGGGGTGAATAGCTGAGTTGTGTGGACTTCAGTCCTTCCACTTGGAGGCCTCTAGGAAAATAAAAACTGTTTAGCTGGTTTGGATGATACTTGGAGATTCATGTAACTTTATGTACAGCATGTCATAGGATGTTTAAAAGTTTATTCTACTGCAGTATTATTTAGAGTAGAAAACCATTCCATGGTATTGATATGTATGTTAATTCAAGCAAGCAGCTGATTTAGGAGCAAAGAAAAGTAGGTGGATCCCCAGATCGGGTTAGACTCTATTATGATGATGACAAGTACAACAACAACCAGGGCATATTGGCAAGTGCCTCTTTCTACATAACCATTAAAGTTACTGTGCAGGAGCCCTGCTTTCCTCCTCTGTAGTCACAGTTACTTGTGTATGGATGGATGATTATTTTGGCACCTGCTGCTGAACTCTTATTCACTTCTGATCAAGCCATATAAGAGATACGTGTGTGTGTGTGTGTGTGTGTGATTTTTGTGCATTTTTGTGATCCCCTCATAGCAGTCAATTTGTGATGGTGCCCAGGGCAAAATTTTGTGAGCCCATGAAGTAACTGATCTGTAAATGTTTTATCTGATGTTTAACTGATCTGCAGAGAAATGTCACAGGTGCTCCCCCCCCCCCCAGAACCCCCAGTTACCGCCATGAAAACTACCACCACTGGAAAGCTGTGTGGCTGCCACGAGCAATGTCAGGATCTCTTTGTTACCAGTACCATCTGCCTGACCCAGAAGCTTCCCAGATTTATTTATTGCATTTCTACATCGCCCAATAGTCGAAGCTCCTCTACTGCCACTTTATCCTCTTCCCTCCCGCAGTGATCCTGAAGAGTGTGCATGCACGTGCGCGCACACGCGCACACACACACACTTGTGGCCTTTGACCCCTCCAGCCAATACTTCATAGAGTTAAAGGAAATGAACGACTGCAGTCATCTGGGGCAAAATTAAGAACACAGAATGATACAACTAAGGTTAAACTGACATAATTTTATAGGGTTCTGCCAGACAGTTAGGTAAAATGGACCTTTTTCCCTTTAGCCTACATTTCTTGAAACAGTAGAACATCAAAAGAATGGATTTGTCCCTCACTTTAGCGTTCTACTTTAGGTAGACTGGCTCACAGCTATGTTGGGCTCTAAAGGAATTTTCAAAGTGGTTTCTGCAGCCTGACCCTTTGTGCCCATTCCTTAGAAGTCATTAGTTTATGAGCCAATTTAGTGCAAGCATATTCCCTGACAAAAGAATCGGAGCTAGATTGGAAAAAAGGAGGCTAAGGGGAGACATGATAGAGGTGTACAAAATTATGCATGGTGCGGAGAATGTGGGCAGGGAGACATTTTTCTCCTTCTCCCATAATACTAGAACCTGGAGTCATCCCATGAAGCTGACTGGTGGGAGATTCAGGACAAATAAAAGGAAGAACTTCTTCACACAGCATACAATTAAACTATGGAATTCACTACCACAAGATGTAGTGATGGCCACCAATTTGGATGGCTTTAAAAGGGAATTAGATGAATTCCTGGAGGAGAAGGCTATCAGTGGCTACTAGCCCTGATGGATATGTGCTACCTCCAGTAAGCCTGTATGCACCAGTTGCTGGGGAACATGGGTGGGAGGGTGCTGTTGCACCGTGTCCTGCTTTGTTGGCCCTTGGCCGACAGCTGGTCGGCCACCGTGTGAACAGAGTGCTGGCCTACATGGATCGTCGGTTTGATCCAGCATGGCACTCCTTATGTTCTTATGATTCTTTTAGGTATTTAGAGCCAAACTCAACCTGATTAGACAAGGAACTGTTATAATGTATACTCACAGAATCATAGAATTATAGAATGGTAGAGTTGGAAGGGGCCTATAAGGCCATCGAGTCCAGCCCCCTGCTCAATGCAGGAATCCACCTTAAAGCATCCTTACAGATGGCTGTCCAGCTGCCTCTTGAATGCCTCTAATGTGGGAGAGCCCACGAACTCCCTAGGCCATTGGTTCCATTGTCATACTGCTCTAACAGGCAGGAAGTTTTTCCTGATGTCAAGCCGGAATCTGGCTTCCTGTAATTTGAGCCCATTAGTCCATGTCCTGCACTCTGGGATGATTGAGAAGAGATCCTGGCCCTCCTCTGTGGGACAACCCTTAAAGTATTTGAATCGTCTCTTCTCCAGGCTAAACATGTCCAGTTCTTTCAGTCTCTCCTCATAGGGCTTTGTTTCCAGACCCCTGATCATCCTCGTTGCTCTCCTCTGAACCCCCTCCAGCTTGTCTGCATCCTTCTTGAAGTGTGGTGCCCAGAACTGGATACAATACTCAAGATGAGGCCTAACCAGTGCCAAATAGAGGGGAACCAGTACCTTGTGCGATTTGGAAGCTATACTTCTATTAATACAGCCCAAAATAGCATTTGCTTTTTTTGCAGCCACATCAGTGTTGGCTTATATTCAGCTTGTGATCTACAACAATTCCAAAATCCTTCTCAGTTGTAGTATTGCTGAGCCAAGAACCCCCCATCTTGTAACTGTACATTTGGTTTCTTTTTCCTAAGTGTAGAACTTGGCATTTATCCCTATTAAATTTCATTCTGTTGTTTTCAGGCCAGCGCTCCAGCCTATCATGATCACTTTGAAGTTTGTTTCTGTCTTCCAGGGTATTACTTATCCCACCCAATTTTGTACCATCTGTAAATCTGATAGGCATACCCTGCACCTCCTTGCCAAATCATTAATAAAATGTTGAAAAGCACTGGGCCCTGGACTGAGCCCTGTGGTACCCCACTCGTTACATCTCACCAGTTTGAGAAGGTACCATCGATAAGCACTCTTTGAGTCCGATTCTGTAGCCAACTGTGGATCCACCTAATAGTTGTTCCATCTAGCCCACTTTTAGCTAGCTTTTGAATCAGAATGCCATGGGGCACTTTGTCAAAAGCTTTGCTGAAATCAAGATATATTATGTCCACAGTATTCCCACAGTCCACAAGGGAGGTTACCCGATCAAAAAATGAGATCAGATTAGTCTGACAGGATTTGTTCTTGACAAATCCATGCTGGCTTCTAGTAATTACTGCATTGTTCTCAATGTGTTTACAGACTGATTTCTTTATATAATCTGCTCCAACATTTTCCCAGGCATGGATGTCAGACTGACTGATCTATAGTTCCCAGGTTCCTCCTTGCCCTTTTTGAAGATAGGGATAACATTAGCCCTCTTCCAGTCATCTGGCACTTCACCTGGCTTTCATGATTTTGCAAATATAATAGACAGTGGTTCTGGTTCTTCTTCTGCCAGCTTCTTTATTACTCTAGGATGCAGTTCATCGGGTCCTGGAGAGTTGAACTCATTCAAAGTAATTAGGTGCTCCTCGACCATTTATTTATCAATCTCAAACTGCAATCCTTCCCCTTCAGCTTGTATTTCACTTTTGCCAGGGGGTTCATGGACCCGCTTTTGGAAGAAGACTGAGCCAAAGTAGGAATTGAGCACTTCAGCCTTTTCTTTGTCATCTGTTATCTATTGCCTTCCTCATGAAGCAGTTGACCTATCATTTCTTTCCTCTGTCTTTTACTATTTATATATCTGAAGAAAACCTTTTTATTGCTTTTAGCATCCCTCACTAGCCTCAGCTCCTTCTCAGCTTTAGCCTTCCTGACGCCATTCCTGCACTTCTGTGCTACCTGTCCGTACTCTTCTTGGAATTGTTTGTAAGTGTGCCTTTAAAATTTCCTTTTTTAAAAACTCCCACCCATCTTGGACTCCTTTTCACATGAGGGTCACTTGCCATGGGACCTTACTTATCATAGTTCTGAGTTTATTAAAATCTGCTTTCCTGAAATCCAGAGTATGCATATGGCTACACTCAGCTTTTGCTTCCTTTAAAATCAAGAACTCAAGTAGGAAGTGGTCACTTTCCTCCAGAGTTTCTGTAACTGCCACTTTATCCACTAAGTCATCCCTATTTGTCAGCGTTCCTTCCTCTACTTTCTGTAGGAGAAAGTTATCAGCCACACATGTTAGGAATTTCTTGGAGGGGCCACTTTTGGCAGAATTGTCTCCCAACAGATATTGAGGTCCCCCATTACTATTACATTGGATTTCCTTGAAACACTGGCAATTTGCTTTTCAAAAGTTTCATCCTTGTCTTCTCCTTGATTGGGTGGTTGGTAGTAGACGCCGATTAATCCTGTTGCTTTTATTCCTTTCCCCATTTATTTTAATCCAGATGCTCTCAATGGGGCTCCCAGACTCATCCTTCTGTATTTCTGTGCATGGATAAGTATTTTTAACATATAGTGCAACTCCGCCTCGCTTTCTATTTCTTCTGTTCTTTTTGAACAAGTTATAGCCTTCAATTGCTATATTCCACTTATGGGAGTCATCCCATCAAGATTCAGTTATACCTATCAAGTTGTATTTGCCTTCATATATTAAGAGTTCAAGTTCGTTCTGTTTGTTTCCCATACTCTGGGCATTAGTATATAGACATCGAAGACCATGTGCTTTATAGTCTGGCTTCTTCCCTACATTGTTGTGAATGCTATTTTGGAGCGCTTTTTTGGGGCGCTTATTGGAGCTGTTCTCTCTGTTATGATGCATAAGCCTTCATCCATTGTTGCCTCGAAGTTTATGTCTCCCGCCCCTGTAGCATTCAGTTTAAAGCCCTCCTGATGAAGTTCTTCATGCTGTGGCCAAACTCTATAGTGTTTATCAAAGAGTTCCCTTTAAGTCACCTATTTTAATCAGTTTAGGGATTTTATTATATTAAGTGGTGTATAAATTTCACAAATAATTGAATATAAGCTCTGCTAGTCATAAACTGTTATCTGTTATTTTGTTGAGAAAACACTAAAAAAAGTTAACATCTTTCTTCACAGGCTTAGTTAACAGATTGCCAGAAGATTCTTATACAGAACAACCCCTCAGCCCCATATTTACAGAGGATAAGATTTTTTTTGGTCAGTATTAGATAGATGACCATCCCAAGAAATAAGATCCTGAGGATGAAAATTAGCTATCATAGTTGAATGTATAACTTGCTTTAATATCTGACAGATTCTACTACCTAAGAAAGGCTTAGTAGTTATACCTTTAAAAGCCAGAGATGGAATAAGACCATAGTTATACAACTCCTTATTCATATTGTGGATTATCAGAAGTATGCCAGGAGTATCAAAGCAATAGCAATCATTTAGCCGATGCCAATTTTGCATTTATTCAGCTATTGTCAGATCTGTATGGAATGGAAGAAGTTGGTATAGAACACTCATATGCTGACCTGCTTGATGTTTTGAACCCCAGAAAACATACACCACTGAAATGGGGGGAAAATCTGATTAATTTGCAATACAAGTTAAAATTAGCCTTTTTTGTTGATCCATGATGAACTTGCTACCCGTATTAGGAGGCTCAGAATAAGTTAATAACTACTACTTCGGGGTCTTTAAAGTCTGAGCCAAAAGCTCCATTTTAACAGTGATACAATCAAACCGGCTGTACGTCTTTTGTCATGTAACAGCAACAAGGAAGCAATGGTCTGCTAGGATTTGGTTATCCACCAAAACATGCTCAGGATTAATGTTATCCCCTCAATTAAAGGGGGACAAATTAGAACTTCTTTCTATAAAATTATTAGAAGGGGCTGGTACATCTGCTACTATGGAGTTAAATACCTTCTTGACTAGATCTTCTATTAATTTTTCATTAAACTGATATTCATAGTTAACCTCTTTTTCCCATATGTATTTCTTTATATTATCAGGAATGTTTTAGCTCATTTACAGGATGAGTTTTGTTTATTCATGGCCTACAATTTACAAAGCATTCCCTTATTTATACACCATTCTTCTTTGTGGTCTCTGTGCATCACACATATGGGCTCTGCGCCTGCGCGGAGCTCACTCGGGATAAACTTCAATAGCTGAGGCGTTTTGGGCGGGAACCCCTCCCCTATCCACTGTGCATGTCCTAAGGGAGTTCCTGTCTTTCGGCCGCCATCATGGCAGCTTCGTTTGGGATCTTCTTTCACGTTCCGTGAATTTGAGGCGTTTTTTCAATCTACTGATGGCAGCACCTACCCACACTATCCTTAAAACAACAAAAAAAGATCTTTTCTCTTCTTACTTAGGTTTTATTTTTAATTTTATTTTCGCTGTTTATTGCGATACCTGGATTGCCCTCAGGGGCTCATGGCCCTCATGGCCCCATTTAGGAAATGTACTAGATCCAGAGCAAAACTTCCCTCATCGGACGGACATCCCTTATGCCTTTTGTGTTTGGGTGAAGGACACGTAGGTGACTCGTTTGGACTGTGATTTGAAGACCCCGGTTGCAGCTATTGTGTTAAGGCGACATGCCTGGCTGAACTCTGCAGGTTTATCACAGGAAGCACGTTCTAGAATTGAAGACCTACCTTTTGATGGCTCTAAGTTATTTAATGACAAAACCGATGAGGCACTTGACGTGCAAAAAGCAAAAACTACAGTCTGCAAGATGGGATTTACACAACCACAATATCAACTGCAGTGACGCTGGTCTCATCCGAGGCCCAGATTTTCCCATAATCTGCTGCAGCAGCAACCACAGCTGATCCAGTACAGACAGCAGCCTTTTTACCAGAAGAAATCATATTCTTCGGCGAGGAATAAGAGTCCTTTCTGAAAGAATGATGGGCCAACTCAATGTTGTCTTTGACTCTCACCCAGACCTCCCTCTTACCTTCAACGAGCGACTGGCCCCCTTCCTACCAATTTGGACTACTATTATCAACAACAGATGGGTGCTCTCCATCATACAGAAGGGGTACAGGATGGAGTTCGAAGCCCTCCCTCCTCTTGGCACTGTGAGAGTGACTGCACTAAAACCCTACTTCGCAGTCGGAGGTGGAGATGCTATTGCAAAAAGGTGCGATAGAGTCTGTGGCATGGAATCATCTCCACAAGGGCTTTTACTCAACATATTTCACGGTGCCGCCTGAATACTTACCTTAATCCAAGAAAGTTTCATGTGGTGTTGCTAACGTCCATTCTCCCTTTCCTCTCAACAGGAATTTGGTTCACTTCCGTCGATCTTCACAACACGTACTTTCATAACTCGATCAATCGCTCCTACCCCAAGTACCAGTGTTTCATTATAGGGCAAACCATCTATCAGTACACCACTCTGCCATTCGGCCTTGCAACCGCACCGATGCTTTTCTTAAAGTGTATGGCCGTCCGTCGTGTGTGCCAACCTCAGGCTCCGGGGCATCAAGGTATATCCGTACCTCAATGACTGGCTTCTCATGGCGATGACAAGAGAAGTCTACTCCACTCAATTCACCTTACCTGCAATCTTTTGACAAGTCTCAGCCTCTACATCAACTTCGAGAAATCTCACCTCTCTCCACAGCAGTACATTCAGTTCATAGGGGGCCAATTAGACGCTATGGTCAGCGGAGCTTTTCTGCCCATAGATCGCTACTGAAAGATCGCCATGCTTGCAACGGCTATTCGTCGTCGCAACATTACCACTGCATTCACAGTTCAGAGACTGTTAGGACTAATGGCCTCAACTACAACAGTAGTGCAAGACACGAGATTCAGAATGCAATCTCTCCAGTCTTGGTTCTTTCGGAATTTCAATCCACAGGACAGTGTGCGCCATACTCGCCTGTCCCTCCCATCTTGGGTGATGGCGTCTCTCAACTGGTGGTCAGTCCCAGAGAACTTACTGACGGGCATTCCTTTCCAGCAGCTCCTCCCATTGGGGATACTTTATACAGATGCCTCTCTCCTCGGTTGGGGGCACATTATGTTGGCTTGACAATACATGGCCATTGGACTCCTTCAGAACAATCGGACCACATCAATCTTTTGGAACTGAGGGCAGTGCAGAAAGCTCTAAGATCTTTCGAGCCCAACCTCTCTGGTCAGTTTATCCAAGTAGCATCAGACAACACCACAACTGTTGCATACTTGAACAGAGAGGGACGAGGTCACAGCCTCTCCTAGATCTCACTCCCGAGATCCTTCAGTGGTGCGCTGTTCACCACATTTGGCTCGTGGCTGTTCATGTTGCCAGGACTGACAACACATTGGCTGACCAACTCAGCAGGACTCAAGGAAACTCTCACGAGTGGGAACTGGACAGAGACATTCTACACAGACTTTTCACTCACGGGGGGCAGCCCGATGTCAAGCTCTGCGATCCCCAACAGGGTTCGACCACTTTTCTGCAGTCGAGCTGGGATAGGAGAAGGGTCAATGACCATGTGTCCCCTCCATTTCTCCTCATTTTGAGGGTTCTGACAAGGATCGAGACAGAGGGAGTGTTGTGCATTTTGATAGCCCTGTGGTGGCCACAGGTTTGGTTTTCCCGCCTGCTGCAATTGTCGGAACACACATATTGGAGACTACCACAGATCCCAACCCTGCTCACACAGCAGCAGGGCCAGCTCAGACACCCAGACCTGGCTCTCCTCAGGCTGACTGCTCGGAACGTCTCCCCCCGCCTATAAAGAGAATTTTGAGGGCGTCAAGGAAACCATCAGTGCAGAAGTCTTATGACAGAAAATGGAGGGGTTTTTCTCACTTCTCTACTGCAAAGGGTTTTGCACCAGAATTGGCCTGTCTTTATCACATATTTTATTGTTCTTAGTTTGTTCGAGAGGGGTTTATGCTTTTCCTGTATTAGAGTTTACTTGTAAGCGATTTCATCTCTGCATTGTTCCAATTGATGGTTTTACAGTTTTTTCCCACCCTCTGGCCAAGAGATTCCTTAAGGGCATTAGAAATCTAGCCCTGCCGATCTGGACAGTAGTGCCTGCATGGAGTTTATCAGTAGTTCTAAAGGTTCTAACAACCTTTCCATTTGAATCTTTAGCTAAAGTTGACCTCCGCCTTCTCTCCTGGAAGACAGCGTTCCTGGTCACCATAACATCAGCACAGAGAGCGAGTGAGATATGTGCTGTCCGTATCGATGCGCCCTACCTGGTCTTTCACAGGGACAAGGTCAGACTGTGTCCAGATGTCAGCTTCCTTCCCAAAATAGTCTCTGATTTCCATTTAAATCAGGATACTACCTGCATTCTTCCCATCCCCTCCGTCAAATCTGGAGACCACTCTATATTCTCTAGATGTGTGGAGGGCTTTGGCCTTTTACAGAGACAGGACAACCTCCTTCCGTAAATCCCTATGCCTCTTTATGGGTTACTCAGGCCAGAGGAAAGGTATGCCTTTATCATCCCAGCATTTGGCAGTCTGGATTGTCGAGACAATTACCCTAGCATATCAGCTCACAGAACTTCCTTTGACTGGTCCAATCTGTGCACATTCTACCAGGGCGGTAGCTTCCTCAGCAGCCTTCGACAAGGGGATCCCAGAACTGTGCCATGCAATAACCTGGTCAATGCCATCGACTTCCGTAAGGCACTATCGACTGGATGTCAGAGTGTATGCTGACTGTTCCTTCGGGAGAGCCATCCTCTCATCTATCTTGGCAAAGACACTGCCCCACCTCTGGGTAAGTCAGCTTGCTACTCGTCCATATGTGTGATGCACAGAGACCACGAAGAAGAAAGACAGGTTGCCTACCTGTAACTGTAGTTCTTCATCTGGACATCTGTGCATTCACACAACCCACCCACCATCCCCTCATCAGTGTCGCTGTCAATAGGACTGATACCAAGGGGTGATCTTCTCGGTTCTGGGGCCATGATGTTGGTCTCAGGGAACGGAGGAGACTGGGCGGGAATCCCCTTAGGACAAGCGCAGTGGATAGGGGAGGGGCTCCCACTCAAAATGCCTCAGCTATTGAAGTTTATCCTGAGCGAACTCTGCACAGGCGCAGAGCCCATATATGTGAATGCACAGACGACAACTCGAAGAACTACAGCTACAGGTAGGCAACCTGTCTTTTCAATTCAAACTTGGTATGTCAGACAGCTTCTAGATGTACTAGATTATTTGTTGAATTCTTGTTAGCCCATCAGTCCCTATCTGCCCTATATCCTCTGCAGTGACGGCCTATTCAAATACTTCATGTTCAATGCAACACCCTTGTTCTACTTTAGTACTCCTTTAACTTCCCTTCTCATCCAGTGGTCCAAACGTCTCCCTATCTAGATTTTTTCTTTTGAATTTAAAGAAGTGTTTATTGTTGGTTTTAATATTATTAATGATATGCACACCAGAATCCCCCTCACCTTTTTTGCATTGTAAGAACTGAAGTAGAGCCATGCTGGATCAGGCCAAAGGGCTATATAGTCCAGAATTCTGTTCACATAGTGGCCAATCAGATGCCTGTGGGAAACCCACAGCAGAACATGAATGCAACAGTACCCTCCTATCTGTGTTACCCACCAACTAGTGTCCTGCCAATGGTTCCTGCATCTCTAGTTTAATTCCTTTTATTTCACGATTACTTCTTTTTGCTATGGCCAAAATGGCCAACAGCACCGATGAAAAGGAAGAACCTGGACACACCTCTCTTTCTATCCAAATAAATTCTGCTAAGTATCCATTAATTAACAATTTGGCCCTCACTCTATTATAACTTGAGATAAACCATGCCCTGACTTTTTCTCCCGTTGCAAACTTTTCCAAGCCATCTACAAATTTATCTCAACCTGGTTAAAGTCTTTCTCAGAGTCTAAGAAGGTTAACTGTTGATTCCTTTGGTTTATTACCCTTAAATATCAAATTAATAGCCTTTCTTATGTTCTTTAAATATTTTCCTTTAACAAAACCTGATTGAGCTTCATTAATATATGTAACTAATATAGAATCTAATCTGTCATAATAATGATCATAATTTCGTAATTTTGTTTCAAAAGTACAATTTGACTATATGATTTAACACTTGCTGGGTTCTACCCCCGCTTTAGTATTAATACTATGTATGCTTGTGTCCAAGTATTAGGCATTTCTTTTTTCTCTCATTAAACAGGAGACAATTCATCTTTAAATTTTGTTTTTGTTTTTTTGTTAAGTCCTTCATTCATGTTTCTAACTTCTTCAAGAATAATTACATCTAGAGCAGGAGTGGGCAACTTGGTAATTTTGAAATGTTTTGGAATACAATTCCCAGCACCCTTGGTTGTGCTGGCTGGGGCTTATGGGAGTTGTAGTCCAAAAGATCTGTAGAACACCAGGTTGTCTACTCCTGCTCCAGAACATTCCTGAACATGGTCCCCTCTACAAGGATTCGCTTTTGCGCCTGGTTAGGCGATTATGCGCATAATCGCTGAAGCGCATTTACGCCTAATACCTCTGCACGAGAGGCGGCGAAGCGCATTAACGGATGACCAAAATGCACTGTACAAGTAGTTAATGCGCATAAGCGCTTGTTCACATAGGCAAAATGCGCTTTAACGGCCGGAGCAAAATAAAACTCGCTGTTTAACGCGCATTCAATAATGCGCATAATCGGAGAGATAACACGCCTCTATGCCCGATTTGCGCTCCGTTCTTGTAGAGGTAAATTTTTTAAAGCGCCTTGAAAGAGCATTAAACCTCTCTTGTAGAGGCAGCCCATATTACTGAGAAGCTAAATTAATTTATTACTTCATTTATCCTCTCTCTAGTGGGTGATTTAGAGGAATGCAATTCCTTATAATACTATGACAGCTCATTAATAATATTTTGTCTCATTGTTCATGGAATCATAAAATAGTAGAGTTGGAAGGGAACTATAAGGCCATCGAGTCCAACCCCCTGCTCAATGCAGGAATCTACCTTAAAGCATCCCTGACAGATGGCTGTCCAGCTGCCTCTTCAATGCCACCACCTCCCTAGGTAATTGGTTCCATTGTCGTCTTGCTCTAACAGTCAGGAAGTCTTTCCTGATGTCCAGCCGGAATCTGGCTTCCTGTAACTTGAGCCTATTATTCCGTGTCCTGCACCCTGGGATGATTGAGAAGAGGTCCTGGCCCTCCTCTGTGTGACAACCTTTCAAGTACTTGAAGAAAGCTGTCATGTCTCCCCTCGGTCTTCTCTTCCCCAGGCTAAACATGCCCAGTTCTTTCAGTCTCTCCTCATACAGCTTTGTTTCCAGACCCCTGATCATCCTCGTTGCCCTCCTCTGAACACCCACCCCAGCTTGTCTGCATCCTTCTTGAAGTGTGGTGCCCAGAATTGGATGCAATGCTCAAGATGAGGCCTAACCAGTGCCAAATAGAGGGGAACCACAAGATGTAGTGATAGTCACCAACCTGGTTGGCACTTTTTTAAAAAAAGGATTAGAAATATTAATGGAGGATAAGGCTATTAATGCCTACGAGCCATGATGGCTATCTATAAGCAGGGGCACCATGTGTCTTAATGCCAGTTGATAGGGAACAGCAGAAAGGGGCTATTACAACCATGTCCTGCTTGTGGGCTTCTTGGAAGCATCTGTTTAACTTCTGTGGGAAACCAGGATGCTGGATTAGATAAGGTCATTGGTTTGATCCAGCAGGGCTGAGCTTACTAAATTCATGTCCCAATGTTTAGGAAAGCCCTATTTAAAAGCATTTTAACTGGAGTTAAGTTTTAAGAGCAGGGCAATGTCATGTTACTTGACTTTCTGCCTTTTGCATTTTATTTTTGAAAATGACAACATTATCATCTTGACATACTGTTTTATACACATGTGGCTGAATGCATTGTGTGTTAAAAATAGACCACCTACTTTTAAAAAATCTCCAATTTCCTTAAGCACAGATTGATATTTCCTATATAATGCAAATGTACAGATATAAAATATATTTCTTACTCTTCATTGAAGTGTATCACTAAAATTTATTCAATAGCAACACATTTCCCTCTTTAGCAAAAGTTCTGATCTGCAAAAGTTCTGATCTGCATGGATTTTTTAAAAACCAAACCCCTTGAGGGCAGAACTTTTTAAAGAAACTCTCTGACGTGATCTTCCTTTTCTTCCTGTTCCAAAAAGGAACGTTGTGTATCCTGGGAGTTTGCTGACTGCTTTGTTGTAGGTGCTGGATGTCTAATAGTTTCATTGTTTGACTGGCTGTATCCTTTTGGAACAAGTACAGATCCCATGTCACCATGGGGGCTAGTAGTCTGAGAATATCCTTTTAAAAAAGATTATTGACCATTTCTTTAAGTTTGAGATTGAAAACATGTAAGAATTTTCTCTTCTGCCTCTGGTGTCCTTTGAGCTGTTCCTCCTCCTCTATCACCAACTGACATTTCTTCAGCCTCTTCCCAACATTCTGGGCCTGTCCTTTCATTGGTCCAGCACTCTAAGAGCTCAAAGGAGTAAGCATTATGTTACATTACACGCACAGTGTGGGCCATATGCATTAACTCCCCTTTGCCTCATCTCTCTCCCTTCCTGAGCTGCTCAGAACTTGAGCTTTGAACTTTCTTGAAGTTTCAAAATTTTCAGCACATCTACATTGCTCAAGCTTCAGTTTAAAACAAAAATGAGCAAAATTGTTCTTGTAGATCTTTAGTAATAAGCCACTGTAGTCTTGTATAAGATTGTGGAAGAGAAGCTGGCATTGAAGCTGGCTATTCAAGGCACCCCAATCCTCCCCTACATCCTGTTTTTTATTATCTGCTCTGGGAGGATTTTGTGCAGGGGCTGGAATGTTGAAGTGTGGCTTTTACTATCGCTTGCTTACCATAGTATCCCACAAAAAAGCATTCTGTACCATGTAGCACCCACAATAGCTTGAAAATTAGTGTTAATGCTATGTTATACTTTTTACAAAGACAGTCAGCAGCATAGCATTTTATTAAATGTGCAGTAGATGTTTCCAGGGTGAGGGCCCTAAGTGGCTTCTGTGTTGACATTGCAGCACTCATGAATGGACCATGGAATGTTACTAGAGCACAGCATATTGGTGTGCTCTATGCTCCTATACATCAGATCCTGTGGCCTCAGATTCTCAATCCAGATGTCACTTGTGTTTGGTGTAGAACCCTGTACCTTTCAGATGTGTTGAGTGTAGACAAACTGGAAAGCATCCACCACAGATCTACATAGAGAGAATGCGTCTCAAGATACTAGAAAATATAACTATATTTTCAATTAAGCCCAACATGTTTCTGCCCTGATATTTTTAGTGCACTTCTCCAGAGGTAGCTTTAAAATTAACTTTTAACAAACTCAGGACGATATATCTCTTCAACTCAGTAACTAGCAGTTATTGAATTGAAGACATATATCATTCTGAGCTAAGGTGAGTTATGCAGACGTCTTTATCGTGCTGCAGCTAACGTGGTACTTTAGGATTGGCTGCCTATCTGTAACTTTAAATCACAGATCATGTGTTAATCTGACATAGCTGCAAAATGAGGACACGGTGGGAGCTGGAAAAGGAAACCTCTATCACTGTTAAGCAGGCAGGTGTCTCCTGCCTTGTACTAATGATATCAGGAATGTATCCTACACAGATCAAAATGGAAGAGGGAAGGACTGGCTGCCCTCTTGCTTATGCAAAGTCACATAATCATATATTTGTCACTTGCGCTTTTAAGTGTCACTGTTGCAAATGAAACAAGTAAACACATTTGGAAAGGTCTTAATAGGGAAATATTTACCTATACAATGCTTAAAAGATTATGTAGTCAGGAATGTAATGGGGGGGCAGGAATTATAGTATGCACTGGAAAATTACCCAGTCCATTTCAGTCAACTTTTAATAGAGAAATATTAGGGATGTAGGCTACAGTTTCACCCTCAGGCTGTTATCTTAGTTAAGTAGCCTTGCTGTGTTAAACTGCAACTGGGCTTAGCGATATTACTACCCTGAAGGTAATTACACCCTGTGTAACCAGCACAGAAAAGTGAGGAGCAGTAGGCAACTGAAAGTGTGCATTTCTAAACGGCATGACCAAAATTCATACTGTATTCCTTGGATGCTGCACTGAACCAAGTATGGCTGTGATGGATGAGTATCACAGTATTCATGTTCAACATACTTGCAGCCTAGGTCTGTTCTTACTCCCGAATAAGCAGGTACTGACGGTGATCAGGGGTGTCTTTTATCAGCTGCATTTTTTCTGCTTTCATAAAGAGGAGTGATCTTACTAAACTGGTTCTTGCTTTTGTAACCTCCAAAATTAACTGCTATATTGCATTTTGTTTGGGGCTGCCCCTGAAGGAAACATGGAAGCTGTGGCTGGTGCAGAATGCTGCCTCTCAGAATGTTCTCCTGGTGACTGATGGGAGGCAAAAGCACACGGAACCAATGTTACTCTGTGGGCACAATACAGGGCGCGGATACTTTCATTTTAAAGTCCCTTAGAATCTGGGACTCTCATACACCTTAGGGACTATAGCAGGCCTTGGTGACACTCCACATTCCAAGGGCCAGCACTCTTTACGTCCTGATGTGCTCTGCAGCATGTCAGGATGGCAGAGAGGGGGGAGGAGAGGAAAAAACCTTGCTTCTTTCTCTCTGTTGCTACTGCTGCTTCCCCCAATTGCCAGTAAGTCAAGGGAGGCCTGGGAAAGGTGCTTTGGGGACTGGGGAGCTGATGGGAGGGGGGAGGGTTCTGAGGGATGGTGAAGCCAGACTTTTCTTTGAGCAGCCTTTCAGCCATCCTCTTGTTTCCAAGTCAGGCTCAGAAAGACTTCGTTGGCATCCCTACAGCTACTACAACCTCTCCCTCTGGGGTCTTCTGCTGAGTTCCATGTCCTCCACCCATACTGAGCCTGGGGGCCCTGCCAGTTTGATACCAGGAATTCCCTTTCCCCCTCTCTTCTGTTAACAAAATCTTTGGGTACATAAGAACCTGCAAACTGTGAAAGTAATAACTATCATTGCTGTGAATCTGTCTATATCCCACAGGTCTCTTCTTAAAAGTGTAAACACCTCTCCACCTCCCAACAATAAAAAAAACTTGCCATGCTTAATGTTTCACACTTTGAGTATTATTATTATTATTATTATTATTATTATTATTATTATTATTATTACATTTATATCCCGCCCTATATCACAAGGATCTCAGGGTGGCGTACAGATAAAATCATACATATAAGATAGAATATACAATTCTAAAACGAGTCAAATCATTAATATATTAAAACCAATACAAAATCTCATCTCTATAGAACACTTCTCATTTTTTCCACTTTGTGAAACTTCCATATGCCATCTGGGAAACATGCGCGTGGACATGCAAGTGTTTGGGTAAGGGAGCATTTGCGTAGAACAAGAAGCTGACGTTCTGCCTCTGTGCTTGAGCTTCAGCACTACAGCATCTGTCACATAAATAATCTTTTCCTGTGTTTCTGAATATATGAACACCTATAATATCACTTGTTTTCTATTTCCATGGAAACCTGAAGGAGAACGGGAGTGACTGCATTCAGTTACAGCGGTTAACGTTCTCAGGCTAGATTTTTGTTGAGCTGATTCAAACGAACCTCCAGTAGAACTGATTAATTGCAACATCAGGCCTTAATTTAATAGCTCAGAGCAGGTTACCATTTGAAAACAAAACAAAAAGACACGTACAGGTGAATACTCAAACTGTGCACTATTCTAAACCGCACAAGATCCAAGCGTGCAGCAGGACTGAAAACTCTGGCACCTTCTGGCTGCTTTGTCCCTCTCCATTTGAAGCTCAGTGCCCTTTTTCTGATGGGGGCTATGAGATCTCTCTCTCTTTCCCAAACCATCCCTTTCTCTCCCTCCTGCCACAGCCTGATCTTATTCTCCTTCATCCACTTAAGTCTCTTCCATCCACCTGCAGCATCCTGACACTGTGTCCCCCACCCCCACCCCACAACTTTCATACAGCCCACCTGGGATGGTGGTGTCATTTTCATTTTCCCTCTCAGCAGAATTCCTTTTGTGTCCCAGAGAAGGTGGGAGAGTAGCCCAAAACCCAAAGATGATGGAAAGTAGCAGCCTGGGTCTGCTTTGCAGTTCCAGCAAACATATAGCGCTATCGAACAGATGCATTGCACTCCCTTGGGGGAGTGTGTGTTTTTGTGTGTGACACTGCCAATATAACACAAATGGGGAAAATGGAAACAGTACAGAAGGGAACTTTGCTACAATGGTTCAGAGTTCTCCCATTCTCATAGAAAGGTTTGTCTGGGTGATAGATCATCTAGCTGGCACTTGGCTGTAACAATCTGCAGTCCATTTGTACTTTCTCCCTGAAATGGCCTCATAAGTTGTAACTGCCTTACTGAGTTTCCCCCCTTCTTATAACATCAGGTAGATACAATATCTGGGAAGTAAGTCCAGACTGCTCCCTTCTTGCTTTTCTAGTTCAAAACTGCACAAACACACACAAATGGTTTTGAATGCCATCTGTTGAGGACAATCTAGCCAAAGTTAAGCACTTTTAAATCCCATCAAGCATGTGCCTAATCCCCTCAGTGAAATAAATGGGATTAAGCACCTCGCCATGGCTGGACTGTGCCCGGTGGCCCTGGCCCAGGCTTTCCACAAATGTCTAAAATGCAACTCACATATGAAGAATGAATGCCTCAGTTTGCTCCCCTGTTCCCACGCCTTCCCCTTTTCCTTCTTCTATGGTCTACTCAATTTTATCCCTGCAGGCAGAGCCTGTGTTTTTATTTTTGTACAGCACCTAGAACATTTTAGGTGCTTTATAAACAGTAAATAACTGAAAGACATTTTTGTTTAGAACGACAAAAGTAGTAAAAGTTTTCTGCTGAAAAAATATACCATATCAGGGGCAATCTTTGAACTGAACAGGCACAAATGTTGGTAACGCGGGGACCTTCTCCTCCTGGAAGATACTTTTGGAATGTACAATTCTGAACTCTGCACAACAGTGGTCTTCACTTGACAGCAATTAGTGCACCATGGACAGCTCCATGGTGAAATCTTGCTAACAGCACCGTGAGGACAAAACTATGTGTTGTTAAATGATGTCTGAGAGTTACTTGAAATGTCAGTTTTTGGTACAATCTGTATACAGAGTCTGTATAGAAAAAGTGTGGAATCCATGTGTAAACTGGCACATGTGTTGCTTAGACTGAAGGGAAGGGTTAAGGCCAGGCTTAGAGCAGAAGATGAGCATTCAGAAGGCCCCAGGCTCAATCCCCCACGCCTCCCAGCTAAAAGGAACTGGGTAGCAGATGATGGGAGTGATCGTTGCTGAAGAACCACTTCTAGTCAGAGTAGGTAATGCTGGATTAGATGAGCAAGGAGATGCAATACAGTTTTACGTGGCTCTAAGTCCAACCTTAATTCAGAGGTATTATTTCCAAAAGCAGATACTTCCAAAATCACTGCCAAAAATTATCCAATGTGGTCTGTTTTTATTGGCAAAGGAGGGAACAGGTATAACTGCTACTTGCCTTTGGCTAAACTCTGTTCTTTACTCCTAGCATGTAGAATCTTTTCAGACCCTGAACCAAAGTTCACTCAAAACATGCATTTGGGGATCCACTTATTATTATTTTTACCATATATTTGTATGGTGGTTGGTACTTTAGGTCAGGCTGAAACCTTGTGTGATCTTGATCCACCAGTTGAAAACCAATGTTGAAGGACAATGGCTGGGAGAGAAATATGGGACCCTCTGGGGGAAAATATCCTAATATTATGTAGAACAGCAAGAGGCAAAGGATTAGTTCGAAATGGTGCTATATGCTAACCTTGGAGCTCACAGCAGCATCTTACAGTCAGGATCCAAAGAGCAATGTCAGGCACACTCAAGAACACTCTACTGAAACGTGTTTACTTTTACTTTGAACAGCAGAAATACACACACCACTGCAATGTCACAAACTGCTTTTGAAATGCCTCTCGATTTCAAAAAAGGTTTGTTAAAGGAAAGGGTTGCTTTCTGAGAAACACAATTGCAAAAGCTTTGTAAAACCAGTCCTTTTTTGAATCCAGGCCAACATGAAAAGTGGTGGCATATAAGACTAACACCATCATATCCCAAAGAGTGGAATGGTCCTATACGAGCAATTGAAGCAGGTCCATGCAGTTACTTTAATGGGAGTCTAAATGTTGCAAACAGTGGTCAGAATAACTTTGAATATACATCTTTCTAAGTATCATAGTTTCCATAATCACAGAGCGGCAAGTTTAGTTACATTGAATATTCTATGTAGGAAAGGGAATGTGTATGAAGAGACAACAAAATAATGTCAACGGAGAGAAAGAGATGCTTTTAGAAAAATGCTAAGAACTATTCCTTGTGGTAACAGGGTAGAGTGGTTGTAAAAGGCAAGATGTACATGTTAGAAATGCATTTATAATACTTGTGATAGTTAAGCATCAGTGCAAACTACCTGTGGAGATTTGAGCCCTCATTGGATGGTTATTTAAAGTTATCTCTGGCTTTGGTATAATTAGCTCTATTTCAGATCAGGCACCTGGGTTTCATTAATGCATTTAAGGGTGCAATCGTATGAGATCCACCCTGGGTACTCGCTCTGCAATTTAGCTAGATGGGTGTTTTTGCCCATCTAGCTGAGGCATCAGGGGGAAGGAGGCTGGGAATCACTTATATTCCCATTTCCCCAGTCCCCTACCCTCCGCACCAACTAGCAAGCCCCCTTTCCCTTCCCTATGAGGTTGCCTTTGTGACCTCGGAGAGGCAGCCGGTGCAGTTTTCTCGGCGATGGCTGTGAAGGCAGTGGGAGCTTAAACTTCTGGGTCTGAGATTGGATCACTGTCTCAAGGCTCAGATCCAGGAATCCGCAAAATACTATGGCCCCATAGTATTGCTCTCTAAGATTCCTTAGGCATACATTTTTAGTATTCAGAGATAAGGTGTAATTTGGGTTTAGTATTTTTGGTGGGATGTTTGTTTTAATATTGTGACTGACTTTTATTAATTCTGGTGTTTACTGTTATGTTGTTTTTATTTTTTGAGCTGCCTTGAGGTGGCCTAACAATTTTTTAATAATAATTTTCTATAAAGGATAATAACAAGGTACTATTCTATTTAAAACTCAATAGATTTGCTAGTTTGATTTTTTTCTAAAGGATGGTGGAAATTAATTCCCAGCAAATGGTTTGAACATGTTTATTCAGCATCCATGTTTTTTGAATCTATCTTCATCTGAATTTGTGTTGCTGTTGTCGTTGTTGTGGAAGGAGTGTATGCATGAAAGCAATTTTGGAAAACATATTTTGCATTCCACAAATGGTTCTTTGGTTCTTATATCACAGAGAGCCCATGTTATCTTGCTATGTGATTTGTAAGTGTATGTAAATTAACATTTCTTTTTAAAAAAAATCTATCTACAATGCCGCTTGGATGAGAAACACCTCAAACTTGATTCACTTCATATGGCTGTGACTATTTAAGTGACTGAGCATTTTGTGAGCAATATTCTTGGTGACACTTATGTCCTTTCCCACAGAGTCGAATGGCAGAGAGCCTTCGTCTTTTTGACTCCATTTGCAACAACAACTGGTTTATCAACACCTCCCTCATCCTCTTCCTGAATAAGAAGGATCTATTAGCAGAAAAAATCCGCCGCATCCCGCTAACAGTCTGTTTTCCTGAGTACAAAGGCCAAAACACTTATGAGGAGGCAGCTGTCTATATCCAACGTCAGTTTGAGGACTTGAATCGCAACAAGGAGACCAAGGAGATTTACTCACATTTCACTTGTGCCACTGATACCAGCAACATCCAGTTTGTGTTTGATGCGGTGACAGATGTCATCATTCAGAACAACCTCAAGTATATTGGTCTTTGCTGAGGGTCCTTGCAAATGAGTCTGATTTCTTAATACGATGCAAAAGAGGTGAACCACCTCCACTCACAGTGGAAACAACGGGGCAGTACTTGGAAGGGAGCAATCTGAAGTATATTCACAGATCCCTTCAGCTGGCTACACACGCTTTTGCAAAAACAAATGTCTTCGAGTGTGCAAACCTCCCACAAAATGGTGAGGTTTTGAACTGTATGGAAGTGTTTTCACTACAATCACGTCATCACTGGATCATTCTATCTGTTTCATTTATTTTTTCTTGAGATGGTAGAGCTATTATGTTCTATGTATAATAAGACAGATCATTGTTGTTACTGTCCTAAAAACACTTTACTGTTGAGAAGATACAGGACTGGTGAGAGGGAGGTGGGGCCTGCACGGCAATCCCCCCCCTAGAAAAATAATGCTTCTTCCAGACGAGAGGGTAGAGAACAGGCATGTCTGAGTGAAGTGTTCCTTACCCACATTCTGGTACACAGCCTGTAGATTATACACAAATGGATCATGTATATACAGGCACATAACTTACAGCTAATACTAAGTACGTACTAGGTATACACGTTTTCTTTGCATCATGGTTTATTGTGACTATTCTGCCTGTTGAAGGAACTGGTAGTGTAGAATGATTCTGCGAGTTCCCACCATGACCCTGTGTAGCCCTTCCTGCTCAGATTCAAAATATGCAGCAAAAAAAAAGAAAGGAGGAAAGTAATGGAATGGAATTACTAAATAAAAGACTAGGCCAAATTAAGGTCAGTGTTTGTTCTACTACTGAGAAAATTTTATACATTGAAAGCTTTCTTTTACATCCTTTTTTGCCAAATAATTGTGCTCTTTCACAAAAACTCTGAAAGTTTAACAAGTGGTTGAGGTTTTACAGATATAAAAAGTATAAGATTTTGTTTTTTAAATTATTGTTTTGTGTCTGGATTTTATGAGTGTGCCAACGGACAATCCTATTCCATTGCTCCAAGGAAATTCTGAGAAGTATGGATGGCAACATTTGTAACAGCTTTTCTAAACACAGGAGCCAATGAAACTGTATAATAATATAGCCTTTTCTGTCTCTCTTTTTTTGGGGGGGGGTGTTTATTTTTAAAAATGTGCTGTAATTATTAGGTGAACAGATGAGTGATATGAACAATATTTAAATGTCTTGATATTTAAATTTTTAAAACTTAGTGGAATTAAAGAAATGGATGCATTTCTCCGCTCCCTTTCATCCTGTATACAAATAATACAGGATGACATATTATTCTATCAAATTTACGGTCAAGTTTGAATGCCTGAGAAGCTCTGTGCAACTTTACTGGGAAATCTCACATGAATCATATGACCAGTGGTCATGTGATACCTTCTTCTCCCTCTTCTTGCCCTGCAAGAGACTTCTTACATACTTCAGTGTATACTCAAGGTGTAAATATACATTCAAGAATTGTAAAGCACATGAATACACTCTTCCATCTCTCTCTCTCTCACACACACTCACACACACACACACCTCTCCTTCTCCCTCACTCAGTTTCCAGCTGTACGAAGATAGTGAGAATTCTCAGCCAAGGGCTTTAAGAAAAACGTAACAGAAAACAATGAATGAAAACAAAGTTACAGGCTGTCTACTTTAAGAAAATAAATAATCTGAATGATCTCAACTGGTCCATAGTGTGCTCATTGTTTGTAGATCTTATGATTCAAAATTCCACACAGCTGGGTTCCCACTTCCTTTGCTACAAACCTGTGTTCTTCTGATCTGAAATCCACTTTAGTCCTTAATACATACTCCTCATGTAACACTGTTTAATAGGGAAAAAGGGCAGATTTGTTCAGAAGGGGCTGAAGCAGCTCAAGGTTGAAGGGTACCAATGGCTCTTCCGGGCAGAATCTTTCCCAGTACTAGGTTTCCTAACTTGCAGAGGCAGCTCTCGAAAGCCCTGTTGGTTTAAGGGATGTCTGTTAAAGGGCTGCATTTCTCAGAATTGCTGGCACCAGTGCGAGCCAATGCTGTGGAATATAAGGTTGGTTTAGGGACCAATTAAAAGCCAACCATGGAGTCAAAATGGCAAAATGCCTGAAAAATGATCCTGTGTACTTCCAGGCATAGCTTTTATTGTGCAGCCATTCTGTGTCATGCCTTGAATTTTATTATTGGGGGTGGGGATGGAGAGGGGAGGGGAGGGCTCACACTGCATTGGGCTTTTCTACGCGAGGCATTTATTGGGCACTTGCCATTCCCTACTCAGGGTTGTTTATGGGTTCTTTAGATGACGTTGTGACACTCCAGTTTCGCTACTGTGAGCCTGTTCAGACAACAAGCTAAGCCATGATGGTTACGCGTTTATGAGCTTGTGGCCTCCAAACGTTGTTTGATTTACAATTCCCACAGTCCCTGACCATTGCCTGGATTGATGGAAGTCCAACAACAGCTGAAAGGTCATAGAATAAAATATGCTATTTAAAAATAAAAGGATACTGCCAATGATGGAGCGATGGGAGGATGGCCAGGAAGGAAAACTTACATCCAAAGCAATTCTGTGATCCACTATGAGCGTTAGCAATGAAGATTACATTTCATTGCACTTGGTATAGAAAGTTTTGATAATAATAATAATAATAATAATAATAATAATAATAATAATTTAGATAAGAAGCAAAAGAATCAGAACTAGAGTAAGAGCCATGGCAGATCATGGGACACAGCTGTTTTCCTTTGTGCAAATAGCTTGCATGTCTACATGAATCCTAAATGGTTTATTATATTAGTTTTCTTAGGCAATGGCTTCCTTCTTGTGAAGTACACAGCCAGTGTAGCATCCGCTGAAATGGACATGAGCCTACTGATGCTCATGTCAAGATTAACAACATAAGCAAGCAATCCTACACATAGTCACAGGTGAGCAGGCTTCGTTGAAAATCCGTGAGATTTACATTTGGGTGGGTAGTGTTGTGCAGGACTGCAGACTCGGGCTGCTTCCAGATGAGGCTGTTCTCATGCAATTACCCAACTTAACTTACAGAATTGAATGGGGGGCCCAGACAACACTGTTTTCCACTTGTAAATTTCTTATGCTTTCCCATGGGATCGTCTTTTTTTTTCACACAAAAAACATCCAAGGAGAGAAAGATGAATTAGCTGTCCAGTGTCTTTGGAATGGTAGCCCTAGATCTGTGCACTTGAGAAACACCCTTGCTCTCCAAGGTCACAGCACTTGTGGGTCTTCTGTCAGGTGCATATGAAACTCCACAATCCAATGCAATCCTAAACCAAATTTCAACTTTTGAAGTAGAAGAATTCTACAATTAACTCCTTTGGCAGATAAACTAGAGTGAATCTGACCTTTCTGCAATATTTATGATAGGAGTGTCTCCAGTTCTGCTTTTCTGAAAGAGTTAAGAACACTTGGCAACACTAGGGGCTGTAAGCCGCAACAGTGTCCAACCCACTTAATTAGGGGGTTGTTTCACTGATTGCATTAGGAGGACAGTAGGATAACTGCTTGGAGATGCTGCAGAGATAAAACAGTACAGGTAATTCCCCCCATTGTCCTGATGCAGGAAGATTTATTTTATTATTTATTATTTATTATATAATCCTTTTCTGCCTGAATTAGAAGTACCCAAAGTGGCTTATATCACAAATTAATAAAACCAACCACCATCTTTCCTTCTAATATCTACTCAAATCTTCCTGTGCTTCTGCTTCTATAATCCACCCATAAAAGAGAAGCATCAGTAGGCTCAACATATAAGCATAGGGTATGCAGTTGTTTTTTAAAAGAAAACTTTAATAAAAAAACTTAGGGAGAGTACTCCCAAAGCAGCTCCTTAAGAGCTCAAAATGTTGAGAGACATTCTGACAACTACGCTGGGGTGGTGGTGGTGGAGGAAATGAGTGGAGTGGCTGAAAAGGAAGGAGGAAGAGAGACATATAGAGCTCCATTACACCAGTGGTTTAACGCATTTTTGCCACACCTGGTATCTGGGTTTGCAGCGTGGGACTCACATGATGTCATTATTTTGGTGTAGGGAAAGTCTGGATTATTTTCCCAAGCGACTTTAATGCGCCCTAAAGCCTCCGTCTAGTGCTGCCCACTTGCTTCTCCCTTTGTTGGGGGCGTGTGTTTTGAATGGAGTCTTGCTGACAAAGGGGAGGGCAGGACGGTTCTCCTCCTACAGGACAATGTGTCCAACGTTCAAATGAATGGACTTTTTACTGCTCCAACCCTCATTGCCCGCAGCTCCCTCATTTTTAAAGATAAAGAGTTGAAACTTGAGACCTTGAGAGCTCTTAAGTAGAGCTTTAGGCATGCCAAGTTTGAATCAGATAGGTCCATGTCTTGATTTTTAGGATTTTTTAAAATGTAAATTAACCAAAATGCTTACATCTCCATAATTTTTATAGATAATGAGATGAAACTTGGCATGGTGATAGGTAGGATTTTTGTAAAAAAATTGCCCTTTAAACCCTTTTCCTGAGAGTCCACCAGTGCAATATTCCACCTGTTTGCATTTGTGAAGGATCGATTTTCCTTTCCTTTGATCATGCGAAGCTGTGCATCTCCAGTTCATAAAATAGAGATCGGCTGGTTCCCTTACTGCAGAGTAAATCCCATTGATTTCAACTGCATTTACATCCAAGTCATACTAAAATACCATGCAGGCTTACCTTTGAGCAAACCCCATTGAACAGAGAGCGAGACTTACTTCTGAGTAAACAGAAGTAAGACCTCAGAAGTAAGCATAGGGTTGCAGAGCACTTCTTTCCAGTTTGCTGTTTTAGACTTTTAAAAAAGCTTCTGAGTGACCACACTATTAAAAGTCAGTTCTAACCTGACAACAACACCGAGAGAAAACCCCCCCCCAAAAATGTCCAATGAATGTGGCCTGAGCATACTCAGTGGTTGAATTCGGACGACACAATAAGCAACTGGGTGAGGGGAAACAATCATCAGTTGTATTGACTATTGTGTCGCCCGAATGCTGCCATAGTCAACTCAGCGCTGATCCTAATCCACACCACAGTTGATTATTTATTACCATGTTGTGTGGGGAGTACCCCCTAGATGAACAACTATACCGTTGATTATTAACCCATCACTGACTCTCGTGTTGTCCGAATTCAGCCAGTGGGTATGAAAGGCTGACTGCTGTGGAGTGGTGTGTGTGGAGTAGGAATAGAATGGGTTGGCTGGAAACCTGGGTAGACGTGCTTCACCCCACACGGCAATTGTTTTGGTTCAGGGTCTCACTTCTTCCCCGTTCCTGAAGTTCAGAAGTGGGGAAGACCTTTATGTGGCCATAATGACACTAATATACACACAAGGGAGCTTCTAGCAGGTTAGGGAGAACCCCAAGATTTGCAGAAAGTACCCTCCAAAAAAAATATTTCGGTATAATGGCGGGGGGGGGGGGGAACGATGCAAACACTCCACACTGCAACTTTTTGTTGCAGATCTCACTTTTCAAAGCAAACAGGAGACTGCAGGTGTGAACTCATAACAACAGGGAGTGTATTAAATAAAAGTCAAACCTCCAGCAGAACTGAAAAGTATTCAGTTTAGGACAAAATGTCATCAAAGAGAGAGCCAAACCGACTTCCCAGGACCGGGCGTCCCAGAGCCGAGGCACGCCAACAGAGCAGGTCCCATTGTGCATCCCCACCAGACAAACCTCAGACAATAGTGGGAGGCGCAGCAGGGCCTCCCTGAGTAGAAATCAGCCCTTTAGGTCAACGGTGGGGGACCTCTTTCAGCGGAGGGCTGAATTAAAATGTCAGAGGAGCTCTCAGGGGCCACATGCCAGTGGTGGACAGGGCTGAAGGGGCGAGGCCAAAATATAAAGAAATGCTTGTGTATTCTAGCTTGACGTTCTTACTGCCAGTGAATAAGCCTGAGGAGAGGAATTCACCCTCCTGGAGCTCTCCGACGGCATGAGTCTCCAGGGTGGACATGACCCCCCCCCCCCCGCACAAGCAGAGCTCCTTTCTGTTGCCAGAAGCGCATCTCCGCCACATCTGACACTACACCTTTGCACTTGTTAACATTAGTGCAATACAGTGGAGAGCGCTCTTGCACGCGCCTCATTGAATGAACAGGAGGTCCTCTGGTGAAGAACATCTCTTGTTCACTTCAACGGGGCTTGAACTTGCACCCTTCCTGGTAGATTGTGCCCTCTGGGGCTCATCTCTCGGTTTCCCTCTCTGTTGCTGCTCTTAATAGTCCCAAAAAGTCACCTTCTGGGGAGGCTACCTCACCTTGCCTTGAGAGAGGGCAGGGGGACTAGGCTCTAAAGTCAAGCATTAAAGGCCCAATTCCTCCCTTCCATGACTCTGCCAATAGGACTGTTCGCTCCAGTGAAATTTTCCCTATTTATTTGAAATATTTTCCGGCATTGGTATTAGAGAATACCATCATAAAGTATGGCAATTAAGGTAATATATGGAATATTCCTCCCATAAAAGATAATTGTAGAACAGATTGCATGAGCTTCCGCAATTTGTTTTTGTCTTTTGCTTTAAATTGGGTATATCTGCGCAGGTACGATATGCTTTTATTACAGAAGTTTACAGTATTTTTACAGTTCACCATCCACATGTTGTGACTCAGTGGTGCTGAAGGATTGCTGTGTGACACTGCTGCCCTTGCACTACAGTGTCCCACAGGACTCTGTCCTGTCCCCGACGTTACTTAACATCTACATGAAACTATACTGGGAGAAATCATCTGAAGCTTCGGAGCGAGATGCCAATAATAGGCTGATGACACTCAGCTCCATTGCACTTTGTCTCCAAGGAAGCAGTCGACACCCTTAAATGTTGCTAGGTTTGATAACGGGCTGGATGAGGGTGCAGATGTTGAGATTAAATCCAGACAGACAGTGGTGCTGTTGCTCAGTCGAAAGCCCAATTTGGGGGCTGGAATTCACCCTGTTCTGGATGGGGTAGTAGTCCCAATGACAGATCAGGTCCGTAGCTTGGGAGTGCTCCTGGATCTTACACTGTTCATGGATCTTCAGGTGGGAGCGGTGGCATGGAGCACATTTGCCCAACTGTGTCTAGTGTGCCAGTTACTGCCACATCTGATTGGGTCTGATCTAGCAACAGTATCCATGTCTTCATTCCATCATGATTAGACTGCATTGCATTCAACATGGGGCTTGAAAAGCGGCTGAAATATTCAATTGTTGCAAAATGCAGCAGCTAGGCTGCTAACCGGTGCACAGTATCGTGATCATATCATCCCAATGCTGAAAGATCTGCACTGGTTGCCAATTGTTGTCTGGGATCAATTCAAGGTTTGGATTTTAAACTGTAAATATCTAAACAGCTTGGGGCCTTAACTATCTGAGGGGCTGTCTATCTCAGTATAAGCCCACTTGGTTACTAAAATCAGCGGGAGAGGCCATTTAGAAGACACCCCTACCTGCAGAGGCACGTTTGTCAGGCACACGGGAAAGGGCTTTCTCCTGTGTGGCTTCCAGACTCTGAAACAAACACCCAGGTGGAGTTATGAATGCTCCCCACTCTCTCTGCATTGAGGAAGGAAGTCAAGACACATTTCTTATGGGTTTTTTTTTGGGGGGGGGGGTTAAGGATTTGTGATTTGTATTTTTCAGATTTGTTTTTGTAAGCTGTCTTGACTGATTTTTCCAGAAGGGTGGTATAGAAATATTTTAAATACATCAATTCATTCCTCAAACAATCTATTGTGCAGGGTTACGTGCCAGTGTCAAGCTGGTGAAATCTTTCAATCCTGATACTTTTTCTGTACTTCACTCAGGCTTGTAAATAGTCACTTGCCTGGTTGCCTGTGGCAGGTGAGAATGTCCTCTGGTTGGCCAAGCAGGGAAGCTTTTGACAGTTGGAAAGAGAGACAGGTTTGCTTCCTTTTCGGAATTCACTGGTCATGAAGAACCAGATCACACCCTGAATGAATTAGCAGTGAACTGTTCTTTATGTAGACGTTCTGAAGAGCAATTTTTGATGTTCTGGCACCACCAACAGACAATTGCACTTACTACTATGGGATACAATAGATACATTTCTTAAATAATCAGTCATAATTTATATTTCAGTCCATTTCTTACGTTTTTGTATCAGCCAAAACTATTAAATTAAAACCCCTGAAATACAATATATTTGTAGCTTCGGCTATTGGGCGGTATATAAATGTAATAAATAAATGAATATAAGAACATAATATAAACCCAAATAGAAAAATATAACCAACAGTAAATCCCAGGACCCGTTTAAATATCATATGCTGCCAAATACCTGGGAGTAGAGGAAAGTCTTACTCCCTTGTTGTCTTCAAGCAGAATGATCAGGACATTGGATTATCAGTGTAGTATATGGGTCAGTTCACACCAGGAGAGGTGCTCCATCAAGTACTGTGGTCCCGAGCCATGTAAGCCCTTATAGATCAAAAACAGCATCTTGAACTCGACTCAGAACTGTAGAGGCAGCCAGATTTGGTGCTATACGTTCAGTCCTTCTGGTCCCTGCTATCATTCTGGCCACTGCACCTTCTGAACATCTTTAAGGGCAGGCTCATGTAGAACGCATTGCAGTAATCTAACTTGGAGGTCACCAGAGCATAAACTATTGAAGCCAGGTTATCCCTGTCCAGATAGGGGTGTAGCTGGGCCACCAAATGAAGCTGGCAGAAGGCACTCCTTACCACTGAGGTTACCTGAGCCTCTAGTAACAACAAGGACTCCAGGAGAACTCCCAAGCTGCAAACCTGCTCCTTCAGGGGCAGTGGAGCCCCATCCAGAACAGGTCAACACCCTCCATTGGGTCAGAAGAACCACGTACTAATAGCATCTCAGTTTTGGCCCTCATCCAGTTCACTGTCACAGTCAGGTACCAATCAAGCACATCCACAGCCCCATCTGATGAAGAAACAGAGAAATACTGATGATAACACACTCTAGAACTCCCGATGATCCCACTCAACAGTTTTATGTAGATGTTAAATAGATGTTATGTAGAACCCCATATTGGAGAATCCATGGGGCTGAGCAATATCCCTCAAGCACTACCTTCTGGCGCTGACCATCTAAGTAGGAGTGAAATCACTGGAGTGCAGTACCTCCCATTCCCATTCAATGGGCCCAGAAAGATACTATGGTTTATGGTATTGAAAGCCACTGAGAGATCAAGGAGAATCAACAGGGTCATGCTCCCCTGTCTCTCTCCCAACATAAGTCATCCTACAGGGTGACCAAGGCTGTTTCGTACCAAAACCTGGCTTGATCCCTGACTGAAATGGATCCAGGTAATCGATCTCATCCAAGAGAGTCTGGTGCGGGTTGGCAAAAAAAACCCTCCCGCTCAAGGACTTGGTTTGGGAAAAGAATATTTGCCACCAGCTTGAAGTTATTAAGATCTTCCAGGTCCAGGGAGGATTTCTTCAGGAGTGCTATTATATAGTGCTATTCGTATACCTGGCATGTTACATGGTAACAGAAGTAAAAGAAAACTCTGCACTGATGAGCATATGACCCTAAATTGAAAACTATTGAGAGTGAGTGGAGGGAGGATTGGGGAGGATTTAGGAACAACAGAGGGAGGAAGTGGCAAGAATGGGAACAGGCAACAATAAAATACAACGGATAACAGACAGTAGGATTCATTGCACTGAAATATCTACTAATATGTAGATTTACATAAACTCAGTAATTGATTCAACGATTGTGTCAGATGAGCCAATATTGTTACCCCTATAATGCAGGTTTGATGCTGACAGTGAGTGACCACAGTGTAAGCTAGGACTTGAACCTGGAATGTCTTTACTATCGTACCAACTCAGCAAAAACAAGAGAAATTAATTACATTAAGTATCATACAATCATAGGGTTGGAAGGGACCTCAGAGATCATTTAATCCACCCCCCTATTCAATGCAGGTTCTGCACTGCAGTGCAGAGCTACAATATCCTTGACAGATGACCATCCAGCCTCTGTTTCAATACCTCCAACAAAGGAGAGCCCTCCACTTCCTGAGGTAATCTGTTCCACTGCTGAACACCTCCATTAGGAATTTCCTTTCTAATGTTCAGCCAAAATCTGCTTCCCTGCAATTTCTACCCATTGGTTCTAATCCTGCTCATGGGAGCAACAGCGAACAACTCTGCTCCATCTTCTCTGCATGACAGCCCATCAGATATTTAAAGAATGCTATCACATCTCCCCTTAATCTTCTCTTTTCCAGGCTGAACATACCAAGTTGTTTCAACTATTCCTCACAGACCCCTCACCATTTTTAAGGGAAAGAAATGGAGGTAAAAATGCTTTCTAAACTTAGGCCCATTACAGACTAATTGCACACTTCAGCACCTACTACACAGCAAATAAACAAACACAGACTCAGAGGGCATATCTACACGACAAACATAAATTTGTTTAAATGGCACATGGCTTTGGCCAAAGAATCCTGGGAACTGCAGTTTAATGAGGATGCTGAGAATTGCCTCACACATGCGAGAGAGAGGGAATGACTCTTAAATGAGTTTAAGTCTGTAGCGCAAACACACCCTATTGTGGAAGGAACACAAGGTGAGTTGGTCTACCATCCTGCTCAAAGGAGGGCCACTCATACCTCCCCATTTTCCTCCACACAGAGGTCGATCTATCCAGCCCCCATGATGTGTGGACCGCAAGCACTGGAGCATTCTTGCAGCATAATTAGCGCCAGATGTCTCAGGCAAGAAAGCCAAGCCAGAAGCTGCAGGGTGAGGCAAAAACATCTGATTCTCTAGGCCAGAGAGCAAACATTTTCCTGACTCCAAACGTGACAATCACTCAGACCCTCATTTGAGAAGGCCCACATGCTAGCTGTGAGATGTTACATATATATCATAAAACATGACATCAGCACAAATATTAGGATCAAGATGCCAGATATATACATTCAAACTATGATTTTGAAGTGTGCTAAGACCAAAGCAATCAAGTGTTCTGTGTTATAAATATTCCGAAATTCTAGTCATCTTACCTGCAGGCAATTCTGACATTAGTTTCAATGTATAATGCATGTTCCATCGACAGATGTCAACAGGATCATTCAAAAGCTGTGCCAGAGCTGGGATAACTTCTTGTTCTATAAAACTGGTCCTACGTTTAGAAAGTGTATATGTTAGAAGTTAGTTACATAAGCACATTAAATGAATATTTCTGGAACCAGGAAAATTTGTTGCAGAATATAACAGCTTAACTCTGGGATACTGATCGTGGTGCCTGCGGACATCTCCCGTGATGACCCTCCGGATTTTTTTATTTTAGCTTTGAAAACTTTAAAAGGTTTTTTTTTGGGGGGGGGGGGATTTAAGCAGGAGACTGGCATGCTTCAAAGCAACACACTGGACTCCAGCCCCATCTTTATTTCCAAGAATACCTCTGGGTTCCACAGGCATTCTTAGAAAATAAGAATGATGGGCAGCTGCAATCAAGTGCTTCATTCTGAATTGTGCTCAGCCACCCAGAAAAAAAGAAAAAAGCAAGCTGGCAGAGGGGGAGGGGGGGTGGAATGAGGAGGTGCGTTTTGTGCACATTTTGCCTCGTTTTCATTTTTATATTGCCCTGGTTTGCACATCATGGTAACAATGGTTGTTTACACTTTAGTTTATTTGTTACCATACAGGAGTGAGTGAATAACTCAAAGTTTTACAGTTGTTGCTGGATTAAAACTCTGGCTTGCTTCTCCCTCAAAAACTTAGAGGGCCAGGTTTAGATGTCATGGCAAATAAGCTAGAAAATGGCATTCCTGTGTTGTTTACCAAAGCAGAAACAAACCAGAAGTGGCAAGCAAATAATCTATGGTTTAAACAAACCACCATTGTCACGATGTGCAAACTGGATCATTGTTCATAGAATCATAGAACTGTGCAGTTAGAAGGGTCACAAAGATCATCTAGTCCAGCCCTCAGCAATGTGCAGGAAAACCAATTAAACCATCCATGAGAGGTGGCTGTCCAGCTGCTTCTCAAAAACCTCCAGAGATGATGTTGATTTGGCGTAGTGTATATTAACTGTTTTGTTTGTTTTGGTGTGGTTTTCCGTATTTATTTATTGTGGGGTGCGCAGTGTGGGTGTATTATTCTTAGTATTATCAGTTTGCTTTCTGTGTAATGAGTATTCTGTTGGGCTTGTTGGGTAAATAAATGATTTAGCATTTGGGGCTCAGAGCCTTGTACTCAGTTCCTTATTTGGGAAAGCCACCCTATGCCCACCACACAGTGTCGGGTGTGTGTGCATGGGATAATTCAGTTTCCTAGCTTGGAGACAGGAAACCGTGTTAGACGGGCAAAATCACCCATCTAGCAGAAATGCAGGATGGCTGGAGCCACCCTCCATTGGATACTCAGCAGCCTCAGAGTTCAGAGGCTACTGACTATCTGGATAGGATTGCGCTCTGAGATACTTATCTCTGAGCCCCATCAGTTTGCATTCCACGAAATGGGTATTTTGTGACTGGTCACATCTACCATAGCAGACATTTTGTGAGAGCACCAATGACACTCTCAAAATTCCAAATGCACCCACCAGCCCAAAAAGGTTGGGTACCCCTGGCTACATTTTACATTAAGTTTTCAACAAATACCTACCTGCCAATGTTGTGTGTTACCATAATATACAGGACCTCTGTTGTTTTTCGCCGCACTGTGCTGTCTTCATCTAAAAGCAACTTTTTCAAATTATCTAGAAATCCTGAAAGACATAATTTTATACATTTATTTGATTTATACCTGCCCTTTAACAGGTTTCCAGGGCAGCTTACAAACTGTTACAATTTTGAATAAAAAATAGAACAGCTTCAGTTGAAGATATCTTAGTGTACAGACGATGGCTCCTTCTGGTATCCTGTTCCCAAGCTGTGCAGGTCAAAACCAGCACTTTGAATTGAGCCTGGGAATTAACTGGAGCCAGTGCAGTTGACAAAATCCAGACCTTAGAAAATTATTCTTTTGCATTCTTCATTTCAATCATTAAACCAGCAGCAGCTATAAAGCAATCATCTCGCCTCAAAAGCCGGCGGTAGGGATTGCCCCTTACCCTGCCATGTGCACAGTGGCAGCTGGAGGCCCCCCACCCAAAAGCGCCACCTGCCCCTACCCACCACTCCCGGCACACTTTCCTCCAGAGAAAGTAACTAGAATAGGGCCAGATCATAAGCCTGTAGGCAGAGAATCCTCGGCGGCAGTGAAGGCCTGCAGGCGCCTTGCTCAGCAGTTCAGTGGGGCTCTTACTCCTAGGCAAAACTTTTTAGGCTGACCATATGAAAAGGAGGACAGGGCTCCTGTAACTTTAACAGTTGTAGAGAAAAGGGAATTTCAGCCAGTGTCATTTGTATGCAATTAGTTCCTGGTGAAATTCCCTCTTCATCACACCAGTTAAAGCTGCAGGCACTAGACTAGAGTGACCACATACAAAAGAAGGCAGGGCCCCTGCAACTTCAACTCTTGTGATGAAGAGGGAATTTCACCAGGAATTAATTGCATACAAATGACACTGGCTGAAATTCCCTTTTCTCTACAACTGTTAAAGTTACATGAGCCCTGTCCTCCTTTTCATATGGTCAGCCTAGGCAAAACAACCCCCCACCCCACCCCGGTGCCAGGCAGGCTCTCCCTCTTTCCCTCTTTCAGGAGGGCGCCTAGCCGGGGAGGCCCTCCGAGGGCGCCCCAGGGCTCCTCGTGCCCGTGTGGGGCGCTCTGGAGAGGCAGTGAGCCGGGGTGGGGAGAGGGGCGTGCAGGTGCGCCTGTGCCCGCCGCGGGCCTGCTTCGGGCCGGGGCTGCTGCTTCGGGCCGGGCGGCCTCTCCCGCTCATTACCGAGGCGGACGGCTTCGTAGGCGTCCTCCGGGTCGTGCACCCGGTCACACAGCGCCATCAGCGCCCGCTGCCGGGTCAGCAGCTCGGGGTCCTCCAGCTCCTCGTTGAGCTTCGGCAGCGCCCTCCGGCCGAAGGCGAGGGGGGCTTTGGTGGGGTCGATGTCGGGGGGCAATTGGGAGGAGATCCGCGGGTGCGCCATCCCGGGGGCTCCCTGCGCGCTGTCCTACGAGGGGCCGAGGCCCGGCGCGGAATGGGCGAGGGAGGCCGCCGGGCAGCTTCCGCGTCAAAAGACGCGTGTCTGGCTCGTCCTGTGAACGCTGCGATTTCAAGGAGGGGGCTTAAAACACTCCCGTAATCATAACAACGCAGAAGCAGAGGGAGGGGTGGGGTTAAAGTTTAGCAAAATTCTAAAGTTAAGCCAAAAGTTTGATTTTGAATAGAAACAAAGGATAATAACCGGAAAATGGTTATTTTCTGGCTCTGGCAGAGGTGTGGGGGGGGGAGGAGGGCCAGGGCCCCCCAGGGCGGCCTAAGAAAGAGCGAGGAGCGGGAAAGGCCCAAATCCAGCCAAGGCGCCTCAGCCGGTTGCTAGGCGACAGCGACGCCGGTTTCTGTGAATACGAAGCTACGACGGCGGCGCGGCCCCGCCCAGCGCAAACGCCGTAACCCACGCCAGTGGCGGCGGGGCGCAGGAGGCGAATCCTGGAGAGCGCCGACGGGGCGTGGCAAGGGGCGTGTTCTCAGCCGTCTCCGCCCTCTAGGCCCTGCCGTCAAAGCACGTGGCCGGAGAGGGGCTCGATCGCGGGAAGGTTGTTAGCCGCTCGCACAACGCAGGTTGGTGCCTTAAAAGCCAGTGGAAGTTGCTACCATAGTTCCTTTCCTTGCAAAGAGGCGCAGATCTCGACCAGGTTTCATAGTGCAATCCTATGCACGTCTGCCCAGAAGCAAACTCGCCCGCCTGGATTTCCTGCCAGGTATGTGTGCCTAGGATAGGATTGTTGCAAATCCAGAACGCCGCCCTGGGCCGAGGGGGTGTGAGGGCAGACTGAAATGCCCAGGGTCTCTCTCCCTCCGTCTGCTACAGAACAGAAGTGTGAAAATGGAAATCCCGAATGGCTGCTGGGCTTCCCATTTGCTAAGGCAGGCAAGGAAAAAGAAGTCATTTTTCAAAAAGGAGGGCTTTGGGTTTGTTTTTTTCAAGGGCTGCGGGGTGCTGAATTCTCCATTAGACAAGGGTGGGCGGGGAGAGGAGGAAGGGAGGCGAGGATCCCCTGGACTCTGCAGCGCCGGCCCCGTTAGCGCAACTGCACCAGACAGAGACCTCCATCACACCTAATTTCCCCCCTTGGTTTGCCTCCGCGTTTTTTTGCCTCAGATGCAGAAGCGTGTCAAACTCATGATCCCTTTCTCCTGAATAGCTGCTCTTTCGCTCCTTTGCTCTTCCACTCCACTCCACTCCCCCCCTCCCCTTCTCTTTCTCCCTCCAGTCAGGTCCTGGCAGATGAGCACTTCAACCAGACCGCCTTTCTCCCCAGGCAAAAATGGAATGACCCTTTGGTCTGGCTCTTTGGGGGCATCGAGGGAGTACAATCCTGTCTCTGCAGAGATTCAGGCATTGTATGATTTTAAAAAAACGTTTTGGAATCTGGGATGCAAGGTTTGGGTTTTATATTGAGACTTGGAGCTGGCTGCTGGGAGAGATTGCTTTTCCCTGCCAGGACCTGATGCAATCCATTCAAGCCCCCAGTGCCTTTAAAACTACATGGAGGCTTAGGGCATGTTAAATGCGCTTAGGGAAAATATTCCAGACTTTTAGTGTTTTAGGGAAGGCTGAGGAAGAGGCAGGGTGTCAGCAGGACAGGCACAGCATCATGTGAGTACCATGCTTCAAATCCACACACCAGGCATGGCAAGGGTGCACTAAATCACTGGTGTGATGGAGCTCAGAGAGGCAAAAATCACCTCCGTCGCTCCTCCTGCCCTACAGGCAGCAGTCCAGAAGCCTCCAAGATCAGAGGCTTCTGTCACACATGCCAAAACCTCATAGGGTTGCACCCTAAGTGGCTTACAGGGAGATTGAAATACATCAAGGGAGCAGTTCTATAGTCCATGGAGGGCATCCCAGGGAGATAGGATTCCTCCTCACAAAGCCATAGACACTCCTATGACTTCAGGAGTGGGACTCAGAGAAGAACTGCAGCACCTGCTTTCCAAGGTTGCAAAATGACCTTTGTTGACTTTGTAAAAGTAAAAAATGCATTCATTCTGGTGGGTGGGGAAAAGACAGGCCAGGGCCTGCGCTATCCAATAGCCTCTGCTACCCCACTTTTGGCAGAGGAAAAATGAAATAAAAGGATGGCGTGGAGGCGAAAATTGCCTCTGTTGCGCCTTGTGCCAGATGCTTCCATCTAGAAGGGGGTAAATCCCATAGCATTGTGCCCTGAATACATTGTAACAAAAGTTCAAATACATCATAAATACAAAGACATGTATATAAAATATATTAAAATGTTAAAACCCAATACAACACCATTGTTTATTCATTACAACAATGTATACATTGCTTACTATATCTACAGAATATCTAAACGTGGTTCACCTCAGTGAGTGATACGTAAACTATGAAGATTAATTGCTATCCTTGGGCTGGATTTGTGCTACTCTGCTGGTCATTTTGGGGATTTGGTATTAGGACCCTGCTCTGAAGAAAGTAACTCAGATGCAGAACGATATATGGAACCATCCCAGTTTGTGGCACAGCAGGGGCCTTAGCAGGAAACCAGTCATCCTGTCCCTGGCACTGCCATTTGTCGAAGCACCACAGACCACAATATGGCACAACTCCCCTTGTAGAGAGAAAAAGCACTTTCAGGAGTGGGCTGGAACCCCCTTTCCCCAAATTCACATTTGCAACCTTGGAAAACATCTGCCACGAGTCTTTCTGTAGCGGCTGTGCAGGGGAGGGGGATTGGTACACCGAATCCCCCCCGGGTCCCTGGGATGCTCTCCCTGGGCCATAGGGTTGTGTCCTTAGAGGTATTTTTTAAAATATGGTAAGTGCTATATAAATCTAATAATAAAACACAAAATAGAATCACCTCTAGCTCTTTAAAATTGAACATCTCTACTCATTCCAAAAAGGGTACAGATTTTGCCAAGTTGATCATGGGGAGTTCTTTAAATGGAGCTGAAACTTTTCACCACTTAAGTCTAGAAATCCCCATTTGAATGTCTAAGATTCAGAATGTTTAGCTATTTTCAAATAAAATAGGTGCTTTAAGTATATTGTCATTTTTTATTTTTAAAAAATTGAAGTGAAAATGATGTACTTGTCTTTTAACTGAATATGGAAGTAATGCTTTTATCCAGCAATGTTATAATTTATGGAAGTCGTGCTTCTAGTCTAGTCCTTAACGTTAATTCCTTATTGGTCTGTTTTGAAAGCTCATTTCATGACTTAATTTGAGTCAAGATTCAGTCCTGGAACACGTGAAGTATTTAAACATGTTTAGGAGCACATGCTTTCAGTGCCCCACATTCAGCTATGTATCAGGGTGAAACGCACGTGGTTTCCATGGGACTCTGCACCACCTTAGGGGTACTTATTCTCTGATGCTAAGTTTGTTTAGTATCAGAAGCAACTTTTACTTTATTCCTGCAATGATGGTGCCATGTGTAGGTTTAAATAAAATGAGAAACTCCGCACATGTTTAGAATATTCCTTTTTTTAGTTCTCAGCATTGGCAAACTGTTTTTTTTTTTAATATACTGACATATCAGGAATGTAGCAGCTGTAAATCATGGAGTTGGGGAGCGCTGCCTGTTTGCCTTTTTCCCTTTTTCCCTGTTTGCGTTTTGTTTCTCTCTCGTCCCGCATACGTTTTTTTCAGTGAAAACAATTATCAGTTGTAATCTTATGCACACTCTTTGCATAAGATCTATTGAACACAGTGGAACTTGCTTCTGAGTAAACATGTGTACAGTCCGGTCACACCGCATATGTTGATCCGTGGAGATGATGAGGTGGGAAGTAATTTGACATGATCATCTAAAGGCCACCTGCTGTAAGTTCAGGGTCCAAGGAGGAAACTGCTGTACACATTTTAATACCTTTATTTGCTTTGTGTCCCCCCCCCCCCCCACACACAAGCCACCTGCTAAATGTTGACATACCTCGTTTTTCCCAGGGACTGGTCTATACCCCTGCTTGAGGAAGCTAATCGTGTGTGAATTCTGGCTTTCCTGTGAGCAGTGGATGCACATTGAGCAAATGTTGGGGGGAGAGAGGGGGTTCTTAGAATCATAGTGGTGAAAGGGACTTCAGAGACCATCTAGTCCACCCCCTGCCATTGCCACTCTCTGGAACCTCTCTCGGAGCAGTAGGCAGGTACCGACATAGCTGTGGGACAGCATCCAAGGGAGCTAAAGTCATAAGAAGACTCTGCTGGATCAGAGAAAAAGACCCATCTCGTCCCTTGTTCTGTTCCCACAGTGGCTAACTAAATGCCTATGGGAAGCCCACAAGTAGGACATGAGTGCAACAGCACCCTCCTGCTTATGTTTGCCAGCAACAGGTGTTGAGAGGCATACTGGCTGCTGATAGAGCCATTATGACTAATAGCCATGGATAGCCTTATCCTCCATGAATGGGTCTAATCCCCATCCGAGTTGATAGCATTTGATACATCTTGGGGAATCAAATTCGATAGCTTAACAATGTGATGGGTGAAGCAGCACTTCCTTTTATCTGTGCTGCATCTCCCACAATGGCCAGGACAGAGAGACAGGCAAACCAACACCTAGGTGCAGCCACTAAGAAGGCCCTCTCCCACATCCCAACGAGTCACTCCTGCACCACTGGCAGGGCACTGATCTTGGCAAGCGGGCGCACTCACGGGGCAGGAGACAGACATTTAGGTATCCTGGCCCCAATCCCGGCTTTGCTTCTGCATTATCTGCTCTGCTGCATCGGCCCTCGTGGCACATTCCTTCCCAAACAGCCCCCACCCCACCCAAGGCTCGTGCCTGCGTATTTCCTCAGCCATTCCATGAAGACTTTTGGTGCACTGGGGTTTCAGCATCCAAAATGGGGCTGTTCAGTGCAGCCTTCCCCAATCTGGTGTCCTCTCCAGATGTGTTGGACAGCAACTCTCGTCATTCCCTATCAGCACTGCCAACCATATTGGCTAGGAATGATGGGGATTGCAGTCCAACACATCCGGAGGGTGTCATGTTGGGGGAGCTGGCTTGATGAATATCAAGTGCTGGTTTTCCTCCAAGGCATGTAGCCTTCCCTGTAATGGAAGCTGGAACAACAATGCCTCGTCTTCTGTCGGCCCAGAGGCTTCAGACGCAGTGAAGGGAGGGGGCACAATTCCCAGAGGTGCTCTGCTGGAAATCGATATGTCTAGCGATATTTTCATTAAAGGAAGGAGCCTCCTTCATGGTTGCTATCTTTGAAATGACCGGCATTCGCTTCAATGAAGATTGCTCCGGAGAATGTCCTAAAAATTGTTCCCACAGTTTTGCTGCTTTGCTTTCTAAGAGATGGGAGTTGGATGTTGCAAAAATGTTCCAGATACACATTTCCAGTTAAAAGGCCCGTGGTTCTGTTTAAAAGGGGGGGGGGGAATGGTGGCCGCAGCAGGAGTAGCTCAGTTTTGCTTACGAACAAGCCCGTCCCCCTCCCCGGTGGCAGCATCTGGCAGAGCGGCCAGAACCATTTGTCACCAGTTGCTGAGTTGTAGAGGTCTCTCAGGTGGTTGGTTAGCTGCTCTGCATTTTAACTCCACCTTCTCATGAGTGTGTGTGCGCATGGGGTGGGGGCGGTTGTGCTTCCGTTGCTATGGCCACGCGGCGGCAGCCACAGCCGTTTGTGGAGCTAGAAAGCTGCTGCTACAGCTGCTGCCTGGTGAGTCCTTTTCTCCTTCTTTGCCAATGGCGAGAACTTGAATTAGACACATCCTTTCTGTAGATGCAGCGGTAAGTGGCAGGTCTGGGGCCAGCCCCTTCCTCCCTTCCTTCCCTGACACGGGTGGCCTATTGAGGGCATGGCTTTGCAAGCCACGGTGGTCCCGCTCACGGGGGGCTGCTGAGTAACTCGGCCATGGCGATGCGGCTGGCGTCGCCTTAGACCAGTTTGTCATAGGAATGCAAAACCTCCACGGCTGAGAACAGACCATGGATTTCTCCACCATGTGCTTCCTGGCTTTCCTTCCATGCACCCAGGGCTGGCCACAGGCATTTCAATCCCCCAACCGTTCTCCTCTCTCCCTGCCCACACTGAAGAGTCAAGTCCACCCAGAGGTGGGAGCCTCGCTGAAACAGATGGGAGCTCTGTTGGATGCTTCGGGGGGGGGGGGGCTGGACTCAGCCAGAGGATTATGCCCGTGGGCCTCCTCTGTCAGCGTCCTGTTGAGGGTAACCCACAATCTGCTGCCGCAAGCAGCGGCTTCGTCTTGATTCAGGGCAGGGACCTCTCCCCTTTCTTGGGGTCCTTGCCGAAAACAGCTCCTAGTTTTCGCGTTGTGTTGTGGGCTCTTTTGCACAGGCCTGAGCAGCTGCTCTTTGCCCGAGCTCCTGGTCGGTGTAAAGACCAAGCCACCATTCAGACAGATGCCCGCCCTTCTCCCTGGTCTGCTGCAGAGCACCTGCAGGACAGGAAGCTCCACGCTCCATTTGTCCCAGAGACTCCACGGCCTGCTTCCCGGAGGCAGCGAGCAGGGTTTCCGTCAGGGGTTGTTTTAAAGCAACGAGGCAAAAGCTGTCCTCTAAAAGCCATTTCTGGGGGTGGGGGTGGGGTGGAGCCCCAGGAGCCGCAAGCAGGCTTTTTCCTTTGGGCCGTCTGAGGTGGTGGTTGGGGGGGGGGGGGGCGGCACTGCCTGCCTGCCTGCATGAACTGTTAGACATTGTTTTTCAGCCTGGCCTCTGAGGGGGGGAGGGGGGAGCTAGGAAAGGTTAAAGCATCATCCAAGTGGAAGAAACGGGTGTTGTTGACTGTGAACTGAGGCCCTGGAGGGGGAGATGCTGGCAGCGCCGCGGTGAGCTGGGGATGCCGCTCACCTTTGCTATAGCAACTCCTTGGCAGCCAGCTTCATCCCTAAAAGGCCTGGCCATTTTGTGAACAAGGCAGTTGCAAGGCCACCGCCAGTGCCTTCAAGGGAGAGGCTCAATCACGACCCTCCTCCCCACTGCCCTGTGACTAACAGCTGGGCAGGGCAGGGCTCTCCTTGGGCCATGTTGTCATATGCATGGACGTCAGCGGAACAGGAGCCCCGGTATGGGATGTGTCTGGGGTGGTCCTTTGCGATGAGCAGCGGGGGCAGCCCTTTTTACGCTGTAGGCCACATTCCGTCAGGGCTAACCTTTTGGGGCCAGCAGCAATGGGAGCATCCCCCCCCTTTCCTTCCCCCCCCCCTCTCTGCTTCCATCCTACCGCTGAGGTCCGGAGGGAAGGACAGCTTGCTCTGGCCAAAGCATGAACCGATCGGTTGCGGAGAGCTCTTGACATAAGGCCCAAGGGTTTCATGAAGGTGGCCCTCCCCTGACTACGAAGGTGCATCTTTGGGAAGCATTCCCCTTCCCTGGAAGTCTCTTCTCTGGCAGAAACACTCAATCACAACAGCTTTCTGAGGATCACAAAGATGAACCCAAGGTTGCTCTTCTCTGCCTGAGACCTAAACATTGATAGACGTTTTATTAATTGCCTTGAGCATGTGGGATTAGGTGGGATCAATGTTTTTCCTCCAAGTGAACGAGTTTTAGCAATTCCTCCACCCTCTTGCTCTCTCAGTGGTCAAGCGGAGACTGAGCTGTAAATCAGGAGGTGCCCAGTTTGAATCTGGCTTGTTCCAGGAACTCGTGAGGCAGCCTTAGGCAAGCCACGCTCCCTTGTTCAGTCCTGCCACGGGCCTTATAGAGATGACAGGACTGACTTATCTCAGAAGGCAACAGTGAGAATTGCAGAAAAGCAAGTACTAAGTATCGTTTTTTTATGTTTCACTTTTGGCAAGACCACCCACCTCGCCTGTGGTGGCTTCTTTTTGATTTATATATTTCATACTTTGCAGCACAAGCTGAATTTGGGCAATGAAGGCCACCCTACTGCATGTTACACCACCGGTGAGCAGAGACAGAATGATCTCCCAATTCCCAAAAGTAAGCAAACTTTCCGCCTCGGTCCATCTTGCTGGTTCCCTGGCAATTTGAGGCTTTCTGTCCAAGGGAGCCCACGGTAGACATTTGCCTGGGACCTGGCTACCTTGCCACAATGGCTTGGCATGGTGAGCTGATGGCAGCATAGGTATCATCTTCAGTAGAGCCAAACGCCTGCTCACTGCCTGCCTGCCTGCCTCCTTCTCTGCCTGCAGTGGTATACGCCTGAGGCCTGTCTCCAGTTCAAGGATCACTTTCACACTCAAGTGAGAAATGCCTGTCAGCGACGGAACACCGGCACTGTTGGGTGAGAAACTAAGCTTCACATTATAACAAATATTTATAGGGACCCATTTTCTCAGCCTTTTTAACATTTAACAACATTTCAAAGGCAACATGTTGCACATTCCTGAAGCAGATCAGCCTTCCTCAACCTGGTCCCCCCTCCAGATGTTTTGGTCTACAATTCCCAGTTTCCCTTGGCCAGCATGTAGTCCAACACATCTGGAGGGCGTCGGGTTGAGGAAGGGTGATCTCAACTGTAAGCCCCTTGTGTCAGAGACCTGCTCTCTCCTTCTTGTAAAGCTCACTGAGAGGCACTATATAAATAAATAGAAGTATCCAACTTTGGTTATCAAGGTCAAGCGTCGTTTCAAAACATGCAGAGAGATGAATCCTTTCACCCCAGCAGCACATCAATGCATATAAAGTTGACTTTTGGGTAAAGCGCTGGCAGAGGTTTTGGTGCCTGGGGCAGAACATTTAACTGCTCACCACCACCACCACCACCGCTCAGTAGTATGGGCCAGAATCTATCGAGAATTTCTCTTATACATTTCTCATGGCTTTTGTACAGAGGCCCATGTAAGGGAATACACTGGTGGGTTGTGTTTAACACCAGGAGCTTCCTTACAATGACACAAGCCCTTGGCTTATCCACCCAGCACGGACAACACTGCCTAGGAGCAGCGGCCCTCCAGGATTTCTGGTTTTTCCTGCCCTACCTGGAGATGCCGGGGACCGAACCAGGGTCCTTCCGTATGCAAAGCAGGGCCTCTACCTCTGAGCTGCAGCTCCTCCCACCCAGTAGCTCAGTGGGAGGGTAGATCTGTGTGTTTCCCTCTTCACAGTACTCCAAATCTGCTGCCAAGGCTTGGGGGGAAATCTACCAGGAACATCTCCTTTACCAAGCCTCTTTTAAATGGAAATTGGGTGCTGGTTCCTTGGCTATCTGGACCTGGACTCACCTGGGAATAGGCCGGGCCTGCGTGCTGCTGCTTATCAATTGCTCTCCTCTTTAAGTGCAGTGAAACCATTTTTAAAAAAATATATATATTATGGGCCAAACTTTTAGAAAAAAGGAAGGTAGCAGTGTGTGGGGGGGGAGATTAAAAGGAATGAATTACAAATTTATTTGCATAAAAGTGAAACCAATATTAACTTTTATTAATAGCCACAGCCACATAGAGAGCAATGGTTTCAAAGCTGTCGGCAAAAGCATGGTATGCAATCTGACTTGGAATGGTGAACTAAGCGCACAAGAGTTCAGGAGCACAACATATATGAACTATGGAGTGGGGGGGGGGGCGTTCTCTCTTCCTGGGAGTAGAAGGCAGCGTGGCTGCTTTTAGGGAGCTCCTGATCAGAGGGTTATTATCTTTGGTGGTGTCCCAGCACAGCGCTCATTTAGCAGCTAGGCAGGGCTTGCTCTCCTCAGTGATGTATGGCACAAATACTGGTCCTCTGGTGCTTTGATTGACCCATGTCAGGGGTTCCCATCTCTGCACTGGTCTCTGGTCTTCCTGCTGTTCTTTGCTTCTCTCTGTGAGGATGAAAGAAGGGGGGCAGGAGGAGCAGGAAGGGATCTAATGGGGGGAGGAACGAGGATGTCAAGGAAGGGGAGTGAGAAAAACAGAAAAAGGTTACTGTTCTGGTGATTATGCTTGAACTCAGCCAGAAAGCCAAGAAATTAAACTATCTTCACTATTTCCCTAGTGCATCACGGAAAATTGATCTCCAGCTTTGCTGACATAGAGGCCAGCATGTTTCCCTTGACTTCGTGCTCTCTGCCTCACAAGGGCCCTGGCTATAGTTTGCATATGCCAGATACTGGATAAGTAACTGCCGGATTGGATGATGGTTTACTTGTTTATTGTTTCTTGGTCCCAGCAACCTGAAATTTGCTTTGCACCTCACTTGGTTAAGTTTGCTCAGCACCTGTCTGCCTGCTGTGTTGCCGCCTCCACGGTCGCCGCTGCTCCTGCTCCTCCTTCTTTCTGCGTCTTCTAGCTTCTGCTTCTTGCTCCATCTTTTTTTTTTAATATAATTTTTTTATTTTCAACTTAAAACAAAGTAACATAACATAAAATACAATACATAACTAACAACCCTCATACCCCCCCCCCCGTGCTCCCCTCCCCCCAGGAGACCTGCATATATTCAATTATACATCTTTCCAAAATTGTAATGTATCTTTTGAAGGTATTTGCCCCTTCCCCGTTCTCAAAACATATTCCAAAAATGGACTCCATATTTTTTCAAAATCATTCTTCCTGGACATTCCCCTCTTTACTTTCATTTTATACGTTAGCTTATCATTAAGTGCCATATCCCATATTTCTTTATACCATTCTTCTATTGTATAATTTCCTTGCCCTTTCCAATTCTTAGCTATCATTAATCTTACGGGTGCCAGGAGGTTGTTTATCAATTCCTTCATGCTTATATTCTTATTTTCTTTATCCCATATTGCTAGTAGAGCCAACCTTGGGCTTACTTCCAATTTACTTTCCGTTATTTCACTTATTTCTTTAAACACCCTTTCCCAACATTTTTGTACATATTCACAGCTCCACCACATATGAAAATATGTTCCAACCTCCCGACAACCCCTCCAACAATTCTTGGAAATTTTCTTATCTATCTGATGAAATCTTACTGGCGTTAAATACCATCTCCATGCTATTTTATAATAATTCTCTTTAATCCTAACCGACAAAAGCTTAAACATTCTTGCATCCCATCTCCTCTCCCAGTTATGTTCATTAATTTTTTCCTTTAAATCATCGTCCCAAATCACTTTAAGAGAGTCTTGATATTCCCCATCCTCTATCAAAATTTTATATATTTCACTAGTCAAACCTCTTTTACTTTTAATTTCCCCCTTCTTTTCTCTTGATTCAATTAAATCTTCATATCTTGTATTATTTCTACATTCCTTATTCTTTTTTTTCCAATCCTGTGTCCATTTTTCCAATTGTATACATTTGAACCAAGCTATCTTTTGTCCTCTTAATATCTCTCCAATTTGATCCTTATTTATCATTCTTTTCATCCAATCTCTTAACTTAATAATTTTCTGAGCCCTCAGACCCCCTTCCAACTCACTTTTTAAATTCCTTGGGAAGTTTCCCATTACTACCACTGGGGCAAGAGGAGAATTTCCTGGTATTAACTTTCCTTTAACTTTCTCCCAAATCTCTAAAATATTCTTCAACAACGGGTTATCCAGTCCCCTCAAATCTTACTTTTGTAATTTGGTAAAGAAAATATTCTGCAATTTTAATTCTTGTTCTCTTCCCCTAAAATACTATTTATCACATATCTTAGTTGATTAGCAATATAATACATCTTTATATTTGGAAGTCCCAATCCTCCTTTCTTTTGTGTCTTATACCATAACGCTTTATTAATCCTTGCTTTTTTATCTCCGTTGCAATAAGCAATCATGTTTTGCCAACTCTTTAGCTCTACTTCTGTTATTTTAATTGGTAACATTCTAAACAAAAAATTAATCTTAGGTAATATCTTCATTTTAATAACCGCTATTCTACCAAACCATGAATGCTTTAATTTCCTATAAGCCTCTAGTTTTTCCCCTATCTGTTTTTTCAAACTATTAAAATTAATTTCTTCCAACCTCTCTAAATCTTTTGCAATATTAACTCCTAAATAACATACTATATTTTTTATCCTAAAACCAAATTTTATATTACACTCCTCCATCTCCTTCTTATTATAATTGAATAACATCATTTCGGACTTCCCCCATTTAACTTGTAATCCCGTAATCTCCCCAAATTCTCTCAAATGTTTCTTGATCACCTCTCCACTCTCCAAAGGATCTTCTAAAGTCAGCAGTGTATCATCCGCAAACATATTAATCTTAAGCCTTTCTTTCCCTCCTGTCCCTTTTAAACTTATATCTTCCCTTATAACATTCGCCAAAATTTCTATAACTATTGCAAATAAGATCGGGGAAAGTGGGCAGCCTTGCCTAGTGCCCCGGGCCAAGGTAATCTGTTGTGTTAACCCATCATTAACCATTATTACTGCTTTATTATTTGCATATAACCGATCAATCACTCCTGTAAATTTATCTCCAAACCCAAATATTTTTATAATTGTTTTAAGTGCTGGCCATTCCACACAATCAAAGGCTTTGAATATATCCAATGCTAACAACCCTGCTTTTATATTCCTTTTTTTAATAACATTAATTATATTCAACACTCTCCCAATTAAATTAGGCATTTGCCTCCCTAAAATAAATCCACATTGATCTTTTCTAATATATTTATTTATAAAAGTACTCATTCTTTTTGCCATTATTGCTGTAAAAAATTTTGAGTCTTGATTTATTAAAGATATTGGTCTATAAGAAGCTGGGTCTGTCAAATCCTTGTCTGGTTTCGGAATTAATATAATCAAAGAATGATCCCACGCTCGAACATCAACACCCGAACACTTTAACTCCTTTTTCTTTAAGGAAGATATATTCTCCACAAAGGAATGTTAAAGTCTCAATTACCAGACTCTGGCAGTCCGCCAGCAGTTCCGGCCGCTATACGCTTATCTTTCGCTCATCCGATGTAGCAATACTTCCGAATCATAAATCAAGTCTTTAACTTACATTCCGTCGTCTCAAAGATAGGGATTTTGTTGTTTATTCAAATGCTTCCTTCAGAGAGAGAGAAATTCCAGCCTCACTCCATTCGTACGACGCTCCTCCCCCCGCTTCTTGCTCCATCTGTGTCGCCAACTGCAGCGTCTTGGGCTTCCTCATGCTGCCCACCTTTCTTTCTCTTTCTTCCCACTTCACGTCTTTTGCTTTCCTTCACCCAAGAAGGGCTCTAGAAGACTTGAAAGCGTGTTCACTACTTGTGATCTTTTAGCTGGTCCTAATAAAAGGGACTTTGGCTTTTCAATATTTAATGCCACTGTCTAATGTGAAAATGTATATTTCAGGCTAAAAATATCCAAAGTTGTTGTGGTGGGAGACCTCTATGTTGGAAAAACAAGCCTCATCAACAGGTACAGTAAATTCCAGCCAAAACTGTGCATATTTTCAGCCTAAGGGGCAGCAGTTAACTACAGTTTATAAGGCTTTTCCAGCTGACCAGTTTACATTACTATAAATTCACAAATGTTAGTTACCATTTGTTGAAGGAGTCCTAAGACACGGACTAATGGGCTCAAGTTCTAGGAAGCCAGATTCCAGCTGGACATCAGGAAAAACTTCCTGACCGTTAGAGCAGTATGACAATGGAACCAATGTCCTAGGGAGGTCGTGGGCTCTCCCACATTAGAGGCATTCAAGAGGCAGCTGGACAACCATCTGACTGGGATGCTTTGAAGTGGATATTCCTGCACTGAGCAAAGGTCCCTTCCAACTCTACTATTCTATGATTCTCTGGGACCAGGTAGGACACACTCCTGTTTACTATAGCAGTGTCCTCATGCTACTCCTGATCCATGTGATAGACGGAGGAAATCCTTCCTATAGATTTGAAAAACCCAAGTTTTTTTAGTCGCCGCCCCTCCACACACACTTAGATGTATGTTTCAAGTACAGAACTTGAAAATGACTTTTTCTCAGATATGAAAATATAGGTAATACTTTATAATATTCTAATAAAAATCTTCAGTTTAGGAGGAGAATTAAGTCATTTGCCAAAATGTATGGGAATTGCAAGGTGTAAGATACCTGAATTTAACTTCTGCACTGCAAACATAGTAAACCTATTCTACTGCCTCACCTATGATGCTCTCTTACAACTTAAGCCTCACTGCTGCCGCACTCGGCCTTCGTCTTTCAACCCAAATCCTCTCCCTTTGAAAGGGACGAAACACGAACGCTCAGCACACACCTCTCTCAGATGTGGGAACACAGAATATAACCGGCCTGTGTTCGCTGTGTCCTTGTCCTATGCAGTGGCTCTGTTGTCAGTCAGGAGCCTTCCATGGCTGCTGTTGCTTTTTGCTAGCCAATAGGAAGTTTAACTTTGCTCATGTTTTCATTAAATGAACACATGAAAGTAATAATCAGTTCTTAAATCAACTTGTCTCTCCCTCCTCTCTAGTACAACATTTATAGTTTAGGCCTATGCACTTACTCACAAGTAAGTCTGGCTGAGTTTAATTGAACTTAAGTAAGTGTTGTATAAGATTGCAGCCTTTAAAAAGGACCCCTTCTCCTTTTTTAAAGAGCAAAAGAGCTTTTCTACATGTATTGTGTGCTGGTCATTCCCTACCCACTAACGTTTCCAGGCTCCTTAGATGACGTCGTGGATCCTCCAGTTTCGCTTCTGTTTTCAATGGCACTTTTTAGCGAGATTTTTTTCAGAGTTGAGAAAATGGGGTATTATTTCTGAATGTGAAAAAAATGCTGTTTTCACCTGCACGTTGTGTTATTCTATTATATTAGTGCCATCTAGTGGTTATGTAGCAGAAAGTAGGAAAGGTAATGCTCCTTGTGTAGCGCTCATATCTCTATTCTTCAATGACACTGAAAGTACATGCACAGAACTCACAGCCTCATGTAAAAAAAGCCAGAAATACCATCTCAGACATTTTTTTCCCCATTGCAGGTTTTGTAAAGATGTTTTTAACCGAGATTACAAGGCAACCATTGGAGTGGACTTTGAAATTGAGCGCTTTGAGATAGCTGGAGTCCCATATAATCTTCAAATGTAAGTTGGAATGCAGCACTGTTCCCTCCTCCCTTTGCGCATGGAATGTTTTAACAGAACAAGCTTTAATTAGTGGTATCAAAACTACTCCTTGCTGAAATGTTCTGTTACTGTAACCGTTCTGTTACTGAATATACTCATTCACATCTGTGCGCAAACTCAGATGTGTACACATATGCCTGATGAACCTGGAAACAGAGGCATGGTGTGCACGCAACGGATCATACATTCCAGTACAACAAAATTAGGGAATTCGCTTACTGATAAAGTTTGCAAGGAAATATCTCTATTTTTCCATAAAAGTTTACAGAAAGAAGAAGGTTAGATTAGTATACCAGCCCCCTGGGACCAGACCAGCAGACTAAATCAACTAACAGTAATAGAGATAGAGAAAGACGGAGGTGAGGAATTAAGAGTTCATCAAAAGAGGAGCCAGGAGGGGGTTAGAGTGTAGGAGGCAATACACAACAGGGGTTTACCTGAGCTTTAATAGCACAAATTGGGCAGTGTGAGGGGTGGAATGGGCAGATTGAGTGATTTTACAAGGAAGACGTTGGTCATTGGTACCTGGAAATTCATGGCAGGCACAGGCTACTCTCAGATCTAAAAGTTTTGGTCAGGAATTCAAAATTGGCCAGTCATCCACCCGCATCTGATATATCCAAAGGTGGTTCTAACTCAGGCGATGATGGGGAGACTGACTGGCTGGCTAAGCCATTATTATGGCTGCTGGAGCCAAACCCAATTTGGTTGCAAAAACAGCCTTTGGGATGAAGGGTCTAAAAACGGGGTCTCTCCTTGGACCCTAAGTAGTCTGAGGAGGTTAACAAACACACAGAGAGGCAAGGGAGCCTCAAGGAAAGAGGCAAGAAAGGGGACTTAGCAGTATGAGTTTCTTCTTCGTGGTCTCCGTGCATCACACGTTATGGGCTCTGTGCCTGCGCGGAGCTTCAATTCAGGAATCTTCCAAAGCTGAGGTGCGTTTTGGCGGGAATCGTCCCCCACCATCCACTGCACATGCATAGCCAGGTTCCTGCCTTTCCCTCAGTTCTCTTTTGACCGACTAGCAGTCAGCTTCTTTGCGACTTCGCTCCAATTGTTGGGAGAGTTTGCTGAGGTTTCTTGTACTTAGCATTTTTCTTCTCTTCTCATTATACTTGTTTGAATTTTTTTTTTTAAAAAAAGGTTTTTTTCTTCGTTAAGTTTCTGTAGGAGGCGCATGGCAGTCTGGGCCCCATTCCGCAAGTGCTGACAGTGCGGGAGTAAATTGCCGCTCACTGACAGGCACTCTCTGTCTTTTGTAGTTGAGTCTTGCCCGCACTGTATGAAATTTACTAAACAAACCAAACGCAACAGAACCAATCTCTTAAAGGCAATCCTTTGGAGGAAGGCGTTGGAAGCGGTTGACTCTACGACACAGAAACAGAAAACCACTACGGGACCAATGGCATCTCAGTTGTGCCCCTAACCCCCAGTGTGCGAGGGTGAGCGATCACCAACTCTACCTATGGGTCGCTCTGATCCCAAAGCTCAGGAAAATCATTGACCATCTCAGCAGTCAAAAGATATTGAAAAAGGCTAAAACCTCTAAGCCTCCCATGGAGGGGCATAAAAAGAAAAAGCATTAAAAAAAACTCAGACAAAGAGGGTCCAGCCCCTATAAAGCCATGCAAGTCACAATCTAATCCTTCACCCCTGCAAAAAGATCCTGAAGGGACTGAAGGGGTGATCGTGCCACCTCCACTACTTCTGGATTCTCCCATCACCAGGGGGACATCCTTGATACCGAGACCAGCGCCTCATCAATTGGTGCCAGCACCCGCAGATGAGAGTAGAGCACTCTCAATGCCGAGGTCACTCCAGCTGCAGTCAACATCAGTCTCAGAGGGCGAGGTTAGAGACTCCTCGCCCCATGGGCTGGGTACTCTGCCTCCGCAAAGATCGCCGCCACTGACACGTCATGTGGCGAAGGTGATGGTGGGGTCGATAGCACTCTGAAGACACGCCTGGCTACTCTCTGCAAGCTTGACCCCTGCGGCTAGGCCGAGGATTGGAGACCTCCCATTTGATGTCCAGGGCCTCTTCAACACCAAGACTGGTGACGCCATGGACGTTATGCAAAAGGCAAAGACAACTGCAAAAAAGAGGGGTCTGGGCCAACAATCCCCTGTGTCCAATTACAGACCTAAAAGGTGGGGTAAACAACCCACCCTATTATGCATACCGCCATTACTCTGACTGAGGCGACCGTTTGCAAAGTACGCAGCCTCAGAAAAGGCAACCTTTTGCCGCTCAATCCCATCAGCACCACTCTAAGCAGGATCAGGGAAACACGCCGAGGCTTTGACTCCCTCCATGTGCCAGTGCTTACTCCCGCCTTCGTCTCTCGTCTCTCCCAGTTCCTGGACAATTAGATGTGCATCACCAAGAATGCTTGGGTCCTCTCCATAATCCGGGATGTTATTTCATCAGATTTGAAGTCCCTCCTCCACTCGACACCATGAGGACGTCACCAACTTCCTGCACCCTTCTAAGGTCCCCTCTACAAGGATTCGCTTTTGCGCCTGGTTAGCCGATTATGCGCATAATCGCTGAAGCGCATTTACGCCTAATCCCTCTGCACGAGAGGCGGCGAGAGGCGGCGAAGCGCATTAAGGGATGACCAAAATGCGCTTTACAAGTAGTTGATGCGCATAATCGCTTGTTCACATAGTCAAAATGCGCTTTAACGGCCGGAGCTAAATAAAACTCGCTGTTTAACACGCATTCGATAATGCGCATAATCGGAGAGATAACGCGCCTCTACACCCGATTTGTGCTCCGTTCTTGTAGAGGTAAAAAAATTTAAGCACCTTGAAAGAGCTTTAAACCTCTCTTGTAGAGGCAGTCTAAAAGAGGCTTCCCCTCTCCTCCGAAAAGGAGCAATCGGGCGCATTCCTCCCTTGCAGAAGTATGGCAATTTTCTCTCTCGCTACTTCACAGTGCCAAAGAGGGATGGAGGACTTTGACTGATACTGGATTCCAGAGACCTAGACAAGTTCATGAAGACCCACAAGTTCCGTATGACCACGCTAGCCAACATCTTGCTTCTTCTCCATCGAGGGGGTTGATTTGCATCATTTGATCTGAAAGAAGCCTATTTTCATATAGCCATTCACCTTCTATGCTGGTGTTTTCTCAGGTCCACAATAAGCTTGCAGGGATTCCACTTCCGGGTGCTTCCATTCGGCTGTCAACAGCACCAAGGGTGGTTACAAAATGTATGGCAGTTGTCTGCACATCCTGCGCACCCAAGGTGTCGAGCCGTACCCCTATTTAGATGACGAGGGAAGGCATCCTTTGGTCGGTAGCCACTTTCTGTAGGAGAAAGTTATCAGCCACACCTGTCAGGAATTTCTTGGAGGAACCACTTTTGGCATAATTTGTCTCCCAATAGATACCCCCATTACTACTACACTGGATTTCCTTGAAACACTGGCAATTTGCTTATCAAAAGTTTGATCCTCATCTTCTCCTTGATTGGGTGGTCGGTAGTAGACTCCGACTATCATGTTCCTTTTATTCCTTGCCTCATTTATTTTAATCCAGATGCTCTTGATGGGGCTTCCAGGCTCATCCTCCTATATTTCTGTGCAGGAATAAGTATTTTTAACATATAGTGCGACTCTGCCTCTCTTTCTTCTGTTCTTTTTGAACAAGTTATAGTCTTCAATTGCTATATTCCAGTCATGGGAATCATCCCACCAAGTTTCAGTTATACTTATCAAGTGGTATTTGCCTTCCTGTATTAAGAGTTCGAGTTCATAGAATCATAGAATAGTAGAGTTGGAAGGGGCTTATAAGGCCATCGAGTCCAACAGAGTTTGTTCTGTTTGTTCTTCTTTGTGGTCTCTGTGCCGAGCCTCATTCTGGAAACTTCCAAAGCCTAGACTTCTGGCGGGAACCCCTCCCCCCACCGTCCTATCGCGCATGCTCGGGTTCCTGCCTACCTCAGTTCTTTTTCGACCGCCGTGCTGCTTGCCTCGCGGAGACTTCCTTCCGAACGTTCATTCGTATAGATAGCCAATTTACTGTTTTCTTAGACTTCTACTCCTTCTTCTTTCTTTCTCCTTTCTCTTCGTTTCTTAGACCTCTGGGAATTTTTTTTAAAAAAACTTCTTCTCTATATCTATATCTCTCTTCGATCTAGTTTTTGTCCCCGGGGATTTCCCCCCCAGGACTGACCCCTATGGCGCATAAGGCGCTGTTTAAAGACTGCTCCTCCTGTCGAGCAAAATTGACCCTCTCCGACGGACACGCGAGGTGCCTAGTCTGCCTCGGAGAATCCCACATAGTGGACTCCTATGCTCATTGTATGAACTTTTCACGCCAAACCCGAAAAAATAGGGCTGACAGGCTGAGAGCGCTCCTTTGGCAGAAGGCTCTGGAGGTGGTAGATAGACCAGCAAGCCCTACCCACACCGCCATGGCTGATGCTGAGCCGCGCATGGAGTGGCATAAGAAACAGCACCACTTGGTAGACCCCCCTCCAAGGAGGAAGGAGTGAAGGCCAAGAAGCCAAAGAAGACCGCGGCTTCTCAAAATGAGGGCAAAAAGGCTAAAAAAGACAAGCCTGAACCCGTGGCTAAGCCTGCCGGACTGCTGGAGGACCGCACTAAAAAGGTGCTCTTGCCCTAGACTTTGCCTCCATCGGAGTTGGCCTCAGTACCGACGCGATCTCTGGTACCGATGGCACGGCCGGTACCTTCGCCTTTGGCATCGGTCCCACTCCCGCCACCGACGCGCGCCCTGCTCCCAACGCCGTCGACATCGGCAGCCCGACACCGCCTGCCGATACCGAAGGTCTCCTCGGTATCGAGCCACGAAGGAAGACATGGCCGCCGATATTCTTTCTGCTCGCCATCCAGGTTGATACTCCACCTCTCCATGTCGCCACCGGGACCGGGCTCAGAAGATAGAGCGTTTGACCTGCTGTCGCCTTCGCCTCCTTCGGTACCGCCACATTCCCCGGTACCAAGGAGCACGTTCAGTGACCATCGGTATCGCTCGCGCTCCCCAACTCCCCACAGAGAGTGGGATCAACTCTCTGAGCGCTCGGGACGTTCGTGGACATCCACGGCGCATCCATCCCTAGAGGCCCAGCTGCGGCAACTATACCTTTTAGACCGCTACACGGGATGACGACTGAAAGGCTCCGAAGGATTCACCCCGCCACGGCTGCCGAGGCTACCGCCGTCGGCCACCGTCTCTGCTCTGCCGCAGGATCCATCGGTACCAAAAGCGCCCCTGACTCCGATCCATGAGGTAGATACCCCGGCATCGCCACACTTAGTGGAGGACTATGCCTCTGACACCTCATCCTCAACTGATCCCCCGCCATCTCTCCCATTGCCGGATGACTTGGTGGGCACCGCGAAACGAGCCTCCCCGTCGGCCGAAGCTGCCTCCTTCACGGAGCAGATGCTCCTCATGGCGGAATCGCTAGGAGTAGAGCATCACCTACCAGTCGAGCAATGCGTCGACTCCATATACGACGTGATGTATGCCGACGCTTCCTCTACACTGGCCATACCATTGATCCCAACGCTATTGCAGGCAGCCCAAGAGTCCTGGAGGAACCCAGCAACCATGGGCCCGGTCTCCCGCCGCTTGGATGCTCTGTACAAAATACGGGAAAAGGACGCCGCCTTTCTTTTCGCTCACCCTAAGCCGAATTCGGTAATAGTGGAATCCGTGCAAGGGAGGTCCTCGAGGTCGCATTCTACCCCAATTGACAAAGAGGGCAGGAAGCTGGATATGGTCGGCCGCTGAATTTACTCGTCCGCGGCGCTCTCCATGAAGGTGGCGAATTACCAGGCCATGAAGGCCCAGTACCACCTCTTCCTGTGGGATAAGGTGGCATCGCTACACGCCCACGTACCAGATGATATCAGGGATGCTGCCCAAATCTTCCAAAAGGAAGCTACCTGTCTTGCCAAGCAAGAACTAACCACGGCAAGGCACCAGATGGACTGTGTCTCTAAGGCAATGATGGGAGCAATCACCTTGAGAAGACATGCCTGGTTGAGATCGTCCAATCTTCCCCAGGAATCCAAGACACGGATTGAGGACCTCCCCTTCGATGGAGAGGGCCTTTTTCATGCGTCAACGGATTCTACTATGGACACAATCCAGAAAGCGAAAGCTACCGCCAAAAAGATGGGTTTTTACCCAGCCGTAACCTCACAGCAGTTCAGGTCTAGGCGATGGTACCGCACTCAGCCCTACCCACAACGGCAATTCCAGGGCAGGCAACAGCATTTTCACCAGTCTCAGGCACAGCCACCTTATCAACCAAAGAAAACGTATACGCCTGGGCGCTACCGGCAACACCACAGCAGGCAGGAGGCACCGCAAAAACAACGCCTTTGACTGTCACCAGGTCACTCTCCGTCCGTCTCCCACCTTCGGTCATCGACTGCATGACTTTGCCAACAATTGGGCCCTTATCACATCAGACAAATGGGTCCTCAACATTGTCAAAAACGGCTACAGATTAGAAATCAACGCCTTCCCACCGACTGGCGCCATAAAAATCACCCCACCGTCAGAAATTCTCCAACGCGAAGTAGCCACCTTGCTCCAAAAGGGTGTCATCGTTCCAGTCCCCACCTCAGAACTCCCAAGGGGGTTCTATTCCCGGTACTTCACAGTTCCGAAAAAGGATGGAGGCCTCCGTCCCATCATGGACTTGAGGGTCCTCAACGAATTCACTGTAACCAAAAAATTTCGCATGATCACACTAGCAGTCGTTCTTCCATTCCTCAAACGCGACCGATGGTTCACGCTCATAGACCTCAAGGATGCATATTTTCACATCGCAATCCACAGACCGCATCACAGATTCCTCAGGTTCGCGGTTGGGCAGGACGCCTACCAATTCACCGTCCACCCGTTTGGACTGAAGACAGCGCCAAGAGAGTTCACGAAGGGCGTGGCGACCGTCTGCGCCTTCCTGTGGACAAAAGGTGTGGAGCTGAACCCATACTTGGACGACTGGCTGATTGTATCCCCTTCTCATCACCAGGCGATCCGAGATGTGACTGTCACCATGAACCTCCTTCAATGTCTGGGCCTCATGATAAATCAGGAAAAGTCAATTTTTACACCAACGCAGACCATCCAATTCATCGGGGTCCGCCTGGACTCCAGGACGGGAAGGGCCTTCCTTCCGCGAGATCGAGTCGAAACAATACAGTGACTTTCTCAACATCTCCTACACTCAAAGAAAGTCAAAGTAATCCGATTGCAGAGACTGCTAGGCCTCATGGCCTCATCAGTGTATGTGGTCCGGTGGGCGAGACTGCGAATGAGACCTCTGCAGCAATTCCTCCTCTCTCATTACGGGACCCGAACAAGTCCAGGCTCATTATCCCACCCTCTCTCCACGCAGCACTCAGGTGGTGGACGCGATCGTGCAGTCTGACAGAAGGACTTCCGTTCCTGGACCCAGAACCGACGCGCACGCTAACATCCGACGCTTCACTTTTGGGATGGGGAGCACACTGCGATCACCTTGCCGTCCAAGGGAAGTGGTCTCCACTAGAAAGGACCTTTCACATCAACAAACTGGAGCTCCTGGTGGTGCAAAAAGCGCTTTGCTCATTCAAGATTTACCTGTTGGGACACTACGTCCGTGTCCTATCAGACAACACCTCGGTGGTCTGGTATATCAACAAGGAGGGGGGCACCCGCTCACCGACCCTCCTTCAGCTGACACTGGACATTCTCTACTGGATAATAAAACACGACATGCGGATTTCAGCCATCCACATCGCAGGGACAGAAAATGTGCAAGCAGACACATTGAGCCGACATTTCCAGGACACTCACGAGTGGGAACTATCTGTGGACATCCTGCGTCTCTTATTCACCAGATGGGGAACGCCGACGATAGATCTTTTTGCGACCCCAAACAACGCAGTATGCAACACGTTTTGCTCAAGAGCGGGGTTGGGCAAGCATTCCCTCGGAGACGCGTTCAACACACATTGGGGGACAGGTCTGGTCTACGCCTTCCCACCATTCCCCTTGATTGCCAAGGTAGTGACTATCCTGATTCAAGGCAACACAAGTGCTCTCCTGATAGCCCAATGGTGGCCTCGACAGGCATGGTTCACTCCACTCCTTCACCTTTCAAAAGGAGAATACGTGCGCCTACCGTTGAACCCGACACTGCTCTCCAAGAGTCGCGGCCTAGTCCTTCACCCAGATTTGCGCCAGCTGCAACTCACGGCCTGGCGAATCCGACGCGGTGGCAGGACTTAGACCTTCCATCTCCAGTTAGAAGGGTATTGGAGGAAGCTAGACGACCCTTGACGCGATCTTCCTACGATAGGAAATGGGCCAGATTCACTGCCTTTATGACTGTGGAATCAAGGACATTTTGGTTTTCCTCAATTCACTCTACGACAGTGGTCTGAAACCGTCTTCCATTAAAGTATATCTGGCAGCAATCACCACTCATCACGACCTAGTTCAGGGATTCTCGGTGTTTACTCACCCGTTGACCAAATGCCTCCTCAAAGGGATGCACAATTTGCAGCCTCTGCTGTGCACCATCGTTCCCCAATGGAGCCTTTCGGTGGTCCCAGCCGCACTGTCGACTAAACCCTTCGAGCCGCTAGCTACGATCCACATCAGATTACTGATACTTAAGGTGGCGTTCCTGGTGGCCATTATGTCTACAAGGTGGAGTTCAGAGCTTTGCGCCCTGTTAATTGACCCGCCGTATACACAGTTCTTCTGAGACAGGGTGGTCCTCAGACCGGGCCCGTCATTCTGACCAAAGGTCTTATCAAGTTTGCATGTGAACCAATCTATTGTGCTTCCTACCTTTTTCCAAGCTTCCTCAGACTCTATCGGCCAAAGGCTCCACTCCCTTGACGTTAGAAGGGCGCTAGCCTTTTACAAGTCTAGGTCTGCCTACTTCCGTAAATCCAACCGTTTGTTTGTTTGTTTGTTATGGTGGTAAGTCTAAGGGCTTACCTGTCTCGACCCAGAGATTCGCTAAGTGGGTAGTACAAACTATAGCACTAGCTTACCAGATAGCGAGCAAAGAGCCACCGGAGGCTCTGAAGTTGCACTCTACCAGATCAATCTCAACGTCTACTGCCTTGGACCGGGGAGTATCCATCCCAGAACTTTGCAGAGCGGCGACATGGTCCAACGCGTCCACATTTGTGTCCCACTACAAGATTGACGTGAGGGCCAGAGATGACTGTACGTTCGGCAGAGCTGTCCTATCCTCTGTCTTGCAGTGACGTTTCTCTCAGCGAGTCTACCCACCTTCGGTAAGTGGTGTTTTGCTGATTACTCGCCCATAGTGTGTGATGCACAGAGACCACGAAGAAGAAATGCAGGTTGCTTACCTGTAACTGTAGTTCTTCGAGTGGTCATCTGTGCATTCACACAACCCACCCACCGTCCCCTCTAGACTTCGCTGTTGTGTTAGTCTTGAGGTTTGCCATGCATGCAGACTCTCTGTTCGTGCTATTATTATTATTGACATCTCTGTCTCGTTCGCGAGGCAACTTGGTCTCATAGAACTGAGGTAGGCAGGAACCCGAGCATGCGTGATAGGATGATGGGGGGAGGGGTTCCCGCCAGAAGTCTAGGCTTTGGAAGTTTCCGGAATGAGGCTCGGCGCCAGTGCAAGCCCATAGTGTGTGAATGCACAGATGACCACTCGAAGAACTACAGTTACAGGTAAGCAACCTGCTTTTTCCCAGACTCTGGGCATTAGTATATAGACATCAAAGACCATGTGCTTTATAGTCTGGCTTCTTTCCTACATTATTGTGAAGACTATTTGTGGGTTCAATTAAAGGTCTTCTCTCTGTTATGGTGCATAAGCTTTCATCCATTGCTGCCTCCAAGTTTACGTCTCCTGCCCCCGTAGGATTCAGTTTAAAGCCCTCCTGATGAGGTTCTTCATGCTGTGGCCGAACACATTCTTCCCAGCTCTTGTGAAGTGCAACCTGTCCCTTGCCAGCAGTCCATCTTCCAAGTAGCATAGCCCGTGGTCCCAGAATCCAAATCTCTCACGTCGGCACCACCTTCGTAGCCAGTCGTTCACCCGGAGTATTTTTCTTTCCTTTTCTATTCCTCTTCCGAGAACTGTGAGGATGGATGAGAAAACTATCTGGACCCCAATGTTTTTGGGTTTCCTTCCCAAAGTTTCAAAGTCTGATGTGATTTCTTCGTAGCTCCCTTGGGTAATATCATTTATTTCCACATGGATGAGAAGAAAAGGATACATGTCAGTGAGCTTTATGAACATTGGCAACCCTTCAGTACATCTCTAATCCATCCTCCAGAGAGAGAACATCGCTGGCGAGTCCATGGGCCTTTGCGACATATGTGGGTTTCTATCCCACGCAGCAGGGAGTCTCCCACAATGACTACCAGTTCAGGTTCAAGAGTAATCCAGGCAAAGGAGTATCTGGTACCAGCAATGTTGTACCCACAAACCTCTTTTGCCCCTGCCCCTGATTTTATGTGGGGGTGGAGTGACTACAGTTCCTTGCTCGCCAGTCTAGTCCTACAGGAACTCCGTCTGGTTGTTTTTCCTCTTGCCATTTCAGTCCTGGATGTTGCCTAGGTGATAGCCTTGGACATATCTTTTCCTCGGCCAAGTCTGCCTCTTGGCCGCTTATCAAAGAATGTTCCTCAGGCTACAGTTCCTCAGGCACTTTACTCCAGGCTGTGGTTGAGAATGAGTAGCTGCCTCCCCCTGACTGCAGTCTTCTGTGAAACCAGGCAGAGACGAATTCCCAGCACCCTGACCTTCCATAACTTGCCTAGGCCCTAAATCATATTCTTCTGAACCAGTTTCTTCCTCTGAGACTATGGCGTTAGGGGGAGGCATGACAGTACCCTTGCTGCGTGTCTAGCGACTTGGTATCCAGGAAGGCATTTGCACTCATCCAGAGTTCCCCATCTTTGCACATTGCAGCAGGGCAACATTTGCCCCTTTGGATTCAATTAAGGTTGAGGACACCCAGGTCAGGGAACTTCAGTGCCAAGGAGAGCATGGAGCCTAATGTTCTTGCGCCTTGTTGCCACAAGCCCCCTGCCCATGCAGCCTTTCCCAGAACAGAAGGAGCTAGAGTGAAATACAGACTGCAGGTATAAGAGGCCCCCTCCACAAGGATGCGCTTTTGCGCCCAGTTCGGGGATTATGCGCATTATCGCGGAGGCGCATTTACTCCTAATCCCTCTGCACGGGAGGCGGCGAAGCGCATTAATTGATGTCCAAAAAGCGCTTTACAAGAAGTTAATGCGCATAATCGCTTGTTCACACGGCGAAAATGCGCTTTAACGACCGGAGCAAAATAAAAGTCGCTATGTAACGCGCATTCGATAATGCGCATAATCCGGGAGATAACGCGCCTCTACGCCCGTTTTGCGCTCCGCTGGTGTGGAGGTAAAATTTATAATGAGCCTTCAAAGAGCATTAAACCTCTCTTGTGGAGGTAGCCTAAGAGCCATGTTTAAGAGGCATTTACTTCTACATAAACGTGCAGGTGGGATCGCAACCTAAAGGTCTTTTATCGCACCATCACATTATCTCCTCCCTTACCTCTTCTCTCCACTGCTTCTGTCTTTTTTCTCACAATGGAAATCTGTGAAGGAGAAAAAGGCGGAATAACTGCACAAGGGCTTCTGTTTGGTAGTGCTAGGAGACCACCATGTGGAAGCACCCTTTATCAGCTTCATTGGTTGCTTAACCAACTAAGCTTGCAATCCTGTGCGTGTGCACCTCTGAGGAAGAGCCATTGAACAGGATGGAAATTCCTTGTAAATGGACATAAGATTGAGCTGTGAAGCTGCAACTTATTGGCGCATAAGACCCATTGACATCAGTGGGACTTCTGCGTCTGCATTCTAATGATCATGGTGCACAGTTAGTTGATTAATCTGTAGAGGCTTACATTTAAAAACCATGGGGCAAATTTTAATCAGCGGAATGTTGAAAGTTGCAGTTTTGTATTTTTGGGGCTATTTTTATGTGTTGCTGAATGAAAAAGAAAATATTAAATATGGCTTTTGTTAGCTAATGATGAGTGGTGGCTTTTGATTATTAAAGTGTAAGTTATCTCAGATTTTCTTTGTAAGATATGTAGATCTCCATGCTATGAGGCAGAAGAGCAATCCATGTCTGAACTGCAGGAAATGTTGAATCTGGGCATTTTTAGATAAAACAAAATCTATAAACTGTGGTGGGGGGATGCATAATATTAGCCTTTGAAGTGTAGTCATTTTTAGATTATTATTATTTTATTTTATTTATTACATTTCTATTTCCCTTTCTTCCATTGTGGAACCAAGGGGGCTCCATGTGGTTTCCAGGCGCTCACCCCTCCAAGCACTGACCAGACCCACAGACCTGCTTAGCCTCAGCAAGGGGGCTGCCTCATGTGCCTATAGACCATATGCTTTGGGACCCATTATTTTGATGATGATGATGATGATGATGATGGGTGAGAGAAGCACTCTGTGTTAAAGTTGTAAATTATTCCAGATGGCGCCTCCTCATTAGTATCACATTCTTCTTCAACTTGTACCAGCCTTTTGCTTCATCAGTGGATTTGCTTAGGTTGCACTCATGATGGCTGACTTGATGTTCCTTCTTGTGCTTTTTCCCAGATGGGATACAGCCGGTCAAGAAAAGTTCAAGTGCATTGCATCTGCTTACTACAGAGGAGCAGAAGGTAAGTCAAGCGCTGTGTCCCTACCAGGCCCAGCTAGTAGCATGTAAACTGACACCTTCCCCTCTCACTGGCCCTCCCCACTTTATTCTTTGACATCTGCTGAGCAGAACGAAAAAGACTCCTGTCCAACTGTCTCCTAGAACTTTGTATAATACTGTATTGTTTCCATTGCAGTAATTATAACAGTCTTCGATCTAGCTGATATCCAGACTTTGGAGCACACCAAGTAAGTTGACACAACTCTGTCCTGCAAAAATTATCTCAGGAATTATGGAATTTGACTGACTTGCATAGGGGAATCTCCGGGTTGAGGGGCAGAATATCTCTGAATACAGGTGGGAGGGGGTGGGTCTTGCCTTGGGGGCTTCTCAGAAAACCTGGCTAGTTACTGCTGCTGCAAACATAGAATCATAGACCCATAAAATAGTAGAGTTAGAAGGGGCCTATAAGGCCATCAAGTCCAACCCCCTGCTCAGTGCAGGAATCCACCTTAAAGCATCCCTGACAGATGGCTGTCCAGCTGCCTCTTGAAGGCCTCTAGTGTGAGAGAGCTCACCTCCCCGGTCTGAGTCCACCAAAGCTCCTCTTTACGTTCTTGACTTTCAGAGGGGAAGCTTTACTTTGTGTTACATTCCCTCCTGTAGCACTGAACTGGTAACTGAGATTTGTTAGGGACAAAAATAGGAGCGGAAGGCAGGACTCTTGAGCTGTGATGCCCAAGACAGCTCATTCCTCTGAAGGAGGAGGCTTAGTGGCTCTAACAAGACTTAAGTGGATTGGATCTGCTCCACTCTTTGATTTTTTATTGAGGGGGGTGGGTGGGGGGAGGGCATTAGTATCAGCTCTACTTGTTAAACTGGTGAAGTGTGAAGGGCCCTCATGCACTCATCTCCTTGTAACGCAGAAGCAACTCGACTGATCTCACAGTGTGAGATTAGTGGCAGACGGTTCTTCTGTGTCTCATCCCACCCCTCCACCCCCCAGTATCGTTTCCATTCAGCCTTTGCGTGTTGCTGGGCCTCTTCATCTGCAAGGGCTCTCTGGACTGAAATGGGTAAAAGGGTTGGCTGAATCATTAACCAACTTTGGTGGGCAGGAAGCACATCTCCAAGGGGACTGGCATGGTAGACGCTGCTGTTATTTTTCAAGAGGGGAGAGCATATGGTGTGTATCCCTCTTCCTCTTGATCTCGTTCTGGTTTTCATTTCCTCTCCCAGATGCCTCTTCCTCCTGTTCCTGTAACACTAGCCCTTTACTCCTCTCATTGCCTCGTTCCTCCCAACTATCATTCACTTTCCATCAAGGGCCCATTTTTGGATGAATAAAATTAGCAAACGTGGCAGGTTGACAACTGTTAGAGAAAATGTAAACAAGTTTGCTTAGGGAAAAATTGCTTGCCTCTTGATCACCTGTCCAGTCAAGATCAGATATTAATGGCGACAGCCATCGCAGATCAGTCCTGCTGTGAAATTAGCCTGCAACGTGGCTGAAATGCTCTGCTGGGGCTCCTGAGCTGCACGCTGGGAACAATCAGGCCCTGAGATGCCCCTCCACACCTAGCATCAGTGTGGACAGGGCAAGGAGGTTTTAGCACCAGACAGGAGACATTCTGAACTCCTCTTTCTGCAGGGCATTGGAAAGGAAGTGCTTGTCCTCTCTGGGGTAACATGCAAAGTGGAGGGCTGTGAGCAGGACATTAAAAATCGATATACAAAATTTAAAACCATAAAAACTTAAAAACAGACAACATATAAAAACAGTGTACATTTAAAACAGCTGCAAACTTTCAGCCAGGCCTAAATATAGTTCTGGGGTCCATTAAAAACTCAGTATATGCTGTTAAATGCCTGGGAGAAGAGGAAAGTCTTGACCTGGCGCTGAAAAGATAACAATGTTGGTGCCAGGCAAGCCTCATCGGGAGATCATTCCATAATTGGGGGGGCACAGCTGAAAAGGCCCTCTCCCTTGTTGCCATCCTCTGAGCTTCCCTCGGAGTAGGCACTTGGAGGAGGGCCTTAGATGCTGATCATAGTGTATGGGTAGATTCATGTCGGGAGAGGCGTTCCGTCAGGTATTGTGGTCCCAAACCGTGTAAGGCTTTATAGGTTAAAACCAGCAACTTGAATCGGGCTCGGAAACATACAGGCAGCCAATGCAAGCGGGCCAGAATCGGTCTTATATGTTCGAACCTTCTGGTCCCTGTTACCAATCTGGCTGCTGCATTCTGCACAAGCTGCAGCTTCTGAACCGTCTTCAAAGGCAGCCCCACGTAGACTGCGTTGCAGTAATCTAACTTAGAGGTTACCAGAGCATAAACAACTGAAGCCAGGTTATCCCTGTTCAGATAAGGGCGTAGCTGGGCCAACAGCCGAAGTTGGTAGAACAATAATAATAATATTTATTTATAACCCGCCTCTCCCTTCGGATCAAGGCGGGGAACACAATGTAAAATACAAAAATCACGAACAGTTTAAAAAAATTAAAAACAAGAGAAAATTCATCATTAAAACATCTTAAAATTCATCCAGATAGGCCTGCTGGAAGAGAGCAGTCTTCATGACTCTCTTAAATTCATGAAGACTGTTAATTTGTCTAATCTCCTCCGGCAGACCATTCCATAGTCTGGGAGCGATGGAAGAGAAGGTCCTCTGGGTAACACTCGCCAGCCTAGTTCTGGCTGGCTTGAGTAAGTTCTTCCCAGAGGACCTAAGTGTGCGGGGCGGATTGTACGGGGGAAGGCGATCCCGCAGGTAACCTGGACCCAAACCATGTAGGGCTTTAAAGGTAATAACCAACACTCCGTGCCACTGAGGCCACCTGAGCCTCAAGTGACAGAGATGGTTCTAGGAGAAGCCCCAAGCTACCAACCTGCTTCTTCAGGGGCAACCCTATCCAGAACAGGTTGAAGACCTTCCATCCAGTCAGCAGAACCACCCACTAACAACATCTCAGTCTTGTCTGGATTGCGTTTCAGTTTATTAGCTCTCATCCATTGTCACAGCCAGGCCCTGGTTCAGCACATCCACAGCTGATGAAGATGAGAAGGAGAAGTAGAGCTGCATGTCATCAGTGTACTGATGACAACGCACTTCTGAACTACAGATGACTGCACTCAACAGCTTCATGTAGATGTTGAACAGCATGGGGAACAAGACTGACCCCTGCGGAATTCCATCCTGGAGAACCCACGGGGCTGAGCAATGTTCCCCAAGCACCACCGTCTGGAGCCAACCCGCCAAGTAGGAGCAGAACCACTGCAATGCAGTGCCTCCCACTCCCAACTCAGCCAGTCGTCCCAGAAGGATACCATGGTCGATGGTATCGAAAGCCGCTGAGAGATCAAGGAGACTCAACAGAGTCTCCTGACATAGGTCATCATATAGGGCGACCAAGGCTGTTTCCATGCCAAAGCCAGGCCTGAAACCTGACTGAAATGGATCCAGATAATTGGTCTCATTCAACAGTGTCTGGAGGTGGCCCGCAACCACCCGCTCAAAGATCTTGCCCAGGAATGGAACGTTTGCCACCGGCCTGTAGTTATTAAGGTTTTTCAGGTCCAGGGAAGATTTCTTCAGGAGTGGTCTCACTACCGCCTCTTTCAGGAGGCCTGGGACCACTCCCTCTCGCAGAGAGGCATTAATCACTTCCCTGGCCCAGCCAGTTGATCCAATATGGAAGTGTTGACGAACCTGTCCAAGCACCTTGTCAACATCCTCGAGCTGTACCAACTGAAACTCATCCAAGAAAACAGGACAAGCCTGTGCTCTGGATACCTCACTAGATTCACCTGCTATCACGCTGGAGTCTAAGTCCTGCTGGATGCCAAAGATTTTATTCTGGAAGTGCCTAGCAAATTCAGTACAGTTGGCCTCAGATGGTTGTACCATGTCTTTGGGGCCGGCATGTAATAGCCCCCAACAACTCTGAAAAGCTCCTCTAGGCGGCAGATGGATGATTTGATAGTGGCAGCAAAGTATTGCTTTTTTGCCCTCACTGCCCCTGAATACAGCTTACCATAGGCACTTACCAGTGTTTGCATCCATCAGGAGTTCGTCTCCATCTGCCCTCAAGCCATCTCCTATTTTGTTTCATCACTCTCAGCTTTGGAGTATACCACGGAGCGGTTCAAGCTCTACACAGGAGAGGGTGCTCAGGAGCAATCGTGTCAACCACCTTGGTCATTTCTGCATTCCACAGATCAACCAGGGTTTTGACAGGAACACCAGCTCTATCAGCTGGAAAACTCCCCAGAGCCCTTTGCAAACCATCCGGATCCATTAGTCCCTGAGGGCGGACCATTTTAAGGTGCCCTCAGCGTGAATGTTGACATCCCCCAGAATCAAGAGTCTGGGGAATCTCAGCAGTGCACCCAAGACCACCTCTGTCAGCTCAGCTAGGGAGTCTGTTGAGCAGCGGGGTGGGTGGTACACCAGCAGAATTCCTAATCTGTCCTGCTCTGACCCAACACAAGGTGCAAACACTCCAGACCTGTTGTCACATGAACAGGGAGCCTGCAGAGGGGAATGGAGTTCCTATAGACCACAGCAACCCCACCTCCCTGACCCTCAGAGCTACCTTGATGCTGAACCAAATATCCTGGTGGGCACAGCTGGGAGAGGCTGACTCCACCCAGGTCTTGGTTATACATGCCAGATCGGCTGCCTCATCCACAGTTAAGTCGTGGCTGAGGGAGGTCTTATTATGCACCAATCTGGCATTTAAAAGCAGCATCCGGAGACCTGAGGGCTGGCTAATAGGGTAACCAGCAAGCCTGCAGTTGCGAGGAGGACCGGAACACGGCACAGCCGTTAACTTACCTGGCAAGTTCTCACAACACCATATCTCCCTCTAATAATTGGGCCCCCCTCAAGTCCCCCCACTTGGCTCTGTCTCCTCCCTCTCAGGCACATAGTTCACAGAAAGCTAAGCAGAGGGAACAAAGGCAGGCAAACAAGCAGGCAGGCAGCACTCCCCGTTCCCCGGGTGGTGATGATGGTGGTCCCTCCTCCTGCAGGCACTTGGTGACTTGTTATATGATGTAGCTGCAGATTTGCAGCTGTGCAGTAAAAAAGTTGGGGACTTACCCTGATATTTCCGTGGGAGTGAGGTCACCCCAGCTCTTCCAGTCTGACCTTGCGGCGTGGCCAATCCAGCAGGCAATCTGGGCAGATAGCAAACAGTGGTTGGTCACCGGAAGCCAGGAGGGGGGGGGGGCTCTAGTACCTGGATGACCGCCAGAAGCCCCACACTCCCTCCTTGGTGTGGGATCACCTGACGCCACCCCGGATAAGTGAAGCTGTGTGGTTTTGGAGGAATGTGGCGCCAACTTGGTGACGTGAACATAGGCCCCCCTGGAGCCTGTTCTATGTTCCTGTTCTGGCTGATCGAGGTTTGTCTTTTATAATATGTAATGTGAAGGCGACCCTGCTTCTCTTCTGCTTTCTGTTCCTTCTGTTATTCAGACAATGGTTGGAGGATGCGCTGAGGGAGAATAATCCAGGGTCCAGCTTCATCTTTCTAGTTGGAACAAAAAAAGATTTGGTGGTAAGTATATACCCCTAGCATGCTGTGGGGGCGCCGAGGCACTTCCTAGGGAAGCCCCTTTTTGTGCCGATCACCGGTGTAGTTCCCATTTTGCTCCACATTCTTCTAACTTGGCTGAAGCCCTCTAACGACAGGGCTTCCTCAAGGTGGCCACTCATGGTGGAAGAAAGAAGCTGGCTTGTTCCATGTCCCCCCAGTGCCTCGAAGCGCTTTCCATTTCGTTGCTGGACCCACCTGACTTTCTCCTTTCTAGCCCTTACGTGGGAATTCTTGGTGCCTACAGACGAGACAGGTAGATAATCTACAACTGTGTAGCACATGACAGGTGTGAACAGAAGCAAAGCCAGTTACTCTGAAACTGTTGACCGTGATGAGAAATTCACTTGGGGCACCCCCCCCCCCCATTGCATTTGAACATCTGAATGGCTGGTTACCTCCAATGGAAGAGGGAAAAGCTGGGTGATCAAATGCTGCTTTGGGGCATGTAGACCAAAAGGCGTGATCTAGTTGATGCATTTATTTCATTTCTACCTCACCTTTCTACTGGGAAACGACACTCAAGGCTGTTAAATGGCACTCAGGTTATCCCTCTAGACTCAGGCTTGCCTTTCCCCCCCTTGCCATGATGGCCCAGCCGACCCACCAAACAAGGCAGAACGCCCTTTCCTTGCTGTCGAGTGTGTTTTTCAGCAGCTACCTCTGGCACCAGTTCCTTCCATAGGGCTTTTCATATCATTTTAGTCCATCGGCTTCTTATCCTCCCCCAACAGTACTAATGTCCCCCAGAAGGATTTTGCTCCTGTCAACTGCAGACAGACATTGGGGTGGGAATCATGGCAGGAAGGCAGGAAGAGAAAAATGGAGGTCTAAAGCTCGGGCGACACAAGCAGCCCGCCTGGACTCTGGTACCATGGGAGTAACCAAAGCTTGAAGGTGGTGGCCGCTTTCCCCTCCTTCCTGCCTAGTGCTCCTTAGGATGGATGAACATTCTGATCTTTTCCTTTTGGGTCCTACTCTAAGGTCAGGCTCACTTCTCACATTTCCCCTGTATTGTGAGAAAAGAGAGTCCTGCTTAGGCCAGGTCAGGGTTAGTCCTGGGTCAGATCTGTATAGCAAGGTCAAAAGGCAGGCAGAGGTCAGAAACACCTTGCTACCAGTCAGGAAGAGAGCTGAGGTCAAGTTGAGGTCAGCTGTTCAAAACAAGCGCGGTCCAAGGAGTCCATGGTGTCAGGCGCATGAGAGATCAGTCCAAACAAGAATCCAGGTTTCAGGATACTAGGAACCAAGGGAAGGTGTTGTTCCAGCAAGCAGCAGTCTCAATTGAAGGCTTATAAACTGGAGCTCCTGGAGAATCACACCTGAGTCACATGTGTTAGAGGTCTGCCTCGTGAGGAGAGCCCTACCCACAAGGAATCCTGTTCTCATTCCTCTTCATGGGGGTTCTTGGGGCTGGCCCCTTGAGTTGCTGCCACTCTCTGGGACTAGCGACTCACTCACGCTTTGTCTCAGAGGTGGAGTTCTCTTCTAGTGGGGGTGGACCCAGGATCATCTCCCCAAGGGCCCAGGCTCGCCGTGGTCTTCTGGCATGGGCTGTTGTGTGGTGTTTTTCATCTCTGCGCGCTCTAGTTCCTCCTCTGAGTAGGATTCCTCCAGTGGAGCATGACACCTAGGACATGCTGAAGAGCCGCATGACAGTTGTCCTATTGGATCAAACCAGAAGCCCACCTTGCTGGGCAATTCCTTTGTTTCCAACCCTAGGTAGCCAAATGCCTCTACGCCTGGTGTCTCCCATGTGCTGCCCACGGACATCTCTCTTGGCACCTCACACACTCCTTGCCCCTCCCGGTTTTTATTTTTATATTCTAGGTTTCTTACCAGCCATGCCCACCATTTTGTGAATGGGCAAGCCCAGCATGTCAGCCATTTTGTGAGAGCACCCATGACACTCTTGCAACTTTCCAGATGTGCCGGCTGATCCAAAATGTTTGCGCCCTCCTCCAATGCTAAGCATTAACAGGCAGGAGGACGCGGAGGTGAGATGGCCGGTGCTGCTTGCTGGCACCTTCCAGGATCCCTCCCCTCTGTACATGGAGGGTCTGTGGAGTTGTCCTGGCAACTACCAGGTGATTGGCTGCTTCCTCCATGCATTCGCCTCTTCCTTTTAAAAGGCCACATAACCTACTGGTGCATCATAGTGAATTCCACTCTTTCTTTACAGGGGAAATGTTGCCGGGGTGGGTGGGTGGAGGAGTGAACATGCTTGCAGTGTAGAGTGCAGCGCTAGTAGGTCCTTGGCTTTGGTTCATTTGTGTTTCAGTCCGATGCTGAATGTGAGCGGACAGAAGTGGATGCCATTCATTTTGCCAATGAGATGCAGGCAGAGTACTGGTCAGTTTCAGCCAAAACAGGTCAGTTGAGCTCATTGACGCGTTGCTCTGCAGTGCCCATGGGGATGGCAGGACTTGGGCATATCCCAGCCACCTCCTGCCAGGATTTCAGGGGCCATGTTGCCCTACGTTGGGCTGCAGTGCTTGATCATTGTGAATGGCGCTGCCCATGTGTGCTTTGATGCTCCCTCCAAGCTGGCCCTCTTGAGTCCTCCCTTTGTCAGGGGGAAGGGAGGCAGACCCGAATCCCTCCCTTTGTAGTGGGGCTGCCAGAAGCACACCCCCTCTCTCCAGAGGAAGGGCCACCCGTGACACCTCTGAATGTAGCAGCTTCCTGTATATGTGCCCCTCAGCCGAGGCACTGAAGTTCCCGGAATGGGGAGGCACCACCATGCCCTTCCTCTCTTTCCTCAGGAGAAAATGTCAAGGATTTCTTTTGCCGAGTTGCTGCCTTGGCCTTTGAAAAGTCTGTGCTGCTGGAGCAGGAGAAGAGCAACAGCCACACGGCCCAGATTGGTGTGGGAAACATTAGTATGTTGATCTTTGTTTCCTTAATTTGCTGGAAAGAAATAATTAACGTTTTACAGGAGGTGGCTGGTGCAGGCCAACTCCTGTTTGCCTTAACTTAGAGACTTCAAGAACAATTCTAAACATGTCCACTCAGAAGTAAGTCTCATTGAATTTACTGAGACTAACTCCCAGGTCAATGCACGTAAGAGTGACACCTTAAGGCTGGAAGCGTAGAGGCTGTTTGACTGTGGAGCATTTGCTGTGCAAGTGTTTCTGAAGGCTGAAACTTAGCCCTGGACAATTAACTATTTCTACTGATGCCGGCTTTGCCTGCCTGCCTGCCTGCCTGCCTGCCTGCCTGCCTGCCTGCCTGCCTGCCTGCCTGCCTGCCTCATTGTCCTGGGATTCTTCCCACTGGGCAGGTGATGGCAGTTGGCTATGATGATGTGACTTGCCCTCCATGCTCTGTGGTTCCACTTCACAGGAAGTGATGCTGCCAGGGGTTGATTTGGTCATTTCTCTGTTCCCTCATTGCAGAAATAGAAGGAAACTCCTTTGAGGCTTCAGAAGCCAGCCATCAGGCCAGCCCAGCATGCTGCTAGTAGCCAGCCATCGGTGCAAGCTCAAGGTCTGGCATCGTGCAGGATGTGCCCGCAGCACTTCTGGAAGATGGAAGGAACTGAGTCTTGGAGGTCAACAAGAAGGAAGTCATGCAAACTCTGCCTCCCCTTCCTTTGCTCTATCTAGGAAGCCCACCATATCCAGAAGGTGTGCAGCCCATTTCCTTAGCAATGAGAGGCTGTAGGAGCAGAAAGCACATGGTGGGTCAGCCAATGGGTTGCAGTCCCAAAAAAGGTTAGGATGCTGTACCTCTTGAAGTTCCAAATTCTGTTTCGGGGGACCTCTGGCTAGTGTTAACCATGGTTAATCATAACTCTTTCCCATGGCTAAGACCACCAGGAGGAAATGAAGAAGGGCTGGAGGAGGAAGAAGGTTGCAATCCCAGTGGTGCCCCTGATTGTGTTTAGGGGATCAGCTGCATTCTTCTGCACTGGCCCATGGTATACAGTGGCAGCCTCAGTTTTCTGTCTGGGTTTGGATTACTGTTGGGGGAAATTCTCACTACGTTAGCTGCTGGAGACAAGCCTTCTGCAACCTAGTGCCCTCCAGAGAGGTTGGACTGCAACTCCCATCATTCCCTGGCTGGGAATGATGGCCTCTGGAGGACACCAGGTTTGGGAAGGCAGGCCTGAGGTTGGAGAGTCTGTTGTACAAAACAGGGCTTTGTTTTCATGTCAATCATAGCATTAAACATACTTCTAATTTCCTCTGAAGACTGATCCTTTGGGAATCCCAATTATATGCTAATACAAACGCCCCTCCTGACACAGAAGAAAGGGGAGACACACTGTGAAGACCAGAATAGCTTGGCTCAAGAGCCAAATATTCTGCAGTCTTGCTTTCAAGTATGCATCTCAGCTACTTGTGGATGACCTTCTGGTTCATTCTTGACCCAGTTTACATGGAAACAGTATGAGAAGCACTTTCTGCTTATATCCGGATTTTCGTGAAATTGCTTTGGTCCATCAGTGCCACACGAAGCAAGAAAAGCGGAGTAGACAGTACCTAAAAAACCGCTTTCACAGGTCAAACAGCGCTTGAAGCCACCATACGTTGGGGTTGGTCGGGTGAAGTCCAGTGATTCAAAGTGGACGACGTCAGCGGTGTAGGGGCTGCTCAGCGAATGAGAGAAGCTTTGCTTCCTGACCCACTTCATTCTTCCCTGCTCAGGGAAGCCCCCTATTTCAAAAGCACAGGACTTTGAAGTGGTGAATGGGTGTTGTGAGTTCACACTACTGCGAAAGAGTGCAAAGTAAAACACAAACAGCAGAGAAGCAAGGGGCCAGCAGTAGTAGCGAAAGAGTGAAATGGCATTATTGCAAAATAGCACTATTGTGAATTATTGCTCACGGGGGGGAAAAGACATTTAAGCCTGTGTCCAAAAGGCACGCTACTGCCAGTGGCGGAAGAAAAGGAATGTGCGGGGTGGGGGGGGAGAGATGGCCCCATCCCTTGAGCAGGTCACAGACACTCCCCCGGGCACGCCCATTTTGCAGGATTTGATTCGGGAGAATGGGGCACATTGCACATGAACCTCATGGGAGCTGCATTAAAGAAAAAAGGATTTTTGAAAGTGCACCATTTTAGGGGAAAGCTGTGGGATTGCTGCAGAGTGGCGACAATGTCATGGGTTGCAAATGACCCTGATGTGCTCCTGATTTGCACTGAATCATCCGTGTAGGTTGGGCCTGTGTTAACGACCTGCTGGCAGGAATATTTCTAATCTAATTTTGCAAAGAAGTTCATAGATGTCACTAGCCCACTTGCCAGCACGTACTAGTGGATGTCATCTGTAGCCACCCGGCATTCAGAGAAGGTCAAACCAAACCAAACCATTCTCACCTAGCTTCCAATGATCTTGTGTCTCCTTAGCTAGAAGTTAATCTTAACTCACCACCGACAAGTCTGTTCACCTCTGTACTTTTTATTTATTTATTGCACTTATATCCCACCTTTGTTCCTCCAAGATGGTGTACATAACCGTCCTCTCCATTTTATACTCACAACAACCACCCTGTGAGGTAGGTTGGGCTGAGAGTTTGTGACTGGCCCAAAGTCACCCAGCGGGTTTCCATGGCCGAGTGGGGACTAGAACCCAGATCTCCTGACATATTAGCCACTACACCACTACTATGATACATAGTTGGAAGTAGCTTTGTTCCCAGAGATGATGCCTGTATCAAAATCTGTGCTGCTGATAGAAGTCCCTGTGACCTACTAGTAGTGTGGGGGCAGCAGCAGCCCCTCACTGAAGCTTTTCCCTTCAAGAGAAAGGAAGTCAGGAGAGAGAGCACCTTTACTGACACAAACAGAGCATTGAACTTATTAACTGAGTCTAACTTATCAGCTTAACTGAATCTAATTAAAGCTGTGCTTGTGAAAAGATCAAAGGGGAAAAGGGGACAGAAATTTCCCAGAATTCAGAACTAGTTAAGAAAACAAGCCGCCCAGTTATGGATTGCATCTTTCTGCATTTTGAAAAGCAACTGAGAATTGGAGAAGGGGGTGAAAACCCCTCCCCTCCTTTGCCTCTGGCTTCAGGTGGGGATCTCCAAAGGCCTGATGACTGGTGTTCCTCTTGAGGAGCCTTCCTGCCCAACCTGGTGCCCCCCAGATGTGCTGGACTGCACCTCTGAATGGCCACGCTGGCCAGGATTGAGGAGCACGGCAGTCCAGCCCCTCTGGCAGGTACCAGGCCGAGGCAGAAGGGGTTGCTCCGCTTTCCCCTCTGCCCAACACTACCGCCATTCACACTCAGCTGATTGCCAAGGGCAGCGGCTATTCCCTTGGGAAGGCGAAGTGGACATGTGGTGTGAGCAGAGGCAGAGCGCTTGACCACGTGACGAGCATCTTTGATGCTATTTTACCCAACGTTCTAACAGTCTTCGCAGCTTGTCCTCATCCGAAATCTGGGTTGGCAGGCAATGACGGTGCTTTGGAATTTATTCCTTGTTCAGTGGGCAGCACGGCCAGCCAGGTGAGCGAGGCAGGAGGGACGCTTGTCACGGGAGCACCAGGGCCGACTCACAGGAGCTATTCCAAGGGCTCCTAGCAATATGCTAGTGTTGATACCTGGTTCGACTCCTCCCATTGTTTCAGCATGTGCTACAAATTAAAATACGTATTATCCTTTAAAATCAAAGTAATGACAATGTTCAGTTTGGTTCACACAAAATGCAGTCCGAAACCTCTCATCATAAGAAAACAAAAGTGAAGTGCCGGGGCTTTTTTGTGTAGGACGAAGAGGGGGGAACAGAGCTTCGCTGAAGTATGTGTGGTCTAAAGAGCCAGCTGGCTGCTGGCACAAACTGTTACCCGAAATCAGCTTTCTCCAATCAGATGTGTTGGACTAAAACTCCCATCATCCCCTCAGGAATCAAGGGACTTTTAGTTCAATACATCTGGAGGAGAAGGCTGCCCTAAACGTATGGCTGCTGCCGAAAACAATAAACAGGCAGCCATTTCCCCCCTCTCTCCATAAGGGCCTAATAGAGCTCTCGCCTCCCACGGCCTGCTGGCTCAGCAGTCTGCAGTTCTCTCCCCTGCTCCCTGGTTTAGTTCTGGGCACCATTCTTTGGAACAGATGTGGACGACATCTGTGGGTGGGGGATCTGCATTACCCCACTGGTGCTACCTGCTGCCGCCGAATTTACAAAAAACTGGACACAAGTTGTGAGAAGCATGCGCCTTCCTCTTAAGTAGCATCATGTTTCCAGGAGAGCAATTGTTTGTACAGAAGGAAGCACACCTTATTTCCAAGTAAAACCATAGCTATTTCCACTGCCGCCACCACCACTGGTAGCAATTCAGTGGCAGGAGGAGAGTGGGAGCTGCAAAAATGGCTGGGGTGGGTGGGCATACACAGGCTGTGTGTTGTCCACCTGTTTTAGAAAGTTGTAGACAAATTTAAACAGGTTCAGAGGAGGGCAACAAACTCAGCCTATGGTTCAGATAAGAAGTCCTAAGAGGACACATTGAAGGAACTGGGTATGTTGAGCCCGTGGAAGAGAAGGGGTGGGCACATGGTAGCACTCTTCAAACAACTGAAGAGCTGCCACATAGATGACTCCAACGAAGTTACAGGAGGGCAGATTTCAGTTGAATAGCAGAGCACTTTAACAATGGAAGCAACGACCTAGAAGGGGGGGCCTCGCCCTCCCTGGAGCTCCTTGGGCATAAGCTGGGCAGCCATCTGCCAGGGATGCTCTAGCTTGGGATCTCTGGCATTGAGTAATGGGGGTGGGGGGGTTGGAATAGATGACCTTGCAAGGTCTGCTCCAAGCCTACAATTCGCTGCTCCACATCAGTGGCTGCTGGCAGGGAGGGGGAAATGCAGAATGTTATGCTATTGAAACATGAGGTAAATCCTATATGCTGTTTGAGGGGGTGGGATGGTGGCAGAGGGGAACCAAACGTGGCTGCCGCTGTCCATTTTATCAGCTTCAGCTCTCGGTGTCACTAGAATGCAGGGGGCACCCCGTGAAGCAGTTTAAGCGCAAAAAAAAAATTGTCTATGCCAAGCACCATTAATTTATGGAATTTGCTACCACAGAATGTGGGGTGATGGGCCACTAGCAGAAGTGGCTTTTTAAAAGTATTCCACAAATTGATTTATACATGATTGACAGAATAGTATTTTCTTTAATTTGAAGCCCCACAAGTCCCTCATCTGACCCAACCACACCCTGTAAAAAATGAAAGAAAATATATTAGCTTGTTAAATGTTACATCATTTAACGTCTATTTATTTATTTATTTATTTAATACATTTGTATACTGCCTTTCTGGCAAGGCACTTAAAGTGGTTGACAAATTTTAAATACAGAAAAAAACTAATATTACCACAAAAAAACAAGCAAACACCAGAAGACAATCCTCTCAGGAGCTAATGACATCCTGGCCTGGGTCTCTTCTCCTGTTTTAAAAATGACATTCTACTCTTCTTCCAACACAGGAATGCAAAAGCAGCTTTCACTAGTAATGCACATTCTTCTTGCCTTGGGATAGCACCCTCCAGCATTTCTCTGACAGAATTAGAGGCAGCCTTGTATGCTTGCATGGTGGGTTGTTGACCAAGCTTCCGTTTCAAAGAACCATGCTGGGACTTTCATAAAAAACATTGAACTAATGAAGGGGGGGGGGCTATCAAAAGCTCTTTAAATGGGGTCTGCTTCTATTTATTATTTATTTATTGCATTGCTATACTGCCCAATAGCCAAAGCTCTCTTGGCAGTTCACAAAAGTTAAAATCATCAGACACGAATCAAAGTATAAAACAATATAAAAACACAATATAAAAGCACAACCAGGGTAAAACCAAGCAGCAATGCAGAGATTTTTACAGATATAAAATACAGATTTAAAACAGCAAAGTTAAAAGACTAAGATGACAAACTGTTAAAATACTGGGACAATAAAAAGGTCTTCGCCTGGCGTCAAAAAGAATATAACAGAAGTGCCAGGCAAACCTTTCTAGGGAGTTCATTCCACAGCCAGGGTGCCACAACTGAGAAGGCCCTTCTCCTAGAAGCCTCCTGCCTCACTTCCTTTGGCAGGGGCTCATGGAGAAGCACCCCTGAGGATGATCTTAGGATCTGGGCAAGCCATATAGGAGAAGGCGTTCCTTCAGATAGCCTGGCCCCAAGCCGTTTAGGGCTTTGAATGTTAATACCAGCATTTTGAATCGGGCCCGGACCTGGGCCGGCAGCCAGTGAAGCTGGAAAAGGACTGGTGTAATGTAGTCTTGCCGGCCAGTCCCTGTTAACAGTCTGGCTGCCCTGTTTTGTACCAGCTGAAGTTTCCGGACCATTTTCAAAGGCAGCTCCACATATAACACATTGCAGTAGTCCAGACGAAAGGTTATCAGCGTGTGGATAACTGTGGCTAGGCTATCTCTGTCCAGATATGGGTGCAATTGGTATATCAGCCTAAGCTGATAAAAGGTGATACTTGCCACTGAGTCCACCTGTGCCTCAAGTGACAGTTCTGGATCCAGGAGCATCCCCAAACTATGAAACCGATCCTTTAGGGGGAGTGCAACCCCCTGCAGAACGGGGAACATCACCTAGCCGGACAGACGAACCACCCACAAACAATACCCCTTCTTGTCTGGATTGAGCCTCAGTTTGTTGGTCCTCATCCAGTCCCTTACTGTGCCCAGGCATTGATTCAGAACAGCCACTGCCTCACCTGGGTTTGATGAAAAGGAGGTGGGTGTCATCCGCATATTGATGACTCCTCAGCCCACATCTCCAGATAACCTCTCCCAGCGGTTTCATGTAGATGCTGAACAGCATAGGAGATAAAATAGAACCCTGTGGCACCTCGTGGCCTAGGTGCCATGGCACAGAGCAATAATCCCCCAGCAGTGCTTCTAACTCCCAGCCCAACTCTACCTGGTCAGTGTCATCTCCTGAGTTGCAGGTGAGGGTGGACATTGGCAGGCCCTCCATGGCATCCAGAGGCTGGCCATGGAGGCTGGGACAGAGGGACCCTCCATCTTATCTGAATCTGGGCAGTTCTGGCATCCTGATAAGCTCAGGAGCTGTGGAGTAGTTCCCTTTAAAAATGCACACCATTTGAGTCCAAGGGTTTTCTTGTGTTGTTCTCCTCTCAAATAAGTGAAGAAAACAATGTATTGCTCTCTAGCAACAGAAATGACACTGTTGCTTGTTTGATGCCACAATTGTTTTATTTCATCAGGAGATGCAAGAATAAACCACCTTGAGAAACAGCCTTGTCCCATCAGCATTCTGTGTGGTGGAATCATGAAGGCCAGTTTTTTTGTTTTTGTTTCTTTAAAAAAAACACAATTTAAGGTATTTTCAATAAACGTATTAATAATTGGGTTTGTAACACACATGCATTTGAACTCAAGTCTTGTTATTGCTGACACATAGCTTAGTCCGCCTGTTCCAAGAAAGCCCTGCAAACATTGACTAGGTAATAACCACCCCACTCCTCCCATTTGTTTGCAATTTCTCAAACATTTAAATTTCTTGGCCCTGGGGTTTTAATTTTGTGTGTTTTAATAAGGAAAGGTTTCTGTAAGAGGAAGCTCCTGATTGCTTGTTTCTTGGAAGCCGTCCTGCCACATGGGTAACGGACAACTACTGTTAGCAGCAAGGTAGATTTTAGAGAAATCTGTGATAGGGGCTAGCTGGCAAATCCCGCCTCCCCCCTGTCCTGTCCATGTGCCAATGCAATTCCTGCCTTAAGGGCTCAATCCTATGCATGTTTAGGCAGAAAAAAAAGCCCTACCACTCCCAGCATTCTCCTAAGGGAATTATTTATGGATGCTTATGTTGGCAACACCTTGCTTGTGGAATTTGAGGAAAGCAGTCATACAGCTCACTTTAATTCACTTAAGAGATGCTAATTGGATGGCTGGATGATATTATATGAAGAAAGAGTACGTGTGTCAATTAAGACATGCAATATTCAGACAGCAGCTATGTATAAAATGAAGCAAGATAGAACTGCCATTGCTAGCTTAGATTTAAAACTAAGCCAAACACTTTAAACATAAAGGCAAAGTCAAGAACTTTCAAGTTCTACTGACTTCGGCAGGAGAGTCAAGCATGTGCTGTTGGGAGCTGCAGTCGAACATATCTGAAGGCTGGTTGATTCTGCCACCATTATATATATGTTTGCTGTGACTGACATTCTTATTCTTCCTTCTGGCTCCGAAAGAGATGCTTGTAAAGGAGATAGGTTGCACAAGGGCAAAACAGGCCAGGCTTTGCTGCTCACACACGACACCCTGACGACACGGGTTCTCTTCAGGGACTGGGTATTTGAGGAGTAGATAGGACCAGCTATGCCCATCTGGTCCGAGTAAAGCCTGCCCTTTTCACCCACAAGAGGGAGCAGCAAAGGCTGCCTGCAGGGTTTCTCCTCTGAAGCTGGTCCAGCCTGCCTGCCTGCCTGCCGCTCCTGCTACCCAACGCAAGAGGGCTGTGGCTCCTGCTGGGAGGCTAGCTTGGAAGATGTCAGGCAACCTGCCCCACCCGGCTGCCCTCTAGATGTTGGGACTACAACTCCCAGCATCCCCCAGTTAGCAGGTTGGGGGAGGCTCCTTAACTGAGACTGCCCGAAAAATCTCAGTAATGTGTTCTTGGGTATTAAAAGTAGATAAGTTCGGAAATCCAAACATTATTATTATTGTTTTTGAGCAGGGGGTTGGACTCCACGGCCTTAAAGACCCCTTCCAACTCTACAATGTTATTCAGCCTCCGCACCACATAATTCTACTCCCCTTCCCACCATTTTATCCTCACAACAACAATCATATGAAGTAGGTTAGGCCGAGAGAATGACTAGTCATTCAGGGTGCTTAAAGGCAATGGAGGGATTTGAACCCAGGGCTCCCCAATACTCTGACCCAGCCTTCCCCAACCTGGTACCCTCTGCATGTTGGGGATGACAACTCCCAGCACACCTGACCAGTGTCTATGCTGGCCAGGGCTGATGGGAGCTGAAGCACAAAACATCGGGAGGGCACCAACCACCAATGGCTGGCTGAAAGCACCGTGGGTTCATTTGAGAAATCTCCGGGTCGCTGCGGCGCCATTGGAGAGCCCAGCCGCGAGGCCGAGCAGCTCCGCTGAGGTTCTGTAGGCAGGATCGCAAAAGCATCCAGATCGTGTGAACTGACTCTGGGCGAAGCCTGGGCAGAAGGAGGGCGGCCGGGCCCGGGGGCGGGCGCCATCCCCAGCGCGCCCGGAGTACCGCGGCCTGCGCCTATGGAAAAAGCGCGCTGCAGAGCCGGGTGGGGGTGGCAGTGGGGCGGCCACGAACGAAGGCCGCCTCAGCCGCCAGGCAGCTCTTCCGGCTTGCGGGGAGAAGCCGACCAGGGCTCCAGCCCCTCCTCTCCCACCGCCCCTTTCAGGGGACCGCCCAGGCGGCCGCTCCGCCCTTTCCCCTCCCCGTGGCGGCGGCTCTCGGGAGAGCGAGGCGGGCCAGCCAGCGATGTGCGGGCGCGGTGCGTCGCGGCGCAGCCAGAGCGGCCCCTCTTGACTGGCAAGGCCGGCCAGCAGCATGGGATAACCAGGGCCGCCGCCCCAAGGAGGCACCAGCGCAGCCGGGGAGCCGGCCAGCCAAGGGGGCCGGAGAGCCGCGGGGCCCGATCGGCAGCGGCTGGCCGGCGCGCTCGCCTCCGCTTGTTCGCCCGGCCGGCGGCCGCCCCTTTGTTCTTCGCCTCCTTCCTCTGGCCGCCGCCGCCGCCGCCGCGAGAAGGGGGCGGCTCCTGCTCGGCGCCCGGCCATGGGCAGCGGCGGGGCGAGCGGGCCAGGGGAACAGGCGCCGCTCGGGGCCGCCGCAGGGAGCCCTGCCCGCCGCCAGCGGATGAGCGCCGCCCGCTGCGGCCGCCGCCCGTGCCCGCCGCCCTGAGCCCGCAAGCGGCCCGGCGCGCAGAGGCGGCGGCGGCCATGGTGGACCCGGTGGGCTTCGCCGAGGCGTGGCGCGCCCAGTTCGCCGATTCGGAGCCGCCCCAGATGGCGCTGCGCTCGGTGGGCGACATCGAGGCGGAGCTGGAGCGCTGCAAAGCGTCCATCCGCCGCCTGGAGCTGGAGGTGAATAAGGAGCGCTTCCGCATGATCTACCTGCAGACGCTGCTGGCCAAGGAAAGGAAGAGCTACGACCGGCAGCGCTGGGGCTTCAAGCGCGCCTCGCGCGGCACCCCCGACGCCGAGCAGGGGGAGGAGGCGGACGCCGCCGAACCGCCCGGCCACGCCAGGCTTCCCCCGCCGCCGAGCGACAAGCCCCGCCGGCCGCGGCCGCCGGCCCTGCGCAAGCTCTCGGCGCACAGCGACGGCTCGGAGGCCGACAGCCCTCAGCCGGGCGACGGCAGCGAGCAGGAGCGCGGCAAGCCCGTGGCGACCGACGAGAAGCTTTCCCGGGAAGCGGCGCTCGGCTCCCCGGCCAAGGCTCGCCCCGCCCCCGGGGGCGGCGGGGGTAATAGCAGCAGCCGCCGCCGCCGCCGCCTCCTGAGCGCCGCCTCGGAGAAGGACGGCGCCTTCGAGCCGGTGGGCAGAGAACGCGGCGGCAGCAGCAGCGTGGCGGCGCTGCGCTCCACCTTCGAGCGTATGAAGAAGTCGTCGCCGCCGCCGGAGGCCGCCTGCGCGGAGAAGCCCTTCTACGTGAACCTGGAGTACCACCACGAGAAGGGCCTGGTGAAGGTCAACGACAAGGCGGTGTCGGAGCAGCTGAGCTCGCTGGGCAGCCAGGCCATGCAGCTGGAGGCGCGCAAAAAGCTCCCGCCGGCGCGGGGCCGCTCGGCCGAGGCCGCCTGCGACGGCGAGTACGAGGACGCGGAGCTCAACGCGCGCTTCCTCCGCGAGCACCTGCTGCTGCTGCACGAGGCGCCCGACGGCGGAGGCGGCCGGCCCGCCTGGCTGGAGGCGCCGCCGCCGGACTGCCAGCCCTACCAGAGCGTCTATGTGGGCGGCATGATGATGCGGGCGGCGGGGGGCGGCGACCCCGGCGGCAAGGGCGCCCCGCTGCTGCGCCCCGGCAGCGCCGCCGAGCCGGAGAAGCCGAGCTTCACCTGGCCCCGCCGCGCCTACTCGCCGCCGCCCCGCGGCTTCGAGGACATCGGCGGCGGCTACACGCCGGACTGCAGCTCCAACGAGAACCTCACCTCGAGCGAGGAGGACTTTTCGTCGGGGCAGTCGAGCCACGTGTCGCCCAGCCCCACCGCCTCGGGCCGCCTCTACCGGGACAAGAGCCGCTCCCCGTCGCAGCAGTCCTTCGACAGCAGCAGCAGCCCGCCCACGCCCCAGTCGCAGAAGCGGCGGCAGCAGCAGCAGCAGGTCGTGGTGTCGGAGGCCACCATCGTGGGCGTCCGCAAAGCCGGGCAGATCTGGGCCTGCGATGGCGACCTGCCGCCCGGCAGACCCGCCTTGGACAGCTGCTTCCATGGCGACGCAGGTGGGAACTCTTCGGGCCCCTGTCGATCTGAAAGGGAGGAGCTGGTGGGCGCCGTGTGCCTGAGGGTGGAGGGAGGGGCTGGAGGTCTCTGGCGTCCGGCCCAGCCAGGCCAGGGGGTTGGGAAGGTGCTTCAGCTGGGACCACAGGAAGGCCAGCGGAGGTGCCAAAAGCAGGGTGTCCGCGGAAGATCTAAGCACCCTGGCAGGCTTGTATGGGAGAAGGTGTGCCACGGGATCCCTGTAACCTGCTGCAGCGTTTAGGACCAGCTGAAGTTTCTAAACAGTTTTCAGGGGCAGCCCCCTGTGGAGCGGGTTATGTTAGTCCCAGTGGGATGCAACAAAGTCATGTGCCCAAGCTGGGCACCTGGATCTTCCAGGGGAGGGCAACCCCCACTTTCTGTTAGTCAGTCAGTCAGTCTCCCTGATGCTCCCCCCACCCGCAAATCCCAGCTGCCTTGGATTCCAGGTAGCTGCTTCAAAACATCACTTCTCTCTGGGACCAAGTCAGGATCCTGAAGGACCCAGACACCAAAGGAGACCATGCCTTTAAACTCCAGGAGGGAAATAAGTGCACAGGAGGAGGGGCTGGATTTACTCCCCCCATTCTTTGAGCACTGGACTTAGATGGGGTGTGGGGGGGTGGTCTTGAGGCACCTACTGAGCCATTTTCCTTAGGCTTGTGTCTTCTCGAGGTTCAAGGGCTGGATGAGCCACCCAGAATGTCTTGCGTGGTGTTGAGTTGTTTTATGGCGTAGCTCAGGTGCTCTTTGGACACCTGGCGACACATCCTCAGCAGGGCCTCTGCATCGTGATCTGCGTTGTGTTCTGGAGGTGATTAGCACATGGCCCTCCCAGGAGGTGGGTGGGAGGCCCTTGTGGTCTGCTTCACACCAGGCTGGCAGATGTGTCGCATGCCTTGATGCCGATGGCTGGCAGCTGACTGCGACTGGGGTCTGCATTGAGGAGCAGGCCTAGTTCTGCCTGTAATTCGTTGGGAGTGTGCAAATTGGGCTCCTGAATCCCTGGTGGCATTTGAATGGGGGTTCCTGGAGATCCTCCAGCCCCGGCCCTTCTGTTTGGTATCCTGCTTGGGTGACCCCTCCAGTAGGGAGCCTCTCACCTCCAAGGTGGCTGGAGGAGATGTTGGGATGAGCGCGGTGCTTGGGCCTGAGAGAGTTATGTATAGCCTGGGGAGGAGAGGGGACCGTCTTCCTTGCTTGAGGAACCCCGGGCTACACATTGCATGTGTCCAGGCAGAGGCCAGTCTTGAGTAGGACAAGGCCATTTAAATGCCAAAGGTGAGTCCACTTCTCATACCCCTTCCCGTTCTGAGGGTCGTGGCCAGTGGCTGTTGCAACGTAAAGTTGCAACAGCAGCGCACCAGGAGATGTACAGAGCACAGCTGTCACTCAGCCTCTGCCTAGAACATGGCTGGAGATCCTGATGCATCCAAAGACCTGTGTGGCTCTTTGCCTCATTTCATGCAGGGAAAGGAGGAGGATGGGAGGGGGCATGGGGGGAGGGAAGCGGAAGCCGGCGGAGCGAAGGACGGTGGTCCCTCCCACACACGCCAGTCATCCAGCCCAGGCCTTGAAGTGGAGAGGGGGAGGAGAGGATTGCATCTTGCTAAATGGTGAGCCGGGCAGAGGAAGCTGTGGGCCAACTTGTAAGGACTCTTTAGCCAGCTCAACAGTTTTAATATTCCCAATATCAACAATGGCATTCCAAGTTTTTAAAAAATCCTCAGGGAATGGATTAAGGGGAGAGCCTGGGAAAAGGTGTGGGAGCAAAAATGCTGGACTTGGGGGAATATTACCTTGTGCTTTGACAATCTCTTGAAAACGAATTGGATGTCTGCACTGCTCTCTGTAAAAATTGTTTGTATCTCTGACTGCTGGAGGTGCTGAACAGAGAGACGTTGAGGCCTGCAGAGAGAGTCCAGTTTGCCATAAGCATTGCCCAGTTCTCTTGTGAGGCGTCGTCCTTTGTCATTATCGGAGTCAATATTTTAATAAGGGATTGCCTGACATCTGCAAACAACTGAATTCCAGTCATGGGCTGGGGGGGGGGGTCTCTTGGGCCTGGAGAGGTCCCAGGCGGAGGGGAATTCCTGTGTGTGTGTGTGTTGGGGGAGGTCTGGCTCTCTAGTTTTGCATTCATTTCTTCTGTGTCTCGGTTGGCATGCAGGCATGTATGTGCGTGCGCATGGCTGCAGTTATTTGGTAAGGTGGATTTTCACTGATCGCATTCCGCTGTTACTTTTTTGTTGGGTGGAGGGCCAGGCGGTTTGGACATTAAGCTGCCTTTGGAGCCTCCCAAGGCACCTTATCTTCAAAGTAACCCCCCCTCCCCCAGGTTAGAGATACAAGATGCCTGTCTTCCTCTGGGGCTTCTCTGCTCTTCTGAAGAGAAGCTGGTGCTGAGGACCGACCTAAGCTGGGCAGCAGGCGTTTGTCTCGTGATGCTCTTTAGATGTCTGGGGAGCCTCTGAGCTGTGGCCACTTTCTGGGGAGGACTGATGGGTGGTGGAGGAGAGACGAGGGGCAGAGGCCGGCGCTGCAGGGCAGGTTCCACGAGGGCAGCACAGCTGGCTTTGTCAAAGCGTTCGCTCTCGGAGCTGGTGAACCCCCCTTGATGATGAGGCTCCTGGAAATGAGATGGAGCATAGTTTTTCAGCAAGCCCCGAGTTCTGATCCTGGACTGTGTGTAGAATTGAGAGAATGGCTTCTCTCTATCCCACCACTAGCAGTGCAGGCGCTTAAAGGGCGCAGCTGCAAATCTCCTTCCAGCAGGCTTAATGCCAGAAGAAAGGGCTCATTCCATGGCTGGACAATGCCGCCCGCGCTCTCCAGTGGCTTTCCCCACGGCCTTGATTTTCTTTATTCCGTCCTGCATTTCTACTCGTGGCCCTCAAAGCATCCAACAAAGCAGTAAAAACAATAAAAAATACATAGCACTATAAATGTAAAAAAGCAGATAAAGACATTTGGTCGAAGCAATAACATTCCTAGAACAGCAGGCTGTAAAATATTTTGCACAGTAAAGGAGGCCCAGTTACCTCAAGGGCTGAAGGCATGTCTGAAATGGGCCTCTCTGTGAGGAGGGAGCGCCGGCACTGGGCAATGCCAGGGTTGAGCAAAAGGCCTTTCCAGAAAATCTCAACTCTCGGCTTGTGTGGGAGAAGGGGGGGGGTCTTTCTGGGACAGGAGCAGCGCTCTGGATTGTGCCATGTATCAGGGGAGTTGCATATGCTCCTTGTTGATTTCAGCATTCAGTGGTGAGGCTGCCACCTTCTGAACCAACTGGATTATCCAAACATGGTGACCAGACATCTCTGCCCCCTAACTGGGCCTGAAGTCAGATTGGTGGATCTAGACAATCCTAGAGCTGAGATGTCATCAGACGCTCAAACACCTTGGAGTCAGGCCAGAAATTATCCAACCTGGTGGGATTCAGGCAGGGCTTAAAAAAAGACATATCTTCCCCCTCCCTCATTCAGGGTTGGTGGTTCCTTGGCCCCTCCTAGAGAGATAGTCCTCACTCCTCTTCCCCACACAGCCAGTTCCCCCGGCTCTGTTTATAAGGCAAGAAGGGCAAGGGTTATGCGTAAACACGAGCAGCTTAGCATCTCCAAGAATCCTGTCCGCATCCTTGGGTCAGACAAGTATCCATTAAAACTGGTCAAATAGATGCTAAAATTAAAAATTAAATTAAATCACATATAATGTGATTTAAATGTTATATTGTGTAGAACCTTTTATTGGAATACTTGCAAACAAAAATAAGACAATAATAACATGTACTTTCCTTACATTGTTTAAATTTAAGGGAGAAAATCCCTTAATCTTTGAAAACCATTGACACATTAATAAAGAATTGTGATTATATGTTGACAACAACTATTTCAACAGAGTTCAGCTCTTCCACTGAGCTTGTTGGAGCATCTTCAATTTCATTGTCATTGCTTATTAATTCCATTTCACACAGAGACGTACAGTAGATGTATTTCAATAGCATGCATGTATTCTCACACATACACAAGGGATCATCACCTGAAAAACATTACAAATTTGAAATTGCAAAGCTAGTTTTCTGCCCCACATCACTGTTTGCCATAACCATAATATTAGAGGATGTGGAGCAAATCTGTTTGTAAAGTGCCTTGCAGATTGCTCACAGTGGACCATCAAGTGGTGTTCATTATTTCCTTGTGAGCCAAGATGTAAAGGTGCCTTTGGATCCTGGAAAATCTCAGCTAGATGACTGTGCAGATGCAATGGCGGTAGAGCAGTATGATTTCACCGCTAGGAAGGAGCCCCTAAAATGGACTCCAGCCAGCGTTCACGTAACTGCACCCCAGGATTCCTGGCTAGATTGCTTCTTCACCTGTTCTCCCGGCTCCCAGTCAGCTCAGGCTCTGTTGGGTGGGTGATGGCCAAGATATGGTCGGGATCCCTTCCTCTTCATCCACTTCCCACCTCCCACTGCTGTTCCTCCCTCTCCCTCAACTCCCCTTATCACCTTAGCCCTTCTCAAAATGAATCCCTTTTGCTGCCTAATTGGGAGCAATTTTCAGATGAGCAGTTGAGATGCAATAAATCCAATAAAAATCAGCAGCCCCACTTAACCAGCCTAATCCACATGAAAATAGTAGGATTCCCTCACACCTGGGTCATCCTAAAGAAGATATTCCCTTTGGAATCGTCCCTGTTAGGGCAAGCTGCTGCCCAAAGAGGGCTCCCCAAAATGCCCAACCTCCAGAAACTAACTTAGACGATGAATGATCAGATGTTGTTGTCTGGGCTGCTGCCTCTATGACGGGTCTGTCTCCCTCTCTCTACCTGATGTGGCATGTAGCACCCAAGGCGGGCAGAATAGAATAGAATAGCCTTCACCCAGAACACTGGCCTCCATCTTGACATTTGCCTTCATTTTGTTTTAATTCATTTGTACCAGAGTTCCACTACTGACTTAGAACTTGCTTTGGCCATTGCAAGTGTCCAAAAAGCAGATGAAGCCTTGCCTTCCAAGGCAAACGGAGGCCAGGAAGGGCGCTGATGGAGTTCTTGTGAAGGAAGTGGTGATTGGCAGCTGTGTGGCCAACATACACCATGCTGGCATGACAGGCAACACACTAACCCACCATAGCTAAAATAACCCTTACTGCAGACCGTGGGGTCTCAGGGTGGCTTCTTTGAGGAAGATAAGCTAACCCATCATGGGTTGTTCTGAAAAATAGTCCATCATGTATAAGCGTGTGAGCCTAGTCAAAGAGGTGTGGTAGCATTTTTCTCATTTGTGTTTTTACATTGTGCAGGATGTGTGGAATGTGGGGGCCTGCCATGACACTGCTGGGGCTGGAGGGGCTGCAACGCCCTCCAATTTCTTTTGAATTCTGGCGTGTCTGATGCGAAGGCTGTCACGGGTAGGAACAATTTGGAGTGCTCTGACTGGGGTTGAGGGATCTGTTCTTGTGGGGGGGGGAGGGGGGAATGGCAAAGCTCCCCCGGTTTTCCACATCTTCTCACTGCTGCCCAATTTGGACGAAGGAATGGGCTGAGCAACACGGTGCAGCATAACCCCCCCTTTGTCTGTAAATCCGCTTTACCACTCACTCTGGGTGGTGAAGCTTCAGCCGTGGGGGGAGCGTGTTGTGCTGTGGATGCTGTGGGGCTCTTGTTGACGCCCCTCCGTTAAGCATGACAGACCACGTGCGCCACCTCTGCGGCCTGGATTATGACAAGCAGGGCTTGTGTGTCCTCTAGACCAGCCTTCCTCAACTTGGTGCCCTCCAGTCGTGATGGACTGAGACTCCCATCATTCCCAGCCAGCAGGCTTAGTAGCATTTCTTCATGGTGCCTGGCCTGTCTCAGGCAGGGCTAGAAACGGTGGCTTCACTGGGCACAGGCCAGGTTTGGAGCTCTGCCCCTCTTTGCAGCCTCCAGCCTGCATCCACCTGCTTCAATGGGCACGGGGTTGAATTAAATGGCTTCTCCCTGCCCCCACACTCTGAGCAAGAGTCTTCAGCTCCATGGGGTGGGGGTGGGGGTGTTCCCAAACTCTTGTCTTCTCCAACCCTCCCAGGGCCTTGCCTTTGCCTAGTGCCCTGCCTGCTTTGCACTGACATCTGTCCATCTCTACAAAGTCCAAGGCTCAGAGAAGCCTCTGCCTTTGCTCCTCCCCTGGCTGGATCTTAATCTTCCATCTTGATCTTGTATCGATTCTGGGTTTGGGTCATCATCCTGTCAGGAAGGTGTGTGGGTTGGAGACGGGGGGCTGATCCTGCTCAGCTATTTGGCTTCCTCATCTGTGCTGGGATCACCATGGTTTATTTTGGCCAGGAGTTCTACAGAGCCATTTTACCATTTTATACGTATTTACTCAGCAGGAAGTCCCGCTGCCTTCAGTGGGGTTTACTCCAAGTAAGTGTTTGTAGGAGTGCAGCCTTGATGCAAGACTGGGTGTCTCTTCCCAGGGTGCATCTCTTTCCATGGATTGATCCCTTATGACCTGCTCCCGAATTTCTGGGCTGGTGAGCAGAAGTCGTGGTTTGACGCACTCCTTTTTTAAGCATAACTGCTGTGAAAGGGGGAGTGCAAGCACTGGACAGACTCCACATTTGCAGCCTGTTGCTTCTCAGGCCCTGAAGCACTGGTGAGTCAACATCCCCGTGTGTTTTGAGCAAAGCTGCAATTGAAGGTGGCTAGAAGCTGCTCCTGCCCAGGGACAGGGATGCTGCCGTACGAATGGCAGAGCAGCAGTCATGCGCTGGAGGAATGGCTTGCTTTGGTTTCTAGTACAGCTGTCACCTGCTTAAAGAAATCTTAGCTGACTCACTGCATGAGTTGTAATAGATTTATTAACTGGCTTCATCTGCTTACTTTTGCGTATAAATAAAACAAGTAATACTGAAGGGGTAAAAGGCATCCCTTAATTTTAGATGATGCCATTGCAGGCGATCTTGGAAGAGGCATTCCTTTCAGAGAGGGGGGCCAAATGGGGGATGCCTCTTCTGAGGTGGTGTCCAGCAGCTGCAGTTTTCATATGTGCTTAACATTTCCTACAAATGAGCTTACTAATTATATCGGGACACTTTTAATTGTCAAAACCTCTTGATCTGTCTAATTGATTGACTCAGGTTGCAACCCTGTGCCGACTTCTGCTGAGTGAACATGCCTGAGATGGCTCTGCATACATTGCTAGAAAGTAAGGCTGCTGTGACATTGCCAAAAAACCAAACCCCAACCTATTTGGGTGTGACTGCTGCCGCAGCCTCTTTGGATCAGGTGGGATCCTGAGGGAGTGGAGCTGGAACAGTGATGGATCAGAAGGAGAACTGGAGTTAATGTGGCCGCTCCAGAAGTCCACCTGGCAGCCATAAGAGGGCTCTGCCCTGAGGCACCGCACATGGCCTATGCAGCATTATGCACTTCTTGTCTTGGGACTGAACTAGACCATCATGCCCAGCACATGCATGTAACATTGCCTTGGTGCCCCTTTGGAAACACGAGAAGCTGCAGCCGGTCTTGAGCAGGGTTGCAGAAGTGGAGAGGGGTGAAGGCACTTAATCCATTCCTTGCTTGCCATTTCTCTGCTCCAAATTCCCCCCTCCAAGTGGCTCTCTGCCCCCTGTATCTGTATTATCTTATCTGTATTATCTGGAGGGTCCCCCATGCCCCACCACTGAGCTAAAGGAACTTGGGTGGTGGAGTCTGGAGAAGAGCCTTGTCCCCAGGCCAAGACCTTGGGAGCCGCTGTTCGTTTGAGGTGTCAGCCCTGGCCTATATGGACCACTGGGATGCCTCGGTATAAGGCCATATCATCAAGTGGGGTTATTGTGTGCTTGCTCTGAGTTGCCAAAATGAACTATACAAATCAAGCTCTTCACCCGTTCTACCTTAATTTGGGGTGCGTGTGTACGTATTTTGTGCTTAAGTAAAGAATTTGATCTGCAGTGTCAAGAAGGTTAGTGTTACCTTGTGTGTCACAACTTGTATGATCTTTTTCAAGGTTTCTTATTTGGGAAAATCAGTGACGTGGAAAAAAACAGAAACCACAGACTTTGAAGACTCCAATGAGAGCCCTCCTTCTCCTGGAACACCCTGGTGTGGGGCTATTCCAGGACCGGCTTTGTGCTGCAGTCCGATAGTATTTCATTTGGAGCAATGAGGTTCATTTCCCAAGATGGGCTGGAGTCAGTGTGGTGGCCCCGGGCCTTGCCGTTATTGCTGCTTCCGAGGTTGATGTGGATCCATTTTGGACCAGTCCAGGGCAGACGGTCTGGTGTCAGGTCCAAATGGGAAGGGAGGAAAAGGCTCCTACGATCCAGTGGCTGAATCTTCCATCCCTTTCAGAGTTGGCACATCTATAGTGTGTGGCTGTTGGTTCCAGTTCCAGCTATTACAAATTTGGAGGTGTTATTTTAAGGTGTGACAGAGGCATCATGAAAAGCAAAGATGGTTACCTCTGCTCCCCCTCCACCCAGGCCTCCTCTTAGGGCTTGGTTTCCAGACCCCGATCATCCTCGTTGCCCTCCTCTAAACCCCCTCCAGCTTGTCTGCATCCTTCTTGAAGTGTGGTGCCCAGAACTGGACGCAATACTCAAGATGGGGCCTAAACAGTGCTGAATAGAGGGGAACCAGTACCTTGCGCGATTTGGAAGCTATACTTCTATTAATGCAGCCCAAAATAGCATTTGCTTTTTTTGCAGCCACATCACACTGTTGGCTCATATTCAGCTTGTGATCTACAACAATTCCAAGATCCTTCTCGCTTGTCGTATTGCTGAGCCAAGTATCCCCCATCTTGTAACTGTGCATTTGGTTTCTTTTTCCTAGGTGTAGAGCTTGGCATTTATCCCTATTAAATTTCATTCTGTTGTTTTCAGCCCAGCACTCCAGCCTATCAAGATCACTTTGAAGTTTGTTTCTGGGTATTAGCGATCCCACCCAATTTTGTGCCATCTGCAAATTTGATAAGCATTCCTGGCACCTCCTTGTCCAAATCATTAATAAAAATGTTGAAGAGCACTGGGCCCAAGACTGAGCCCTGCGGTACCCCACTCGTTACCTCTCCCCAGTGTGAAAAGGTACCATTGATAAGCACTCTTTGAGTCCGATTCTGTAGCCAACTGTGGATCCACCTAATAGTTGCTCCATCTAGCCCACTTTTTGCTAGCTTGCTGTTCGGAATGTCATGGGGCACTTTGCCAAAAGCGTTGCTCTTGGTGCCTTCACCACCCGGTGTGTATGTGTGTGTGTGTGTGTTTGTGTGGCAGGCCGGAAGAGCATGGATGGCCTCGCTGCAGCTGTTCTTTCTGTCCTTCCTTTGTGGAGCACTCACCAAACAATCTCGTTTGTGGTGCCTGTTTGACTGCTTCAGGTCTGCTGCATTGTGAAGCTGAGAATGGATGGTTGTTCGCTCCTCTAGTCTTCCTCTCGCTCTGTGTATTTTGTAAGAAACCAAGCCAATTGACGAAACAGGCAGGAATTCAGATTGATTCCTGTGCTGCCGGATCAATTTCCAGCCCATCTGGCCGTGCTCCATTTGCATTCTTCCCATTGCCAAAAGGGTGTGTTTCGTCTCTGCACTTGAAGGCCAGGTGTGCATCTCTGGGAGTCTGTTTTGTGGTGCCTTGGAGGCTTTCCTCTCCAAGGTCCTCCTCCTCTGGCTAAAACATGCTTCCGTCTAAATTGAGGAAGGTTTTCAGGCCAGCTGATGTCATGTTTTGTTTCTGGGTAGCCTTTTGACTAGCCTAGGAGGGCTGCCACACACTTGAGCGGAGGTGGCAAAATGTAGCGCTTTTATTTCCCTGGGAGCCAAATGTTCTGCTCTGTTTCAGGAGGAGCTTCTATGGCGATGACTTTCCCCCTTTCCTACCAACGAACGCTCCTCCTCCTACGATTTCCACCCCCACTCCGGATGAAGTGAAATGGCCGGTCCATTTCAAGCTGCCCACCCTGTGGATGGCCACATAGAGCCAGGGCAGCGTCTCTCTTCTCCCATTCTTCCCAAATCCCACCCCAAGAAGTTCCTCCTCCCGCATTCAGAACACATTATGTACATTCAGAAATTTGCGTATCTGCATTGTCTAGGATGAAGTCGTTGGGCATCTCTTTGGAAAGTGCTTGAGTGGAGGGGGGGGCAAATTTACGGAGATGCTCATGGATGGGCAGGGCTCCAGCTTCATTCAGTTTTATGGCTCAAGTAGAGCTGAATTGCGCTCCGCAGTGCACAGGGATGTTTCTCTACCTGTGCAGTGAAGGGGAGAGCCACCTTTCCACAAGTGCACTGAGATGGGCCTTTGGTCAGCCTTCCTCGACTGGCGCCCTCCAGTGGCTTGCACTGCAACTCCCATCATTTCCAGCTAGCATAGCTATTGGCCATACTGGCTGGGAATGATAGGAGTTGCTATCCCACCCCTCTGGAGGGTGCCAGTTTTGAGGATACTGTCACTGGTAGACGCCAAGACAAATTGCACCTTGGCATGCTGTCTGCCCCTGATGTGGTCCTGGCGATTGAAGACACCTGTCTGCTCTTTGTGCTAGGCAGGCAACACAGTGAGGAGGGGCCGTAGCTCAGTGGAACTGAGCCCCTGCTTTGCATGCAGAAGGCCCCAGGTTTGATCCCCGGCTTCTCCAAGTAAGGCAAGGCAAGGAATCGCTCCTGAAACCCTGCAGAGCCGTGGCTGCCAGTCAGTGTCAGCAGCACTGGGCTAGAAAGATCAAAGGTCTGACTCAGCCTAAGGCACTTTGCTAGGCTCCTAGGCACTGCTGCTCAGTAAGTGAATGTCTGTCCCTGGCAGAATGGTTTCCCCTGAGGCTTAGGAACGCCTGGGCATATTTGCCAAGCTTAGAGATGCAGACTTGTGGCTTCTGCTCCCATATTGTTGTTGACTAACACAAGCAGGTATGGCCAGCTTGGCTCTCCTGGCATTGAGGCCATGCGCAATGCCATGTTTTCTGGAATCACAGATGTCCAGAGAAGAGGGAGGGGGGCTGGAGGCCTTGTGGTGGAGTCCCCCGTTTTGCATGCAGAAGGTCTCGGGTTCGATCCCCAGCAGCATCTCCAGGTAGGACTAGGAAAGAATCCTGCCTGAAACCTTGGAGAGCTGCTGCTGCTGCTGCTGCCAGTCAGTGTCAACAATACTGGGCTAGATGGAACCAGGGTCTGTCTCAGTTTAAGGAGCTTCTAATGCATCTAAGAGGCTGGATCTGAGATGGGCTCTCAATCTGGATGACTTAGTTCAGTCAATGTGTGCATGAGGATGAGCCGTTTTGCAAATCCCCATCTGGAGCAAGGGACGAGTAACTTTCTGATGAGGTCCAGCCTGGGCAATGTGTTGATGTTCTGCAACCTGCGTAAATGATGATGTTCAAGGAGTAATTTGGTGTGGCAGGTCCAGAGACTGCTCTGTGCTGAACTAATCCACCGCCAAGTAGCTTCGACCAGCTGTTGTCCACCTTGGCGAGGAGACTGTGGGGGGTGTTGTAGTTTTAAGGCAGATTGTTTAACAAGCTGCAGTTTAACTCTTTTCTGTAATTCTGTGAGTGATGATGCATTTCAAGCAGGTGGGTGTGGCTCTTAGGAGCTTTGAACAACCTGGGTAGAGAGATCCATGGTTAAAGAAAAGTAAACTTAATTTAGGGAAACATGAAACTTCAGCATAAAACAGTAACTGATCTCTCTCTTTTTCTCTCTTTTTCTGGAGTACATTGATCACTTTGATCGCTTGGTCTGGGCAAGGTACCTAAAGACTGGAAACTTTTCTTGTGACTTTGCGCGCAGAGCCTTGGCAGGGGTGTGTGCACATAGCTGGGCAGCCTATTGGATATGGGACTGTGAGATGTAGGGCCCTTGCTACCTAATTGGGAAAATGTGGCAAGGCAGTCAGAAAGGGGAGGGCTAAGCCAACTCTGTCTGGACTTAATTCTGTTAGTAGTCCTAGCTGTGGACATCACCGCCATGTGAGCTTTTTGAGGGAGTGAAGCCAGGCCAACTTGGAAGTCTGCTCTACAGTTATCACTGAAAATGAAGTACGTCTTCTCACAGTGCATAATTGGACTATGGATTTCTCTGCCACAAGATGGCCACCAACATGGATGGGTTTAAAAGGGGATTGAACAAATTCCTGGAGGACGAGGCTATCGGTGGCTACTAATATACAGTCCTGACATCTGTCTATCCCTTCCAGGACTGGAGGCAGGGTGCTTCTGTGTACCAGGTGCTGGGGAACATGAGTGGGAGGGTGCTGCTGCTGCACTCGTGTCCTGCTTGTGGGCTTGAGAGGCATCTGGCTGGTTGCTGCAGGAAACAGGATGTTGGACTAGAGAGGCTTTTGCCCTGATCGGGCTGCTCTTCCCCTGTCCTTAGCAGCACATGCTGCATTTCTGGGGTCCAGGCTGGGACTGGCTTTTGTAGCCAATGGGGCTTATGGATAGATCTGCTCATCCGCTTGGGTGCCTTTTCCCTTCTCTCCAGTTAGTTGGGTTGCCACTCCAATGTCGCAGGAGGGTGTGTGTGTGTGTGTGTGTGTGTGTGTGCGCGCACGTGTGTGTGACATCCTAGGGTGAGGAGAGAGCTTGAGCACTGGGACTAACAAAGGGACTACCAAAGCAAGTCAAGGGGGGGATTTGGTGCAGCCGGCCGCTGTGTCCCCGATTGAAACCTGCGGGCTCCCTGTCCTTTGCTCCCTGTCCTGTCCTGCCTGCAGTTTGCTCACAGCAGCTTCCCGCCTGCTGTCCCTCCGGTTTCCTCTGAACACGGCCAAAGGCCACATGAGCCGGAGCTCCGGGTGGGAAGGCTGACAGGAAGCGGCTTGCTGAGCGAGCGCATCACTCTCTGTTCCCGCGTCTCTGGGCTCCTTCCGTTTTTGGGTTGCTGTTGCTGTCATCTGGCTGCCAGCTCTGGGCTTGGGATCTGGCGTCACTGAAGTGCTCAGAGGAGGAAGCCTTTGGGTCTCCTTTGTTCCTTCCTGCTTCAAGCATAAAAAGTGCTGAGGGGGGTGGTCAGGGGATGGGTACGGGACATCAGTCTTGGCAGGCGACTTTACATGATGTGCTGTGCCAAAATCTGTCCTCTGACTTTCTTCCTATTTTCTGTCACATTCTCAGGGTGCCTCTAGGACTTCTTTTGATTTCTTTTTTTAATAGCTTATCTTAATGTTGTCAGGTGGCCAGGAGTGCTGGGTTTTCCTTCATGGGTATTGTACAACTCTCTCTGACTCTGCAGCCTCCCTGGCTGCCCCTGGTCCAGCTGAAAAAGCCCCGTGAGAGGAGTTTCCCATGGCGTCTTCCCTGGGCCTTAATTGAAGCACAGGAATCCAGGGAGACTGCAGATTGAGGACCCCCCCCCCCCCAATTTGGCCTCCTCATAGCAAACACAAGTGCAACAACTCTGCACCTCCACTCAGGAGAACTTCACAGACATTTTCTTGTCCTTTGAAAATTGTTTTAAAAACAGTTTCTTTTCTATCTACCTGCTTGGATGGGAATGAACTACAAATGTGGAAGAAATGTCCAGCACAACACAATTTGCGCGTAAAAGAGCTTTGCTGGATTGGACCAAAAGTTCACCTCAGCTAGCATCCCATTTCCCACCATGGCTAACCAGTTGGGTCTGGGGATGAACGGGCTCTTAGCAGGCCTTCCCACCTCAGGAGCGGTGCTTTTGAATGCTTTTGTCTCACAACTCTTGAGTGTGGGCCCTTTCTCCAGGATCTTCCACAACCATCTTTGAGAGACAGGGATCTGTATTGGGACCAATTCTTTTCAACTTGTTCATAAATGATCTGGAATTAGAAGTGAGCGGCGAAGTGGCCAAGTTTGCCGATGACACCAAATTATTTAAGGTCGTTAAAACGCAAAGGGATTGTGAAGAGCTCCAAAGGGATCTCTCCAAGCTGGGAGAGTGGGCATTCAAATGGCAGATGCGGTTCAATGTAAGCAAGTGTAAAGTGGTGTACGTTGGGACAAAAAAAAGTATAACCTGATGGGATCTGAGCTGGCGGTCACTGGCCAAGAAAGAGATCTTGGGGTTGGATGGGTACCAATTTGGATGGCTTTAAAAGGGGGGTGGATAAATTCCTGGAGGAGAAGGTTATCAATGGCTACTAGTCCTGATAGCTAAGTGCAACCTTCAGTATCTGAGGCAAGCTCACGAAAAAGGCTAAGAAGTCTAAGTCATCCTCGGATGCTCTAAAGCACAAGAAGAGGAAGAAGGACTCCTCAAAGTGGGGTCCCCAGCCAAAAAGGTGAGAGCGGAACCAACAAAATCCATCCCTTTGCCTCCTCTCCACAACTCTCCAATTCAGCCTTCCAGACCGAGACAGTCGACACCGACTCCCTCGGTATTGAGACAAGATCCACCAAGATTGGTGCATCCCTTGCCTTCGGCCTCAAGGCAAGGTAGAGCTAACACGGTATTGATGTTGGAAGGTGAAATAAGAGATATCTTGTGACAACCCTCAACTCTTACTATAGACCTGCATCCTCGACAGTCGCCGCAGCTCATACGCAGATCCAGCAGACTCTCCCCAGAGTCGATATGCACTAGGGGCTCATACTGCTCCAGATCCCCTATCTGGGGTAGAGACTGGGACAGGGACGCAGCTTGGTCTCTTCCCCCTCCCTCACCAACCATTTATCTATGATAATTGGCAAGTCCCAAGGAGCCATGTCTTCCACGAGGGATCTCACCACCATGAGGATTCACGCAGCCAAGGCACATCCTCCGTCGACTTCCGTCGGCAATGATCCTGCGCCCACCAGACTGATCTCTTCTCACCACTGCCACCACCGGTCCCTCCCAGAGGCACCGCTCTGCATCAGCACAGAGAACCATCATGGCCCCCTTCTTATCCCCTCTGAGCCAATTGCAGCTTGGTCACTGTTGCTATCTCTGGGACGACTGGCTACTCAGGAGTCAGACTACGTTTCATCATCCCAGTCCATCAATGAATGCATGTCGGACTCAATGTCAGTATCATCGGTCGAGCCATCAGTCTCCTCCCCTGTGGACGTTGTGGAAAATAATGACAGTGCCACCCCGTCTCAGGATTCCTTCCATTTTACAGATCACGTGCGTCGCATAGCCCAAGCCTTGAGCATAGATACACAGCAACCTACCAAGAAAATATAGGGCTCTGTGTTTGACATCACTTATACTGAATCGTCTGCACCAGTCTCAATACCGTTTCTACCCACCCTACTCCAAAGCCATCCTGGAAGGCCCCCTCATCGATGGCACCAACATTGAAGAGGCTAGAGATGCTCTATAAGGTACAAGATGCAGGCATCCTGTTTATGCACCCGAAGCCAGACTCAATTATCGTGGAGTCATCGCAAGGTAGATCATAATGAATCCATGGCTCACTGGCCGACAAAGGGCTGCCAGTTAGATTTACTGGGCAGATGGGTTTATGCATCAGCTGCACTTGGTCTGCGAGTAGCAAACTATGAGACCACCATGGCTCATTATCAGTCATTTTTACAGGGAAAAAATTCGGTCCTTATGCAACTCTCTGCTGAATCTTCCAAGATGAGACCACAGAACCATCTCATCATCAGCTTCGTATTACCAGACACCACACCTATTGTGACGCCAAGGCCATGATTGGCACCATAGCTCTCCGAAGACATGCATGGCTCCATTCTGCAGGCCTGACCTCGGAGTCAAGAGCACGCATTGAAGATCTGCCCTTCGATGGTGAGGGCCTCTTTAACATGTCTACGGACAATACCATGGACTCCATTCAGAAGGCCAAAGCGATGGCCAAGAAAATGGGCATCTCCCAACGTTATCAGGAGAGCGCTACCTACAAGGCCCAGAGATGGAGCAGACCACAGTACTCTTTATCAGCCGTTTCAATACTCCAAATACAATGTCCGCTCCCAACAGCAATACCAATGCAAACAATCTTCAGTGACCCACTACCGACAGTCCCGGGGCAGGACAGATTCTGCCTTTAATGGAGGCTTTGACTAGAGGCCTCCTCTTCCCCTCTCGCAGCCTCTTTTCTTTGGCTGCCTACTCTCCTCCTATACAAAATATTGGTTGAGGATAACTTCAGACGCTCGGGTCTTACACATCATTGACTCAGGTTACAGTCTGTAATTCAGAGTCCCTCCTCCCGTTGCTACCATAAAAGTCACCGCTCCTTCGAAGGTCCTGCAGGAAGAGACAGCATCCCTGCTAAGAAAGGGAGCCATCCAATGTGTCTTCCGCTGACATGTTTGGTTCGCATCCATAGATCTAAGGGATGTGCACTTCCACATTGCCATTGCACATCATCACCAAAGATTTCTCAGCTTCTTCATCAGAACCGACATGTTCCACTTCAACGTTCTTCCCTTTGGCCTAGCAACCGCACCCCGCCTGTTCACAAAGTGCATGGCAGTAGTGTGGGCATACCTGCACCCGCTAGGAATCGAGATATACCCATACTTGGATGATTGGTTGATAGTGGCTTCGAACACTGTCGTCCCTCCAAAAAGCAGTCTCTACGGTGCAATTGCTCATCAGAACTGGTTTCTCAAGCACTTTCCTCCAAAGGCCAACGCGAAGAAATTCTATCTCAATGTGCCACTCAACATTGCGGACTCTCTACATTGGTGGGCAAACCTGGACAATCTGCTACAAGGACTCCCCTTCAATCCTCCTCCCCCCTCTCGAGTGCTAACCACAGACACCTCACAACAGGGATGGGGTGCTCACTAGGGCCACCTGAGAATCCAGGGCCTCTGGCCCCCCGTAATAGGCCATCTCCACATTATTTATTTATTTATTTATTGCATTTTTATACCGCCCCATAGCCGAAGCTCTCTGGGCGGTTCACAAAAATTAAAACCATGAAATCATTTTAAAATATATAAAACAAGGCACAATCTAAAAACACAGAATAACAGACAATATAAAAACACAACCAGAATAAAACCAAGCAGCAGGAATTAATACAGATTAAAATACAAATTTAAAACAGCAAGGGTTAAAATTAAGTTAATTTAACTGTTAAAATACTGGGAGAATAAAAAGGTCTTCACCTGGCGATGAAAAGAGTACAAAGTAGGCGCCAGGCGAACCTCTCTGCAACCCAGAAGGCCCTTATCGCATTCGGGGACCACCTCTCCAGCCAACGTGTCCAAGACTACATTGACAATACAGCAGTACTATGCTGGTCTCATCCCAGTGTTTCGCGTCGTGGATTGTACAAACTATTAAACTATCCTACCAAGTTGCGGGTCTTGAGTTGAACAGCTCAGTCAAGGCACACTCCGCACAGACTATGTCGATGTCAACTGCCTTTGCAAGGGGTGTGCCGATTCCTGACCTATGTCGTGCTGCTGCAAGGTCAGAGCCCTTGACATTCATAACCCATTACAGACTCGACACGATAGCAAGAAAGGACTGCAACCTTGGCCAATGCGGGCTTCTCTTCCGTCCTCCAATAAGACTACATGGACACCTTCCCTCCTTCAGTAAGTCAGCTTGCTAGTCTCTCATAGTGTGTGATGTACAGAGACCATGAAGAAGAAAGGCAGGTTGCTTACCTGTAACTGTCGTTCTTCGAGTGGTCACCTGCGCGTTCACACTATCTATGGTGTCGATATATTATCTCAACAATTCTCTCGGCACTGATGACAAGCTCTCTCAGACTCGTGGGCGAGCGCCGCGCATCTTCTGCCACAGAAGAGGAATCACCCCAGTGGTCTACTGTTGTTGGCACTGAATAAATCTACCACAGAGCTTTGGATGTTCACACAGGATAAGGTGGGCACTGCAAACTATTATTGCCATAAGGAAGAGGTGCCACCTGTGCAAATACAGTGTAATGCCATTTTTAAAATGTCAATTTAAAAAAATCCATGGGAACCCGCTGTTTTGGCTAGAGGTCCACTACTTTAAATATATCCCGGGCAAAGGATGGAATTTCCTGCTCACCTTTAGCTCTTTGAAGTGTCTCTTGGCCTTTGCCCAAACGATTAAAAGCTCTTTCCGGAACAACATGGTTTTGTGGTGTGTTTTTACTTGGGCTTTGAGGCCTTTGGTTCATGGTTCCTGTTGCCTTTGGTGCTGCAAACTCCCTATTTAGCCAGCCAGCGTGGTGCTGGAGTTACAGAGGTTTAATACGGCTTCTTTGGAAATTAGCAGTCATGTTCTGGAGGTGCCATTTAGAATGAAGGCCATTTTCATTTGGAAAGAAAGCAATGGAGGGTGGTATGTGACAATCCTGGAAAAGCATCAAATCAAGCCAGATATTGCTGTGGGAAGTGAATAGTAATGCCCCCCTTCCTGGGTGGTGTAGTTATGATTCGCTATGATGCACAACCTGACTATTTCCATCACTAAAGGTGCTTAGATGCTATATTAATATTCAGTGCAGGTCTGTTGTGAAAATACAGAGTCGCTGCTAGAGCGTTGGCCCACCTATTGCGGACAGCCCCCTCTCACGTGCAGCTTCTCTCAGGTGGCTCAGGCACAGAATGGCCTGTCTACCTCCCCCTGCCTGCCCAGGAGCCTGAGGTTGAGCCTGGGGTTTGGGGCAGGCAGGTGCTCAGCCACAGAGCTGCAACTCTGCTACTGTTTGGCTGCTTTGCATTTCTGGAAAGTCTGTCTTGTGATTTCTTGTTCGTTGATTTGTCTTAGATTTGTGGAAGCTCTGCTCTTCCATTGAAAGTCAAGCTCTATTCACTTTCTGTACATGTCTTTGTCGCTGTCGTCATAATTCCAGAATGCTCTCTTTGATAGCAAACTGGTGGAACATCAGCAGGCTGAATTCCTTGGACTTATTGGTTTAACTTGCCAAGAAAAAAAGATGAATCTATATTATGGATTTGAAATTTCCCAGTTTTGAAATGCATATATTTCCCTGATACGCATTATCCAGTACCATGGGATTAAGGAAGGAGGTGGTCTTCTTCTCCTTCTTCAATAAAGTTCTTGCATTGCACTCTTTTAAACTTGCTGGAGCCAAGCATTCTTACAAGGAGGCGTTTACCACTCTCTTTACCCAGTTGCCCTCTGGCAGCTCACGTTCCCCAGGGAGGGCAAAGGGCCCATGTGGCTGGCCTCAGCTCTCCAGGAATTCCATCTGCAGCTTCAGGCTGTACAGGTTAAGAAGTCTCTGATATCATTGGACAAGTAGCTGCCAGCGGTGCTTTTCTTTGGCTGTTTTAACTAAATTGGAGCAAATACAAGCAATTTTGTTCACAAAGTGTCTAGCAAATGGCTTACAATGTTGAAAAGCCCTCTAGCCCCTCAGAAAACCTCCACTGGACAACTCTGAGGGGATGCCATGGTGATGGAAAATTGGAATTTCTCTGCTGCCCATGTCTGGCTGCATTTGTCACATATCTTCCACCAGCGTCAGTCTCGTCCAGCCTTCCCCAACTGTTCCTGAAAGGGGAGTTGCTTCATGATCCTTTGGGCTCCCCTGTTCTGCATCAGGAGAGTCCCAGAGATGCATCCCGTATGTCCTCAAGATAGTCTCCTGAGCTCAAGTGGGGGATCCTGCCCTCCTATTTCATGTCCTCCCGACTCCCTTTCTCAGATTATGAGTGTTCACGTTTCTACCAACCTGACAGCACGGTTGGTCATTCCTCTTCTCTCTTGTGAAGAAATGCCACTTTAGTTTTCGTAACACGCCTGAGCTCTGCAGGGAAAGATAACAAAAGAAGACCCAAGTTGGGTCAGACCAAAGACGTATCTAGTCCAGCATTCTGTTTTCACAATGGCCAACTAGCTGTCAAAGGGAACCCTCCAAGCAAGATGTGAGTGCAGCAGCAGCCGCCCCCTCCCACTCAGGTTCTCTAGCACCTGGTGTACCTGGCATGCCACCTCTGATACTGGAGAGAGCAGGTAGCCATCACGACTAGTAGCCATTGATAGCCTTCTCCTCCTCCACGAAATTGTCCAATCCCCTTTGAAAGCCATCCAGATTGGTGGCCATCAATACATCCTGTGGTAGCGATTCAAACTATGCGCTTATGAAGAAGTCCCTCCTTTTATGTGCCCTTTATCTCCCACCAATCAGTTTCATGGGATGACCCCATGGCTTGTAACATTAGGAGGGAAAGAGAAAATGTCTCCCTGTCCATTTTCTCCATATCAGGAGTAATTTTGAACTCCTCTATTGTGTCTCCTCTTTTCTAAGCTTAGCATTCTCGGCCATTGTAACTTTTACTCGTAGAGGATGCTGCAGCCTCTTGATCATTTTAGTGTCTGCACTTTTTCCAACTTTACAATTTTTAGGTATGGAGGCCGGAACTGTCCTCCTAGGATGATCTGACCCAGGAGGCTGGTGGATCCCAATGGTATTCACATGACTCTCAGGGATTTTCCTGTCACTCCAGCTAGCAATTTTGTAAGAGGCCTGTTGACCTCTGGCTTGTAAGAGGTGTTCTAGAGGCCCATGAGCAATCTCTTCCATCTCCTGGTTTTATTTTCAGCCCACGTGCCAAGAACATACTTGAGGGGCGTTCCGTGGTTGCAGTTGGGATGTATGGTTCAAGACTGAACATCAACTGCTTGCCCTGCAGAGGAAGGGAGAAAGAAGGGGCCACTTTTAGGGCCACCAGCAGAAAGTTGAATGAATAACTTCCTAAAAACCTGGAGAACAATCTTCCCCAACTTGAGGCCCTCCAGATGTGTCTGAGTTGCAGTCCACCACATCTGGAGGGTGCCAGGTTGGGGAAGAAGGCTATAGGCAGACATTGGGTGGTGGCAAGAGGCTCAAAGTATTCCTCTCTCCTCCTGGATACAGAGCTTTCACCTCCCCCCCATCACACACACATAATATGTAGTGGAGTAAGTGGAGGACAAACAGGGCTTGGAATTTCCTGGTCTTGTTTTTGTTTTGTCCAGAAGCTGCAGTGTGTTTTTAAGCCCAATTTTTGGGCCTCAATTTCCTTTTATTTTCTCTGAAAACAAATGTCAATCTCTCCTTGCTGTCTCTTTCCAGATATAAATCTCGTGAACCTATGGGCAAGGTTTCAGCGGCCAGATTCCTGATGCCTGGCTCTAGCCAGCATCCTCGCTGGTACATTTTGTCAAGCCCGTGTTTTTCAAAGGCACACGGAGTATATGGCAGTAGTTTTGATATAATAAATTTTATTATTGCTCTTGGCTGCTGTGCTGGCTACGGCTGGTGGGAGCTGGAAGTCCAAGAGCACCTGAACGGCTGCCCGTTCTCCATCTCTGCTTTAGCCCATGTGGAATCAAAGTCACTCTGAGTCTTCCGCAGCTGTGGCGCTGGTCATCCCTGTGTCTCCACATGAAGCCCCCGGACCACCCAGGAGACAATGTGAGTTCAGGGGTGTGTGGCAGCGCCTGGGTCATTGCTCTGCTCTAAAGACGGATCAGCCCATTGCAGGGGCAGGAAACCCCCAAGGGCTGGTGGGCCATGGGTTGGTGCCACCTTCCAAGCCCCCCTTGGTGATGGCTCTCTGAGGGAGGCCCCAGATGTTGATTGCAGTGCCTGGGTATGTTCAAGTTAGGAGAGGTGTTCCGTCACGTATTACATTCCTAAGTCGTGTAAGGCTTTATAGGTTAAAACCAGCACCTTGAACTGGGCTTGGAAACACAGGTAACCAGTGCAAGCGGGACAGAATTGGTTTTATATGCTCAGACCTTCTGGTCCCAATTAGTAATCTGGCAGCTGCATTCTGCACAAGCTGCAGTTTCTGAACAGTCTTCAAGGACAGCCCCACATAGGCTGCATTGCAGTAATCTAACTTTGAGGTTACCAGAGCATAGACAACTGAAGCCAGGTTATCCCTGTCCAGATAGGGGTGTGAGTGGGCCACCTGCCAAAGCCGGTAGAAAGCACTCCGTGCCACTGAGGCTGCCTGAGCCTCAAGTGACAGAGATGGATCCAGAAAGATGTCCGGCTCCTCCACACCCAGCACAAAAGACCAAGTCCGTGGGGAGCTGTCGTGGTTAGGTTGGTTGTGGGCATGCTTCCCACATGATGTATGCATGAACATTTGTGAATTAGTTACTTAGTTACTTAAACATGCTTTTAAGCGCTGCACGGTGGGGGAGCCGAGGGCAGGGAGCGCAAGATCTGGAAGCGATTGATGGGGAGCGCCAGCGGCAGGTGTGACTGCCAGGTATTCCGGCCTGGGATGTTTACAGCTTGGCTGAGCAGGTGCCACACGGGGCTTGTTGTTGTCTCTTTTTTGCCAGGTACTTTTAACACCAAGGGAATCCACCCCAGCCAAGCTTCTGCTACTGTACAGCTTTTAAAGGCATAGGGTTCACCATATGTCTCGTATTGGCAATTTTTGCCTTTTCAGGTATTTTACTTCAGGATCTTTCAGGGCTGAACTGACTCCAGACAAGCCCAGCTGTGGGCAGGGGGAGGCAACTGCCACCCCTGCCATGCAGACCCTTCACGCTGGGTCAGAGCTGGATCTCCCTCTTTCTCACCTCTCTCCCCCGATTTGTTCACACTCACACCACTGCCCAGTTTGGCTTCTGTGCTGTGCACTGGGAAGGGGCCTTCTGTCCTCTCCATGCAGCCTAGAAACCCAGCCATCTGGACATGGCGGGAGTGCCATCTCTTCCTGTGTGAAAGCTCTGTATCCAGGAGGAGAGAGGAATACTTTGAGCCTCTTGCCACCACCCAATGTCTGCCTATAGCCTTCTTCCCCAACCCTCTAAAAGACAGGGGGCTCCTTCTTCCCTGCGGCTCTTGCCCTTCCTGAGAGGTGAAGCTCCAGGCAAGTGGCAGGCCTTGGCTGAGACTTGGCGGGCTGCATGTGGGCCGCATCCACCCTGCAGACGGAGGTTACTCATTGCTGCTTATGAGGCACACAGACAAATCAAAACTGCAACTTGACTTTGGTAATTTTAGCAACATGCAGCAAACTTTCCCAGCAAGTACATGTAAAGTGTATGTAGCAGCCCCAGGGTTGCCCCTCTCACCCCAGGGGCCACAAGGACAGTCGGAGCATCTCTTTGGACAAGGGCTCCTGTGGAGTGTTAGCGGGGGGCCCATTCCTCTTGTTCAGGTGCTTATTTATGAGAACTCATTGGCTGCTTGCACCAAAAGTGTAACACCCATTAACTTGAGCAGCAGCCATGCTGAAAAGCAGCCATGAGGCTCACTGTCAGCAAAGCAGGATTTGAGTGGCATTCTCATTTCAAAAATGTGGTGTGACGTTGCCCTCCTGGCTAGTGAGCCTGCCTCCATCCCAGAATCTCTTTCTCAGTCTTTCCTAAAGAGCTGAGGCTTGTCTGCAATCTTCTTTCTACAGAGGCTCAGTCCTGTCTGCCTGATGAAGCTAGGGAGGCTTTTGGCGTGCGCACGTGCGCATATCTGCACGTATGACAGAGAAAATAATAATTCTAAACAGCCATTGCCACTCTCTGCCTGACACGGACTGAAAGGCCAGGCTTATCTCTTCTTTCCATGTGTCCCAGAGGAAGCACGATTGAGAAAGAGAATCTCCACTCACTACCTGGTGGTGGAGGATAAATCAAAACAGGATTGTACACCAAACAGCAGTTGCCCGTAAAACAATTTCCCCCGAACTGGCAGCTCAACACAGCAGCCCTCTCCCCCACACCCCCAAGCAGTCACGTTGAATGTGCAGGTTATATGTGGAAGGCTTAACGAGCGTGCAGACAGCAGTTGCAATAAACAGTCCGTTAAGGCTTATGGTAAAGGTAAAAAAGAAAACAATAGTAGCTTTATTCTAAGTAAAAATATACATACATCGGTCATCTCAGATACTGGAGAAACAGAAAACAAACCTCATTTCAAAGTGAAGAGGAGAGATAAGAAAATGGAGGAGTGAAGCACAGCAGATTGGAAAGGGAGGGATCAAGATATAGGCACGGAAGAAAGGGCAGAACCAATTAAGCCAACAAAGACAAATTAAAGGATGGTTAATCAGGTGAGCTCTTTACAGCCAAACAACAAGCGTTGCCCGTTTCCAACAGAATGTGGAGCTGAGCCCCTGTGCATGCGCAATTTCTAAGTCTGGCTGTGCCAGCTCAGCCTTTCAGCAAACAATCCTCTAGGTCAGGCAATCTCCCACCTGCAGACCTGCCTCCCTCTCTCTCTCCCTTTCGCAGCGTTTTTTTTAGAAAGGTTCCCTGAGTGGGGTGGGAATCGGAGCCGTCTTGTGGAGGCGCCCAGTTCGAGGAAAGACCGTGAGCGTTTCCTGTAGTGATGCTGCCAGACTCTTAATTAGTTGGTGCATAAGTCAGATGTATTTGTTTGTTTGTTTCTTAATTACCAGTGTTTTTATGCTACCCCATAACCAAAGGCTCATGGGCAGCATAAATAAAAAGGGTTAAACTATTATATAAACACTAAAAATACAAATTACAATAAAACCGGTATAAAATCTGTCATAGCAATATTAAACAATAAGAACAGCTCTTACAACTATAAAAAGCCAAAAGCTCAGATGCCAGTAAAAGCCGACAAAGGGCCTTTAAAAAGCCTGGGTGTGTCTTTTTATAAAGCCTTGGACAGTTTTGGCCTGGTACCAAAAAGAATGCCAAGTCCACCCCTGGCAACCTCTCTGGGTGGGTGTGGGGAGAGGCCACGGCCTGCGTCCGTCACTACCACCCGCCCCATGTCCCTTGGCGGTGGCACCAGGAGGGGAGGCTTCCTCGTTCTCAGATGTCTGCAGGCCCTCACTTTGATCCAGCGGACTTCAATACTGCCATAATTAAAATGGAAATTGGTTGAAGTCCAGCTTGCAACATACATGTGTGGAATGATTTTACTTTAATTTTTTGATTGATTCCTTTGGGGGGGGAAGTAATCAGGTTTTTTTAAAAAAAATGGATCTGAAACCCTAGAACAACCGATCACATTGGAAGAAACCATCATTCTGATTCTGTATAGCCTTCCTTGCCTTTTGTGAGTCAGAATTCGTCTTTTCTACAGCTTGTCAACTTTTGGCCAACTCTCAAGTATCATAAAAAGTTTTTTTTCCCCTTTGGTTTTGTCTTGAATGCGGGGTGGTGTGAGGAAGCCTATGAGAGAGGGCAGGATCTTGCTGTGGATTCAGCCGTTTGCTTGAATGTGCCTAGCAAGCGGGTGAGTCAGTTGTGCGGCTGAGTGTTGCTCCATGGGGGAGGGGGCATGCGCTCTCTCTCTTTGGCCTTCCCGCTTGCATGCGGGGATCCATTGTTGGAATTTCTCTTGTTGTTGAGCGCATTGTCCGCTGTGATGTCCACTTGCATGCATGACCTCTTTGTTCAGTGGGTGGATGTGGAGAGTAGGTTGGATGAATGGATAGCTGTGGTCTGGGTCGGGGGGAAAGGTTCTAGGTGGGTGAGAGCGGCCTCAGTTGATTTTCCGTGATTGCTTCTCTAGGCTGCTTGTGCTGATGGTTCACCCACTGAGAGGATAATGGCTGGGGTCCCTGTCAAGCATTGTAAACGAAGCGCACATGATCACAGCAAAAGATGAACACATTGCTTAAGAATTGCCCCATTTCAAGGATACCCTGGATCCGGGTATATATTGGCAGCGTGCAGGAAGGAAATCCAACCACCCGTCCAGAACTACCCAATCTTGTGTGGTCTCCGGAATTGGAAGGTGTAAAGATAGAAATGTTTCCAGGACTCCTCTGTTATGTTCATGTGTGCATGTGAATAGCACACAAGTGTTGCATGTGGAAAGGGTGGCTGCAGTTTTATTTCAGTGCTAATTTTCTGTTGGCTGTGCTTTATAGATCTAGGTATTTCCTAGGTCCAGTTGCCTGAAAAAAGTTAATTACAATTTTGAAACTGCCTAATTTTGACTGGTGTTCTATCCATTTGTAATGTTACCAGTTAATTTATGAAACTATGGGCTTTTAGAAATAGTTTTTTTTTTCCTGCTGGAAAAATGTAGCATTGCTGAATGTTGTTCTGCATATGGTTGGAAGCACTTGGGCTAAAGTGCCAGAACATCTGAAAGCAAAAAAGTTGGCAACTCTGATAACACACTCTCCATTACGTTTATTTTGCTGTGGTGGCCGGAGAATTCTGTGCTGCTGAAAAGCTTTCAATTTTGAACAGCCAGAGGTGGTCTGGCAGGAAGCTATGATTTGTACATACAGCGTGTGTCTTGTGGAGGAAGGCATTACGGCCTGTTGTTTACTTTGTGAACCGGTTCCATTTTTATCTGCTGCCATTAGTTCACTCATGCTGGGAGAAAACTGTCCCTGCTAAGCCACTGTGGAGCCATCCCCGAAGAGAATAAACCCGGCGCATTGCACATGGCGCTTAAGCAGGTCCTGCAGCATTCTGCTGCACCGTGGAACAGGGAAGGAGGCAGGAAAGGCATTGATGAAGGCAGTGATTAGGAATCCACTGGACATTCTTTGTGGCATTCTGAAAGTGGCAACAAGAAACTCACACTTCTTCTGCAAGATTTGGTCGTTGTTTCAGTTCACAGTACTGTTTAAGTGTCTCATGAAAAATGTGTATGGAATAATCCTTTTTCTGAGCATGGCTAAATACCAGATGGGCTGTGACTGTTCAGTGCCTCTGGGGAAAAACGACCCATCAGCCCAACAAACTGGTTGAACCTGTTCTTATTCATGACCTTTGCTGTTCAGGTTCCTTTATCCAACAGAGGACCCTGTTCCAGACTGGGTTTCCCCCTCTCCACCTAGTCAGAGGGTGTTTCCTGGCTGACTAATGAATGAATGGATTTATCAGAACATTAAATGCCATCTTAGGTTGGCTGTCGGGTATGATCAAATGTGGACTGCTACGGAAAAATAATTGGATGTCAAACACTTCGGAATCTGCTGGAAATCCATTGCTGCAGAAGAGAAACTTGAGAGCAAACTCTGTGGCAGCCTCCCCCAACCAGATGTATTGGACTCCTAACTCCCATCATCCCCAACCAGCATGGCAATTGAATGATGGGATTTGCAGTCAAACACATCGGGGAGGGCACCAGGTTGGGTGAGGCTGCTCCATGGCATGGGATGCACATTATATTAAATAAATGATACATAAAAGTGGATCATATGCAAGATATAGGCAACGTAGGGTCATAGTTGAAGTCAGTGGGACTACACAGCTTCAGTGGATGTTCTTGGGCGATGCTAATTTGTGGTTGCAGCCTCAGCAAATTCCTTACCCGTTTGTTCATTCGTTCATTCGTTCAGCCCCCTTCTGTACTGGTTTTAATGAAGAGAATGGCAGGTGCTTAGATTGTAAACTGCCTTGAGCACTGTTCCCACGTAGGAAAGGTAGCTTTCAAATAGGCAAGCAGTAAGAGTCCCTCCTCTGAACCCCCTGGCAACTACTGTGTTGGACATCCAGCCAGAGCGCCATCATTCTGAGTACCCGGAGTCATGGAAGGGCTTGGCTGCAGAATGGGAGTGGGTCTCATTAGCCACCAGTCCCACCGCCATGAAATCTGTGCCAAGAGTTGCACTGAGGAACAGTTACACTGGGTTTTGGTTTTGCAAACTGGAAATCGATTGATGCGCATTTGCCAGCATCTAAAGCTGACGCTAAGAAAAGGCAATGTAACCCAAACCTCCTTTGCTCATCACATGTTCATCGCATGCAGTGCTGAAAGGCCTAAAATATCCGCCAGTCCCATGATAGGAATCCTGGCCACAAAAGAAACCAAGATGCCCTGAACATATTAGATCTACATGAAAGGGACCTTGTAGGCTGACCGGGCTTTGCAGAGAAGCACCAAAACTCACAACTGGCTGCATGGTGGACCTTAAAAAACATTGAAAAGCAGGGTGAAAGCCACCCGTCACCTCCCATCCCATGGGCTTCAGACTGGGGTCTTCCGCCTGGCTGGACCCCGGACGCACCTCCGATTCCCATCCTGCAACACAGGCCCAGCCACACACCTCACACGTGCCCCATTCACGCAGACAGACACACAGGCACCTCACACAGGTAACGCACACACAAGTTCCACTCACAGGCACACAGGCATCCCCCACCCATCTCATCATCCCACCTCCACACAGAAAATCCACCCACCCCCTCCCCTGCCCCAAAAGGAAGAAAAAAGTTTTCAGTCCTGGAGCCCAGCTGGGCTGCGGTGTCCCTCTGTTGGCATTCTTGCCTCCAGCTGCTATGCCATGAGGGTGGCAAGATGCGGTGGGTGGGTGGGTGGGTGGGTGTTTGTGTGAAGAAGAGCAAGAGAAGGGGCTGGGCAGGGAGCCAAAAGCAAGGCCAGGGCCTGGGAGCAGGAAGAAACAACAAGGTCAAGGGAGGGGGGGAGGAACAGTGAGATAAAGGGGTGAGAGGGAGGGGGAGGCGGTGGCCAGGGAGGGAGGGAGGAAGAGCGCCAGGCCAGAGGCTGGCAGTGGCGAGGGAGAGCAAAAGGGGAAGAGGGGTCTGCGTGGGCGGGGAAGGTCTGGGCAGAGCCTGGAGGCAACGTTGTCCGACTCTTCCGGCCCAGCGACAGGTCCAGGAGCAGGGAGGCAAACCTGGGAGTGGAGTGTTTGCAGGTGCAATTGGAGGTTTTCCGGGGGGGGGGTCATTGCACCCACGGGTGGGCTGTGTTGGAGACCCCAGAAATAAAGTAGCATCAGAAGGTGCTTTGTTGAGACCCATCTGAGGTGACCTCGCAGCCCAGCTCTGGGTGCTGCTGACCTACGGCTTGAAGACGTCTGGCGTATGGAAAGTAGCAACTCTTGAACCCCACAATAGTGTCCCAAGAGTGGGGTTGGTCCGGAGTTGCTTTGCAGTGCAGTCGGCCAGTTTCTGCTTCAGGCACACCTCCATTTTAAGAAAAACCTTCAAATCTGGATCTTTGCAACAGCTGAACTGAGCCTGCACAAAAGCGGCAACTTTCTGTAAAAGTCTCTGCGAAAACAAGATCTAAATTTAGCTGCTCTGCCGGGGGGGGGGGGCACAAGCGGCCTTTTCTCTTCCCCAGCCCTGGCGGCTCATCGGCTTCCCTCTTCCCCTGCTCTTGCGCCACCTTTGCCTGTGCTGAAAGGTGGAGGAGGATTTGGGGCCAAACTATTCCAAGCGCCTCTGCTGCACTTCAGAGCAAGTCAGGGCTCTGAAAGGGAAGCGAAGGGGCCGCGCTCTCTCTCTCTCTCTCTCCCAGCCTAGGGCCTTCCAAATTTGGGGGGACGAACGGATGGACTACAGCTGTCACCGTGATGGGAGTTGTAGTGTCCTACCCACCTGGAAGGCTGCTCTAAACCTCTGGCTGTGATTTTGGACACTAGCGGGCCCGCGTGTGCTGTGCAAGAGAGGTGCCGTTTCTGCCCCCCCCCCCATGTGTGTAGATGCACAAAGGCCGGGCAAGGCGAGGGAGAGCACACGCGCGCATTCATGAAGCACTCTGGGTGTTTCCCGGCTTCTTTCTATGCGTCCGTAAAGAGCCCAGTTCAGGAAATGGTTTTGCTTGTGTGGCATTGTGCGTGTGTGTGTTGCGGTGGGGGGGGGGGGCAGCACAGTCTGTTCCAGCATGTTCCTCCTCCTCCTCCTCCTCCTGCTTGGAGCTGATGTGTCTGCAGTCTGCAGTGGCAAAGGCTGTTGGAGCTCCTGTTTCCTTTTAGGCAGCAGTTCCTTGCTGCAGACACAGCTGCCGACCCCTCTCAATGGCTCCTGCGTGTTCTCTGGGCTCAACTGCTCTCCTGGATCAGTGCTTTGCGTCAATAAAATAGCAGGAATAATGAATGGTTGTAGAGCAACCTTCCCCAACCTAGTGCCCTCAAGATGTGTTGGCTGGCTGGAGGATTCTGGGGGGAGCCCTGTCCAGCACATTTGGAGGGCCCTGGGGGAAAGCTGCTTTGGAGTGTTCCAAGCACTTCAGATACACCGTTTTGTTGTCATTCTTAGGACAACCCTACAAGGCAGGCCAGTGTTGTTATCCCCTTGCTACAGGGTTGTGGTGTGGAGACAGTGGCTTGTGTAGTGTGACCTTCCTGGATATCTTCCTGGATGCATCTCGTGGTCTCCTTGACTGTAGACCGCGCCACGCCAGGCCGGGCTGCTCCTTCTGGTGAAAGGCGAGTCTGCTTCTTCATTTGTTCCTCCAGAACACGGAAGACCCGCGTCATCCCTGCTGACATCGTGTGGACATTTTTCTGGGCCACATCTCTTTTGCAGCTGTTCCAATGTACTTTGAACTCTGCATTAGGCTTTGGAGAACTTACAGGGGCCGAGCCCAGCTAATGGCATGGCCAGGGTCATTGTACACTCTCCAGAGGCCCCAGAAAGCGCACTTTGCCATCTCTGCCAGCAGCCTCTTGGGATTTGGGAGGCTCTTGGGGAGCCAGAGCTACCCAATGGCTGACTGGCTGGCAGCTTCTGCAATGGGCTGTATAGCACAGGAAAGCGGGGGGGGGGGGGAGAGGAGAAGGGGTTTCTGTGGCAATGACTTTGGCTGGGATGCAAAAACTGTTCTTAACAAAGTTATAGCCTGCTTTTCAATTCCTAAAGCAGGTACGGACATATTTAACACTAACAATACAATGTAAAAACAATAACTCTAAAGACAATCAAATTGCTTTCTACACAAAAAGTGGATAAAATTATAATAGATTTCAACTCCTAAGCTTACATATACACCACAAACCTATTTTAAAGAGGTATTTTCAACCCTCTTGAAAGCCCACACATATGTATCTGGCATTTAACGTGGTGTTTTTATAAAAACTATTACCAGACCCTTGGCATGGTTTTTAATTTTTCCTAAAGGCTTTTGATGTGATTGATTAAGCACTGCAGCCTTAATCTTAACCAGGTTTTCTCTGAAAGCCCCTTGTGACAACTGGCTCTAAGCAGAAAGATCCCACGTCAACTCCTGTGTCCCCACTCTTCAGTGTCCCCACTTGTTACCTCCCCTCACTTTGAGAAGGTACCATTTATAAATACTCTTTGAGTCCGATTCTGTAGTCAACTGTGGATCCACCTAATAGTTGTTCCATCTAGCCCACTTTTCACTAGTTTGTGAATCAGAATGTCATGGGGCACTTTGTCAAAAGCTTTGCTGAAATCAAGATATATTATATCCACAGCATTCCCACAGTCCACAAGGGAGGTTACCCGATCAAAAACTGAGATCAGATTAGTCTGACAGGATTTGTTCTTGACAAATCCATGCTGGCTTCTAGTAATCACTGCATTGGTTTCAAAGTGCTTACAGATTGACTTCTTTATAACCTGCTCCAAATTTTTCCCAGGGATGGATGTCAGAGTGACCGGTCTGTAGTTCCCAGGTTCCTCCTTTTTGCCCTTTTTGAAGATAGGGACAACATTAGCCCTCCTCCAGTCATCCGACACTTCATCCGTCTTCCATGATTTCACAAAGGTAACAGAGAGTGGTTCTGAGAGTTCTTCTTCCAGCTCCTTTAATACTCTGTCCAAATTGTATTAGCAGAACCCTGGACATCCTTAGCACAACATAGGGGAGGAGGCCACCTGTGGCCTTCAGCTTCATTTCAAAATCCCTCTGAAAGCATTCGGAGTTCTGGCCAGAGCTGCCTCTTCCCTCCTTGGCAGACTCCTGCCCAATGCAGAAGGGAGGAAGGGGCTGGTAGCCCCCTCCACCTTGAGTCTGGCCTTGCTTTGCCCACCCCCTGCCACTACCAGTATGCAGCTCCCAAACGATTGCCCCAAGGAAATGACGCCCTCTAGGACAGAGGTCCCCAACTGTTTTGGACCCAGGGGCACATCTGGAAATTTGAGAAACTGCTGTGAGCACCACCACAAAATGAATCCTACGGAGGCCTGCCTAGTCAAAAGAGATGCTGGTGGGAAGAGAAACAGTGAGGCTAGAGGCAGGCAGGGAGGGAGGGGGCAATAGCAAGGCAAAGGGGGAGAAAGAAGAGGGCTAGGGATGGGGAAGGGAGAGAAACAGTGAGAAAGGGCTTGGCGGGGGTGGGGAGAAATAGCAGGGCTCATGGCTGGGCATGGGGTGGGGAGAGCAAAGGGGAAAGGTCTGTGTGGGCAGAGGGAGATTGGGCAGGCCAGGAAGCCACTCCGAAGGAACTCGGGATGTTCCGTCTGGAGAAAAGGAGGCTGAGGGTAGACAGGTGAGCAGGGTTCAGGCACATCAAAGGGTGCCACAGGGCAGATGGTCAAGAACTATCTTCCATGGCCACAGAATTTATTATTGTTGTTGTTGTTGTTATTATTATTATTATTTACATTTATGTACTGTCCCATAACCGAAGCTGTCTGGGTGGTTTACAAAAATTAAAACTTTGGACGTTAACAATCAATATACAAAATTTAAAACTATAGAAACAAACAACATGTAAAGACAGTATACATTTAAAACAACTGTGAACTCTCAGCCAGGCCTAAAGACAGATCTGGGGTCAATCAAAAACTCAGCATATGCTGTTAAATGCCTGGGAGAAGAGGAAGGTCTTGACCTGGCACCGAAAAGATAACAATGTTGGCACCGGACAGGCCTCGTCGGAGAGATCATTCCATAATTGGGGGACCACCACTGAGAAGGCCCCTCTCCCTTGTTGCCATCCTCCGGGCTTAGGACCTGAAATAATGGGTATAAGTTACAGCTACCTAGATTCCCATTAATATAAGGAAAGATCTGTACAACAGTGTAACAGTCTACTTACAGAGGTTCTCCATTTCTGGAGGTTTTTAAGAAGAGGCTGGACTGCCACCTCTCATGGATGGTTTGATTGGATTTACTGCATATTGCAAAGGGTTGGACTAAATGATCTTCGTGGTCCCTTCCAGCGTCACAATTCTGTGATTCTTTCCTTCCTTCCTTCCCTGCCTGCCCACCAACAGCTGATCTGCAGCAGGTGCAGGAACAGGAGGGAGAAGCTGGTGTCTCAATGGACTTCAAGGTTTGCATTAAACATAAATCGCAGAAGGGAGTGGAGAGCCTTATGGGTGCTGTGGAGGGCCCTAACAGATGTGGGGCAAGATGGATGCGGCTTCTCCTGCAGGGCCTCTCCTCCGGAAACACAAGCACCGGAAGAAGCACCAATACTGAAAGGCCTTCTTGCGTGCAGGCTAAATGTAGCATGTGTGAGAGCTGAGGGGCCCCCTTTCCTGGGAATCCCCACCCGCCCACTTGGTCTAAAAGCCGCCATTCAGTAAGTGAAGCATGGGGTGTCCTGGTGGGAAATGTTGCAGTGGCCCCCTGTGAGATAGTTGTCATCAGGTTCAAACGACAGAGAGGCATGTGGCAGCTTAAAGGCTCCTAAGCCTACCAGGACAGGAGCCACGCTTGTTTTTCTGCCTTTGTCACAGACCAGATCCAGCAGAACCGCTTCCTTGAAAATGAGGACTACGGAGACTCTTTTTTTCTCTTCTTCTGTGTCAGACAAGCAAAACAAACAAGAAGAGCATAAATGTCTGCTGATACAACTGACCGAGAAGGCAGGCCCAACTGGTTCTAACAAAAAGCACCGCATGACCTTTGGTTTCGGGTTCCTAAGAAAAACATTCACCCTTTAGAGTTTGAACAGCCTCCAGCGTGACAAACTTCACTTCGAGGGCATCTCCTTAAAGTTCCAGAGGGTACAACAGCCAGGGCTGTGCAAGGCTCAGCTTCGGATATCTGAAGCCTCGGTGGCCCTGTGACGCTGAAGCCACCGTTTAGTGCACAGCCCTAGTGGGGAAGAGCCTACAACTCCCAGCACTCCATGCCTGGGAGGGAGGGATGTATGGGGACCCACTCTTGGCCTTTCCACCGTGATTGCCTGCCCTCCGGCACAAACCTGCCCGTATGATCCAGGATGGGCAAGTCCCTGGATGGGGCATCACACATTCCGCAAGTGCCCCGCAGCCGCCTGCTTCCCCTGACAGCCGGACGCTCCTCTCTGAAGGTTGGGCTCCCAGAGGTGGGGCGGCTCTCAGCGGAAGCTGGCTGCTGTGGGGCGCTTGCTGAAGGTGTGACGACGGGCAGGCAGGTGATTGTGCCGGTGGGCAGGCGATCGTGGTGTCGGTGGCAGTGAGGCCACGAGTGCCTGCTGTTCCTGGGCCCTGGGCTAAGCCCCTCCCTCCCAGGCATTGCTAGGGCTGTGTCCTAAATGGCGGTTTTGGCATAATGTGGCTGCCGAGGCTTCGGCTATCCAAAGCCAAGGCTCATACAGCCCTAACAACAACTGGACAGGACGTCTAATAATTGTTCGGGATGGCAGACATCCAGAACCTGTGCAGACCCGGTTATCATGTCCTTGGAAGGCTTCTTCAATTCGTCTAACTTACCACATGTGTTTAAGGCATTTTATTCTCGTGGATCTGGACCAAGTCATTCACCCTGAGCTCAATGCTCTGCTTTGGGGAACTGCTATAGTGTGCAGATCTTAATTCCATGACATATTTCTTTCTCCATTTGTTCCAAAATAAATTCATCAAAGTTTGTTGGTATTTCTACCTCTTGGAAAGATTGTCTTGATTGACATTTATCAGTGCCATTTTCATTTTCCTGAGAAGGTAGTGTTGTTAATCTTTGCCCAACAAGAAAACGTGCTGGACATTCTTTCTATGGTAAAGCAGCTCTTCCTAGTGTCTTCCAAGTCTTGATAGATCTAACAAGTCTTTCTCAAAATCGTCCCTACCAGGCTCCTTGCTCAGCAATAAATTTTGAAGTAATCCTTCTTTCTGCAAAGAATTCTCAAAGCTTTTGTTTATCTCTCTGCCACCAAAGCCTTGTTCAAATCTTGATAGTCTTGTTTGAAGGTACTGGCACTATCAGAATACGCAGTCTGGCACTGACCACCTCTGGCAACAAATCTTAGCGCTAACAGAAAACTTTCCGCACTTAGATCCAAAATTAATCATAGAAGCATAGAATAGTAGAGTTGGAAGGGGCCCGTAAGGCCATCGAGTCCAACCCCCTGCTCAGTGCAGGAATCTATCTTAAAGCATGCCTGACATATGGTTGTCCAGCTGCCTCTTGAATGCCTCCAGTGTGGGAGAGCCCACAACCTCCCTAGATCATTGGTTCCAATGTCGTATTGCTGTAACAGTCAGGACGTTTTTCCTGATGTCCAGCTGGAATCTGGCTTCCTGTTACTTGAGCCCATTATTCCGTGTCCTGCATTCTGTGTTGATCAAGAAGAGATCCTGGCCCTCCTCTGTGTGACAACCTTTCAAGTATTTGAAGAGTGCTATCATGTCTCCCCTCTATCTTCTCTTCTCCAGGCTAAACATGCCCAGTTCTTTCCTCTCCTTATAGGGCTTTGTTTCCAGACCCCTGATCATCCTTGTTGCCCTCCTCTGAACATGCTCCAGCTTGTCTGCATCCTTCTTGAAGTGTGGTGCCTAGAACTGGACCCATACTCAAGATGGGTCTAAACAGTGCCAAATAGAGGGGAACCAGTACCTCGCATGATTTGGAAACTATACTTCTATTAATGCAGCCCAAAATAGTGTTTGCTTTTTTTGCAGCCACATCACACTGTTGGCTCATATTCAGCTTGTGATCTACAACAATTTCAAGATCCTTCTCACTTGTATTATTGCTGAGCCAAGTATCCCCCATCTTGTAACTGTGCATTTGGTTTCTTTTTCCTAGGTGTAGAACTTGGCATTTATCCCTATTAAATTTCATTCTGTTGTTTTCAGCCCAGCACTCCAGTTTATCAAGATCACTTTGAAGTTTGTTTTTGTCTTCCAGGGTATTAGCGATCTCACCCAATTTTGTGTCATCTGCAAATTTGATAAGCATTCCCTGCACCTCCTCGTCCAAATCATTAATAAAAATGTTGAAGAGCACTGAGTCCAGGACTGAGCCCTGTGGTACGCCGCTCGTTACTTCCTCCCAGTTTGAGTCCGATTCTGTAGTCAGCTGTGGATCCACCTAATAGTTGTTCCATCTAGCCCACTTTTCACTAGTTTGGGAATCAGAATGTCATGGAGCACTTTGTCAGAGGCTTTGCTGAAGTCAAGGTATATTATGTCCACAGCATTCCTACAGTCCACATGGGAGGTTACCCAATCAAAAAATGAGATCAGATTAGTCTGACAGGATTTGTTCTTGACAAATCTATGCTGGCTTCTAGTAATCACTGCATTGTTTAAAATTAATTTTAAATGAATTGTTCTAGTAATAGCACATGTAAAGACAACAGTGTATACTTTCTTGAAAAAAATCTTTGCTCTTGTATGTATCACTTCCACTTTGTACTGACCAATTGGAGATTTCTACCGCTTCTCACTCCAGGCTACCCTTCACTGAATTGAATTAGAAAACAGAATCTACACCCTATCCGTAAAGATGGCATGGAATATATATATATATATATATATATATATATATATATATGCCACTTTGAGTATTTCAGAAAATGTTCAGTTGAATGTGTGCGTGTGCGTGTGTTATAGTGGATGTGTTGGGATTGAGCTGCCTTTCCTTGGCAGTAGCACAGGTGTTGCAGAGCCCCAGGCTGCCTGCCTTCTTTCTCTTGGGGCAGCATCAGCTTTTTCCTGGAGAAGGAAGACAGGAGGGAGCACTTGAGAGAGTCTGGCAGAATCGGGAGCTGCCTGCCCTTGGCCCAACGCTGCCCTGGGATAAAAGCTCCCAAAGGCTGGAGAGAGAGAGAACAGTTTCAAGAGCACCAGGGTGAACATACCTGGATTCCCTTATCCTGCTCTCTCCTCTGGCCACACAACTTCTCGAAACATGACACAGTCCCATGAGACCAAAGGGGAAAGCAGGTTGGCATGTGGGCCCTCCCCAGGCTGTGGTTCCGCATTCAAATCCTCTTTCTGACTCTGAATAAGCTCTCATCTGTCTCCAGCCAAAGACTGGAATCCTCCTTATGAAAGATCAGGGTGTGTGAGATGTGTGGGGTGTTGCGTGTGTGTCTGAAGAGGGCCCTTCGCCCCGCACGGCCACCTGGCTCACGCACACGCATGCATGCCAGTCCCGCCTCTTTCTTGCTTCTGCCTGGAAAAAAAACCCCTGAAGGTGCTAACAGTTCATTGGGATCCTTCTCTTATGTTACCAGTCATTATCTACATGGCTTGAAGATGAAGAAGTTGGTGTTATTCAAACATTTAACTCTTGTCAAGCTATACATTTTTGTAAAAGATGCCACAAGCATCTATTTGCCTTCATATAAAGGGAAATAACACTGGTCTTGTACATTTTCTGATTAAGCATTGCCTGAAATTTTCATTGTCAAATTGTAAATTCTGTTTTAATTTAAGGTCAATGAAAGGTCCATTGAACTGCAAAACTGACTATAGCAAGGGACGTTTCCCTACAGACCTCAAAAGCGCCTCCTGCTTTTTCCTTAGGTGAACCTCTGCCTGGCCCGTGAATCTCGGGTCCACCGCTGCCCCACTGCTGCCCACCCCAGTTTCTCCGCCCTTTGCAGTGGCTCTCAGTCGCCAGCCTCAACAGCCACAATTCCTCGCGCCACATTGCAGGGAAAGAGGGTTCTGCGTCTGTCTGCACACGAGTGCCATGGAGAGCAAGTCCATGGGGCAGTTGGAGGAGGAGAGCAAGGCAGCAGAGGGGCTGGCTGCCCTCCCACTTGGCATCCCCAGGGGTGCATCGGCCTGCGGAGGGCATTTGCACAACGGGGAACGGCAGGTCTTGTGCCTCTTTGGCCTTTCGTCGGCTTTGGAGAGGACCAAAGGTCCCCCCAACCCAAACTGCACTTGTGAATGTGTGGCTGCTGCAGAATCGCCCTGGGAGTAGCCCGCGGGTGCCCTGGCCCACGCCTGCCCACCCTGCCCAGGGCCTTCAGCAGGACCTTGTCCTGTTCCTGCTAACAGCTTTGTGTAGTTAATGACGCCTGTTCTCTGAGTCTGGGGCGGGGGCGGGGGCTTCCAGACGAGGGTTTGCTCTGCCTCATTCATGGACTTTGACGGAGGAGGGTCCAGGGGTTGCCTGCCCCCCTTCCATGTTTTCTTACTGTTCCAGCTTTGGCCTTCCCACAAATCCATTAAGGAGAGAAAGTCGGAATAGCTGTCCAATGTTTGTTGATTGGCAGTGCTGTGAGCCAGGCGTCTGGAAGCACCCAGGAATGCTCTGAAATAAGGTGCTATCTGAAACAGCAGTGCACTCGCTGGAAAGAAAATTGTGAGACTTGTCTTTAGGAGGTATCGTGATGGTCTCCAGCAAACATGACTTCAGGAAAATCAAGAAGTACAGGAGCCTGTGATGAAGAGCAGGGCCGTTGCAGGACCTTTACCGAACAGGCTTAGACTCCACGGGGGAGTGCCAGAGCGTGTGGTGGGCTTGCCTCCAGACGAGGAGTTCTCTCCACTCACAGCTTGTTTCCTTTCCTTGCAGACCTCTCTTTCAGTGGGATGCCACCCGGCTACGCCTACGATGCGGATAGGGCTGAAGAACAGCGGCGACACCATGACTTGATGCCCTACATTGATGATTCGCCCTCCTCCTCTCCCCATCTCAGCTCCAAGAGCCGAGGCAGCCGAGAGACCCTTTCCTCAGGGTCGCTGGAGTCCACCAAATCCGTAAGTGTCTCTTCATCTCTCCCGATGGCTGTGGTGGAAAGTCATGGGCTGGAATAGATGTGAACTTACCTGTTCAAAGGTGCAACATGGGGGATCTGCCTTTAGGAAGACCCTTGTGGATGCATTTTGTTGATAGGCAGGCTCAGTGTGACCACGTGCTTGCTGGGGCACTGGGACGCCGCAGTTGTCACCCTGCCTGGAGGATGCACCCCGCCAGCCTCGGGCTCCAACATTGCAGCACTATTTGTGGCCAACCTAAGTATAGTTGTCATGTTACGAAGGGTGTAGCACCGATGCTGACCAGTGGGAAAGAGACAAAGTCTGGTGCTGGTTGACGTGTGTTTTTATTATCTTACATTAAAAGCCCAACGTTTTGGATGTACTCCTTCCTCAGGAGCTGTGTCTCAACACACGTTGCCTAGACAAATTAACAACTTTTTTTGGAAGAAAAATCCTTCAGCAATTCTCTTTGAAGGCTGCGTCCTCTCTGCGAGTGTCCGTCTAAGACTTCTGCTGCAGGCTTTGGGTTTACTCAGGATGACTTGTACTTTGCATCAAAATCAACCAACCAACAGATCTCACACTGAGTGGTTGTACATGTGTGGCTGTGCAGGATTGTCACAAGCAAGGCGTACACCAGAGAAAAGATAGCCATATAGACGGCTGGTTTGCATGTCCAAGCAGTGGGCTGTGGTGCGTGCGGGTGGCCATTTTGAATATTTAAGCTGTAACCACAGCTTGTTGTGTCATTCGAATCTGGTGAAGCTTGTTGTGTCCGCTGAACAAACCACCCACACCCCTAAAACAGCCCATGGATACTGGGTAGTTTGTTAACCACGCCAACAACCCATTCTCGCTGGGTTCAGACAACACAACAAGCCATGGTTGCAGCTTGACCATTCGCAGTGGCCACCTGCATGTGCCATGGCCCACTGTACTTGAACATTTGGTTGTGGCTTGAGTATTCAAAAGTTGCCTGGCATGTGGTGCAACCCACCATAGTTTTACTATGCCACACTGGGCTGTGGAGAAGGTGGCCAGAGAGGTGGGGATGGAAAGGGCGATGCGCCCGTAATTTGCTGATTGATGATAAATCATGTGTTCTGGTTTGCCACTAGTCAAATTAAAATTCTGCAACAAGAAAAGCTGGTTTCTGCAATGTGTCAGAAAACTGGTTCAGTTTCCCAGATTTCAGGTTTTTATAGTGTTGGGCCCATTTTGTTCTGTTGTCAGTGGAGGGGTGTGTCCATGCTCAGAGCTGTGCAGGGCGTTGAAGCGCCACCCCAAGTGTGTGAATCCCACTCCAGTGGTCTCATTGAGCTTGGGGGATTTCCTCAGGGATGGCCCACCTGCTTTCAGGATCATTGTCAGAGAGCTACAAGCTGGAAACGTCCTTTCTTTCCTAGTGAAAGGTGCCGTGGTCAGGGCAATGTAAACCCGGCTCCCTCCCTCCCTCCCTCTCCCACCCAACACCACTGGTCAGATGTGGACAGTGGCATCTATGCCAGCCAGGCACTGGGCTTTGCATAGGGCTCTCTGTTAGGTTTCCTCGTTCCTGGGATCTCAGCCATGGGATCCTGTGCCGCTGAGTTACTCCAGGAGAAGGGCGGCTCCTCAGTGCTGGCCTGAATCCACAGAGGTCGACCGTTGCAAAGCCGTCTCTGCCCTTTGCCTGCCAAGCTGCCAGTTAAAATAACCTTCCCTAAGCCCTTGTAAGGGGGCTTGGGGTGGGGGGTGGGTTAGCCAAGCAGAATTTAACCCTGTGGTTGTTCACAGATGCTACTGGACTTGGGGAGGCACTGCCCAGAGCAGCATCCAGCATGATAGGAGCACTTTCTTGCCAAATCTGAGCCCTTGTCTTGGGGCAGTGTGTTTGGAAGGGGTGAGGGCAGCGCCTTGGATGTCAGAGTGGAGCACTCTTTGCTAGAAGAGGGTGAAGAAGAAGAACCAGGCCAAAACATTCTGCCCAGCTGGGTGTCTGCGTGTGCAGGGAGCTTCCGGCCTCTTTCGTGTTTGTGGGCTTCAGTTTCTGAAGCCATTCCTGTAGTGCACCTTTTTTGGTGGTTTCTTTTTCTTTACGATCCATCAGCTGCAGCAGCTTGAACGTGAAGCAAGGCCTTCAATTTCCCCAGGGGTCTGTTTCTGCAGGAGGGGGAGGGCGAATGCCGCACGCCTGCCAGCGGCAATGTTGGTCAAAGCTGCATTTCTGTGCATTGAGGCACCGACTGCAGCGCCTTCTGGTGCCGCAGGGGCAGAATCTCTAGAAACAACCTGCATTGCCAGGAGCTGGCGCTGCCCCCTCTCTGCTTGCAAGAGAGGCTGTTTGCCTTTCCTTGAGAATGGGGGGGGGGGGCAGTTACACCATGGAATCAACAGGCAGGCAAGCCAATTTGGAAGGGGCAACTTGTCTGCTCTCCCCCCTCCCCCACTTTTTTGGGTGGGCTGTCAGGCTGCTGCTGCTGCTGCTGTTCGATGCAGGGTGGCCGGAGCCTGTCCAGGGCGCTTCCAGAAAGGTCCCCTCAGAAGTAACCATCAGCAGGCTCGGTGCGGCTGTGCTTTCTCTTTGTCATGAATGGATTTTCTGCAGTCTGAAAATAGACAGAAGCAGCAGCAGGAAAACCAGGGAGGGTTATGAGCGGAAGACACCATCATCTGGGACCATCCCCCCGCTCCCCGCATTAAAATTCAGAGAACGAGGTGGGGGAAGGGGGCGATGGCACAATAAAAGCCTCTTCTGGAAGCAGCCCAAGTACAAGGCTGAGGCAGAATCTGCCTGCTGGAAAGGAAGCCAGGGCTGCTCTCCTCCATTCCAATGAATCATCCTTTGAGCAGGAGCATTTCAGATCCGAAAACACAATGAATGCACCTAGGCAGGCAGGCAGGCGGCAGCCCTGCTCTCTCACGCCCGTCCGGGAGGCACAGCTTCCCAGTGGGCCTCTCCAAGAGGCATCTTTCGCACCGCCTCTCTCCTGCCTCTGGCGCTGCTGCCTGGGCGCAGGCGGCTCAAGGAGCACATCCCAGGCGGAGCCGTCCAGGCAGGCTCAAAGAGGGAGGGAGCGCAAGAGGGGCCAACAGCCTGGAAGTGGCTGGGGGAGGGATTCATGGCCCATTGCCTTCCGAGCAGGGAGGCTTCTGTGGAACACGCGGCTGAAGCTTGCCTGCTCGAACCGGAATCTTTTGGCAGAGCCGGGCTGCTGCATCGTGTGGGGAGAGGAGCCAACCTTATTTATAACCACCCAATGGGGTTTGTGCCAACCCCGCTGCTCAGGAAGGGCTGGAACATTCAGGCAAAACCATCAAAACGGCAGAGAATGAGGAGGGAGGGAACACCAGCCCCAGGCGGTGGCCTTGGGATGGAAGCAGAAATGGGGGTGGGGGAGGAGAGCAGAGATGCTGAGGGACCCACTGCGCTCGACTCCCACTCTGATACGGAAGGCAAGAGCCCCCACTCCCCCGCCCCAAAGCAGCCGTCTTCTTCAGGTTCCCAAGGGGCTGGAGCAGTTGAGGACCGGCTGGCTCAGCCTTGGCAACAACGGCCCCGAACCTCCTTGGCCGCTTCCCCTTCTCCCTTTCTTCCTCGGCCTTGGCCTGGGGAAGTGTTTGCAAATGGGGGGCTGGGGGGTGAGCAGAGAGAAAACAGAGCTTCACAGGCCAAAGCTACAAGGAGGAGGAGGAGGGAAGTCAGGTGTATAGGACTACCTGTGTTCTACCGGGTGGCAGCTATTCAAGACACTGCAGTCAATGCAGGTGCAGAGTGGGGGTCTGGGGACAAGGTGAGCACCCCCTTGCGGGCACCCAGCTGGCCTTCCTCGCAGGGAGTGTGCAGCAGTGCCAGTTCCGACAGGGCTCCACTCGTACTGGTTATGCACCGGACACAGTCCACGATTCTGGCAGTCGCAATCTCTGAATCACCTCATTTTATGTTATTTATTTATTTACAATAATTCCATACTGCTCCCTATCCAAGGATTTCGGAGCGGTGAACAAATGAGGTCAAAGAATAAAAACATCATTAAAAAATAAATTTTAAAAGAACAGGTGCAGATTAAACCACGGCCAGTTATTCCGGGAATGCTTCTTGGAACAATCATGTTTTCAGGAGGTGCCGAAAACAATACAACGTTGGTGCCTGCCTGACCTGCAATGGCAGGGAGTTCCATAAGAAGGGGGCCACTACATTGAAGGCTCTTCTCCTGGTGGACTCCAGTCGGGCCATAGATCCATGTGGAACCACCAGGAGCAGGCCCTCAGATGACCTCAGTGGCTGGGCAGCTTGGTGAGAGAGAAGGCGCTCTCTTAAGTATCCTGGTCCCAAGCTGTTTAGGGCTTTGTATACTAGTACAAGAACATTAAACCTGGCCTGGTTGCAAATAGGCAGCCAGTGCAGTTCCCTCAGCAAAGGAGTTACATGCTGGAAAGGGGTAGCTCCAGACAACAGCTGAGCTGCTCTGCTCTGCACTAGCTCCAGCTTCCGGAGCAGCTGTAAGGGCAGCCCCACATTGAGAGCACTGTAGTAATCCAGTCTTGAGGTTACTAATGCCCGTACCACAGTGGTCAAGCTATCCCTGTCCTGGAGAGGCCTTAGCCCTCATCCTCAGCCCGGACTCAGAGGGAGCCCATCTCCCGTAAGAGCCCCACCATGCACCTTCCCTGGGCACAGCCTTGCCTGGCTCCTTCGAACGAAAACTTCAGAATAGTTTCTTTTCTTCCAAGCATTTGTGGGAAAAGGAGCTGCCTTCATTTCAGTTAGTGGCTTAGTTGGCTGCTTTGCCATGGCCTGTTGCCTTGTTAGAATCTTATGAGCTGCCTTGAAGGTTTTTATTTGTTTTTAATATCTCATCTATTTTGTGGTCTTTGTATTTTATATTTATTGTTGTTCCCCGCCTCGATCCAGAGGGAGAGGCGGGTTATAAATAATAATAATAATAATAATAATAATAATTATTATTATTATTATTATTATTAGTGGAATGATGGGGCATCTCCACTCTCATAAGAAATAAAAGACCAGCTTTTGTGGCAGGCCTTGGGCCCAACAAGAAAGCACATCCTGCCACACGGAAGGAATCTGAAGGCACTAATAGATCCCTGACCTGTTCTGTTTTTGGCTGGTAGCTTTTAATTTAATTTAATTTTTCTGTGCTCTATTATTATTATAATATCCCTTTCTCGCTTGTGGCAATTTTTCTAGGCGGACATGATGGGCTTTGCCAAGTCATGCTGTCTTTTATTGATTCAGGAATTTCCTGATGATTGAGCATGTTTTAATTGTGACTGTTTTTTGGATATTGGTGTTTTCTGGTAGGCCCAATTTCTGGGGGGTTTCTGTATAGTTTTTTGATGTGACTAATGGAAAAATTGTGACCTTTTCCTGCTGCCATGGTTCTTTGACTTCCATGGCCAGTGGTGTATATTTTTCTCTCTTTTCTTCTTTCTTTTCAACAACATTTTTGTCATTCGGTATTGCTATGTCAATGAGGTATGTGTGTTTTTCTTCTTTGTCTATGAATGTTATGTCTGGTCGGTTGCAAGATATTGAATTGTTCTGTCCCAGTATATTTTATGATCTGCATTTTCCAAGATTGTTTCAGGTGAGTATGTATAGTATGGTGTAGGTTGTTTGATAAGGTTGAATTTGATGGCCAGTTGTTTAATCATCATCATCATCATCATCATCATCATCATCTACCCTGTAACTTTGATTACCTGGTAACTTAAAAGTGAAATAACTAACTAACTAATGGCTCATGCTAGCAGAAGTCTTCTGACTTCTGCATGCCCTTGGCATGCAGGAGGCTCTTCACCGTTGAGATTGGCCTTTCTTCAGGTTACACGGCTGAGCGGGCCGTTCTGAGACAGCGCTGCAGCTTTCCAAAGTTGTTCGCCATCCAGCAGGGGAGGAAACGTCGGTGTGCCTGCTTGTGCTCTTTCTGATGTCAGATGCTAGGAATTAGGGGCGCGTGCCTGGTTTGGACAAAACCTGGATGCTGAATTGACGCGGCTGGCCTTGGAGGTTTCTGGATCTTCTCCGGAACAAAGTGGGTCTTCCCCAAAGCTACCTGAAGTGAACCAGACTGCTCCCAGAACTCCATAGGGTATCAGGGCAACTGTCAAAACCCAGACCCATGCCATCAGAGCAGTGCTTGCTCGCAGTTTTAGCTGTCAATGGGGCAAAATAAAGGCTCCCCCCCCCACACCAGATGGCTGCTAGGGAGCCTGTCTTTGGTGGTGGTAGAGGCTTCTGTGTCTCCAGCCGTTTTTTGGGGGTGTAGCATTTATTTCCCCTGTGCAAGTCAATGGGGATTGCACTGAAGGGTGTGTCACTGGGATTGGCCATCACAAAAGAGGGGAGACGCGGAGCAAAGGCCAGGGAAGCAGGTCGAGGCAAGGGATTGGGCCACTGCAAGCGAGATCCTAGTGATGCACGCTCATGAACAAGTGGCCCACATTGCAGTATGGTTTGTACTTCCTTTGCCCTAATAAAACTGTGCTGGGATTCGGTAATAAAGCTGTGACATGTGAGAACCGAGCGTCAGCCTGTAGCACAGTCAAAGTTGTTGATGTTGGACTGAGAGCTTTTGTGCAGCAACCAAAACCGGATCGATCCTTGATCCCCCAAATGTTGGGCGTGCAGGTTGCAACAGGCCTCCAGGGTGTTTTGTTGCTGTGGATCCCCAGAACAGGTTTGCCATCTAGTCCTGGGAGCTCTGTGTCCAGCCTCAGGGCTTGCTGCTTGGTGGAGAGATGTGGCTCCTGTCTCAGGAGAATGGGCAACAAGCCCCACAATGTTACAGAAGGTTATTATTGCCAAATCTCTAAGTTGCTGGTGAATAAGGCTTGTTACGCTGCTGCCAACTTCTTTCTGGGCTGTGTATGTCTGATGTTTATCTTGGCTTCTACTTCCCTGCCTGATTGATGGTGGGTCGGTCTGCCTGCCTGCCTGCCTGCCTGCCTGCCTGCCTGCCTGCCTGATAAATCTACTACAAGGGTGCAGCTCAAGATTTGGATAAACCAGACAAGGTCTGAAATTGAGCCTCCTTATCTACCTACCTCCCCACTTCCTCCTTCCCAACTCCACATGGCTCATTCTGTCCTGGGTGCTCTGGTGAGCAGTCTCCCCTCCCCCATTCTCCAGCAAAACTGGCCTTTTCTGTCTGTGTGCTCAGCCCTTTCCCCTCTCCCTTGCCGTGTTAGAGTGTTTATGAACCTTCTGTAGCATCACAGCAGGGGCTCAGGGAGAGCTCTCCTTTCCCTTGCCTTACCATTGTTTTTCTTGCCCTTTCACTTTCTCTAGAGTGAGCCAGACTTGGAAAAGGGCTTGGAGATGAGGAAATGGGTCCTATCTGGAATCCTGGCTAGCGAGGAAGCCTATTTGGGCCACCTTGAGGCTCTGCTGCTGGTAAGGGCACCTGGGGATGTGTCAGTGGGGGGGCAAGGGGGGAGGGCCAGCTACAAACACGCGGGCTTGGATGGACTGGGGGGAAGGCCAGAAGCATCCGCCAGGCCTGGAGGAGGCCTGATGCTGGCTGGCTGGCCGGCCGGCCGTACGTTGTGTCTGTCCGAGCCCTTTGCCTCCGTCCTTCAGCCCATGAAGCCTTTGAAAGCGGCTGCCACCACCTCCCAGCCCGTGCTGACGAGCCAGCAGATTGAAACCATCTTCTTCAAAGTGCCTGAGCTCTACGAGATCCACAAGGAATTCTACGACGGTCTTTCCCCCCGGGTTCAGCAGTGGAGCCATCAACAGCGGGTGGGGGACCTCTTCCAGAAGTTGGTGAGCCAAACCCCATCCTTCCCTGCGGCCAAATGGCTGTGCCGCGTGTCCAGCCCCCTGGCCTCCCCCCCCCAGCTGCCCCCCCCTCAGCTGTTCTCTGCCCCTCTGTGACTGTGCGTGCATGCGGGAGAACAGGGTGCCGGGTTGGGAGCAGCAGCTGTGTGGCACAGAGCAAGCGCCCGGGTGAGCGGGTGGGCGGTGCAGTACTGCTGCCCTGTGGCAGGATGGAGCGGTGCGCTGTCTCTCAGCGCCACAACCGTCTCTGACCTCTCCTGCATCTCGATCTGGTGGGCTTTGGGGCATGTGTGTGCGTGTGGGGATGCAGAGATTTCGTTTCCCGGCTCCTTTCCCATCCTTGTGAGTCTTCATCAGGATCGGTATGGAGGCCAGACAGTGTGTTGGATCCCCTGGCTGGGAGCTGCTTGCATGACCCTTTCTGAGGGAAGAGGCTCCGAGTTCTCGTGCTGGCCTCTGGCTGGGCTCAACATCTGCATTTTCCTCTGGAAGAAGAGGCTGGGAGCCCTTGGGAGTGGCGTCTGCCTTGCTACAAACTCCCCCCATCAGTCTGTTGTTTGGGGCTGGGCTGGCTCTTATGAGCTGGGAGCCCAGTCTGGCAACAACACATGCAGAGTCCTGTGGGACCTGCAACGTTGTGTCCCCCTCTCCCCGTCCCCCACCAAATCCTTTCTGTGCTCTGTGCTTTGTTCCCTGCCCCGCATCCTGGGCTGCCCCATCTCCTGGCAGTGCTGGCGGGGGTGGGGAGGTGATCTGGCTGCGGCCAGTTGACAGAGCCCCCCGCCTCCCGTTTGCGTTCTTGAGCCTGATGGACCCAAAGCCCTCGAGGGGTGGGGTGGCAGGGAGAGAAGCGAGCGCCCAAAGTTTGGACACGGAAGTGGTGAGCATGTTCTCCCTGCTTGGATGGGTCCTTGCTCTTCCGGCTCCTCACACCCCACCCCAGCCATGGGGCAGGGAGACACACATTTCTCTGTTGACAATTCTGGGAGCTCCTCATTGCCCCAGCACAGCAAAACCTGGGGGGGGGGGGGTCAGAACTGTCATAGAGCTTTCCAGCCGTCCAGGAAGCCCCCCCCCCCCCAGCTGCTCACTACAGAGGAAGGCCTGCTTCTTTCTGACCTCTCCCCTGGGCGAGGGCTGCGGTCGCCCCTTCCATGGACGCTTCTCTTTCCGTTCTTTTAAAGAAGAGAAATGTCACATCCCTGAAGCGCGTCAGGCTGGGGGAGTGATTCTGTGGGGAGGGACCTGGGCTCCGCAGGGCCGTCCACCTGCTTCAGGAGGAAGCGAAGGCTGGCCTGGCCTCCCCTGAGGCGGCCGGGGGTGCCAGGAGTTCATGGCTAGTCCACAAAGCAGGTGCTGCTCACTGTGGGGCCCATGGTTGTCTTGTCTTTAAAAGTGAAGCTGAACCAACAGAGACCAGGCCGGCCAGACCCACCCCAGCCCCGGACCCAGAACAGAACTGGAGGAGGACTGGGTTTTGTGAAGGGCGGATTGAGGAAGGGAACTCTTTCTCAGCCAAGCGCAAACTCCTTGGGCTGGCCCGTGGTTGTGACTCTGCACCTCAGGAGCTCCTGTTTCGGCTGGCCCAGTGCACGTGCCACAGGACAGCCCAGCTGGGCACAGAGGGGTCCCTTGAGAGTCCAGGCCTGCGTGGCATGCGCCCTGCGGTTTCCTGAGCGGCTCGTCTGCCGGGAGCTGCGGCGGATGCCTCTTCCAAGCCAGCCAACGTGCTCCGTGGCTACTGGGGGTGGGGGGCTCCTGGGCCTGCTGCTCTAGCTGCCCCCAAGCTCTCTCTGGGGGACCACGGCTCAGGCTCAAGCCCCCCTTCCTGACAGGGCTGTCAGGAGGGGGTTACGCATGGAGAGATCACAGACACCATGCTGAGCTCGCTGGAGAGAGGGCAGGATCAAAATCGTATAAAACTCATTTTCATATAATAATGATGATGATGCCACTGTTGCATCCTGGTCTTCCTCCAGTGAGCTCAGCAGAGCAAACAAAAGGCAAATAAAAATAAGCGGTTGTTTAAACAACCCAAACCAGGACAATTCCAGGGAGAGACTTCTTTAATCGGAGGCCTGTGGCCTCCCCAGCCTGGCTGTTGCACGTGAATTCCAACTGCAGAGAACGCTGCCTCCTTCTCCCTCTGGGCTGCCTTCATCGCGGCTCTTCGTGGAGGGTCTCTGTCGTAGGCTTCCAGCAGCTGGGCACGGGGAGGCATGGAGGTCTCATTCCTCACACACACACACAGCGGAACCTCCTCTGTCCAAATTGGGGATCCCTACAAAGGGCCGACTCGGGTGCCTCTTCCCCTGGCTCAGGTAGGAATTGGAGGTTCCTGAAAGCCAGGGGTGGAGGGAGGCGATCCAGAGGTGGGCTCAGCAGCTTGCACAGGCAAGTGACCCCCCCCCCTCCAAAACACACACTACATGGGTCCCTGGGTTCTGTGGCTGGAGGTGTCCCTGTGCGGCTGCTGTGCAGGTCTCCCTCCATCCCTTTGGAGCTGAAGGCAGCCAGCCTCCCCCCCCCCCCCCCCGGTATTTATTTCCTTCCACATTTGCTTCCTGTAGGCCAGCCAGCTGGGAGTGTATCGGGCCTTCGTGGATAACTATGAGGTTGCCATGGAGACGGCAGAGAAGTGTTGTCAGGCCAACGCTCAGTTTGCGGAAATCTCCGAGGTAACGCTCTGTGATGTTCAGGCACACGCAGCAGCTCGGCCTGATGAATGCGCTTGGATGGAGCCCGTGGGATGTTGCCATTGCGGCCCTTGGCCTTCCGCAGGGGTGCTCAGGCGCACGCACAGCCCTTGCCTGCTTCAGTGGCGCTTGTAACGGAGGCCTTGGCCTGCCTTGCACCCTGCTGACCTCTGTGGTGCCCAGGGTCTCCCCTTCCTCTCGGGTCGGGTCGGCCTCTGATCGGCCTTCACTACGGCCACGCCAGAGAGGCCCGGCTGGCGCGCAATGCTTGCCTCTGCAGGGATCTCTCCAGGCCGGCAGGCCGTGGTTCCTTGCTTACACCATTTGCTGGTGGGGGATAGTCCCTTGTCCCCGTTAACTCTAGCACCACCCATTGCTGTGTCACCGAAGGGGCTGAGCCATTCGAAAGCCTGTGGTGAACTTATCACTAGCAAAAGAGGCACAGGTGAGCTGTACAAAGGGCCGCTTGGGTGGCAGCTGTTCACCCCTGGCTTGCCTATTGCAGGCTTCCTTCACCTCCAGCCCCGTGAGGCAGATGGGCGCCCTACGACGGGGCTCGTCTTCCACACGGCCAGCATTTCTCCAGCGGAATCGTCCGAGTGCTTGTTATCCTGGGAGGGAGGCCCTCTCGAGTGGGACCACTGCTTCCAGCTGCTTGCACCCTCTCCAGAGGCCCAGGAATGCCTGGTGCTGCTGAAGGAACCACGGCTGGCCTGCCAGCCCATCTTTCCTTTCCTGCCTGAAACTGTGCCCAAGGAGCCCATCTTTGCTCGGAGAGACAGGGCCGGCTGGGGAAGCTGGGAGTTGTAGTCCAGCACATTTGGAGAGGACCTGGTTGGGGGTGGCTGATGCAGTGGCAATAGTGAGCTAGAGGGGCCAGGCGTGAGCTCACTTGGCCAGAGTCCGGCTGGACATCAAGGAAAACTTCCTGACTGTAAGAGCAGTACGGCAATGGAACCCATGACCTAGGGAGGTGGTGGGCTCTCCCACATTAGAGGCATTCAAGAGGCAGCTGGGCAGCCATCTGTCAGGGATGCTTTAAGGTAGATTCCTGCATTGAGCAGGGAGTTGGACTCGATGGCCCTATAGGCCCCTTCCAACTCAACTATTCTATGATTCTATGAGGCGGCTACTTTGGTTCAGAAAGGCAGGGGATTGGGTCGATCCCTTCCTTCTTCCCCTCTTAACCTCCCTAACTCCATCTTTTCCTCAACCGTGATAAAGGTATTAGTTGTTGCTTACCAGGGAAATTGCTTCCACCCAAACACAAGCCTCTCTGTCACCCCTCTAAAGGCCTGCAACTCGCTGCTCTCCTAGCTCCCTTGCAGAAGTGCCGGCTTGTGGCGCTCCTCTGGCCACATCGAAGGTTGAACCAACTCTCCCCCTCTCCACATGCAGGGGATGCGTGGTCCTCTTTCCCCAGGAGGCAAAAGGGGGAGTGTTGCCCCGCAGACTCCCCCTCCCAGTCTCCATGTACAGATCTGTGTCCCAGGGGTCTTTGGACATCTGCCTCTTTTGCAAGGAAGCCCTCTTACTCGAGGGCAAGCTCAAATCACAGGGATCTGCCCCCGAGACTGAAAGGGGCCCCGCCTTCCACGGACGTCCGGTGGCAGGTTCTGCTATTAGTGCTGGAGGCTCATAGGGTGCTGTGGGGTGGCTTTCCTGGAATGGGCCGGGCCCTGCGTGCCTGGGGTGCTCACCGTGTCCTCAGAGGCGTCACATTCTTCTAAACAGGCAACCCGTAACATGGAGAGTGACGTGTCCCCTGGGCCCATGCTTCCTATCCTTGGCATGTGGTGTGTCTGGTTGTGGCGTGTCCTTCATGTGCATCCTGGGAGCTCCCTTGGAGAACTGCTGGTGATTCCAGGCTGGACTTCGGCAACAACTAACCAAGGGTCGTTTCCTTTCTCCCCTTTTATAGAACCTCAAAGCAAGAAGCACGAAGGATTCAAAAGACCAAACGACAAAAAACTCCTTGGAAAGTAAGCAAGGCGCCCGTGGGTTTGGGGCCCGTTGCTATCAGGGTTTCATGCTCTCTGGGGCAAGCAGCTCTGTCTGCTCTCCTGATGGGTGTCAGGGATAATTTTTCTTTTCTTTTTTTCTTTCTTTTGGCCAGCAGTGGACTGGAATGCTTGGGGTTCACCTACAGAAGGGTCTGTGTCCCTTCATAGCGCACCGGGGGAAGGGTTGCCTGCATTTGGGGCTTGGGGCTTTCTGCTCCACTAGCACAAGTAATTTGGGAGTGACCGTGCGGTGCCTGGTGGACCCCAGTTGAAGGCGGGGTTTGTTCTGCGCTCCTCTCGGCAGCGCTGTGGATCCTCTTGCTCCAGACAGCCTGGGCCCTCATCCTCCGTGGGGCCTGTCGCATTTCTCTCTCCCCTGCTCCTTGTTCTCCACAGCTCTCCTCTACAAGCCGGTGGACCGAGTCACACGCAGCACCCTCGTTCTCCACGTAAGTGCCTTTTATATAATTTCCCAAGGTGTTTTGAGAGACACGCCTTTTTCAAGGGATTTTTAAAATCCTGCTGATACTTGGGGCCACCATTTGGCCCCCACAATGCTGCTTTATTACATGACAAAAGTACGTGTGAAAAGGACCTTGGGGTTGGAGATGATCACAAGCTGAATAAGACCCGGTAGTGTGATGTGGCTGCAAAAAAAGGCAAATGTCGTTTTAGGTTGCATGAATAGAAGTATAGTTTCAAAATCATGGAAAGTAATAGTTTCATTCTGCTCTGCTCTGGTCAGACCTCACCTCAAATTCTGTGTCCAGTTCTGGACACCATACTTAAAGAAGGATTCAGATGAATTGGAAATGAGTTCAGAGAAGGGCAATAATGATGATCAGGGCTCTAGAAACAAAGTCCCAGGAGGAGAGATTGAAGGAACTTGGTACGTTTGGCCTTGAGAAGACAGGGTGGTGGTGGTGGATAGGGCAACCCTTTTCAAGCACCTAAAGCATTGTCACACAGCAGAGAGACCCAACCTTTATCATCCAAGACTGTAGGACACAAAAGAATGGGCTTAAGCTATATGAAGGCAGATTTTGGTTGAACATCAGGAAAAACTTCCCAATGGTCAGAACAGGGTCAGGCAATGGCTGGGTTCACACAGCATGCTAACCCACCATGGATTATTGTGTTGTCTGAACACAGCATGTTTTTTGCGGGGGGTGGGGGGCAGGCGGTAACATATCAGAATGTAATGTGTTTTCTGCAGGGTAGCTTGTTAACCATGCAGTGTTGCCTATTTTTCTCAGACAAGTCATGGCTTGTTGGGTTGTTTAGGGTAGTTAACAAGCCACACTACACAGTTAACGAGTAGCCCCATGACAACACAATAACCCACCCTGTGGAAAAAGCACTGTGTTCAGACAACACAATAATCTGTGGTTCAGCAACAACCTACAGTGGGTGGGTGTGTTTCTGAATCCAGCCATTGTGGCAGACTCTGGAGGAATTCAAGCAGAGTGTACAGCCACTTGTCAGGGTTCCTGCGCTGGCCTCCGTGGCCAGTTCCATCACTTTGATTCAATGATAACTCCTTTCTGTAAAGCTGAAGTGCTGCCTGCAGGTGAGCCCGTGTGTCTCCCCCATGGGGTTGAATCTAGCTGGATTGCCACCTGCCGGCCTCCTGAGGGTTTGCCTTTTTGTCCTTCCTCTCGATGGCGCAGGATTTACTGAAGCACACTCCATCAAGTCACCCCGACTGCCTGCTCCTGCAGGATGCCCTCCGCATCTCCCAGAACTTCTTGTCTAGCATCAATGAGGAGATCACGCCCAGGAGACAATCCATGACAGTTCAGAAAGGAGAGGTACGTGCTGTGGTGCTGACAGTACTTGTGTGTGGGGTGGGGGCTCTTGTATTTTGTGTTTGCGCATGGTGGCAGCATGGGCACCGGCATCCCATTTGTACCAACATTTACTTATTAATGCTAGGGGTGTGTCCACCATGTGCTGCAAGTGGGGAAGGGTGCCTGCCTGCCTGCCTGCCTGCCTCTGAATACCCATTGCTGGTGGGGGTTCTGGAGGCTTCCCCAGAGGCATCCGCTTGGCCCCAGTGGGAAGCAGGATGCCCTTGGTCTGCCCCCACTTCAGGTCCCCTCTCAGGTTCGATGGGTGGCCTTCCTGTCTCTGAAATCGCCAGGCCTGGAAGAGGCTTCCTGTGAGTGTCCCCAAGGCCGCCACCACCGCAGGGACGTTCCGACACACTGCTGTTCTCTGGGTCATTGGCTGCCCCTGAGTTGGCTCCTTTGGCTCACGTGGGAGTGGAGGGATGTCCACAGCTTTCCAGCGTTGGTTGGATTCTTGCTCATACCCAGAAACTCTTTGTATGGGGATGTCCCGTTGGAACTTCAGGTCTTAAACTGGACCTAGATGGGAGAGTAGATGGAAAGGTCTGAGGCTTTATGGGTGTTGTCTTGTTAGATCAGGCTTCTAATTGGGGCTCCATTTCAGGGCTTGGAGCAAGTCAGGGTGTTTCTGCCGCCTGTGCAATCAGAGCCTTGGTGACCCAGCCCCACAGACAAGTAGAAACAGCGAATGATAAAGGGTGTTGCTTACTATGAACTGTACCTCTATCAACGAGTAATAATGAAATGCTGGAGGCCACCAAAGGCAGCATTAAAGGGATGCTGATGTTACGAGCTAGAAGAGATCTGTTTGTCTCTGGCTTTGAAAAGCGCCGTCAGCATCCACTAATGTGGCATCGGGCCAAGAGTGCCGGGAGGGGAGGGGTGCATGTGTGTAGGTGTTCCCTGAGGCCACTCATTCTTTCGTTACTGTTTACACCACTGAAACGGGCAGCTGTGCCCTCTCCCTCAAGCGGAGACCTCTCTCCATGTGGCTGTAAAGCTCAAAGCCCCCGGGTGGGGGGCTTTTCCAATCTCATTTTGCTCCCAGTCTGGCCCTTTTTTATCTTGGCAGGTTGGAGGCTTGTTTTTGCCCCCAATCCTTCTGCACCAAAGCTGACAAGGGTCTCTGGCTCTCTCGCTTGGGCTTTGCACTGGGGGAAGCCTGCAGGGATGGCCTGCTCATTGCGGTGGGGATGGGGGCAGGAGGGACAGCATGGCCGACACTCCCATCAAGCAGACTGTGGAGAGGGGCCCGCACACACCCTGGTGCTCACCTTGTGGCATTCTCTGATGCTGTCCAGTGGAGCTCTTCCATCATGTGGCATGCAGCCTGGGAGCTGGTGTGGTAGAAGCAGAACAGAGAGGATCAAGTACAGCTGTAGAAAACCTCAAGTCTAGAACAGATGCCCACTGGATATCTTGTGGCAGCCTGAGGTTGCTAAAACAGGTCAATCCCCTTTAAGTGACAAATCCTCAGTCAGCATGGAGGCAGGGCCAACCAGTCTAACTGTGGCAACACTCCTATTTAAACCTCGTTCTTGTTCTGATCCTTGTTGGAGCAAAAACACACAGAACCCTGTCTTGCTTCCAGCCCCAGCAACACTTGGAGCTTTCTGTGGTGCTGATGTCTTTCTTCCTGAAAAACTTAGCCTAAACTTGACCCCTATGCCAGGTGTCCTTCTGGAGAGACTGTCTGAGTTGGGGTGGGGCACTGTTTTACATTTCTGTTCCCACTTGAATAGCTTTTTCCAGCAGATGAATGCTCTGTTCTGTGGCAATTACGTTACGGGGTTCCACAGGCCTCGATTTTATCCCTCAAGCTCATGCTATTTAACAGCTACATAAAACCTCTAGGGATGTGAGCTGAGGTGGCATCAATGTGCAGATTATACCTGGCTTTACCGCTCCTTTTCATCTCACCAAGTTGAGGCAGTGGATGTCCTGAATCAGTGCCTAAGCGGGGTAATGGACTGAATAAGGGCCAATAAACTGAAGCTCAACCCAGTTAAGCCTGTGAATGAGTGGTTTGTCTGTCTAGTTGATTGGTGTTCAACCTGTTCTGGAGGTGGTTGTGCTCCCACTGAAGAAGCAGGTACATAGTTTGGAGGAGTTCGTGGATCGATCACTGTCACTTGTGGTGATGGTGAATTCCAGCAATATGTTGTATGTGAGACTACCTTTAAAAATGATTTGGCAACTTCAGTTAGTCCAAAATATTGCTGCTGGGCTATTAACTGGGACTGGGTGGTACCATCACGTGACTCCAGTACTTTTTCAGCTGCACTGGCTTCCGGTCCAATTCATGGCCAATTCAGAATGTTGGTATTGATCTTTAAAGCCCCAAATAGCTTGGGACCAGAGTATGTAAAGGAACATCTACTCTCATATGTATCTGCCTGGATGCTTAGATTTTCTTCAGAGGGCCTCCTCTGGGTGCCACCACTGAAGGAAGCTACTGCTTTGGTTTCTGGAATTCCCTCTCCAAGGAGGCTCTCACCACACTGGGCAAAGGCATTCCTTTTCTCCCAGGCATTTTAGAATTTAGTTTCTTGATCTTACAATTTAGGTTTGTCCACAGAGTGCCGGAATGGGTGTTTTTATATATTTCCTGTGTTGATCACTGTTGTTTTTATTGTGTACTGTTTTTATTCTTTTATTGTGCGATCTGCCCAGAGAACATTTTGTTTTTGGCTGGAATAATAATAATAATAATAATAATACGTTCAAAGATGGCGGCCTGGCTTTGAAAAGAGGAACACAGCCTTGCTGACAGGAATCCTGCCTCCCATGAACATCCTGTTCCTGGGAGGAGGGAAGAGGGGGCCTGGGTTGTTTGTGTCTGGAGGATGCTTTTGTGTTAGATGGGGGCTCTGAGGAGCTCCTCCCACAGCTTGGGCAGGGAGGGTCCCAGTGCCTCGCTGGGGCTTTCTGGGCAAGCTGGGTCTTGCAGGAAGCCCATGGCCAGCCTAGTTGCTTGCAGGACTCTCCGCTGAGTGGGGGCTGCATCTGTGGGAGCCCTGGAGGCCTGCCTGGATTGGCAGAAGCAAGGCCAAGGCTGCCCCCAGAGGCCCTGGCTGACTCATAGGGGAGCCCCCCAGCTTGCTTGACCCCGGAGCTTGCCAGGCAGCCCTTCCTTCCTTCCTTCCTTCCTTCCTTCCTTCCTTCCTTCCTTTTTCTCTGTCTGAGCTGTTGCACCCATCCTGGCAGCAAAAGAGTTGCCTCCTGCAAACCCCTCCGCAGCCTGAGCCTCAGCTCCCGCATTTGCCCCAAGAGGGAAGCCTGGGTTGTTCTTCTCCCCCGCCTCCCCTCCCCTCCCCCCACAGAACATAGGAAACTGCCCTAGACTGAGACAGACCCTGGCTTCATCTAGCCCAGTATTGTTGACACTGACTGGCAGCAGCAACTCTCCAGGGTTTCATAGGCCGGATTCTTTCCCAGCCCTCCCCGGAGATGCTGCCAGGGATGGAACCCGGGACCTTCCTTGTGCAAAGCGGGAGCTCTACGACCGAGTCAAAGCCCCTTCCCAAAGCAAGCTCATGCCTCGGCTCCGCTGCTCTGGGCCCCGAGAAAGAAGCAGGCAAATAGCGTGGGCCCTTTTCGTGGGCTGGGCTCGGCCCCTCAGTCAGCCCCAGCCCCACACGGCCGGCTTGGCTGTCATATTGGCCTGGCAACCAGGAGGGCCCTCGCAGCAATCTCGTTTCCCCAGCACTGGGCAGGCTTCTCCCCCCGGTGCCCTGCGGTGTTCCCGAGCAAGTGGGAGCCGGCGTTCTGGGAAGAGCCCGCTCCCCACCACCACCGGGATGCGTGATGTGTGCTGTTGGCAGCAAAAGGTTGGTGAGCCAAGCGCATCATCCTCCTGGTTGCTCCGCGTGGGAGGCTCCGACTCCCTTCCCCCGCGCATTGGTCTGTGTGTGTGGTGGAGAGAAAGGAAGGAGAGCTCCCTCCCCCACAGCCCTTTCAGAGAGCATGGCGCACACACACACACCCAGCGGGGATTGGCACGGGCCTGAGCTGGGAGGCTGACTCAGGCAAACCCTCCCTCATTGGGGGGCGGGGGGCACCGTAGGCCAGCTGGCCGTGTGGCTGCTTCAGCGGAGGTCCAAATGGAGGCTCGCCACACCCGGAGAAATACTGCTCAGAGAAGCGCTGCACCCTGGAACGTCTCACCACCACAAGCTGCTGCTTGCCCTGGTTTCCGTGATGTTTTCACCCGGTACCAGCCGGCCGGCCTGCTTGCCAGACCTCTGCTGTCCTGGCCTTGAGGTTCTCTGGTGTGCCAGGGATGGGCAGAAGGCCCAGCTGGCCTTGTGGCATCCTCTTCAAAGGCAGCCTCTGGCTTCCCGGCAGGGCTGCGGAGAATATGCCCCTGCAGCGCAGGGACGCCTTTGCACCTCGCCATGGCTGGCAGAGACATGGCTGGCCGGCCCTGTGCAAAGGCTTGTCGTGCCCAGAGGAGCCGAGCAGATTTGCATTCTAATCCATGTGTTCATCTCCTCTTTAAAAACATCAACGGAGGCTGCTGGAGTGCTGAAGGGATGCCTCATTTTATGGCCCTGTGCAGCTCCCCCTTTTGTCTTTGTCTGGTGTCGGTAGCTCTGCAGCCAGTCCTTGGGGGCAGATGAGCAGGCAGGCAGGCAGGCAGGCAGGCAGGGCGGAGATATTAACACAGGGCCGACATTGCTGAAGCCTTTGAGAAGCCGGTGGGGGGAGAGGAGGGGAGGGGCTGAGGGCTCGCTCCAAGCTTGGCTCCATGTTGGATTCTCCTTCTCCTTGCCAGAGATGGAGGCTGGAATGGTGGGCCAGGGAGCAGGTCTTCCTCCTGCCTGTGGGGAGGGAGGGGGTGACGTTTGGGCCCACTAGCCTGAAAAGGGGGGGGGTGTCCCGCGACTGCAAGTGGTGCTTTGGTGTTTCTGTCTCCTTTGTGTCTGCCTCTCCCCCTCCCCCTTTTTACTGACTCTGAATCTTCTCTGGGAAATGGATGGGGGCCTTGCCAGTGTTTTTGTTTGACCCAGACAGGCAAGGAAGGTCTAAATGGATGAGGCTGTATTCAGAAGCAGCTGGCTGAACTGCCTGGGACCTGAAGAGGGTTTTGCCCCCTGTTTGCTTGGGGGTAGGGGCGGCAAGGGGCCCTGCCCCAATTCCCGTCTGCCTGGGAAGGGAGCTGCATGCTGGGGCAGCGCTGGAGCAGTGGGATGCTTTCCCGGTGGAGCTCGGCCACAGTCGTGACTTTGCAGCCTTTTAAGAAGTGGTGGTGGTGGTGGTGGTGGTGGAGGGAGACAGCTTCTGCTGGCCCCCACTTAGAGGCTGTGCTTTCTTTGCCACTGGCATAGCGCGGCGTGGCCGGGCCTTCCTGGGAATATGTATTCAGCCAGTGCGTGGGACCACGGCTGGCTCCGTGTAGGTGAAACTATGCTGTCTGAAGGGGTCCTTGTAGACAAGCCCCTGGGTTGTTCATGGACAATTGCCCTTCATTCCATGGGTGTTGCGTGTGGAGGAAAACAGTCGTTATGTGCCCAGGCACTTGAGAGCTTCGTGGCCTGGGTGAAAACTTGTGTCAGATCGATTGGGACTCCAGAGGTGAACTTGGGGCGCCTCCTTTGCGCCTGGGATTTTAGAATTTTACTCAGGGAGAATAGTGGAGGTGGGGAGAACTTTATAGGAAATCCACATTGGCTTTATATCAGGGCTGTCAACATGTGGCCCTCTAGATGTTGTTGGATTGCAGCTCCCATCAGCCCTGGCCAGAGACGGCAGAAACTGCAGTCTTGCGACATCTGGAGGGCCACACGTTGCCCCAACCCGGTTTCATAATTGATGAGACCTACCCTGATGCTGCTGTTTCTATCTCTGCTCCTTTACTGTGACTTTGCAAACACCAGCTATTCTCAACGGATTTATACCCCACCCTTGTTTCTTTAACCTCCAGCTGGAAGGAGAGCTTTGGGGGGGGGGGGTGACTTGAACGCTTGGGCACAACTATGTGGCATTTTGGTTGGTCCCACTAGAGGTATCACCCAACTGTGGCTTTTGGATTCCAGCTACCGGGAGCCTGTATTCGTAAAGCCTTCCGTTAAAAAGGGCAACAAGAGAGTATTTCCCCCACGCAGCAGCACCATTGAAGAGGTGAAGCTGATGAATAGTTTTCTCCTGCCCTCTGGTGGTGTCATTGATACTTGGTAGTAAAGTCAGCCTCCCCTAACGTGGTGCGTAAGTTGTAGATGCAGAGAATATTTTCCTTCATGAGGAAGTTAAGAGTAGAGGAAAGAGGGACAAAGCTGACAATGCAAGAAAGTTGCAAGTGAATGGCAGAGTTTTCCTGGAACCGCTTTATTTATTTAATTATTTATTTAATTAATTAATTAATGTCATCCTGCCTTTCCACCAAAACTGGCGCTCAAGGTGGACAACAGTAACAAAATAGAAATTAAAATAGACTCTTGATTACAACATAACGAACAAATCAGTTAAAAACACAGCAATAAAAGAAGAAGAAAATCCCCTTCACCAGCAAATCGGCTTACATGCCACAGGCCCACCTGAATAGTAGCATCTTTGCCTGCCGATAGGAGGAGGGGACTGAACGAGCCTCCCTTGACAGGGAATTCCATAGCCGGGGAGCGGAAGGCCATTCAAGGATCATGGGCCCCCACCCCATGGGCCCACCCCATCTCCCCCACCCCCAACATTTAGTGGTTTCCCAGCTTTTGTGCATCTTCCCCCCCCCCCCCCCAATTCTAAAAGGTCGAAATGCCTCTGAAGGCTGAGTGACTTTCAGCAAAAATAGGCTGGTAGTTCTGGTGATTGGGGCCCCTTTTGCCCTGCCCACCACTGGAATCCAGCCACCAGAGCTCTAAAACCACCAACACAAACAGTCAATCAAAAAGCGAATAAAGTTCTTGCCTAAGCCCCAAAGCCTGCACAAATAAATACGTCTTTGGCTGGTGCCGAAATGCCAACAGCGTGAGGAACAGTCAAACCTCTATCACGGGTGGGCAACTGCAGGTGGTCTCAGGCATTTTGGCCTTGCCCCCCCCAACCCAGCCCACCTCCGTGCCCAGAAATTTGCAAGCTAATTAAAAAAACTTACTTGATCACATATTTTAAAATTAACAATAAACACTTGGCCAATACATGTGTACATACCTTTCAATAACAAATCAGATCAGCAAAAACAATGAATCCAGATGAACAGTATCTCTAAATTTATTGTTCCAGAACAAAAGGCACTCCATTTTTCAATACATTTATTCTCAAACATTTGTTCTTCTGTAACCCTTATTAATTTTATTATCTTGAGCAAATTTGGGGATTGTTTGCACAACTTTCCTATTCAGTTGCTGTTCGCTTTGCGTAATTTTCTCGTTCGTGCAAAGCAAACAGCCATCAGAAAGATGAGCGCGAATCAAGGAGAGACAAGCAGCGAGATGTCCAGAGACTCTTGATGAGCTCAAACACCACTTGTTCCCCCAGCCTTGCCTTCAAGTACCATTAGCCCCAGCCAGTATGGCCAATGGTAAGGAATCCTGGGAGTTGCAGCCCAACATATCTAGACTGTACCACGTTGGAGGAGACTATTTTAGGGCTTTATATATGAATACTAACATCCTGAATCAGGACCAGTAGCTCACTGACAGCCAGTGCAGAGATTTCAAAACTGGTGTGAGATGCTCACAATTTTGCTGGACCTGCCAACATATTGGCAGCAGCATTCTGTACCAGCTGCATCTTCCAGACCATCTTCAGGGGAAGACCCACAGAGGTAGCATTGCAATCATCCAGTTGGGAAGTTATCAGAGTATTTATTTATTTATTTATTACATTTGTATACCGCCCCATAGCCGAAGCTCTCTGGGCGGTTTACATAGGATTAAAAACAATATACAAAAATTAAAACAGCAAAAACATACAACATACACACAATCTGTACATTTAAAAACCACTTCAACACTTCAAAAAACTACAAAAACAAAACAAACCCAGGCTCCTCAGATATTGCCAAATGCCTGAGAGAAGAGGAAAGTCTTGACCTGGCGCCGAAAAGATAACAATGTTGGCGCCAGGCGGGCCTCGTCGGGGAGATCGTTCCACAATTGGGGGGCCACCACAGACAAGGCCCTCTCTCTTGTTGCCGACCTCCAAGCTTCCCTCGGAGGAGGCACTTGGAGGAGGGCCTTAGATGTTGAACGTAATGTTCGGGTAGGTTCATGTCGGGAAAGGCGTTCCATCAGGTACGTGTAAGGCTTTATAGGTTAAAACCAGCACCTTGAATCGGGCTTGGAAACATACAGGCAGCCAATGCAAGTGGGCCAGAGTAGGTCTTCTATGTTCGAACCTACTGGTTCCGGTTATCAATCTGGCCGCTGCATTTTGCACAAGCTGCAGCTTCCGAACCACCTTCAAAGGCAGCCCCACGTAGAGTGCATTGCAGTAATCTAACTTGGAGGTTACCAGAGCATGGACAACTGAAGCCAGGTTATCCCTGTCCAGATAGGGACGTAGCTGGGCCACCAACCGAAGTTGGTAGAAGGCACTCCGTGCCACTGAGGCCACCTGCGCCTCAAGTGACAAAGATGGTTCTAGGAGAACCCCCAAGCTACGAACCCGCTCCTTCAAGGGGAGTGCAACCCCATCCAGAACAGGTTGAACACCCTCCATCCGGTCAGCAGAACCACCCACTAACAGCGTCTCAGTCTTGTCTGGATTGAGTTTCAGTTTATTAGCCCTCATCCAGTCCATTGTCACACCCAGGCACTGGTTCAGCACATCCACAGCCTCACCTGATGAAGATGAAAAGGAGAAATAGAGCTGCATGTCATCAGCTTACTGATGACAATGCACTCCAAAACTCCGGATGACTGCACTCAACGGTTTCATGTAGATGTTGAACAGCACGGGGGACAAGACTGACCCCTGCAGAACCCCATACTGGAGAATCCACAGGGCCGAGCAATGTTTCCCAAGCACCACCTTCTGGAGCCGACCCCCCAAGTAGGAGCGGAACCACTGCAATGCAGTGCCTCCCACTCCCAACTCAGCCAGTCGTCCCAGAAGAATACCATGGTCGATGGTATCGAAAGCCGCTGAGAGATCAAGGAGAATCAACAGAGTCACACTCTCCCTGTCTTTCTCCCGACATAGGTCATCATACAGGGCGACCAAGGCTGTTTCCGTACCAAAACCAGGCCTGAAACCCGACTGAAATGGATCCAGATAATCGGTCTCATCCAAGAGTGCCTGGAGCTGGCTCGCAACCACCCGCTCCAGGACCTTGCCCAGGAATGGAACATTTGCTACTGGCCTGTAGTTATTAAGATTTTCAGGGTCCAGGGAAGATTTCTTTAGGAGTGGTCTCACTGCTGCCTCTTTCAGGAGGCCTGGGACCACTCCCTCTTTCAAAGAGGCATTAATCACTTCCCTGGCCCAGCCAGTTGTTCCATCTCTGCTAGCTTTTATTAGCCAAGAGGGGCAAGGATCCAATATGGAAGTGGTTGCACGAACCTGTCCAGGCACCTTGTCAACGTCCTCGAGCTGCACCAACTGAAACTCATCCAAGAAAGCAGGACAAGCCTGTGCTCTGGATACCTCACTAGATTCACCTGCTATAACGTCCTGATGGATGCCAGAGATTTTATTCTGGAAGTGCCCAGCAAATGTATTACAGCGGGCCTCAGATGGTTCTACCATGTCCTTGGGGCCGGCATGTAAAAGCCCCCGGACAACTCTGAAAAGCTCCGCTGGGCGGCAGGTTGATGATTGAATAGTGTCAGCAAAGTATTGTTTTTTTACTGCCCCTGAATGCAGCTTACCATAAGCACTTACCAGTGTTTGATTGCATCCATCAGGAGTTCGTCTCCATCTGCCCTCAAGCCATCTTCTGTTTTGTTTCATCACTCTCAACTCCGGGGTATACCACGGAGCCGTATGAGCTCTACACAGGAGAGGGCGCTCAGGAGCAATCGTGTCAACTGCCTGGGTCATTTCTGCATTCCACAGATCAACCAGGGTTTCGACAGGAGAGCCAGCCCTATCAGCCGGAAAACTCCCCAGAGCCCTCTGGAAACCATCTGGATCCATTAGCCTCCGGGGGCGGACCATCTTAATGGGTCCGCCACCCTTGCAGAGGGGGAAAGCCGCTGTAAGTCTAAACCTCAGCAGGTGGTGATCTGACCATGACAGAGGGGTTGATCAGATCCCCATCTCCATGTCCAGTTGAAAAAACCCGGTCTAGAGTGTGCCCTGCTACATGCGTTGGGCCGATGGCATGTTGGGACAGTCCCATGGTTGTCATGGAGACCATGAAATCCTGAGCTGCCCCAGATAAAGTGCCCTCGGCATGAATGTTGACATCCCCCAGAACCAAGAGTCTGGGGGACCTCAACAGTACACCAGAGACCACCTCTGTCAGCTCAGCTAGGGAGTCTGTTGAGCAGCGGGGTGGGCAGTACACCAACAGAATCCCTAATCTGTCCCGTTGGCCCAACACAAGGTGCAAACACTCCAGACCAGTAGTCACATGGACAGGGAGCCTGCAGAGGGGGATGGAATTCCTATAGACCACAGCAACCCCCCCTCCCCGGCCCTCAAGTCTACCCTGATGCTGAACCAAGTACCCCAGTGGGCATAACTGGGAGAGACTAACTCCTCCCTGCTCTCCCACCCAGGTCTCGGTTATACATGCCAGATCAGCTGCCTCATCCACAATTAAGTCGTGGATGAGGGAGATCTTATTATGCACTGATCTGGCATTTAAAAGCAGCACCCGGAGGCCTGAGGGCTGGCTGATAAGACAACCAACAAGGCTGTGGGTGTGAGGGGGACCGGAACAAGGCACAGCCATTAACTGTCTGGGCCTTGTTCCCTTACCTGGCAAGTCCTCCTCACAATGCCATATCTCCCTCTACCCATCACTACCCTGATTGTGCTCCCCTCAGATCCCCCCACCTGGCCCTGTATCTTCCCTCCCAGGCACATAGCTCAAGCCTGGGGAAAGGGGGGGGGGGAAACAACAACAACAAAAAACACCCAAAGACAAAAACAAAAAGCCAGCAGGCACACTCCTCTCCTCCCCTGGCAGCAGGCCTCCCTCTCCTGCAGGTTGATGGCTTTTTTCAGTATGGACTACTGTTGCCATGCTATCCCAGTTCAGGAACAGCCATGGCTGGCGATAAACACTCCTCGCCATTGAGGCCATCTAAGCCTCCAGTGACAGTTTTGAATTGGAGAGTACTCCATTCAGGGGCTACCTCATCCAAGATAGCAGTCTACCTAATTCATAGAGCCAGGAACCACCTACACTCTCTTAACAGGATTTAACTGTAGTTTATTTACCCTTCTCCAATATGGCGCCTTCATGGCTGAATTGATCTCCAGTTGCCTGTCAGGATAGTCTAGGCTTCAAAGTCTCCCTGGCTGTGTGTTTCTGTTCTCTTGCATGCAACAGGGAAAACCAGGAACTGGCTTGTTGACAGAATAACACCACTGAAGTAGAAGTGGGGAGAAGGGATCTGGCTCTTCTGTGTGTTTGCTACTATTGCAGGTGAACCCTTTTAAATTTGAGAAGAAGCTGAGAGCATGTGTGCATTCATGGAATTGGCTGTAATATCCCAGAATATTTCATTTATGGGTGTGCAGTAGGGATGAGTGGACTAGCAATATCCGATGTTCTTCTTGTCTTGTTTATGATCTTTGTTTGATTTGTGTGAACGGGAAAATTGTGCAAACCGAACACAACCAAATAGGTTGTGTTCGATTTGCACACTCGAACACACACAACCCGTTTTTTTGTTGATAAAATTTGTGCATTTTTTGACCGTGACTCCGTGCTGGACAATTTGTGGACATTTTCTGAGAATGCCTCCTCCTGCTCACATCTGCATTGGGGGTTGCAAATGGGGCTTGTTTGGCTGTTTTGCGAGCACAAACAAAATCCTCGTACATCCCTAGCGTGCAGCGTTCCTTCGTCTGTCATCAAGCTCCGGGCTGCTTTTGTGACAACTTCTTAGGCCTCATCTACAAGAATTCGCCTGCACGCCTGGTTAGGCGATTATGCGCATATTCGCAGAAGCGCATTTACGCCTAATACCTCTGTACGAGAGGCGGCGAAGCGCATTACTGGACGACCGAAACACGATTTAAACTATTGACATGCGGAGAATCGCTTGTTCACATAGTCAAAATGCGCTTTAACGGCCAGAGCAAAATAAAACTCGCTATTTAACGCGCATTCGATAATGTGCATAATCGGAGAGAAAACGCGCCTCTACGCCCGATTTGCGCTCCGTTCTTGTAGAGGTAAATTTTTTAATGCGTCTTGAAAGAGCTTTAAATGCCTCTTGTAGAGGCATCCATAGTTGAGGATGCTCTGTACATATCGTGAGTTGCTGCTGACCAGACAAGACGGACTGTTTGTTGCCAGGAGAGCTGTGCCCTGCCTCCTTCCGTGGCTGCCTGCTGGGTGACCCATGGGCGATGGATGCCTCCGCAGCCCTCACTTTCCACCTCCCTGAACTAACATATATTTATTCTGCTTGAGGTTAACAGCACAATCCTAAATCTCTCTCCTCAGGAATACATTCCATTGAGTACAGTGGGGTTTGCTCCCAAGTAAATGGGTACAGGATTGGAGCCTTAGCATGAGAATTCAGGAAGATGCACCCTAGACACTTTTGTCTTCTCTTTTTCTTTCTAGGGTTCTGCTTTAGTCTGTCAAGACACACCCTCATAAAAGCAAAGTAGCAAACAAAAACAGAACGTCCATGACTGATAGGGTAAAGCTAGCTTTGATCATTACTGGGCTGGGGGGAAATCCAATTCAGTTTTTTTAAAGCATTGGTTTTTATCCACCCTGCTATCTTTTCTTTCTGTCTTAACTAACTCCTCTGCCTTGCTTGACCCAGGACTTACCACCACATGAGCGCAGATACACAACAATCCCATCTAGCCTGTGATTTTGCACATGTGTCTTTAGTCAGAGAAACTGAAAGCCCGGCGCTTTCAAGAAGCAGGAGCTGCGAGTTAAGACTGCACAGAGCCAATTTCATGAGATGAAATGCTGAAATAAATGTTTTGTTTTTTTAAAATGAAACGCACCCATTTGTTTTTGTCCAGCCCCTTCCTCTCGTGCCCCCTCCCCAGCCACCCCCCAATACCCATTCTGGGCCGTGGGCAATTTCTGCCTCTTCCCAGCTCAGCTCTCATGTCTGGCTGTTGCTTCACTGAGCCACTTCTCTCTGTCTGGCAGCACCGGCAGCTCCTGAAGGACAGTTTCATGGTGGAGCTGGTGGAAGGAGCCCGCAAACTGCGCCACGTCTTCCTCTTCACCGACCTGTTCCTGTGCGCCAAGCTCAAGAAGCAGCTTGGAGGGTGAGGCTCTCCTGGGGCGGGGTAGGGGCTCAATGTGGGGGGGAGGGCTCTTGGCACTTGGACGTGGGGAAGAGAACGTGTAGGGAAACATTGGCCAACTGGTGGAGGCAGGCATGCCGTGCCTTCCCCAGCAGCTTGCAAGTGGTTGGACTCAGCTCTTGTTCTTCCCTGCATCAGACGTGGAATGTGAGGAGGAAGAATAGAGGACCTCTGACCATGTGCAGGGTGCCACATCGTCACCTCTGAGAAGCTGCACTCAACCAGATTGGGGTGGGAGTGGCAGAAGGCTTCTAGTGAATAGGTCTGAGTCCTGGCTCCTCCGAGATGGATTGCTCTTGCGTGCTACATGTGGACTTGTCCTTGGGACCTCTTCCTGGGAGGCTGCCAGCTGCAGCCCCCTCTCCCACCCCAAAAGAACAGAAGGGCAAAGCTCACTAACGCTGTGCCTTCCCTGCCCATCCCTTGCAGGAAGATCCAGCAGTATGACTGCAAATGGTACATTCCACTCCCGGACCTCAGCTTCCAGATGGTGGACGATTCGGAGGCTGTGCCCAACATCTCCTTTGTGCCGGACGAGGAGCTGGATGCCATGAAGATTAAGATTTCTCAGCTCAAGAGCGACATCCAGCGAGAAAAAGTAAAGCCGCAGAAGAAGACGCTGATGATGAATAGTACCACTAATACTTAGCATTCGTATGGCTATGTGGGGTTTTCAAGGACCCATGTTCCAGCAGCCCGGTTGACAGGCAGTCACTTGCCTCCTCAGTGTGTGGCTGAGCAGAAATCTGGACCGGGGACTTTAGTTTCTTAGTTGCCACCCAATGAATTGCTCAGGGTGGATTTGTCAGCTAAGAGCAGAGCCAGCTGGAGTGACGAGCCTTCTGCATGTTCCTGAACCCACAAAGGCAATTTGGTGTGGGGTGCTTCCCTACAACTCCATGTGGGCAACACTGGGCATATGCCATGGAAACCCCAAACTCAAAATTAGTGATGGGTCGGTTTGGACATCTAGCCACTGCCGTGAGACCTCGCAGTTTGCTTGCCCATCCCCTTCTCACTTCCTGCCTGGGCGATAGTGATAGCCACAACAGCAGCAGTGAGCAAGGAGGTTTCGCTGGAGGCCTCCTTCACTGGGACTCGCTTGAATGCTGCTATGGAAGCAACTCTGCTGCCAGTGGGCCTGAGAAGTGGGTTTTCCCAGAGTCTCCACGCGTGGTTCTATGGCTGTCCAGGAACCCTGGGATGATCATTCCCAGGCCAGGTGGCAGGAGAGCTCTGGCTTAAGGGTACAGTTGAGTGGTGGGGATTCCTGGGCAGAGCCACCCACACCTACATCCATCGAATTGTAAAAGGGGGCAGGATGTGATCACCTCTTGGGTTTTTCTCTTTCTCAGAGGGCCAATAAGGGCAGCAAGAATATGGAGAGGTTGAAAAAGAAGCTTTCGGAGCAGGAATCCTTACTTCTGCTGATGTCTCCCAACATGGCGTTCCGAGTGCATAATCGCAACGGCAAGGTGAGAGGCCCAGTGGATTTCTAAGCTCGATGGTGAAGAAAGTTGGTTGAAGGGGGCTTATTTGTGATTCCACCCCAGGTGGCTCAGTCATCAGGCCTTCTCTGGTTAGGTTTACATGTGATATGGTTTGAAATTGAGTTCAACAGCAGCCCACTGACCCCAGGAAGAAATGTGAATTGGACATACTTCTGTGACTGTCTTTCCTCCCAAAAGTTTAAGAAGTGGGTGTCCTCTTAACCTTGAGGAGGGCAAGAATACTAAGGAGAGACCGAGGCAAATACTGTGTCTTGGAAGCTTTAACCATTGCTTCCATTGCGCCTTGAGTATATAACATCGTATATAACCATTGTATATAACCGTTGCGCCTTGAGTATATAACATTCTTGGGATAACTGGGGTATATAACATCCAGTTATCCGAAGGCTGTATTGGTGGACTTCCAGACTCAAGATGCTGCTGCATTTTACCTATAAAGCCTCTGTTTCTACAAGCCTTCTACCAGATGAGGCTGCTCTCTTGAACGCAGCATAGCACTTTAAAAAGAACTCAGCATGATGGGGCTCATTCCTGCAGAAATTACTTTGCTTTATCCTGCCTTGGGATAACTGGAAGTACAAAACTTCTGAAGTATGCAGTTATATAGGCTATTTTTTATGAACCACCCAGAGAGCTTCAGTTATTGGGTGGAATGGAAATGCAATAAATAAAAAATAAATAAAAACGTGCAGGAGATTTTTCTATGTGCAAATGTTAATGAGGAATCTGAGAAGCCACTTCAAGCTTCTGACATATTACACTTCATATTTTGGTCCTCTGCATAGTCTCAGTTGGCCGATCCTACATCTCAAAGACCCCCTCTACAAGAATTCAGTTTGACGCCTGGTTCTCCGATTATGCGTATCTTCTCGGAAGCGCTTTAAGGCAAAAGACTGTACGCGGGAGGTAATTGAGCGCACAACTGGTGGCCTTACCGGTTGTTTGAAATGTGCTTTAGAAGTAGTTAATGCGGAGAATCGCTTGTTCATATAGTCAAAATGCGCTTTAACGGCCACAGCAAAATAAAACTCGCTATTTAACGCGCATTCGATAATGCGCATAATCGGACAGATAACGCACCTCAACTCCCGATTTGCGCTCCGCTCATGTAGAGGTAAAAAATTTAATGAGACTTGAAAGAGCTTTAAACCTCTCGTGTAGAGGCAGCCATAGTCTTTTCCACAACAGTTTTTACAAAGTACTGTACATTCCACCTGTAATTTTGTGGTGTGTACCTTGTTCATTTTGCGGGCACACTGGATGGTGTTCAGTTATATTTCCAGTGCAAAACTCAAGTCAGTTGTGACTGGCTAGAGTTCTCTATCCACCCTTTCCTATCCCTGGCTGTAAGAACAGGGCTACAAAGAGCTTTGTGAGTGAGGAGGCACTGTGAAATGGACACGTGGCAGCTAGTATTCTGCTCAGCGTTTTCTGATGGAGGCAACCATAACCTAAAACTCTGTGCAATGGTTATTTTATAACCATTATACCCCAAACACTTCAGGCTGTGTGCCTTCAGATCTCTCCCCATACAAAGGTATTTTGCAAGATCTCTCTCTCTCTCTCTCTCTCTCTCTCTCTCTCTCTCTCTCTCAATTTTTCATTGCTGACCTTCTTGTGATCCAGACAGAGATACTGAAGTAATTAAAATTTCAGATTTGCCTGAATGTTGCCAGTTTAGTCTTAGCAAACACAGCAATAAATATTTCATGTTGATTCTTGCATGGCTTGAATAGCATGGGTTTTTTTCTTGCAGATGCATGTCTGATTGTATCGAAATACTTCTTTTTTTTTTTAGCATGCTATGGAAGCAGGATTGGGAAACTAGTATGATTGGTAGTGATGGGTTTACCTCTAGAATGGGTCCTCTGAAGAAAGAAATCCGAGTCAACGACACCCAAGGACTTCTGAAAAACAGTGGCCAAGTGCTGCTTGTTTTCCTCTAAGGGACCAATTTCTGACGTGGAACAATAGAAATGCATAGATCTGGGCAACCATGGAATTCCTGTTTAGTTTAGCTTTGCAGCTGCTTCAGTTCGGCGCTGCTTTTGTACATCAAGACCTTCTAGTCTTCCTTTGTTGGGAGAATCTGCTTGAGCCAAAACTTGCAGAGGTATTGTAAGGCTCTGGGCATTACTTTGTTGTGTCCAGGAAAATGTTGTTGCATTTTAAAAAATGTATACGTATATGTTGGCTATATCATGACTTTTAAATGGTCCTTTTTAAATTAACACTATAGATTGTTTTTGTACATCACCATGACTTGCTAGATAAAATGGTATAAGTTAAATGAAAGTTCCCTCTCTCTCCCACTGTCTCTCCTGGTCACTCAGAGCTACACATTCCTCATCTCATCCGATTATGAACGGGCAGAATGGCGAGAGATCATCCGGGAGCAGCAGAAGAAATGTACGTACCCCTCGCTCATGGCTCCTGGGCCAATTTATTTTATTTCATTTATTTATTTATTGCATTTCTATACCTCCCAATAGCCAAAGCTCTCTGGGCGGGTCACAAAAATTAAAAACATGAAGACAATTCAAAGTATAAAACAAACAACAGCATAAAAACACAGTATAAAAGTACAATATAAGAATAAAACCAAGCATAATCTTTTTATAATATTCTCTTATAAGCAGCCTCGGAACTTATAACTAGGAACTGGGGTAAATATATCTAATCAATAATACATTATTTTCTCAATTAACATCGAAGAGATGTTAGCCTTTTTTCATACAGGCCAAGAACAACGTCTTTATCCAAATACTTTCCAATGCCACAGAATAGACCTGGCCATCATGATAAATTATAAAGGGACTAGAATGATCAATTCTTCTGCGTGTGTAGCGACACATAGGGCATGTTTAGTCTTAGTGGATGGCTGAATATCCCTGTATGTGTGAAGGCTGCTCTCAGCTATGGTCCATGCCAGAAAGAGGTGTGTCTGCTTGAATCAGCACCTTCCCCATCCCTGAGATGCAGGTGGCATCATCTAAGGATTCTGTGCAGTGGCTGATGGACGAGGCAAACCAGGCAAGACAGTGCAGATCCATGATCAGATCTCCCGGGTCCTGCCGTCAGGGAATGTGTTGAGAGGAGTCGTCACTTGTGTTTTCTCCCCTGTGAGAAAAGGCTTCTCCATATGGACCGTTGTTTGGGCAGACCTGGCCAACCACACCAAGCAGGCGCCACAGCATTCTATTCCCACTGTCCTTCCTGAGGAGCCCATGTGGAGATCTCTGCGGCAGTCATTTCCGAGCAGAGAGGCGGCAAGGGTTCCTGACCCACACCTTCCCTCTCGGCTCTTTCTTTCTCCAAGTTTGCAGAAGTACAAAGACTGCCTCTGCCACAGCTTGGAAAAGCCATGATTCTCCTCTGAATTGCAGGCTTCAAAAGCTTCTCCCTGACATCGGTGGAGCTCCAGATGCTGACCAATTCCTGTGTGAAACTCCAGACTGTGCATCACATCCCCCTCACAATCAACAAAGAAGGTAAGACGTTAGGACCAGACAATCTGGTCTACCATTGCCCTTAGGTTCAGTGTACTGCCTCTGACAGTGGACAGCACTTGGAGTGTGAGTTTCCATCTGGCCATTGATGTCCGATCGGCACTCTTGCCAGGCATTGGGTCTTCCAAGCACAAAGATATTTCTAGGCACTGGGCTCTCAATACCCCCATTGTTTCTGCTTAAAGAGGAATGGTTCATTGCACTGCCATCTTCCCTACTGAACAAGAGTAGGAATGCAGTTTTGGTGTGTCAGAGATGTAGTCTTGGTGCTTTGGAGGAAGTGCAAAGTCTCCCCAGGTAAGACTGCTGTTGGAGATTCTGCCTCAAGGGTTTTATTCTCAACCTGGAGAATGTACTGAGCTTGCCTTACGCAGTGTAACAAGTTGGGGGCCCAGTGGCAGGGAGGGGGGCAAGCCGGAAATTCCCTCTCCCAGTGTGGTGAGACTTGTGGCTCTAGACTCTAGGCGTGTGTCTTCCCCGCTCCCCTAGCCCTGAACCTCTGTGGTCTTGTACAACGGCCCTAGAGGGAGGCCAGAGGCTGCTGGGCTTTGGTACTAGCTGGGTAGGGAGCTGCTCATCGCACCCCAAAGTTGAGCACTGCAGTGCAGGCTAGTACAGGCTGGGGTGGCGAAATATTTGCCCCCTTCTCTCTGCTGTCTGTGGAAGAGAAATTTGTGGGGGACTTCAGACATTGCCAGGCTTGAGGGGGGCTGGGCAAAGTCCCTTCAGGGGAGGAGGCCGCTATCCTGGGCAGCCCCTTCCTTTGCTTTTAAGCTTTTGTTGAACAGCAGGACCACGCTGCTCCCTCCCTCCCTCCCTGCTGCTGCTGCTGCCCCATGGTTCCCCCCCCCACTTTTTTTTTTTAACCATGACAGGGATCGCTAGAGGCTCTTGGGAAGGGCTAGGCTGGGCTCTGCGCCCCTCCCCTGGCTGGCAAAGCACCAAAGGGGGCAACTGCTGCTGCTGCTGCTGCTGCTGGCTGGCAGGTGCACACATCTGACTCTAAGGCTGTAGTCACCCACCCTTAGTGGCAGCCAGGTCAACGAATCAGGTGCCACTTTTTCGGGGGTATGACCAATGAGAGCACCAGAGCTGCAAGGGGATGAGCAAAGGGCTGAGCGGAGCCTGATTTGCTGAATTTGCTGCCAGTCTCACTTTATTTAAAGTAAAATGGTGTGCAGCTGCAGTATTGGCCCTCATTGCACAACCTAGCTCTGCTGCTGCCCAAATGTCCCCAGCTCTTTGTGGTGCCTCTGGGTTGCCCCAGGCTGCAGGGCCTCAGGGCTAGCAGCAGCGGTGTGTTTGGGGGAGGGGGGAATTGGGAGGAAGACCACTCCCAGGGTACTATAAGTTCAGTGACTCAATCAAGCCCGTCTCCGGGCGCTCACACACACACACACACACACTCCGGACTCCCTCAACGCTCTGGGCCTCCTGAAGAGCATTGCGTGTGCTCGGCCCTCATGAGCTAGGCCTTCTTCGTTTGTGCTTGTATGTATGTTTTTGTCTGTGTATATTTTGCGTGCCCGATGAGGCCCCGGCATCTGCAGGAATCACTGTTTGGTTTGTAGGTGGTCCCACTGGAAATACGTGATGTTTCTATCTAATGCACTGGTTATGGAGCTAGGAGATTGCGGTGATAAAAGCCATCATCCAGTGCTCTCCACACAAACGGGACATCCAAAATAAACCTTAGATTCATTTACGCTCTGGATTTTGGCAGTGTTGCTGACAAATTTGTTATATATAGAACTGTAAAGCCCTAATACTATGAGACTAAATCTTTGGAGATCTGATCCCAAACCACAATCAGGCATGTATGAGGTTGTCAAATTTGTGCCTACAAACTTTAAACACACTCCCCCCCCACCCCAGCCCTGCCCATAAAGCTGGAATTTGTGCTATGTTAACAGATTTTGGGAGATTCCATCTGCCTACTACTGAACCCTCAGAGCCAGTCTCACCTTTGTATGTTTTTGAACACAGATGATGAATCACCTGGCCTTTATGGATTCCTGAATGTCATTGTCCATTCAGCCACTGGCTTCAAGCAGAGCTCAAGTGAGTTGTAATTGTATGATAGGTGTGTATGTGTGTGTGTGAGAGCGAGAGAGCGAGAGAGAGAGAGAGCGCAAAGGGCTGGAATAACCATCATGTCAAGTATGACATAGGGTCCTGGTTAGCAACTATATGTACTCCAAATGAAAGTCCCTCCCCCTTCTTCAAGCAGAACTCTGGTTGCCCGCAGAGGGGCACTGGTGTTGCTGCCTTAGCCTGGCCTTCTTTATGACAAGGGAAAGAGACCAGAGCCAGCGACAACCACCTAAGCCCTGGCATCATCTGCCCACAATGCCTGGTCCCAATTCAAAATGCAAGTCACCCCTGCGAAGACGGCCAGTCTGTGTCCTGCCACTGCCCAGAGCGTCCACGAGAGATGCTGTTGACCCTAACTGAGCTGTGGTTTCTTTGTCCTCCTGCTCCTAGACCTGTACTGCACCTTAGAAGTGGATTCCTTTGGGTACTTTGTAAACAAGGCAAAAACTAGAGTTTATCGAGACACAGCAGAGCCCAACTGGAATGAGGTAAGCTGCAACAGTGTTTCCTCTATGCACAAGTTGCAAACAGGGTCTTCCGGAAGTATTTCTGCAAATGTAAAATGTCTTCTCCTGGCCTGGGGTTTTCTTGATTTCTGTAGAAGGTTCTGGCCTCCTCCTCCTCCTCCTCCTCCTCCTCCTCCTCCTAATAGAGTGGAGTCTTCAACAGCAGATGGATTTCACCTTGCCAGAGCAGTCTATGCAGTGGTGCTTGCAACAAGCCATCCCATCTGAAAAGTTGTCAGAACCAAATCCAGCGGCCCGATTTTCGGGTCAGCACGGCACTATTCTTGTGGCTCTCCCATTCTTGTCTAGGAGGCTTACCCAGGAGACCTTTCCGGTGGATTGTGCCCTTTGCTAATTGCATGGGTTGGGGATAAGAGCATTCGCTTTTGGATTTCCCACCAATAGACACCAGAATCTCTTGATCTAAAGCTCTCTCTTTGAAAGTTCAATCAGAGTTCATAGTGAGCCCCAGAAACAAAACTACTTCTTGCAAAAACTGAAGGCTAAATGCTGTGGCTTGCTTGCTCAGGCTGCATCCCCAGGACCTGCAGATCTAAGCAGCAAGGTCTGCAAAGAGCGCTTCCTCTGTGTGTGACTCCTGCAGGCTTCAGCGTTCTGTTACAAACCTATGGTAGACCTATTGCGGATAGTTTAGCTCAAGAACATTTTGCCTTGCAAGCCATTTTTTCTTGGTAGAAGGGTACGAATCAAATCAAATCAACTGAATGCATAAATGTATGTTGAAGCTGCAGTATCTTTGCTGGTGAATGTAATACCTCCCTCTGGCAGGGGCAAGGTGTGTGTCCTGCCAGGGAAGGGCACAGCCCACCGCTTGGGTAGCACTCCCACGGAGGCTGGAGATAGGAAGCTCTTTGGTTAGGTACAAGCACGGTTTCCATAAGGCAGAAGAGCTTCGTCTGCATTCCTCCGTTACCTCTGCTGCTGTTTTCCTTCTGCAGGAATTTGAGATAGAACTGGAGGGCTCACAGACCCTGCGGATCTTGTGCTATGAGAAGTGCTACAACAAAACCAAGCTCACCAAAGAAGATGGAGAGACCACAGACCGCATTATGGGCAAAGGCCAAATCCAGGTGGGCTTTTGCCATCCGTTCTCTAACAAAGGCAAGCTGGAAGTGTGTTTGATTAGCGCACAGGCGGAGAACTGGCCAGCCTTTTTGCCAGGTCCGGCCCATGGGAAATCTACATCTGGCCCCCAGCGTGCCCCCCCTCCCAGCAATTGAGCTTTTTTTAAAGCCTCCATTAGTGCCAATAGACGTTTTTAAAAATATTTTTAAAAGTTTTTAAAAAGGGAGGGGGGCAATTTTCAGGGGACCGTGGTTAACCTTTTCTTCGTTGTGCACCGCAGCTCCCCCAACAGTCTCCCCATGTAGTAATTCATATTTTTAAAAAGCTTCCGTTGGCACCAATGGAGGGTTTTTGAAAAAGCACAAGTGCTGCATGAGAGAAGGGGTTGTTATGGGTGGGGTAGATGGAGGGGGGGAAGTTATCCTCCCTTTCCATGTGCTGTGACACCCCCTGAAAATCACCCCCCGGGATTGTAAGACTTTGAAAAAAACTCCCACTGGTGCGAATAATAGTGCTGTTATTGTTACACTAAGGAAGGGCTGGGGAGGGGGGGAGGCAGCTGTGGAAGGAAGGGGAGAAAGCGGGAGGGAGAACAGAAGTGTGTATGGGAGGGAGGTGGGAGGGAGGGAGAGGAGGATCCAGCCCCTCCCACTGCTGGTGTGGGGCTCCCAATGTTTTTCACCTGAGGGAATGCTCCTCTTGGCATTCCCACCTCCGTTCTAGAGCAGGGGTGGGGAACCTCCCACCTTCAGGCCAGAGGGAACCCATGGAGGTTCCCCGTCTGGCCACCAGCTGCTTTTCCAGGTTCCACCCTCCCACTTCTCTTGGCAGGGAAAAGGCGCAGGCCCTGTGGAGAAAGTTGCTGATTGACGCAGTCTTGCTTACGTTTGAAGCTTGTCCTGCTTACTTTTGAGTAAGCATGACATCAGGAAGGATGACATCATGGCTGTGAGCACTCTGCCTCCGGCCACGCCCACTTTCCCCTTGGGCTCCACCCACAGATGGAGTGCAGCCCCCAAGAGCTTTCTGATTGGAATTTGGCCCTCAGACTGAACAAGGTTTTCTACCCTGGTTCAGCGCTTCTGACTTTCGCAAGAAATGTGCCCTTCTACGCATTCTCAAGTGACCTCTGCTGTCTGTGAGATATCTTGTGGCAGTCCATGTTGGTGGGGAGAGTTGTTCACCTCAACTAATAAGGATTGAGGGAGAATTTAATTGATACCAATCTTACAGTTTCTGGGTTAGTCTGTGAACTGGAACACTGCTATCCTTCAGTTATTCACACGTCTTCAAGTTTGCAGTTCTCTAAACAAAAAATTGTACAAAATGTGTATATTAGGAGAAATGCACCTCAAAATGCATTTATTAGTGAAATAAAAAGGCAGTGTGGTGTACTGGGAGTCGGGAGATCCGGGTTCTAGTCCTCACTCGGCCATGAAACCCCACTCAGTGACTTTGGGCCAGTCACAGAGAAATGTATATTAAGAGAAATGTATGCAAAAATGCTTAGGAATTTCTGCACTAACTTTTTTAAAAAAACAACAACTGGCAAGCTGATGTGGAAACAGGATGGAATGAACTGAAGATTGGAAAAATGGGAAACTGGGAGAAACCAAAATGCACAGATCTGCTCCTCGCTGGGGTGCTTCATCAGCCTTTGTTATTGCCTCTAATTTCCATTTGGTGGTGGTGGTGGTGGTGGTGGTGGTGAGAGTGCACTCTGCCACACCAGAACACACCCACAGGGGAAGGCTGGTTTTATTTCTTTGGAACTGCTGGGAATTGAGAAGGTGTCAGCAGTCAGGTTTCCCCTCCCTCCCTCTGCCAGAGCTAAGAAGGAATTACTCTGCCGTAACCGGCCAGTTATGTGCTGTTAATCCTTGTATTTTTATACTTAATATTGCATGATTGGCAGTAGATTGCAAAACTCTTTGTGAAGGGGGCAGAGGGGCTTGGTGGCTGAACTGAGCAGGGTGAGCCGGCTCTCCCTCTGTTTCATGAAGCAGGATGAATAGGGAGGAAAGCCATCCGCTGAGTCCACGTATGCAAAAGCACGGAAGGCAGAGGCGTAATGTTTCCTGTTCTGATTTCTTTGGAAGATGAGGGCCTCTTTTCTTTGGTGAGAAACAATGGTTTTGGTTTTCCCCCAGAGACAGATGGTTCCACAGCATTTAAACCTCAGGATTTGTGGGGGTGCAGGGAGGGGTTCCTCAGAATGAAACATTTTAGACGTGTTCCTGTTTTCCATTCACACTAAAAATTCCAACAACTCATCACTGCTCTACGTTTGTATATCACTTTCCTAGCATTTGATGCCTTTGCAAACTGGAATTGGAATTGATGTGTTTCTCTTTTAGTTGGCACCAATGGGAGGTTTTTCCCATCTCCAGTTGCAGCATAGAATGGTGGTTGGGAGTGTGACTGGGGAGGGAAAGGGGGCACTGGAAGTAACCTCTACCATCAGGCTAGGATTACAATTTTTTAAAAAATGCTTTGCTGGAGCTGAAAATTGTGCAATGAATATAACCCATGGTTGGCCCCCGTCCCCCAGCTTTCAGGTGCTGTAAGTCTGTTGTTTTTGTAGCAAAATGGAGGCCTATTATCTTTCTTGGTTCTCTGTCATTGCAGCTTCAACTGTTGTGATGAAGCGGGAATTTCACCAGGTGCTGCCTGCATACAAATGACACCAGCTGAAATTCCCTTTTCTATACAACTGTTAACGATACAGGAACCCTGTCCTCCTTTCCAACGGTCACCCTAGGAATAGCATTCTCCAAATTTGAGATCATCAGCAATACGCCATCTGCAAATGGTGTCAAATTCTTTATTAATTTGGACAACCTGAATGTTCTTATCACTACAAATGGACTCTGCCAATGCTTCTCTTGCTATAGAAAATAAAAGAGGAGATAATGGGCATCCTTGTTTTGTGCCTCTGTATAATTTGAAAGAAGTGAAATCTATGACATTTGTTCAGGCCACTGCTGTTGATTTTCTATATAAATAAAAGGAAGTGTTTGTAGGTCAAAACAAACCAACTGTGTTTTGACAGCTGTGTAAGTTTGCTCGAAGACTTCTCTGTATCAACCTAAAGGCAATTCCAACCCGTGTGAAGCTAGTTCACTAGGCGCAAACATTACCTGTCTAATGCAAATGGATTCGGATTTGTAACACCTTCAATACTCTGTGAATAGAATTGGCTGTTTGGCCTGTTTTGACATAAATCTTTTGGCCATAATTGCAATCAGTATCTTGGCAATATCTTGATTAGGAAGTGCAATGGGATGGTATGAGTTTACAGAACAACAATCCTTCTCCAATTTAGGGGCAACTACTAGTCTGGATTGTAGCCAGGAATCAAGTATAGATTATCCCTCCAGATTAACATTAAAAACAGCTGTTGCAAATGTGGTGTCAGTGTTTAATTGAAATTCTTATAGAACTCTTTCATAAAGAACAGAAGAAACAGAAAGGGAGGTGAAGTCATACTATATGTCAAAAATACTTATCCCTGCACAGAAATACAAGAGGATGAGCCTGGGAGCCTCATCGAGAGCACGTGGTTTAAAATGAATGAATAGAATTTATTACGGTCGCAAGACCAGCAAAGTAGAGCAGCACTATAAACACAGTCATATTCACAAGGCCAACAAGGTAAGGTGCAATAATATTAAAAAAGTAATAATTAATTAAAAATACAGATAAACAGTAAAAAAAAAATTTAAAATTAATTGAATTGTACATATCCTGCTCATAATAATATAGGATTTAAAACATTAAAAATTAAAACATTAAAACATTATCACAGTCCGATGATATCCCACGCTGGCATGCAATTACAACACACAGAATCTAGCCGCCTTGGGAGTTATTTGACAATTCTGGTCGGCCAGGAGATAATCTGTATAAAACACATCAGATCTGGCTGGTATACATTGTAAGATAGAGATAATAAAATGTACCGAAGATCGCAATAGAAGGAACAATACCGCAGTACATGGCCCACAGTCTCTACCATGTATTTTATTACAATCATAGACCAGCAACATTTGCACATTCAATTTTAGATTTTACCACATTCATATCATTCCTTACCATATAAGTGTCTCATTTTATGCAATTAAAAGTAGGTACATATATCAAATCTGTCTGCCTTGCTATTATTTACCTACTACTTTTCTACGACACGTGATAGCTGCTGCACAAAATCTGGCTACTTTTGATGTAGTTTGAGCAAGGAATAAAAGGAGCATGATAGTCAGACACTACTACCGACCATTCAATCAAGAAGACGAGGATGAAACTTTTGAAAAGAAAATTGCCAGTGTTTCAAGGAAACCCAATGTGGTAGTAATGGGGGACTTCAACTACCCCAATATCTGTTGAGAGACAAATTCTGACAAAAGTGGCACTCCAAGAAATTCCTGACATGTGTGGCTGATAACTTCCTCCTACAGAAAGTGGAGGAAGGAACTAGAGGTTCGGCTATCCTTGACTTGATTCTGACCAACAGAGATGACTTAGTGGCAGTTACAGGAACTCTGGGGAAAAGTGACCACATCATACTTGAGTTCTTGATTTTAAAGGAAGCAAAAGCTGACTGTAGCCATACGCGTACTCTGGATTTTAGGAAAGCCAATTTCAATAAACTCAGAACTATGATAAGTAAGGTCCCATGGCAAGTGACCCTAATGAGAAAAGGAGTCATCCAAGATGGGTGGGAGTTTTTAAAAAAGGAAATTTTAAAGGCACAATTACAAACAATTCCAACAAGGAAAAAAGATAGAAGACAACAGAAGAAACCAATGTAGTTCCACAAAAAGCTTAGAGATGACCTGAAAACAAAAAAGGACACACATGGAAGTGGAAGGAAGGCCAGGCTACAAAAGAAGAGTACAGACAGATAACACAGAAGTGCAGGAATGGCATCAGGAAGGCTAAAGCTGAGAAGGAGCTAGCAAGGAATGCTAAAAACATCAAAAAAGCTTTCTTCAAGTATGTGCATAGTAAAAGACAGAAGAAAGAAATGGTGGTTCAATTATTCAATAAGGATGGCAAATTGATAACAGATGACAAAGAAAAGGCCGAAGTGCTCAATTTCTACTTTGGCTCAGTCTTCTCCCAAACGCGGGTCTGTGACCCCGCATGGCAAAAGTAAAGTACAAGCTGAAGGGGCAGGATTGCAGTTTGAGATTGATAAACAAATGGTCAAGGAACACCTAATTTCTTTGAACGAGTTCAAATCTCCAGGGCTGGAAGAACTGCATCCTATAGTAATAAAGGAGCTGGCAGAAGAACTCTCAGAACCACTGTCTATTATCTTTGCGAAATCATGGAAGACGGGTGAAGTGCTGGACGACTGGAGGAGGGCTAATGTTGTCCCTATCTTCAAAAAGGGCAAGAAGGAGTAACCTGGGAACTACAGACCGGTCAGTCTGACATTATAAAAAAGTCAATCTGTAAACACCTTGAAAATAATGCAGTAATTACTAGAAGCCATCATAGATTTGTCAAGAACAAATCCTGTTAGACTAATCTGATCTCATTTTTTGATCGGGAAACCTCCCTTGTGGACTGTGGGAATGCTATGGATATAGTATATCTGAACTTCAGCAAAGCCTCTGACAAAGTGCCACGTGACATTCTGATTGGCAAGTTAGCTAAAAGTGGGCTAGATCCAAAGTTGGCTACAGAATCGGACTCAAAGAGTGCTTATCAATGCTACCTTTTCACACTGGGGGGAGGTAACGAGTGGGGTACCGCAGGGCTCAGTCCTGGGCCCAGTGCTCTTCAACCTTTTTATTAATGATTTGGATGAGGAGGTGCAGGGAATGCTTATCAGATTTGCAGATAACACAAAATTGGGTGGGATCGCTAATACCCTGGAAGACAGAAACAAACTCCAAAGTGATCTTGATAGGCTGGAGTGCTGAGCTGAAAACAACAGAATGTAATTTAATAGGGATAAACGCCAAGTTCTACACCTTGGAAAAAGAAACCAAATGCACAGTTACAAGGTGGGGGATACTTTGCTCAGTAATACTACAAGCGAGAAGGATCTTGGAATTGTTGTAGATCACAAGTTGAATATGAGCCAACAGTGTGATGTGACTGCAAAAAAAAAAAAAAAGCAAACGCTATTTTGGGCTGCATTAATAGAAGTATAGCTTCCAAATAGGTGAGACGTGATAGCACTCTTCAAGTACTTGAAAGGTTGTCACACACAAGAGGGCCTGGATCTCTTCTCGATCATCCCAGAGTGCAGGTCATGGAATAATGGGCTCAAGTTACAGGAAGCCAGGTTCTGGCTGGACATCAGGAAAAGCTTCCTGACTGTTAGAGCAGTATGACAATGGAACCAATGACCTAGGAAGGTCATGGGCTCTCCCACCCTAGAGGCCTTCAAGAAGCAGCTGGACAGCCATCTGTCAAGGATGCTTTAAGGTAGATTCCTGCATTGAGCAAGAGGTTGGACTCAATAGGCATATAGGCCCCTTCCAACTCTATTATTCTATGAGTTACTCCAGGAGAAGGGCGGCTCCTTGGTGCTGGTCTGAATCCACAGAGGTCGACCTTTCCAAAGGTCATTTATTCCAAAGGTTGTTTATTTCCACGCTGTTTGGTCTTTTATATTCCGCCTTGTTGATCATGTAAATTGATGTTTGGCCAGCTTGGAAAGTTAATCCTAATATTACAGAATATAATTAATCTAAACATGTATTTCCTCTTGACTCTTTGTCATGTGTCAAAACGTTGGCATGCATATGCCAACTTTTTGAGTGAGGAGAAATCTCTTGGAAAAGGGTTTTTGGGGGGAGGGGTGGAATACCTGCTGAGAGAGAGCTCGCAAAGACTAAACTTCAAATTGAATTGGGTGGGGCTTGCCCATCAGTTGTTGGAACTAAATTTAGCCTTGAATTCTTGCTATGTGTATTCTTGGGGGAGGGATATACTTATGTATATGTAGTATCTTGGACAGCATTTCCATTTATTTATATAGATTTTATTTTCATCAGGATTTTTCATAAGTCTCAGAATGACTTATAATGCCAGTTTTAGTTTTGGAGCTGATTCGCTTGTAATGCTAAATTATAGTTTAGCATTTTGAGTTGAACTGCAGTGAGTCTCAGGCATGCATACTCCCCTCCTCCCATTGTTTCCTCCAGCGTGAGCATTTGGAAGCTTTTGCTTCCATGTCATTTGAAACTGACACTGTAGTTAAGCTTACAACAACAGTTGATTCAAATAAGCCAACTTCAAATCATAGGTTATGAAGCTGGCTTATTTGAACAAACCATAGTTAAGCAACATGATAAACAATGGTTAATCTAAAACAGAAGTGGAAGCTTCCATTCTACTCAGGGAGGAGTGGGGAGTGTATGATCCCAAGGCTCACTGAAACTCACCCTCATAATGCTAAAGCATGCGAATTCTCCCAGAGTCTGCACTGTAGGTGAATTTGGTCTGATTTGGTGCTCTGTGAGTTGGGCTTATTGTTAACTCTGTGATAGTGATGTTGTGAAGGGCAATCCCTGAAAGTAGTTTAGGCTTGTTGAGGAAAGGAAACCAGACACATAAAGAAGCAATTTTCTCTTGATTCTGGGAAACCAACAAGCTTGATGAAAAATGCTTTTGAGAAAGAAAACAACAAATATTACAGATGGGTTGTTGCAACTTGGCTGCCCAAACAGGAGTGGGCAGGTCCTTCCGGAAGAATTCTTGTCAAAAAGCTCCTGACAGAGCAAGAGGAACAGGCTTAGAGAGACAACGGTGAGCTTGCAAGTCCCTCACGCAGCATGCATAGAGATGTGGGAGCTGCTGCTGACCCACTTCACCACTCAGCAAGTGTTCAAGTATTTCTGCCACAGCTGTTCCTGCAGGACTTTGCTGGATTCAACTGGGAAATGTACATATACCAGAAGCACCACATTGTGGACCCAGTTCTGTAGCAAAGTGTGACAAGGGAAGGTTGGCTTTACTTCTTCTTTTCCACCCAGTTGTTTGAGCTGTGCACTGTATGTGAAGGTTGAGGACCCACTTCCACTTACAGGCAATGCTGGGGGAGAATTTCAACCAGCGGAGGCAGAGATACCAAGTTCTCACAAAGTACAGATGAGTTGGTGAACCTGTGGTGGTGGTTGTTTTTTTTAAAAAGTCCCTGTACATTGAAATTGTCTCAGCCTGGTGTGAGAATTCTCTATGTATGTATGTATGTATGTATGTGTGTGGGTGGGTGGGTGGGTGAGAGAGAGAGAGCATTGTCACATATAAGCCTCCCTGCTCTGTATCAACCTGCAATCACCTGGTGGCACAGTTCAGAGGCAGGTTTGCCACCTCATCAAAGACAGAGAGGAGATGGCCCAAAATGGATTTGGGGGCAAGCCATCGTGAGGTTGAGGGAGCTCAGCAAACCAGACTCTGCTCAAAGTCATCTGCTAGTTTGTTAGGTGGAAGTATGCACACTGTGCAAAAGATAAATAAATGTTAACTTCAGTGATTAATATCAGTAAGGTATATTTTATATTTAAATGCATTTGCTTAATTTTGCAGAACTTCTATATTGCTTTCGTGGTCCATGTTTTCAAACATCTATATTTCTTCTTTTCCACATGGAAAAGGGAGATAGAGGGAAATCAAAGTGAAAGGGCAGTTAATGAAGTTTTCATTTTAGGAACTCTTGAAGGCTATAAACTTGGCTTCTTGTTTTATAAGGAAAGCTGGTAAGATTCTCCAGATACCCTTAATCCATGCTAATTAGATGTGATTGACTAATTCATGTAATGCAAGGTAGTGATTTAGTTTCTGCAGCTGATGGCTAACCCTCTGGCAATTTTACATTTTTCAGCTGGATCCCCAGGCATTGCAAGATAAAGACTGGCAACGCACAGTCATCTTGATGAATGGAGTAAGTTCCAGTCATTCGGTCCGGCTACCACTGACTGTCTCCTTTCTGGTTTGCTTTTTGTGTTTGTCCTCCTTGTCACCAACAACCAGTTTTCAATGTTTGCTCTTCCTCAGACATGGAACAATATCTGCACACACCTGTAAATGCCCAATGATGATATACATACAGGACAAGCTTCTTGCCAGACCTGTGAACTGCTGGGGAGCCCAGCTTCATAGCTCATAGATTTTGCAGGAGCAATTTGCATGTGTATATATAGCAAAGGGCAGCTTGAACATTCGTTGGCTATCTAGGAACAGCTTGTGTAAGTTCCCTGTGCTTCCCATTCCCCTTTTCCAACATCATGTTGGAACTATTGTCTTTGCATCTTCACCACAAGTTGTCTCTGTGTTAAGAGCCTTCACAGCTGCTGGGCAGGAGAGATGTCAGAGCTATTTTTCTGGCACAATCATGTTGCATTGCAGAGGACCAGGAATGCAGAAGCATGCAGAACATGCACAGCAATAGAACCCCATAGCCACCTTCATAGTCATGCAAACTTATATTCATAGTTTTTTAATGCCTCTTTGTTAGTTATTTACTTATTTCATTTGTACCCTGCCTTTTAACCAAAAATGGCACTCCGGGCACGAATAAAACTTGATAAAACCAGTAAGCAAATATATGAAAACTCAATTAAAAATACAACAACGGAGTAAAAATGGCACCCAGCTCAACAGACCCACTTAAACACCAAAGGCCCGCTTGAGTAAAGCTGTCTTTGCCTGCCGCTGGAAGGACAGCAGAGAAGGAGATACCCTGGCCTCCCTGGGCAGGCAGCCCTCTTTCTTTCACATTGCCACCAAACGTACCTTTGAATGTGGTGTTCTCAAAAGAAGGGCCTCTCCAGGACTGGGTAGGCTCATAGGGCCCCAACCTGATAGGGATTTCTTATAAGTCATCACCATCACTTTGAATAGCAGCTGGTGAAGCTGTTGTAACAAGGGAGACACGTGGTTCCTTTAACTAGCCCTGGTCAACAGTCTGGCTGCAACATTGTGGACAAACTTAAGTTTCTGAACAGTTTTCAAAGGCAGCCCCATGTAGAGTGCATTACAGTAGTCCAAATGGGATGTGTGACTGTGCCCAGATCAGACAGCTCTAGGAATGAGTGCAGTTGGTGCATTCACCCCAGCTGCACAAACACATTCCTGGCCACAATCAAAACCTGAGCATCCTCATTATTGGATTGATTATATAGGTATCTGATCCATCAGGTCCTCTTCATTTAACGAGCTCCAACCTCCACTTTATATCTCACCCTTCCATTTTTAACAAAAATCTGCAAGGCAGCCAATGACATTAAAATCTAATATAACATATAGAATCTTCTTTGGCCCTCAGGTACAACTAATTGCTTATTGTGGTGTTAAATGTCTTAATTTCATCTAATGCAACAGATTCTTTGCTTAGTCAACATCATCATTGTGATTATTACATTTACATCCCGCCCTATATCACTGGGATTTTAGGGTGGCATACAAATAAAACCATACAAACAATATAAAACAATAAATATCCACAGCTAAAAACAAATTAAACCATTAATCAAGCTAAAACCAGTATAGAATTTAAAACAGTAAAAACCAATTAAAACAATTAAAACAGTGTGCAAGCTTGGTGAATTTAGCCATCAAAGGTTTTGTTAAAAAGCCATGTCTTAACTTGATGTCGAAATGAGGCCAGCGCCAGGTCCAGTCAAGCCTCCAAAGGGAGGGCATTCCATGGCCAGGTGCCACAACAGAGAAAGCCCTCTCCCATGTCCCACCATAGTATATGTCACACGCTGGTGGGATGCGGAGGAGGGCTTCTCCAACAGATCTCAAGTCTCGGGCAGGAATATATAAATATCGAGGTCCCAAGCCGTTTAGGGCTTTAAATGTCATTGCCAATGCCTTGAATCCCAACCGGAAGCGTATAAGCAGCCAGTGCAATTCCTTTTAGACCGGTGTTAAAAGGTCTTTGTGGGATGTACATCTCAGCAGTCTAACTGCTGCATTTTGCACTAGCTACAACTTCTGAGTCGTCTTCAAGGGCAGCCCCACATAGAGGGCATTGCAGTAATCTAATTGGGAAGTTACCATTCCATACACTACTGTGGCTAGGTTATCCCTATCCAGGAAAAGCCGTAGCTGGCAGATCAGCCAAAGCTGTCCCCAAGTACTTTGTGCCATGGAGTCTACCTGGGCCTCCAGTGACAAGGATGGGCCTAGCTCCTTCAGAGGGAGTGCAATCCCATTCAGGACAGGTCGCTTACCCAATTCCCGGACTTGGGAACCACCAATCCACAGAGCTTCCGTCTTATCGGGATTCAGCTTCAGTTTATTGACCCTCATCCAGCCCATTACAGCCTCCAGGCACTGGTCCAGCACCTTCACCACCCCCAGCTGACTCCGACAACGAGGAGAAATAGAGCTGAGTATCATCAACATACTGATGGCACCCAACTCCCAAACTCCTAATGACCTTACCCAATGGCTTCATATAGATGTTAATCAGCATGGGGGATAGAATAGAGCCCTGTGGTACCCCACAGCTTAGTGGCCATGGGATAGAAAAGGAATCCCCCAATACAAGCTTTTTATTATGAAACAGTAAGTAAGAAAACAACACATTAAAACAAAAATAAGGCATCTGAAATGAGTCAAAAGCAGTGGTAAACAAAGCTCAAAGAAAGGCCCATTAGTTAGCTGCCTTAAGTGCCATTTTTGGTGGAAAAGTCGGATATAAATTTAATTAATAAATTAGAGACTATACTTTATGAATTCTGTTTTCAATGTAAATTCAAGAAACAAAGATTTGCAAGTAAGTATAAGGCCTACAACTATAAACATGGGGAGTTGGGCTGGGTTCAGGACATTTTTCCCTTCTCTTTCAATTTGTATTAGTCTTTGTTTTTCTTCCCACCAGTTTTGCTATTTCTATTCCATTTTGACACTTAGTTTGTTGTTTTGAAGTGTCAGAGGACTCCGTTTGTAATGATTTGACACTGCTATGGTCTCAATGGTGAATGGTATTCATTGTTCTGTTGAGCTTTCTTTCCCTCCTTAGTCCAGGGAAGGCAGCTTGGGTGAAGGAAACTAACCCACATTGGCCATGTAATTCAGGGCAGAGCAAGGGTTTAGACCCAGGTCACCTGCATTCATGCCAGCAATCTATTCGTGGTTATCCATGGAACTCTTTAGTACTGTTCACACAACACGCTAACCCACACTCAGTGGTTGAGTGTGGGCTGCTGTTGAACTGTGGGTTAGTGTGTTGTCAGAATCCAGGACATTTTCTGCAGGGTGGCTTGTTAACAACCCTGAACAACCCAACAATAAGCCAGGGGTTCTCAAGATGGCTTGTTTGCACCCTGCAAAAGATGTCCTGAATTCAGACAATTCGCTAACCCCAGTTCAGAAAGCAAACCACACTTAACCCGAGAATGGGTTAGCATGCTGTGCGAACCCAGCCTTTGAATGGTTTGCAATGGGAAAATCAGACATGAGAATTGCTGAGGTTGGGAAGAGTAACTGTGCAGCTCCTTTTCTCCAAGGTCGAAGTGAAACTGTCTGTGAAGTTCACAAGCAGAGAATTCAGCTTAAAGAGGATGCCCTCTCGCAAGCAGACAGGAGTGTTTGGAGTAAAGATTGCTGTTGTTACCAAGTGAGTCATCCCACCCTTTTTTCTTTACGTCCATGGTTTTGTCTCAAAGCAGGCACCTTTTCCTTGTGCCATGTATTACTTGACTGCTTTCTTATGAAAAGTTTATTTTGCTAGTTGCATCATCTTCAAGGTGAACAACATAAACATGTCCACTCTCTTTTGCTTGGAACCCCAGTTTGTTTACTTTGAGCATCATGTGCGCTCGGCTGTGCTCTGGAATCAGACCTTGGTCTTTCCCCCTTCTGTTGACATGACTCACCCTGGGATTTTCCAGGCTGCAGCTGTTTTCTTCCATGTTCAGAAATGTCCACACCTTCTCGACTCTGCGGTATTAGTTTTAACTCCTGATCTTTTACCATGACTCATTTGCCAGCAGAATGTTTATTGATGTTGGAGAATATGGAAGGAAATTATTATTTGTTGGGAAGAAATGTAGTTGTTGTTGTGTGATGTTTATTTTTTGTGAACTGCCCAGAGAGTTTCGGCTGTTGGGTGGTACAGACCTTGAATGAATGAATGAATGAAAAGCACACATTGATTTTACGTGTTGAAAAAACTGAGAAGCTGAATAAGATTTTTTTGTTTTCCCAAATATTAGCTTTTTTCTTTAAAAGAGACTAAAAAAGAGTGATTCTCTGAAATCTAATGAATACTTTAACTACATAGGTCATTTTTGATAACCCAGCATGAACAGAGGTGACTAGGAACGTGTGGAGCTTCAGAAAGGGTGTTGAAGGGGGAGGAGATGGGTGCTGGTTTTGTGTCTGCTGTTTTTCCACACGCCTATAAATGTTCTTTCAAGTAGCACAGCATGCCAGCGATTGGCATGTGCCTCAAAATGGTGTCCACATGATTAGGGCATAAATGTCTATAGAGTTAAAGGCAGTTTGAAAGAGGAATTGATGATGATGCCGTGCATATTCACATATACTTGTTGCCTCTGGTCAAACAATGTTTGCAGTTTGTTTTGTATTGTTTGGAAAACCTGCCAAACCCGTTTGACCAGAAGTGACAGTGGCTTTCTAGAGAATGAAGATATTTTAAATTAATTTGAAAAGTTAAGATAAGAACATTAATCAGGAATTTCCAGGTTTGGGAATCTGATTTTTCAAAAATAAATGGAGAAACACCAGCACAGTGACATTTGGGAATATTGGAAAGAATATTAAAACTTTGTTTCAATATTTCCAAATGATTGCAATTTCTAGGACAGTTGTTAAGACAATGTGGAGTTAATAGGAAGTTGATGGCATTTGAAAAGCTTTTGCTAAAATTGAAGTCTAAAATGCACGGCTTAGAAGTTGAATTAAAAGAATTAAAGAGTCTGGTGAAGAATGAAACAATTTTTATCAGTGAAATTAGATACTCTCAACTAATTTACATTGGACAGGAGGCTATAGCAGCCAGTGTTTGGGCATCACCCTCCTCTGAAAAGACCCTTGAGATGGAATGTTCCAGAAATACTGCAGTTGGTCAGGGGAGTGGTGCAGTTCTGCAGTGGTTCTGCTCCGACTTGGATGGCCAATTCCAGGAGGTGGTGCTGGGGGATTATTGCTCTGTCCCTTGGGGTGCCACAGGGCTCTATTTTATTCCTCATGCTGTTCAACGTCTACATGAAACGGATGGGGGAGTTTATCCAGAGATGTGTGTGATAAAGTAGGTAAGGCAGTGGGCCTTCTGCACCAGCAGTTCGGTGCGCTGGTGATGGACTGGATGAGGGCCAACAAACTGAGACTCAATCCAGACAAGGTGGAGGCACTGTTAGTGGGTGGTTCATCTGCCTGGCTAAGTGATGTTCAACCTGTTTTGGAGAGGGTTGCACTCCCCATAAACAATCAGGTCCATAGTTTGAGGTTGCTTTCGGATCCTGCATTGTTACTAGAGACACAGGTGGACTCGGTGGCACAGAGCACACATCAGTTTAGGCTGATATACTAACTACATCCTTAACTGGATAATGTTATCCATGCTCTGGTAACTTCCTGTCTGGATTACTGCAATGTGTTATACATGAGGCTGCCTTAGAAAATGGTCTGGCAATTTCAGTGGTCCAAAATATGGCAGGGAGACTGTTAATGGAGACTGGCCAGTATGATAATATTATGCCAGTACTTTCCTATCTGCACTGGCTACCAGTCCATTTCCAGGCCCAACTCAGAGTGCTGATATTAACATTCGAAGCCCTAAAGGGCTTGGGTCCAGGTTACCTGAAGGAACATCTCTTCCCACATATATTCCTGCCTGGACCCTAAGGTTGTCTTCAGCGGTCCTTCTCTGAGATCCCCTTCCAAAGGAAGTGAGGTGGGGGACTAAGAAGAGGGGCTTTTCTGTTGTGGAATGAGCTTCCCAGAGAGGCTTGCCTGGCCCCTACATTATACTTTTTTCGACACCAGGTGAAAACCTCCATATTTCCCCAGGAATTTTAGTCTTTCAATTTCTGTTGTTTTAAATCTGTTACTATATTTAAAATCTTCATACTGCTGCTAGGTTTTATATAGTTATTTTATTTTATGCTGTAGTTTTAAACTTTTATGTTGGATTTTATTGTGTTGTATTTTAGGCTTTTAATTGTTGTGAACCCCCCAGGGAGCTTCAGGTATTAGGCAGTACAGAAATGTAATGTAATAAATAAATAAAGTAGAACAAAAGGTGTCACTCCAAATGCCCGATGCCTTTACTAAACCAACCACTTCTTGCAGAAGAGAGCGATCAAAGGTGCCTTACATTGTGCGCCAGTGCGTGGAGGAGATAGAGCGCCGTGGCATGGAGGAGGTGGGCATCTACCGCGTCTCTGGCGTTGCTACAGATATCCAGGCTCTGAAAGCTGCTTTTGATGTCAGTGAGTATTTACTTCTAAGGTTTTCCTTTCCACTAAGAATGAATCAAGCCTGTGCTCCGTCTTGCCTAGCACAGTGACCAGGACCAGTCACAGCAGAAGTCATGTGCAAAAGTGGGGGGTGACCCATCTGCCCATCACTTCCTCTTCCTTACCGGTTGCCGGATGTTTGTGTGTGTCCATGAATAGGGAGTTCCTCCCCTGTAATTGCTTCTAATTTTTTCTCCCTGCCTACTTTCCAGCCCTTGTCATAGAGCTGGAGGGGCTTTGTAGGGCATCTAGTCAAACCTGAGGCTTGTCACAGGTAATCCAGAGCTAAGGCAATCCCTTGCCCAGCCTTTGCTTGAAGAGCAAACACCACCACCTCTTAAAGAAATTGGCTGTTTTGTTGAAGTGCTCTTACCTTCAAGTGGTTTCTCCAAATATTCAACTAAAACCTTCCTGTAACTTGCGTACACAAGTCTTTGCCCTCTTCTTGTGTCATCCCTTCAGATACTTCAAGAGTGATATCTTGTCCCCTATCATCTCCTCCAAGCTAACATACTCAGTTCCTCATAGGACTTGCCTTCCATACCACTCACCTCCTTTGACTTTATTGACCTCCTCTGAACCTGTTTCAATTTAAGGAAGTCTACATCTTTCTTGAAGAATATATGTCCTATCCCCTTTTTTGTTGCTTGTTTATTATATATATAAAAACAATATAAAGAGTCTATTTGTAAAAACAAAACAAAAACAGCCGCAATTAGTCTTAAAAGCATACAAAACCATCAGCAGAAACAGAAATGGAACCTAATCACCTTCAGCCAACACGGATCACTTTCCTAAAGAGCCAGATTTTAACCAGAGATCGAAACACCCAACAGGGACAAGGGTTCAGTGTGCTTCCAAAGGGAGCATATTGTCATGAACCAGAAACTTAACCCCTTCTCCTCTGAAGAAGAGGTTACAGAGTTAACACTTCAGGGAGAAGATCTGGTCACAGAAAGGTAACACAAAGCTTCCATTTCCCCAGGACCCTAGAAAGATCCCCGGAATCCGCTCCCATGTCCAGAGGAGGCTGCCATGAGGATGCTCACATGCCACAGCCACTGCTACATCATTGCAGCTTGAGGCTGCTAAAATAGGCCAGGCCCCTTTAAGGACAAAAGTCTCAGTCAATGTGGGGGAGGAGCCAAGCAGCCAAACTGTTAATTAAGGTTCAGTCTTGAGCTCTCCTTTTTGGAGCAACTTAGAGGCTGAATTCGGACGACATATTAGGCAACGGAGGGGGAAATAGCGTACTGACCGTGCGTTAGGAAGGCAGCGCTCCCCAAACAACATGCTGCAACCGGCGCTGCTCAACACCGGCAAACGCACCGGTTGCTAAGAATGGGCGGCGGCCATTTTGGTTGCAGCATCTCCTCCCTCCCCCTCCCTCAGTCCCCCAGCCATATCCCAGCATACACCTTGAGTTCTGCCGGCTGTATAGAACGGCCGGGGATTTTTGGCTGCTTTGGCCGGCAGAACTCTATTCCCAAACGGAATAGTCCACGGAGACGGGGGGGGGGGGGCTAAATTCGGACGACACTTTAAACAATGGGGCTTCGGGCTAAACAACGTGCAAGGTCATTGTTTCCCTCCGTTGTTTAAATTGCCCAATTACTGTCAGTTGTGTGTGCGTGGTGTGTTATTCCCCACACGACACAATAAGCAGCACAACTGATGATTGTTCCCTCCCTCCTCCGTTGCCTAATATGTCGTCCGAATTCAGCCAAAGGCCCCCTCTACAAGGATGCGCTTTTGCGCCCGGTTCCGCGATTATGCGCATTATCGCGGAGGCGCTTTTACTCCTAATCCCTCTGCACCGGAGGCGGCGAGAGGCGGCGAAGCGCATTAATTCATGTCCAAAAAGCGCTTTACAAGCAGTTAATGCGCGTAATCGCTTGTTCACACCGCGAAAATGCGCTTTAACGGCCGGAGCAAAATAAAAGTCGCTATTTAACGTGCGTTCGAAAATGCGCATTATCGGGGAGATAACGCGCCTGTACGCCCGTTTTGCTCTCCGTGCTTGTGGAGGTAAATTTTTTAATGAGCCTTCAAGGCTCATTAAACGTCTCGTGTAGAGGAGGCCAAAGACAACCCTGCCTGGCTTTCAGCCCCAGCAGCACTCAGAGCTTTCCATGGTGCTGATCTCTTTCCTTTTTGCTTTCCTGAGAAGCCTGAGCCCTGTTGATGATCCCATCCATAGCCCAACCCTGCACCCAGGATACAGAGCCTACAGCCTGAAATGGTACACATATTCGAAAACGTGGCTGCCATCATGGAGAGTGCACAACCCTATGCCCTTTCAGTCGTCCTTTCTGTAAAAGCTGGTCATGCAGCAGCAACTCCCTCTCCCAACCCAAGGGAGCAGAAAGGAATATGTGGCGCTCCCAAAAGTACACAGTTCCCAGAGTATGTAGTTAATCAGTAGTGCTTCGAATCAGATCTGGAAGGAGATAAGCCAGTATTGGAGTATTGTGTGCCTTTTAGCAAAAAACCTGGCACTTTCTGAAATGCCTTCAAGGGCAGCCCCATGCAAGGAGCATTGTGGTAGTCCAAGCCACTAGACATTTCCAAAGCAACGACTTAATTTATTCTTACATTGAAGAGAAGCCATTGCAGCATGTTTGCCAAACAACGGGCGGGAGTTAGTGAAGGCAATCCTGCCTACTGCCACCACCTGAGAACCTAGCAGTAAACAAGGTCCAGGAATACCACCCACGTGGCTCTGCACAGAGTCCTTTAGGGAGAATATAATTCTGTCCTGGATAGGTAGAACCTACCATCCTGGGCTGGTCCAGGACCTTCCTTGTTCAGTTTAAGTTTCAAGTTGTTAACCCTCCTTCAGTTCATTCATTCAAGGACTGAACCACATCTCCTGGATTTATTGAAAACAAAAACTAGAGTCAAGTGTCAGTGTCTTGATGACTCAGCACACCATGGTCTCTCAATGGTTGCTTCCTGAAATTATGAAACATTGGCTAAAGATGGAACCCTGTGATATCCCATAGGAGAAGCAGCCCCTGTAGTTCAGAAGATCAGGAATATGCTCTTGCGTTGCAATGCTTCTCCTCTCTAATGCACAGTTTAGCATTAACCATCATTTGCCTTAATGCGTGAGTGGGGAAATCTAGGATTATCACAAACCAGGTTTGCCTTTAGAAATCACTTGTTGGTGTCTGATTCTGATATAGACACAATTCTGGTTTGTGGCACCATAAGTTTGAGTAATAAGGGCTTAAAAGCCTTCAGGCAGCCCTCCAAATCATGTGGAGAATATAATGTCTGATTTGAGCTAACCATCTTAATAGAAGGAAAGCTCAAGAGCAACATCTGATTCTGCTCCCCTCACATCTCCCTCCCTGTGCATACGCGCTCTCTCTCTCTCTCTCTTTCAGACAACAAAGATGTCTCCGTCATGATGAGTGAGATGGATGTCAACGCCATTGCAGGGACCCTAAAGCTCTACTTCAGAGAGCTGCCTGAGCCCCTCTTCACAGATGAGCTTTATCCCAACTTTGCTGAAGGCATTGGTGTGTATTGGCATTGGTCCAAACATGATGGCTAAAAAACACAGTTGCCTAATCAGTACTGAGGAAATAGAGCAGAAGATGTTTGGCAGAAACTCCTCTTACCTTAAATCTGCACGTCCACAGATCTTGCAGGCTTTGCTGATCCATTTTCTTAGCACCCTGTCTGCACAGCAGCTGAACATATGTTTAGTCAGCCCAAAAGTCCATCCAGTCCAGCATTTTGGTTCCCATAGTCGGCCTGCCAACTGTAGGGATCCGGGGGGTGGGGATCAGGGAAATTACAGGCCGGTTAGTTTAACTTCTGTTCTAGGTAAATTGGTTGAAAAGCATTAATAAAGACAAAATTACTAAGCATGTAGAAGGACAAGTCCTTCTGTAAAAGAATTAACACAGCTTATGGAAAGGTAAGTCCTGTATCACTAATCTTTTAGAGTTCCTTGAGAATGTCAGTAGACATGTAGATAAGGGAAATGAAGTGGACATTGTTTACTTGGACTTCCAAAAAGCTTTTGATAAAGTCCCTCGCCAAAGACTCCTGAGCAAACTTGGTAGTCATGGAATAAGGGGAGAGGTCCTCTTAGGGATCAGCAACTGGCTAAAGAATAAAAAGCAGAGAGTAGGAATAAATGGTAAATTCTCCCAATGGTGGGAAGTAAATAGTGGGGTCCCACAGGGATCTGTATTAGGACCAATTCTTTTCAACTTGTTCATAAACGATCTGGAATTAGAAGTGAGCAGCAAAGTGGCCAAGTTTGCCAATGACACCAAATTATTTAAGGTCGTTAAAACACAAAGGGATTATGAAGAGCTCCAAAGGGATCTCTCCAAGCTGGGAGAGTGGGCATTCAAATGGCAGATGCAGTTCAATGTAAGCAAGAGTAAGGTGATGCACATTGGGGCAAAAAACCCCAACTTCAAATATAAGCTGATGGGATCTGAGCTGGCAGTGACCTACCAAGAAAGAGATCTTGGGGTTCTGGTAGACAGCTCAATGAAAATGTCAACCCACCATGTGGCTGTTGTAAAGAAGGCAAACTCCATGTTAGGCATAATTAGAAAAGGAATCAAGAATAAAACTGCTAATATCATACGGTCTTTATACAAATCTATGGTGTGACCACACTTAGAATACTGTGTACTGTTTTGGTCAGCACACCTAAAAATATATATATTGTAGAGCTAGGAAAAGGGCAGAAAAGGGCAACTAAAATGATCAGGGGACTGGAGCACCTTCCCTATGAGGGAAGGTTACAACAGCTGGGATTGTTCAGCTTGGAAAAAAGGAGGCTCAGGGGAGACATGATAGAGGTGTACAAAATGATGCATGGTGTGGAGAATGTGGATAGGGAGTAATTTTTCTCCCTCTCCCATAATACTAGAACATGGGGTCATCCCATGAAGCTGATTGGTGGGAGATTCAGGACAGGTAAAAGGAATTACTCTGGAATTCACTACCACAAGATGTGGTGATGGCCCACCACTTTGGATGATTTTTAAAAGGGAGTTGGATAAATTCCTGGAAGAGAAGGCTATTAATGGCCACTAGTCCTGATGGGTAAGTGTAAACTCCACTATCAGAGGTAGTAAGCCTATATAGACCAGTTGTTGGAGAATATGGGTGGGACGGTGCTGCTGCATCTGTGTTCTGCTTGTGGCTACCTGGTCAACTGTTGGTTGGCCACTGTGTGAATAGGGTGCTGGACTAGATGGACCCTTGATCTGATCCAGCCGCAGGGCTCTTACGTCCTCACGAAGGCAATGGCCCTCTTCCGCTGTTGCACCCCAGCAGCTGTTATTCAGTGACATACTGCCGCTGAATCTGGAGGTAGCAGAGAGCCATCAGGACTAGCAGCCATTGATAGCCTTCTCTTCCATGACTCTGTCTAATCCCCTTTTAAAGCCACACACATTGGTGGCAATCACTATATCTTGTGGTAGCAAATTCCATAATTTAACTATGCACCTTGTGAAGATGTGTTTCCTTTAATCTGCCCTGAATCCCCTACCATTTAGCTTCATTGGACAGTCCCGTGTTCTAGTATTATGAGGGAGAAAACATCTATCTATACCATGCATTCTTTTATACATATCTGTCATGTCCCCTCCTTACTGCCCTTTTTTCTAAACAACCCCTCCCCAAACGTTTGAACCTTCCGTCATGAGGGAATAGCTTCAGCCCCCTTATCCTTTTTTGTTGTCCTTTTCTGCCCTTTCCCCAGTTCTACAGAATTCTTTTTGAGATGTGCTACCAGAATTGTACACAATAGATTTTAACAATTCTACAATCCCTTTCTTACGAATCCCTAGTCCTTTTCAAAGCTGGTGGGGCTTAAGGACTTGACTAGCTTTGCTCTGCAGTGTGTGGCATGAGCCTGGGTTTGTACTGTACCATGTTGCAGCTGTTTGTTTAGATGGCTTCTCCCAAATCAGAAGTAGGCTCAGCTCCCAGACACCCACCCCCACCAGGTGCTATAGACCTCTGCATAGGAGAGGATTCAGCTGCCCAAGAGAAGTTGAGTAGCTACGCCGGGCTGTAAAGGAAGTGGTGAGGGTTCATCTGAATTGAACTTCGTCTCTGGATTTTCTTGTAACTTCAGGACATGAAACATTGTGTTATTCCCCTTCCATTCCTTGTGAAACTGCACATTTAGTACAGCTCTTGTTCCATTTCTAATGCTCTTTCTCCTTCTCTCCTCTAGTGCTCTCAGATCCAGTTGCAAAGGAAAGCTGTATGCTGAACTTACTGCTGTCTCTTCCAGAACCCAACCTCGTCACATTCCTTTTCCTGCTGGACCATTTGAAAAGGTACTGCTAGATCTCCTTTTTCAGTATGGACCATCTCTGAGCCTTTAGTACTGGAGAAATTCAAAAATGGAAGTCAATACAGGGACTGTACTAATACATGTAAAGGAACTGGATTATTCAAAGGAACATGTCCTTTCTTACTCCTCAAGGTATTCACCATCACAGTTTGGGCATCTTGCTTTTTGAAGCACACAAGATGATGCAAGGCTTTTTATCCATATATGTCGGCTCTTCAGCAAATGTTCAGTGTATTGCACACAGGGAACTGAGATGTCTTGTCTATTTCAACAGAACCCCTTATTGATCGAACATACAGGTTGAGCCTTCTGTGAGATAAGCATTGAAACTATGGGTTAAATTAGATATGATGAGTGGAACCTGTGTGCATGTTTTGCCCCAGAGGGCAATGAGCGCATTGGAGAGAGAATTTTCAGTGGGAAAGTGCCATAGGGCAAAAGGGTTAACATATCCCCATATCATAGACCCAATGGGATCCTCTTCCATGATCTCTGTGCCTGCTGTATTGGGTGAACCAATCATGGATCTCCTGACAGTGAAGCCTAAGACTATTCTTAGGCACTAGGCCCTATTGGGATTGGTAACTGAATACATCTGGTAAATACAGACTGTTAAAGTTATCGCTTCTTTTCAGCTTGGTCAACAGGGATTGGTGTTCTGACATGGCTTGACTGCAGTGGCAGCTTATACACAGAAGTATTGGGGTGTCCCATCTTGTCCCCATTTCTCTCTGAACACATCATGGATTGTGATACCTGCCCTTCTCTCCCTAAACATACAACATTCATGGGAGTATTGGGAAACCATCCTGCCACCCATCTTTGCCCAAACTTTTGAAATTAATATCCAGCAACGTTTAAGGAACAAAAACATTTCTTCTTACATTGAAGCTGTGACTGAGCATCTTGAAAAGAAGGCATTGATTACAAGGAGCCAAATAGTCAGTCCAACCTTAGCTGCTTTTTTTTTGTTTTTGTTTTGGATAAGACACGGAAGTGACAAAAACTTGTGACAAAAGCACCCATGATATCCTTGTTGACAAAATTGTTCAATGTGGGTTGAAGAATACCTACTGCTAGGTAGACCCACAGCTGGTTGAAGAACTGTACTAAATGGCTCTGCATCAACCTGGAAAGAGGTCTCTAGTGGAATCCCAAAAGGCCAGGTCCCAGGCAATGTGCTATTCAGTATTTTTTTACAAATATTGGAGGTTGTAAAGGAATGCTTACCAAATCTGGGGATTACAGAAAGCTGGGAGTTATAGCTAATAGCATAGAAGACAAAATAAAGATTCAAAATGACATTAACAGGCTGAAACAATGCTCTGAAACCAGCAAGGTGAAATTCAACAGAGATAAATATAAAATCCAGCATTCAGATACAAAATGTCACAGGCACAAATATTTAATGGGGACACCTGACTTGGAAGCAGTACATGTGCAAAGTATCTAGTATTTGATGACAACCTGGAATAAGCCAGCAGTGCAATGCAGCTGTTAAAAACTTCTAATGCCGGCTGCATTAACAGAAGCAGAGTCTCCAGATCATGGGAAGAAATAAGCCCTATTCAGGCATAATAGCTGTCCTACAGTACTCCTACTGCCTTGGGATGGAGTGGGCTCTGCTTCGCTGTAGATATTTGAGCAGCCATCTGTCAGGAATGCTGGAGTTGCATGCTGCTTTACAGATCTTGTGTTAGGAAGGGGATTGGACTAGATGGCCTTCAAGATCCCTTCTAGCTGCATGATTTCCATGAAGTAGAGAGCATCCATAATGCAGATTTCAGGCCAGATACCAGATTATACTGAAAATTTGGCATGCTTAGAATCTCGGGTTATGGGCATTCATACTCTTGCACCTCCTTTGCAGCTACTGCTGTCACAAGGAGAACAACTATCATCATGAAAAGTGTCTTTCAGCAGTGTAGACCTTCGCTGGGATACCGCTTGTTTTTAGAATGCAAAGTTAAACTATGATTTGGTAAGAGTAAAGCCTTGGCAAAGGCGATACGGGTGAGAACACTGTACCAAGCTGTAGAAATCAGTGTCTTTCTCTCTCTTTTCCTCCCTGCAAACTGCTTCAGAGTTGCTGAGAAGGAGAACATCAACAAGATGTCACTTCACAATCTGGCAACTGTTTTTGGACCAACACTGCTCAGACCGTCAGAAAAGGACAGTAAAATCCCTGCTAATCCAACCCAGCCTATAGCTATGTCTGATAGCTGGTCACTAGAAGTCATGTCCCAGGTAAAAATGAAATGGAATTGTCCAGCCCTTTGCCACCCCCGAACCTGATCTGACTGTGGTACTGCACTTATAGCAGCTGTCCAAAATAGAGAGGCTTGACTTAGCAACAGGGTTCAAGGGTTTCCCCTAAACTTTGGGGTGCCCTGCTTCAAATCCCCACTTGCCCAAGTCCTCAGCAACATTTTTAGGGTGCCCCATTGTCTGACCCCTTGCCCTTTAATCTCTCTTAAAGTGATAGGGAGTAAAAAAAACAGAGCTGTACAGGGCACCCTGAAAAACCATTGTTGGGGACTCGGGCAAGTGGAGATTTGAAGTAGCACACCCGTTTTTCATTGGAAAGTAACTGCTCCCTTTACCAATTTATATTTTTTGTCTTTTCTTAATGTTGCTGTATTGCAATTCCGATGGAGCAACTGACAGCAGCCAGGGCCATCATGTTTCTGTTAAATTCCCCAAATAATAATAATAATCATAATAATAATAATAATAATGGTGACCTGTTCAGACAACACGTTAAGCTATGGTTAGGCCGCTAAGCCTTTTGCAGCAAGTGGTTAGTGAGCATGTTTAAACCATGGTTATGTAGCCACCATGGTTAGGAATGGTTCACATGACATGCTAAGCCATGTTTAGCTCATAACACCTAACCATCATGGTTTAGCGTGTTGTCTGAACAGGGCCTTTGATGCTGATGATAGTAACATATGGAGAAGAAGACTATTAATGCCTACTACGCAGGGTGATTATATATGATAAATGACTGTATATGAAGGAAGGGTCAATGACAGCCTCACCAAAGTGCCGTTTCAGGACAGTCAGAGGGGGCTGTCACTGGCAAGGGGACTGTGGCTGGGATCACAGAAAGAGGATGGGGCTTGGCAGCAGGAAAGGCAGGCTCTGCCACCATGTCCCCAGGGATTCTGGGAAAGGGGCACTGGAGGCAGCTTGCCCGTGATCGTGAAGAGCAGCAGGTGATTCTACCGCTCTTGCAGAGCAGGGTGCTGCCCAATGCCCTCTACCCACGATGGATTGGGTGCCCCGGGTTTGAACGACACACCAACCCATTGTGGGTAAAACAACCCCTAGAACAACCCATTGGTGGTTATTGTGGGTTGTTTTTTAAAAAATTAACCCATCCCATGGAAAGCTGTCCAGGTTCACACAACACACTAGCCTGTGATGGGTAGTCACCCACAATGAGTTACTGTGTCGTGCAAGCCAAGTGAAAGAGTTCTTAAAAGGTTTCTATGCTGTTATAGTTTTTGTGTGTTTGTTAATTGTGCTTTATTATTTGGTCATTGTTTTTGCTATGTAGTGTAAGCCAATAGGAACATCTTTGAAGGATGGAAATATATATTCACTAAATAAACACAACGTTCCCTGGATTATGACCCAGCATGGCTCATGACTCATGACTCACTCTCCCACTCTGTTTCCTGGATACAGCACCCAAAACCTCCACATAAAACTGTTGCCTCACATTGCCTCATGATCAGATGGATTCCTCCTGCATTGAGCAGGTGGGGGTGGGCTGGATGGGCTTATAGGTCCCTTCCAACTCTACTATTCTGTGATTCTGTGTCACTTCTGCCATTGCCCTGGCTCCACCTACTCAGCATATAGCTCTCATTGATCCATTTTCTCCCCCTCTGCTTTCCAGGTTCAAGTTCTTCTTTACTTCCTGCAACTAGAGACTATCCCGACCCCTGACAGCAAGAGACAGAGTATCCTGTTCTCCACAGAAGTGTAGGAATCTGACTGGTCAGTGGAAAGCCTTGTGGAACTTTTCTGTTGGTCTGAACTGCTCCATTCTAGGAATGGGAGAAACTCATTCCTCCTTCAGACATTCCTGTCCTGTCCTGTCCTGGTCTACCAAGAGGAAGTGAGGTGTTTAGTCCCTCTGCTTTTTGTCAGGCAGTGGCAGACTGAAGACGCTGCTAAAAAGAAGAAGAGATTCTTTCCTTCAGGAAAAGAACTGGGCCAGAACAGCTGCACTATGAGTTTCTACCAGCAGAGGGAAGCAATGGGCAGCAAAAACTGTTCTTGTGGGGAACATGCAAGAACGGATTCCTGTGGGTTTTTTATGGAATTAATTTTCTTTGGGAAGCTTTGAGATTTCTACTCAGACCACTTGTGAAGGGCAAATGGTTATATCAGAACTGTGGCTCTAATAGCTACTGTTTCGGTTTTTAATGGAATACTGCAGAATATATTAATCTTTAACACCCTTTACTTGAAAATTCAAATCTTGATTTCTCCACATTTCTTTTAAATGAATTAATTACATAGAGACTTTATGTACAATCTTCCCCTGGCTTCTCTTGGAATCATAAAGGAAGGGGAACCCCATTTTCTTCCCTTTGACCCTTCTTGGGTAGCGGTTATTAATGGGAGCACACCCTGTTACATTATATAATATAAAGGTCATTGGGCTAAGGGAGACGGGAAAGGTAAGATGAAGAGGGGTGAGCTAATCCTCCTCCTTATATGGACCAAAAATAATGAGTAATAGTAGTGTGAAAGACTTGTTAAATTCTTCAGGCATTCTGACTATAATAGAAGATGGGTAGTGTACCTCCCCCCCCCCCCCCCAGTATAAAACTAGTTCTCTACCCTACTAGATCATGCCATGCCACCACATGAAGATCTGGAGACAGATGCCAGTGGTTGTCTCCCTGGCTGCTTACCCTACACTTTTCTCAGAATTGCTTTTTTTGATACTTGAATTTTTATGTTTTTTCTTGAAACTTGGTATCTGTTCCACCTCCACTCCCTTTCCCCCTGGTAAATAGAAATGTTTTGATAAGATGTTTAATGGCCTATACAATGATGATTGATGAGCAGGGAGCATATTGTATTTTTCAGAAATTCCAGACATTCTGTTACGAGTGAATGGACATCAAAGCAGCCATATCAATGAAGTGTGTAGCACTGGAAAACATCAGTGCTGGGAATTAAAAAACATGAACAAATTGCAGAGTCCCAGGACAGGGAAGTGTGGCGTTTGCTCTGTTTTTCTGTTATAAGAGACTAGAGGTGCTTCCACATGGGCCCACTGTCCTGCCTTTCCCTCCTTAATGGGTTCTTTGTGTTAACAAAAAGACAGAAGCAGCCGTGGGAAACCACAGGAGGGTTATAAATGGAAGACAGCCTTGTCTCATTCCATGTTTGAAGCAGGGCAATTGCAGCATAAAAGCTTCATGTGGAAAAGCGCTTCCTACTTAGTCACACAGGGTAATTTTTAGTTATACCCGCTACGGCTGCTGGTGTTACCAAAACTTTCAGGAACCACTTCCAGGCAAGAGAGGAGACAGACCTCCTCACACTTACTAAAGTCTAAGGGGCTATGAAGTTAAATTGTTGGGTTAGTTCAGGGGAAGAGTTTGAAGTAAGGAATGAGACTCTTCCCCCCCCCCCCCCCCGGTTTGTCATTCTTCATACAGATGACTTATTAAAGAGGACTAAAATCAGTGGGGAAAAGCACATTTTGACCGCTAGTCTGATTCTTACTATTGCATAATGCCAGCTGTCTTTGGTAGCTCTTTCACACATTGGCTGCATTCAGACAACACAGTAATCAACTGGTGGGGGAAACAATCATCAGTTGTATTGACTATTATGTTGTCCGAATGCTGCCCTAGTCAACTCAGCGCCGATCCTAATCCACACCACAGTTGATTATTTATTACCATGTTATGTGGAGAATACCCCCTAGATGAACAACTGTAAAGTTGATTATTACCCTACCATTGGCTGCATTGGTTTACAAAGTATTTGAGAAGGTGCTACAAAGCACTTAAAAGTCATTTAAAGCTCTTTCAAGTCGCATTAAAAAATTTACCTCTACAAGAACGGAGCACAAATCGGGCGTAGAGGTGTGTTTTCTCTCTGATTATGCGCATTATCGAAGGCGCGTTAAATAGCGAGTTTTATTTTGCTCCGGCTGTTAAAGCGCATTTTGCCTATGTGAACAAGCGATTCTCCGCATAAACTACCTGTAAAGCGCATTTGAAACAACTGGTAAGGTCACCTGTTGAGTGCTCAATTACCTCCTGCATACAAACATTTCCGATAAAGTGCTTCAGCGAATATGCGTAATCGGCTAACCAGGCGTAAAGCTGAATTCTTGTAGATGAGGCCATTGACTATCGTGTTGTTTGAATGCAGCCACTGACTGGGTTCAGATGGCTCATCATGGATTATTTAACCCACAGGCGTCAAGTTACATATCTGCTCAGGGATTGTTGTGTCATGTGAAATTGGTGAGCATGGGTTATGCAAGAGTTAACCCTCACATAACCCTAAAACACCCACACTCACCAGGTTCGCACAACATGACAACCCCCAAGCGTGGGTTGCATATTCAAAATGTTGGCCGCACGCTGTCATGTTGTGGATTGTCATATCATGCAAACAGCTAGAGGGGAGAGGTTTTGTCATCTTTGAGTATCTCAACATCTTTCATGTCTTGGAAATTATTCATACAAGAATTCCATAGAGTATTGCATAGCTCCTCTTCCTCTCTAGATCTGGAAGCTGAAATTGTGATATTGTCCCAGTTTGGATGTAATAATGTTTATTAAGTGGAGTTACGCACAAGCCTTGTGCCTGCATGCATCACCCCTGTTCTCCTCCATTCTCTTCTTAAATTATGGAATTTGCTTCCACAAGATGTGGCAATGGCCACCAATTTAGATGGCTTTAAAAGGGGACTAGATGCATTCATGCTGAATAAGGCTGGAGTAGCTTTTAGTCATGATGGCTATGCTACCTCCAGACTGACTGCCTGTGAATACCAGCAGCTGGGGAGCATGAAAGGGAGGGGGGCTATTGCACTCAGGTCTTGCTTATGGACTTTCCAATGGTATCTGGCTAGCCACTGTGGGGAAAAGGATGCTGGATGAGAAAGGGCATTGGTTTTACTCAGCAGGTTTTTTCTTGTGCTCTTATAGCACACCACAATTGAAGTCTTCCTGGGTTAATTAAGCATAATTTCCAGTTTCAGCTGGTTTCAGATCCAAGCATGCGAATGTGAAAATCTGATGAAGTGGATTATAGCCCATGAAAGCTTATGCCATAATAAATTTGTTAGTCCTTAACGTACCACCAAGTCTTCATTGCTTTTGCTGCAAAACACTAAGATGGCTGCCCTTCGGAAGATTGTTTCTCATTTTGGATGCAACAGGAAACTATGGTCAGTTAACCCCAAATGTCTTCAATTGCAGCAAACCAAGAGGGCAGAAGGGCAGGGGCAGCATGTGGGGACACAAGCCAAGGAATGTTGCATATGAACTGGGCCAGAACGTGTTGGGACAGTTCTGCTGTAGACGGATTCTACTACATTCCATATTCTGCCTCCCCCATTTTCCTTGCTCCTGGACCAACCTTGGCACATATACACCCAAGACATGGTTTACAAAGTATTTGAGAAGGTGCTACAAAGCACTTTAAAGGTATAAGTATACAAATAAATTTTGCATCATCTTATATTATTTTGTGTTTGATGAGACAAATTGGATAGTTTTGTAATGAGAAACTATTTGTTTTCTGCATTGCAGTTACCTTGCTTTGTCTCCTTGCATCAGCCATTCATATATCTGTTCATCTAAGGCAGGGGTGCACAACCTGCAGTCCCCCAGGCCTGAGGTGCACCCCCATGAATGTTCTGACCACTCCACACACACACACAACCGCCAATAGCCTTTCTCAACCCCCTAGCAATTTCCATGAAGGTAGCTGGGGGACAGGAGAGGGTGGCATCTCCACCACCCTCCTGCAATCCCTCAGGCTGCCTCTACAAGAGGCATTTAAAGCTCTTTCAAGGCGCATTAAAAAAATTACCTCTACAAGAACGGAGTGCAAATCGGGCATAGAGGCGCGTTTTCTCTCCGATTATGCGCATTATCGAATGTGCGCTAAATAGCGAGTTTTATTTTGCTACGGCAGTTAAAGCGCATTTTGACTATGCGAACAAGCGATTCTCCGTATTAACTACTTGTAAAGCGCATTTCAAACAACCACTAAAGTCACCTGTTCAGTGCTCAATTACCTCCTGCATATACAAGGATTTACGATAAAGCGCTTCCGGGAAGATGCGCATAATTGGAGGAACAAGCATCAAACGGAATCCATCTAGAGGGGGTCTAAATCTCAGCAGGCAGGAAGAGGGTGTTTAAACTTTCCCATTCCTGTCTGATGAGGCTTTTGTATAAGCAAGTGGGTGAGGTGGGTCTGGCCCCAAAGCCATAACAACAAACCATTTTGAAGGGCCAAAAAGTTTTGCATCGCTGTCCTAAGGCAATGGTTCTCACACTGTGAAGTGAGCCTCCACAGGGACATGTGAGTTACTGGGCTAGGAGGTGATGATCTAAATCATCTCCCTTCTCCCCCGCTGCCCCTGCTTTAGTCCAGGAATTGGAATGAGTCCCACCCCAGGGTTAATTATCAATGCAGTATTTGTTGAGGAATTGGGGAATGGCAAATTCAGATACTAGGAGCATTTGGTAGATCACTTTCTTGGCTCATACGGAAAAGCAGGGAGAGCATGGGTCATCCTGTCCAAATGACCCAAGATATCATAACGTTAGCACAAAGTTCTCATTACCCTTTTGGGGGCAATTTTGGGTCTGGCATTAAAGATTCTGTGCCAGACCCAAAATGTTTAGAATCTGTAAGGAGGAATCCTTCCAACGGACGGCCCAGGATCTCAGCTGTGCTTCGAGCTGGAAAGGGAAAGAAGCAGATACCTTTCCTCCCCTTCTGAATACCTGCAGACATGGCAGGTCCCAATGGTCTCACAGCACAAGGAAGCTGCAGAGAGAGACTGGTGGTGTTAAAAATGCTAATCAAATTCTTAAAATACCACAGGAGCTTTTGGGAAGGCTAACATGTTTCCAGACTGTTTTGGGGATAGGGAGATTTGCTTTGATCTTATTTTGAGAACTGTTTCTTAAGGGCTTCACCTTTTTTGCCTGATCACTTTAGACCTGCACCACTTCTCTGGAATGATTGCTCTTTTCCTCCTTGTTTCATTGATTGTTCTATATCCATGGTTGCAGTTTAAAACTGGAAAAGCAATACTTTCAAAGACTATAGATGTGCCAATTTACTTTGCATGATTTTTCTTTTCTTTTTAAAAAAATTATGTATAGTTGTAATTTTAATATTGAACTGATGCTTTATATTGGAAAGGTGGTGATTTGGTTTAGTAACCCTTAAGAGGGCTGCTTTGTTACGCAAATTCTTACATGCAGGCATGTTGATATAGGAGAGAGTGCATAATTTAAGCATTAATTATTTCATTTTTTTATCATTATAAACCTAAGCTTTCCTCAAAACTGTTATTCTTGGCCTGAGAAAACTAGGCCACACAATTCAAACTGACATGAAAATTGAGAAAGGATTACTTTTTTAAAAATAATAATGTTATGCAGGGAACACAGTGCAAAAAGATTTGGAACCATAAGTGAAACTGTTCTTCCATTACTCAGAATTTTCTTAAAACCACCATGACTGCCTCTTCACATATTGGTCACCACATCAGTATGGCCTTTTGTCAGTCTCCGATGGCAACACAGAATTGAGATGATGCGGTCTAGCTTTGCATTTGCCCTTTTGTGGAGATGACAAACGAGTCAGTTCCTCATAGGGAAGTCCAGATTTATGGACTGGGATTCCCTCCAGAGGAGGTCTCTGCCCCATTGCCTGCTTAAGCCACTTCTCTGGCAAGATCACAAGGTAGGCTTGCTCTGGGCACTAGCTGACCAATTCCAAATGGCAATCCCTACCTGGGCACCAGACTGGCGCTCCCTTCACCCTGCTCTTTCTTTGCTTCAGGCAGAGGGGACTTGGCCATACGCCTGGCACCAATGCAGCAGCCGTGATGCACCATGTACCATGATGCATTTCCAGGTCAGCAAAGCTGCTTGCTTCGCAGTCAATGCTGGTAAATGTAAGCATAGTCTCATTGTCCCCTTATGAGCCTCTCACAAGTTTCCAGTTATCAGGTTGCTAGTCTTGGAGGCATTTGCTCCTCTAATCTCCCGGGAACCACAATGAGGGATGGAAGTTGAATCACTACTAAACCCAACCAAATAAGTTTGTATCATCCTTCTGATCTTACAGTATAAAATGTTAATTTTCCTCTATTTTGCCTAAATAGGATTATTTTGGATTTGACCAAGGACTCACTTACTGCTGATGAAAGGGTAAATTATTAGTAGTATTTATTTATATAGCACCATCAGTGTACATGGTGCTGTACATAGTAAAACAATAAAACAGCAACACCCTGCCACATAGGCTTACATTCTGATAAAATCACAAAAGGAAGGGAATGCACCAAACAGGCACAGGGGACAATAAAACTAACAGTATAAAAGCAAAAGCAAGTTCTAAAAGCTTTAGAAAAAAGAAAAGTTTTCAACTGAGCTTTACAGACTAATTGAACTCGTGGTCCGCAAATGCTCTGGAAGAGAATTCCAGGCATAGTGGGCAGCGAGGGAAAATGGACAAAGCCGAGCAACAGAAGTAGAGACCCCTGGGCCGGTAGGGAACATAATAGACACTTATATTTATAATCAAAAGATGCCCAGATCTCCCAAACCAGCTTTGGTTATGAATAAACAAATAATTGCTCTCCCAGTGTGGAAGTGGGTAGCAGGAGATTAAGCACTGACCCTACCAAACCCTGGCTTCTCACACACACACACACACTGAGGACATTTTCTTTCACTCTGGCCCATCCATCATTTCCCAAAGGTATGGGCAACTGATCTCTTTCGAATTCAGCAGACAACTGAGGTGACTGGCTGTGTGGTTCCATTTTTCGGGGAGAGCTGGTCATAAAGGTCGTAGAGCTGGGCAGGCATGTGCATGCGAATTACGAGGTTTGTAAATCAGGGCCAAGTCTCTCTAGCCTCCTACAAATCAAGCATGTTTTTATTCCTCCCCTTGTAGTTCCATATCTGGTTTCCTCAATACCATGGTTTTAAAAATAACTTACCAAATATTCCATTTCATAGCATGCTATCAAAAGTATCAAATCCTAAAGTTCTTGGCTATGAATGTGCAAAACTCTTAGAGCCTTACAATCTTACCGCCCCTGTGTCTTAATAACTAGGAGTGCCCTATATCCAGAAGCAAGGGCTCAGGGTGGGTTCTCAGTGTGAACCACAACTATGGAATTATCTTCCTGTGCGCACTCAAGACAATTCTGGGTATCTTTAGATTTGCTTTTGGAACCCTAAGCTAAACTTGCAGGAGAACTAGTAGTGGAGGGATTAGCTGCTTTATTTGGCATGTAATTGAATTATAATGGAATATTTTTAGATTTGCCTTTTAATCTACCATTACATGCACTGACCCTTTGAGAAGGGGCAGGCTGCAGTTTTTTAAAAAAACACACATAATGTTGACAGGCTTACCTATCCCTATATGTGCTGTATCTGAGGTTGCTCTAATTTCACATACACCATAATGGAGGTAACACAGAGATTGTGCCCATGTAACAAGTGCCCGTGAAGAGGCTCAAAGGCAAAAACATAAGATCCTGAACTGGCGGGACCATTTTGGAAAATGGTGTCTTGTCCACTAGGACCACCTTCATCGCTAAGGCGGATCTACACTGCTGTTTTAAAGTGCTTTAAAGCAGTTTATAACAGTACTGATAACTGTTGGGGCCCATGACACACTCCAAAATAGTTGACACTGCTGTTATAAAGCACTTTAAAACAGCAGTGTAGATCCTGCCCAGGCATAGATAGGAGTAATCCAAAGCCTAATATAGGCAGGTATTTCCTATTACCATCTGCACAACTTCACACCAAATGTTCCTGCAACTGTAGGAGGGAATGGGGAACTTCTCCACCTGAATGAACCTGTGTGTGCGTGTTGGGAGTTGCTGGATCATGACTGCCTAACATTTGCGACTAAACAGTGTAGTTGCTGCTCTCACTACTCTTCATTGGAGTGTGGCGACCCAACTTCTTATTCTCCTATATTCTGCCAAGTCCTTGGCTCTGACCATGAGAGGCTCCAAAGACAGGGATGCCTTCCTTACTCTTAGAAAACAGCCGTCACTTACGTTATCTCAGTGGGAATGTATAGCCATTGTTTTTCCATACTTCACACTTTATATTATAAACCTCATTCTCCAGGTTGGTGTCCAGAAACGTTTTCCATCCAAAAACTCCTTTATCTCCTCTTCCCCACCTTAACTTGAAGTCCTTTCTTCATTGACAGTTCTTTCTGTTCTAGCAGTCTGTCCAATTATTTTCTAGTATTTAAAATCTAGTTCCTAGGTTCCATCTCTTTGTTACACATTAGCATAGTCAAGAAATAACCAAGGGCAGGGCTGAGTTCGAAGGGGCAGGACTATGTAGGTAGAAGCTTGCTTAGTTATCAGTGGTGCCTGCTGAGTTCTATAGGGCGGAGTAAATTGGCTATCAGGCAGACAATTGAGAGAGCCCAAACCTGCCACCCCAGCCATCAGGTGCAAGTTTAGTCTGCATTTATCGTCCATCAATTAACACCCATTTACTTTCTTTTATAGAAATGTGTGGTTGCCATTCATTCCTATGGGGTGAAGTAAGATACAGCACTTAGGGACAGCAAAAATGTGCCCTCATGTGGGGAGTCCCTACTAGCTTGAAGTCACAGGTTGGGGGTAAGGAGGAGCTTTCTAACTGTAGGACTACTGCAGCAGTAGAACAGATTGCCTTGAAGTGTGGTGGAATCCGCATGGCTGTCTTAAGAAGTTAAGACAAACATTATTCAGCTGTTTAGGTGGATTCAAACCCTGAGACATGATGGCTGACTGTAGAACCTCTTACCGTAACTCGTTCCATATCCAAAGTTGTCTATCACTCAAGGTGCGTCCAGCCCTTTGAGAAGCATCACTTTGGGTAGGATCCCAGTTTCTGAATGAGAACTGGATTAGGAAATAAATTTATGAATTATAATTATTTTCCACAAAATCCCCACACTAATTTGGATCTGTATGGACCAGGGAGCAAGTAATATTGAGACATAGGCAGGATGTATACTACTGCTTTATAACGCTATTGATAACTGTTTGGGCTCATGGCACATTCCATATACCGTTTTCAAACCACTTTCAAAGTGTTATATCCTGCTTGGTGTAGATCTGGCCATCATCTTTCCATCAGGGAGTGTTAATCACATGAGATCAGCTCTTGGTCAGTAAAATGACAAAGATACATTTTTAGGGGAAGGTTGTTGAGAATTCCTCCTCTCTGCTCATGTCCTGTGCGAAGCCAGGTTTTTAAAAAAGTCAGTAGCCAGGCAATGAAATCACTCATAACGTATAAATGAGATTCAAAATGAATGTAAACATTCTGGTAAAGCAACAGCAAATTTTGACCAAGATAGGCCTCCTGTTGCATAACTGCTTCCCATGTTAAAGGCAAGGATTCATGAAGGGTTATCATGTGACAGCTGCATTTATCACATGAATAACATAGGAATGGCTTACCCTTGAGTATGTCCATAAAAACTGTATTACAGTCAGAGTAAGCTATAATGAATTTAGAGGAAGTTATTAGATACGGTTGTAAGTTACTGTGTGGAAAGAACAATAGTGGATAGGGTACTTTATTAATCAGGGATTTCTGACTTAATCTTTCCTTTCATTGACCTAAAACTCACAACTTAAACAAGCTGGAAAACATGAGGTTTATTTTGTACTGTCATGCTGCTTCAATAACCATTGCATTTACAAGCAGGGAATCCCAAATTGTTAACCATGACCTTTTATTTCCTGTCTTGACTCAGATCAAGGACACCTCATCAATGTATATATGAAATACTGGCAAGGCATATGACCCAAAGTTTGCCCTTTTAAATCTTGCTGATTTCAGTGGGGGAGTTAATTATTAATTATTATTATTTATTACATTTCTATATCACTACATAGCCAAAGCTCTTTGGGCAGTTTTCAAAAGTTAAAGCATATGTTGAATTCTCTTTCCCCTGAAATCAGGGAACCTGAGAAGTGATTTTGTGTGATTTGTGCCCCCATGACACTTATATTACACTCACCCCAAGATTAAAAAGATACTCAATCTGGGAATACTCTGGATTGTCCAGGGAGTCTTGACTACATAAGTAAGAAATTAGTTTAAGGTTAGGATTTATCTCGGATGAATGATCACAAAAAATAGGCTCACAAAAATGTCTTAACAGTTGTAAATGCAACACACAATTCTTCAATGTAGGGTTAATTCTGTTAACTACATCTATATCCAGAACAAATTTAAACACAGCAGTAAAAATACAGAGTAAAAGCATAGAGCCATACAACTACAGCAATCAAGATTAAATAAGCTCTATTAAGGTGAACCTTTCCAAGTAGGACAATATGAAACATGCATCCTTTCTCTATGTTTTCATTCAGACTTCTCTTGCCTACATAACTTTTTCCTTTTTCCTGCTGTTATAAGCATTTGCAATCCATGTTGAATTCATAGGAAAGCAAATGAACAAAACTATTTATTTAAATATAAATACAATTAAATTATATAATTAGTGCTGACATTTTCAGCTGTAGGAGAAGAGTTGTTTTTGTTCACTGTTTTCCATCATGAAGCTAATATTTGTTGTCATTGTTTTTAACGTTGCCTTCATATTTTAAAGCATTTTGCTTTGGTATTTTATACTGCTTCAATATTCCTTGCTTCAATATTCCAAACGCTCCAAATCAGAAAGGAGAAACAGTGAAGTAATCTGACGTGGTGCTGAGCACTTGGAACTGCTATTGAAGACAATTGTTTGTGTAGTGCTTTTGTCTGTCAATAACAGGTTCAAGAAGAACAAATGAAAGTAAAAGTTATAAGGTTTCATTTTTTACAAAAATGATGGAAATTAAAAGGGATTGGAAAAACGCTGTATTTGGAAACAAGGAGATCCAAGGCATTTGAAGTCCTTGTTTGTACACCATGTTAAATAAATTTCTTCTGTATCTCTGTTTAATGGGACTCAGCTGATTTTATTTCTCAGCAGGCTGAATCTAGAAAAGACCAAATATGTGAAAAATTCCTTGAAGACAGAACAACTTGATTATCTTAGTACCATGAAGACAAACCTTGGCTTGCCTCAGGGCTCAAGTCCAGAGTCTGTTTTTGAATGCCAGAAAACAAGACATAAAATATGACAAGGGAATGTTTGAGCATGCAGTGAATTTAATCACTCAATTATTTATTACGGCCACAGACCAGCAAAATCAATATAAAACATACAAAATATAGTTAAAAAGTGACATGAAAATAAGATACAGCCTTGTAGACTTCCTTCTCAGGAGGATTGCAACATTTTTTCCTAATTTGCATTGATGTCATAAAAAACTTAGAGACCCTTTCAGTAATACAGGAGGACACATCCCTTAAACAAATTAACACCAAAGTTGTTGGGTTATTTCCAGAAAAAGCTATAAATAATGGAAAGATTAGCTTCTTTCTGCATTCCTTATACATGATACAATGCAAAAGGACATGTTCGACAGATTCTATTGTTCCAATGCCACAGGGACATATCTGCTCATTAACCAGGATTTTACTAAACCATCCTTCTAGTAGTGCTGATGGCAACACATTAAAGCGGCAAGGGTTAAATGCTCTTTTGTACTTGGGAATAGTTAATGTATGCAGATATGAAGCTGCAGTGAATCCACAGTTATTAAGGTTATTATAGAGTAACGGGGAACAAGATTTGTTAACAGCAGTTCTTAAATGCTGTAGATCTAGGCCAATTAATCTTTGAACAACAAGAGATTGGGCCTTCTGAAGCCCATAGTTGCCCACACCTTCCACAGAGCTTAGCCTAAGTAACTTCTTCATCTCTCTCATCCAACAAGTGACATAGAGATCTAAGAGCAGTAAGAAGAAATAATGACCAGAAACTGCCAGAAAGCGTAACTGTAGCCACCATTTAAAGGCGTCAATCCATGCCTTGCATTCAACTGATCGAATACCCACTTCCAGGTAAATAGCTGCATTCTCCACACAGGATGGAAGGCCCAGTAATTTCCTAAGAAATACAGACAGGACTCTTTCAATTTGGGCATTAAATCCCAATATCCAAATAGGAATGCCATGGGTAAGTTGGGCTTTGTAAATTTGGATTGCAAAAGGGATGAATTGACCACCTTGCATGTAAAAAAATATTAGGGTCAGCTCCTGACTAGAATTTGCTGAATCAATTGCCTGCCTTCTTTGTTCAGACCGAGCTCCACTGCTTGCACAGAATTCATAGAATCATAGAATAGTTGTGCTGGAAGGGGCCTATAAGGCTATCCAGTCCAACCCCCTGCTCAATGCAGGAATCCACCTTAAAGCATCCCTGACAGATGGCTGTCCAAGTTGCCTCTTGAATGCCTCTAGTGTAGGAGAGCCCACGACCTCCCATGGTCATTGCTTCCATTGTCATACTGCTCTAACAGGAAGTTTTTCCTGATGTCCAGCCAGAATCTGGCTTCCTGTAACTTGTGCCCATTATTTTGTGTCCTACACTCTGGGATGATTGAGAAGAGATCCTGGCACTCCTCTGTGTGACAACCTTCCAAGTATTTGAAGAGTGCTATCATGTCTCCTCTCAATCTTCTCTTCTCCAGGCTAAACATGCCCAGTTCTTTCAGTCGCTCCTCACAGAGCTTTGTTTCCAGACCCCTGATCATCCTCCTTGCCCTCCTCTGAACACGCTCCAGCTTGTCTGCATCCTTCTTGAAGTGTGGTGCCCAGAACTGGACACAATACTCGAGATGAGGCCTAACCAGTGCCGGATAGAGGGGAACCAGTACCTCTCGCGATTTGGAAGCTATACTTCTATTAATGCATCCCAAAATAGCATTTGCTTTTTTTGCAGCCACATCACACTGTTGGCTCATATTCAGCTTGTGGTCTACAACAGCTCCAAGATCCTTCTCGCTTGTAGTATTGCTTTCTTTCTTTCCCTCACCACTAAGGGTTTCCTCCCCCATGAATTGATAAGCACCATTGATGTAATCTTTTACATCCTGTCTTTCCAAACTTTCTGCTTAAGATTAGTCCTATGAGGAAAGGCTGGAGGAAGTGGTTATACTGGCCAGGAGAAGAAGAGACTGTGGTGGGCTACAATATGATTCTTTTGCAGCTCCCCTTTGTGTATACACAAGTATACAGAGATGCAGAGATGTCCTTACTCCATGCACTTGCTACAGGTTAAATCAATATACCTGCAACAATCATGTATGTTACATAAATGTGTGAAACTGTCAGAATCCTCAGTGTCCATGCTTTTACAATCACAATTCTGTTTCTCCAAACACACTATCAAATGCATATTTACATTAGAGTGCTTGGTAATCTTAAGAAAACTGATTATGTCACACCAAAAAATTGCACTAGATCTCATAATGGTCTTATGATGCAGATTTTTGTTGTTCTTCTGAAACAGGACCACACAACAGTTACACTGTCAGTCATTGCAAGCAACATATTAATAGAGGACTGATCCTTAACACTGTCGCTATTTTTACAACAGAAGGTAGTTCAGGGTTACAATAAGAATCTGAGACAGCAATTAAAAACAACAGGGCAAATGACCTTGTTGCTGGTTCACTAATTAAGGGTTTACTCCACTGAAAGGCAAACCCTGAAAGCCATATCTGAAGAACAAACACACAAAAGTGTGTAGAAGCTGTAATATAAATTAACCACAAGTAAAAAAAACCAGAACTACATTTAAGCAGCTGGAAAAATCCCACTGAAGTCAGTAGGCAATTGAAGCATGTCTGCAGATCAATGGATAGTTTTATTTCAAGTCATGAAATATTGGGACAGTAACAGCATCTTGCAATGCATGACACTATATGGGCCAAGGCAATTTAAAGACAGTGATTAATTGTCCATATATATGACCATATAGTTCAGATTTTTGGACTATATGGAAAAGCCAGTGAGGGGGGCAGCTGAGCTTCCTGAGGTAGAGACTTCCACGATTTAGGCATTGCCCAAAAAAGGCTCTGTTGCTCACACTCCACCTGGCTGAACCTCTGATGCCAGCAAGGAAGGCAGTCCCTCAAGTATCCAGGTCCATACCCGTTTAGGGCTTTATAGGTAATAACACCTCGAACTGTGCACAGAAATGAACTGGTAGCCCCTGCAAATTAACCAAGAGTGAAGTTATATGTTCCTGTTAGTTTTAAGGACAGATCTGCCAGGTCTGTCCTAACATGGAAGCTTACTTTATGTCTTCTATATCGTTTGTGTAAGGCTGACTAAAGTATATATGAAACCAGGCCAAAAGGCAGGGAAAATTTGGGTGGTTTCCAAGAATTGGGACAGATACATTTTTCAAGAAGTTGCAGCTTTGGAGAGATAGACAAATGTGCCTGCCAACTATGAGGGGAAGAAATCCCTAAAAGTCTATTGACTCAGCAAAAGAGGATGAGGACCACTACCATGCCCCCCCCCCCCAATACTCTAGCAGCTGTACTTTGCAGCTGCTGAAATTTCCGAACTCTTTTCGGAGGTAGACCCACACAGAGAGCATTACAGCAATCTAATCTGACCCTGATTATGACCAAGGCATGTGTGCTAAATGACATGTTTTACCCAGGAAAAGGTAAGGCTAGCACTCCAGCCAAAGCTGTGCAAAAGCACTCCTGGCCACAACTGCCATCTAACAACCCAGGAGTAGAACCAAGTTCCAGAACCCCCTACCTAAACTGTAAACTTGATCCTTCAATAGGCAATATACTGAATTCCAGACCAGCAGTATCTCTGACTTGTCTGGATTCCAACTTAGCCCACAACCTTAGCCTCTCTGAATTCAGATGAAAAGGAGAGTGAACTGTGTGTCCCACATACACTTCACTTCCAAAGGCAAGGAAACCTGGAGCAGGATCTCAGAGGTTAATCTTAACATCTGGGCAGGTACATGTAGCCTTCAAGTAGAATCATAGAATAGTAGAGTTGGAAGGGGCCTATAAGGCCATTGGGTCCAACCCCCTGCTCAATGCAGGAATCCACCTTAAAGCATACCTGACAGATGGTTGTCTAGCTGCCTCTTGAATGCCTCTAATGTGGGAGAGCCCACGGTCCCAAGTACCCTGGTCCCAACTCATCAAGGGCTTTAGAGATCAAAACCAGTGCTTTGAATTATGCTTAGAAAGAAAACTGGAACCAGTGCAGCTGTTTAACAACAGTCACAACAGGCATGCCAGCCTGGCACCCTCCAGATGACTTGGACTACAACTTCCAGCATTTCTAACAATTGGCCATGCAGGCTGGGGCTGACTGGAGTTGAAGGCCAAAACATCTTGTGGGCACTGGGCTGGGGAAGGCTGAATATTCCGTACATCTCATCTATCAGTAAGCATGCTGCTGGATTTTGCAGTAAGTGTAGTCGTTTCTGAATGGTCTTCAAAAGCAGACCTACATATAGCATGTTGCAAATAAAGCACTATCAGTGCATGATTTATGGCAGGCTATCTCTGTCCAGGAGAGGTTGTAGTTGGCACACTAATCGATACTGCTTTTGCTACAATTGAGAGCACCTGCAAACCAGATTTGTCTGTGCAACCACATCCAAAACAGAGTGACCAATACTCCAGACAAACCACCAACCCACAACACCACTGTCTGGCCTAGATTAAAAGTAAATAGCATAGGGGACAAGAGGAAACCCTGTGGAACACCTACAAACACAGAGAGAGAGAGAGAGAGAGAGAGAGACGGCAAAAGGGACAAATACAAATTGACCAGTGCAACCCTTTGCAGCTCTAAAGCTAAACAGAAAAAGGAGGCAAAGTCTGAAACTGAAGCTCAGACATGGAGTTTTCTTTTTATGTAATAATTATGCCAACAATTGCCTGTCCTCTCAGCATTTGAAAATGAAAGACATGGGATGAGGTGTTCCTGGTGCTTCTGCATGGGCAGGAGGTCCACTTAGAGACTACCCTCAGCTGGGCATTTTCTGGACTGGCTCCCACTCTGTGCAATTCCAGTCCAACTGATGCTTGGCACATGCCAACATTGCTTTCTGAAGAAGACATTCTCATTTATACAAGCTTCTCCCAACTGGAAGGCCACCCATGACTTTATTGGTGAATTGCTGGTCCCATGCATCCCGATGCCACTCTTGCCCTCAACGGCCCAGGATTTTTTCAGAGGTCATGTAGTCTATCAATTAATCAATCCCAGAAGTGCCTCAGTGCGCTACATAGGCTGGGTTCAGATGACACAATAAACCGGTGTGTGTGTGTAAAGAATCAACTGTCCATTGCATTGCTTATTGTGTCATCTGGAGGGGGTCAAACTCACGGTACACTAATTTTTTGAATTAAGCAACCGGAGATCCGCTGCTTATTATGCCATGTGGTGGGCTCCATGGCTGATTTTCCTGTGTTGCGTGCGTTATTCCAGAAGGGCATAGAGCCCTCTGCAGGAGCGGCAGAAAGTGCCTCAGCTGCTCCTCTGCAGTCGGCAGAATTTGCACTGGCCGATGGGATAGCCCTGGGAGGAGGGAGGACAGAGCAACAGACTGCCAGAAGGACGATGGGAGTTTCAGGGCAACATAATAATAATAACAACAACAATAATATATTTATTTCTTACCCACCTCTCCCTCTGGATGGAGGCAGGGACAACATATATATAAAATACATAAAACTGATTAAAAGCACATAATACTACTGCATTATTGAAATACCAATAAAGCTCTTAAAATTCAGTTGGGTAGGCCTGCTGGAAGAGATCAGTCTTTGTGGCTTTCTTAAAGTCAAAGAGATCATTAAGTTGACAAATCTACTCTGGCAGGCCATGTTGGCTTGATTCAGACCACCCGATAATCAACGGGGGGGGGGGGGGGAATCAACAGTCAGTTGTGCTGATCATTGTGTCGGGCAACGCACAACAGACACACAACTGACAGTACACTATTTTGGTGAATTAAACGAGGAAAAACAAAGGGCTGCTCCATTGCTTATCCCAAAAACTGTTGATTAAAATGTCGTGTGTCAAGATACCCCTCTCTCCAGTCGGTCATAGAGTTCCCTGGCAGGAGCAGCCAAAAAAACCCTGGCTGCGCCTATTCAGCCAGCAGAACTTGAGGTGCATGATGGGATAGGTCCAGGAGTACTGAGGAAAGAGGGAGGAGCACCAGCAGGGGAGGGGCACCATGTTGTCTGCCCAGCACCAGGAAATACAGGGTGAGTGTACTATTCACCTCCGCCTGGTGCCCTCCAGATGCCTTGGACTTCAACCCCCACCCTACCCCACCCCACCCCACCCTACCCTACCCTACCCCACCCTACCCTACCTTACCTAGGGATCGCACCCCAACATGTGGGGGGGGCAGGTGTGGAAAAGACGCCTTTCGTCTTAACGTGGCAGCCTCACTGCCTGGCGCGAGTTCGAGTTTCGCGGCAGCGCCTCGTCCCAGCGACACGCCTGAGGGGGCCACGAGCAGGCGTCACGTGCACCTCGGACCCGCACGGCACCTCAGCCGGCCGCTTCCCGCCTTTTCTGCCGCGGACGGCGCCGTCCCAGCAGCAGCGCGCATGCGCCGGAGGTCTCGCGGAGCGTTCCCGTCGGCTCCGCCCGACGCCTGGCTTGCGCTCCCACATCCGGCGCCTGCGCGCGGCTGTTGAGGCACGGCGCTTGCGCAGTAGAGCGCCTAGGAGCGATTTGCTGCCCCGCTTGTTGTCGTTGTCGCCTCTGCCGCCGGTCCGGGAGGCGCCGCTTCGGCCCTCGCCTCGCCTCCCACAGAAGGAAGGAACTGGAGCAGGAGCAGGCGGCGCAGTCCGGTAAGGGCCCCACGGGGGGGGGGGGGAATGAGAGGAAGGACGGAAGCGCCCCCCCAACCCTCCCCTCAGAGCGGGCGAAGCGAAGCGAGGGGAGGGGTCTTGGCCTGGCCCGGGTCTCCCTGGGCTGCCCCTCCGTCGCCCCTCCCTGCCCCGGGTGTCTCTCCGTTGTTTGTTTTGTGAGCCGCCCTCGGTATTCCCTGCTCCCACCGAAACAGCGCGGCTGCGGCCTGGTCGTCATCCTCATCCTCTTCATCCTCATTGTCATGACATGAGGAGGAGGAGGAGGAGGAAGAGGAGGGTGGCTGCCTTCCTCCAGATGGGTCACATCGCTAGGAAAGCGGGCGTTTTTATGACGAAGCAGCTCCAGACAACAACAACATCCTTCTCCTCCTCTGCTTTTTCTAACATCTTCCCTGATAAAGAGATCTGGAAATCTCAAAGCTTGCCAGGCCTATTTTTTTGGTGATGTTTTGGTTGTTCCTACTAAAGTTATTGCTCTGATATTTGTTTTTGGAATCCTAACAAGAGTCTTGCAGCACCTTAAAAAGAAGGATCTTAGGAAGCTGCGGTCTGTTGAGCGAGACCCTTGGTCCATCTAGTTCTGTATTATCTACATCAGCTTTCGTTATCTTGTCCCCCCCACCTGATGCATTGGATTTCACCTCCCATCATCCCCAGCCATTGATCTACACTGGCTGGAGATGGCTAATCTACAGTGACTGGCAGCAGCTCTCCAGGGTGTCAGACAAGGGCCTTTCTAATCCTTGCCTGGAGATGCCAGAGGTTGACCCTGCAACTTTCTCTTTGCAGAGCATGGGCAAAATCCAACAGGGTCCTTCCACACCTACCAATTTTTTTTTCCTGGGCCACTGCTTGCACAACGGAGTTTAGTAATTCCGAGCAACTCGAAACATGCAGAAATGCTTGTTTCTAAAGAAGGCAGGTCAGCAGAGCTTACATAAGGGAGTTCCGCCAACTTGCCTTCCTCCAGAAACAAGTGTTTCTGCTTCTTTCAAGGCTTCCCCTAGGAAGCACTAAATCTCCCTTGCGTAAGCAGGGAAGGTCTTGTTGGTGCAATGGAATTAGCAGGACCCACCATTTGCTGAAGGAAATTGGCAAGCCAGAAATAAATCATTGGAGGCATAAGCGCCCCATTGGATTCTGCCCCGTGTGCCCTACTATTGAGCTATATTCCTTGGCCAGAGGCATCTCATGAAGTGGATTACATTCAGCAAGGAGCTGAGAAGTCCATAAATCACTGAGTTCCCTCCTCAGCCAGGCCAATTATGCTCAGTCTCACCCCACCACCCCAATCCCAGAAAACAGGGGTAATGATATTTGCCTACAGTACAAAGCTGTTATAAAAATATTTCAGTAACATAGCACTTAAAATATCTAGATGTACTGTATAACACTACAAATTACAACTTCTCTTAGGAATCTCCTAATGCAAAAAGTGATCGAAGCTATGTATAATATTTCTAAAACCATTTAAAAAAACCATAGATAAAAATAATCACACAAACATTCAGAAGAATCTGACCATAGCTTTTACAATTATTATTTAGTTATTTGAAATATTTAAAGAATATATTCTCCAACTATCATAATAATTCTTTTTGTTAGTTCCAGTGCTGACTGAGATTTGATCTAATATCCCAAGTTTTTTTTCTGATTGGAGTGTCAATCGTATTTATTTATATAATTTATACCCCCCTTTCTATATCAAAGCAACAAGCTAATTTTTGAAACAATTGATATGACATATCCAAACTCCAAAAAACTATCAAGATGGCAGATTTAAAAGCAGCTGTAGAGTAGAAACCCATTAACGCTGCTATTCTAACAACATATGCTTGGGAGAAAGCTCCACTGAGTTAAATGGGGTTATTCCTGAGTAAACATGTTTAGGATTGTACTTCCAGAGCATGTATGTTGCGTAAAAACAAAAAGGTCTTGTAGCACCTTAAAGACTACCATGGTTGCACCTTAAAGACTACCATGGTTATTATAACAACCCAGATTGCTGGATTTGCACACCACAACAACAACCCAGGAACATGGCATTTCTGGGTTATTTTGAAAAGCTGATTCAAAATGCAAGTAGCAAGTGGGTTGAAGGCAGTGTCTTCATTTGCTCCCAGTAATTCATGCCAGACCAACCCTATCTCTGTTTTGATAGAGTTACTAATCTGGTAGGTCACTGAATGCCTTGGGTATACCATAACTTGATTTCAGCAAAGCATTTGATGATCTCTCCCATGATGTTGTTGATAAAGTGGCAAAATATGACCAGGACGATACTACTGTTTGGTATATCTACAACTGGTTGAACAACCATATCTAGCAAGTGTGCATTAATGATTCTACATCAACCTAGAGCGAGGGACATCTCCATGGAGTGCCTCAAGCCTGTGTCCTTGATAGGTTTTTGTTGAGCTCATAGCAATTACCTTTGTTCAGCAATTGGGGTCTCAACAATGCTCACTAGTATTCATAAACGTCTTCTAAGTATTCTGAGGAATGCTGCTGTTCTTATTCTCAGGACTTGAGGTATTTTCATTTTATATTTCTCTGGGGACTATATTCTGCCAGTTCAAAGAATAATAATTTTTGAATTAAAAGAAAGGTTCAAGGATGCCTTTCAAGGAGCAACCTGAGCGGGTTTATATTATCATAAGCCTATTGTGAGTTCTTGTTTGAGGGATAAGAACAGAATTATTATAGAGTTTTTTTTAGCTATGGACAGTGGCTCATATGATGTACTCTGGATAAGAGCTTAGAGACATGTGACTAGCAATGTATTTCCAGTGCAGGGTAACATCTTATATAACCCACCAGGCCCTCCACAGACCGGGTGACATTAGTAGGCATGACCACTGACATCATCCCCCCTGCCCATTTTGTCTTTATCTGTGCTGAGAGAGGCACAGCATGGAGAAAGAGACATGGCCTGTACTGGGAGGAGTGTTTTGCCCTCCCAGCACCATCCAAGTTCAAGGCTGCACGTAATGCCTATCCCCATGGAGATAGTGAGTGGTGTTTGAACAGAATTAGGATGCCTAGTGGCGTAGGAACAGCAAGTTCTCCCTGCCCACTTGAGTCTCCGGCTTCTTATGTGCTGCATCCCTCCTGTTTATCTCCAATCTGTGATCAGAGAAATGGGGCTGGGGGAGGGGGAGTCCATTGCACACTACTCTTCCTCTCAATTGTGAGGAGGATTGGTACACATGGGAATCAGCCTTGTTCACGTCATTCAATCACTGTTCTTTCCTCCCTGTTATCACTGGTCAAGCACCACCCTCTGGAGGAATTCAAGGAGGCTCCCAGGCTGGATGGGGAACTTCTGCAGGCCGGAGGTTCCCCATCCCTACTATAGAACCATGGCACTGTTGCAATCTAGTACCCAGGAAAAGTGTAAATTGCTCAAGGGTCAAGTTAATGGAGGAGTGAAATTTAGGGATTTCTTACTGGGAGTGTAAATAATGGATGATGTTGAACTCAAGTATTAGAGGAGGAGTTAATAATGGCTGAGGAAGCATCATTCCATGTTAGCTGTGAATATTTTGGCATATTGCTTTGCTTTTGAACTGAAGATAGGTTGCCTTCAAATTTAAATTGATACAGTTTCTGAAAGAGCCTATTGTGGCAAATTGGCTGTGGTGCTTTTGGAGACTACATTTGTAATGGTTTGTAGGCCATCCTGGTGTGGGCTTGATACATTTAATTTTGGAAGCAGTATTAACACTTAGGAAAACTGTGAAACTATCCAGTGTGAATTAGAGTACTTAGTGGAATGGGAGAAATGATCTGGAATAATCAGCAGTGCAAAGTATACAAATATGCATTTGGGGACATGTATGTGCATTTTTCTTACTGATTTTGGCTCATTGCCTCAAAGTGACATGCAATATTTTGGTGTATGAGAAACATTAAAAATAATTATTTTTAACTGCAGATTCATGGTTTATTTCTTTATGCAAAATAAATCCAAAAGTGAAGGGTTATTTGGTGTCTGAATGACCTTAATGTTTACATCACAACTTGCAATTCAAGAATGCAGTTCTTCACATTCTCTGCTTTAGGCATCTCTGTCTCTTAGTCTGCGCACACTTTACCTGGGAGTAAATTCTCTTGAACTTAATGGGGCTTACTTTGATTTCCGTGCAAAAGGCTCCAGGTTCAATCCATGGCATCTCCAAGTAGGGAAGGAAAAATTCCGGCCTGAAAACCTGGAGAGCCACTGCTAGATGGACCAAGGGTCTGACTCAGTCTAAGGTAGCTTCCTGTGTTCCTAGGTGTGCTAAGGATTGTGCTTTTTGAAGCTTGAAACCCATCTTGCAAAATATTTTAGTTCTTTAAAAAAATGGCATTCTTAAGAAATTTTGGCTTGCATTTAAATACTGATTAAAAGCAGACTTATTACTTCTGCCTGAACATTCTTTAAAAGATGTTCCATGCAAAGTGCAGGGGGTGGGGGTGGGCTGGAAGAAAACCTGAACATGCATTCCCAAATAAGACTCTGATAACCATGGCAAATACTATTTTGAAAGACTGAGCTTTTCAGGGCTGATGTTGTATGTCATTTTCTGGACAACTCATAGCCTGATCCTCCATATATTTACTTGGAAATAAATTCCACTATGTGCAGTGGGTAAGTGTGTATAGGCTAGTGTTACAATCCTGTATACTCTAACCTAGGAGTAAGTCTCTTTGAGCACAGTGGGATTTACTTCTAAATAAATGTGCTATAAGGCTGTCGAGTACTGGTGGATTTTTTAAAACATTAATAAATACAATTCATTAAACATCTTTACAACTTAATGTAGAGGCAAATAATATATTTGGGGCTGACCCTCCTAGTGTATATTTCTCATTAAATGAGCTGATAGCAGGTGTAGAGCTGATAGCAGGTGTAGACCTGATTGGCAACCTGGAAGCAACCGGTGTCTGGCCTCAGTAATGGGATGGATGAGACTTGAGGCTCAACCTGGACAAGACTGAGAGTCTATTGATGGGTGGTTTCTCTGTCCAGATGAGGAAATCCAACCAGCTCTGGAATGGGCCGCACTCTCCCTAAAGGATCAGATGTGCAACTTTGGGGTACTCTTGGATCCATCATTGTTGCCTCAAGTGGTTTCCATGGAGTGCCTTTTACCAGCCTTGCTGTTACCCAATCTGCTCTCAACGGTCTACACTCTGATAACCTCTTCGGCTACCTCCACAAGAGAGGTTTAATGCTCTTTGAAGGCTCATTATAAATTTTACCTCCACACCAGCGGAGCGCAAAACGGGCGTAGAGGCGCGTTATCTCCCGGATTATGCGCATTATCGAATGCGCGTTAAATAGCGACTTTTATTTTGCTCCGGCCGTTAAAGCGCATTTTCGCCGTGTGAACAAGCGATTATGCGCGTTAACTTCTTGTAAAGCGCTTTTTGGACATCAATTAATGCGCTTCGCCGCCTCTCGCCGCCTCCCGTGCAGAGGGATTAGGAGTAAATGCGCCTCCGCGATAATGCGCATAATCCCCGAACCGGGCGCAAAAGCGCATCCTTGTGGAGGGGGCCATAGTTAGATTAATGCAATGTATTGTATGTTGAGCTGCTTTTCAAGTTGGTTCGGAAACTTCAACTAGTGCAGAATTCAATGATATGAACATAAATATCTGGTCCTGACTTGCTTGCACTGGTTGCCTATTTTATTCTGTGTTGAATTCACAGTGATGGTTTTAACCTATATGGCTTTGGACCCCAACACTTCAAGGGCCATCTCTCCTCATTTGAACCTACCCAGTCTCTGAGGGCAGCTTCAGAGGCCCTTCTCTGGCCCCATTCAGACGACACGCTGGGCTTTGTGGTTAACTTAACCATGTTCAGTTGTGATTAATGCTAACCACATGCGGAACACTTGCAGATGACACTGTTAATCCTTTTGTGGTTAAGTTTTCCTTAACCACACGCTAACCACAAAGTAGTTAGTGGAGCAACTGATTCCTCCAAGTGATCCATCCCGTATCCCAGCAGCCCTAGCGCTAGGAGTCCTGGCAGTTACAGCCATCATTTTAGAGCAGGAACCAATGAAATCAGCAATTATATACATGCATCGCCCTGTTTAGTGAGTGGTTCCTTTGCTTTCTGCATTGCCATGCCTGCTATACCTGTGCAGTCATCACAGGGGAGGCGAAAGCCTTCTGAGACGACCACACTAGCCGCGTCATCTCGCAACACCACCACAGTAATCAGAACCTGAGGGGTGTAATGGCTCTTCAACAAGATAGGAGAAATGGATGATTTATATGGGGAAATTGCAGGCAGGGATTTAAAAAGCTCTACTGTAAGCACGCTCCGCTAAGAAGAGCACAAATTGCCCTAAAAAACTAATGTGAAACAAGAAATGCCAGCTGCAGTGAGCATATCAATCGGCAGTCCAGAGCAACCATAGAGCCCACTGGCTAGAGCGGCCCTGCTTAGTTAGGTCACTTTATTTATTTATTTATTTATTGCACTTGTATACCTCCCCATAGCCAAAGCTCTTTGAGCAGTTTACATAAGTTTAAAACATTTAAAAACAATATACAAAAATTAAAACTGCAAAACATACAATATACATATACATTTAAAACCACTATAATAACTTAAAAAGCTATAAGCCTAAAAAACAAAAACAAACCCAGGCTCATCAGATGTTGCTAAATGCCTGAGAGAAGAGGAAAGTCTTGACCTGGCACCGAAAAGATAACAATGTTGGCACCAGGTGCGCCTTGTCAGGGTGATCGTTCCACAATTGGGGGCCACCACAGAGAAGGCCCTCTCCCTTGTTGCCACCTCCGAGCTTCCCTTGGAGTACGCACTTGGAGGAGGACCTTAGATGTTGAACGTAGAGTAGGGTAGGTTCATGTCTGGAAAGGTGTTCCATCGGGTATTGTGGTCCTAAGCCGTGTAAGGCTTTATAGGTTAAAACCAGCACCTTGAATCAGGCTTGGAAACATATAGGCAGCCAATGCAAGTGGGCCAGAGTAGGTCTTATATGCTTGAACCTTCTGGTCCCTGTTATCAATCTGGCCGCTGCATTTTGCACAAGCTGCAGCTTCTGAACCATCTTCAAAGGCAGCTCCACGTAGAGTGCATTGCAGTAATCTAACTTGGAGGTTACCAGAGCGTAGACAACTGAAGCCAGGTTATCCCTGTCCAGATAGGGGCGTAGCTGGGCCACCAACCAAACTTGGTAGAAGGCACTCCGTGCCACCGAGGTCACCTGAGCCTCAAGTGACAGAGATGGTTCTAGGAGAACCCCCAAGCTACGAACCTGCTCCTTTAGGGGCAACCCCATCCAGAACATGTTGAAGGCCCTCCATCCAGTCAGCAGAACCACCCACTAACAGCATCTCAGTCTTGTCTGGATTGAGTTTCAGTTTATTAGCCCTCATCCAATCTATTGTCGCAGCCAGGCACTGGTTCAGCACATCCAAAGCCTCATCTGATGAAGATGAAAAGGAGAAATAGAGCTGCGTGTCATCAGCGTACTGATGACAATGCACTCCAAAACTCCGGATGACTGCACTCAACGGTTTCATGTAGATGTTGAACAGCATGGGGGACAAGACTGACCCCTGCGGAACCCCATACTAGAGAACCCACGGGGCTGAGCAGTGTTCCCCAAGCACCACCGTCTGGAGCCAACCCGCCAAGTAGGAGCGGAACCACTGCAATGCAGTGCCTCCCACTCCCAACTCAGCCAGTCGTCCCAGAAGGATACCATGGTCGATGGTATCGAAAGCCGCTGAGAGATCAAGGAGAATCAACAGAGTCACACTCTCCCTGTCTTTCTCCCGACATAGGTCATCATACAGGGCGATCAAGGCTGTTTTTGTACCAAAGCCAGGCCTGAAACCTGACTGAAATGGATCCAGATAATCGGTCTCATCCAAGAGTGCCTGGAGCTGGCTCGCAACCACCCGCTCCAGGACCTTGCCCAGGAATGGAACATTTGCTACTGGCCTATAGATATTGAGATTTTCAGGGTCTAGGGAAGATTTCTTCAGGAGCGGTCTCACTGCCGCCTCTTTCAGACAGCCTGGGACCACTCCCTCTCGCAGAGAGACATTAATCACTTCCCTGGCCCAGCCAGTTGATCCATCCCTGCTAGCTTTTATTAGCCAAGGGGGCAAGGATCCAATACGGAGGTGGTTGCACGAACCTGTCCAAGCACCTTGTCAACATCCTTGAGCTGTACCAACTGAAACTCATCCAAGTAAACAGGACAAGCCTGTGCTTTGGACAACTTGCTAGATTCACTTGCTATCACGCTGGAGTCTAAGACCTGGCATCTAAGTCCTGTACTGGAAGCTCTATGCCTTAACCCCTTAACCACGGCCCCTTAACCACAAGACATGTGTCAGATAGCACTTTTAGTCATGGTTAGTGCCGCTAACCATACAACATGGTTAGTGAGCCTAACCACAATGTGGTTAACGGGGCAGATGGTTAGAGAAAACGTGTTCAGACAACACCGTTAACTATGCCGCCCTAACCACACTTACCACAAAAGGGTTAACGGCATGGTTAACGGTGTCGTCTGAATGGGGCCTCTGTCTCTCCTCCAGAGGAACTTAGGATGTGGTAGTTTAGGAACAGGCCTTTTCTGTGATACCCCTGTGTTTATGGATCTTTCTGCGAAGCTCACCTGGCACAGGTGCAAGACAAAGCTGTACTTATATTTCCAGGCATTGGACAGTAGTTATGGTCCAGTTGTGGTGCGCTGACTTTGTGGTGGTCATTTTAGGCTATGAGGGGGCAGGGTAGATGTATGTATTGTGGATAAAAACTTTTTGTTTTGTATTGTATTGTTTTTAGATTGTTTTTATGGCGTTGATTTTTATTTGTATTGTGCAGATCATGATTTATATTTACTTTTTCTTAATTACAGATTTCTGCTTTTTCCAGTGGGAAGTGATGCGTAAATTTAATGTTATATTATTAATAATATAAGAATGGGATTATATATAAAAGAGCCAATTCCTAAACAGATCTGCTGGTAAGGCAGTAATTTGAAATATGCTGTTTTGGCTGTGGTGGTGATAGGACTTCATTGAGATTGGGCTTCTTTCTTGTGATGCATTGGTCAGTCAGGGCCTTGGCCTTGGCAGGAAGTGAGCGGTTTGAACAGTTGGAAGATGGGACTTGAAGAGAAGGAGTTAGATTTCCTTGTCTACTCTAGTTTACTATTTTCTTGGCATTGGGAGAAGGTGAAATATCTTACTGTTGATTAAAGGGGAAATTAACACATTGTTATTTACAACGCATGTACTGGCTGAAGTCAAGTTACCCATGTGAATTAGAACTGGCAGTTTAAATAGCAAAAGCAGCAGCAGCAGCAAAGTTACTCTGGTATACTTGAGGGTACAGTGTAAGAAAAGAAAATCCCTTATGTGGTCACAGCAGGCTAACAATACCAGCAATAGATCACTTTGTCCTACAGGGTGAGATATCATGAACTGAACGGCTGTTTGTTGAAAGAAGTGATGAAAGAAGGATTGGGGGGGGGGGGGGGCGGGAGGTGTCTCCTTGCCACAGGAACGCATAATGGAAAGGTACCAATAAATTTCAGTGTATCTTAAGGTAGAAATTACTAGCTTACTGTGTCCATATGTTTTTTTTTCTTTATTTATTTACATTTCAGTCTTTGAACTATGCAATAGGATTATGGCTAGACATAAGGCTAATGTCTATCACCCACAGTTGGTTTTCACTAAAAGTTTTTTAACTGAAAATATTAACCTTGGATTCAAAGTTCTGGCTGTAATGTCTGGACCTTTGGATATTAATGTGCAAATTAGGGAATTGTTTCTCCCTGAAATATATTTTAGCACAGTAGAAAATGCCGCTGAGAACTGCAGTTGTCTTCAGCATCCTTTCAGTGTGAAATGACAGTTTTGTATGAGGTCTCTTGGATCATGCTATCTGTATTTAGTAGGGCAGGGCCTCTGACAGCCCTCAGATGCACCAAAATGTGTGCATGTTTGGGGCCAGCTGGAGCTTTATACCTTTTAAACGAAAGGTTTCAATGACAGAGAGCTGAAGAAATTCCGGGTTATCTTCACATGTCTTCACTGAATGTGTTTCTTCTTTTGGATGAAAAGATTAGTGTAACTGAAGCAGTTTAAACAGTATAGAAATAAGATAATGTACTGACATCCCAAATGCATTTTGCCTTTTTTCCTCATGAATTCAGCTGCTTTGTTGTGATATTGAGGATGCATAATTTTCAACTAATCTAATTTCCTTTTTGCAGTGTTATACATAAACCTGTTGTGCTGTCTTATGCATGAACAAGCATAAGAGGATCTTATGTCTCGAATTATTTTATAACAGCTTAAGGGTGCAATCGTCTGCATGTTTAGACAAAAAAAAAACCCTACAACTTCCAGCATTCTGAGCCAAATGCTGGAAGCTGTAGGATTTCTTTTCTGTTTAAACATGCATAGATTTGCAATTGAAGAACTCCTTACCACTATGAAGAGTGATTTAATTATTGTTTTTTAATTCCATTCTCACCACTGTAAATGCAGTTACATCATTAGGTTTATTCCTATTTACTTATTTCATTTAAAATACTTTTTGCCCCTAGCCAAGGCCTCCAAAACTCTTTCTTAAACTTCTTCTGAAAACTAAATATCCTCAGATTTGTCCTGTTCATATTTTACTCCCAGTGAATAAGCCACTTGTTCTGGTTGAAAAACAGAGGATGGTTGTTCATTTTTAATAATTGTGCACATAAAATTATTGCAGATATTATTGGGAAATAATGCAAACAAAGGTGCACTGACCTGGCATAAAGCCATTGTAAAGCAAAGGGTTGTCTTGCCAATGAGCAGTGGCAAAAGGTCTTTGTTTTTGTCATGTTTGGGCTTCTAAATCAGCTCACTGTATTTTCAGTTATGGACATTATTTTAAGGAGAAATTGCCACTATTCTCAGTGATTTTAAATTGTTTTCCCTTTCCAGATTTGTTCGTAAATGCATATTAAACAGGTAGCCAAGAATGAAGAAAGCAAGCCGGAGCGGTAGTTCAGCACCCAAAGTGCCTGGGATAAATAAAATACAAACAGCGGAAAAAGTCAAACCAGAAACCAGTTCCACAGTATCTGCAGTAACAAAACTTTCAAAAACGGGGACAGCAGCATCATTATTGAAGGTATTTCCTTGTTATTTTTCCTTAATTAGATTTGAACTAGTACAGCTGTTGGATGGCTTAGTGACTGGGTAAAGAAGTGGGCAAAATCTGCAGAATGCGGTGCAAATGTTGCTATATAGGTTTGGGCTCAAGACTGTAACTGGATTTGGATGTCACAATAACCCATGATGGGTTAAATAAGCCATGATGGCTTATTTAGCCCATCATGGGTTATGGTGTCATCTGTACAGAGTTTTTTTAACCCACAATGGCTTATTTGGTCAAAATAACCCACTCTGAAAACCCACAGGATGCAGACTGGTTTTTTTAACCCATCATGGGTTTTTGTGCCATGTGGCGGTCACAATGGGTTATTTTGATCACCTACAGGCTCAATTCGGACAACACGCTGAGCAACGGTTGTTGAATTACCTACTGACGGTTGTTGAAAAAGGTGGCGATCTACAGACAACATGCTGCAGCAGGGGCTGCAAGGAATCGGCAACCACCCTGGTTGCAAATTGCCTACTCAGCTCTGACTGACAGCTCAGCCGCCATTTTCCCAGCTTACTAAACGCCTGCTCTCCTCCAGCTGGCATGATCTGCCTAGCAACGGATTACGCTCACAGTCCAACTCTGCTCTAGCCCCCTAGTTGTGTGCTCTACAACCTCCCTTAGTGTCAAGCAGCATCTCCGTTGGAAGGCGGCAGTTACACAGGGTTGTCAGTTTCCCTTGTGTGCATACCTGCTAGGGGATGCTATGTCTCCTCTGAATGAATGCTTGGAAGCGGTAATGGGCTGGATGAGGAAAAACAAACTGAAGCTGAATCCAGACAAGATGGAGGTGTTCACTATCAAAGGCCCCAACCTGGGTTTGGAGGTGTGTCAACCAGTTCTGGATGGGGTTATACCCCCCATGAAAGACTGTGTTCGCAGCTTAGGGGTACTCCTGGATCCGTCGCTCCAAATTACAGCCCAGATAGATGCAACGGCCAGGAGTGCCTACTATCAGCTTCGGCTGATACGTCAGCTGCGCCCCTTCCTAGAGTTGGAAGACCTAATGACGGTAGTACACACGCTGGTAACTTCGAGACTTGACTTCTGCAATGCACTGTACATAGGGCTACCTTTGTGCCTAGTCCGGAAACTTCAACTTGTTCAAAATATGGCAGCCAGGTTGGTCACTGGTACATCTAGGGTGATCACATTACACCAGTTTTAAAATTGGCTGCCAATCAGTTTCCGGGCGAAGTATAAAGTGTTGGTCGTTACCTTTAAAGCCCTACATGGTTTGGGTCCAGGTTACCTGCGGGATCGCCTTCTCCCGTATAATCCGTCCGCACACTCAGGTCCTCTGGGAAGAACTTACTCAAATCAGCCAGAACTAGGCTGACGAGTGCTACCCAGAAGACCTTCTACCACTCCCAGACTGTGGAATGGTCTGCCGGAGAAGATTCGACAAATTAGCAGTCTTCATGAATTTAAGAGAGCCATGAAGACTGCTCTCTTCCGGCAGGCCTATCCAGTTGAATTTTAAGATGTTTTTAATGAAGTGCTGGTTTTTATTTGTTTTTAATGACTCAGCTATTTTGTGATTTTTGTGTTTTGTATTTGTTATGGTTCCCAGCCTCGATCCAGAGGGAGAGGCAGGTTATAAATAATAATAATAATAATAATAATAATAATAATTATTATTATTATTATTATTATTATTATTATTATTGTCCTGGTCATGCAAACTTCCATGGAGGTATAGCTGCCATCCCCCCTTTTGGCATAAAGGCGCTTTTGCTCACGTGGCTTTGTCAGGGCACAGGGTTTTCAATGGGCCTCCTGGGTATCCCTGCTAGGAAAGGCTGTGAATGAAGTTTGATTCTGATACTGCAAACTTCCAAGGGTTTATTTACACCACCCCCTTTTTGGTGCACCTAGGGTTTTCGTTCCTAGGTACATAATCACGCAGGGTTTTGATGGTGCATTGGGTGCCTCCTAACTAGGGGAGGCTGTGTATGAAGTTTTGTCCTGATCCTGTAAACTTTCAGCGTTTTAAAGCCAGCCACCCTTCCCTTGTCTGGGGTAATGGCTTAATTCAGCACTTCCAGCTGAATTAAGCCCCTGTACTTTACTTCACTCCTCTTCCCTCTCATTGGGATATTGTGGAAGATTAAAACAGGCTGCTGAAATGTCAATCGGTGAAACAGTGTCATTACTGGGGCGGAAGGGCTGCAACTGAACAGTGAGTCGGGGGGACAATTCCGATTACGCTCTGTATCTTATTTGGCTGATCGGGGGGCGGGGATAACAGTAGTTTATTTTCAGAATAATCTACTGTGAGTAGCTTATCAACTCATCATGGCTTAAAGTGACATCTGAACAGTTCTAGGCATATGCCAAAATAGAGTAGTAGTATTTTGATGATTCAAGGGCTCAGATAAGTGCTGCCGAAACGCCAAAGTACAGTAGCCAAAGTACAGTAGGTAATGTATTAGGAAATTGTCAAGGAGAGATTGCCCATGGGCTAATGTGGGCACACTTGCAAAGGACCAGAGAAAAAATAACCCTAGGAGATTGTTTGTCAGGAGTGACATGGGTTGACATGCGAACAACCAACCCACAGTGGCTTATTCTCCTGTGTGGCTTAGCATGACGCATGAACCAGCCCTATGTTAATAAAAAGGGGTTGCAAGCACACTTCAGCTGTGGTTACTGATTCTGGTTTGCCAAATGATGTGATACCTGCCTTGTTTAGAAATTAATCCATTCAGTAGACCAGCCTTCCCTGGCCAGGCTGGCTGGGAGTTGTGGTCCAACACATCTGGAGGGCTGATAAGATGCCTTAACTTTTCAGTTCTTCGCACTGCCCAAATAATCATTTTGTAATCTTCATTGGAACTCTGTTTTCTTTGACCCAAAGGGGATATTACTCATGAGAAGGTCCAAGCTACCAGTCTCTGAGAAGGCTACATTGATTCATGGGAAAGTATAAGAGGCACAACCAGTAGGTGCAAAATTGGTTTTAATAGGCTGCACCACTCCAGGAAAAATCACTTTTTCCCCTGTTGGTGCTACTTCTGATATTAAACTTCCAGCCAGTTCTGCTTTCGACGTGTTTTGAAAAAGCCATGTGGCTCTTCTTATTCTTAGCAAAATGTTAGCGTTTGCTGTAATTTGACTGAACCTGTTCAACTGGCTGTGGAGGTGGCAATCTAGACTAGAGGCAGTTTGTGGGCAAGGTGGAAAATAAATATTATATTTATTTAGGGCAAAGGTTAATAGACAATTTCTTTTTCCTTTTTCAATTTAGAGTCTCTCAGAAATTGAAAGCAAGCAAGCAAACTGCAAGTGGGAGAGGCCTTCATATGTTGTCCAACTCATAAACTCTCTAAGTGTTTCCCCAGCATTTGTCTTGTCTTGTCCCCTAACTTCCCCAGCATGTAGGTCAGAACTGTGCCCCATATATACTCATGCTTTTGAAGGAGAGGGAGGCATTGGAGGAGAGGTTCTTGGTTCTTTTCTGCAGGTTGAATCCAGATTTAGGTGTGTGCAACTGGGCTGATAGAAGCAGACTTTCTTTCCCTCTCCCCAAGGCAAGCCAGCCCCTCCAGGCCCCTGAAAATGCTTGACAGAGAGCCAAGGGTCCCTGCTGAATGGAATGATCAGTTGTGTGAGGGAGTTGGGGGTCTTCCAAAATTGGTTGGAGGCACCTTTTGTGAGCCGAGCCCTTCTGTTCACGGAAGGCAGTTCCTGGATCCTTCCCAGTTAGGTTTAGCATTTGGAAGCCTAGAACATGACTAATGTTGTTAAATGTTTTCAGTGTAGATTTTTCCGTGCTTAATCATTCTACAGTTTTTACAGCCTGACCTATTTGGCTCAGTAATGCACAGTTATTACCTCCGTAGCATACCTAAATTAATCTGCTTAACATTTCTTACTAGGTGTGGTGGAAATGTAGACAATTGGCAGGAAGGTTCAACCTGTATGGGCTTGTTGGGACAGGCTAGACAAACCACAATCAGAAATTATCAAAGGATGTGTAATTTGCTCTGTTGTGTTCTTGTGAACCATTAATTTCTTAAGTCATTAAGCATCATGTGACCTTTCTGCAATAGATTATATGTGATTGCTCTCTTCTACTGGTAATGTAAAACTGAACGAGAGATTTTCTTAAACCTCTTCTTGCTGATAAAAAGCTAAAATACAAGATGGGGGATACTTGGTTAATCAGTACAACAAGCGAGAAGGATCTTGGAATTGTTGTAGATCACAAGCTGAATATGAGCCAGCAGTGTGATGTGACTGCAAAAAAAAAAAAGCAAATGCTATTTTGGGCTGCATTAATAGAAGTATAGCTTTCAAATCACGCGAGATACTGGTTCCCCTCTATTCGGCACTGGTTAGGCCCCATCTTGAGTATTGCATCCAGTTCTGGGCACCGCACTTCAAGAAGGATGCAGACAAGCTGGAGTGTGTTCAGAGGAAGGCAACGAGGATGATTAGGGGTCTGGAAACAAAGCCCTATGAGGAGAGATTGAAAGAACTGGGCATGTTTAGCCTGTAAAAGAGAAGATTGAGGGGAGACATGGTAGCATCTTCAAATACTTGAAAGGTTGTCACACAGAGGAGGGCCAGGATCTCCTCTCGATCATCCCAGAGTGCAGGATGCAGAATAATGGGCTCAAGTTACAGGAAGCCAGATTCCGGCTGGGCGTCAGGAAAAGCTTCCTGACTGTTAGAGCAATACGACAATGGAACCAGTGACCTAGGGAGGTGGTGGTCTCCCACGTTAGAGGCATTCAAGAGGCAGCTGGACAACCATCTGTCAGGGATGCTTTAAGGTAGATTCCTGCATTGAGCAGGGGGTTGGACTCGATGGCCCTTCCAACTCTACTATTCTATGAATCTGATTTGTAAAAGGTACTGCCTGAAGAAACACAATTGCAGTTGTAAGAATAAACAAGTGTTTATGGTAAAATTGAATGAAAAATGTTCTTTGTTTTGACAATAACTCTGTACTTCTGGTTTCTAAAATAAACAAAATCCTAAACATGGCATTTTAAAATAAAACCTGACACAAACATCACAAACAATTGTGGCACAAAAGCAAAGCCATCAACTACAGCTAAAAACATCCCAGAATGAAACCTCTCTGCAGTCTTGGCCACATTTTAAGTAATACTTTTGACATGAATGCAGAACATTTGAAGAATTAACCTACGGCAGATCTTGGTAGTTAACTCATTCCGTAAAGTTGGGGCTACTGTAGAGAAGGGCCTGCCCCATTGCCTCAACCAATCCTAACTTTCTTAATGATAGGACTCTGGATATGGTCTGGCTTCCAGTTCTCAGAAGTGGGTAGTACCTGAAGAATAGGTACCTAAACTAGTCTAATTAGCACCTAAACCTGTACCGAGAGGAGAACAGGAAGCTAGTGTGGCTATTCAAAAAAAATAGCTGAGTATGGTATTGTAAAGGCATGGTTTAATAGCTTGTATGTAAGACAGGTTTAATGAAATTCATTCCTTGATACAGCAGTTTTTCTGGGAATCCAGTAATGATGTCACATCCAAGAGTAACCCCGTGAAGGACCAATACTTGATCCTTCAAGACCTCAGTTTCCCACAGGAATCTCTAGCATCTGTTTCCCAGTATCTGGTATTCAATGGCGTACTGCTTCTGATCCTGGAGATAATACATACTCACCATGTCTATAAACCATTATTAGCCTTGTCCTCATAAGAACATAGGAAGCTGCCTCCTACCAGGTCAGGTGATTTGTCTATCTAACCCAGTATTGTCTCCTCTGGCTTACAGCAGTTTTCTAGTATCTCCAGTGTCGGTCTTTCCCATTATCTGCTATCCGAGCCAATTAACTGGAGATGCCAGGGATTGAACCTAGGACCTTCTGCATGCCAAACAAGAGCTCTGTGACTGAACTGTGCTTGACTTGGGTTTGGTTCATCATCTACACAAATATTCCTAATTGCCTGAATGTGCTTCCTTGCAGAAGCTGCTTTCGGGATCAGTTGTACATGGATCTATCCAGCAGCAATTTCCGTTGTCATAGCAGTTAGAAAAAGTGGTGCTAGACTCACAGAAATTGCTGCAATGTCATGAATTGCTTGATTTACACATGTTTTGCCATAGCTGAGGATGACTCATAACTGCTTTTGTTTAGAAGAAATATCCTGCTAACTTCAACCTGACCGTGGTGTAATCACCACTTCTCTGGTGTCTTTAACAGTGTAATTGAAGAATGAATCTTAAAACTGCACTGTATTTTTTTCATTCACTTTCAAAGATGGGTTTTCCGTATCTGATATTAAACATTGATCTATTCTTGCTTTTTATTATTAACTTTATGTGAGAAACCAATCCATTTTGTTAGCAGTAATTTAAAAATGTTGAGCTGCTTTTAATTGTTGACCTTTCTGTCAAATTGCATCTGTCATCCAGACCAAGAGCAATGATGACCTTTTAGCTGGGATGGCTGGTGGGGTTGCTATGAGCAACGGCATCAAGGGAAAGAAGAGCACTTCCATTTCCACAGCACCTTCCACTGCAGGGACCACTATGAACAATCTGGATAATAAAACTAAGTCTGTTGCAGGTAAAGAAATGATGCCCTTGAACATGTGTTGTCTGCTCTTTAAACAATGAAAAAATGTTGTTCTTAATGTAAAAGATGGAATGAAGCCAGTGTTAAAAAGGTGCCTGTGTACCTCTCTGTGTGAATCCATTGATGTTTGCATGCTGCCCCATTGCTTCCATTTGGCTCCTCCTGCAGTAGAGGAGCTTATCATTATTTCAAAAGTTTATTGTTATGTCCAAACCAACATTCCTGTTTTGTCACTCTTTTAACAAGTCTGGATCCAGAAGGTAACTTCCAAGAGCTTCAAGGAGGGACAAGCCAGGAGTCATTCTCCAGACACAATTATAAGCTTTTTGACCCTGGTATGTTCCTGATTATTTTAGCCATTCTGCTTGGAAGAGGAGTCGAACAGAAGCAATCAGGCAGCATGCACAAGCATGCTTGCTCATGAATGATGTCAGAATTCTGATTTAGCATTTTCTGCAAACATGTCCACTGAGTAAAAATAAATAATTTCAGAAATAAACACTGAGATTCCATGACCCCTTTTAGTGAGAGTTGAGTATAAATTTATATCTTCTGTTATTCATTTCCAAGTATGTTGAATAGGATTTGTAATCCCATAATTCTGGAAATCACATTGCCTTGTACAGAATTGTATACTTACATACCAATTTAATGTTTTCTAACCCTTTAAAACAATACAGCTACAAATTCTGCAGCTAAACGTAGCACTTCATCTGGAAATAAAGAGTCCAGCTCTTCTCGGGAAAGAACTCGTGACCGTTCCCGGCTGACCCAAAGCAAAAAATTGCCATTGATTGGGCAGACAAGCAATGATGCAGTCCTTATAAAACGCTCCCGCAGCCGTACTAACCCAGACTCCGATGTCCGAATGAGCAAGTCTAAATCAGACAATCAGATCAGTGACAAAGCTGTTCTGGAAGCCAAAGTGAAAGATCTTTTGACTTTAGCCAAAACAAAAGATGTTGAGATCTTACACCTGAGAAATGAACTCAGAGAGATGCGTACCCAGCTAGGCCTTAATGAAGATCAATTTGAGAGAGATGAAAAATCTGAGGAAAAAGAAACCACTGTTGTCCATCAGCCAACTGATGTAGAATCCACATTACTGCAGTTGCAGGAGCAAAATACTGCCATCCGAGAGGAGCTCAATCAGTTGAAAAATGAGAATCGGATGTTGAAGGATAGGCTAAATGCGCTGGGATTTTCTCTGGAGCAAAGGCTGGATAACTCTGAAAAGCTATTTGGCTACCAGTCGTTGAGCCCAGAAATGACAGCTGGAAGCCATAGTGATGGTGGAGGCACCCTTACTTCCTCAGTAGAAGGTTCTGCCCCTGGTTCAATGGAAGATCTTTTGAGTCAGGATGAGAATACCTTAATGGACAATCAACACAGTAACTCCATGGATAACTTGGATAGTGAGTGCAGTGAAGTTTATCAGCCACTCACTTCAAGTGATGATGCCTTAGACGCACCATCATCTTCAGAGTCTGAGGGTGTGCCAAGCGTAGAAAGATCAAGGAAAGGAAGTAGTGGCAATGCCAACGAAGTGTCCGTGGCTTGTTTGACAGAACGGATACACCAGATGGAAGAGAACCAACATAGTACAGCGGAAGAGCTTCAAGCAACTCTTCAGGAACTTGCAGATTTGCAGCAAATTACTCAGGAGTTGAACAGTGAGAATGAAAGACTTGGAGAGGAAAAGGTTATTCTTATGGAATCCTTGTGCCAACAGAGTGATAAATTGGAACACTTTAGCCGACAAATTGAGTATTTCCGTTCTCTTTTGGATGAGCATCACATATCTTACGTTATTGATGAAGACATGAAAAGTGGGCGCTACATGGAGCTAGAGCAACGTTACATGGACCTTGCAGAGAATGCACGTTTTGAAAGAGAGCAACTCCTTGGTGTCCAGCAGCATCTCAGCAACACTTTGAAGATGGCAGAACAAGATAACAAGGAAGCTCAGGAAATGATAGGGGCACTGAAGGAACGGAACCACCATATGGAACGAATTATTGAGTCAGAACAGAAAAGCAAGACCACCCTAGCAGTCACCTTGGATGAGTACAAAACTACGGTAGCCAATGACCAGATTGAGATGAACCGGCTTAAAGCCCAGCTGGAGCATGAGAAACAGAAAGTAGCTGAGCTGTATTCCATACACAATTCTGGTGACAAATCAGACATTCAAGACTTGCTAGAGAGTGTCAGGCTTGACAAGGAAAAAGCAGAGACGTTAGCCAGTGGCCTACAAGAAGAGCTGGCTCATACACGTAACGATGCAAATCGCCTGCAAGACACCATTGCAAAGGTAAATGTTTACAAATGCAATTAAGCAAGGGAACATTCCAAACTTCCCCCTTGTGTTCCCCTTTTAGGGCAGGTGCAGGAGATGGCCGGGAATGCAAGCAACTGGTTGTGCTCCCTACACAGTTCTTCCATGACTCTCTTAATTTGTGAGGCTGTTAGCGAAATGTTTCAGACTTCTAATTCCTTTTATGAAGTCGCATCCATACAGCTTAGGGAAAATCCATACAGTAGGGAAAACTTAAATTCCTTACTTGGAATTGGATTCATGGGATTTAGGCTGTGTTTTCTTCTGCCTGAAACTGTTAGCTGTGCATTTCATAGGAGATTGATTGGTGTGCTGAATTGTCAACTTGTTCCTCATGAAATGGGTACGTTATGCCAAATGATGGTGCACACTATGACCGTCAGCACATAGTGCATTCAGATTTAGCTTTCCAGGACAATACTATGCATGTTGCCTCAGAAGTAAATTCCACTGAGTTCAGTGGGGCTTACTCTCAGGTCTGACGTTGCAGCCTTAGTGTTGCAACTGCAAGGTATGTTTAAGCAGATACAAAATATAGCTCCATCCACTGATGCATTTCTGAGTAACATAATAAATTACTTGGCTCTGGTAAAAACCAAACTCAGCATATTTAGGCCTTTCCTCATTGAATGTCTTTGCTCTTTGTCCCAACTTGTGTCAGACCGAGTTGAGTGGTGGAACACATGCTCCATACAACTGCTTATTAAGGAAGCAGTTTTAATAGGGTAAAATGATATTATAGGTGATACCATTCCAATATATTTATTAAATGTAAAATAATACAGTAGGGGATACTCATACCATCCTATATATTTATGTGACATTAATTGCACACTAGGTTTTCATGAAATTTAGAGTTTTCTTTGGAAGATGCAATAAGAGAAGTATGATTTCCCCCTCTAAACTAGATAGAAGATGAATATAGAGCTTTCCAAGAAGAAGCAAAGAAACAAATTGAGGAACTGAATATGACCTTAGAAAAGCTTCGGACAGAGTTGGAAGAAAAAGAAACAGAAAGAAGTGATATGAAGGAAACCATATTTGAATTGGAAGATGAGGTGGAGCAGCATCGAGCTGTGAAACTCCACGATAATCTCATTATTTCTGATTTGGAGAGTAAGTCCTGCCTCTTCCTTCTATAGAGCTGTTTCAGTCATTTATTCTCAGTTGCAGTGTCTGTCCATACTTTTAAAAAGGTATAATTTTCTGTTTATGGTAGAGGTAGAAATTTTTAATATAGCAGTCATGAACACAGTTTTATTTACTTGTTAATAGTTTGACTTGTTTGTTAACAGTAGTGTGTATGCAGTGGCAGGGCAAGGTATACACTTTTATATAAACAAAATGGTTTCTGTTTTTTCCAATAGAAAGGTATGCTACACAGTTTGATATAAATATAAACTGTATAGCCTATCTTTCTATTGGCAAAATAGTACAGGGATGCGGGGGCAGGTTATTTGATTTCATCCCGCATTAGTTTTGCTTTCCATCATAAAGCCCTTTAGCATCTTTGTCATGAGGCCCTGCAAGGTTCCATTTTGTTGCCTGTGCTCTTCAGCGTTTATATGAAGCCACTGGGTGAGGTCATCGGGGGATTTGGAATATGTGTTATCCATGTGTCACACAGTTTGATTTCACCTTGTCAGCAGAATCCGATGAGACACTGGAACTGCCTGGAATCAGTAATGCTTTGTATGAGGGCCAATAAACTGAAGCTCATCCCCAACAAAATGGATGTGGTGTGAATAGATAGTTGAGGATGATGGTTTTCAGCCACTTCTGGATGGGGTTGCATTACCCTTGAAAGAGCAGGTTTGCAGCTTGGTGGTGTCAGGCCCGGCTCCCTTACAACTGTAACAACCAAACTCATCTTAATGAAATAGTGAATTCATTTATTACAGCAGGACACAAACACAGGCACTTTGCCCATGAATCAGAGTCCTTCGTGAGTCCCAAGTTCAAATAAACTCAGATAATCCAATCAGGAGCCAGAAGCAGGGTCTTAGTCCATTGGTTTAATCCAAGATAGGGTCCCATGGCATGGGGCTCAAGCATGCAATAGCTCAGGGTTCTAGAGTAGTCCAAGCAAAAGCGATGTTATACCCATATCCTCATTCACTTGTGTCTCCGCTTTTATGCAGGGGCAGGGCAACTAGAGTTCCTCATTTGTTAATCCCACCCTGCTGGAAAACAAAAGTTCCTCCTGATGGGTTGTCTTTCTGGTCGCCTCTTCAGCCTGTGGTGTTGTTTGGGAGCCAGCCTTGGGCTTTCTCTTCATACAAACCTGCCTCCTGATCAATTATCAAAGAATGTCTCTTAGGTGGGTGCAATTTGGCCATTCCTTCCCAAGCTAAGTCTGACTGCTGGTAAGGTGGGGTGGCTACCTCCTGACTGCAGTCTGATGTGAACTCAGACAGACACAAATGCCCAGCACCCTGGCTGTCCAAAACCTGTCTAGGGCCTAAGTCCCATTCTTCTGTCTCTGAGTCAGATTCTTCCTCTGTGACAGTGGTTTCAGGGGAAGACATCACAGGTGGTTCTTCTGGATCCCATCTGACACTAGAGGCTCAAGTAACCTCACTGACTTGGTGAACTTTTTACCAACTACATCTGGATTGCTAGCTGCAGCTTCTCCTGGTAATTCACGCCCTGATAAACTCCCAGCTGAATTACTGTAATACGTTATATGTAGTTCTATCTTTGAAGCCAGTTCAAAAACTACAGTTTGTGCACAATAGATTTTAACAGGAGCAGTTTGTTCAGACCATATTTTGTATTTTCATGAATTGTTGTAAGAGGCTTTGCCTATGGGGCGGTATAGAAGTTAAATAAATAAATAAAACATCTCTCCAGTTTTAAAAGAGCTTTATTGGTTGCTTGTCCATGTCTGACCCAAGTTCAAATTGCTAGTACTTAAAGCCCTAAACAACTTAGGCCCAGGAACTTTAAGGAGCACCTTCTCCGGTATCAACCTGCCCATGCCGTTAGGACACCTGTTGAGGCCATACTCTTGATCACTGCACTTGTCAGATGTAATGCGGGTGCCAATTAGGGCAAAGACCTTTCGCTGTTTGGTGTGGGAAGTAATCAGAAGTTGGTTGTCTCCTCCTTGCCCGTTTCATGCATCGATCATGTCCCAAGTGGTCATGAGTAGTGCACAAAGCAGAGAGGGACTCAGTAGCTGCTCACAGAACCAGCTTTTGCGGGCAGTTGCCAAGTGATCAGCAATAATTAGGGGATTCCCTTGTGTCCTTGTGACCCCTCCCATTGGAGATAACATGGGGATTCCTCTCCCTTCCTGGGGACAAGACTTAGAGAGGAGGAGCAGTCTACGGAGAGGAGGAGGAAGGGCCCATGGAGGAGGAGGCCCTGCTCTCTGCAAGCCTGATTGGGAATCTCCACGGGCTACAAGTTCCACGGACCTGTCCTAAAGGTGGCAGGGCACCACTCCAGAGCAGTTTATGATGTGGATCCAGAGGCTGCAGCCATGAAAAATAGCCATCAAGTCCACCATACATGCTAGAAAGAACTCCTGAAACCCCAAGCATGACCTCTTCTGAGAGAGATGTTATTGATTATTTCAATTCTTTGTCTGTCTTAAGACAACAAATGCTTTTCAGCCAAAGGTCTGCTGCTTTCTTTTAAGAGAAAATAAAAGTTGGAAGATTAAATTAATGGAGCAGAGTTCTCTCCCTCTCATCGGTCTAACTATGCTAAGCTGTTCTGTACAGTTCTCCATTAGAGGACGTTTGTGATTCAATCATGTTTTGAACCAGGCAGAATGAATGAATGCAGCAGGGAGAAAGGCCCAAGAACAGGCTTAGCCATGCAGGACAGAGGTGGTGGCTGAGTCCAAAGCTCATGCAGATGTTTCCTCCCTAGTAAAGCATAAAGTACAAAATGAGTAGAGGCTTGCTTTCAGGGGGAGTGTGCAACATGATCTGTAAGGCTACTTGACAAGTTTCCCCCTGAACAGTTGCTGGTGCAGTTTGTTCTGATCTGGTTCTCATCCAATTAAACTCATAGACAAGCCCTTACCTAGTAATTTGAAATGAGGGTAGCAATCTGAGTAGAAACTGGAAGCTGTATGAAGTGACTGCTTGTTCGAGCTCATCCATTTTCCATGTCGATGCTACTTTCATCTCATTCTCACTCCCAAATGTATTTTTTTTTCCTAAACGGGAAAATTGTGCAATTTCCCAAGCACACACCCAAATGCTCACCCCCATTGAGTAAATCATGAACATTCATCCTTTAAAAACGTGCATTTTACAAAAAGGATACAGTTTGCAAAAACGATTTTAAGCTTTAGAATGTGCAAGCTTTTCTTGAAAAATGTGAGTGGATTCGGGGTTGCAAATGGGGCATTTCATCTATTTTTTGAACAACAATGAAATTCTTATACATCCCTACTGCTTGTATCCTGTAAATATGAAAAGATGGAATTATTATTATGTTTTATTTATTATATTTCTATAGTGCCCCATAGCTGAAGCTCTCTGGACGGTTTACAAAAGATTAAAACATTAAAAATTGATATACAAAATTTAAAAACATAAAACAGACCGCATACAGAGACAACATACATCTAAAACCAACTTTAAGCTGTCAGCCAGCCCTAAAAATAGATCTGGGATCGATTAAAATGTCAACGTTTGTTGCTAAATGCTTGGGAAAAGTCTAATCTGGTGCTGAAAACATAGCAACATTGGCACCAGGCAGGCCTCATCAGGAACATCATTCCAGAATTGGGGGGCTACCACTGAGAAGGCCCTCTCCCTTGTTGCTGTTCTCCGACCATCCCTCAAAATGATGATATCTTGTGGGAATTGTGAGATATAGTTGCCATAAGAAGTGCCTTGCTGGATCAGACCAAGGGTCCATCTAGTCCAGCACTCTGTGCACACAGTTGCCAACCAGCTGTTGACTAGGGACCAACAAAGCAGGATATGGTGCAACAGCACCCTCCCACCCATGTTCCCCAGCAACTGGTGCACACAGGCTTACTGCATCGGATACTGGAGGTAGCACATAACCATCAGGGCTAGTAGGCATTGATCGCCTTCTCCTCCATCAGAAGGATCGACTAAATACTTTCAATCTATGTATGTTCTCATTGGAAAAACGGGCATGATTTGAGACTTATAAAACTGTTGGAAGGCAAAATATGGTCATCGTGTTAGTAAAACTGGAGATTAGCTTTTGTCCCCCTGCTTGGAACAGGGGAAAGGACGAGGATGCAGAGATGCACGCTGTCTGTGGAAAAGCTATAAAGGGAGCAAAAGTGTTGCGTAGAAGACAGAATCTCAACATTTAGCAATTCTGAGGGGGTCCCTTTTTAACCTCAGACTTTTAATGCCCAAAAGTGCATTGGGAACTCACAAGGCTGGTTGGGATGATACTGTCCCCCAGACTCTCCTGTGAGCAGTGGGGAAGCTAGAATGCACCCTTGCCTCATCTTGAAGGCTATTAGATGTTCAAGTGTGAGTATAAACTTTGAAGAAAGTTACGCACATATGCTCAAATCACCCAGTCGGTTCACAGATTTGTTCTACGATATCGGTTGACCTGTGCACAGCGCATATGCCACATGCAACCTTGGCATATTTAACTATTATGACTACGTGTGGATGTTTGGTGGAGCAGGAAGGTGTGATCTCACTTTGGCCTGCACGCATACAGAAAAGTATTAGCCGAACTGGGCTGTAACTTTTTAATTCAGCAGTACGCTAGGTGGCGTACTTGGCTTTTGAAAGCTGGCACTTACAACTGGGAAGCATGAACTTTAATGGCAATCTTTAAACAAGTCTCCACTATTTCATGAGCCTTAAATAAGCATCTTTTGTTTTCATAACTAGCTAAAGTATTCGGTCTTTAAAACCAGCAATGCATCTGAATATTCATATAAATATTCGGGCTGCAGCATATGTAGTAATCACACTTTACATGCATTTTATATGGATAATAACATTATGCAAGTATACATTAATAACATCATGTGAAATGGAACCTTTCATATTCCTTTCATTTAACATTTCTCATTTCAAGCTCATTTCAAGAAAAAACAAAATTGAAATTGTCCCTTTTATTTTATTTTATTCTATTTTATTTACCGTATTTCATCGAATCTAAGACGCCATCGAATCTAAGGCGCACCTTAATTTCAGGGCCACTAATAGTAAAAAGCTTTGCATCAATTCTAAGACACACCCCATTTTCAGACACGTTTATATTTGAAAAAAGTGCATCTTAGAATCGAAGAAATACGGTAGGTGGTAGCAGGGCCCAGGCGAGGGAGGAGAGGCGGCTGCAGCAGTGAGAAAGAAGAAGCAGAAAGGAGAGGGAAAGGAAGGGCATGGAGAACCGGGCGGAGGCAGCGGCCGTGGCAGCGAGGTCCCGCATGCGCCCCCCAGCGGCTCGGCCTCCCCACTCACCTCCATCGCGCCCCAGTCCTCACCGCCAGCATGCAGGATCGCGGCCTACTTCGTGGAAACACTGCATTTCCAGACCTTCTCTACCGCTGCCGCCACCGCTGCTGAATCCCAGGAAGGGGTAAGAAAGAAAGAGCGGGTCGAGTTGGGGCAGGCGGAGGCGGTAGTGGGGCCCAGGCGAGGGAGGAGTGGTGGTGGCGGGGAGGAGGAGGAGGAAGAAGCGAAAAGCAAGGGAAGGGCGCGGGGAGCCAGGCAGAGGCAGCGGGGAAGAAAATTGGCGCTTACCTGAGGTGTTGAGGAGAGACGTTGCCGTGGTGAGGGAAGGGGAAGCCGGGCTGTTGGGGGCTCCATCTGAGCTGGACCCCCGTGTCGACGCGGAGGCAAAGTGGGCTCCCTCCCCTCAGGAAAGGGGCGGATGGGGCAGGGCTGAGGAGAAGCGGCAACGAAGGGAGGAGAAAGAGGAAGAAGCAGCCCCGGTTGAGAGCAACGTGCCCCCGTGAGTGTGTGTGTGGAAGTGTCCACCCCTGCTTCTCTTCCACCTCCTCCCTCTGTAGTCGTGACTCACAGCAGTGGTGACTCACAGCAGCAGTGACTGAGGGAGGTGAGTGGGGAGGCTGAGTTGCTGGGGGGCTTTCCCACTCACCTCCCCCCGGTCGCCGCTGCTGTGAGTCACGACGATGGAGGGAGGAGGTGGAAGAGAAGCGGGGCGGACGCTTCCACAGACACACACACACACACGGAGGCACATCGCTCTCAGCCGGGACTGCTGCTTTCTCCTCCCTTCGCCACCGCTTCTCCTCAGCCCTGCCCCATCCACCCCTTTCCTGAGGAGAGGGAGCCCGCTTCGCCTCCGCGTCAACACAGGGGGCCAGCTTGGACGGAGCCCCAAAAGCCCGGCTTCCCCTTCCCTCACCGCGGCAACCTCTCTCCTCGCCACCTCAGGTAAGCGCCAATTTTCTTCCCCGCTGCCTCCGCCCGGCTCTCCGCGCCCTTCCCATGCTTTTCGCTTCTTCCTCCGCCACCACGCCTCCCTCGCCTGGGCCCTCTACCGCCTCTGCCTGCCCCCGCTCGACCCGCTCTTTCTTTCTTACCCCTTCCTGGGATTCAGCAGCAGCAGCGGCGGCGGTAGAGAAGGTCTGGAAACGCAGCGTTTCCACAAAGTAGACCACGATCCTGTGCGCTGGCGGCGAGGACCGGGGCATGATGGAGGTGAGTGGGGAGGCCAAGTCGCTGGGGGAGCGCATGCAGAGCCCCTTTGTGAAGGCTCTATGGGTGGGTGGGTGGGTGTATCCCAAACCCATTCCAGTGCTGGAGAAAACCAGCGAATCCAAGACACCGTCGATTCTAAGACGCACTCCATTTTTACAGAGGTAAATATGGGAAAAAAGTGAGTCTTAGAATCGAGGCAATACGGTATTACATTTCTACATTGCCCAATAGCCAAAGTTCTCTGGGCTGTTCACAAATTTTAAATCCTAAATACAACATGATAAAACATAATATAAAATCTTCAAAAGTTTAAAACAATAAAATTTAAAACAAGCTGCATGGAAAGGTCTAAAATGCAATAATACACATAAACTGAAGGACTAAAAACACCTGGGAAGCTATGAAGGTCTTCACCTGGCACCGAAGTCCGCAGTGTCGGCGGTTTGGGGAGGGCATTCCACAACCAGAGTGCCACCACTGAAAAGACCCTGTCTTCCATAGCCACCTGCCTTGAGGAGATGAGCCTTCAGGTAACCAGGTGCCAAGCTGGTTAAGGCTTTAAGAATTAATGCCAGCACTTTGAATTGGGACCAGAAACAGATTGAAAGCCAGTGCAGTTCACAGAGTACTTGTGTAATATCATATTGACCAGACCCTGTTAGCAATCTTGCTGCCCCATTTTGGACCAGCTGAAGTTCAAAGTCAGTCCCCCGTGTGTAATGCATTGCAGTAATCAAAATGTGTACCTAGTGTGTGCTGCCTAGGAAGCTGTACCAAGTAAGTTAAGTTTGTGGTAAGGATTTCTCATGTTGCCTCCCGTTCTTGGTTCATACCCTTAAAGGAGATCTGAACCATATATGTTGTTATCTGATTCCATTGTGAATAATAAGGAAATGGAGAGTGTGGCATTAGCCAACAACTAGTGCTGATTATAGGCAGCTTTGGTTTGAGAGAAGCACTGCCAGCACAATGATATATAAAGACCCTGAACTAAAATATAGACTCAGGGAATGGTAGAGTTGGAAGGGTCTTATAAGGCCATCAAGTCCAACCCCCTGCTCAATGCAGGAATCCACCTTAAAGCATACCTGACAGATGGCTGTCCAGCTGCCTCTTGAATGCCTCTAGTGTCAGAGAGCCTATGACCTTCCTAGGTCGTTGGTTTCATGGTCATACTGCCCTAATAGTCAGGAAGTTTTTCCAGATGTCCAGGACTTGCCATGGTTTACATTTTACCATGTATTTTTACAGTTTGCCTCTTTGTGCACAATGCTTTAGAAATCATGTGTTCCAAAGATGCAAGCATCAGCAAAATGCTTCTTAAAGTCCTTCATTTATTTATTTACTATATTTGTATACTGTTCCATATCTAAAACAGATTCCAGAGCAGTGAACGTGAGAGGTAAAATAGTAAAAAGATTAAAACACCATGTTAAAGTTATTCTTTTTTAAAACAGAATACCAATAAAAAGCATGGCTGGTTCAGCCGTGGGCGGTATAGAAATATAATAAATGAAATGCAGTGATCACTTGAGGAATGCTTCATGGAATAGAGCAGTTTTCAGGAGGTGTTGGAAGCAACACAGTGTTGGTGCTTGCCTGACCTCCAGGGCAGGAAGTTCCAAAGAAAGGGGGCCATCATGCTAAAGTCTGTTCTCCAGGTGGACTCCAGTAGGGCCATACATCCATGTGGAACCACCAGAAGCCCTCTTGACAATCTCAGTGACTAGGTGGGTTGACAAGGGAGACGGCACTATCTCAAGTATCCTATGGGCAGCCCCACATAGAGTGCACTGCAGTAATCCAGGCTTGAAGTTAATAATGCCTGTATCACTGGGAGACTATAGATGACAAACCAGCCAAAGCTGGTAAAAGGCACTCTGGGCCACCATGACCACTTGGGCCTCTTTGGATCTAGGAGTACCCCCAAACTACAGACCTGATCTTTCAGAGGGAGTGCAACCCCATACAGAACAAGCAATCAACCTATTTCCCTGAATCTTCCTGGCTGTTAGAGCAATACGACAATGGAACCAATGACCTAGGGTCATTGTGGTGGGCTCTCCCACTCTAATGTGGTGGGCTCTCCCACATTAGAGGCATTCAAGAGGCAGCTGGACAGCCATCTGTCAGGGATGCTTTAAGGTAGATTCCTGCACTGAGCAGGGGGTTGGACTCGATGGCCTTATAGGCCCTTCCAACTCTACTATTCTATGATTCTATGAATTGGGAATCACTTACCCACGGGGCTTCTGTCTTGCCAGGCTTCAGTTTCAGTTATTTGTCCCTCATCCACCCCATTACTGAGTTTAAGCATTGATCCAGGACTTGCATTAGCCTCTCCTGATTCAGATGTCACACGGAGATAGAGCTGTGTGCCATCAGCATACTGATGGCACTTGGCTCCAAATCCCCTAATGACTGTTCCCAGCAGCTTCATATAAGTGTTAATCAACATTGGGAACCAATTGGTATCCTGTGCAACCCCATAGTTCAATTGCCGAGTGGGCGAGGAATGGTCACCCAATGTTTTTCTGTGAAATCGGCCTTGCAGGTAGCACTGGAACCAATACCCAGCCCACGGAGTCGATCCAGGAGGATACTGTAGTCGATGGTATCAAAACTCAATGGGAAATTGAGCAGAATTTGCAGGATTGCACTCCCCCTGTCCCTCTCTCGATAAAGGTCAGCCGTCAGGGTGACCAAGGCTGATTCAGTCCCATAGTCAGGACAAAACCCAGGTTGGAATGAGTCCAGGTAGAGAAGCGTTCATCACACCCTGGACCCACCCAGTCATAGCCCCTCAGCTAGCTTTTATTAGCCAGGAGAGGTACTGATTGAGAGGACACTTGGTTACTTGCATTGCTGTGAGTACCTTGTTCATGTCATCAAGCTGCAATAACTGGAACTGATCCCACAAGATCAGGCAGATGGTGGCATCAGACACCTCGACTGGAATTGTGCTAACAACAGCATCAAGTTCCCCATGGAGACAAGTGATTTTGTCCTCAAAATGCGATGCAAAACAGTCACAGCAGGTTCTTGAGGCTCCATTCACTGGGGAGAGCATTAACAGCTCCTGGGCCACCCGGATGAGCTCCGCTGGGCGACTACTTAAGGACACAATGGAGGTAGCAAAATAAGCCTTTGCTGCCTGCACTACCACACAATAGGCACGATCACATGCTCTGGAGCATGCTTGACCATCTTTGCTTTGAGACTTGTGCTGACGTCCAGCCTGTTTCATTGACTGTCACGCCCCAGTATGCCAGGGAGCAGAGTGGGCTCTACAGCATCAGAGAGGGAACTAATAGGGAACTCATTCTCTTAGTGCCAATCCTTATGTAGCCAAACGGCATCATCCATATACAACAGGGAGATATTAGAAAACACCAGGGTTTGCCAAAGTACAAGAAATACTTAAGGGAAAAAACAGGGAGTGGGAGGCACCCCCAATCGAGAGCCAATGTGGTGTAGTGGTCAGAGTGTTGGACTGGGAGTCGGGAGATCCGGGTTCTAGTCCCCACTCTCAGCTCAACCTACCTCACAGGGTTGTTTTGTGAGGATAAAAATGGAGAGGAGGAAGAGGATTATGTATGCCGCCTTGGGTTCCATGGAGGAAAAAGGCGGGATATCAGTGCAATAAATAAATAAACAAACAAGAAAATGAGGACCAAGCATGTCCTCCTCCAGCAAAGTGTCTGGAGGGGGACAAAACAGAAAATGGGGTAGGTGGGATGGGCATGTCTGGCTGGAACCTCGAACAAAGATTACGCCAGACTGCCCCATTTTGGTGGAGGCACCACTTCTCTGGTCAATACCATGCAAGTTATTCCATCTGTTTCTCTGTTACGATCACACTGTTCTCCAGCGATAGTTAAATCTTGATGTCTTGGTTTTGTTTTGCCAGATACTGTTAAAAAGCTTCAAGACCAGAAGCATGACATGGAAAGAGAGATCAAGACTCTGCACAGGCGGCTCAGGGTAAGTGGCCTGACACAGTGTCCTGGTTCACACGACAAGACAGACCACCATGGCTTAGTTTACCCACAGGGACTGTTGGTTTGTGCCGGCCGGTTGCAAGTACCTGGCCATCATGTTGTGCGGACCCAGGCAGCAAGGGTTGTTTCAGGGTGAACCAGGTCACTGTTGTGCAAACGAGGCCGTGGTGTTTGTGGCAGGGAGTGGGGGCAGTGGGGGAGTGCAAGGCTGGCACCTTTGGGAGGGGGCCTGTCTTCATTGCTGCCCATTTAAATGTTGTTTATCTAGTCCATTACTACCTCACCTTTCTTCCATCCTGGAATTAAAGGCAGCGAATTTCTTTTTCAGGTTCTCTTTATATTCTCTTTATTTTCAGGAGGAATCTGCAGAATGGCGGCAGTTCCAGGCTGATTTGCAGACTGCTGTGGTCATAGCAAATGATATAAAATCTGAGGCCCAGGAAGAAATTGGAGACTTAAAGCGCCGACTGCATGAAGCTCAAGAGAAGAACGAAAAGCTCACAAAAGAGTTGGAAGAAATAAAATCACGCAAGTATGTGAATGAAAATTAGATCAATATTGTGCCAAATGCAATATCTTCTATCTCTGGAAGCTGGAAATCACAGCCTGCCGTCCACGTAGAGGACAAGGCAGGAGCCGGCCCTCTTACAAGTCATGACACCTGTTCCTTGGAGGAGCCTTGGAAAGCCTCCTGTCTCTTGACTTGGTGCCATCCACTGGTGCCGGCTGCTTTGTCTGGGAGGAGGAGGCGGATTCTTCTTTAATGAAGAAAACCAATCTGAGAGGCTAGGCTAGAAAGGCTCTTCCCCCCCAAAGACCTGTTTTTCTCCTGCCTCCAGAGTGGAAGCGAGTCATTTGCTGGGTCTGTCCCTGAGAGCAAACCAGAAGGAAAATGAAACAAAGAAGGAGGAACCCTCAACAGGGCAGAGGTGCTTACCTCAAGGGATTCTTGTACTTATAGACTCTTTAGTGTTAAGTTCCTTACTTTGGTAAAAGGCACTTTTTAAGAAACCAGCAGAAGAATAACTGAAATGGAGAATGAAAGTAACCCCCAGAACAGTCTTGGGGTAAAGTCTTTGTTCCACCCCAATATACAGTGAAGGGTTAAAATGTATCCCTTTCATCTCCCATTATTATATTTAGGAATTGATTTTGCTTTGCTAGCTATCCTACCTTGACAGGCAGCTGAGTTCAGAGCTTTCCCTGGGGGACTCAGGAAGACATCACCCACCCACCCCTAGTTTCACTGTGGACCGTTACCTGACCCGACTTGTATTATATTGCTTTGATGAGATATCATGCTCTTAGCTGTTCTAGGATGTGCCCCTTCTGTTTCTAGAGGAGGACCTTCTTTGCTGGACTCAGCCCTTCAGATGGTTATCTTTCCTTTTCATCATTTAGGGCAGGAGCACATGACCTTTTCCACATCCTTGCTATGTTGGGGGTCACACAAATGTAATTCTTATCAATTCAAATGTTTTCCTGCCAAGCATTCACAGCACAGCTCAATTCTTTGCATTTCTATTTGGACAAAGCCCCTGCGCAACTAGTTTTAGGTATGCAAAGCCCAGTTCAATTCTATGCATGTCTGCTTGGAAATAAGCCCCAGGCATACCGGTGGGGGGGGGGAGGCTTTCTCCAGGCTAAGTTGGCAAAACCCACTCTTATTGCTGATCAATGATTGGAAATCAGAGTGACTGAAAGCCATTTCCACTTGGAGTATCTTTGCTCTATCTATATACCTTCAAAAAGTGGGGTTTCCACTGCTTAGAGCTGAGGAAAGCTTCCTTCCCCCGTTGTCCGCCATCTGGTTTGCTGTCCCAGCACTGCTAGCGGTGGGCTGTGGGGAGACGTGGTCTGCACAACTCACAGTCGAAGGCCACACGCAGCCTTGCAGGCCACGGGTGATTCATCGCTGACTTAGAGCATGAGGACAGATGTAGTGTAAATCAGAAGCCTAAAGAGCTCGGGAGAAGCTTCCACTTCTGGGGGTCGTCCCTCCCTCCCTCCTCCCTCTGAAGCAGCAGGTAGCACTAAAGCCATTGGTACTGAAGAGGGGTGTGGGGCAGCGAGGTATGCAGGGCTTCCTCAGAGTGACAGTTTGCTTCTGCTGAGCTGGACTTTGGCTGCAGAGTGCTTCAGCGTGTGATTCAGCCATGACCCTAAACTGTACTTCCCCCTCGCCATTATATGTGTGGAGCACTACTTTGTTACGCCTCAATATCTGGATCACTGCATGGTGCTAAGTAGAGAGCGCTGATGGAAAGAAGAGGGAAAAGGGCACCACCGAACCGAAGAAAAAAGAGAGCCAAGCTCTGGTGCTATAGGAAAATATTTTTCTCTTTATTCTGTAATCTTATCCTCAAAAGGCTCGACGCGTTTCGGATAAATCCTTCATCAGGAGCTGAGAGGAAAAGAGGCACTTCTCTGTAATTTCGTGATTGTTACCACAACAAAAATCAAGTAAAACAAACAAGACTAAATACAAAATAAAATACGAAAACAAAAGTTCTCAACTCATTAAACGTCCCAGCGGGCTCAGTAGTGTCTCGAAACTCGAAACACATCGAGCATTTTGAGGATAAAGAAAAATATTTTCATATAGCACCAGAGCTTGGCTCTCTTTTTTCTTTGCTAAGTAGAGAGGACAGAGAATTTCCCTTACCTGTGATTTTTCTGTCTATTTGTTTGCCAGACAGTGATCCAGCTCCTACTTTGTAGGGTGACAAGTCTGAATTTATTACCATGGTCTGGGTTAGGCTATATGAAGTAAGGATTATTACTTAGATTGTAGTATGTTTGAATGTATGTATGTATGTATTTATTTATTTATTTAAAACATTTCTTAGCCGCCTTTCAGGGGAGAAGTTCTCCCAAGGCAGCTTACAACCATATATAAAACCAGTATACACATTAAAAGCAATAAAACATAAAAGTAAAATATCAATTAAAACAATAAAAGCTAACATTAAAAACTAGTAATAAAACAGCAAGGGTAACAGCAGCAAAACAGTATTTAAGAGAAGGCCATAGTAAAATGAAACGTATTAAGGCCTTCTTAAAAGCCTGTAAGGATGGTGCATGGCAGATCATTGGTGGGAGTTGTTCCACAGGTGTGGGGCCACTGCTGAGAAGGCCCTCTCCCATGTGGAGACCCACCTAATATCTCTCACTGGTGGGCAGGTGAGAAGGGCCTCTCTTTTTGATCTTCAGGTGCAGGCAGGCTGATATGAGTAAAGGCAGCTCTTCAAGTAACTTGGTCCCAAACCGTTTAGGTCTTTAAAGGTCAAAAACAGCACTTTTTAGCCATAGAAATGGGTCTGGTCTTCTTAGTTGAAAAGCATCCTGCCTCCTACTGGGTAGAGCAGAGAACACTTGTGTCTTGACCACTATCTGGCGAACAAGTAGAAGGAGAACTCACAGGTACGGAAAATGCTCAGTGTCATTGAGGAAACACCATTCTCTCCACCCCACAACTAAAGGATCTCTGAGAAGTCTGAGAAGTTCTAGTACAGTCCTGGTACCCACTGGATAGTGGGGCCTGGTCCCCTTTTTGAAACTAAGTGAAGCACCTCATTAAGGAACAGAGTGCTAAGCAGCTTAATTGTTCCCTATGAGAATCCCACCATTTGGTACCCCTTTGAAGCTGGCGTAGGTATTAAACCACCCAGAGAGCTTCAGCTATTGGACAGTATAGAAATGCAATAAATAAATAAAAATAAATAAATAAAAGTGCTACTGCAAATTGCCTCTTATTCCAAAATGCTCCACCATTGATGTGCAGTTCCATGGGCTGTTCTTGTCGCAGCCCCACTTTGATATATTAGGCAATGAGCATGATCTCTACGTGCAGAGATCTATGTTGTTTTAATAAATTCCTGAATGTCCCATTTCCTGGAGTGAGGAGAGGGTCCTTATTAGTACAGGAATGTAGAATTTTAGTCTCCAAAGCTCTGTTATTAATTTCATCCTGATCCATAAAAATGCCCACCATATAAATGAAATCAATGTCCTTCAACCTAAAAGTAATTGGAGAAATCCCTTTCAAATAACATCATGTTTCAAGGTTTCTCTGGATGTATGGCCTGCTGGGTCATACTCACAATCACTCAGATACTAGAGTACAATACGAGATGTCTTCAAGTGTTAAAGACTGCCTTACTCTGGTATTCAGGCAAGAAGAAGAGCGTGGCCGAGTTTACAACTACATGAATGCTGTAGAAAGAGACTTAGCTGCTCTGAGGCAAGGAATGGGGTTGAGCCGCAGATCGTCCACTTCCTCTGAGCCCACACCCACTGTCAAAACTCTCATCAAATCCTTTGACAGTGCTTCACAAGGTAATTTTAAATATGTGCCTGCGTAAAGTTAATATATACATTGGAAGCATCGTTATATTATTAGCTGTAACCAGTCTCCCTTGCCCATCTGGTGGTTTGAATATTTTATTAGTTCAACATGTGAACAGAATAAGCTGTTTGTACATCAGTAGAATATTTTCATTCATAGAATAGTAGAGTTGGAAGGGGCCTCTAAGGCCATCGAGTCCAACCCCCTGCTCAATGCAGGAATCCACCTTAAAGCATCCCTGACAGATGGTTGTCCAGCTGCCTCTTTACTGCTTCTAATGCCCACGACCTCCCTAGGTAATTGGTTCCATGGTCATACTGCTCTAACAGTCTGGGAGTTTTTCCTGATGTCCAGCCAGAATCTGGCTTCCTGTAACTTGGGCCCATTATTCTGTCTCCTGCATTCTGAGATTATCGAGAAGAGATCTTGGCCTTCCTCTGTATTTGAAGAGCGCCATAATGTCTCCCCGCAGTCTTCTCCAGGCTAAACATGCCCAGTTCTTTCAGTTTCTCCTCATAGGGCTTTGTTTCCAGATCTCTGATCATCCTTGTTGCCCTCCTCTGAAGCCCCAAAAGCTTGTCTGCATCCTTCTTGAAGGGTGGTGCCCAGAGCTGGACACAGTATGCAAGATGAGGTCTAACCAGTGCCAAATAGAGGAGAACCAGTACCTCGCACGATTTGGAAGCTGTACTTCTATTAATGCAACTCAAAAATAGCATTTGCTTTTATTTCAGCCACATCACACTGTTGGCTCATACTCAGTTTATGATCTACAACAACTCCAAGATCCTTCTCGCTTGTAGTATTGCTGAGCCAAGTATCCCCCGTCTTGTAACTGTGCATTTGGTTTCTTTTTCCTACATGTAGAACTTGGCAATTGTCCCTATTAAATTTCATTCAGTTGTTTTCAGCAAATTTGATAAGCATTCCCTGCACCTCCTCAGCCAAGTCAATAATAAAGATGTTGAAGAGCACTGGACCCAAGACTGAGCCCTGCGCTCCCCACTCGTTACACCCCCCCCTCCAAGTTTGAGAAGGTACCATTGATAAGCACTCTTTGAGTCCGATTCTGTAGCCAACTGTGGATCCATCTAATAGTTGTTCCATCTAGCCCACTTTTAGCTAGTTTGCTAATCAGAATATCATGAGGCACTTTGTCAAAAGCTTTGCTGAAGTCAAGATATATTATGTCCACAGAATTCCCACAGTCCACAAGGGAGGTTGCCTGATCAAAGAATTAGATCAGATTAGTCAGGCAGGATTTGTTCTTGACAAATCCATCCTGGCTTCTAGTAATCACTGCATTGTTTTCAAGGTGCTTACAGATTGACTTCTTTATAATCTGCTCCAACATTTTCCCAGGGATGGATGTCAGACTGACCAGTCTGTAGTTCCCAGGCTCCTCCTTTTTGCCCTTTTTGAATATAGGGACAAGACTAGCCCTCCTCCAGTCATCCGGCACTTCACCCGTCTTCCATGATTTTGCAAGGATAATAGAGAGTGGTTCTGAGAGTTCTTCTGCCAGCTCCTTTATTACTCTAGGATGTAGTTCGTCAGGCCCTGGAGATTTGAACTCGTTCAAATAAATTAGTTGTTCCTTGACCATTTGTTTATCCATCTCAAACTGCAATCCTGCCCCTTCAGCTTGTACTTCAATTTTTTCAGGGGGTTCATACACCCTCTTTTGGGAGAAGACTGAGCCAAAGTAGGAATTGAGCACTTCGGCCTTTTCTTTGTCATCTCTTCCCAATTTGCCATCCCCGTGAAGCAGTTGAACCACCATTTCTTTCCTTTGTCTTTTAACTATTCACATATCTAAAGAAAGCCTTTTTATTGCTTTTAGCATCCCTCTCTAGCCTCAGCTCCTTCTCAGCTTTAGCCTCCCTGATATCATTCCGGCACTTCTGTGCTACTTGTTTGTAATCTTCTTCTGTAGCCTGGCCTTCCACTTCCTATATGTATCCTTTTTTGTTTTCAGGTCACCTCTAAACTTTTTGTGGAGCCACACTGGTTTCTTCTGTTATCTTCTATATTTTTTTCCTTGTTGGAATTGTTTGTAATTGTGCCTTTAAAATTTCCTTTTTTTAGAAACTCCCACCCATCTTGGACTCCTTTTTCTCTTTATGGTCTCTTGCCATGGGACCTTACTTATCATAGTTCTGAGTTCATTAAAATCGGCTTTCCTGTAATCCAGAGTACACGTATGGCTACACTCAGCTTTTGCTTCCTTTAAAATCAAGAACTCAAGTATGACGTGGTCACTTTCCCCCAGAGTTCCTGTAACTGCCACGTTATCCACTAAGTCATCCCTATTGGTCAGTATCAAGTGAAGGATAGCAGTTCCTCTAGTTTCTTCCTCTACTTTCTGTAGGAGAAAGTTATCAGCCACACGTGTCAGGAATTTTTTGGAGGGGCCACTTTTGGCAGAATTTGTCTCCCAACAGATATCAGGGTAATTGAAGTCTTCCATTACTGTTACATTTCACCATCCTGAAACATTGGCAATTTGCTTTTCAAAAGTTTCATCCTCATTTTCTCCTTGATTGGCTGGTCGGTAGTAGACTCCAACTATCATGCTCCTTTTATTCCTTCCGCCATTTATTTATTCCAGGTCCCTTGATGGGGCTCCCAGGTTCATCCTCCTGTATTTCTGTGCAGGGATGACTATTTTTTATGTATAGTGCGACGACTCCTCCCTTTCTATTTCTCCTGTTCTTTTTGAACAAGTTATATCCTTCAATTGCTATATTCCAGTCATGGGAGTCTTCCCACTAAGTTTCAGTTATACCTATCAAGTCATCTTTGCCTTCCTGTATTCATCCTGTTCATTCTATTTGTTTCCCAGACTCTGGGCATTCAAATAAGTTCCTAGCTGGGTGATGAGATTCTTGAAAAGATAACTGGTTAATATGTGCTATTGTCTGAGAAGCCCAGAGTTATGGGAGTCCTTGTTGTTCTGAGGCACTGCGTAGCAAGTCTTGTTCATCTAAATGTAACGCCTCCTTTTAAACTACCTCATCTTGGTGCTTTTTGATCTGTCTTTAAAAGTCTTATTTATATTATTCTATCCATGAATTCCATTGGTATGCTTCTCTAGCTTTAAACCAAAAATAAAAGTTAATCTGAACTTTGAAAATTGTTGACCATGATGTGCATTTTATATTAGCTTTAGCTAAGGGAACTTCTCCTTGGAGTTATGTGGATTATTAGCAACTCTCAGTGGAAAATGCATTGATTGCCAGCCTTCTTTCTTGGGATGCTTCACTAGCTATGAAGACAGTCCATGATCAGACTGGGCTGACCTCCAGTTCTAGGACATGTGTTCTTACTGTATTTGTTTTTAAGTTATGTTTTAATTTTCTTGTTTTGTTTTAATCTCTGTTAGTCACCTTGAGCACCATTTTTGGTGCAAAGTTGGAATATACATTAAGTAAATGTGAATTTAGCAAATTGCTGCTCATCATCCTTGGTTTGTTCGCTTTAAATGAGAAAAGAAGAAGAGGTTTTACTTGGGAATATTTGTGCCCTATGGAGAAACATCCATCCATCCATCCTTCTTTCTTTCTTTCCTTCTTTCTTTCTTCCTCTCTATAGTTCCTAGTCCTGCTGCAGCTACAATTCCTCGTACCCCACTGAGCCCAAGTCCTCTGAAAACTCCTCCAGCAGCTGCAGTATCACCAATGCAGGTAAATGTGTGTTAAATGGCTTGAAAGAATTCTGTGAAGGCTGTTATAGCAGGATTTTAGCAACACTTGCATTATACAAATAAAAGAGAAGATTTTGCAATAAAATGTGTGCATTCCATTACATTTCATTTATCATACTTTTATCCTGACCTCCAAAGAGCTCAGAATGCTATGCAGGGGTTTATGGGTTTCCCCCCTTTTATCTTCATAACAACCATGTGGAGTAGGTTACACTGGGAAAGGGACTGGCCCAGGTGAGCCAGTGTCAAAGTTCAGATGTATAATTTTTGGTCAATGAAACTATGGCTTTGGGGTGTGGGGATGAGGTAAAAGTTCAAGCATTTTTCCTTTTGTAGAAGAGTTTGTTCAAGCCACATTTTCCCCACAATGTCTAAACTGAGAAACTGAGTGCTCCCTAGAAACCAGGTTTGATCCTGGTGTGCAATCCTAGTTTGTTGGGAGTGCTTAAGCCACACTTTACAGGCCAGATGTCATGGGGAAACTGTGGATTAACAAGCCAGGCAGTCCCTTCTGCAGCTGGAGCAGGGGATAGGAGAGAGTGCTTCTGTGGGCAGGGCACCTGCTTTGCATGCCAAAGGCCCCAGGTTCAATCCCCAGCTAGGGATTAGCATATTTTTCAGTTTCACTTTGTTCCATATTTGAATTTTTGAGTGGTTGTAACAAATAAAATAGTTAGTTAGACTTGACAGTGTTATCTCTGAATCTGGCCCAATGAACACCATGCCTGAATGTAAACCCAGGCCCTCCAACATTCACGTTCTTTAGCCTTAAAACCTGTTGAGGGTATTTAAATCACCAATTTACACATCTCTACTATTATTGTGATTAATAATTGTAATGATGCAATTAAAATGAATTAAAATCCTCACCTGCCCTCTCAGCTTCCCTGTGAAGTAGGTGCCCAATTAATTCATAGTTTACAGACAAGGACCTGCAGCTGAGACTCTAATGCAGATTGCTTGCTGGGCCACTTTTGAACCGCAGTCCAAGCCAATATGCTTGAACCCCAGTTCAAACCAGTTCAGCTGGACTACAGTGTCACTATAATGGTGTTGCCTATATTGGTAGTTCTTACCAAATTCAGCAAGGGTCCTAAAGTTCAAATTGTAAACTGTTTATAACTTAGACTTTGGCAATCTGTTTCCTCTAACTCAAAAATAATTATTTTGGTTTTCCTTCAGAGACATTCCATAAGTGGACCAATATCTACTTCTAAGCCACTTACAACTCTGTCAGACAAAAGACCAAGTTATGCAGAAATCCCAGTTCAAGGTATGTGTCTTCCTGTGTTAGCATTACACCAATAACTCCCACAGTTCTTCTTTAGGTAAAATAAAATGTGCATTGAATAGGAGGGTCTGGGTTCCTATAGATGATCGATTTACAGCTCCTTTAAGGCACATTGCCGATTTTACCTCTTTATCAATGAGGCTTAAATCAGGCGTGCAGGCGATTTTTATCATAAATGTGCATTTTTTATTTCGCATTAAATAGCGACTTTTAATTTACTTTGATGGTTCTCCGTTCAAGCATCGATATATGCAATTGATAATGCGATTAAATGCATGTAAACAACTTTAAAGCGCATTGTATGGAGCCTGTAATTTGCCTCCATGTCTCTCATATATAGGTATTAGGCGTAAATTCGACTGTAAGCTAAAGTGCATATTCGGAGAATCAGGCGTAAAACCGACCCCTTCTAGAGGGGGCCTCTGAAAGGATCTCTTGCAAAAGATGCATCTGCACTTTTTCTCTTGAGAATAGGTGTCGTGTTTCCCAACACCCCTCACTTTATTGGGAAACAGTAAAGAGGTCTCGACCTAGATGGAGAGGCGGGTTAGAAATGAAATAAATAAAAATAAATAAATAAATAAAATAATCCACAAAGTTTTATTCTGGCAATAAACGTCTCCTACCTGAAGAGATTATAATTTTCTAGGAACTTTTCTCTAGGCAAGATTATGCAAACTAAGCAAAACAATTGTCCTTTCAAGAAAAAGGGAAAGTCCTTTCCCAGTTCACTTTAACTTCAGGAAGGCTGGTTCTGAAGAAGCCTTTGGCAAGAAGCTAGCTGGGCCAACCTTCTCTCACCTTCCTTTCGCTCTGCCTGTTTTAGTCTCCGGCGGATTCTAGGATCAGCTAGGCTTTCAGCCCTCCCCCTAGGAAGAACACTGATTCCCATCTTGTGGGTTGTTTACACCCTCAGAGATAAGAGCTGGTGAAAGTTCATTCTCAGCTGGTGAAGAGCCCGTGAGAGTCACCTCTCCCACTTCTCGTCCAGGCTGGTATGTTTCTTGCACCGTCTCTTCTACATCCGAATCTGACTCTGATTGATCACTTGAAAATCCTTCTCCCAGCCAAGGGGAACAGGCTTAGTCACAACAATAGGATCCTGTATGTGCAGCAAGTTTTTGTTTGTTCATAGAGAGAGTTTTATATCCTGCTTTCCCCTCCTCCAAAATGGTGCTGCCCAAAGTAAGCTCACACAATAATGCATAGAAACAATCCCAAAAAACATGATTATTAGGATAATGTAGTGTGTGGTCCCAGTTACCTTGCCTCCTCCCTTGCTTCCTGTTCCTCTTACCTTGTGACAACTTGCACTGAGCTATGCTGTAGGGAGGGGACAGAGAGAGAGAGAGAGAGAGAGAGACAGTTTCAAGAGTTGGACAGTCATATGATCATAATGGAATTGTTGGACAACAAGTACAGAAGACAGAAAACCCGGAAACCCACAACACTCAGAAATCATATCAATGTGCGTATAATTAATAATCAAAGACTTGTTGCATCATTATGAAAAAATGATAATACTTAAATATAATTTACCACTTTGGCAGCTCACTTGCCTTAACTTCATTACTTCCCCGATTCAGCCACCCTCCTCATCACATCGTGGTGTTCAGTACCTACCTCCTTGGTATGGAAGTGCTCCAGAACACCAACCTGGGTCCCCAGATTCTGCGACATTGATACAGAGGGATTATACTTCTAGGCTTTATGAGTGATGCCAGTGCTGATCCAGATCCCCGTTGTCAGACTGGACTAGACAGTCAGAATGGGACGTGCCTTAGAGGAGATCTCAAGATCGGGGCACGGCTTGTACGGACCAGTACCACCAATACTACTACCCTCACCTACAACCTCAATACTCATTGATGAACACCTTCAGCCACAATCTCAAGTGTGAGGGATGATGATGATATCTTCCTGGCTCCCCCTCCAGTAATAACTTGCCAAACAGTGCCTCCATCTGTTCCACCAACAGATGGCGGAAAACTCGACTTATAGACAAGACATGACATAGAGAACATCTTCGTTCCTATGGGGTGGCTATATGTGCAACGAAGAAAGCTTCTCTAAACGCATTGCGTCTGCGAATTCACGTCCAGCAGAACTGTTCAGGGTGGTTAAGGGTCTAACCCAGACACCTTCCCCCCGAATCCGATCTTAGAGCCTTCGGCAGTTCGCTGCGATGCCTTTAACGATCATTTCACAGATAAAATCTCTCGGATAAGAGCTGACTTAGATGCTGTCGATATAGCAGAGGCTGACGATGGAGTATCCAGCGACTCTGAGAGTAGAATTACACTGGATCAGTTTCAGTTGGTGAGTACCAAGGATGTGGACAAGCTGCTTGGACGAATGAGGAGGACGACTTGCCCTCTCAATCCCTGTCCTTCATGGCTGGTCGCCCAGGGAGGAGATGCAGTTAGATCACACTTACAATATATTATTAATGCATCTCTCAGGGAGGGGAGTTTTCCATCATGGTTAAAAGAAGCGGTGGTTCGGCTGCTTCTAAAGAAGCCCTCCCTGGACCCCCTGGACCTTAATAACTACAGACCGGTATCAAGTCTTCCATTTTTGGGTAAGGTGATGGAGAGGGCGGTTGCCTTCCAACTCCAAGTAGTTTTGGATGACACTGATTTTCTAGACTCATTTCAAACTGGCTTCAGAGCGGGATACGGAGTTGAGACTGCTATGGTCGCCTTAGTGGATGATCTACGCCTGAGTATTGACAGGGGGAGTGTGTCCCTGTTGGTACTTCTGGACCTCTCAGCGGCATTCGATACCATCGACCATGGTATCCTTCTGGAATGCCTGAGGGGATTGGGAATCGGGGGCACTGTGCTTCAGTGGTTCCGGTCCTACCTCTCGGGCAGGTTCCAGATGGTGATGCTTGGGGATAGCTGCTCCGCAAAGAAGGAGCTGCTGTGTGGCGAACCACAAAGGGCCATCCTTTCCCCAATGCCATTTAACATTTATATGAAAACGCTGGGAGAGATCATCCGGAGGCATGGGGCGGGGTGCTATCAATACGCTGATGACACCCAAATATATTTCTCTATGCCTTCGATTACAGCGTCAGCTAAGGATAGTGTGTCTCCTCTGAATGAATGCTTGGAGGCGGTAATGAGCTGGATGAGGAAAAACAAACTGAAGCTGAATCCAGACAAGACAGAGGTGTTCGCTGTCAAAGGCCCCAACCTGGGTTTGGAGGTGTGTCAACCAGTTCTGGATGGGGTTACACTCTCCTTGAAAGACGGTGTTTGCAGCTTAGGGGTGCTCCTGGATCCGTCGCTCCAAATGACAGCCCAGATAGATGCAACGGCCAGGAGTGCCTACTATCAGCTTCGGCTGATACGTCAGCTGCACCCCTTCCTAGAGTTGGAAGACCTAAAGACGGTACTGCACTCACTGGTAACTTCGAGGCTCGACTTCTGCAATGCGCTGTACGTAGGGCTACCTCTGTGCCTAGTCCGGAAACTTCAACTAGTTTAAAATATGGCAGCCAGGTTGGTCACAGGTACATCTATGGGTGACCATAGTACGTCAGCTTTAAAATCACTCCGCTGGCTGCCAATTAGTTTCTGGGCGAATTACAAAGTGTTACCTTTAAAGCCCTACATGGTTTGGGTCCAGGTTACTTGCGAGATCGCCTTCTCCCATACAATCCTCCCCGCACGCTCAGGTCCTCTGGGAAGAACTTACTACAGTCGGCCAAGACTAGGCTGACAATCATTACACAGAGGACCTTCTCTTCTGCTGCTCCCAGACTGTGGAATGACCGGCCGGAGGAGACTCGTCAACTTAACAGTCTTCTAGAATTTAAGAAAGCTATAAAGACTGTTCTCTTCCGGCAGGCATATCCAGTGGAATTTTAGAATGTTTTTAGGATGTTTTTAGGATGTTTTAGGATGTTTTAATGCAGTTTTAATAATGTGCGTCATGTTTTAATCAGTTTTATGTATTTTATCATATTGTTGTTCCCCACCTCGATCCAAACGGAGAGGCGGGTAAGAAATAAATTATTATTATTATTATTATTATTATTATTATTATTATTATTATTATTCAATCCTCTTGGATAATATAGTGGCCCTGCAGTTTCTGCATCACTGCTTGACTAAGCCTGGGGTGCAGTACATGCAACAACATAAGGCAGATCCTCCAATAGCTCCCTGCTGGCTAGTAACAACAGACTCAACTTCACAGACTGCACTGCACTGCACTGCATCCATTTCTTCACTAGCTGCTGCAGTGGGATCCCACAATGCAATCCTCCCCATCAGAGGGCTTCAGGCAATTTTTCAGTTCAGGTCATTCCTATGGCTCAGTCTTTGGGAGTTGAGATGCAGCAGTCCATCTCTACCATTCAAGACCCAGTGTTTGATGCTGTAAATATTTTGCTCCTTCCAGCCTTACATCATACCACACATCAGTTGTGGAACACCCCCTCATCAATGCCTCCTCTGTCTAAATGACTTGAGGGGAGATGTATCACATTCAAGAGAAGAGTGCCACCTTTCTCTTCACTCACCCTGCCCCGAACTCCATTTTTGTTAAGGCAGTGCAGGGTAAATCACATAGGCTCCACCCCATGCCCATAGACAAGGAAGGTCTTCATCTTGACTTATTGAAGAGACAGCTGTATTCCTCAGCAGCCTTTGGAATTAAGGTTTCCAACTACCAGGCAGCTATGTTGGGTTGAAGATTGGGCACCAACACAAGGATAAAAGAGACACTGCTTGGTTGTTCCAAGGTGAAGAAGCCTGCACTTTTCCACAGCAAATCAACACATCTTGGCACCAGGTGGACTGCGATGGTTGCTGCAATTGCTTTGATGCACCACACTTGGTTGAGGTCTTCAGGATTATCCCAGGAGGCTTGGTCTCATATCAAGGGCTTGCCATTCGATAACAAGGATGGTTTGAGGCTGAGACCGAGGCCATGAATTCAGTCCAGAAGACGTGAACTACAGCATGGCACATGGGACTGAGCCAGCCACCACCTCCATACAAGCAATGCCACTGGTATCATCCTCCTGCGACACAAGTTCTCTACCAGCAGTTAGGATTGTGGCAAGAGTCTCAACAGCAGGCTCCAGCGCCGGAAATGCAGTACTCCTCGGCCACGTTTAGGAGCTTTCGTTGCAAGGACAACGGGGGGCAACATCTGTCACCTTTGACTCTTGCCCTCTCTTTCTTCATCCCTTTGCTCTGCCTCCTGTCTTCAGAACTCACCTCTCTTCTTTTCTGCCAGCCTGGATCATTGGATTCCTGAGTCCCCTCCATTGTCCAGAAGGGCTACAGGACTGAGTTTGATACCCTCTCTCCACTCGGAAACTTCTGGCCAAAAGTACAGACCTTTTTGGCAAAAGACGCTAAAGAACTCTTCTACCTTGTCATCTCAGCTACAACTTTACTTCCAATACTTTACAGTATTGAAGAGGGATAGAGGCCTTCATCCGATCCTGGATCTGAGGAATTTCAACACCTACGTTATTCCCAGGAAGTTCTGCATGGTCTGCCTATAGTCAATTCTACCACTATTGTCTAAGGGAGAATGGTTCACCTCAATTGACCTGAAGGATGCCTACTTTCATATTGCAATCAAGAGGTCTTACCAACTCTTTGTGATCGGGACTGGCATTGATCAATTTTGAGTGTTACCATTCGGCCTTGCTAACACCCCGAGGGTCTTCACATAGTGCATGGCAATAGTTTGCTCCTACCTTCGGGTGCACGTGGTGGAGATCTATCCGTATATAGACGACTGGCTATTGATAACAGCAACCAGGTGCCAGCTTCTTCGGTCAGTCGAGATGACTTGCAGTCTCCTAAATGAGTTGAGCCTCTACTTCAACGAGAAGTCACACTTGCAGCTGGTGCAAAGGCCCCAGTTCATCAGGGCTGGGATCCAAAGAGCTCAGTAAGCTTCACTGCAAGCCTTGTATAGTTTTCAGCTAGCTTCCTTGGAAAACAGCCCTCTCATCTCCCCACAAATGCCATATCACAAACTGCTTTTAAAGTCCTGTTGGTTTCAAAAGTGGTCTAACTCATGTGTTTTGTGCAACAGTGTCCCAAGTCCAAAATTCCCTTGGGTGTGGAGACGTAGCTGTGCGGTTGTTTGGCTATAGCCCACAGTTCCTCCATTAACATTCATTTTCTGTAACAAAAAGCAACACATCATTAAGAAGCTGTTTTTCGATCATACCAACGTGGAATGCATATGCCCAATGTTTATTTCTCGATTTCCTAATATTTTCTGGTGCTGACAAACTTGTTTGCTTTTAAGCTTTTCTGTTCAAAGTGCCTTTCCTGTAAGAAAGTATGGCTGTTGTATGTTGGGTGTGGTTCTTTGATTTATGTCTGGAGGCTTTTAAAATAGAAATTTCTCAAGAGTAGCTTTCATAGAACAAAGCAGTAGTCTTCCTTTTTTATGTTGACAAATGTACTTTGTAAAGGCTTCTCGGGGTTATAAGTGTGTTTTGTGTTAATTTTTCTTTGGTTATGCTTTGAATGGCATTGGAATGATTTAATGTACAAGGGAAAGTAAACTTGAAATTTGCCTGGGATTGGATCAAGATTTCAGCTGGGGGAAGTGGGCTTTCTTGGCCCATCCTTCCCATGGCAGCCCAGCCCCCTGAAAATGCTACACATAGAGTCAGGAGAACCTGCTGAATGGGGTGAAATGGGGTGTGGGGGGAAAGGGGATCTCCAGACATCAAACAGAGGGACCTTCTCTGAGTGGAGCACTTCCTCTCACAGAAGGCTGATCCTGGATCCAACCCCTGCTATTTACATAAACTGGGCAAGGGAACTTTCTCTCCACTGGGTGGCCAGTGACTGGCGCAGGCAATAGGAGTATGGCATTCCGGTGCTGGATCAGAAAGTGCTTGGATGGGCCTTTGCGTAGGCTTGGGCTTGCACCGAGTTATTTATCAACAGTACTTATATCCCAGCCCTCCACTGCAGCACAGTCCCCGAGAGGCTTGCCGCAGTTAAAATCGCACAAATCTAAACCGTTACAATACAAGAATGGCAGAGGCAGGAGCCTCAGCTAAGAACTAAAAACAAGTATCAGTTTAAAAGCTTGTCTCGGCAGGTCAGATGCTTGCTGGAATAAAAGTGGAACCAGATGGCAGGTGATTGCAAGAGAAGGGCCAGGCCCAATCTCCCATGGCAAGACGTTCCACAACCAAGGCATGGCCACAGAAAGCCCTATTCTGCACGCCAACCCACAAACATCACGACACAAGGAAGGACTTCCCCCTCCCCTCCCCCTGCCCATATCTTAAAGGATGAGCAGGCTCATGCAGGAGGAGGTATCCTGGGCCTTAACTATTTTAGGGGTTTTAAAGGTCATTGCCAATGCCTTGAATTGTATCTAGAAATAACCTGGTAACCAGTGCATCCATTGTAGTGTAGGTGTCGCTTCGAACCAGCATCCTTGTTGCTGCATTCTGAGTCAGCTGAAGTTTCTGGAGACTCTTGAAGGGCAGTTCCACCCACAACACATTGCAGTAATTTAATCTGGGTGTAATTAAGGCACATATGACCATACCTAGGTCTGACTGACTGAGGGGTGGTCAGAGCTAGTACATTAGCCTAAATGGGGCAAAAGCTATCGTCAGCACATGACCATCCAGGAGTACACCCAGACTGCAAACCTGGTTCTTCAAAGGGGAGTGCAGCCCAATTAAAAATGGGTCAAGCCCCTATTCCTGGGTTGATTATCCTTCTAACCAGGAGCATGTTTGCCTTACCTGAACAAAGCTCCAGTTTGTTTGCCCTCACAGTCCAATTACCATCTCCATTCAGAGCATCAACAGCTTCTCTAGAACAAGATACAAAGGAGACAACACACTCCAAATCCCTGGATGATCCCTCCCAGCAAATATTACACAGTAGGGATGTGCATCGTATCAGACCCGATACCAATACAAATTGGAGGAAATCGGACGTCCAATGTCCAATTCCGATGCTGGCCGCAGGAGGTCTGATTTCTCCCGATCCAATTTTTTTTAATCCAATTAATATCAGAAAATCGGACCTCCATTTTACATGTTTTCGCCATAGGCTTTCACTGGGGAAAACATGGCGGCGGGTGAGTGGGGAGCTCCCCCTCCCTCCCCCTACTCGCACTCCTTACTTGCTGCCTCCTCGCTGCCGCCTGCTGCTTCCGTAGTACTGATAAATAGGCCTTTCAGCCTGTTCCACAATAGAGCGACGGCGCGATGGGTGACCTCATCACTCAGCGCACCGTCGCTCTATTGTGAAACAGGCCACAAGGCCTGTTTATCAGTGGTACGGAAGCAGAGGACGGCGGCGGCAGGTAAGGGGCGCGAGTGGGGAGGGAGGAAGGCAGAGAGGTCTCCCCTTACCTGCCGCCATCCTACGCTGCCGTCCACTGCTTCCATACTACTGATAAACAGGCCACAAGGCCTGTTTAAGCAGCGGACGATGGCGACAGGTAAGGAGTGCGAGTGGGGGATGGGAGGGGGAGGTTCCCCCTTACCTGCCACTGCCGTCTGCTCCCGTTGTCTACTGCTAATTAGGCTTAGCGGCCTTGTTCTCAGAAGAGCGACGACATGGCGGGTGATGACATCACCCAGCGCGTCGTTGCTCTTCTGAGAACAAGGCCGCTAAGGCTAATTAGCAGCAGACGACAGCAGTGGATGATGGCAGCAGGGAGGGAGGGGGAGGTCCCCTCTTACCTGCTGCTGTCGTCTACTGCCATCCACTGCCATTGTCTACTGCTAATTAGGCCTGTTTAAGCAGCGGACAGCAGCGGACGACGGCAACAGGTAGGGAGCGCCAGTGGGGGGAGGGGGGAGGTTCCCCCTTACCTGCCGCTGCCGTCGTCTCCTGCTAATTAAGCTTAGCGGCCTTGTCCTTAGAAGAGCGACGATGTGACGGGTGATGACGTCACCCAGCGTGTCGTCGCTCTTCTGAGAACAAGGCCACTAAGCCTAATTAGCAACGGACGACAGACGCAGGTAAGGAGCGCGAGTGGGGAGGGAGCTGCCCTCTGCTCTCCTTAAACCCCAGCTGCCTTGATCCAGCAAAGGTCCTCTCTATCTGGCCCCATGTCAAAGGGCAGGTATCCACAAGTGAGATTGGTAATGTCTCTGGATTGAACCAACATGTAAAAAAGTGTTGCAGAATGAAGTGAGATGTGTGGAAAGATCAAGGCATATAGCTGATAGAAAGGACAATGGAGCCACTACAAGTTTCTGAAGTGTTTGTCCCCTCTAAGCAAATGTGCTTGTAGTTACAGCGAGCTCTACACTTGCAGCAAAATGGACTGGACCGCTGCAGGTGGGCAATAGCATTTGTGAATCTCTCCTGTGTAAACAAAGAAAAACTCTTGCTCCACATCAGGGAGTGGGCTGGCTTAAAGCCTCTCACTTGGCGAGACTGATGTTCTGCTCGCAGGCAGTTTTTTGGACAGGGAAGCCTAGAGAAGGGCATTGGCCCTCCTGCATTGGCACAGTCCATCCTTCACCTCCTTCTCTAAGTAGGACCAGACGTGAGGCTCGCTTTGGTGAGATGACTTTTCCTCATTCCCATTCTGTGCAGATCACTTGCTGAGAACTTCCTCAACCAGCAGACCAGCTTCTCTGCCAAGAGTTCCTGCCATGGAAAGTGCCAAGTCTATCTCCGGTAATCATGTAGTGACTTAGCAATGGTGGGCAGCATGCACTTTCATCTGGGCTACAAACTTAATTCTGGCAGCGTTCTGTCGTGAAGGCTTGGTATGCAACACCTATTCAGGATGACACGGCGGTGGGTGTGTTGTGAGACCACGCATCAAAAGTCAAGGTGTGGGTATGAGCCTCCATCCTGTGAGGACAGCGGCTTGTGAGGCTGAGGAAGAGCCTTCCCTCCCCCGATTCTAATGTGAACTCTTTGACAACGCTTGCTGTGCAACTTAAAATTGAAAACCAGTCTTCCCCAACCTGGTGCCCTCCATATGTTTTGGATTCCAACTCTTTTTTTTTTTTTCTTTTTTTTTTTTTTTTGATTAATATTTTTATTAATTTTTCCAACAAACACATACACAAATAAACAATAATATAACATACAATAACATAAAACCAATTCCCCCCTCAACTACCCCCCGTGGTCCCCCCCCCTTCCGAGACCGTCTCATTATCCTTCATCCTCTTTCCAAAATTTTAATGATTCTTTTGAAGGCAATTGTCCCTTCCCCGATCTTAAAACGTAATTCAAAAGGGGCGTCCATATTTCCCCAAAATCACTCTTCCTGGACATTCCCCTCTTTATTTTCATTTTACACGTCAACATATCATTCAAAGCTAAATCCCAAATTTCTTTATACCACTCTTCTATTGTATAACTTCGTTGCCCTTTCCAATTTTTAGCAATCAGTATTCTAACAGGTGCCAGGAGGTTGTTTACCAATTCTTTATTTATTACATCCTTATTCCTACTATCCCATATTGCTAGTAGAGCTAGCTTCGGGTTTAATTCCAACCTACTTCCAATTATATCACTTATTTCTTTACAAACCCTTACCCAAAATTTTTGTACTTGTTCACAGCTCCACCACATATGAAAATATGTCCCAACCTCCTGACACCCCCTCCAGCAATTCTTGGGCAATTTTTTATCAATCTGGTGAAATCTAACAGGTGTTAAATACCATCTCCAAACTGTCTTATAATAATTCTCCTTAATTCTAATCGACAATACCTTTAACATTCTTCCATTCCATATCCTCCCCCAATTATCTTCATTAATTTTCCCCCTTATATCTTCTTCCCAAACCTCTTTTATGACCTTAAGTGAGTCCTGAATTTCTTCCTCTATTAATATTTTATATATCTCACTAGTGAGTCCTTTCTTAGCTCTAGCTTCTTCTTTATCCCACGATTGTTCAATTAAATCTTCAAATCTAGTATTGTTTCTACATTCCTTATTCTTTGTGGTCCAATCCTGTGTCCATTTTAACAGCTGCAAACACTTGAACCACGCTAGCTTTTGTCCTTTAAATAAATTTTTAATATGCTCACTATCCTTCATCTTTTCCATCCAATTCCTTAATTTAATAATATCTAGTTCTTTCAGACTCCCTTCTATCTCTGATTTTAATACACTTGGGAAGTTACCCACTACTACAACTGGGGCAAGCGGAGACTCCCCTGGTATCAACTTCCCTCTATACTTCTCCCAGATCATTAATATATTTTCCAACAATGGGTTGTCCAGTACTTTGAATTCTTTCTTTTGCATTTTAGTAAAAAATATATTTCGTAATTTATACTCCACCTTTACTGTTTGCGATTCTAACCATTCCATGTCTTGTTCCCCTAAAATAGCATGAATAACATATCTTAACTGGTTCGCAATATAATAATTCTTAATATTCGGAAGTCCTAGACCTCCTTTCTTTTGAGCCTTATACCATAACCCCTTATTTATCCTAGCTCTTTTATCCCCATTACAATAAGCATTAATCATATTTTGCCAACTTTTAATCTCAGCCGCTGATATTCTAATAGGTAACATTCTAAACAAAAAATTAATCTTAGGTAATATATTCATTTTAATAACCGCTATTCTACCAAACCAAGAATGTTTTAATTTTCTATATATCTGTAACTTCTCCCCTACCTCTTTCCTTAACCTTACTAAGTTAAGTTCCTCTAGTCTATTTAATTCTCTATCTATATTAACTCCTAAATATCGTATTATATTTTTATATCCTAATCCTAAATTAGCTTTACATTTCTCCATCTCTTCCTTGTTATAATTATACAACATCATTTCTGACTTTCCCCAATTAACTTGTAATCCTGTAATTTCCCCAAATTCTCTCAGATGTTTCTGAATCAGATCCCCGCTTTCAAGGGGATCTTCTAATGTCAGCAACGTATCATCCGCAAACATATTTACTTTAATCTTATCATTACTACCTATCCCCTTTAATCTATCATCTTCCCTAATTACATTTGCTAAAATTTCTATAACTACTGCAAATAAAATCGGCGAAAGTGGACATCCTTGCCTAGTTCCTCGGGCTAGATTTATTTGTTGCGTTAACCCATCATTAACCATTATTTCCGCTTTATTATTTTTATACATCTGATTAATCACTCCCATAAATTTATTTCCAAACCCAAACGTTTTTATTATTATTTTTAACGCTGGCCATTCCACGCAATCAAAGGCTTTGAAAATATCCAAAGCTACTAATCCTGCTTTTAACTTTCTTCTTTTTATAATATTTATTGTATTTATAACCCTCCCAATTAAATTTGGCATTTTCCTACCAACAATAAATCCACATTGATCATTTTTTATATATTTAAAAATAAATGAACCCATTCTTTTAGCCATTATTGCTGAAAATATTTTTGCATCCTGATTTATTAAAGATATTGGTCTATAAGATGCTGGATCCGTCATATCCTTGCCTGGCTTCTGTATTAAAATAACCATGGACTGATCCCAAGATGGCGGGGTCCTTCCTCCTTCTATTATATTATTATATAATTTTAATAATCTAGGTATTAAAATATCCTTAAATATTTTATAAAATTCCGGCCCCAGTCCATCAATCCCCGGAGACTTACCTCCTTTTAGTTTTGCAATAATTCCCTCAATTTCTTTCTCAGTAACCAAGGCTTCCATACTCTCTTTATCTTGATCATCCAGTCTTATTTTCCAATTTCTTTCTACATATTCCTGTATCTTATCATTTGTAACCGCCTCTGATGCATATAGTTCTTTATAAAATTCCTGAAAAATTTTTAATTTATCTTTCATTAAATTACATCTATTCCCTAATTTATCTCTAATTGTCCCTATCATATTCTTAGCCTTCTCTGACCGCGTGGATCTAGCCAGCATTTTGGAATTTCTGTTATTATATTCAAAAAAATCTCTCTTTAAATACAACAAGTTCTTCTGAACCTGTTCTAATTCTTCTGTCTCCAATTCCTTTTTCTTAGCTTGAATTAAGGCATATAACCGCTTATCTTTAGTCTCCCTTAATCTGTCCTCTAGTCTCCTTATCTCTTCTTCAACGTTTTTATTACGTACTTCCTGTTGCTTTTTAAGTGTGGACATTTCCCTAATACACATCCCTCTTATTACTGCTTTCATTGTATCCCATAATAATCCTTGCGCATTAACTCCTTTTTCATTTATCTGCCATATTTCCTGTACTTCCTTTTTAAATTTCTCTACTATATTTTTATTTTTAAAAATTCTTCCATCCATTCTCCATCTCTTTGCTTGTTTATAATCCTTCTTCCTCTTCATCTCCATCGACATTAATGCATGGTCAGTGATCTTTATTACTCCTATATCGCAATCTATTAAATTTGATAGCATATTCTTTGATATAAATATATAATCAATCCTTGTATAACTCTTAAATCTAGGTGAGTAAAAGGTATATTTCCTCTCTTCTCCTTTTAATACTCTCCATACATCCCTTAATTCTTTCCCCTCCATTAATTTAGCTAATTCCGTCTTCCCCCCACCTCTAGCATCTCTAATAATATTATCCCTATCTTTCCCTTTATGAATTACCATATTAAAATCTCCTGCCATCACAATATTTTTGTTCCCTAAATCTCCCCCCATATCAAACACTTCTTTAAGGAATTCCATTTGATTCCCATTTGGAGCGTAGACATTAATCAACACAAATTCTTCCCCTTCCATCGTACAGTAGATTATAAGGATCCTTCCATTCTTATCTTTCTTTACACTTTGAATGTCAATACCACATTTCTTCGAGATTATGGTTGCCACACCTCTCGCTTTGGAAGTACCACATGACTTTTCATACACTCCTATTTCCCTCATTCGCAACTCATTAACCCCCTCCTTTGTCTGATGAGTTTCCTGCAAGAAGATTATATCAATTTTTTCCCTTTTCAACATTGTTTCAATTCTTCGTCTTTTAACCACCGTTCCTAGCCCCTTAACATTCAACGTTGCCCATCTCAATTTATTTTCCATCTCTTAATTTCAACCATATGTATCCATTGATCTCGGTCGGTGAACCCCATACCCCCCTTCCCCTCCCTCCCCCCACACAGACCCTCAGTATCCCCACCCCACCCCCCCCTCCCTTCCCTCCCCCTACACTTACCCTCCTTTTACCCCCCTGCTCACCAGACCTCTGGGCACTGGTCCCAATTATTTTAGAACTCTTCAGGGGGGGGGAACCGGCCCAACCCTCCGAGCAAAGTCCGATCCTCCACTCCTTTACCCTTTCCCCACTGATCCCATTTCATTGACTAGCCCCTCCAACCGCTCCTTCTTCTTGGACTACTTCTCCCGGGTCGTTGGGATCGATTATGCCCAACTCTTAACAGTCTCTGCCAGCATGGCCAGTGGTCAGGGGTGCTGGGAGTTATAGTCTAAAACAACTGGAGGTACCAGGTTGGGGAAGGCAATAAATGCTCTGTATCAAAAGAAGTCATATAGTTTACAAATCTGCCTCTTCCAGAGATGGAGTCTTGGCAATTTAAGTCCCTTAGCATATATTCCTTAAAGCAGGGGTCCCCAGCAATATTGGGCAGGTGAGCAAATTTGGGATTCTGAGAGTATGTTGGGGGGTGACCCCACAAAACGGTTGCCAGAAACAGGCATTCCTGGTCCCAAGACACCCATTTCCCAGGAGGCAAATTGGTGAGACTAAAGAAAAAAGAAAAGAGCTTCCTCGAAACGTTTGTCTGAGGCAGAGGCGAGGTCTGGGTTCCAAAGCACAGAAGCACTCTTTTGAAACCACCGTTTTCTGCTCCAGCATCCATTTCACGGAGGGCAAACTGCTGAGACTCAGAGACGAGTAACTTGGTGAAGAAATTGAGTACAAGGCAGAGGCAGGATTTGAGTCACTAATGCCAAGCAACATATTTGCCCACACAAAGCACAAGAAAATATTCATTTCACAGAAAGCAAACTGGTGATGCTCAGAGAAACAAAGACATGACCCAGACAGAAAATGCACACACACAACACACTCACAATCCAAAGTAAAAAAAAAAAAAACACACACACCACAAAATGCAAAACTACCCACAAACAGGCAAAATAGGCAGAGCACACACAAAACCCAGGCAAAAGACACATCACATCAAAACAATCCAACAATATTTTTCAAGAAGTCAGTGGGGTCAGTCAGGGAGCCCAGCGGCAAAGCCTTGGAATGAATAGGTTTAAAGGCAAGAACTCCAGTCTTCCTCCTTCAGGCAAACTTAGCAACTTCATATTTAGTAGATGGAATTGTGTAGTTGTGAGAGAAGCACTTTTACGGTTGTCACTGCACAAAATGCACTGCGTCTGAGCTGATAGCGTATCTTACAAGCTGGACTTTTGCCAAGGCTCCTTAGCTCTGTATTTGTTCGCAGAGAGTTTCTTAGGTGTTTTCTTTCTCCATTTCAGTGTCTCGGCGAAGCAGTGAAGAAATCAAGCGGGACATCACTGCTCCTGATGGCTCATCTCCAGCCTCTCTCATAGCTCTGGGGACCACTTCACCGCAGCTGACCCTTTCCTCTTCTCCTACAGCTTCTGTCACACCTACGGCACGCAATCGAATACGGTAAGGGCTCATGGCGAGGAAGCAGCCTGAGCAGGCGTTGGGCATCCTTTGTACGGGGGATGTCTTGCTGATTTGCCCATGGGGAGACTCTTGTAGGCCTTTGGTAGGTAACGGACAAGATCTCCTATATGGTGTTTGGGGGAGTGGGGCTGGGCATGGGCTTCTTCAGTGGGCTGCCTGAGTGTGAGCCCCCTCATACGTGGCCCCGGGCTGGCCCCAACCCGTCCCATTGTGCAGTGCTGTGTGTGTGTGCCAGGCCATGGGATGCTGGCGGAACTGCCTGCACGTTTGGCTCCTTGTCCTTGCACACTTTGGAATTTGCACGTGTACCGTGGAGAACTGAATCAGCTTTCGTTTGTTTAAACCAGGCTTCCCCAACCTGTGGCCCTCCAGTTGTGTTGGGCTGCAACGCCTTTCATTCCCCGCCAGCAATGGCCAACGTAGTTTAAACTGAAATGATCAATGGGAACATCTAGCTGTGGGCAAGGTAGGGAATAGATGCTGCTGTAAAAAAAAACAATTCTGTATAAGAGCAACAGTAAAAGGAGGAAATGTTTATTAGAATAGCAGAGAATCAGAGAGAGAGGGGGAGAGACTCACAATTTTATTCTGCTGAACTACTTTGATGACTATGCCAAACTGTTTGTGAGGGAGGAAAAGTCAGTATTTCTTTGCCTTAACCCTATTGTGTCTCCTGGGCCCTGGAAGCAAACGACTGAGTGGTTTTCCATAGAGGAGAGAGGCGCTCGCAAGGCGGTTTTGGCTTCCGATTCAGGACTTTGCTTGCAGGTGTTTTTCCTCCCTCCCGTCTTTCACTGTTACTCCTTATTCAGCATATTCATAGAATCATTGGCACCATTCACACAACAACAGGGAGAAGGGGCCTGCCAGACGACCATTACCCCGCATCATTACCTTCCCCCAAATCTTCTCTTCTTCAGGCTGCACTTACTGGGCTCTTTTAACCACTCCTCATAAAACTTGATTTCCAGCCCTCTCACAATCCTGGTTGCCCTTCTCTGGTCACCCTCCATTTTGTCAATGTCCTTCTTAAAATCTGGTACCTAGATCTGGACATACCACTCCAAATGCAGTCTGACCATCACAGAATAGAGTATTTCCTGTGATCTAGCATGCAGCATAAGATTGGATTTGCTTTTTTAGTAGCTTCATCCTACTGCTGGCTCACTCTTAGTTTGTGACCCACTAAGACACCTAGATCCTTTTTACATGTACTTCTGCCAGGCCAGATGTTCATCATCCAGACTTCTGTGTTTGATTTTTGTTGTACTTAAAGGCAAGACTTTACATATATCTTGTTGAATTTCATCGGGTTAGTTTTGTCCCAGTGCTCCATCCTGTCAAGATGCTCTTGAATCTTGATTCTGTCTTCTACCGGTGTTGGCTTTCTCTCTCAGCTCTGAAGGTTTGATAAGCATTCTTTCCACACCTTCATCCAAGTTGTTTTTAAAAACCTTGGACAGCAGAGGACCTGGGACTGAATCCTGTGGCATTCTGTTCGAGACTTCCATTGACTTTGATGCAAAGCCATTCATGAGCACTCATCGGATACAGTTGCTCAACCATCTGTATATCCACCTAACAGTCACGTTGCCCAGCTCACATTTTACCATCTTGCCAACAAGGATATCATGGGAAACTTTGTGAAACGTTTTGCTGAAATGCATCAATACGACGTCCATAGTATCAACGTCAGGACAACTTGCCTGTACTTTCTTGGATCCGCCTTTTTCTCTTTCTTCAAGATGGGGACAATATTTGCTCATTTCCAGCCTTCTGGCACTCAACCATTCTCCAAGAATTCTCAAAGATTACAGGCAGCAGCTCTGGGTAATGTCTGAAAGCTCTTTCACCACCCTGGGGTATTGTTCATCTGGCTACAGAGATTAGAACTCATTTACAGTAGCTAGGTGTTATCTAATCATCTCCTTACATATCAGCTACAAGCCCCATCTTATTTTCATTTGTTATTTTTGTCCAATATGGAATGGGAATTATGGGAGGAGACTGAGGCAAAATAGTAGTCATGTAGGTAGTTCCACCACCTCTCTCTCACCTGTGAGCACTACCACGATTTCCCTTATACACGCAATCTTCTGTGCGCTTTCTTTTTTCTCAATGTTTTCTCTAGGGGTATAAGCAGCTTTATTAGTTTCTGCTGTTTGGCGGTATAGAATTATCATTAATTATTAGCTGTCCATGTAGTTCCATGGGTTAGTTGAATACATCTGGCTTTTAATCATAATATCCCTAAATCAGTTGCTGGTGGCTATTTCAGGAAACTTATAGTAACTATTAAACTTTGTTTAGAAGTTTATTTAGAAAATCAATATTAATGCAAGGAAAAGCAAGTGTGTGACTTTAAACATTAAAATAAGAATATCCTGGGAAATGGAGGTGAAAATATGTAAATTTCCACAGTGTAATGAAGTTCTGCAATGCCAACATGAAACTATTAATCAGGTCTTGGTTTGGAATGCAGTTGACCTAACAGACTCATTTATAAGATTAATATTTGTTGTAAACCACTTCTCATTGTGCCTGCACAGTTCATTTTATTTGTTTCCTGAAACAGTATTTTCCAAACAAAGAACTTGACATAAACTGTGTTCCTTACTGGAATTTAGAAACAAGCTGTACTGTTCTCTCACAATGTCATGCATGTTTAGTGTTTCTTTTTTAAAGATATTTTTGATTCAAAGTGCTTTTATGTTCTTACTTAGCACACAGTATATATGATAATGAAAATACTAGACTAATACCAATTTGAGTCAAAATGAAAAGAAAAGAAACCCCAGGTAGGCAATCAAAAAAAGCCAAAAGCAAAGGGGTGGAACCAGGGAAAGGTTGAATAAAAAGTGATTGTAAAAATGAAGGTACTGATGCGTTTCGGACACAGTGTTGTCCTTCTTCAGGGTAATTTTGAAGTCACAACACTTTCATAAGAGCCTCCTATGAAAGTGTTGTGACTCCAAAATTACCCTGAAGAAGGACAACACAGTGTCCGAAACGCGTCGGTACCTTCATTTTTACAATCACAATTTATTCAACCTTTCCCTGGTTCCACCCCTTTGCCTTTGGCTTTTTTTTTACTAATACCAATTTGTGTACTCATCTTTATGTAGCCCAAACTGCACCACCCATGCACAAGAAAGAAGCTGTTAGCAGTCTTGGGGTAACATCAGGGTTTGCAGAAGCTAAATAAAAAAAACCTACGGGGTGAAACCAAAACAAAACCGACCCATAATAACTCAGTGGCACAAAATATTGAGTGAGTCGGAAAAAAACTGACAATTGCCATAGGATGGAGCGATTTGAACACACATTTAAGAAAAGGGTGGGGGGAGAGAGCAAGCACATTGTCTGAATAGGTCATTTCCTGGTTCACACTGGGAAGCTATTTTTACATGCTTCCCAGAGTGGAAGAGAGAGAGAGCTGCTCATAGACAGTAGAGAAATTAAACAATTTAAGGTAGCTGGAATTGCGCACAAGTCTGTTCACACATCCTCAAAATCTAAAATGGGGGGGGGGGGGTCAGAGTAGCCCAATGAGGACTAAGCATGCTCAGTGGGCCCTGGGGAGGGGGAATGGAGTGGCTGGAACCCTGAACAGCATATTACCCTTTTGTTGAAGATCCCACTTACCTTTTCTTACATTGTGTGTCTGTTGCTTCTTCTCTGCAGTCTGGACCCACAGGTCCAATTTAAAATGGTTAGGATCTGCTTCAAGCATAGCAAACAAAAAGTATAGACAGATGAGGGGGTGCCACTAAAAATTGCAGGTGAGGCCTTGCATGACTGAATGCTCCTTGATACAGTTGGAAGACCAGGCTGAGAGGAATAAAATGTTTAACAGGGAGAAATGTAAAGTGTTACATTTAGGGAGGAAAAATGTAGGGTGCACATACAAGATGGGGGATTCATGGCTTGGGAGCACTACATCGGAGAAGGATTTGGGTGTGGTCATTTGACAGCAAGCTGAACATGAGTCAGCAGTGTAAGATGGCTGTTAGGAGGGCAAATGCAGTTCTGGGCTGCATTAGAAGAAGCATTGTAGCGAAGACGCATGAAGTCCTTATTCCTCTCTACTCGGCATTAGTGAGATGACACCTGGAGTATTGTGTACGATTCTGGGCACCACATTTCCAGAAGGACATCGACAGGTTAGAACAGGTTCAGAGGAGGTCAACAAAGATGATACAGGGACTTTAGGGCATGCCCTATGAAGACAAGCTGAAGGAACTTGGGTTGTTCAGTCTGAAATAAAGAAGACTGAGGGAGACAGGTGAGCAGTGTTCAGGTACATCAAAGGGTGCCACAGAGAAGATGGTCAAGAACTATTTTCCATGGTCACAGAAATTAGGACCTAAAATAATGGGTATAAGTTACAGCTACCTAGATTCCAATTAAATATAAAGAAAGATCTGTACAGCAGTGGAACAGTCTACCTATAGAGGTTGTGGGTTCTCCATCTCTGGAGGTTTTCAAGAAGAGGCTGGACAACCACCTCTCATGGATGATTTAACTGGTTTTCCTGCGCATTGCAGAGGGTTGGACTAGGTGATCCTTGTGGTACCTTCCAACTCAACAAGTCTATGATTCTATGAATACAATCCCATCACATAGACTTGGGGTGGGCAGCCTGTAGTCCTAAAGATGGTTTGGTCTACCCGTAGGCAGCGTAGCCATTGGGGAGGAAAGATGACAGGTGTAGGCCTAAACATCTGGAGGGCCTCAAATTGCCCAGACATTACATAGACAGTTGGCACATCAGAGAGAAGGCTGGGACCCTTCTTTTTGACCTGCAAATTTTCCCCTGTATGGAGAAGCATTCAGCCTTATAAAACTCCACCTGCAGTCCTAAATGGTACAGTTGAGAAACAGGCTGACCTCCTCATCTGCTATTTGTGAGAACCACACCATAGTAAAAGTTAATCTGTTGTCTTTCCTACAAGTACCATTGAAATGAATGGAAGTTGTGAGAGCAGGACCATGCTTGTGTGGGAGAACAGTCTGCTAGAGGGTGTCCAGTAAGCTAACTAAGCAGGTCTCTTGCTGTTAAAATGCAGCGCTTTGGCTATTGAGCGGTATAAGGAATGTAAGAAATAAATTAAAATGAATAAATAGATTGCTAATACTTCTGTGATGATAAGTTATGATGAGTTCTAGATTGGAAAGAGCTTCAATTGCTTGAAGTGTAACCCTGAAGAAAGTCAGGCCTATTGAAAGTTCACTGCCTTCACTTCAGAGGCCTAGGGTGGAATTAGATGTTATGAGAGATTTGTAGCTGCTGCTGAAAACAGCAGCGCCATCTCGTCCCACCCCCAACACACACATACACACACACACATTAACGGGTAGTAAAGGAAAGCATGTCATTTGGGAGAGGCCATAGCTCAGTGTGATAGAGCACCTGTTTTACATGCAGAAGATCCCAGGATCGATCCCCATCTTCTCCTGAAACCCTCGAGAGCCTTTGCTGCTAGTCAGTGTCAACAACACTGAGCTAGATGGACCAAGGGCCTGATTCAGTATAAGGGAGCTTCCTTTTAACATTCCCAGCTCTCCTCCTCTGGCAGAAATGGAGACGAGGTGCCTCGGCATGAGATAATGCCGTCTGTTCCTTAGAGGGGGGAAATGAAATGTGTGACTGTGTAGTTCTGTCTGCTAGGCTTTCGAGAAGGTAGATGTTGGCAGTTAACACTCCGACTTGCCTGCTTTTGTCAAGGTGACATTCACAGTCAGCCATGAGTTGCGAGGAGATACCATCAGTTTATTTTCTAAATCTCAGCTAAAGTTCAGTATAGCTTAATGTTAAGTTAGTCTATGCTTAAACTACTTCTAACCGTGGCTCTGAGAAAGGAGAAAAGTTATTTGTTACACACCCATCCTCATGAAGACTCATTTAAATCAATCTTGAAATGTTCCCTCCTGTGTGTGTCTCTCCCCATGGAGAGAGGTACATGCAGTGCATTGACTTTTATGTTTGTCTACCTGGGCCATGGCATTCCCAGGCCAGAGGCAGGGTTGGTGGAGATGGTTGCCTGTGCTCTCTTTACCTCCATGGAGAGAAGTGGGTATGTGCAGCTCGGGTCCTGCTGACACTTGCCTGGCGGTTCCCTGGTCCAGGTGGGAAGACCAAGAAGAAATCCAAAATGCATGCAGACCATGAGGCTTAGCATATGGGGGGGGGGGGGCACACTCCTTCTCTGAAAGAACATTTTGGAATATTCTAATGGGGTGGTCGAGCTATGAACTCTGTTCTCTATTTCTAGGGAGGAAAGAAAAGACCCTTTGTCTGCTCTGGCAAGAGAGTATGGCGGTTCCAAGAGAAACGCTCTACTGAAGTGGTGCCAGAAGAAGACAGAAGGCTATCAGGTAACGGCACCTTGTCCTCTACGCAGTGCAAACATCATCTCAGCATCTGCCAGGAACACAGGCTGGGCTGCTCCACAGCTCACTGCCCAGATCACGAGCGAACCGGTATGTGCTGTGCTTGCAGGGACACATGCTGCAACTCCCAACTATTAGTCATCATTGCTCCAGTTGCTGTGCACAATGTACACATGTTTTCTCACAGAGCAGTTGACCCTCCCATTGAAGCCGGTTGAAGAAGCAGCCTCCTCCATCTGACACATTGGTAATTTCACATACAGGATCAGAAGTATGAAAGAGCTGGTTTTAGGATGGAACTGCTCCAAATGGCAGCCATATAGTACTTGGGAGGGTGGGCCTTCTTTTGTTCATTGGTGATTGTTTAAAAGCAGGATTTTGCAAGCCAATGAGGCTGTGAACTGTCAAGTTGCATGTGTTTAATTGACTTGTGTTGCGAGCCCTTGGAATGTCAAACACAAGCTCTTGGATCTTAAATGTCATTTTGCTTTGTCCGCGGCTTGAGACTCACAATACAGGAGGAAGCTGGAAGACCACGTAACAGGATGGGGGGCCATTAATAGGAAGGCTGTACAATGGGAAGACAGAGGCAGCCCTTCCCCTTCTTCCTGGCATCTGTGCACTTCTCGTATGGTGCTATTTCTGAGTGCAGGTCCTTCTTCGTGGAGGAGGAGGGGGCCCACTTCCCCCTGGCTTTAAAAGGCAGAGTGCTGGGTATGCTGCTTAATAAATTGTAAAAATCTCCAAATGGGAAAGTGTCTGATTTGTCTTATCATGATGCAAGGTGCATGTGACAGATTACTTAATTTATCAGTTTCCAGGCTTTCTTTCCCAAGCCGTCTCTGCCAAGAAGACTCTCCTCTTGCTCACGTGGATTGTCTGGCTGTTATTGATCTTCCTGGATCCCTGCAACAGCTAAGAGGGGAGGAGGGAGAAGCTGGGTGTCCTTATTGGGCTGGCAGTTGTTACGTGACTTTCAGCATGTGCTGCTTCATGCAGAACCACATCATGCAAACCTGTTTTGGTAGGGGGGCAGAGTACTAGTCTTGGGGCCAGCTTGTCTTTTCAATAGACCCAAGCAGAATCGCTTTTCCTAGCTACTTCATGCTACATGTAGGAGGTGGCATTTTCAATGCTCCCTGCAGATAGAAAACTTAACACATTGGACAGAAGGATTCAGCCCAAACATTTCCCACAATATCCCATATTTCTACATCTCAGAAGGAGTTCTTCTTTGAATGCTCCTTCACGGGAATTCCCCATCAACAGCCTAAAGTGGTACAGTCCTGGAAAAGAGTTAGTACTTCATTCTGTTGGATGTATAAAATGGAACACAGGGGGCTGCTGCCTTCTATGGAGTCAGACCATAGGTCCAGCTAGACCAGCTCTGTTGACACTGACCAGCACTGGCTCTCTCTAAGGTTTTAGGCAGGGCTTACCTGGAGATGCCAGGGATTGAACCCCCGAGACTTCCTGCATGCATAGTAGGTGCTGTACCACTGAGCTGTGATCCCAAGAAGTGGTTCTTGGACTCCCAGAGGAGTGCGCTCCCAGAAATGTGCATTTTGTTGAGGCTTGTTGATAAGTTTTTAAGATCTGAAATTCTTAACGTGAAGTTCTTAAGATAATCTTATCTTGCAATTTTGTGTGGATTTATAGTTCAGGTGAAGTACTGGGTCCATTTTGAGAAATGTAGCTGCTACTGGAATCTATTGGGGAGGCAGGGTCAAGCCTGGGGCAAATGCTGACTGCCCCAAATGCCCCAAATGGTGCTAGGACGCTTTTCAGAACATCTAGCAAGGGCACTTTGGAGGGGCTGTTCAGTGCAGGAGTCCAGCTTAAAGCATACCTGACAGATGGCTGTCCAGTCTTTGCTTGAAGACCAACAGCCCTGGAGAGCCCACCCACCCCCTCCCTCAGCAAAGGGTCCCACTTTCTGACTGCTCTGACCGTTAAGCAGTTTCTTCTGATGTTCAACACAAATCTGCCTTCCAGTAACTTAAACCCATCAATTCATACAGTCTTGGATTACAGTGAATAAGTTGCAGCCTTCTTCTGTGTAACAACCTTCTAGGTACGTGGGAAGTGCTCTCATCTCTCCCCTCAGTCTTCTCCTCCCAAGGAGAACCTGTACAACCTGTAACCCGTTCCTTCAATCTTTCCTCGTCAGGCTTCGTTTTTAGACCCCTGATCATCTTTGTTCCCCTTTATATGAATCCTTCTTAAAGGGTGGTGTCCAGGAGTGAGGTCTGACCTTCGCAGAGTAGGATGAAGTGAAATTCTTCTACGCAAGCCCCGCTGCAGGGAGTGGGAGCTGTGAAAGAACACAGGATCTCCCATTTGCTTCAAGGGGGCTTGTGCAAGAGACCTTCCCCTGCATTGTGTCACGTAAAGGCACAAAAAGAATACCATGTCCAACGCGGCCTCTTTGATAGCGCTTTAAATCTGTCACTTAGTTGGCACGCAACTAATCAAGTACCATGTGGTCAGCAGTCACCTATAGGCCTGTTTGTTCGTTCTTTTTTGGGAGCAACCTCAACCTAATGCGAGTCCTGCGTCCCTTCCTTGTATAAAGAGTGAGCCGTGCTGTCCCGAGGGCGTGTATTCAAGCGAGGCCAAAAGAGTCCATGCTCCAACTGACCTGTCACTCTCATGTCTGGTAGGATTTACAGCAGTGCGGAAGCCCCTTTCCTTGACTGTTACAATAGCAGCAGCAGCATTTCCTGTCTGAAACAATTCCTTTCTGATATTAAACATAGTAACTGGCCAAACTTTCCCAGAATCTTCATTTGCAACATTTTAAGCAAACATGGCCATCTTATAATTATTATTATTATTATTATTATTATTATTATTATTATTATTATTATTAATTTCTTACCCGACTCTCCCTCTGGCTCGAGGCAGGGAACAACATTAAATACAAAACAGCATAAAATACATAAATAATAACATAATAATAATAACAATTTATTTCTTACCCGCATATAAAACTAATGAATTATTAAAAACATATAAAACTAATACATTATTAAAAGGCATCTTTTAAGATTACTTGAGAAATGAATGGCCATATCATGCTCCTTCCATTAGGGATGCTCTAGCAATGGATTTGCTGCGCTGAGCCAGGTGTTGGATGAGATGCCTCCCAGGTGCCGCCTCCACGTCTAGGGTTCTTTACACTGCAAGGTTGCGTTTGTTAAGGGTTCTGCTTTGCCTCCACAGCAGAGTTATCCATTTCTTTTCATGATGCATATTATTACTACAGAATTTTAGTGTGTCCAGTAATCTAAAATTTGGCACACCGCACATAATGATGGCGATTAGATAACCATGCACAGTATTCTTTTTCCAAGGCTTGGATTTGGAAAGAACCTGGAGGAATAAGTAATGGCAGAATGACAGTTGGGGGATGTATTTTAAACCTTCTGCTTTCCTTAAAGAAGAATGAGGCAGTTTATAACATGATAAAATCACAAACATATTAATAAAATGAGGCTTCTGGGTAGCTATTAGAGATGTGAAGGCCTGGGAAAAACCCAGGAAAATCCATTTTTTCCCGAAGCCTCTTTTGGGTTTTTTTTCGAAAAATTGAAAAAAAAGAAGAAAAAACAGATTATGGAATATTTTATTTTAGCATGATGCATAAAATATTTAAGACAAGGTGTTTATATATTTACTTCTCCAAATGATTTCTAAAAACTATGTACAGTATCAGATTATTACAATTTCTGTGCACCGAGGACAAGCAAGTCTTAGGTTGCAAATTGAGGCTACAGCTCTCAAATACAAGAGCAAGATGCATTTCTGCCTCTAGGGGGCACTGCCATTGAAGCAGAGACTGAAACTGATAGTGATAGCTATAGCTCAGAAAATGAGTCTGATTAAATTTCATGCATATTCATTGAATCTCGGTCCCCCTTTTTTCACAATTCTTTTTATGGGAATGGGTGCTTTATGTCTGCTTGACACTGGAGGACTAGCAGAGACATAAATAATTTCCTTTATTACTAATACTGATGGTTTCTTCTGTTTGTTTTTTAAAATTGTTGTTGGCCTGCTCCTCATAAACTGACAAAACCAAAGAGGTTCCTAACAGTTCAGGAGCTTGTAGCTCCATTTGTTTTCTTTTTTTTTTAAAAAAGTAAAATTTAAAAAAGTAAATTCAATTTGTAATAATTGTTTGAATACACTGTACTTTTAATATACCAAATGTGATAATTTTATGCCAAACCAACTTGTACATAACTACATTTTATGTTCCTAAAGTAACAAAGTGACTTTCAATCCGTAAAAAGTGCTAATGTTGCATTTTTTCAATTTTTCTGAAAAATTTTGTTTTTCCCCCCAAACCCCCTCCTCCAGAAAAAAATGTGTTTTTTCCATGGCTTCAAAATTTCCGGAAATTTTACATCTCTAGTAGCTGCACCACCTCCATGCCAGCAAGTCTGCCGCCAAGGGCAAATCTGGCTTCAACTTGATGTGAATGCCTGTCAACTCACCTCTGGAATTGTCAAACTGATGCCTGTCCCCTATCTTTTCCTCTCTCCCCCGTTCTTTTGTAAGCCTTAGAGCAGCGCCTGTATCTTATTTTCATTATATACAGTGGCTTTGTATATTGGATTTTTTGTTGCTGTAAGCCAGTTTCTAAGGTGAAAATGGTCTGAAAGGAAATTAAAATGCAATCAGCCACTCTTTGAATGCTTTCCTTAAACCAGGGGTGAGTAACTTCATAGGCTCTGGGGCCAATTTCCAAACCGTCGAACCCACCAAGGGCTGCACATGCCCCTGCTGCTGAAATTGCCATTGCAGCACGCAAGCACATGGGGAGCAGGTGCCACATACTGCCCTTGTGTTCTTGATCCCTGCTCTGAACCATTCACTTGCTTTCTCCATAGAATGTGGAGCCAAAGCTAAGAAGGCCCTGGTCTAGTAGATCTGAGACAGTGTAACATGAACAACAAATATCTACATTTCCATATCCAGAGGATTATTATATTTGGCCGTTTCCTCTGTACACAAATAGTGTTATAATAATTATTTTTAAATGGTGGCTTATTTACATCCTACGCTTTTTGCATCCTGCTTCACATGTGAAATGTTTCTCCTTGTGGAAGGTCCAAACACTGGTCCCCTTTGCTCTTCTTTCCCCTTTGCTTCGATCACAGTTTGTTGTTCCTGTTAAAATGCCTTTATTGCTCCAGATGATGCTTCTAGCATTTCTGCAATAGCACTGTGTGCTACAGTCACTGGTGGTTTGTTCTTCTCCTGATGCCATTCTTGGACAAGCCTTAGTTCAGAATAAATAGCACAGGAACAAAAGAAATCGTATTGTGGGGGAAGGATCGTGTTGCTAGCAAATGAATGAGCCACATTGGTGTTCATTTGTGACATTAGTATGATTCCACGTAGCGGGAGCAACGTAGTAGCCTACAAAGCTTTAATTTCACTGCCTAAATGGGTGCCATTTATATATGCCAACATTTCTTTGCTGACACAGGCATTCAGTTGAGAATAAAAACAACTTAGCAGCATATTTTGTTGATTTCTAAGAGGCCTCTCAGCAAAATGGTAGATACCGCATGCCCTCATGTTTGAGCATCATTCAGAGGAAGATAAGACCTGAGTACTTAGTCATAGGTAACTTAGCAGGTTGAGCAAACATGGTGAGGGGCTGCAGCGTGTTGGCAGTCAGTCAGCAGTTCTGCCAACAGCCTAGATGGTGGTTGTGGTTGTTATTGCCGCCACTTTTCAAGGCGTTTAGTCACCTTTATTCCCTTGAACTGTGTCTAGTGTAGGAGTGCAGGGTCTCAGCCTGGAAGCCCAACCTGGCCCAGGGCAGCATGTGCCCTGGGCCCCCGCCCCCATCGCCTTCCCTCCAACCAGCGATGGTTTGGTGGCTTCCCGGCTTTCATGCAGCCCCCCACCCCCATTCTGTGAAAGAGGCTGATGCCTCTCCTAAGGCTTAGTTACTAGCAGTAAGGAGCTTTAAGCGAGGGTGGGTGGGTTGTAGTTTGGCTCTGCCCCGTTTGCCTTTTGCCCCTGAAATGCAGCCCCCAAGTGATTCTCCATGATGGAATTCAGCCCTCAGGCCGAAAGGGGTTCTGCATCCATGGTCCTCGTTGAATGTGTATCACTGACATTTAATGGCAGAAATTTTCTGCTTTGCCCTCCCCCAAAAAACCCTCATATGAAATGGCACACCTCCCTCCCAATTATGTATGTTACAGATTGATTCCAAGACTGACAAACAGATGCTTAGGTGGCAACATTCCTGGCTTCTGCACGGTTTTCACATCTGGTTGTGGTGCGTGGAAGTGCCTGAGACCAGATTGCAAAGCATTTTCAATAATATCAGTGAGAAAAACATATTCACATCAGTGAAGAGAGAACCATGTCTGCAACTCCAGTGACATGAAAACGGGTGGGGAAAAAGGCCTTATTCCCAAAACAACTGATGTTACTATGCAGTCATGGAACGTGCACAAGACGAGGGTGGCTGTCCGTGGTTTGCTAGCTGAAGGCTCAGAAATCAAGCTAGAGCTTGGCAGTGATAAACTGGGCAGCCCGGGAGAGTCCGAGTTGCCCGGGACAATGTTCTGGCTTCACCAAAATATTCCCCTTTTGGGGGCATTTTCCATAATGTGTCTTTACTTTTTCCTTCCTCACCATTGGAAGTGTTTGTACTGTACTGCCTTTCCTTCCCGCCCACCCCCATTTAGTTTGCTTCTGAGAATGCTTGGCTTTCATAATTGTAAACAGGTAGAATAAGTAACAGGATGGGTAAACCTCCCGTGTTTTAATACTTTTTTACCTTACATGTTTGTGTTTTTCCACCTTTTAGAACATTGATATCACTAACTTCAGCAGCAGCTGGAATGATGGGTTGGCTTTCTGTGCTGTCCTCCATACTTATCTCCCTGCTCATATTCCCTATCAAGAGCTGAACAGTCAGGACAAGGTACAGTATATAGTATTCGGCTGTGCCAGAAGCTGTCACAACAGTGACGGAGAGCAAAATCCTTATCAAAACTTCCAAGGTTTTGCCACGCTTTTAGTAGCATGCAATGGGGATACTTGCAACAACCCTTTGTAGGTATTATTTCTAGTCATAGGCATCCCTTCCTTGTGCTTAGTCCAGCACATCTTTTCTTAAATGCTTTGCTTATATGAATTTGGGGGGGCAGCATTAGCACATTATGTTTAGTATTGCAAGGACAAGCCTCAGGCTGCTTGCACACATTTTTTGCCTAAATGCAATTTAGCATTATATTCTGGATAAACTGTAGGCCATTTTAACAGTGGTTTATTTAAAATAAGACAGCTTTAAGCTATAGTTTATGAAGCCAATTTGTTTAAGTAAACCATAGTTAAGGTTAACCACAGCTCAGGTTTTGAACCTAACGCTAAACTGTGGTTAATCAAAAATGGAAACAAAAGCCTTTGATCATCTATATGGTTGCACCAGAAGAGGGGAGGGGAGAAGACTGGGGAAGGATGCAGCTCCGTGGTTCAGCACAGGTTCAGCCTCATGTTTTGGTTAATGTGTGAATGTCCTGTGTCCGTAGGGCATAGGACAATTTTCACTAATGGTTTTTGAGAAGTGGTAAGGTCACATCTTACTATAATACCATTTCACCTTTTCACAGAACTGTATATGTCTGAGTTTCCAGCTTGGTGCTGACAAACTCTTTGCACCTCCTGATTTTTTAAACTTACTTTCCTTTAAAAACAAAACAAAAAAGAAAACCTGGTAGATGGATATGCTTACCTAAACAGTGCACCATCCTCCAGCGCCAACTTTATTTCCAAGAATGGTATAGGGCCCTGGAGGCATTCTTCAGAAATAAAAATGGTGGGCAGCTGGAGCCCAGTGCTTTATTTTGAAGTGTGTCTGGACACCCAAGAAAAAGAAAAAGGTGTGGGGGTGTTTTGCCTGTGGGTGTTTCTTGGATCATCACCAGTTTGCTTCCTATGAAATGGGGCATTTTGTTATGTGCGTTCCGGAGGCAAATACCCAGCTTGGCATTTGGGGCTCAGACACTTCCTCCTCTGCCTACTGCTCATTTTGTTAGGCACTTGTGTCTTTGAGCTTCCTCAGTTTGCCTTCTGTAAAATGGGTGCTGAAGCAACAACAAAAACAACAAAAACAACAACAAAGAGTGTTTTGTGTGCTGGTGCTCAGACCACCTCCTATGCCTTGTATTCAAGTTCTTGGGCAAGTTCATAGATTCATAGAGTACTGGAGTTGAAAAGGGTCTATAAGGCCATCAAGTCCAACCCCCTGCTCAGTGCAGGAATCCACCTTAAAGTAGGCTGACTATATGAAAAGGAGGACAGGGCTCATGTAACTTTAACAGTTGTAGAGAAAAGGGAATTTCAGCCAGTGTCATTTGTATGCAGTTAGTTCCTGGTGAAATTCCCTCTTCATCACAACAGTTAAAGTTGCAGGGGCCCTGCCTTCTTTTGTATATGGTCACTCTAGTATAGTGCCTGCACCTTTAACTGTTGTGATGAAGAGGGAATTTCACCAGGAACTAATTGCATACAAAAGGCACTGGCTGAAATTCCCTTTTCTCTACAACTGTTAAAGTTACATGAGCCCTGTCCTTTTCATATGGTCAGCCTACTTAAAGCAAACCTGACAGGTGGCTGTCCAGCTACATCTTGAATGCCTCAAGTGTGGGAGAGCCCACGACCTCCCTAGGCCATTGCTTCTATTGCTCTAACAGTCAGGAAGTTTTTCCTGATATCCAGCCGGAATCTGGCTTCCTGTAACTTGAGCCTATTTTTTAATCTCCCATACTCTGGGATGATCGAGAAGAGATCCTGGCCCTCCTCTGTGTGACTATGTCTGTGGACACAGTTCATTTTCTTTTAGCAGCATCATTTTGCCTTCTGGGAAATGGGTGCTTTGTGACTGTCCACACCTACCATGGCAACTTCGTAGTTGCAGAATTTTGACTAGCATCACCTCTCGATCTACAGTATATGAGTATACCTGCATATGTATTATGAACATATATGCTGCCTTTAGTGAATGAAATCTATATTCTTGGCCCAGAAATGTGGGTAGGGGATCATTCATAAGATGTACCACTCACCACGGGAAAGAAGGGGACCAGCAAAGTTGTGAGAAGAAGCAAAGGTTTGAAATGTGGTGTCCGTCTTGTGTATGTTGTTGCTTATATACAGCCATCTCCCCCAGCATTTCTTTGTGCCAATTGATCACTTTAACACACACACACACACACACACACACACACACACACAGAGAGAGAGAGAGAGAGAGAGAGAGAGAGAGAGAGAGAGAGAGAGAGAGAGAATTTGTGACAAGTGATGGAAGGAGGCTTAACTGGCTTTGTAAAAGTGTAGAATACTTTATGGACATGCCCCAAAGGCCATTTTTTATGTTTGAGTAATTATGACTTAACTGTATTTTCAGAGAAGAAATTTCACTCTGGCTTTCCAAGCAGCTGAAAGTGTTGGCATCAAATCTACTCTGGTAAGTGCATGCAAAGCTTAGGGCATTCTATCTAACGCTGCAATGGTACACACATTTACCTGGGAGTAAGCTGCATTGAAAACAATGAATCTTTCTTCTGATGAAATACATATATTAAAAACATGACACAAAAGGAAAGGGGATTGGGAGGGAGGAGGAAAAAAGCAAATGCAGGCACTAGAAGTTCAGCAGGCCATGGAAACAGTGGAAGGGTGGCGGCTGCTTCCTCTCCCTCCCTCTGATGGCCTCAGCAGTGACAGGAGGGAGCAGGCTCTCAGCTGGAGGCACAGTGCAAGGCTGCCAGGCTACTGCTGCTGCTTTCTCTTCTGCTAGCTTCTTGCTCCTGTAGCTTTGCAGTGTGCTCTGATCTGCCAGGCGCTGCTCTTTACATTGAAATGGATATCTGAAGTTGCTTTACCAAAAGCTTCTAGGTTAGAAACATGCAGATGAGCTGGCTCGCATGTCACAATATACTCAGAGAGCTTCGGCTATGAGGTGGTATGTAAATAAATAAATAAATAAATAGCCATGGGAGTGGGTGGGGGTTGTTCACATGCTAGCCCACGTTACTCCTGACAGACAACCAGGTACTATGCGACTTGCCGTGGCTTGTTCCTCCCGTAGCCCTCCTGCTTGCTCCCAAAGGACCTTTGTGACACAACATTAACAGCCTACTCCACTAATGAGTGTTAATGCAAATTTGCACATTTAACTTTTTTTCCTTCCTTTGAGGAGTTTTGTATATATTTAGTATATTAGTTCTTTTAGGGAGATTTGCGCAAATTCACTTAAGCACAATAATTACTGCAAATTTGCAGAAATCTCCCAAAAGTTAAAATAAATAAATGAAGTGGAATTTGTGCATATCTCCCCAAAGGTTTTTTTTAAAAGGGAGTGACAAAAGTGGAGGAGTAAATTGACTAGTGTCACTTCAAGACGTACCAAAGAGGGTTAACAGAGAGGGGATATTGTTCTCGAGGAGTGACTGGGTCTTTCGCCGCTCTTGCCAAGCAGCTCTGTGGCCCTTCTGGACAATCCATATACAAGCCATTGCGCCGTGTTTGCACGCCACGACAAGCCATTCTGGAATCAAGCCACCCGGAACAACCCCAAACAAGCCCCACAGGTTCTCCGGAAACTGCACCAGGTTAAGGCATCACAACAAGGCGCCCTGAAACAAATAGGGTTGGGGTTGTTGTGTCATGTGAACCAGGTTGATGACTCTGCGTTCACCCTAAAAGCTGGAAGACCCCTCAAGAGCGAGCAAGGGAGCTGTGCACACGTGCAAATGCCTTTTGCCGCTTTCCCGTCTGCTGTCCATTTCTGTGCATGTGTCTTTATGAAGGCAGGTGCTGTTAGTATGCAAGTGCCCTACAAGACCCGGTCTCTGATTGCAAGCATTGTGTTGCCACCTACCATCTTGTACCTGTCACAGAGGCCAATCTATATTGTGCTTTGATATTTTGGACTTAGGAGTTCAGAGGAGGCAAATCTGTAAAATAAATTTTAAAATAGTTTTCCTTACTCACTATCAGTCTCTGGCAGCTAGTGCGAGTGAGCATCTGTGTGTTCACAGCGGGATTGCTGCTTTGGTCAACACTTTTTAAAATGTACGGTAGCATAGAGATGGCTTGGTCCCAAGAGAGCCATGCATGGTTCCAATTGCGCAGGTAGGAACTGAAGCCGAAGGACAGAGGTTTGCCTCGTGAGTTCATCCAGGCCCACCTACAGTTGAGCACAGCCAGACCTTGAATGCCGGCCCAGAGCTTTTTGGGTGGGTGGGTGGCAACTATGGTCCTGAGCTGATTTCAGCCCCAGCAACTCTCATTCCCCTCCCCTCTTTGCAAAAAAACAGCCGCCTGCCTCGTCTCTTATTGCTGACATGTGGAACTACAATTCCGAAACAAGCCTCGTTTGCCTATCAGGATAAGCTTAGCAGTACAAAATAGGAAGCAGAGTTGCAAACTCCTGCTTATTAATAATATTTCTTATAGCTGGCCAGAAGCTTTATGGTTGGATGAATAGTATACTTTCCTAGAGTTGTAGTACTATAGATAACTTTTAATATTTTGGTCTTTTTTTCTCTCCACCCTTTGGTAGGACATTAATGAGATGGTACGAACAGAGCGTCCAGACTGGCAGAATGTCATGCTGTATGTTACAGCGATTTACAAATACTTTGAAACCTGAGAGCCTGAACATTAGAAGGAAGCAGAAACCCAACACGATACACTACACATGACTGGCATCTTCCACATCTCTTGACCCCTCATGAAGCTCTAATGGACCTTTCGGAGTGGCTTTGGGGAACAAGGCTTTGTTACCACAGTGCTTGGATAAAGCCAAATAGCTAAATGTGCTGGATTAAATGATTAGCCTGAGAAGCCTGAACTTTAAGAACTTGTAATGCCAAGTGTCACAAAGCTTTCATACTTTTGTTGGAGGAATGTAAACTGAATGGAGGCTACAGAGAAGCACAGCTGAAATTTCAGAGAAGGAGATCTACAGGACTGTATTGCAAAGACATTTCCTCCTATAAAATGCCACTTCGGGTTGGGCGGATGTTCTACTCGTGACCCCTCAACATGGCACCCCCAAGTACTGGGGGAGGGGGGCCTCGCCATCGTAACCTAGTGATTGCCTTATTATATCTCCACCTCTTGAACGTGCACAATTATTATAAGAAGTCTGGAGTTGCTTTTCCCTCTGTCAAGATCACCTGACAGAAGATGGTGTCAAATCTGGAGCCCCCTCAGTCAACAAAACAAAACAAAGCCAATGACCCTCTTCAGCTCTAGGGCCTGTATTCAAGCCTACCTCTGCCCCACTGTCAGCATAGCTTCCAACTTTATTACTGGGTGAACCCTAGCATAGCACACATGAGTCCAAAATTGAAGGTATTACCATTTGTAGATGAGTTTATATTTTGTAACAATTTGTGCTTCCAGAAGAATTTACTTTCTGTGGACTTTTCTTTTGCCTTCCAGGCACGTCTGGCAAAGTGTAACCTTTCCTTTTGCAGAAGTTTAAATGAAAATATTATTTTTGTCATTGGGTAGGGTAAGCTCCTACTCAGAAGAACTTAACAATGGTTGGCAATAATAGTTTCTTGCTCCTGTGACCTACTGGTAGCTCTGCAGTGTGTTCTGTTCTGCCAAGAGCTGCTGCTGCTTCCACCTCTGCTGGGTTTATTTAAAAGGGGCTTTTCCCCTTGCAGGACTTATTTAAATTCATGGACCATGTATAGCTGGAGTGCTTTGTGGATTATGCCTGTTTGACTGAAATTGGCCTCCTATGATCCTAGTTTGCAGTGTGGGATGAACGCTTGTTAGAGAAGAAAATGCAAAGTCCTGAATGCTTGTACCGTCGTTTTGAATCCATGTGGCACAATTCTTTGGGTGAAAAGCATTCAAGCAAGTGCCTTATTTGGCCCTGCGCTAAGAGGAGCTGCAGCTTCTGGGCCCTGTACAGAAGACCTAACAGCTCCTAGACCATCCAGCAGGGCTTGGACAAAAGGCTGCTGTGATTCTGTCCTGGCACGGTTTGGAAGGCCTCCGCACCTGCCGTCACTTTCGTGGCTGTGGAACAGTTCAGCCCCACTGGAGATCTGGTCACTGCTGTGGGGTGTGCAGTACTTTCGGGGGGGGAGGGGTGAATATTTGTGTATGGATGGATGTGTTTCTTTTAATAAACCCTGTTAGCTTTTGTTTATAAATGTACTTCTCTGGTGCTTCTTCTCCCCCCCCTCCCCATGCTCGCTTTTTTGCCCAATTAGAATTAATAGTTTTGCCTTTCTTTTTGTGTGCCTCAAAAGAACACTTCTGAATGTCATTGGAGTCTGAATGCTCAAGAATGTAACCCAGCTCCAAGACTTGCTGTTGAATGGCCACCAGAATAGGTGTAGATGCAAGTCAAAATACAAACCCTAAAGAATGTAGCCAGAACCTATTTCCTTGTGCCTCCAGCACCTTCTGCACATGACTACAGTGCACGGAATACGTCAAAACATGAGCACAGTTGTAAAACGCCTGGTGACGAGTTCTCCATGTCTGTGTTTCCGTTGAGCTCCTGCTTTTTTCTGGTCTTCCTTTTCCTCTCAAATGTGAGGTGAATGTCAAGGACTCCTGCAAATACCTAAAAGACTTTAGCCTGCGAGTAAACAAGGTTAACATTTCCCAGTGGGTAATAGTATTGCAAAAGATTTAAATGAAACTCACTTTTTTTCGGGGGTGGGTGGGTTCGATAGTCCTAAAATGAGATACTAAAGCAAAGTCATTCTTGCCCTTCGATAGTCCTAAAATGAGATACTAAAGCAAAGTCATCTTTGCCCTTTAATGCTTTCTTACTGTTGTGGTACAGAGGAGGTCACTTCCGGTCTGTTGCTTGCAAACTGAAGATGCCTTGCTCCACAGTGGCCACCTCTTTATTTATTGCATTATAATTGAAGAAACTTATTTTTTTCTAGTGAGCTCTCTTTCTCCTAAACTCAACAGCAACTTATTTCATGGACTGTGCTTGTCCCCATGGCAGTAAGACAAGTTTTGAGCAGAATTGTATTTATGAACTCTTGCTCCAAACTTAAAGGGGTAATATCTAATCAAGGAGGAACTGGTGAAATGAGCGTTCGGTTGTGCAAGGGAGCAAACGGCTGACACGGAAGAAGAACGCAAGAGTTCTGTCCTGCGGATCAGGACAAGGACTTTGCCTTACCTCTCCTTGCCTTGCTTGTTTGGTAGCTTTTTCTTTTCTTTTTTTTTGTGGTAAAGATGGAGCTATAGTGAGAGGGGCCATTATAGAAAGAGATGATTTCATCAAGACAAGAAGAACTCAAAGGGTTAACAAAAAGTATGTTGAAAATTACATTCTACAATAAAAGCTGGGCTCAAGGAAACATTTTTGGCTCTTGATTAGCTGCATGACCCTCCTTAAAAAAGTATTTTTTTATTCCTTCCTCACCTTTTAAAGACCAACTTATGTTACATGTTACTGTGAAGTACAATCTTGCTGTTTTTGTCCTATTAAATATTTTTGGAATATACTATAATATTGCCCAATAATGCACTTGATTTTTAAAATTGCTTTTTAGTAGATGCCTTACATAGGCATCTTCAGGTCTGGTTTGCCCATTGCCTTATTGGTGGAAAGCTTTGTAATTGTCACATTTCAGGTGGTTCAAACACTTTCCTGAAACCTTGGGGGCCCTTGAAGAGGACAGGGGGACAATCTGCAAACGGAGGCAGGGATAGCTACAGTCTTCACCAGGCACGATGTTTGTGCCAAAGGAGGACTGGGCAAATTTATACTCTGGCTGCCCTGGGAACTGAGTCTGGAGGATGACGTCCTGTGAAAATCACCACCAATGGCTTCCCATTTGCAGTGAAGGGTCCCATGATCCCCAAGGAGTTAGCAGATGTCATGCCCCTTTGGAGGAGGCTGTTACCTCCAGGCCCTTTTGCCCTTACGGATCATATTTTAGAAATAGAAAATTTGACCCAGCAATTGTTTCAGGCCTACGCAGATAAATTATCAAAACCAAAGAATCTTGTAGCACCTTAAGTCTAACAGGTTTGTTATGGCTCGAGCTTCCATGGAACAGAAGAGGTCTGTGGAGACAGGAGCTGAGGAAGCATTAATTCTAAGTCAGCCAGGCATACCGTGGGGCTGTGTAAGTATACATGACAGTGCCATTGACCTGAAGGTACAAACTCTCTCCAAATTTGAAATAATTGCGGCTGAGGACAGTGTTGGAAAGCTTGGTGGTCCAATGTTCTATGGCAATTATGAAAATAACATATTTAGGACTGATGAAGTCCCAGTACCATCTCGGCTCGATGGGCAAACACCCAGCTGCAGGCACAGGCAGACTTCAATGTGATGCAATAACTTTACTGGGGGGGTGGAAACTGCAAACACGTTTTATCTGTGGGGGACGTCTATTACCCACTTTTGAGAACTGGAGTCAAGGCAGGTCTCAAACTGAAGGTGTCTTCCATGTGACAGATTTATTATATTCCCCAGGTCAGGGAATCGGGGGGGGGGGGGGGAATCCTCTCAACATAAGAGTCGTTGGCTCTCTGTTGCTTGAATTGCCGGCTCATGTGGTGCCATTTGAAAAGGGATTCACCGGTGCTTTAGCACAGGCAAGCTCCGGGTTCTCTGCCTGCACAGAGTGCTTTGGAAATGTTCTAGAACTCAAGTTCTGGGGCTGCGCAACACACCTCTCCCTCCAACAGAGTCTTTCTCCTGAACATGTGTGTTACAGGCTGGGGCCTGGAGCTTTCTTCTCACGTCTCTTGGCCACAACAGGGAGAGAACTTCTCCAAAGAGGTTATCACTAAATTGTTCCTTTTACCCAGAGATAGGGAATTTATGGCCCTCCAGATGCTGTTGGACCACACTGGCCACCTGGCTGGTGTTGATAGGAGTTGGAAACCAACAACATCTGGACAGGCACAGGTTTTCCACTCTCCTCCTAACTAGACAAGTGGGAAGCCCATCTCAATTGTGGCTGCTTGAGTTTTTGTTTGGTAAGGTCACCCTTCGTTCTTCTTTCCTATTTATGGCTCAGTGGGTCTATTTTAATAAGTGCCTCGATTCTGAAGCTAAAGAACAGCTTGCCGCTATGGTTTACCTGTTTTAAGGGAACAGAACATGGTTGATTCCTCTACCCATTGTCAAAAACTAAGCAAACTTGTAGGAAGCAACAACTCTTCTTGCCTGCAGACTTCTCTTTGAGAATGATCTCTGCAAGCCCCAGAAACTGTAGCTGCCAAGGTTCCCCACATAGAGCCGAATCTTGCCTGTATTTTCATTTCCTGCTCTTCCACTGTCTATGCAAAACATCTTCTGACCAGGGTGCCACAAAAACATCCTTGTGTTTGGCAGTTGAAAAGACTCTGTCAGGACTCCTGGATTCCATCTGGCAACATGGTGGCTTATGAGAAACAAGACAACCAATCTCAGCAGTCTGCTCCAGAGTAAGCAGCAAACCTGTTTGAACTGCTCATCATTCAACATTTCTACAGCTCATACAGACATTAGCTCAGTTTGGCCAAGGACACCTGCTCAGACAAACTGTGTAAGACTAATACTTCTGTATGTATTTGTATTATCTCAGCTTTTCAACAAGTTCTCAAAGTGAGTCATACCACAGAACTGGAGAACAGTTAAAACATCTGCTCCATATTATTATTTCTTTATTATTCTTTATTACATTTATATACTGCCCCATAGCCAAAGCTTTCTGGGCGGTTTACAAAGATTAATAGACTGGACATTAAAAATCAATATGCAAAATTTAAAAACATAAAAATAGCTAACGTTTAAAACTATTATATGGATGCCAATGATCCATCTGAGCCTGTTAAAGCTCCCAGGAGCACAGTCTGCCACCAAGTCATAGGGTGCCCTCTGATATCCAACTATCCCCCCACTCCAAACCAGACCATCCAGAGGTTTTTCATACTGCCTCTGGCAAGATCTTTGGATGTAATTTCAAGTAATCCAAGAAAAAGCCATGGCCCTAGGGTTTGCAGCGGTGTTCAACCTCTCATAGAATCATGGAATAGTAGAGTTGGAAGGGGCCTATAAGGCCATTGTGTCCAACCCCCCTGCTCAATGCAGGAGTCCGCCTTAAAGCATCTCTGACAGATGGTTGTCCAGCTGCCTCTTAAAGACCACTAGGGTAGGAGAGCCCACCACCTCCCTAGGTCATGGGTTCCATTGTCATAAAGTTTTTCCTGATGTCCAGCTGGATGTTCTCATTAGGAGAGACAGTGGGCCAGTTTGCACAATCACCACAGCCCACCGTGGCCTACTTAATGCCAGTGGCCATTTTGAATATTCAACCCCAGCAGGGGTAGCCATGGTTTGTTATATCATTGTAACCCAGATGACAGGAGTTGTTTGAGGTTAAACAACCCTCAAATAAACGTACAACAGACCATGTGTTCAGTGGCTCAGTTCAGATGTAACACAAACGAAGTGAACAGAATGTGCCTTGAGATGCTTGTGCTCCCTCCACTGTCTCTGGTTTTGACCGGCCGTCTGAACTGGCAACCTATGGTTTGCACTGCCCTTCTACCACTCAGTGCTGGCTCCAAGTTTTTGAGGCTGCTTGGGCAAGACACTCCTAATGGGCTCCCTCCCGCAATGAGGCTCCCTACTTACTACCATTGTCACACGCTTCTATTGTGCCTCCTCTTCCTCATCATTGCTGCTGCTTGCTTGCTTGACAGCCAGGGACATCTGCTGCTCCTTCTCACCACTGCTGTTGTCTGAGCCAGAGTGAGAGGAAGTGAACAAGCAGGTGGCAATGGTGAAGAGGCAACTCCGGGGGCAGGGTAGGTCCTGTCAGTGCCCTCCTGCCGGGATGTGGAGCCTTGGCAAGTGTCTACCCATGCCTACCCTTGACGCCGGCCCTGGTCAAGCTACACAGGTTTGATCCCGGGTTTGCAGGGGAAGTGAGACCATAAGACATAAGAAGAGCCCTGAAGCTGGATCAGACCAAGGGTCCATCTAACCCAGAAGTCTGTTCACACAGTGGCCAACCAGCTGTCTGCCACAAGCAGAACATGGTGAAACAGCATCCTCCCACCCATGTTCCCCAGCAACTGGTGCACATAGGCTTACTGCCTTTGATCCTGGAAGTAGCACATAGCCATCAGGACTAGTAGCCATTGATAGTTTTCTCTTCCAGGAATTTATCCAATCTCCTTTTAAAGCCATCCAAATTGGTGGCCATCACCACATCTCATGGTTATGAATTCCACAGTTTAACTATGCACTGTGAAGAAGTCCTGAATCTCCCACCAGTCAGCTTCATGGGATGACTCCATTGGGTTCTAGCATTATGGGAGAGGGAGAAAACTGTCTCCCTGTCCATATGCTCCAGTCCCTTGATCATTTTAATGGCCCTTTCCTACACTTTGTCCAGCTCTTCTAATTATATATATATATATATATATATATATATATATATAATTTTTAAGTACGGTGACCAGAACTGTACACAGTATTCTACAGGGGCAGGAGACGTAAACCTTGAGGCAACAACGGATGGCTTATGCACCATAACAGAGAGAAAGCTCCAATAGTACCCCAAAACAGTGTTCACAACAATGTAGGAAAGAAGCCAGACTGCAAAGTATATGGGCTTTGATGTCTATATACTAATGCCCAGAGTATGGGAAATGAACAGAATGAACTTGGGTCTCCTCTACAAGAGTTCGCTTTGACGCCCAGTTGCCCGATTATGCGCAACTCCTCACAATTGCTTTAACGCCTAATCCCTATACACAGGAGGCATTGAAGCACATTACCGGCTGTATGAAACACGATTTAAAGTTGTTAACATACTGAGAATTGCATACAAATGTTGTTGAAAGTAATGCGCTTTGTCCCGGAGGAACTCCCCAAACAGGTTCCCTCCCTTAATTCTCCCCGCCTACCAGAATCTCCTGCCTTTGGTTTCCTAGGTTACCTGCCAGGAATGACCTGATTAACATGTTCGGCTACCTCTCTCCCCCCCCCCCCCACTGCTCAGGAGTAGATGGGAATGTGCCTCGCACATATTTGAAGTGACCTGCTCAGGAGTAGATGGGAATGTGCCTCGCACACACACACGCCAAAACAGACAGGAGGATGCTGCTGCATTCCTTCCCCCTCCTCTTTCCAGCAAGCTCAACAATTGTAAAACACACACGCACAAACACACACACACAGCTCAGGTCAGGAACCCAGCAAGAAGTGAGGGGACGATATGTGAGCTGATAGCTAATTATGCGCACATGCGCACATCCTTCCTACCCCCTTTATTTTTTAAAACTAAATGAAAAAGTGGGAGGCTTTCCCAGCGAAGGGGCAGTTCTACCCAAGACATCACGACCACAGCTTACCCACTCTGATTGTTAATGTGCCTCCTCAGAAAGTTGTTTACATGGACATAAGGTGCTCTTACTCCCACCGTAAATTAAAATTTGCAATTTAACGCGCATGCAAAGATGCGAATAATAGGAGAGAAAAATGCGCCTGGTCCCCTGATTTGCGCTTCTCTCTTGTAGAGGTAAATTTGGTAATGCACCTTGAAAGAGCTTTAAATCGCTCTTGTAGAGACACCCTTGAACTCTTAACACATGAAGGCAAATATGACTTGATAGGTATAACTGAAACTTGGTGGGATGACTCCCATGACTGGAATATAGCAATTGAAGGATATAACTTGTTCAAAAAGAACAGAAGAAATAGAAAGGGAGGTGGAGTCACACTATGTGTTAAAAATACTTATCCCTGCAAAGAAATACAAGAGGATGAGCCTGGGAGCCTCAGCTGTTTGGCCTGTTTTGACATAAATCTTTTGGCCATAATTGCACTCAGTTTCTTGGCAATATCTTGATTAGGAAGTGCAATGGGATGGTATGAGTTTACAGAACAACAATCCTTCTCCAATTTAGGGGCAACTACTAGTCTGTATTGTAGCCAGGAATCAAGTATAGATTATCCCTCCAGATTAACATTAAAAACAGCTGTTGCAAATGTGGTGTCAGTGTTTAATTGAAATTCTTATAGAACTCTTTCATAAAGAACAGAAGAAATAGAAAGGGAGGTGAAGTCACACTATATGTCAAAAATACTTATCCCTGCACAGAAATACAAGAGGATGAGCCTGGGAGCCCCATCGAGAGCACCTGGTTTAAAATGGAGCAAGGAATAAAAGGAGCATGATAGTCAGACACTACTACCGACCATTCAATCAAGAAGAAGACGAGGATGAAACTTTTGAAAAGCAAATTGCCAGTGTTTCAAGGAAACCCAATGTGGTAGTAATGGGGGACTTCAACTACCCCAATATCTGTTGAGAGACAAATTCTGACAAAAGTGGCACTCCAAGAAATTCCTGACATGTGTGGCTGATAACTTCCTCCTACAGAAAGTGGAGGAAGGAACTAGAGGTTCGGCTATCCTTGACTTGATTCTGACCAACAGAGATGACTTAGTGGCAGTTACAGGAACTCTGGGGAAAAGTGACCACGTCATACTTGAGTTCTTGATTTTAAAAGCTGACTGTAGCCATACGCGTACTCTGGATTTCAGGAAAGCTGATTTCAATAAACTCAGAACTATGATAAGTAAGGTCCCATGGCAAGTGACTCTAATGAGAAAAGGAGTCATCCAAGATGGGTGGGAGTTTTTTAAAAAGGAAATTTTAAAGGCACAATTACAAACAATTCCAACAAGGAAAAAAGACAGAAGACCACAGAAGAAACCAATGTAGTTCCACAAAAAGCTTAGAGATGACCTGAAAACAAAAAAGGACACACATAGAAGTGGAAGGAAGGCCAGGCTACAAAAGAAGAGTACAGACAGATAACACAGAAGTGCAGGAATGGCATCAGGAAGGCTAAAGCTGAGAAGGAGCTAGTAAGGAATGCTAAAAGCATCAAAAAAGCTTTCTTCAAGTATGTGCATAGTAAAAGACAGAAGAAAGAAATGGTGGTTCAATTACTCAATGAGGATGGCAAATTGATAACAGATGACAAAGAACAGGCCGAAGTGCTCAATTTCTACTTTGGCTCAAGTCTTCTCCCAAACGCGGGTCTGTGACCCCGCATGGCAAAAGTAAAGTACAAGCTGAAGGGGCAGGATTGCAGTTTGAGATTGATAAACAAATGGTCAAGGAACACCTAATTTCTTTGAACAAGTTCAAGTCTCCAGGGCCGGAAGAACTGCATCCTAGAGTAATAAAGGAGCTGGCAGAAGAACTCTCAGAACCACTGTCTATTATCTTTGTGAAATCATGGAAGACGGGTGAAGTGCTGGACGACTGGAGGAGGGCTAATGTTATCCCTATCTTCAAAAAGGGCAAGAAGGAGGAACCTGGGAACTACAGACCAGTCAGTCTGACATCCATCCCTGGGAAAATTTTGGAGCAGATTATAAAGAAGTCAATCTGTAAACACCTTGAAAACAATGCAGTGATTACTAGAAGCCAGCATGGATTTGTCAAGAACAAATCCTGTCAGACTAATCTGATCTCATTTTTTGATCAGGTAACCTCCCGTGTGGACTGTGGGAATGCTGTGGATATAGTATATCTTGACTTCAGCAAAGCTTCTGACAAGGTGCCACGTGACACTTGGCAAGTTAGATAAAAGTGGGCTAGATCCAAAGTTTGCTATGGAATCAGACTCAAAGAGTGCTTATCAATGCTGCCTTTTCACACTGGGAGGAGGTAACGAGTGGGGTACTGTAGGGCTCAGTCCTGGGCTCAGTGGTCTTCAACTTTTTTATTAATGATTTGGATGAGGAGGTGCAGATAACACAAAATTGGATGGGATCGCTAATATCCTGGAAGACAGAAACAAACTTCTAAGTGATCTTGATAGGCTGGAGTGCTGAGCTGAAAACAACAGAATTAAATTTAATAGGGTTAAATGCCAAGTTCTACACCTAGGAAAAAGAAACCAAATGCACAGTTACAAGTTGGGGGATACTTTGCTCAGTAATACTACAAGCGAGAAGGATCTTGGAATTGTTGTAGATCACAAGTTGAATATGAGCCAACAGTGTGATATGGCTGCAAAAAAAAGCAAACGCTATTTTGGGCTGCATTAATAGAAGCATAGCTTCCAAATAGGACACGTGACAGCACTCTTCAAGTACTTGAAAGGTTGTCACACAGAAGAGGGTCAGGAACTCTTCTCAATCATCCCAGAGTGCAGGTCATGGAATAATGGGCTCAAGTTACAGGAAGCGTACTATGGATTTTAGGAAAGCCGATTTTAATAAACTCAGAATTATGATAAGTTAGGTCCCATGACAAGTGACCCTAATGTGAAAAGGTTTACAAGATGGGTGGGAGTTTTTTAAAAAGGAAATTTTAAAGGCCCAATTACAAACAATTCCGACAAGGAAAAAATATAGAAGATAACAGAAGAAACCAATGTGGCTCCACAAAAAGTTTAGCGGTGACCTGAAAACAAAAAAGGATACATATAGGAAGTGGAAGGAAGGCCAGGCTACAGAAGAAGATTACAAACAAGTAGCACAGACGTGCCGGAATGATATCAGGGAGGCTAAAGCTGAGAAGGCGGTGAGGCTAGTGAGGGATGCTAAAAGCAATAAAAAGGCTTTCTTCAGATACATGAATAGTAAAAGACAGAGGAAAGAAATGGTGGTTCAACTACTTCATGAGGATAGCAAATTGGTAACAGAGGACAAAGAAAAGGCCGAAGTGCTCAATTCCTACTTTCGCTCAGTCTTCTCTCAAAAGTGGGTCTATGACACACACACACACCCCCCCCGGAAAAAGTGAAATACAAGCTGAAAGGGAAGGATTGCAGTTTGAGATGGATAAACAAATGGTCAAGGAAGACCTAATTTCTTTGAATGAATTCAAATCTCCAGGGCTCGACAATCCGCATCCTAGAGTAATAAAGGAGCTGGCAGAAGAACTCTCAGAACCACTGTCCATTGTCTTTGCAAAATCATGGAAGACGGGTGAAGTGCCAGACGACTGGAGGAGGGCTAGTCTTGTCCCTAGCTTCAAAAAGGGCAAAAAGGAGCAACCTGGGAACTACAGACTGGTCAGTCTGACATCCCTCCCTGGGAAAAATTTTGAGCAGATTATAAAGAAATCAATCTGTAAGCACCTTGAAAACAATGCAATGATTACTAGAAGCCAGCATGGATTTGTCAAGAACAAATCCTGCCTGACTAATCTGATCTCATTTTTTGATCAGGTAACCTCCCTTGTGGACTGTGGGAATACTGTGGATATATTATATCTTGACTTCAGCAAAGCTTTTGATAAAGTGCCCCATGACATTCTGATTCACAAACTAGTGGAAAGTGGGCTAGATGGAACAACCATTAGGTGGATCCACAGTTGGCTACAGAATCGGACTCAAAGAGTGCTTATCAATGGTACCTTTTCACACTTGGGGGAGATAACGAGCGGGGTACCGCAGGGCTCAGTCCTGGACCCAGTGCTCTTCAACATTTTTATTTATGATTTGGACGAAGAGGTGCAGGGAATGCTTATCAAATTTGCAGACAGCACAAAATTGGGTGGAATTGCTAATACCCTAGAAGACAGAAACAAACTCCAAAGTGATCTTGATAGCCTGGAGCGCTGGCCTGAAAACAACAAAATGAAATTCAATAGGGATAAATGCCAAGTTCTACACCGAGGAAAAATAAACCAAATGCACAGTTACAAGATGGGGGATTCTTGGCTCGGCAATACGACGAGCAAGAAGGATCTTGTAATTGTTATAGATCACAAGCTGAATATGAACCAACAGTGTGATGTGGCTGCAAAAACAGCAAATGCTATTTTGGGCTGCATTAATAGAAGTATAGCTTCCAGATTGCATGAGATACTGGTTCCCCTCTATTCGGCACTGGTTAGGCCCCATCTTGTGTATTGAGTCCAGTTCTGGGCACCACATTTCAAGAAGGATGCAGACAAATTGGAGCATGTTCAGAGAAGGGCAACGAGGATGATTAGGGGTCTGGAAACAAAGCCCTTAATCAAGTGTAGGACACGGAATAATAGGCTCAAGTTACAGGAAGCCAGATTCTGGCTGGAAATCAGGAAAAACTTCCTGACTGTTAGAGCAAGATGACAATGGAACCAATGACCTAGGGAGATGGTGGGCTCTTCCACATTAGAGGCAGTCAAGAGGCAGCCGGACAACCATCTGTCAGGGATGCTTGAAGGTAGATTCCTGCATTGAGCAGGGGGTTGGACTTGATGGCCTTAGAGGCTCCTTCCAACTCTACTATTCTTTGATTCTATGATAAGTGTGGTCATACAAAAGCAGTATGATACTGGCAGTTTTATTCTCAATTCCTTTTCTAATTATGCCTAACATGGAGTTTGACTTCTTGACAGCAGCCACACACTGGCTTGACATTTTCATCCATCTGTCCACCACAACCCCAAATCTCTTTCTTGGTTGGTCACTGCCAGCTCAGTTCCCATCGGGCTATACTTGAAGTTGGGTGTTGTTGTTTTTGGCCCCAACGTGCATCACTTTACACTTGTTTACATTAAACTGCATCTGCCATTTAGGTGCCCACTCTCCCAGCTGGAGAGATCCCTTTGGAGCTCCTTACAATTCCTTTTTGTTTTAACCACCTTAAATAACTTGGTGTCATCAGCAAACTTGGCTATTTCACTGCTCACTCCTAATTCCAGGTCATTTATGAACAAGTTGAAAAGATTTGGTCCCAATACTGATCCCTGTGAGACCCCACTATTTACTTCCCTCCATTAGGAGAATTTACCATTTCTTCCTACTCTCTGCTTTCTGTTCTTTAACCAGTTACTGATTCATAAGGGAACCTTTCCTCTTATTCCATGACTGCTAAGTTTTCTCAGGAGTCTTTGGTGAGGGACTTTATCAAAAGCCTTTTGGAAGAAGGCCAAGTAAACAATGTCCTCCAGAGCTCTGTTTACATGTTTGTTGACACTCTCAAAGAATTCAAAAAGATTAATGAGACAGGACTTACCTTTGCGGAAGCCACGGTGATTCTTTTTCAGCTGGACTTGTCCTTCTATAGGCTTACTAATTTTGTCTTTAATAATGCTTTCAACCAATTTACCTGGAATGGACGTTAAACCAACCGGCCTGTGATTTCCTTGATCCCCTCTGGATCTCTTTTTGAAAATTGGTACAGACGCTGAGCTTAGGGACATGTTGCATATTTTGGTTAGAAGATCAGCAATTTCACATTTGAGTTCTTTATCAATAAGGTTGAGAACTTCACCTTTGTTACCACTATTTGCCTCACTTCCTCAAACTCCCTTCCCGAACACATCAGTTCAGGCACAGGCATCTCTCCTGTATTTTCTGTAGTGTGAACACCAATGCGAATAATTCATTCAGCTTCTCTGCAGTCTCCCTGTCCTCCTTTATTACTCCCTTAACTCCATTGTTGTCCGTTGGTCCAACTGCTTCCCTAGCTGTTTGCCTTGATTTGCCTTGATATTGTTAGCTGTTCAATTTGCTTTTTTGCATCTCTTATGGTCTGCTTGCATCACCTTTGTGCAAGCTTTTGCTCCCTTTTATTTTCCTTCCTTTGGAAAGATTTCTATTTTCTGAAGGAGGCCCTCTTTTCTCTAATGGCTTCCTTGACACTGCCTATTAAGTCCAAGGGGTCACTGACCTTGCCTCACCTGTGGAATACATTTTAGCTGAACTATACATGTGCAAATCACAGTTTGGTAGTTCGACTGGAGCAGAGAGCTCTTGTTCACTGCTGTTAGAAATCAGGAAAGGAATGGCATGAGGGAGGGGGATTCCTGGCACAGGCTTGTCCACATAGTGCCAAACCACTAAGCCAATGTTGTAGGAAGGCCCACCCTGGCAGACTGGTTCAGAGCACTCTGGTGGGCCAACGGTCCCCTATTCCCCATCTCAGCAGCGCATGCAGAGTGCACCATCAGTTTATAAGCAATCCAGTTATGTCACCAGAGATTGGGCCATGTTCTCCATTTGCATTTCCCATGGGGGGGGGGGGCTTCTCCACTGACAGCCAATGGAGCTAATTGCCCTAAAGTTGGCCATCCTGCTCTAGGGCAATGCCTCTCCCATCTGAATATGAATGTTTCCTAGGGATGACAGGGCACCATTTGCATGGAGTAAAATACCTTTTTAGAATTTGTGATATTGGGCTCCATCACACCTACTTTTTTTCCTGGTTTGCTTCCGCGATTTGCACCTCCATTTCATTAGCGCGTCAAGCTAATGGTCCCTTCCATGTGTGTTTGTGGTATCGCCACTGTACCGGTGAACTCTCCTTTCACTTGTCTGCTCTCCCACTCCACCCCACCCCACCCCTTCTCCTTCCCCCTACAGCTCATTGGTTCTTGTTGTTGATGGACATGGGCACCTTCCTTCCTCCCTCGCTCTGGCTTTGTTGTCTAGCATTTTACCGATTTAACGTTTCATTGGTTGACATCGTTTCTGCATGCAAGGAGAGTGAAGCAGCAAAAGTCCTTTCAACTGAGTCAGCACAAACCCATTTGTTCCACACAGCATGGAGGAGACCTGACCCGCCCACCTCTTTCGTCAGCGAGACCTCCCTTCAAAGCACCCCCCCCCCCAGGAAGGACATAGCGTGAGGATGGCAATACACAGGGACAAAGCACTCTTTAATCCCGCGTGGAGGAAATAAACCAGACTTTCCCCACTCTAGGAAAACATGGAAAATGGAGGGAAAGAGGTGGGGTGACTGCAGGACAGGCACGAAGTCATGTGAGTATCATGCTGCAAAACAGCAAACCAGGCATGTCGAGAGTGCAATAAAATATTGATGTGATGGGGCCCATAGTTAAAGTCTGAAAGTTCTGCTTTTCCTTAGACCCACTAATTTTCTGACCTGCACATCAAGGGATCTGTTAATCTACAGTTGAGAGAGAGGTCATTGGACTATCATCAGGTTCATCAGATATCACAAAGACTAAGTGCACCCTTCCTCACCCTACAAGACACTTGAGTTAGTTGGTGGTGCTGGTAAGACCTTTAACAAAGCAATCTTCTGAATGTTTCTTTAAAAGTAAGCCCCACTCTGTTCAATGGGATTTTCTCCCTACACTTAAGGTTGCAGCCTAGCTGAAGATTTGCTCCCTGTTCTTCAAAAAAAGCAGGGCCTGTTGGCACACAAGGAAACATGCAATGATTCCCCTTCCCCTGTTCCAAAACATCATGAGTGGAAGCAGGTGAGAGGCAACCACCACTGTTTGCGGCTTAATAATAATAATAATAATAATAATAATAATAATAATTCCATAGCTCATCTTTGTTGCTGAATTCCTGTTATGAAGCAGCTCCAGTCCAACTTCACAAAGGATGTCCTAGAATCATAGAATAGTAGAGTTGAAAGGGGCCTTTAAGGCCATTGAGTCCAACCCCCTGCTCAATGCAGGAATCTACCTTAAAGCATCCCTAACAGATGGCTGTCCAGCTGCCTCTTGAATGCCTCTAATGTGGGAGAGCGCCCCCCACCCAGGTCATTGGTTCCACTATCATATTGCTCTAACAGTCAGGAAGTTTTTCCTGATTTCCAGGCAGAATCTGGCTTCCTGTAACTTGAGCCCATTTTTCCGTGTCCTGCATTCTGGGTTGATCGAGAAGAGATCATGGTCCTCCCTTGTGGGGAAACCTTTCAAGTATTTGAAGAGTGCTATCATGTCTCCCCTCAATCTTCTCTTCTTCAGGCTAAACATGCCTAGTTATTTCAATCTCTTCTCATAGGGCTTTGTTTCCAGACCCCTAATCATTCTCATTGCCCTCCTCTGAACCCCCTCCAGCTTGTCTGCGACGTTTTTGAAGTGTAGTGCCCAGAACTGGACGCAATACTCAAGATGGGGCTTGACCAGTGCCAAATAGAGGGGAACCAGTACCTCACGTAATTTGGAAGCTATACTTCTATTAATGCAGCCCAAAATAGCATTTGCCTTTTTTGCAGCCACATCACACTGTTGGCTCATATTCAACTTGTGATCTACAACAATTCCAAGATCCTTCTCGCTTGGTGTATTGCTTAGCCAAGTATCCTCCATCTTGTAACTGTGCATTTGGTTTCTTTTTCCTCGGTGTAGAACTTGGCATTTATCCCTATTAATTTTCATTCTGTTGTTTTCAGCCCAACACTCCAGTCTATCCAGATCAATTTGGAGTTTGTTTTTGTCTTCCAGGATATTAGCGATCCCACCCAATTTTGTGTCGTCTGCAAATTTGATAAGCTTTCCCTGCACCTCCTCATCCAAATCATTAATAAAAATGTTGAAGAGCACTGGGCCCAGGACTGAGCCCTACGGTACCCCACTCATTACTTCCCCCCAGTGTGAGAAGGTACCATTGATAAGCACTCTTTGAGTCCGATACTGTAGCCAACTGTGGATCCACCTAATAGTTGTTCCATCTAGCCCACTTTTCACTAGTTTCTGAATCAGAATGTCATGGGGCACTTTGTCAAAAGCTTTGCTGAAGTCAAGATATACTATATCCACAGGATTCCCACAGTCTACAAGGGAGGTTACCTGATCAAAAAATGAGATCAGATTAGTCTGACAGGATTTGTTCTTGACAAATACATGCTGGCTTCTTTCTAGTAATCACTGCATTGTTTTCAAAGTGTTTACAGATTGACTTCTTTATAATCTGCTCAAAAATTTCCCCAGGGGGGGATGTCAGACTGACCGGTCTGTAGTTCCCAGGTTCCTCCTTTTTGAAGATAGGGACAACATTAGCCCTCCTCCAGTCATCTGGCACTTCACCCGTCTTCCATGATTTCGTAAAGACAATGGACAGTGGTTCTGAGAGTTCTTCTGCCAGCTCCTTTATTACTCTAGGATGCAGATTGTTGGGCCCTGGAGATTTGAACTCATATTGTCTTGGAGAAATCAGATGATCCTTGCCGATGTCCCCTCATAGCTTCCAGCAGTCTCTTTATTGTCTAAAGGTGAACACTGCGCATAGTTGAATGTTCCACGGTTGCTCTGCAGAGTCCACATGGCCGTCTAGGCTGCCAACTAGATCTCTATTAATAGCCCATGAACAATGCTTGAGCACATTGCAAATGCAAAGTTGGGGTGAACTAATTTGTTTCTGCTGAGCTAGGAAGTAGCAGAGACTGGGAAGTCTCAATGCAGCTGCCTGCTCCTATGGAATACTGACATGAAGTTGAACTCATTGGATACCAGCTGCACAAAGAAGGGATCATCTCATTGCTCCCGTGCCTCACCTGCAGCTCATGCGTGGCTCTCGTTCCTCAGAGTAAGAAACACCCTATGGGATCACGTTTGTCCACCTCAGCCATGGCTCTTGGCTTATTTTTATTTATTTAAAACATGCAACAATTTTCAAGATGGTGTCCATACCCAAGAAGCATATAAACAATTCAAATTGGAATTAAAAATAATGTTAATTTTTGTTTTTTTAAAAAAGCATGTTAAAACTGAGCCCATGGAAAGGGCACCATTTGCTCAACACTCAACACTTGGGCTGATAAAAAGCTCCAGGTAAGGGGAGAGCACGCCACAGGTGGGCATCACAGCAAAGTCCCTCTCTCCAGTTCCTTTATTGGCAGGATTGTTACACTACACCCTGCCACTGTTCCCTTTCCTCCTTGCCAGACTGGTCTTCCTGGGCAGCAGGCGATGCAGCCGTCGACACCTGCCTAACATTTGATGATGGGGCCTCCTGCTGAGGGGCCTTCACAGGAGATTTGGACCCCCAGGCAGGTTCAGGTGAGAGTGGGCAGCCCTTGACTTATCCTAAGTCTCAAGGCATGTAGGCTGCATCCCATAGTTACCTGTGAGTAAGTCTCATGAAAGTCAATGGGGCAGTTCTGAGTAGATCTGCACTGGAGTTTAAAGGCAAAGACAGGCTCTCTAGGATGGCAGCATTCCACAAGAGCAAACAGGGCTTTTCCAGGTGTGGCCCCAGTGTGCCGCCAGGAATCCTTGGGCATCTTTTTGAATCCACCTGCACTAGACCGTCTCAACTGCTCCATCACCTCGGCAGAGGAGGCGCTGCTGCAAGGAAGTGACCTGACCAGGGGAAAGGACTCGGTGAAGACTCCCCACTCGCCTCTTGCCCAGCGGAAAAGACAGAGGCCAGGGCAGGCGTCGGGCTAACGGCAGCGCCAGCAGGGCGCCCTCCTTGGCCCGGGGGCTGTGTGAAGTCCCGAGGCAAGCCTGGCCTGTCTCCGCAGCCCCTCCCCGAGCCGCCGCCGCCGCCCCCCCCCCCCCGCCGCCGCTGGCGGCGCGGCAGGGACGGGAATTCGACCCCTGGCGCCCAAGGGCTCCTCCAGCCTGGAGCTGGACCGGCCCGCGCAGGTCCCCCGACCAGCGCCAGCTCCATCCCGGGCAGAGGGGGCTCTGGGGCAGAAGGCGCTGCACCCGGCGCGCCCCGGGGCGAGATCCGTGCGGGCGCCCCGGGGCTTCTCCTGTCCGGCTAAGAGGCGGCGCCTGGCAGGGCCGCGTCCTCGCGCTGCCTCGTGTCGGGGGGGAGGGAGTGCGGAGCCCCGGGTTCAAATCCTCCGTCACGCTTAGCCATGACGTCGGGGGCGGGGGCGGCCCCCCGCGGCCCTGTGACCGGGGGAGGGCGAGCGAGCGAGCGAGCGCCAGGAGAGCCCCGCGGGGAGCGGGCCGGCGGCGGGCCGGCAGGGGGCGCGGCGGGGCGGCTGCGCCCTCACGGGGCTGGACGGCGGCGGCAGAGGAGGAGGCGCAGCCCGGGCGCGGCGAGGCGGCGGCGTCCGGAGCGAGCCGGGAGAAGCAGGTGAGCGGGCGCGGCGGCGGCGGCGGCGGCACGGGCGCTCCTTCGCGACTGGCGTGCTGGCGTCCCCGGGCGGCTCTCGGGGCGAGGCGCCTTCGGGGAGGGGGGTCGCGGGAGCTGGCGAGCCCGTGGCAGCGAGTGGACCTCGGGCATCCCTGGCCGGAGGGGCCCCGGGAGCCCCGTCGTCTTCCTCGCGAGGAGCCAGCTCGGAGGGCGGCGGCGGCGGCGGCGGCGGCGGCGTCTCCTCCGCCCGGCCCCGTTGCCCGCGGGCCCCCCGCTTCTTCCCGCGGAAACGGGGCGGGGGAGCGCCGCCGCCTGGTGGCCCAGAGGGAGGCAGCGGGGCGACCCCGGGATGGCGAGCGGGAGCCGAGACCACGCCGGGGGATCCAGCCCTCTGCAGGGGCGGCGGCGGCGCTGCTGGCCCAGCCCTGCGACCCCCGGCCCCGGCCTGCCCCGGCCAACGCTCCGCAGGGTCCCGAAGGCTGGACGCCGCCGCCGCCCCCTGGACCTCGGCCCCCGGGCTGGCAGCCCCCCCTCAAAAGCAGCCTGGACGAGGCGGGGGCTACAGCTCAGCGCGCCTACGGCGGCGGTATTGCCGGGCTCTCCCGGCGCCCGCGAGCCCCTTGGCCTGGCCGCCGAGTCCAGGGGGGCGAGGGGCGGTCCGGGTGCCGGACGTGCGCCGGCTCCTCTCGACCCGCGCGGATCTCTGCTGCGCTGCGCTGGGGCCCGTGGAGGGGGTCCCTCGCCTGCGCCTCCTGCACGGCTGCGTTTGGACGCCCCACCGCCGCAGCGCAGAAGGACGAGCCCCCCGGCTCCCCCCGGCCAGCTGCCCAGCCCCAGCTGCTGCCTCCTTCCCTTCCCTGGGATCTCCACTCCCCAACGCCCCGCCGCTTCCCTCCTTCTGGACGCCCCTTCCGAGGCTTCTTCCTTGCCCGCTTTTCTCTGCCTGCTCTGCCCCCCTCCCTCCTGCTCACACCCACCACACCCAGCATTTCGGACCCTTTGCGAACAGAATTTGAAAACTCAATTGCAGTACAGAAGTTGCATTTTTTACAGGTGTATGTGGAATGGCTCAGGAAGCGGTTTTTAGGAGTGATTCCCCCCCCCCATCTTTTCGCAGCCTTTGAAAATTACTTTCATTGAAGAAGAGGTGGGGAACACATTAATTGGAGAATTTGTTTTATTTAGGGTGATTTGGATGAGAAATTAATTGGTTGGCTTTTTTGCCGTCTGTGAAATGTAAATAAACCCTAGAAAATGATGTCTACGTTTGCCTACACAGAGGCACATATATAAACTAATGCATGCAAATCTGTGTGCCAACCTTTTAAGTGCCAAACCTCTCCCAGGTGAAAGAGACCTGTGAGCCAGCAATGGCCAGGCCCCCTTTCTGTGCCCGCAGCCGGGTAGGCAAATAGTCCAACAAGCAGGACTGCCACTTTGATTCCCTCCGTTCCAGACCCCGGTCGGCATGTCAGGGCTGCGTGGGCTGCTCCGGGGCTCTCTCTGCCTCAGTGCAACAGGCACATTGGGGGGTGGGGAGGGCCAGGTTTGCACAGCCTGATCCATTTTTTTTTATTATTTATAAAGCACCTTTCAGAGCACCCCCACCCCAAGACAAACTTCTATAAATACATAATAAGCTGACCCAAGAAACTACAATTGCCTCACACCTATTGAAAATGGGTCATAGTAGTTAATTCATCACAGCAGCTAATCACATGTGGATTGAAATAGGCATGTTTTAAGATTTCTCATTAAAATTGGCAAAGTGGGGCCACCCAGAAGAGGACGCCGGCGTGTCCATTGGGATGGCGGCCTGAGTTCTGTGCTCAGTGTCCGCCAGGCCAGCTTCCTTGGCCAGAGCAGATGAGTCCTCGGGCTGAAGTGAGGGGCTTTCCTGCATGCCAGAAAAGTGCCGCTTCTTCGCCGCGCTTCTTTGTTGCCAGGGATCCCTCTCCCCTTTCCAGTCCTTGCCAGTGGTGTGGACGTCTAGCAGATGGAGCGGGGGCCTGTTCAGAGGACATGGCTCTTCAGGCTGGAGACCTGTAGCCAACACTCTTGTGTGAGCATTTCCTTGGCAATATTGGCTGGGTACTCAGTCGCCTGAAACGAGGGGTTTTCACGGCGGGTGAATGCCTGGCCGTGCCCTGCACTGTTTGGACAAATGTTGGCATTGCAAGAGGGTGGGGGTGATTCCTCCCCTCCCCCCACCCTCAGAGTGGCTCAGGGCTGGAGCTTACTGACCCTCAGGAACGTGGCATCGCAAGACGCTTCTCGATGTTGTTTATAAAATGGTCATTCAGAGAGAAGCAGAAAGTAAGAACACTGTGCACCAAGTACAAAGAGTTCTGTGCTTGTCCCAGGAAACTGGAGAAGAGTCTTGTGGCACCAGAAAAGATTAATGCATTTCTTGGGGCAAGAACTTTCATAGGCCAAAACCTGCTGCTGCAGCTGTGCCAAGACACCTTTGACTGGGGAACGAGCATGGCAGTGTTCATCCTGCGCATAACTCCTGGTAGGCAAAGTGGGGAGGGGGGTTCTTGCCTTCAACTGCATGAAGAGAAAGGGGAGCAGAGAGAGATACAATAATTACATTGATGAAGTTTAATTAAAAACAACTGGTTTTGTGCATTGCTGAGAGGAGGGGCCACCCTTCTATTCAGCAAAGGAAGAGAAAGTATCCAGCAATCAGCGGCCTTCCCCAACCTGATGCCCTTCCAGGTGTGTTGAACTTTAACTCCCAGAATCCCACCCACAGCTATGTTGGCTGTGGGAGTTGCCAGGCGAGGGAAGGGCTGCTGCATCCAGGGAAACTGGTGGCCATTTCCTTTGGAAGGATCTCCCTCTCCCACCACCCCCCTTGCTGTTTGCTTTGGCTGCATCCCTCCGTGTGTGATGCTAGAGAGAGCTGTGTGGTGGTGAGACACACACACCTGTTCACCCATGAGCCTTAAAGTTTCATGCCCTTCTGGCCTGGTGCTTCAGCACAATCCCAGATGTGCCTCCGCATGCAGGGTGCTCCAGGTGAGGGTTCACTCACCAGCCTCCCCCCACCCCCCGCTCACAGTGCCTCCTGTCTGTGGGGACGTTGCCTTGTAAGGAGCCTTGTAAGGAGCTCCCCAGAGAGCCAGGAAGGGTCCCTGAGACTGCTTTTCTGGCCTTGCGCTGTGTGCGGAAGAAGAGCAGAGCGCTCTCCCTGGGCTTCCACGAAGACCACTTGCTTGGCCTGGCTGGCCTGACCAAACTCTATTCCCCAGCAGTGCAGTGAATAACGTTCAGTTTGGACTTAATGGTCTGCGGGCGCCTCTTTGGATGCTGGTGCTGCGTACTCCCCTCACCTACTTTAAAATGTGGTAAGCCAGGCCTGCCGGGGCACATGTGTGTGTGCAGGGTGTGTGTGCGTGTGCTGGTTCTGCTGTGTAGAGCCCTGGACTTTGACCCAAAGTCCTGCCACTGCTGTGCCTCCACTCCCAGCTCAACACACGGTGCCGATGCCTGAGTATTGATCTGGGTCGCAAGGATGGAAATCTTGCTGAGCCACTGATCGCCTGGATAGCTCAAAGCATTTCAGTTAATTGTTTTAAACCAAATTATTTCAAGGAACAGGCAGCATTTCACTTTCCGTGGGTTTTTTTAGAGAGGGGAAAATGGAGTATTATTTCTGATGGTGAAAGAAAGTCCAATTTCCTCCTGCATATTTGCACTATTTCACTATACCACAATGCCACCTAGAAATTATATAGTGGAAAAGGAAACACTCCTCATATTGTATTTTATTTTTAAATTTTCCTTTCTATAAAGCTCAATAGCTGAAGCTCTCTTGAAGTGGTTTGCAGAATTGGATCTCAATTCTGCAACAAAACCAAAAGTAGATGCAGTGGATTAACAGCCTCCCTTGGCCTGATCCAGCATTAGGGCTCTTCTTATGTTCCTATTTTCTTGGAGCTTACTCCTAGTAAGTGTGCATCAGATTGCAGCACAAGTACCTGATTGAATTCTTGTGTATTTTCAAACTGGTTCCTGTTGCTGTTTTTTGGTATGAAAAAGCAAAAGCTGTCCTGACCGTTGCCCTATGTGGGGATGTCTGGGGGCAAATACCTCCCCATTGTCTAGTCAGGCAGCCATTTAGTCCCAGGCTGAGCAAGGAGACCCCTTTGAGACAGAAACAGCGCTTGAGTGGCACCCAGGAAGACCCAGCACTGTGGCATGTCAAGGGGGCTGTTTCGTCCTTGAAAGGGACACTCAGTTGTAACCTAATCTCAGGAGGGCACATCTGAATGGTCATGCTGGCCATGGGTGGGGCGTGGGGTGGCAGGTGGAGTCCAACCAGGTTGGTCCAAGCTGCCTTAATGCCCACGGCTTTGTTGGCACTCTGTCATCATCTCATGTCAGGACATGGTAAGGTCCTCTCTGAGGAGCTGCTCAGATGACAGCTGGTGGGAAAGCAAGGGGCGTGGCTGCCCTCTGTGGGACCTGAGCTGCAGCTGTTGGTTATCCCACCGGCCACGAGAAGGCTGATGGAGCGGGAGGGGGGGCCGTGTTCTGGGACCCTCCCTTCCGCCCCCACCTCTTGCACTGACAGACGCATCTTGAGGTGCATGAAGGTGGCTGCCCTGGAAATTGTGCTGTCCCCTCCCCAGTGACCTCGCCTGTCCCTGAACCCCTCGGATGAGGCTTGGCTCCTTGTGTGGACATTTGATTGATTGATTGATAAATGTATGAGTCACCTTTTGGCCTAAATAAGCCCCCCCCAATCCCAAACTCTCTCCAGCTAGGAAAATGCCACCCTGCCGTGGGGTGGACAGCAGTGGCCACGTTGGCCTGAGTGGGGGGGGGGAGCTTGGGAAGAGCAGAAGGTCCCCATCAGGCCAAGAAAGCCGTTTTGCTGTCTTGCATCCGCAGCCTGCTGGTTTGGGGCCTGAATTCAGAGTGACTTGCATAGTAGCCTGTCCAGAGCCACCTCTGTGTTCCATGAGTCCCCATAGACTAACCAGTGGGAAGACGGGGCAGCACTGAGGCTCTGTGAGGTTGAGCAGGCATTTCTTTGGCAAATGTCAGGGAGCCTGAAGGCTTGACAAGGCTTCCCATAACCAATAGTTGGCATGAATATCAGAAGAAGCCCTTCTTCCTGCCCCTGCCCCCCGTTGCACAGACCTGGTCCAGGGTCCCTGCCGGATTGGCGCCCTCTCCTCCTGATGCTGCACGCACCCAGCTGGGTCATTGAAATGTCACCTCTCCTGTGCGGGAGCAACTGGCAGCACATCCGCTCCCCTGCAGCTGGAGGAACATTTGGAGGATACCAAATTTGAATGGAAATCTCCACCATGCTCAGGAGAGCATCCTAACTCAGGCTTCTCCAAGCTGGTGCCTCCAGATGTGTTGGCGTTGTGGCTGGGGATAATGGGAGTTGTAGTCCCACACATATGGAGGGCAACAGCTCAGGGAGGGCTGTTATAAGGGAGCATGCACTGTTTTGCCCTGGAAGCTGCTCACCATGCAGGATGGCAAGTCCACCAGAGGCCACAAGCATCCGTGGCTGGAAGAGCCAACCAGGGAGATGTCGTGGGAGCTCCCTCCCAACACACACAGCTACCGCACACCCATTAGGGCACAAGCCAAGGGAAGTTCTCCTGCAGAAGCCCTGGGGAGGAGCTTTGCAGTTGGGCTCTTGTGAAGTTCTGCTTCATTTCATTGGGGGTCCTTGTGCAGGGGAACTTCCCTCTGGAGTGTGCCTTTGGAACGTCAGGTGTGTGCCTGAAGCGTGCTCCATCCCCTGAAGGAGCACCACCAGCAATGCTGAGGAGTTCAGGGAGCGCTGGGGAGGCTTTGGGTGTCGGCGGCATCTCTCTTCCCTTGGTGAAGGAATCGCCACAAGGGACATGGTTGGCCATGAATATTTCATTTCCTCTCGTTACTGGAAACAGACGAGTAAGACAAACGGGGAACGCAGCCAAGGCTCTGCTTCTATGATGATGAGGAGGAGGAGGATCATCATCCATCGAAACACCCTAAGCCCCTCCTAACGGGGGCTGCATTTGCCCTCCTGAACAGGAGGAGTCGCTCTCTGCTTCTTGTCACTTCGCTGCCCTCGCAGACCATTTGGCACAAAGCAGATAAATGCATTGAAGGGAGTCGGCTGTGGGGAGGACATAGAACGGGAGGGGGGCAGTGAATGGATGCTCAAGGCTGGCCGGCCGGCTGGCTGGCTGATGCCTCCCAGCTCAAGTTGCCCACCGCGAGTCCCTTGATCAGACAGACGTTGCTCTTCGAGGCTCCAAGCTTGCCTTGTTTGCTTCCAGCTTCCGCACTTCCCCGGACACCAGCAGAAGGTTCCTTGGGTTCTGCTTCCATAGACATGGTGCAGTTATTCTGCCTTTTCTCCCTTCGTGGTTTTTGGCATGTCAAAGAAAAAAACATATGGGAGGGTTCCAAATGAAAGATGGCGACATCTGGACTCTGTCAAATCCTGTGAATGAGGCAAGGCAGTTGCAAGCTGAAAACTTCGTCCGGACACCTTGCTCCCGGGGCAAACCAAACCACCCTGATTTGGACACGTGACCTGTCTTTCACAAATCCAGGTGCTCAGTGGCATCCACCTCATGTAGGACTCAAACCAATAGCATCCCTTAAAGATGTGGCTAGCCCCTTCAACAGCTGTTACAAATGGGGGCTCCACTCCCAAGTGGCAGTTGGTGTTGGGGGCTCCAGTGTTCACCCAGGGTTAGAAGGGGGTCGCTGGGAAGGGGGGTGTTTCTGAGGAATAGGTCTTATTTACACTTCTCTACAGGCTGAGCATAAGTTGGGGGCCCACGGCCCTAGCGCCCCAAGCGATTCCCCATCCCCATCCGAAGTCTAGGGCAACTACAGGCATTCTGTGTAAGCCGTCTGCCTCCTTTATATGCCAAGCACAGACTGACTTCCTACTACACCGAGAGATGACCCTCCCCCCTGTGCTTGCCTAACCATGGTGGGAAGAGAAAGATGAGTCACCTCTGTCCCTCACCTAGACCTTCTTGCACCATCCCAGCACTCAGCACCAGAATGTCACCAGCGTGGTCAGGTCTTCAGAGGGATTGACTCAGAGCACCCATATGGATAGCTCTCATTACAGAAATCTCAAAGTCAAGAATTGCAGAGTTGGAAGGGACCTGGACAGACTCCCAAATCCGTAACTCTGTTTTGACCTCACAGGTAGGCTGCCTATTGGTGGTGATTCAGTTTTAAACTCCAGGGGATCGTTTTCACAGAGGTATTGCAAAGTTGGACACACCGTATTATAGTTTATACATTTCTACTGTACTGTTCAGTGTCTCAGATCAGTTTTGCAATTCTTCTCTTATCTGCACAACTTCTTGGGTGGCCCACCAGTGAGCCTCGTGGCTTTTGTTCAGGTCCGACTCAACGCCATTCTCCTCATCAGGGCTTACCTGCCCTTGAATTAATATTTGTATGTTTTGCACAATATGCTCCATTTGTGCAGTTGCATTTAGACCCACCTCACTATGTTTTATGTCCAAGAAGCAACTGGGGGTGAAAAGAAGTACAGAGGTGTAAAGTAGCCAGGATTTGTGCTTTGCCTTGCCTGGTGGCTGCACAGCTATCACGGTGCCTGTTTCACCCTCATCCCACTCTTGCCTCTCTTCGTGGTTTCTGGAACGTTGAGTGGGAAATGGGCAACGCAAGCTGGTGAAGGGGCTGTGCTGAGACAGAGGGGGCCGTCAAGGGGGCGGTTCGCATAGTCAGTGGCTGGCAGCATGGCTGAAATCCCAACAACCCACGGGTTCTGGGTGGCTCGTTAACCCTGGTTTGCATGACACGGTAAGCCATACCCCCCCTCCCACCATGGCTTGAATATTCACAAGGGTGGCCAGCGTACGTGGCATGCCACCACAGCTTAGGTCCCCTCTACAAGGATTCGCTTTTGCGCCCGGTTAGGCGATTATGCGCATAATCGCTGAAGCGCATTTACACCAATCCCTCTGCACGAGAGGCCGCGAGAGGCGGCGAAGCGCATTAACGGATGACCAAAATGCGCTTTACAAGTAGTTAATGCGCATAAGCGCTTGTTCACATAGTCAACATGCGCTTTAACGGCAGGAGTAAAATAAAACTCGCGATTTAACGCGCATTTGATAATGCGCATAATCGGAGAGATAACGCGCCTCTACGCCCGATTTGCGCTCCGTTCTTGTAGAGGTAAAAAATTTTAAGCACCTTGAAAGAGCTTTAAACCTCTCTTGTAGAGGCAGCCTTACTTAAACCAAGCTGCAGGCCACAGCTAGTGCAAAGCCAGTTCATGTGATCACTGACTTGGGAGAGAAGCCCGCTATCCACCCCCTGCCAGGAGGCCATTGCAAGCAGATACAAGGGCAGGAAGTCCAGCGTGAAATCCCCCTTGGGCTCTCTGAGCATTTGCTCCAAGCAACGCCTCCTCCGTGCCCCCCCCCCCCCGCCACCGCCATCGCTTACACCTCTGCTGATTTCCTAAGGTGGATTGGAAAGGTTTTGGTGCAAAGGCGTCTCTTCCCCTCGTCTTCAGAGGCACGGTCCTCTTGCCAGCTGCTTTCTTGAACTGTTAGAACCAATTTTGTTGTCGGGGGCCAAGAGCTGCAATGGAACAGGCTGTTCTGCCGGGTGAAAAACGGCCTGGGAGCAGCAGGTGGTTTGTGAGAGGCCCAGAAAGTGTATTGGAGAGACCCAGGGTGACGACAGAGCACTGGTCCCATTAAGGGGGCTCAAGCTGTTTGCTGGCCGTGTGTGAGAACAGGCTCTGCCCAACTACAAGAAATGCAGGGCCCCAATCCAAGCCAGCCCCCAGGCACCTGTTCCTCAGCTGAGACACCCTTTTGATGGTTGGACATTAGAAGCCAGTATTGTGACTCTCCTCCCACCTCATCACCCTCAGCCCTGATTTTTTTCACCTCCAGTATCTGGTGCTAATGCAAGCTGCTTCCAAGCAGCTTTTTCCTCTAGTGGATGTCAAAGATTAAATGTACATTTAAAAATGCATCACACTCCCCTAGGAAGGGAAGGCAGCTCAGCCTCTCTTCCAGTGGACTTGTATGTTGCACTGAACCATAAGTAGCCCCTCTTCTTTATCCATAGAATCGTAGAATTGTAGAGTTGGAAGGGGCCTGTAAGGCCATCGAGTCCAAGTTCCAACTCCCTGCTCAATGCAGGAATCTACCTTAAAGCATCCCTGACAGATTGCTGTCCAGCTGCCTCCTGAATGCCTCTAGTGTGGAAGAGCCCACCACCTCCCTAGGTCATTGGTTCCATTGTTGTATTGCTTGGAACAGTCAGGAAGATTTTCATGATGTTCCAGCTGGAATCTGGCTTCCTGTAACTTGAACCCATTATTCCATGTCTTGCATTCTGGGATGATCGAGAAGAGATCCTGGCCCTCTTCTGTGTGACAACCTTTCAAGTATTTGAACAGTGCTATCATGTCTCCCTTCGATCTTCTCTTCTCCAGGCTAAACATGCTCAGTTCTTTCAGTCTCTCCTCATAGGGCTTTGTTTCCAGACCCCCAATCATCTTCATTGTCCTCCTCTGAACACACTCCAGCTTGTCTGCATCCTTCTTGAAGTGTGGTGCCCAGAACTGGACATTACTCAAGATGGAGCCTAACCAGTGCCGAATAGAGGAAAACCAGTACCTCCTGCGATTTGGAAGCTATACTTCTATTAATGCAGCCCAAAATAGCATTTGCTGTTTTTGCAGCCACATCACACTGTTGGCTCATATTCAGCTTGTGATCTATAAAAATTACAAGATCTTTCTTGCTTATAGTATTGCTAAGCCAAGTATCCCCCATCTTGTAACTGTGCATTTGGTTTCTTTTTCCTAGGTGTAGAACTTGGCATTTATCCCTATTCTGGCATTTCATTCTGTTGTTTTCAGCCCAGCACTCCAGCCTATCAAGATCACTTTGAAGTGTGTTTCTGTCTTCCAGGGTATTAGCAATCCCCCCCCCCTCAATTTTGTGTCATCTGTAAATTTGAAAAGCATTCCCTGCAACTCCGTGTCCAAATCATTAATAAAAATGTTGAAGAGCACGGGGCCCAAGACTGAGCCCTGCAGTACCCCGCTCGTTACCTCTCCCCAGTTTGAGAAGGTACCATTGATAAGCACTCTTTGAGTCCGATTCTGTAGCCAACTGTGGATCCACCTAAGAGTTGTTCCATCTAGCCCACTTTTTGCTAGTTTGTTTACTTACTTAAACTATTTATGTCCTTCCTGTCTTCAGGCTGGAGGCAGTATGCAGCATAGAAAAAAATGTACAAACCTAATAGTAAAATAAGTATCATTTACTGGGCCAAATAATTATTTTATTTCATAAGTAAGAGTACATGGTCCCCTGTTCTTGGAGGGGGACGGGACTTGCAGACATAGGGTTCCTCGTGCAATCATTCTGTCTTTTTCCCTTAACAAATTTTCTGGGGAAGAAAAAAGATGGAAGAAGTAGTAAGAAAACACAGGAGGATCATGAGCGGAAGACGAATGTCTGGAAGCCCTCTACCCCTTCCAACTCTACTATTCTATGATACCCCCCCACCCCCATGGATGAGGCCGAGTGGTAAACAATAGAAGCCCCATCTGGAAGCACTCGCAGTGTCTCCGTGTCCACATGGGTGTCTTTTACGTGAGCCGTTGCCCTCAAGCCAGAAGGTGGTGGAGTTAGTAGCTGAAGGCCCTCTCCCTTGCCGCTTCAAGATCAATGCCCACTTTCCTGTATGCAAAGGGAGTCTGGGCCACCCATTCCTGGCAGTCGTCCGAGAGAGCTCCTACATCAATCCTGCTCCCTCCGCTGAAAGGGATGTGAGCCGTGGGCCTGTAAAGCAATGAAAACCCCCCAATTAGATTAGTTCCCTGAGGTCCGAAGTGCGCCACAGCAAGCACTGTCTTGGCTCTTTAGCCTGCCCATCTTGAGACAGCAGTGGACGAGTCTGCCGTCGGTGAAGCCGCGAGAGTCTCCACTGGCGAGAAGAGACCTTGGTGGGGAATAGCAAAGGGCCCAGCATTGGGGACTCTCAGGTTTAAGGGAGTTCCCCGCATCCCTGGCTCTGCACATTGGCACAGGGGGGCCCAAGACATTTTAGGAACATGGGAAACTGCCTTGGATGGAGTCCGCCCCTGGGCCCCTCTAGCCTAGCGTTGGCGACACTGACTGGCAGCAACAGCAGAAGCTCTCCAGGGTTCCAGGCAGGATCCCTTCCTTGTCCTGCCTGGAAATGCTGCCGAGGATCAAACCTGGGTCCTTCTGCATGTGGAGCAGGGGCTGTATCCCACTGAGCTACCATCCCTCTGCCATAGGCTGACCAGATAAAATCCAGGTCAGGGCTCCTGTAACTTTAACAGTCCTACAGAAAAGGGAATTTCAGCCAGTTTTATTTGTATGCAATTAGTTCCTGGTGAAATTCCCTCTTCATCACAACAGTTAAAGTTGCAGGCACTATACTAGAGTGACCATATACAAAAGAAGGCAGGGCCCCTGCAACTTTAACTGCCATGGCCAGAGGCCAACTGGACCAGCAGTTGACTCTTGCTCAATGCTGGCAATGGGATGGTGTCCTCCGCCACACCTGGCTGCTCTCTTGTCCACTGCCCCAACGGACGTCGCACGGCCCATCTCCTTACTGCCTGAGATGGCCGCCTGACTCTGCCCAATGGTAGGGCCAGCCCTGCTCTGGCGGGACACCAGAAGCACAAGATCTTCCCCCCACCCCCCAAAATCAGGAACCATATGTGGGAGCTAGTCAGGGAGAGTGGCAGAGAGATGGAGGGAAGCACCTCTTGTGAGACCACCAGCACCACTGCTTTTGGGAGTGCTGGCAGCTTAGACTGGGCTGATGGATGGATGGATTGATTGATTATATTTATTTATATCCCACCTTTTTCCCAGGGCTGGGACTCAAGGCGTTTTACATAGTTAAAACACGTACAATCAAAACATATAAATATAAGTTTACAAAAGTTAAAATAGAATTAAACCTACAGTAAAATTTTAAAAAAATTAAAACAGTAACAAATTTTAAAAACAAAACAAAACCATGCATTAACATAGGTCTAGAGTATTTCAAAAAGCCTGCTGGAATAAAAAAAGGTTTTGCCTGCCTCCAGAAGTGCAGCACAGAGGGAGCCAGTCTGGCTTCCTTAGGAAGGGAATTCCAGAGCATTGGAGCAGCCACAGAGAAGGCCCTCTCTCGCGTACGCATCAGGCGTGCCTGGGATGTTGGTGGGACTGAGAGAAGGGGCTCCCCAGAAGATCTCACAGCACAGGCAGGCTCAAGTGGGAGAATACAGTCTTTCAGATAACCTGGACCTGAGCCGTATAGGGCTTTATAGGTGATAAACAGCACTTTGAATTGTGCCCGGAAACAGACTGGAAGCCAGTGGAGCTGTTTTAACAGGGGAGTTGTATGCTCCCTGTAACCAGCCCTGGTCAACAATCTGGCTGCAGCTCTTTGAACCAGCTGAAGTTTTCGAACACTCTTCAAAGGCAGCCCCACGTAGAGCGCGTTACAGAAATCCAAACAGGATGTAACTAAGGCATGTGTTACTGTGGCCAGGTCCGACATCTCAAGGAACGGGCGCAGCTGGTGCACAAGCTTTAACTGTGCAAATGCACTCCTGGCCACTGCCGAAACCTGGGCCATCCAGGTTCAGTGCTGAACCCAGGAGTACACACAAGCTGCAAACCTGTGTCTTCAGGGGGAGTGATTCCCCATCCAGCACAAGCTGAGTCCCTATTCCCTGATCTGCCTTTCGATTGACCAGGGGCACCTCTGTCTTGTCTGGATTAAGCTTCAATTTGTTTGCCCTCATCCAGGCCATTGCTGCCAACAGACATGGGTTTAGCACCGAAACAGCTTCCTTGGAATTGGATGGAAGGGAGAAGTAGAATTGGGTGTCATCAGTGTACCTCACCCCAATTTCTGTATTTATTTTAAAACTGATCAGCTTACCTTTACTCTTATGCCAGACAAGGAAATTTAGAAGCCACATATAAACACACAAACATTATGACCATATTAATAACAATTAATACATTCCAGAGGGGGGAGCTGTGTTTGTCTCTTGTGGGGAATAAAATATTCACTAAATAGCAAGATAAATAAAATATCTTTGTCAAACAAAAAACTGACAAACAACGCTAAGGAAACAATATTAATAGAACAGCAGGGGCAAACATTTGGCTCTGGTCGAAAGCTGGGTAGATCAGGAATCCGTGGTACAGAAAGATGGAGGCGTGGGTTGAAATGCAGGCCTCGGAGGTGGGGTGGGGGCAGGCAACCCATTCTGTTCCCCCTCCCCCTGAGAAAATGGACTTGCCTTTGCCTCCAGTCCCAGTGTCTTTCCACCATTTGTTCTCTGCATCCTTTTATAATAACTCTCAGAGCAATGGGAACAGACATGGGGCACTTAAAACTCCCCCAGGGGGAAGGCTTAATGGAGCATAGAATCACAGAATGGTAGAGTTGGAAGGGACCTATAAGGCCATTGAGACCAGCCCCTTGCTCAATGCAGGAATCCACATGAAAGAGCAAAGAGAGTCTGGTGTAATTCTGTGCAAATGCTTATAGCCTGCACAGTACAGTCCTGGGCGCAGGATCGAGTTTGCTGATCATGTCAGCTTTTGTTTTCAAAAAAGCAAGTTTCTAGTCCTTCCAGTATATTTTATTTATTTTATTACATTTGTATACCGCCCCATAGCCGAAGCTCTCTGGGCGGTTTACATAAGATTAAAACAATTAAAAACAATATACAAAAATTAAAACAGCAAAAACATACACTATACACATACTATACACATACATTTAAAACCACTGTAATAGCTTTAAAAAGCTATAAACCTATATGTGGCTTGATAAGATGCCCAGCAGTTAGAGGAGGGGCATCAAAACTCTGCATAGATTCTAGCCACTGCCCATGATGAGGAGAACCTGAATAAATTTTGCAAATAATAACATTGACAGAATAAATAATCAAAAAGGATGTCAACAGAGCAAATTTGGAAGGCACAGAATCCCATTTTTACATTCGTACAGCCTTGGGCACCGTTGTTTGGACTCCCAGCTTTCCTGATGACCCCCTAAGTGCTGCTGAGCACACATTTGGTGCCTCCACTTCTCAGCCTTCTCTTCAAATGAACTGAGTCTTGTTTGAGCTTTGGGGGAAAAGGCCGCATGATGATAAGCTTGAACAGTTTTTTGTTTGTCTGAATGTTTTTTGTTTGGAGATGGTGTCAGGGAGATGACCGAGGCTGGCTCTATCCTACTGCGTTATAGCAGTATTGAAATGCACTGATAGCTGTTGTGGCACATTGGACGTTCCATGTCCTACGTCATGATGGGATTGTAATGATTTCAAGAAGGTGTAGATCTGGCCCTAAATGTGTTTCTCCCCTTCCCATCTCCCTTTCAAGGCAGTCATGAGTGGATATGCAGGGTAGACCCTGAACAACCGAACATCCTGGCCTGCGGTCCTTCAGCAGAAGAAAAGACGAAGAACAAGCTACACTTGGGAGGTGTTGCAATGAAGCCAGGAAATGACCACAAGGGCTGCCGCATTTCAACAGGAAATCTCATTGTCACATAGCCATTGAGCAGGAGGATGAGTACTCCGTTGACTTGTTTGGGGCATGTTGCCCATGCTTTGGGAGCAGGGCCTAGTCCTGGCCCCTTGAGGGCTTGCCTACGTTCTCTGTAGCCAGAGTCTGGACCGGTCCAAGTGAGGCAGAGAGCCCTGTTCAAACCCAAAGAGCTGGGGGGCGGGGGGTGGGGCCCATCACCTGCTGTGCTGCAGATATGGACACGGGGATTTCCTGGGAGCCTCTTGTGCCACCCTCACCATGCTAGTTCATGGGGACAAAGACTTCACCGCAGACGTGGTCTACATTGTCTTGGAGCTGCTCATTGCCTTGCTGGCCATCTTGGGCAACATCTTGGTCTGCCGGGCTGTCTACCTGAACAGCAACCTCCAGAACGTCACTAACTACTTTGTCGTGTCTCTGGCTGTGGCTGACATTGCCGTGGGGCTGCTCGCCATCCCTTTTGCCATCACCATCAGCACCGGCTTCTGTGCCGCCTTCTACGGCTGCCTCTTCATCGCTTGCTTTGTCCTGGTTTTGACACAGAGCTCCATCTTCAGCCTCCTGGCCATCGCTATTGATCGGATCATTGCCATCCGGATTCCTCTCAGGTAAACATACGGAAGAGGTGGAGCAGTGCCGCCAGCAGAAGGGAATCTTTGCGTGTTCCCCAGTTTGGCCTCTGAGGCAGACACAGCAGCAGCTGTGGCTAAAATGTGCGTGGCTCCAGCATCTCCAGGCTCTGCTGAAACGAGTCAGGATGGCTGAGAAGGTTGCCTGCCTCTTTATCTGCAGAGCAGAGGGGCTCGCTTGCCCCTACTCCACCTGGGGTATGACCTGGGTTTGCACTGGTGGGTCCAGAAGGCCTGGGGAGGCCCTGGCGGGGTTTAAATAGGTAATTTTAGACTCCAGATGCAATGGCCTTATGGAGCAGGTGTCTTTGGATAGGAATGATGCCTATTCTCTTATGTCATCATGTGGAAAGCCAGCCCTGCTGGATTGGGGGTCCCTAGGGTCTTGGACCTCTGCCCCCGAGTCCTACCCTGAGGCAGCACTGCACTGGGCCCCAGGCTCAATTCCTGGTAGCCCAGAGGAAAAGCAGCTCAGCCATGTTAGTCTGTTGCAACAGAGCCAAGAATCCTTCTGCACCTGGAAGACAAATACAATAAGAATAAGAATAAGAATAATAAGAATAATAAATAATATATTTATTATAACCCGCCTCTCCCTCCGGATCGAGGCGATGAACAACAATAAATATAAACACAAGGAACACAAAATAGATAAAACTTTAAAAGAAATAAAAACTAATACATCATTAAAAACATCTTAAAATTCAACTGGGTAGCCCTGCTGGAAGAGATCAGTCTTCATGGCTCTCTTAAATTCATGAAGACTGCTAATTTGTCTAATCTCCTCCGGCAGGCCATTCCACAGTCTGGGAGCGGCAGAAGAGAAGGTCCTCTGGGTAACACTCGTCAGCCTAGTTCTGGCTGATTGAACTAAATTCTTCCCAGAGGACCTGAACATGCGGGGCGGATCATACAGGAGAAGGCGATCCCGCAGGTAACCTGGACCCAAACCATGTAGGGCTTTAAAGGTAATAACCAACACTTTATACTTCGCCTGGAAACTGATTGGCAGCCAATGAAATTATTTTAAGATTGGCGTAATTTGGTCACACCTAGTTGTACCAGTGACCAACCTGGCTGCCATATTTTGAACAAGTTGAAGTTTCCGGACTAGGCACAAAGGTAGCCCTATGTACAGCGCTTTGCAGAAGTCAAACCTCGAAGTTACCAGTGCGTGCACTACCATCTTTAGGTCTTCCAACTCTAGGAAGGGGTGCAGCTGGCGTATCGGCCAAAGCTGATAGTAGGCACTCCTGGCCGTTGTGTCCATCTGGGCTGTCATTTGGAGCGACGGATCCAGGAGCACCCCCAAGCTGCGAACACAGTCTTTCAGGGGGGTGGTGTAACCCCATCCAGAACTGGTTGACACATCTCCAAACCCAGGTTGTGGCCTTTGACAGCAAGCACCTCCGTCTTGTCTGGATTCAGCTTCAGTTTGTTTTCCCTCATCCAGCCCATTACCGCCTCCAAGCATTCATTCAGAGGAGACACACTATCCTTAGCTGACGATGTTGCTGAAGGCATAGAGAAATATATTTGGGTGTCATCAGCGTATTGATAGCACCCTGCCCCATGCCTCCGGATGATCTCTCCCAGTGGTTTCGTATAAATGTTAAACGGCATTGGGGAAAGGATGGCACCTTGTGGTACACCACATAGCAGCTCCTTCTTTGAAGAGCAGCTATCCCCAAGCATCACCATCTGGAACCTGCCCGAGAGGTAGGACCGGAACCACTGAAGCACAGTGCCCCCGATTCCCAATTCCCCCAGGCGCTCCAGAAGGATACCAGGGTCGATGATATCGAAAGCCACTGAGAGGTCCAGGAGTACCAACAGGGCACACCCCGTGTCAATACTCAGGTGTAGATCATCCACTAAGGCTACCAAAGCGTCTCAACTCCGTATCCTGCCCTGAAGCCAGTTTGAAATGTGTCTAGAAAATCTGTATCATCCAAAACTGCTTGGAGTTGGAAGGCAACCGCCCTCTCGATTACCTTTCCCCAAAATGGAAGATTTGATACCGGCCTATAGTTATTAAGGTCCAGGGGGTCCAGGGAGGGCTTTTTTTTAGAAGCGGCCGTACTACTGCTTCTTTTAAACATGTTGGAAAACTCCCCTCCCTGAGAGATGCATAAATAATATATTGTAATTGTGATCTAATTGCATCTCCTCCCTGGGCGACCAGCCAAGAAGGACAGGGATCGAGAGGGCAAGTCGTCCTCCTCACTCGACCAAGCAGCTTGTCCACGTCCTCGGTACTCACCAACTGAAACTGATCCAGTGTAATTCTACTGACGGAGTTACTGGACACTCCATTGTCAGCCTCTGCTATAACGACAGCATCTAAGTCGGCTCTTATCCGAGAGATTTTATCTGTGAAACGATCATTAAAGTCATCACAGCAAACTACCGAAGGCTCTAAAATCGGGTTCAGGGGGGAGGGTGCCCGGGTTAGACCCCTTACCATCCTGAACAGTTCTGCTTGACGCGAGTTCGCAGACTCAGTGCGTGCAGAGAATAAAGCTTTCTTCGCTGCACATATTGCCACTCCATAGGAACGAAGATGTTCTCTATGTCGTGTCTTGTTGGATTCAAGTTGAGTTTTCCACCATCGATGCTCCAGTCGTTGTCCTTTCCGCTTCAACTTCCTGAGATCTTCTGTATACTAGGACCTCTGGTTAGAAGCAGGTCGGAGAGGATGTTTGGGGCGATCGTGTCGATAGTCCTAGTTAGGTCTTGATTCCATCTATTGACCAGGGCTTCTACAGGATCATCAACGATACCAGCCATAGAACCCTCTAAGGCTTTCTGGAATCTAAGAGGATACATCAGCCTCTGAGAGCGGATCATCTTAAGAGGTCCGCCACCCCTGCAGGGGCGAATGGTAGCCATGATACTAACCCTGACCAGAAAATGGTCTGTCCATGACAATGCAGAGGTATTTATCATCTCCGCCCACAGATCCGTCTGTTCAGAACTGAAAACAGCATCGAGGGTGTCACCTGCTGAATGTGTAGATCCAGAGACCAACTGGGATAGGCCCATGTTTGTCATTGATGCCATGAATTCCCAAGCTGCACCTGACAAACTGGCCTCGAATGGGATGTCGAAGTCACCCAGGACCAAAAGCCTGGGCGACTCCAACACCAGCTCCGAGACCAGTTCCGTGAGCTCAGCCAGGGAGTCTGATAGGCAGCGGGGTGGCCAGTACACTAACAGAATCCCTAGTCTATCCCTGGCCTTCAGACTCAGGTACACACACTCAATGTGATTCAATTGCTGGATAGGAAGTCTGGTCAGGTTAAGATTGTCTTTGTAGACCACAGCTACTCCACCCTCCGCCCACTTTCCCTCACCTGCTCACTAGTACAGTACCCAGCTGAGAGGGCCTGGGCCCATGTCGGTCCACTGTCATCTCTCAGCCAAGTCTCTGTGAAGCTTGCCAGGTCAGCCTCTTCATCAATAAGGAGGTCATAGATGATGTTTGTTTTGTTTTTAACCAATCCGGCATTGCATAGGAGCAAGGAGAGGTTCTGTGGGCAGCCTGGTTCATTCCCCAAGATCCCCGGGTAGCAGGGCAACCGGAAGGTAAGATGGGTGTTAAATATCTATCTATCTCTCCTTCCCCTGTAATGGCACTTCACCCTGCTATCGCCATATCTCCCTCTGCCCTGCACACCACATATTGCTGCTCCCTGACTCATTCCAGCCGCCAGTCAGCTTCAGCCCTTCAGAAGAAGAAGGGGGGGAGGGGGGGCGACGGTGTTTGCCAGCAACTTCCCTTGCCCCTTACATCTCTCCAGCCACCAGCCTATTTTTTGTCAGTAAGAGCGTACTTCTTCAGGTGCATGAGGTGAGTGAGTAGGTGTAAATAGTCTCAGTACAGGAATAAAGAGAGGAGGACGTCTTTATTTTACTTATTTTACAAATAAGGCCCAAAGGTCAAGCAGTGCAAGTGTGCGGAGCACAAATTAACACTCTTTCGTTAATTATTTTTATTTAAAACATTTTATATCTCCCATCCTCAAATTTAGGTTTGAGTGAGATCAATAAAACAATAGCTTCGATATCACAAAGATCACAAAGAGCAGATGAAGCCACAGAAACAATGCAAAAGGTTGACATGCATTTAAAATGCCCGGGTAAAAAAGCATGTCTTAGCTTGCCACGTAAAAGCTATTAACGGCATCAGGTGCACCTTCTTAGAAGGATTTCCGACGCTGGGGTGCCACCACTGAAAAGCCCTCTCCTTTGCACTTATACAGTGTACCGTTAAAGCTGAATGAAATCTTAGAATATCTGTAGATTGATTGATTGATTGAACCACAGCACTCAAGGCATTCTACAATTATAAAGAAAAGTGGATTGAAGCGATAATGACAGTTTATGAAGCAAGCTGTTGTGCCCAGGCAGAGAAAGAACGGGCGCTTTCTGCATGCACAGTGCCTGCCCCTTCTTCCACTGAGGTGCCTTACAAGACAAAAGGGGACTGCTGGGGTAGGTTCTCCAAGGACAGCGAGGGAGGGTGGGAGTTCGTTTCCCCTCTGTAGGATGAAGAGCAGTAGAAAAGCCTGAAATACAGATAAAAAACCAACTTGCGACAATACCACCATTGCATCCTCCCCCCCAAAAAAACAGTGGTTAAAAAACCCGTCAGGTGATATTGGAAGATAAAAGAAGAGTTTGCTTCAACTAGAAGCAAAACCAAGTCGTAGCTGCCCCTCCCTTTGCGTTTCAGAGAAAAGGTCCTTTAATAATTTCATTTTCTTCCCCCCCCCCCCCTCCATCCCTGTTGCCTGCTTGAATGTGAGTCCCTAGAGAGCAACCATGGGCCAGGAGGCTGTTTGTAATGGCACGAAGTGGATCTTTCCAGCCGTGGGATAACAGCTGGATGGCCTCAGAACTCTGCTTTGCAAAGATCAGGGCAGTTCTCAGTCTTCTGTTAATGTTTTCAAGTATTTTAAACTCATCTCTTCCCTCCCTGTGATTTTTAAATATACAGTTAAAAGCTCAAGTGTCTTGGACAGGAGGCCAGACTCACTGGCCTTTGGCAGCCATTGTGAGTGCACAGGCGGGTGGCTGCTGCGTGTCTTTCACAACCTGACTCCTAAGGTTGGTCTCGGAACAGTCAGCCCAATTCCACAGAAAAGGAAACAACCCACATAAATGGGCTGCATCCATTTGTGGTGCCTCTGCGTGGTTTTAAAATTGTGAGTAGATACAACTGTGTGGCTTTGAGGGGCCAAACATGCTCAAAGGCACTTCACCCTGATATCGCTGTTTTCTCAGAATCTGCAGGAAGCAAACACACAACTTTTGCCCTTAACAGGGAGGGAGGAAGGGGAGGCACTCTGCACATGCCCAGAAACAGACCCAACAAAGGGGTGGAAGTGCCCAGCCCAGCCCCAGCCCTTCAGTACAGGCTCCAGATGGGGCACTTGGTGGTTGAGAAGTGCAGGACGAGGCAATCCCAGCAGGATTTGGCCAGAGCTGGGCATGTCCACTGACAGCTGCTTACATCCCCTCCTTGGTGATGCTGCTCCTCCATGCTCTATCAAGGAGCAGCATCGGCAACAAGAGAAGTACCTCTCAGAGGATGTGGACAACTGCGGGCTGCCAAAGGCATGCTGGGGGGTGTAGTACTGGTATGTAGAGTGGCTGATTTTAAATAAAGCACGGGTTAGCAAACCAGGCTACACTCTTTCAGTCCTAACTCAGCCCCCACTTTCCTGACCTCTCACTAACTGTCTTTGTTCTCCTTCTAACTTAGGGTGATCAGATAAAATCCAGGTCAGGGCTCATGTAACTTTAACTGTTGTAGAGCAAAGGGGATTTCAGCCAGTGTCATTTGTATGCAATTAGTTCCTGGTGAAATGCCCTCTTCATCACAACAGTTAAAGGTGCAGGGGCCCTGCCTTCTTTTGTATATGGTCACTGTAGTATAGTGCCTGCAACTTTAACTATTGTGATGAAGAGGGAATATCACCAGGATCTAATTGCATACAAATAAAACTGGCTGAAATTCCCTTTTCTGTAGGACTGTTAAAGTTACATGAGCCCTGACCTGGATTTTATCTGGTCAGCCTATTCTAACTGACTTTCCCCAGCTGTCACTCGCCCCCCCCCCCATTCCATTCTAGCCTTAGCTCCAAGTCATTCCTCCATCCATTCTTCTGTTTCAATACTAAAGTCAGGCTTTTACATAAAAATCTTAAACTTTATCCAGTAATTCTTGCATCTGTCTTGGAATGTTGTGGTTTAGTTATAACAGGGGGGGGGGGGGGGAAACCCTGCAGCATAAAAAACTCATCAAGTTAAAAGGCCCTGGAAAATATATTTTTGTTAAAAATCACTTGGCACTTAAAAGCCATTAATGCAGTCACCAGGCCAGCCCGCCTCGGAAAAAGAAATCCTTAAACAGGGTGCCACAACTAAGAAGGCCCACTCTCCCACAACACCTCAGATGTATTCAAAGATTAATGTTATTCAGAGAGCTAGGCTTGCACCTACAACTCCCAGCATGCCTTGGATGGGAGACTTATTGGGCTTTGGCAGCCATAATCTGGAAGTAGCTCGCCATCCTGGGCCTGAAGGGAGAGTGCCTGGGCTGGCTGCCTTCATTACAAGGCACCATCGGGAATAGAAGGGCAGGAGGTTACAGCTCTGGGCCTGTCATTGACAGCAACGACCAAGCTACCCATGAGTTAGCCAGCCAGCTCCCTCAGTGTAGTGTGGACTGACTCAGCCAGACTTCACTTCCCATGAGCTTCAGTAGCAGGACTCCCATTGGGCAAGTAGGGCACCACAGCAAAAAGCATACTAGGAGTTGTAGTTTTTGTTTTCTGTGGAGAACAAGGAAAATTATGGTGACAGCTTCAAGGTGGCCCTGGCTATGCGTTGAAGGTCTGTGAGAGAGAGGGGGGGGGGGAAACTAATTTAATTTGCTTTAAAGTTACCTCACAGTTCTAGGACTGCCCTACCTTGCAGGGCTGTCATGAGGGTGAGAAAGGAAAAAAAGAAAAGAATTTAATTTGTTTAAAAGTTAACTCACAGGCCTAGCACTGGCCTGTGTTCTGGCTGCTTTCCTTTTTTCATAATAATAACTTCAGAGTACATGCATACAACAGTTCCCCATGTCCACTGAGATCCACTTCCCTATTATATATTATTCGGATATCTGGGCAACGCCAGGTATATTTTGAAAACATATTTTTAGGTTTGGATCATTTTTAACTGGTAGAAAGGGTGTTGTGTGTCCTGATTGTTTTTGAAGTTTTAGACGGCTGCTCCGGCCAAAGCACGATGGGAGGTGTAGGCATTTCAGGTAAAACAAAAAATGTGTTTTATCACGAAGCTCTAATTTAAAATACAGTTCTTATTAACACAATTTTCCATTGATTCTAACAAGACAATTTACTAACTCAATGAAACTAAAAAACAACCAACCTAACGAATAATTTGCAGATAAATTTATTATTTATCAAATAAATGTCATAAACATTATTCATGGACCTGAGCAATGTCGGGCATATCAGCTAGTAAATAAATAAAGTGATGTAACAAAGGCATGGTTAACTCTTGTCAAGTCAGACAGACGGGTCACAGCTGGCACACCAAGCATAATTGTGCGGACGCGCTCCTTGCCATCACCACCATGTGAAGTTCCAGGAAGTGGATGGAGGTAACAAGTGGGGTACCACAGGGCTCAGTCCTGGGCCCAGTGCTCTTCAACATTTTTATTAATGATTTGGACGAGGAGGTGCAGGGAACACTTATCAAATTTGCAGATGACACAACATTGGGTGGGATCACTAATACCTTAGAAGACAGAAACAAGGGTCTGGAAACAAAGCCCTATGAGGGGCTATTGAAAGAACTAGGCATGTTTAGCCTGGAGAAGAGAAGATGGAGGGGAGATATGATAGCACTCTTCAAATACTTGAAAGGTTGTCACACAGAGGAGGGCCAGGATCTCTTCTCGATCAATCCAGAATGCAGGACACGGAATAATAGGCTCAAGTTACAGGAATCCAGATTCTGCCTGGAAATCAAAACTTCCTGACTGTTAGAGCAATACGACAATGGAACCAATTACTTAGGCGGGTGATGGGCCCTCCCACATTAGAGGCATTCAAGAGACAACTGGACAACTATCTGTCAGGGATGCTTTAAGGTAGATTCTTGCATTGAGCAGGGGGTTGGACTCGATGGCCTTAGAGGCCCCTTCCAACTCTACTATTCTATGATTCTATGAATAGCGTAACTTCAAAGAGCACTGTGGAAATTAGGACCTGATCCTTCAGGGGAAATGCAGCCCCTTCCAGAACAGGTTGACCCTAATTTCCGAGTCAGGCTTTCTTCTGATGGGCAACACCTCCATCTTGTCTGGGATAAACCTCAGCTTGTTCACCCTCATCCAGCCCATTAATAAACGCAGGCAATGTTCAAGAGTTGTGACTGCTTCTTTGGTGTTAGGTGTGAAAGAGCAATAGAGCTGGGTGTCACCAGCATATTGCTTGCACCTTACTCTAAAGCTCCAAATGACTCTCCCACAGTTCATGTAAATGTTTAACAACATGGGGACAAAATAGAACCCTGTGGGACACCATAGCGCATTAGACATGGAATCGAACAGGAATCCTTCAGCACCACCTTCTGGACATGGCCTGACAGAAAGGACCAGGACCACAGCCCAACCAGGCTATTAAGGAGTTTACAGCAGAGGTGTGCAGAAGGTAGATCTCCAGATGTTTTGAATGAACTCCCAGAAGCTCCTGCCAGCATTGCCAATGGTCAGGAATGCTGGAATTTGAAGTCCTAAACATTTGGAGATCTACTTTCTGCTCACCCCTGGTTTAAAGGGAACTCTGGAAAAGAGGCCAATCCTCCATATATAAGCTCCATGAGCCTGTCTTCTCCTGTGGGCAGGAGTGGTTGTGGTGATATTCCTGATGAATACAGACTGTCTTTCAGCCTGCCCTACCTCACAGGGTGGAGGTAAAAACCCAGATCTTTAACACAATTTGTCATAGATCTCTAACAGAATTTTCAGTATCCTTCTCAAATACATTTCCTAGGATTCTTTGGAGGAACCTATGATGGATACACTCATGTAAAACTGATATAATACATATTTGCAGCGCAGAGAGGGCCACTGAGTCACAGTTGCCTGTTGACAGAGGGTTCTTGCTTGGTAATCTTGAGTGAACTTTTTCAATGATCCGGGGCGGGGGGCGGGGAGAGAACCGAGAAGTGGACTTTGGTTCTCTTCTGTGCTCCATAAGAATGTCCTATTTTGGAATGCGAATGAAGCTTTGACTTCATGCTGTGACTTTCCTTGCCTTTAATTTTCCTTCCAGGTACAATGCGTTGGTGACTAGCTTAAGAGCTAAAGGCATCATAGCCATCTGTTGGGTCTTATCCTTCATCATTGGCCTGACACCTATGCTGGGCTGGCATGTACCCTCCTCAGCTGGGAAAGAGCAGAAGGTTAACAGCAACTCCTCTAGCAAGAACTGCACCTACAGGATGATGTCTTGCTTATTTGAATCGGTGGTCACCATGGAGTACATGATCTACTACAACTTCTTTGCTTGTGTGCTCATCCCCCTCCTCTTGATGTTTGGCATCTACCTGAAGATCTTCATGGCAGCCCGGCGGCAACTGAAGCAGATAGAGAACAAGATGGTGCACGGGGAACGGTCCCGCTCCATCTTGCAGAAGGAGGTTCACGCAGCCAAATCCTTGGCCATCATTGTTGGGTTGTTTGCCGTTTGCTGGCTCCCACTGCACATCGTCAACTGCTACATCTACTTCTGCAAGAGCCGCCCACCAGTTTGGCTGATGTACATGGCCATCATCTTGTCCCATGCCAACTCTGTGGTGAACCCATTGATCTATGCTTACAGGATCAGGGAGTTCAGGCACACCTTCCGCAAGATCATTGGACAGCACATCCTAGGCAGAAAGGAGCGGTTCAAACCTACCACTGCTAGTCGGAGGAATTCTGCTCACGGTGAAGATGCTGAAAATGCCAATATAGAGGTCAGTGAGTACGCTGTGAGCTGCTACCCCAGTAGGGACCTGGGCAACGGCTGCACTGAGAACGATTTGGGGAAAACCGACATGGACCTGCAATGGCACCAGAACAAAAACGGACTGGCTGGGGAAGTGAATGGGCACGCCATCCATTCCTGCAGCAACGGGGACCTCTCCGGAGCCTCCAGGAAAACAGAGCTGCTTAGTCAGGAGCTCCTTGGGGTTCATGGGCCTTACGGCGACTTGGAGACTTCAGCCATAGAAGCCTCTGATGTGCCCTGATGCCTTTGAGGAAGGAGTGAAATCTTCCCTATCCCCCTTAGCTGCTTTAGTTGCAGCAGAGAAAGAAAAGGATGGAGGAGTCTATTCAGGCCATTGGGATAGAAGGGGAGGGGTCCCTGCCAGGACCAACAGGAAGAGCCTAAGAACTGCACTGGAGGAGAGGTCTGGAGGCAGAAAGGGGCCGAGGGGCCATGTTGCAGGCAAGAGAATAGAAATGTGCCAGTGTAGTCCACACACACACACACCTTTTTTAGCTTTCGAAGATCGGCGAGGGGGAATTGCAGCCTCTCCCCTTCTTCTGCTCCTAGCAGACCAGCATCGGTGAAGGCAAGCTACTTCCTTGTACCAAAGGAGGTGCGAAATGGGAAGTTTGCTGAACTCCAGTCTGCCTGGTCCCAGAGCTGCTTAGGGGCAATAATTGTGCAACTGCTTTTATTTGTGTTGGATCTTGAATGTGATGCTTTGTGGTGCAGTGTGTTGTTCCTCTGGCTGCCAGAAGGCTACTGGGCTTCTGCAGGACCGCGAAGTTGCCCAGCCGGCCCACAGGTGAGCGCGATCTCTCCCCCACTGGGTTTGGCCCACTGGAAGCAAGAGGGCCGCTATGTTCCATGTCACACAGAGGAGGCTATTGGGGCCCACCTCATCCGTGGCACAGCCAGAGGGGCAGCAAATGTGTGTTGGGGGGGGGGTGCAGCTCTCAGACATTGAAGCAGCACAGCGCCACCCCCTGCGTGCAGGACAGGTTCTGTCAGGGCTCTGACCTAGAGTCCACCTGTGCCCAGGCTCCAGCGAGCATCTGCGCTGTGGCCAAGCAACGTGAACATCCGTGGAAGTATCCCCAAAGCCACATCTGCCACCAGCCAGGAACCTCTTGGTGGCCGTTCCAGAGAGCTCCCATTTCCTTTCTCTGGAACATCTCCTGGCAGATGCCCCAAACTCCTGCTGGGCAAACCTGCCGTGCGGCCTCCTGCCGTTCTCCGTGTCGGGGAAAGCCGCTCCCTCGACGGCCAGCTGCTCCGCTCCTCTGCTGAAACATCGCTTGGCTGCTCATCCGCTCCCACTGCTGGCAGGCTCTCCCAGGGGGTTCATGACACCAGGGGCTGGAGTGACTGGGGGCCCTGCTGCAGCTCCTACAAGGATCCCTGGATGGGTGGGGTGCTCTGGTGAGCAATGGGCTGGGGTGGGGGTCACGGTTCCAGAAGCAGGGGGCCCCGTGGAAGTCCTGATGGTTTCTGCTCGCGTTCTGCCAAAGCTAATGAGATTCTTAGAGCAAGGGGCCAGCTGCCTTCTCATTTGGTGTTGAGAGCCAGGGCGCCCAAGGAATGTCCAGGAAGGGCTCCTGCAGCCAGGTGGGCGACTGCAGAATTGTGTCTGGGTTGCAGCTGCAGCTTCTGGTGCCCTTGAGAACCCAAGTAGCTCTTTGCAGGCTGATTCTGCATCCATGTTTGTGAAACCTTGTAATTGAATTTGTTCTCGTAAAAGACTCTTTTCTGGCTTTCTCGTCGTTTTTAATAGGGTTTTATTTTTATTTTCTAGAAGCATAAAACTGATTTAAAACAAAATTTAAATGCTGAAATGTAAGTTATGCCATCGTCATTAAAAAGACATTCCTCCCCAGCACTTTATCGTGTGCTGTGATCTGATGGAGCACCCGGTGTCTGCCATGTCTTGGAGCTGATGCTCAGCCAGCCCTGCTCAATGTGGTTGTCCTGAGTGGGGCGAGGGGAGGGGAGGGCCTCCTGCAACAGACCAAGGGGCACCTAGTCCAGCATTCTGTGTGGGTATCCCAGCAGCCAGAGGTGGTCCCTCAGAAGTTGACGGGGGGGGGGGGGTCAGTTATCCCCCCTCCCCGCCACACACTTATTGTAGGTTCAGCCTAACTCACATAGCAGGATTGATGCCCCCTCCACCACTTGCAATGCAAGAAAACACACAGCTAAAAATAACCCAGTGCTTCTCTTCGGCAACCAAAAGGCAATCTTCTGGAAACAGTTTGTGATTTAGCAGATTTCCCAGGAAGGGATGTTCTTTGAATCTGGCAATAAAATCCTTGGGAAACTCCTCTCCCTGCCCCCAGCTCACCCATGTTCTCTCCAGCCTCCATTTCCATGGGCGTGTGTGGAGCTGGTTGCCACGGCTTGAATTATGTCCACGCAGTTGCCCATTCACCCCACCAAGGGAAGAACAAAATGCAGGCTGGTGACCAGGCTCCTGGTGCTTGCTCAGGGCTGCCCAGTGCTGTGTTGAGGGAAAATGTCCGCCACCACAGTGTTCAGGAACGGGATGAGGCAGGTATGGGAACTGTGGAGGAGACGATGGTGTTGCTGTGTCCCCTCTCTTGGCAGAGCTATCCCTGGGCGCTTTCGGACGTCAGAGGAAGGGATTGGCCCTTGACATCAGCAAGCCTCACCGGTCCCCTCATGCCGGCACTTCTCTCCGGCACTCTCTGGGTGGGCCAGTTTTAAGAGGCTCTGGCGCTCCATCCCTTTGCTTTCTGCATTGCTGTCCAACACACTGTGGAAATGCACATTCAGGAAGGAGTAGGTCAGGGCAATCTTTGGGTCAGTAACCCATCGAGCCACGCGGAGCAGGAAGTGTGGGAAAATACCAGTAGCGCCTGTGCTGGTGGAGATGCTCCCACAAGGGAGCATCACGTTGCGCACGGTGTCCCTTGGTGCTCTTTTTTCCTGCATTCAGCTTCGTGAGAGCCAGCATCAGCTGCCTGTCTTCCGCCTTCTCCTCCTGTCACATCTCTCACTAAAGGAATGCCATCATACTTCTCCGGCAATGGCGGGGTTGGCTTGACTGAGCCAAACCATCTACAGGGCCCTCTGGGGCAGGAACCTTGGAACAGGTGACGTGTGACCAGCAGGCACAAACTCTGCCGTGTGGACACACACACACACTCACACACTCATACTTGCAATTTCCCGGGTGCTTGGTTGCTCCAAGCCCTGTTCGATTGAGGCAAGCCCTGCGGATGCATCAGGGAGCAACAGAGATCAAATACGCAAAATTCTGCCAGGGACAGATACACCCCCCCACCTGCACGTGGAGTGGGGAGTGGTGTCTTTGCATGTTGCTCCATGAGTTTTCGTGGTACAAGGTGCTCGTGCAGCCACTTCCGGATTGGATCCTTGACCCTCTTGACTGACAGAAACTGGCAGAGAAGGAACAGCTGGCTGGGCCAAGCAGGTCATTGACGGCTCCCTGCATGCGTGAGAGAGGGGTCCCAGCCTTCCTCAATGACTCTAGAAGAAACCTTCCCTACACCTGGAAAATCTTAATAATTTTAGGCAACTGACAAATGTTCCTTTCCTGGGTAAGGTGCTTGAGCAGGTGGTGGCAACCAGCTACAGACAGTCTTGGATGAGACCGATTATCTGGATCCATTTTAGTCAGGGTTCAGGCCAGGATTTGGCATGGATGATGACCTATGTTGGGAGCAAGGCAGGGGGAGTGTGACTTCGTTGATTCTCCTTGATCTCTCAGCAGCTTTAGAAAAAATCAGGCATGGTATCTTTCTGGGACGACTGTCTGAGTTGTGAGTGGGAGGCACTGCATTGCAATGGGTCCAACATGGTGGCCATGAAGTCCTGAGTTGCTCAGATCCAATGGCGTCAGCATGAATGCTGTGGTCCCCCAGAAAAGTCACCAAATCCAAGGCTGTCTTGGCTAGCTCCGGCAGGGAGATTGTTGGGGAGTGGGGTGTGCGGCGTTGGCGGCGACGGTGGGGGGCAATCCGCAGTCTGTCCAGGGAGCTCAACACAAGATAGAAACACTCCAGATTGGCAGTCAAACAGAGAGGAAGCCTAGAAGGGGAGACGGACGGACTTTCTATAAGTCCCCCTCTCAGTCCCCCCACTCATCTGCAATCCTGAGGGAGGCCTTTCTTTTGGGCTGACCTGGCACTTACAACACCAAGGTCTTGAAGGCAACCTGGCAAAGCTACCAGGAACCATCCAATCAAGGTTCTATGGCCAAGGCTGCTCACCTCTGGCTCTGGATGAGACCACTCCAACGCCCTGAAGACCAGCCTGCCTTTAAACCCTTCCCAGAAACGTCCACTTAGTATACAAGGCAGTGGCTGCCTCACTGACAGGCCTGGGGATTTGTGTGGGGATCGTCAGTCTCAGCCTTCCCCAACCTGGTATCCTCCAGATGAGCTGGACAACAACTCCGATTTTGCCCAGCCAGCATTCCCCCACTTGGAGAGGACTGACCTCTCAAACCCAAAAAAACATGATGGGATTTTGACATGAACCCCCCCCCCCCAAGCTCAATGGGCATGCCCTAGAGCCTAGCTAACCTCCTGCTCCCCCCCACTGTAGTCAGGAGGGTGGCAACTAGGGAGAAGGCGGCTTTTCAGTTGTGGTGCCCCCCATCTGTGGCAGGCCCTCCCCAGGGAAGCTCCCTGGCCCTGGCCTCGCTTGGTCAGTACTTCATTGCTTTGTTTTGGCTACTCTCTGCCATTTTTATGTCCGTAGCATGAGTTTTATATCTTCATGGGCACTGTCCAGAGAGTTTTATCCTGAAGGGCAGACTACACATCTTCTAAATTGAGAGTGGGGGACCTGTGACTCTCCAGATGTTGCCGGATTACAAATCCCATTCTCTCTGACCATGTGCCAGACATCTGGAGGCTACAGCTGCCACAGGAGAAAGTGAACCTCTTGGAGGAGCTCCAGCAGTGCTGGCTCACCCCCTCCCCCCTCCAGCCAGCGCTTTGGCCCTGCTAGAACCTGAGCATTGTGCAGGCATGCTAGCCTCAGCGGCGGTAGGGGCTCCCTCCTCGGAGTGGGCCATGGCTGCCGTGCCGCTGCCACCTGCTCTCTCAAGGACTGTTCGCCGCCCAGCACCTTGAGCCCGAGAACAGGTGCGCCCAGCCTCCCGCCCCACAGCCAGATGTGTGCCTGGCCTCGTGGCGTGCCAAGGGCCTCGTCTCTGGAGGGAGCAAGCCCCTCCAAGGCCACTTTGGCAAGGAAGAAGCCGTCAGAAAAGCACCCGGAGGCTCCTATGCTGGAGTCGTAGACTCTCACCGGCCAGGCCCAGGTTTCCCAAGCAAGAGAATTGAACCGCAGCATCCCCACCCAGGCCCAGCTCTCCTTGCAGCCGTGGCATTGTGTCGCCAGGTCCTCACGTGGCACTCGTGCGCCAGGTGCCCATTGTTCGCCCAGCCTGCCCGCTTTGATCCTTGGGAACAAAAACATCCAGTCTTGCAAAAAGTTTCCTGGCTTCACACTTGGCTGGATGCTGAGGGGACACGGTGGATCCCGGCTTCTGCAACTTCAAAGCCTGCTTACAGCCTGCCAATTCATGCCCGGCGCAGCTACTTGAAGGGCCTGCAGCAATGGTGCTGAGTGCCCCATCATGGAACAGTGATGCACACCCTGAGACCCCTTTGCAGTGCTGCCCCACAAGAGAAATTTGACAATGGACAGGCTATCTGTTTGTTGCTACTGACTTATTTTTATGGCTGTGTTTGATTGTGTATGTGTGTCGCAAGGTATTGTGCTGTTGCTGTTAATATGCGCCCAGGAGAGGTAGTTCATAGAATCATAGAATAGCAGAGTTGGAAGGGGCCTCTAAGGTCATCAAGTCCAACCCTCTACTCAATGTAGGAATCTACCCTAAAGCATCCCTGACAGATGGTTGTCAAGCTGCCTCTTGAAGGCCTCTAATGTGGGAGAGCCCACCACCTCCCTAGGTAATTGGTTCCATTGTCATATTGCTCTAACAGTCAGGATTTTTTTCTTGATGTACAGCCGGAATCTGGCTTCCTGTAACTTGAGCCCATTATTCCATGTCTTGCATTCTGGCATGATCAAGAAGAGATCCTGGCCCTCCTCTGTGTAACAACCTTTCAAGTATTTGAAGAGTGCTATCATGTCTCTCCTCAGTCTTCTCTTCTCCAGGCTAAACATGCCCAGTTCTTTCAATCTCGCCTCATAGGGCTTTGTTTCCAGACCCCTGATCATCTTCGTTGCCCTCCTCTGAACACACTCCAAATTGTCTACATCCTTCTTGAAGTGTGGTGCCCAGAACTGGACACAATACTCAAGATGGAGCCTAACCAGTGCCAAATAGAGGGGAACCAGTACCTCGCGTGATTTGGAAGCTATACTTCTATTAATGCTGCCCAACATAACATTTGCTTTTTTTTGCAGCCACATCACACTGTTGGCTCATATTCAGGTTGGGATCTGCAACAATTCCAAGATCCTTATTGCTTGTAGTATTGCTGAGCCAAGTATCCCCCATCTTGTAACTGTGCATTTGATGTCTTTTTCCTAAGTGTAGAAATCGGCATTTCTCCCTATTAAATTTCATTCTGTTGTTTTCAGCCCTGTGCTCCAGTCTATCAAGATCACTTTGGAGTTTGTTTCTGTCTTCCAGGGTATAAGCGATCCCACCCAATGTTGTGTCGTTTGCAAATTTGATAAGCATTCCCTGCACCTCCTCATCCAAATCATTAGTAAAAATGTTGAAGAGCACTGGGCCCAGGACTGAGCCCTGCGGTACTCTGCTTGTTACCTCCCCCCCAAGTTTGAGAAGGTACCATTGATAAGCACTCTTTGAGTCCGATTCTGTAGCCAGCTGTGGATCCACCTAATAGTTGTTCCATCTAGCCCACTTTTAGCTAATTTGCTGATCAGAATGTCATGGGGCACTTTGTCAAAAGGTTTGCTGAAGTCAAGATATATTATGTCCACAGCATTCCCACAGTCCACAAGGGAGGTTGGCCAATCAAAGAATGAGATCAGATTAATCTGGCAGGATTTGTTCTTGACAAATCCATCCTGGCTTCTAGTACTCACTGCATTGTTTTCAAGGTGCTCCAAAAATTTCCCATGAATAGATGTCAGACTGGTCTGTAGTTCCCAGGTTCCTCCTTTTTGCCCTTTTTGAAGATAGGGACAGCATTGGCCCTCCTCCAGTCATCTGGCACTTCACCCGTCTTCCATGATTTTGTAAAGCAGGCTATCTCCAGCTCCAAGTCCAGTCTCTCTCTCTCTCTCTCTCTCTCTCTCTCTCTCTCCCCACCCCCACCCCCACCCCCACCCCCACCCCCACCCCGCAGGCCAGAAGCAGTGGATGTGGTCCTTAACTACTTCCTGGTTCCTCCCAGGAAGCACAACCCAGGCAGGGAGGATCCAGCAGTTTTGTCATATCGTTACAGCCTAGTGATCTGATGCTATAGAGGTGATCCGCCAGCAGGGCAGCAAGGCCGGCGTTCAGTTATTTTGGGGGAATGAAAGAGCCACCCGGAGTGGGGGGAGGCTACAATGTGTGAGTAGCCAGGATAGTGCCTCTTGAACCCTCATCCTGTTACTGCATGCGAGGAATGTGGAGCTTCCAGCCAGGGGAAACAATGAAGGCAGCATGACAGATGGAGATCATATCAACGTTGCAACCTTCCTAGACTATAACAAACAGAAATTGGCAAGAGCCCTATAACAGGCAGTTCTAGTGTCAGGGCTCAACAGTCTGTTCCTCTTAGCAATGTAGCTCTGTCTGGTTTGGTCTCTGATACTCCTATTTTGGAAGCAGGGAGATGAGCCCAACAGTGTTCAAAGAGGAAGCGTCCTTCTGCTGAGCAGGTGCACTGTCCTTTGCAGGTGGGTGGGTGCGGGTGCCTGATTCACACACAATGCTGCTTCTGGGACTACTGTCTGTGATCCCAGAAGCAGCATTAAAGAGGAGAAGCTCTTCCTCTTACTGTAAAGCGTCACTTCTCAAATTCCTTTTGAAATTATTATTATTTACATTTCTATGCCACCCCATAGCCAAAGCTCTCCAGGCAGTTTACATAAGATTAAAACAATTGAAAACAATATACAAAATTTTAAACCACAAAAACATGCAACATATACATCTAAAAACAACTATAAACAACTTTAAGCGATGAACCTAAAAACAGATCTGGGATCGGTGAAGCTCACCACATATTGCTAAACACCTGGGAGAAGAGAAAAGTCTTGACCTGATGCCGTTGTGACGTCTTCTGAGCTACCCTCAGAGTAGGCACCAGAGGAGGGCCTTAGATATTGAATGTAGTGTATGGGTACGTTCATGTTGGGAAAGGTGCATTGTGGTCCCTAGCCATGTACAGCTTTATAGGTTAGAAAGGCACGTGTGACTAAAGGCTCCGCTTTGAAAGCCAAAACACTCTTCATGAAGGGCTTGTTTTGTGTGCTACAGGCAGCTTTTACCAGATACGCTGGTCCCTGGGCCAGATCCAGGCCATGCTGGGCTAGTGGGATGTAGTGGTCCCCATGCACTGGGATTTGGACGCACACAGACCACGAGAACCATGTTTTATATAACAGCAATGGATGTGTAAACGGGATACTATGGTGGCACATCATGTTCTTTGCATTCCTGAAGCGCCTTTGTGTGCACAAGGGACCAGAGGGCTGCTCTGCTGGCCCTGCTCTCGATGCCCCCCCAGCATCTCTGGGCTCCTCCCAATGTCATAGAATCATGGAATAGTAGAGTTCGAAGGGGCCTATATGCCTATTGAGTCCAACCTCTTGCTCAATGCAGGAATCTACCTTAAAGCATCCCTGACAGATGATTGTCCAGCTGCCTCTTAAAGGCCTCTAGTGTGGGAGAGCCCACCATCTCCCTGGGTAATTGGTTCCATTGTTATACTGCTCTATAGTCCAACAGTCAGGAATTTTTTTCTGATGCCCAGCCGGAATCTGTTTTCCTGTAACTTGAGCCCATTATTCCTTGTCCTGCATTCTGGGTTGATCAAGAAGAGATCCTGGCCCTCCTCTGTGCGACAACCTTTCAAGTATTTGAAGAGTGCTATGATGTCTCCCCTCAGTCTTCACTTCTCCAGGCTAAACATGCCCAGTTCTTTCAGTCTCTCCTCATAGGGCTTTGTTTCCAGACCCCTGATCATCCTTGTTGCCCTCAACACCTTGAGTGTGGACATCTGCACAGGAGAAGTCTAGGCATCTCTGTCTACAAGTGGCCAATGCTAAATGCTCTGTTTAAGATCAATGCCAGGGAGGCTGAGGAGGGGAGAGCTGTTTTCTAACTGACAGCATTGCTTCCTGATGGCAGGGATCAATTTTGCCAGGGCTCCCCAAGATGGTGCCATCATTTCAGTGCTCTTTGTGAGTTTTGTCTCTACAGAGCAGGAGCATTGAAAGACGCGAGGTGGAAGTTGTTTGGGTCTTTTCTTATTCCAGCCAATCCTCTCTGAAAACTAGATCCTTAACTTTGCTTTACAGTTGCTGCTGTTTGTTTCCGTCTGTCTTGAATGTCTGTTCAGAGTCAGTTCCAAGCCCCACATCTGTCAGGCGGATTTCATTTACGCTTTGTGTAATTTGTGACTGTGATTTGTTATGTACAGCAAGTCTGTGTCTCAGCTCTTTGGTGTGTGTGTGAATGTGTTAGTGGTGCACATATCCTCCTGACATTTTTGCAGAAAATGTATCAAGGCACACACACACACACCTACAATAACTGCCCACAAAACAACAGGATATAAAATCTTTAACAATGTATTTAATAATGTATTTGTTTTTATCTGTTTTAATGGTTTATCTATTTTATTGTTTTTATATTTATATTTAGTGTTGTTCCCCGCCTCGATCTAGATGGAGAGGCGGGTTAGAAATGAAATAAATAAATAAATAAATAAAATACAAAATTTAAAAACAATTTTAAACAGCTAAAACAGTGTCATAAGATACTGGACCAGATAAAAACATCTGCCCTATATGTCCGATCATGTGCTGCAAAATGCCTGGGAGCAGAGGACAGCCTGAACCTGGCACTGGAGTGATGGCATTGTTCTTGGACCCACTGGGGCTTACTTCTGAGTAGACATTTGTGGGATTGTACAGATATTTAAAACATAATTTTATATATATTTTCAAAATCTCCGTCTCCAGGCTCCCCGTCCATTTGGCGTGTTTGGATCGTGTGTCGGGCAGCCGGACAGATTGGGGATTCGGCTTGTGTATCGCCCACCCCACTGCCCAACAGTCTCCCGACCTGAGCTGATGGAGGTGCTCTTGGGGGCACCATGGAGGTCCCCCAGACTGCTGGTTCTGGGGGATGTCAAGGAAATGAACTCTTTCCTTGCCGTGGCAAGTTGTCCCCTACCACCGAGTTCCCCAGCCGAAGCCGGCTTGAGCCAGCGCTGGAAATAACCACACGTAATTTAGGGACCAAAGCAGTTTTTACTCACACTCTATTCTAAGTTTAAAGCCTTGGTCAGATCAGAATACATTAAACAAGCTGAAGGGCGAAATAGGGATAGGTTCATTGGAAAGGGAGGGGGGATTAGGAAGGGATGAAGTAGGTTCAGTTCAGCAGCAGGACAAACCTTAAAGCAATAAAGCAATTAAGACCCCAATTAATCACACTCTTAAAAGTGTCAGAGCAACCCCAAAACTGATCAGTTTGTAAAACAATAAAAACCTCTAACACCCGGCATGTCCTGGCCGAACAGGGTTCCTCTTCCAGTCAAGCGCCCATCCCGTAGAAGATGAAAAAAGTTTCCCAGTCAATGGCTTTTTATCTTCTCCTGGGTCCTGGCACCGTAGCCATGGAAACCTCCCTCCCATTACTCCCCTCCAGCCTCCCCCTGCTTTCCCACAGCAGGAGCTCGGTAGCGCCTAGCTTTGGCCAGCTGGCTGGCCTTGACAGCACTTCCCACGATAAGACAAGACAGAGGCCTGAGAGAGAGAACATTCCATTTCAACTCAAAAGCCAATGCTCCCAGACGGACAGCCCCTCCTGCAGAGCAGGCCAACCTCAAACCCCATTTTCTTCACAAGGGACATCAACATTCATGCTGAGGGCACCTTGCTTGGGCCAGCTCCGGATTTCATGGCCTCCATGACAGCCATGAGATGGACAAATGTAATCGGCCCAACACTGTTAGCAGGGCACACGCTAGACCTTTTTTTAAAATCCGTCCCTTTGTCATGGTCAGATCACTTCCTGTTGAAGTTTAGACTTACAGCACCTTTTCCCCTTTGCAAGCATGGGGGGACCTCTTAAAATGGGTGTGGGTCAGACTTGCTACAAAGCAGAACTGCTGTGATTGCCTCCTAGCAGTCCCCGCGCCCACTTTGCCATAGGTGATCACTGTGTCTAGACTGAATGGCATGGCTCTCGTATTCTGCCCTCCAAACTGCAGGGACCTATCTGCTGTTTTTGCACTCTTTTTGCATTTTTCACTTGCGGATTTCCCCCTCCTGTCCTGGGCTGAGCCCGCTTTGGATACGAAGGCTATTCTGCCCGCTTAATTCCGGTGAATCTCCACCCCTGAATAACCAGAGCATAGGATCATTCTATCAATAACTCCAATAAGGATATTTAAACGGTTATCAAATAAAAAGTGTTCACTCTGTACTTTAATTTTCCTGTGAATGAAAATTATTCTCGGATTCCTTTAAAGAAGAACACAGGCATGTTGGAAATTCTGGTCTATTTTGAATTTTTTTTTAAATAAATAATTTCCTTGCACTGATTAGCTTTCCTTGCCTATTTGTCATTTATACAGTTTTAATTGGGCACATTTTCTCCCCCCCCCCCTCCCCAGGGCTTGCCCATTCTGCCAGCCCCAAGCCCTTCCTCCTCCGGCATGAATCACGGAGCAGTACTCTCAACCTGCCACACCTTCTTTCTATCCATGCAGCCAACTGAACAGTCTTCCGAATTTAAGAGAGCCATAAAGACTGATCTCTTCCAGCAGGCCTACCTAGTCGAATTTCAAGAGTTTTATTGGTATTTTAATAATGTATTAGTTTTCATATGTATTTAATCAGTTTTATGTACTTATATCATTTGCTTTTAATGTTGTTCCCTGCCTCGATCCAGAGGGAAAGGCAGGCAATAAATAAATTATTATTATTATTATTACCCTCCAGATGGGTTGGATGACAACTCCCAGCATGCCCAGCCAGCCAACTCATCTCGAAGGCACCAGGCAGGGGTAGGGTGACCATATGAAAAGAAGGACAGGGCTCCTGTATCTTTATCAGTTGCAGCAGGTGTCTTTTGTATGCATGCAGCTCCCTCTTCATCACAATAATTAAAGCTGCAGGAGCTATACTAGAGTGACCAGATACAAAAGAGGGCAGGGCTCCTTCAGCTTTAACCGTTGTGAGGAAGAGGGAATTTCACCAGGTGCTGCATGCATACAAAGGACACCTGCCTGAAATTCCCTTTTCTGTACAACTGTTAAAAGTACAGGAGCCTTGTCCTCCTTTCCATATGGTCACCCTAGGCAGGGGAAGTGGTGCTAGGCTAGGCGATGCCCTGTTCTAGCCTCAGGCATTCTGGTAGCTGAAATAAATAGTCAAATTGACACCTGTTCATTAGAACAACACGTGACTGAAGGCAGGGAAATGCACCTGCTTTGCCTGGCATCATGTCCAGAATGGCCCTGGATGTGCTGATGTAAACTATACCAGTCACATCTTGCAAATGTGGCATCCTGGGCCGAGATACACAAAACGAAATATACACAGCTCAAAGTCTTTGAAATCTGATTTTCCATATCTCCATATGCTGCTTTTGGAACATTGTTCCTCTGTTACTGGGAAATAATGAACTCATCAACTCCGGCATTACACACGAGTAAAACGTTTTGGGCAATCAATTGTCTCTTCCCACCCTCAGCTAGTTGCTCCATTTTAATGTTTGTTGCAACAAAAGTGTGAAAAGTGTACGGATTTAGTTTAGTTTAGTTCTGTGCTGTCAGTTGAGATTATCCACAACACTAGCTTCAAAATTCCTTTCTGATCATTCAAGGTGGCTCCTTTGACTATGGCTGCTAAGAAATGGGCCGTCTCCAGGCAGTGCCTGAAAAAGCCTGGGCAAGCGCCCCCCCTGCTGTCTGCTAAAAGAACAGACTATTAGCAATTATCGCTAATACCCTGGAAGACAGAATCAAACTCCAAAGTGATCTTGATAGGCTGGAGCGCTGGGCTGAAAACAACAGAATGAAATTTAATAGGGAGAAATGGCAAGTTCTACACCTAGGAAAAAGAAACCAAATGCACAGTTAAAAGATGGGGGATACTTGATTCAGCAATACAACAAGCGAGAAGGATCTTGGAATTGTTACAGATCCCAACCTGAATATGAGCCAACAGTGTGATGTGGCTGCAAAAAAGCAAATACTGTGTTGGGCTGCATTAATAGAAGTATAGCTTCCAAATCACATGAGGTACTGGTTCCCCTCTATTCGGCACTGGTTAGGCCCCATCTTGAGTATTGCGTCCAGTTCTGGACACCACACTTCAAGAAGGATGCAGACAAGCTGGAGCATGTTCAGAGAAGGGCAACGCGGATGATCAGGGGTCTGGAAACAAAGCCCTATGAGGAGAGATTGAAAGAACTGGGCATGTTTAGCCTGGAGAAGAGAAGATTGAGGGGAGACATGATAGCACTCTTCAAATACTTGAAAGGTTGTCGCACAGAGGAGGGCCAGGATCTCGTCTTGATCAATCCAGGGTGCAGGACACGGAATAACGGGCTCAAGTTACAGGAAGCCAGATTCCGGCTGGGCATCAGAAAAAAAATCCTGACTGTTAGAGCAGTACGACAATGGAACCAATTACCTAGAGAGGTCGTGGGCTCTCCCACAGTAGAGGCCTTCAAGAGGCAGCTGGACAACCATCTGTCAGGGATGCTTTAAGGTAGATTCCTGCATTGAGCAGGGGGTTAGACTCCATGGCCTTATAGGCCCCTTCCAACTCTACTATTCTATGATTCTATGAACTAATTGATGTAGAGCTCCCAGATGAATGTCCATTTGAAGTTATATCGGTGAGGGCCAAAGAGAACGTGTATTTCTTGTTAGCATATGTAAATCTTATTTTGTTATTGGTCTTACCAACTGTTGTTATAAGCCATTAATGCATACTGGAAAAATCATAGAATAGTAGAGTTGGAAGAGGCCTATAAGGCCATCGAGTCCAACCCCCTGCTCAATCTTCTCTCTCTCTCCATGTAGGGAGCTTTGAGGGCTCTGAGAGGAAAGGTTATGACATTTAAGGCTTTCTAGCTTAGAAAAAAAGGCAAGAAAGATGGGACATGACCAGAGGGGGCATAGATATGCCTGGGATGGAGAGAATACAGTCTGTCCGATGGAGCTCAGTGGCAGGAGATGTGGGGCTGACAAAAGGAAAGCCCTTCACAGTCCACACAGTGCATAGCCCAGCCTTTCCAAACCTGGTGTCCTCAATGGCCATTCCAGCTGGGGATGATGGGAGTTATAGCCTGACACATCCAGCTGTCATAAGCAGATGTGTCATGTGTAATTCGCTAGCACAAGACATAGTGATGGCTGTAGTTTGAATGGCTTTAAAAGGGAGACCACTTCCTGGAGGAGAAGGTTATCAATGGCTACTAGCCAAGATGGCCATAATATCAGAGGTAGTATGCCTCTGTATGTCTGTTGAGGGATAACGCAAGTGGGATGGCGCCATTGCACTCTTGCACTCATATCCTACTTGTAGGCTTCCCAGAGGCAGCAGGTTGGCCAGGGCAGAAGCTGGATGCTGGCTCCCTTCCAGACCGGGGGCGGGGTCCTCTCCTTACGAGTCCAAAGGACTTGTGCAGTTGGCTGGTCTTTTCTTCCTCAGTGACTATTAAGAAAAAAAATGGAAGACGGAAGAACCCAAGAGGGCTACAAATGGAAGACGGTGGCATTGGAACCTCCCATACAATCCTGTGAATGAAGCAGGCAGCAAGTTGCACCATAGATGCCTCGTCTGGCAACACCCCTGGAATAGATCTGGCAGGGCTCTTCTTGCCTTCTCGGGTTTATGGGAGGCTCTTTTTGTTCTAGAAGCTGCCTAAGCTTCCCCCACCCCCGCCATGTGCAGCCTCTGCAGGGCAGATGCACGCTGAGGACACATATAGACATTCCTCTCAGTAAGATTGCTGTGTCCCAGAACATAAAGCACCCACGGCCCATGGTCTGCGAGGAGGAGGAGGAGGAGGAGGAGGAGGAGGAGGAGGAGGAGGAGCGTTGCCAGCCAGCTAGCTCTGTCGTTCCTGTGAGCAGAATTTCAGTTGTTGCATCTTTCTAGTTAAGGCTGACATGTTGATGGTACTCCAGGGAGGAAGGGGCATGCTTGGTGTAATGGGATAATCATGACATAATACGCAGAGCCCTTCAGCACTGAGGCAGGCCAGCTGCTAGTGGCAGACACACATAAACACGGGGAAACCAATCTGTCATTTTCAAAGGTAGCTTGTGGGGGGGGGGGGGACGCATAGGGAAAAGGAAATTATTTGTAATGCAATAAGGAAGAAACCCATTAGGCCAGGCCAGGGTGTCAAGTTCATGCTTGAGGAAGAGATGAAATCCAGATGGTCACAGAGTTAAACCTTTCTTAATGAACTCTTGTCAGGGTCATGAATGTAAAACGATACCCTAGTTTACATTCTTCCACAGAGACATCTGTTTTTGTCAGGGTGAAGGGACTTGGCAGGCGGGTGTCAAAAAAGGGCCAAGAGTAAATCTGCATAATTTAAATAGGAATGTGCTTTTTACAGTCCTCATTTCCTTCATCCTCAAGACAAGCCATTGTTGTTGTTGTTGTTGTTGTTTATTCATTAGATTATTCGATTTCTTTATTAGATTTGTGTACCACCCAACTGGCAAATGCCCTTGCGGTGGTGGTTCCCATTTTAGAGGTGAGGTAGGTGAATGAATGAATGAATGAATGAAGCAGGCAGATAGTGACTTGCCCAGGCTCCCAATAACTGGGCTTGAATTTGACCCCAAGTCAAGCCGACGAAGTGGCCTTCAGCCAGGCCAGGCTCTCTGCCATCCCACCCAGAATGTTTTCCTCTCACCAGCAGCAGACCTCCAAGTCCTCTGGTGAAGAGGGCTCTTTCCCATTGCTTGGTGCTGGATTCTTCCTTAACTAGGAATGCCCAGGACTGAAGCTGGGGTCTTCCACACGTGAAACATCTGCTCCAGCATGGAACGATGGGCCTGCCCCTAAGTTGCTTGCAGGGTTCTTTTGAACATGCTTTATGCACATGCCAAGGACATTCCAAGGGCATGATCCAGGGGTGCATTTTCCTGCACAAGAAGACCCACTGAAATGAAGCAGTGCTCTACAAGTGCCCATGCAAACCTACAAGAATGGATTTTCATGTGGATGAACAGGTCTCTGTCTTTTTAAAATTTGGGTTCACTCAACAGAGTTCAAAAAATAGAGTATCGTCACACAGGGGGAAATCGCGTTTTCTTACCGTCGCTTCTCCGCTTGCACATTTGTCCCTCATTACTTCCTCTTTTGAAAGTGGAAGTAAACAACATGCATGTGGCCCATTCAGTGGCCATTTTGATCACGCTGCTTCTCTTGCACACAGCAGGAGATAGTGGCAACTTCCGTCTTTAAAATAAATTGGACTTACTGGGTTGGTTTTTTTGTTGTGCGAAGAAAGCTAGAAGGGGTGGGAGGCATGCAGGAGGCATACGACATTGTGAGAGGGACCCAAGAAAATCTGTCAGTGCCCAGTAACAAGTGTGCAATAAAACGCTCATCTGATGGAGCTCATATGCTGAGCACTTCATGAATTGCCCTGCTTCAGAGTGTACCCCCCACCACCACTTGTGACTCGGTTCATTGAAGCCTTTGAGCTTATAACAGCTGCTTTTTTTAGAACAAGATCAGTTACGGCTCAGTGAAGTATCTAGTCATCCAGCCTTGTAAATAACCATTCCGGCGCTAGCCTGTGGCTAGGAGGAACTGCCTCAAGGTAACAAGGAGGGAAGGGTTGTGCCAGTTGAACTGCCCTCAACTGCACGCCCGTGAGTGTGCACACACAGGGCCAAATGGCATCAACAGACATCAGCAGCCCTGTGGGACAGAAGATCAGATGCCAGCCGCTGCTCCAGTGGAGCTGGTGGTGGTTGGCCAGTTTTGTATTTGCTGTGTTGAGCACTCTAGTAAAATCTACTAAATGATTTATTTATTTATTTATTTATTGTATTTCTATACCACCCAATAGCCAAAGCTCCCTGGCCGGTTTACAAAAATTAAAACCATGAAAACCATTTGAAATATAAAACAAGCAACAGTGTAAAAACCTAATATAAAAGACAGTATAAAAGCATAACCAGGGTAAAACCAAGCAGCAATGCAGAAATCTATACAGTTTTAAAATACAGATTTAAAACAGCAAAGTTAAAAATTAAGCTGATAAGCTGTTAAAATACTGAGAAAACATAAAGGTCTTCACCTGGCATCTAAAACAGTATAATGAAGGTGCCAGGCTAACCTCTCTAGGGAGCTCATTCCACAGCTGGGATGCCACACCAGAGAAGGCCCTCCTCTGGTAGCCACCTACCTCACTTCCTCACGGAGAAGGGCAAGCACATATGGGAGGAGGCATTAAACTGTTTGTCAATTGGGAGTGAACTTGGCCTCCCTGCCCCCTCCATTTCAGGCTGGGGGGGGGGGGCAGAAGGGCTAGTTAAAATATTCGTAGGCTAGTGATTGTTGTAGACATTGCCATTCTATTGGATGCAGAGGTTGATGTCAACTCATCTCCTTGAAGAGGAATAAGAGGCAAGTTTGTAAAATTGTGAATGGGCGGCATGGGTAGTGGCAGCTGATAGCCTAGAAGCTAAATGGAACCTGCCAGGCCACAGATAGCCTGGGGGACAAGAATGGCCACTCTTTCTGTCCTGCCCAAGGGAGCATCTACGGGTGGAAATAGCATGCTGGGCTGGATCATAAATAGCATGCTGGGCTGGATCATCAGAGTTGGAAGGGGCCTATAAGGCCATCGAGTTCAACCCCCTGCTCAATGCAGGAATACTCCTGAAAGCATACCTGACAGATGGCTGGTCCAGCTACTTCTTGAATGCCTCTAGTGTAGGAGAGCCCACTACCTCCCTAGGTCATTGGTTCCATTGTCATACTACTCTTAACAGTCAGGAGATTTTTCCTGATGTCCAGCCGGAATCAGGCTTCCTGTACTTGAGGAGACCATTATTCCACATCCTGCACTCTGGGATGATGGAGAAAGATCCTGGCCTTGTGGCAACCTTTCAAATATTTGAAGAGTGCTATCATGTCTCCCCTCAATCTTCTCTTCTCCAGGCTAAACATGCTCAGTTCTTTCAATCTATCCTCATAGGGCTTTGTTTCCAGACCCCTGATCATCCTCCTTGTCCTCCTCTGAACCCCCCCCCCCCAGCTTGTCTGCATCTTTCTTGAAGTGTGGTGCCCAGAACTGCACGCAGTACTCAAGATGAGGCCTAACCAGTGCCGAATAGAGGGGAATCAGTTCCTTGTGCGATTTGGAAGCTATACTTCTATTAATGCAGCCCAAAATAGCATTTGCTTTTTTTTGCAGCCACATCACACTGTTGGCTTATATTCAGCTTGTGATTTACAACAATTCCAAGATCTTTCTCGCTTATAGTATTGCTAAGCCAAGTATCCTCCATCTTGTAACTGTGCATTTGGTTTCTTTTTCCTAGGTGTAGAACTTGGCATTTATCCCTATTAAATTTCATTCTGTTGTTTTCAGCCTATCAAGATCACTTTGTAGTTGGTTTCTGTCTTCCAGCGTATTAGCGATCCCACCCAATTTTGTGTCATCTGCACATTTGATATGCCTTCCCTGCACCTCCTTGTCGAAATCATTAGTAAAAATGTTGAAGAGCACTAGGCCCAGTTTGAGAAGGTACCATTGATAAGCACTCTTGAAGTCCGATTCTGTAGCCAACTGTGGATCCACCCAATAGTTGTTCCATCTAGCCCACTTTTAGCTAGCTTGCTGATCAGAATGTCATGGGGCACTTTATCAAAAGCTTTGCTGAAGTCAATATATATTATGTCCACAGCATTGGACATAATATATTGCATCCCAAGTCATTTGTTTCTCTTTTGAAGTGTACACAGTTTGGTCAGGTGGAATGTTTTATTGTAGGGATCTAATGCACTTTCTAAGCACCAGCCAGATTTTGTGATTAGGAATTGCACCTGCCTCCCCAATACACGGTCCTATAAGATTAAGGATTGATTTTGCTTGTTTTCCATACTGATCTTTTGGCAGTGCCAGATGTGGGGGATACTTGGAGACAGGTCAAGGCTCTGTATTACGCAAAGTGCATTTGTCAAGCACTCCTTCCTTCCATTATGTCTTCTTTTCTGGGTCTTCCTCTGAATTGCAACCACGTCCGCTTCTTATGCACGTAGTATGTCCTTTGAACAAGACTACTTTGCAAACAAACAAGCCATCAAAAGAGAAGTTGCTGAAAGTTCATGCTAAGAATAGAAGAGCAATGTTATGAGTTCAACTATGTGACCTCCTCTACAAGCTGGACAGCAGGGCAGTGGTCCGGGTTCTTGTTTCCTTTCTGCTCTGGAGCATGTAGTGTGTACAGAACGCTGGGAATAGACCCAGTGCACAGCCACACTGTCTTGAGTCTGGTTCCCAGGGCTCCAAAGAGAGTCCGCTAGGAAGCCACTCACAGCTGGGAGCGGCCTTGGGGACGGGAGCTGTGAAATACTCAAGCTTGCTATCTAAAACAAGATAACTAACTTCTGCTCTCAGCACCCCTGTTGGACCAAGCCTGCAGCCGTGCTCACAGAGCCATTTAAAATTGGGGAGACGGGACAGGATGGGACCCATCAGGGCTGCTTATTCTGCTGCAACAATCACCTCCCATTTTGGAAACAAATTTTCTTTCTTTTTGATGCTAACACCCTTTTTTATTCTAAGCTGTGAACCCCCATTGATTCAATGAGAATTCAGGTATTCATCTACACGTTAACAGTACAATCCTATACATATCTACTCATAAGTAAGCCCCACCGAGAAAAATAGGACTTACAGGATAGTGTGTTTACGATTTCACATCACAGAGCAAACCTATACTTGGGATACGCTGGTTGAGGGACTGTAAGATTCAATAGATATCCTACTACGCTGGTGAAATGCAAGAGAGGTTGGAGGGCCCCAGAGGTGCCAGGCATGCTGGGAAGAATGGTGGCAGTGGAACAGAGCCACAGGCAAGGCGGTGGAGGAGCGTGTGCAAACCGTCGCTGCCATGGCCACACCCCCATTGAGAGTGCATCTTTACCCATGCCCCAGAGCTGGTACAAGGGCTGTCCCTTCATTGACTTCAATGGGAGGAAACACAGTTAAAAGAGCTGCTCCTGTGTTGAAAATGGCCCCACTCACTTCGTCAGGGAAAAGTACAGGGTATGGCATGACTCAGTAGCCAGTCACAGTACCCCACCCCATGCAAGGAGACCACAACTCAGGTGACAGGGGTGTGGCATGGGGCTGTACCTCTATGGCCTTTTATGCCTCTATGCACACTTCGAGCTCACAGGACCAGCCTACCTCCAGAACACATGACTTGAACTTTATTTATTGCATTTGTATACCGCCCCATAGCTGAAGCTCGCTCGGCGATTTACATAAGATTAAAACACTTAAAAACAATATACAAAAATTAAAACTGCAAAAACATACAATATACACATACATTTTCTTAATGTATTTTCAGCACCGTTTACAGGTACCTTGTCTTGGGACTCAACAGCTAACACCACAAAACAACAAACTTTAATGGAGAGGAGGAGGACCATGAAGCTGCTTTGGGTTCCTTGCAAGAGGAAAAAAGGTGGGATGTAATAATAAACAAATAAAATAAATAACAACTCCATTCCACTCCACCAACTGGGAGTGTCAGAACAGGAAAGAGAGGAAACTCTGCTGCAAAGCAGAAGTGCTGCAGATGGGCTCTCCTACTCACGCTGCCACATGGTTTAAGGTGGATTCCTGCACTGAGCAGGGGGTTGGACTCGATGGCCTTATAGGCCCCTTCCAACTCGACTCTGCTGTGTAATGTTCTGCCGTTCTTGTGGTGCTCTGACAACAGCAAGGAGCAGTATCTCTCCCACACGGGGAAGCACTCATCCCCGCATGAAGGAGAACTCCATGTTGGCAAAGGCCAGGTGCTCTGCTCCAACCATTGCTATCGCTGGCCAAATACTCATTACTGCCTTTGCCTTGCAGGACTACAGCCCAGATGCAGGGGGTGGAGCAGAGCCACAGCATGCACTCTGCCAGGAGGCTGAGCTCTCAGCTGGTGTCCCTTGCTCTTCCCTTCCACCTCCTCAGAAGCACCTGCAGTCTCTAGATCCAGGGACCATGTGATCCAGCTGATGCTCATTGGATGAGCGGGGAAGGGGGCACCTTTCCTAGAGTAGGGTTACTGCCTAGATGCAGACATAGGATTCTATGCAGGTAAGGCAGGGGGTGGTGGATCTTTCAGCCCAGCGCGGAATTCCATTTTGGAGAAGTTCTTGGGTGGGGGTGGGGACACACACTCCGGTGGTGGGCAGGGCCAAAGGCAGTGGTGGGGCCAAAACAAAAAAGACCAGCCTACTGCAGCTTCATGCTCTTACTGCCTGCCAGGAACGAAGTAGGTCTTAGGAGAGGCCTCCTCTTCTGGCCCTTCTTTTCCCTTTCTCTGCTGACAGACATTTCCCCTCCCTCCGTGGTCTCGATCTCTTGTCACACAACACCTGGGCTGTGTGTGCTCTCTCCCCTCAGGCAGCCCTGTGGATACTCCTTCCTTCATTTGGTCTGTTGTGCTCAAGTGCAGTGCTCCAGAACAGGGCATGGGAGAGCAGGGCTTGAACCCAGCCTGGTGGGAGCTCCTTGCTTCCTGTGCCTCAAGAGCTCAGGGAATGTGGTGCTGTTCTGAGTGGTTTGGTGCTGGGAGAGTTCCTGGTGCCATGTTCCTGGTGATGGGAATTCATGAGCCGTGTGTGTGGGGGGGCATGTGGGTGCCGCTACCACAACAGTCCCAGATTTGGGCCATTGATGGGTTTCCATGGACGCTGAAGAGATGCCTGCAGTTCGTGCATAGATCTGTAACTCTCTGAGCTGTGTGGTCCTCCTCCCCCCCACTCCGGCCACTTACCTGGGCAGTGTGTGTATACGATTTGGCAAGTGTTGCGCTAGTGCAGCAGCAGCAGCGTATCCCCCACCCCCAGCATAATTGGCATATAGGATGTTCAGCCCATCTTCAATGGTACTCTGTCCATTTTGAGAATTTTACCTGAAGAATAGTCTCTCTCTTTCAATTAGGTTTGTCACCCCTAACATTTCCTTGATTATATCTTAAATACTGTGATAATTTTGAGGATAAAAGCAAAAAGCTTACATTTCCAAGTACTGCTGGCAAGGTAGATTACCCATGGATTCTTTTTGTTTGCATTAAAGTTAAATATTAGTCATTCTTTCTGTAACAGTTTTATTTAAGGGGCTTAATATTTAACTTGAAAACTATTCAGTAGCATGCCCTAAGTACTGTCTGCAATTGTGTGTGTGAGAGAGAGATGATGGGCAATTTGGGCCTTCCAGATATTTTGGCCTACAACTCCTGTCATCCCTCTGTCACAAAGTATGAATGCAACAGGTATTATTGACGTTAATTTATTGCATTTTATAGGAGCGTTTACTTCATTATAATCTGTGTGTGCTCATGTAAGTACAGAGTGATTGTTTTTGTATAAGCTATAAACTAACTTTAAGAGCATTTAATGTGTTCTTGGAGCTAGGATAAGGGAGCCTGCTGCAGGTGGGTTGGTTAGTTCTGGAAGTTGACATGCTCTTTATCTCATGAGGGGGTGGACTTTTGCAAGGGTGCATCTGAAGTTAGCTGTATGCCTGGCTGCGGATCCAGGAGAAGCTCTCCTGGGGTTATGGGCGGGAACAATGACTGAACCAGAAGCTCCTGGTATAATCCAGCTGCATCGATCAGGGTTCCCCAACCTTTTTGGATTTGTGGGCACATTTGGGAATTTGAGAAGATGCTGTGGGCACCACCACCAAATGATTCCTACAGAGAATGACTGCTCTGAGGGCCTGACTAGTGAAAAGAAGTGTGGGAAGAGAAATAATACTAATACTAATGGCTATCAAAGCTAAAGAACTATGGCAACAGGAAAAGATCACAATTATTCTGTTAGTCACATCAGTCACCAGCATCACATCATTTTTATTTTTTTTTACAGAAAACCTTCAATTCATCCACACCAACATCCAGAAAGCCTTTTACTGATACTCAAAGCACATTCAATAGTAAGGAAATCTCTGAATCAGTAAAAGGCAGCAGGACGTGGCAAAGTCCATCTAGAAAAGCCGGCACGAGCAAGAAAAAACAAATAATAATAATAATGGCGAGGCTAGAGGCTGGGAGTGTAGAGGACCAGCAAGATAAAGGTGTGAGTTGGAGAGAAACAGAAAGGCTAGGAGGGAGAGGAAGGCTAAGGCTGGGGCAGGGAGAGAAACAGCGAGGAAAGCCGTTGGGTGGAGAGAAATAGCAAGGTTAAGAAGCTGGGAGGGAAGGAGAGAGAGAGAGAGAACAAGAACGTGAAGCGAAAAGGTCTGTGCGGACAGAAGATTCAGTGGGGCCAGGAAGCAATTCTTTCCTTTCTTTCTGCCCCCTGAACAGCTGATCAGTGGCAGGTACAGGAATAGAAATGAGAACCTGGTGCCCTAACATTTTTCAAGTCTTAAAAATTAACACTTATTTTTTTGAAGGGGGCAAAGGCAGGGAGTAGAAAGCTTTGTCAGTGCTGTTGGAGGTCCCTGCAGGCACGATGGTGCACATGGGTCCTGCATTCGGAACCCCTGGCATAGACCTTACTTTAAGAAAATAGAGCCAATGGTAGGTAGAATGTGATAAATAGTGAGATTTTGACATAGTTAAGCAGAGAGATCCTAAAAGATTTAGAAGCTTACCAGACATGCTCTCCTAAACTTTGTCAACCATGCTGAATTACCTTTTTGTTGTGGAGAGGAATAAACTTCAATTTTAATAAGAAAAATGCTAGCCATTATTTTTATTATGCTTCTAATCGTCTTCACCACTGTGGTGATGTGTCTTGTTTGTTTCATCACTGCAAAGTTTTGTTATCCTTTAATATTATTTACATAACACATATTTTGTGGTACCAGTTTTTGTTATCTGGTTTGGGTGCTTTGTATAAATGTATGTATTTATTTGTTTATTACATGTTTATACTGCCCAACAGCTAAGGCTCTCTGGGCAGTTTACAGTTAAAAGCAATTAATTCTCGAAGCCCAGAGCACTGAGAGGGATTGATCCATGTAGATGCAGTTCTCTCTCCTAGCCAGAGGTGAGTCACAGGCACACCCACTCAGGTAAGAGAAACAAGCTAATGAGATGGGGGTGGGAATGGTTCACCCTTGGCTATACTGGCTAGGGCTGATGGGAGACGTAGTGCAAAACATCTAGAGGGCCACAAGTCGCCCACCCTTGATACACATACACATTTCCTTAAAACACAAGTGAGCAATTTGTAGCCCTCCAGAAGTTTTGGCCTACACTCACATCAGCCCAAGTCAATATAGCCAATGGCAAAGGATGATGGCAATTGTAGGCCAAAACATCTGCTCACCTGCCTTAAAGGAATAAGATGCACACTGAGGTCATTTAATCAGATTATCTACAGAATTATTAACACATGGGAATAAAAAGGTTTAAAAGGTGGTCTCCCCTTGTTCTTACTACAGGAACTATCCTTTATTCATGGCATAAGCCTGTATACACCAGTTGCTGGGGAACATGGGCTGTTGCACCGTGTCCTGCTTGGGGGTCCCTGGTTGACAGCTGGTTGACTGCTGTGTGAACAGAGTGGTGGACTGGATGGACCCTTGGCTGACTCAGCAGGGCTCTTATGTTCTTGTGGCCAGTGTTCCTGACTAAGGCTACCTCCACAAGAGAGGTTTAATGCTCTTTGAAGGCTCATTATAAATTTTACCTCCACACCAGCGGAGCGCAAAACGGGCGTAGAGGCGCGTTATCTCCCGGATTATGCGCATTATCGAATGCGCGTTAAATAGCGACTTTTATTTTGCTCCGGCCGTTAAAGCGCATTTTCGCGGTGTGAACAAGCGATTATGCGCGTTAACTTCTTGTAAAGCGCTTTTTGGACATCAATTAATGCGCTTCGCCGCCTCTCACCGCCTCCCGTGCAGAGGGATTAGGAGTAAATGCGCCTCCGCGATAATGCGCATAATCCCCGAACCAGGCGCAAAAGCGCATCCTTGTGGAGGGGGCCTTAGATTAGTGTCGGACCCTCGTTTAGTACAATGGCTCCTTATTTTGTTTGATCTGGTCTGTGTGTGGAAGAGTAATTCCTGATGCACCTAGGATGGATTTCAAGAGATAACCTGGCACTCAAACCCAATTTATGAAAGCAGGGTTAATCATTATGGCTTCTGGCACTTGTAATGTGCCATCATGCTGTTAAAGACAAGGTCCATGTAATGGCAAACATGACCTTGTAGGGAAAAGGCCTCTCTTTTCTCTCTGTGCCTGCTGTGGTTCACTGGAAATGCTTTTAAAACTTACCTGCCAGCATTTGAGATATCCTGAGGGGAAGGCTGTGGCTAAAATATGACCAGGATCAGATCCATTAAAATGAATGGGGCTGTTACTAGAGCAGTAGAACAGGATCTGTGGCAGCCTGCGCTCTGGGGAACATGAGCCAGATGGCGTATTCTTGTCCCACTTGTGGGCTTCCCAAGCTGCCTCTACAAGAGAGGTTTAAAGCTCTTTCAAGGCGCTTTAAAAAATTTACCTCTACAAGAACGGAGCGCAAATCGGGCGTAGAGGCGCGTTATCTCTCCGATTATGCACATTATTGAATGCGCGTTAAACAGCGAGTTTTATTTTGCTCCGGCCGTTAAAGCGCATTTTGACTATGTGAACAAGCGCTTATGCACATTAACTACTTGTAAAGCGCATTTTGGTCACCCGTTAATGCGCTTCGCCGCCTCTCGTGCAGAGGGATTAGGTGTAAATGCGCTTCAGCGATTATGCGCATAATCGCCTAACCAGGCGCAAAAGCGAATCCTTGTAGAGGGGACCCCAGTGGGGCATCTGTGTGGCCATGGGGGAAGAGAATGCAGGACGAAGGAGGCCTTTTGGACGGATCCAGCACAGCTCTTCTTATGTTCTCCTTTTGGTCCCCTCGCTATTTGGGGGGCAGAGAGATGCCACTGAGCAGAATACTCGCCATATCCGAGGCGCGCTAGCCCTGCCCTGGAGCTGCGAGAAAACCCAGGCAGGGGGTCTCGAGTTTAAATTCAGGTTACAACAACCTCGCGGTAGATGTGGTGGGGCGTCCTGCCCCTCCCCCTGGGGCAATTGGGAAGAGTAGCGCTGACCCGGCACTGGCCAATATGCCCTTCGGCACACCTAGCGCGACAGACCTGCCAGGCGGCAACCCAACAGGGCTCGTCGCCCTTCCTTGCCTGGCCCATCGCCACCCACCCTTAAATAACTTTCCTCAACCAGGCGCCCTCCAAATGCGTTGGGCTGCAATGCCCATCATCCCCGACCGACACGGCTGGGGACGCTGGACGTTGTAGTCCCACACATTTGGAGGGCGCCAGGTCGGTCTCGACCTCCCCTCGCCCCACCCCCTGGTTCCCTCCCTCCCTGAGGCCTCGAAGCCGAGAGCCGGGACCGCCTCCCCCCGGGCCTCCATGGGGCTGGGCCTCGCGGGCGGGCGGGCGGCCTGAGGGACGGAGGCGCGCACTCTCCACCCAGCCGCCCCGAGCGAGGGCCGACCCTGCCTGCCTGCCCGGCCACAAGCGCGGCGAGATGGCGGCCGGCGCCGGCCTCGACTGCCTGGGCCGCTGCCTGGAGCGGCACTTGCCCGCCGCCGAACTCGCAGAAGCCCAGCGGATCCTCTATGGGGAGGCCGTCAGGTGTGCCGCGACTACAAATCCCAGCAGGCTGCGCGCTGCTCGCTTTCCGGAGTGTGGGGAGAGGAACGGGCGCCGGGCATGGGGCGGCTGCTCCCGCTTCCTCCTCCTCCTCCTCGCGCGCCCTTCCCTCGCGGGGCCTTCCGCAGCTGTCCGCCCTCAGGCGCAGGGGAGCGGGGCGGCCTCCCTGCTCTTACTCGCGTGTCACTGGCCTTTCCGTGCGCCTAGCGGCGCCCGGTCCATAGCCACGCTGGCTGGGGGGGGGGGGGGGTGATGGGAGTTGTAGTCTGGTGGATGCTGGCGCAGTGAAATGCAAATGTGGCCTTCTTCGAGGGAAGCGGCCCGAAAAGGCTGAGGTTGCACGGGGTCGCTGCGCCGCGGAGCCCCGGCCTGCTCCCTGGGCGCAGCTCCGTCCACCCTGCCTGCCTGGCCTAAAACCAGGAATAGCCGGCGCCAGTCGTGGGGGTGGCGGTGGGGGGTGCGCGCGCACGGAGGCCGCATCCTGCGCATTTGGGGACCGGCGCCGGGTGCCTCGGCAGCGCTGCTGAGCGGCCAGCGCCACCCGTGCAAGCCGCAGCGGGCCCCGGGGAAGGCGCCAGGCCTCGCTCCGCCGCCCTGCCGCGCCCAAGCCACGGCGGGGGTGGGTGGGGGGGGGGCGTAAAGCAGATGCACAGATGCTGCACCCCTGCTGAGTTTGGTGAACAACTCAAGGGCTGAGTTCCGACGACACTTTAGGCAACGGGGGGGGGGGGGAAGAAGCAACTGACCCTCCGTTGTGTTTGCGGTGGTGACACACGACACATTGCCCCCCCTCCCCCCGTTGCATGGCTGAAAGTCCCGGCCTCTTGAGAAGCAACGGGTCTCCGATAAACAGGGGAGCAGCCCCTTGTTTTTTTCCGTTGTTACATAATATACTGTCCATTGTGTGTGTGTGTCCCCCCCCCCCCACGACACAATAACCAACACAAGGGACAGTTGCCTCCCCCCTCCCCCTCTCGCGTTGCCTAAAGTGTCCTCCGAACTCAGGCAATGCCATTAGTTTAGGGAAACATCCCACTCCAAAATTAGTGCCGGCCTCTTGCCATCTGACAATTTGACAGCTGCCTCCTTTTCAATTCCCTGATTGGGTTAAGAGAGAAAAACCATTTGTGTTAAGTGCTCTCAGTGCGTCCCCTCTGAGGCCATTATGATATTTTAACTCATCCTGCCTGTGAATGAAAGGGTTGGCACATTTTTCCCCTTGTAGGATTTGTGTGGGTTCAGTGCCACAAACTATTCCAGCTGCCATGTAGTCACGGTGAAACGACTTGAACAGAAGCGCTGGAATACTGTGTACAGTTCTGGTCACGGCTCCTGGTCCCACGGGGAAATCGCGTTTTCTTACCTTCGCTTCTCTGCCTCCGCTTTTGCCTCATTACTTCCTCTTTCTGCCTGGAGGGAAAACAAGAAGTAAACAAAGGCCACATGGCCCATTCAGGGGGCATTTGTACCGTGCCGCTTTTCCTGCACACAGCAGAAGATCATGGCACATTCCATTTTTTTTTTTAAAAAAGTCAGTTTAAAAAGGGTCCATTTTGCGACAGAAAAGTGAGCGAAAGGCAGATGTCATTGTCTAAAGGACGCATGAGCATCCATAAGTGGGCGTAGGGTGACCATATGTCAGGAAAACCCAGGACGTGTCAGGATTTTTGGTAACAAATCCGGGAAGGGGGGGGGGAATTGTGAAATTTGAAGAAAAATCCGGATTTTCCCCATCCTCCCATCACCCAAAGGCCAGCTCTACTTTATAGTCAATGGGAATTAACAAAAATGCTTACAGCTCCGTCATTTTTAAAGATAAAGAGATGGAACTTGGCAAAATGATAGCCCTTAGGTAGGGCTTTAGCCATGCCAAATTTGAAGCAGATCTGTTCATCCGTTGATTTTTATGATTTTTTTTTAAAGTTTGAGGTTTTTAAATTATTAAAAAAACCAAAAAACATTTTTATAGATAAAGAGATGAAACCTCCCACTTTGATATCCCTTCCCTCCTGCATGGCAATTAGGTTTTTAGAAAGCCTAACTGCTGTGTGAGGGGGCAGAGTGGGTGGGTGCCAGGTGCTCCCCAGCTCTGCTCCATCTCCTGCTTTGTATGACATTCAGCCTAATGAAGAGTTTTGGCAGACTGGAAAGCTTGCTTACTCTTTGCGACATTTTGCTTATCTTCGTAGAGGTCTTGCCCAACTGGAGCTTTCACCTCAAAATGATCTATTTTGCTTTTAAAAGAATATCCTGATAAAGGCCACCCCACCATTTCAGAACTCAGTGTTGAGATTTTCTGAATGCTGAGGAGTGCAAAGGGCCGTCAAGCCTAGGTCTCTGCTGTCAGCCCCCTCCCCTCCTTCAGTGACCCTCTGTGAGATACCACGGACTCTGCAGATGCTTGGCGGGTGGATCTCCTGCAGAGCAAACAGGTGGCAGTGATGACCTGACTCTCTCCAATGCTCGTAGTGCTCTGTTGCAACAGCACTTCCGGAGGCTTGTTCTGCATTCCACAAGCGGATTGCAAGTGAATTTGGCTTCCTCCAGTTTTGAAGCCAGTGCCTGAAGTCTAGGAGTGGATGGACAGTCGGCTGGGATCTACTGGTAGATGTCTGGAGATTTGCAATAGATCCACAAGAGTTTTTGACTCCTCATTGGTTAACAATAGCAGGTGTATTGGAAAGTTTTTAAAAACCCATCTCTGCCATGGCTGACCATGTGCAAATCACAGCTCTCTTAGCCTCTGACCTGGTTGGAACGAGCACCATAGTCCACTGTGGCTTATTAGCCACAGTGGGTTGTGGCGCACAGAGACACCAGGTTGACAACCAAGTGTGAACCAGCAAAGGTGGGTTGTTGGGTGGTTGATAAACCACCCAGAACCTATAGGTTGTTTTAGGGTTACCAGTGGCTTGTCAACCCCCCCAACAACTTAGCCTCGCTGGGTTCGCACTTGACGATAAGCTAAGGTGTGCTCCTACCTCATCCTGAATATTCAAAATGGCAGCGGCCACTGTAACAAGAATCCTCACAAGGAAATTCACCCAACAGTGGCTTTTCGAACTGAGTGTCTGTGTTCCTCACTTGAAGGCTGGTCAAATATGCCTTTGACTAGGTCTTTGTGCAGCTCTACTGGGAGTAGAATTTGGGGAGTTTTGTATTGGAATCGCTGATCTACAGTAATGCAGAGGCAGATTTGCATTTGTACATTCAGTGGATGGCTCATGGTGGTAGGTGGTCACTGACTCTGCTAGCCCCACCTCTGATTCTACACCTGGCTCTGATTAATGGATCTTGGGGTTCTAGAAAAAACAAAGCAGATTCCACAAATCCAAAGTCTCCACCTTATCTTCCTTCTCTCTACCCCCCCCCCCCACCAGATTTCTTGGTACCCACCATGCACTGACCTGGATATGAATAGTCTGGTTTGCGGTATTGCTTATGGTCTGTTGATTAGTACATGATGGCAGGAAGATCAAGGGCTTCTCTAAACGAGCGATTTATAGCATGCTTGTGACTGGCCACTCACAGTATTTTGTGGGTTGATTACGTGACGTCGTCAACAGCCAGGACGTTTCCTATGGTTTCCCCTGGTAATCCCGTGTTTTAAAAACACAGATAATTCATTCAGTATCTAATTTATGATGGGATTCATTCCTCCACTAGATGGCAATGTTTCATTGAAAAGAATAGGCTGCAATAGTATTCCATTTTTAATTCAAAATCACATGGTTACTGTTGGTCGCTGCCATTGTGAACGCGGAAATATCCAAGACCATGTAAGGGTGTGTGTTTTTTCCTTCTTAATGTAGAGACCCCCCCAAGGTTAGCTGTTTGTCTGTGCTCTTTTACCAGGCCACTGGATCTGTCTTCTGTTGCTATATCAGCTGCTGCCGATAGGAAATTTGAACTACAGGGCTATGCATTTGAAGCTGAACCAGAGCAGTTGAGGAAGCCACGTCTTGTCCGAGTTGGACTGATCCAGAATAAGATTCCACTTCCCACCGATGCACCCATTGCTGAACAGGTATAAGCCATGGGGCTTGTAAGGAAAGTAGCTGTGTAGACCAATGGCATGTTGTTGTTGTTATTGTTATTATAGTGATAACAATGTTTCATTAGTCAACATAGCACTTTATGTCACGAGTAAAAAGGGTGAGCAATCAGTTTATTGGCCCTCATCTAGTTCATTATTTCACCCAGCACACTGATTCAGAATAGCTACTGCCTCACCTGAAAAGGAGAGATAGAGCTGGGTGTCAGCTGCATATGGGTGATACCTCAGTTCACATCCCTGAATAATCCTCCTCCGGCGGTTTCATGTAGATGTGGAACCTTATAGCATAACTGCCAAGGCACAGAGCAATAATCCTCCGCAGGGCTCAGTCCTGGGCCCAGTGCTCTTCAACCTTTTTATTAATGATTTAGATGAGGAGGTGCAGGGAATGCTTATCAAATTTGCAGACAACACAACATTGGGTGGGATCGCTAATACCCTGGAAGACAGAAACAAACTCCAAAGTGATCTCGATAGACTGGAGCGCTGGACTGAAAACAACAGAATGAAATTTAATAGGGATAAATGCCAAATTCCACGCCTAGGAAAAAGAAACCAAATGCACAGTTACAAGATGGGGGATACTTGGCTTAGCGATACTACAAGCGAGAAGGATCTTGGAATTGTTGTAGATCATAAGCTGAATATGAGCCGACAGTGTGATGTGGCTGCAAAAAAATCAAATGCTATTTGGGGCTGCATTAATAGAAGTATAGCTTCCAAATCGCGCAAGGTACTGGTTCCCCTCTATTCAGCACTGTTTAGGCCCCATCTTGAGTATTGCGTCCAGTTCTGGGCACCACACTTCAAGAAGGATGCAGGCAAACTGGAGCGTGTTCAGAGGAGGGCAACGCGGATGGTCAAGGGTCTGGAAACAATGCTCTATGAGACTGAAAGAACTGGGCATGTTTAGCCTTGACAAGAGAAGACTGTGGGCAGACATGATAGCACTCTTCAAATACTTGAAAGGTTGTCATACAGAGGAGGGCCAGGATCTTTTCTCAATCATCCCAGAGTGCAGGACATGGACTAATGGGCTGAAGTTACAGGAAGCCAGATTCCAGCTGGACATCAGGAAAAAACTTCCTGACTGTTAGAGCAGTACGACAATGGAACCAGTGACCTAGGGAGGTGGTGGGCTCCCCCACATTAGAGGCATTCAGGAGGCAGCTGGACAGCCATGTGTCAGGGATGCTTTGAGGTGGATTCCTGCATTGAGCAGGGGGTTGGACTCGATGGCCTTAGAGGCCCCTCCCAACTCTACTATTCCCTGATCCTATGATACCATGGTCAGTGGTATCAAAAGGTGTGAAAGACTCTTGCATTCTGCAGGTGGTGCTTCTGCCATGGCATTGTTCTCTTGTGGCATGGCAGAATGAGAGTAAAGATAGCATTTAAATGACATCATGTGTGGACCTTTATAGCTGAGCGTGTTCTGTCTAGGTAACTGCACTACACAAGCGCATTGAAGAGATTGTGGAGGTGGCAGCTATGTGTGGGGTGAATGTCATCTGTTTCCAAGAGGTCTGGAGTAAGTAGCATTTTATTTGGCCTTCAGTGTTTGGGCTCTGCTTGAATCGAAGCTCATATTCCCAGAACGATGTGGCACATGGGCCTTCCCCAACCTGGCACTCCAGATCTGTTGGACTTCCCATCGTCTCCCAGGCCTCACCTCAAATATTGTGCCCAGTTCTGAGCACCACAGTTTAAGAAGAATTCAGATAAATTGGAACGAGTTCAGAGAAGGGCAACAAAGATGACCAGGGGGCTACAAACTAAGTCCTGTGTGGAAAGACCGAAGGAACTGGGCACGTTTAACCTTGAGAAGAGCTGCTTTGAGCATTTTGAGAATTTTTAAAAATGGAAACGTTAAAATTTGTGGAAATAATTATAAACCATGTAGGGCACCAAGGAAAGTCGACGGCTGGTTGGTTGCTGTGTGAACAGAGTGCTGGACTAGATGGATCCTTGGTCTGATCCAGCCTCAGGGCTCTTCTAATGTTCTTAGTTTGTGAAAATGCATCCTGGGGAGGGCTAAACATTTATAAGGAGTCAGCAGGGGAGGAGGAGGAGGAGGAAGAGGACGTGATATTGGTTGATTTTGTAAGGAGCATCCAGCTCACAAAGACTATTTTTCAACCCAAGCAAAACCATCCCAATGTGTAAATGGCCTGTGGCAAAGCTGCTGTATTAATTTCATATGATAATGTTTGTTTTTCTAGCAATGCCTTTTGCTTTCTGTACAAGGGAGAGGCTGCCTTGGACTGAATTTGCTGAATCAGCAGAAGATGGCCCAACAACAAGATTTTGCCAGAAGGTAGAGAGCCAAATTCCTGTCTTTCTGCCATTTTACAAATGGCCTCCTCACTGCTAACACTTCCTAGGACTGTATCGAGACAGTATGCAATATAAAACATTTTGCACAATAAGGTTGTTTTGCATTCATACCGTCCCTATCACCAGGAAGATGCTCTGAGTCACGTCTGCAGCCAGGGAGAGCGTGAACATCTTTTAGAGCAGGTGCCAGCAGCTACACTTGCTGATGGGGCACCTTGTGAATGTGGTGAAGGCATGGGAGGCCATGGCTGCAATCCTGAAGGAGCAGGGGACCTGGGAGTAAGCCCCATTGAACTCAATGGGACCTGCTTCTGAAGAGACACACATAGGATTGTGCTGTAAAGCAGTCCAACTGTACAAAGGATTCTCTCTCTCTCTCTCTCTCTCTCTCTCTCACACACACACACACACACACACACACACACACACACACACAAGTTCTGCCCTTGCCCAGCTCCTGGTTGTTTCAAGGATGCATACCTAGGAGAACATCCGAATGGATTGTGCCCCCTGTCAATTAGTAATTTAGCTGTTCCACACAGAAAACTCTTGGCAAGTGCAACTTCAGTTCTTTGCCTTTCTGTAAATGACTTACATCCTTCTTTTTGGAAAGGGGAGTTTATTTTACTCTGTGAAACGATTTGCTAGCACAATTTGTCATTTGATGACCCTGAAGGGACCAGAATTTCTTGGTTTATATCTCTTTCCATCCTGCTATTTTCACTGCAACATAGGTCAGATGTGGGGTGATTGTAAACATGAAATTAATTGCATCTTGGTGGATGTTGTGGTAAACACTCAGGCATATGGGAAAGTAAAATGACACAAGGGGAAGGAAGAGAAAATGTAATTGGATCAAAGAAGACATGACTTATCTGTACTGAAATGTAATACAAGAGACTCTCACTAGGGACCAAGGGCAATATAATGTATTATATTGCCTTTTCCCCCCCTAAAGGAACGGGCATCTAAATTTTGAAAAATAATATAATTTACTTGATATATGGGAACGGCAGTTCCTAAGTTGCTAACAATGGAAGTAGACCTGTGGGTGGCTGATTCCACGTTTTCTCTCTGGTCCCAGAAAAGGTTGTGAGTTGTATCCCAAAAGTGCAATGCCTCCTTTACCACTGTCCCCCTTGAACCCCTCCCCCCAACTGATCCTGAGGACCGGGAAGTGCCTTTGGATGCTGTAGCTGGAGGGGGGAACCCTTAGAAATTCCCCCCCCCCCCACGTGTGCGGGTGGCAGTGCAAAAAGTGCCTTCAGGCCCAATAAAACAACCTCAGTTCTCGTCCAGGAAGGATTCACTTTTTAGTTCTCCATCTGGTATTGTAAGGCAGCAATGAAGTTACATAAGGGTTTGCGTTCTTTTAACCTGCGCCAGGTCAGACAGCATGTAGACTCTAAACCTTTAAGTTACAATATGTTGGTATTTTTAGTCCCACCCCTTTTGAATGTGGCAGGGTCCCTTTCGTCTTTTGCTTTGCCCATTACTGGATTGTGGCCCCTGGATTCCGAAACTGGATGCAGCCCTTGGGCCAAACGAGTCTCCCCGCCCCTCCTGCTATAAGGCCATCAAGTCCAACCCCCTGCTCAGTGCAGGATGTTTCTCTTACCTAGGGTGACCATATGAAAAGGAGGACAGGGCTCCTGTATCTTTAACAGTTGCAAAGGACCAGGAATTTCAGCAGGTGTTGTTTGTATGCATATATAACCTGGTGAAATTCCCTCTTCATCACAACAGTTAAAGCTGCAGGAGCCCTGTCTCTTGACCATGTACAAAAGACGGCAGGGCTTCTGCAGCTTTAACTTTGTGATGAAGAGGGAATTTCACCAGGTTCTGCTTATATACAAATGACATCTGCTGAAATTCCCTTTTCTATGAAACTGTTAAAGATACAGGAGCCCTGTCCTCCTTTTCATATGGTGAGCCTATCTTACCACAGAAAAAGACAGAATGGCTACCGAATGCCTATCAGCCTGGAAGTGCTCCAGGGCCCGCCCTCTTTTGAAGCAAGCTGACTAGTGGCACCCTGCTTCTGGAATTCCCTCCCAGGGAGGTTTGTTCGGCACCATCTTCATTTGGCATCAGACGAAGAGTGTTTTATTTGGCCAGGCGCTCCTTACGGGGCATGGGGCTGGGGAGAGGGATGGCTGCTATGCTAGTGGGGCACCCACTCTGCCTTACACAGGCTCAGCCTGGGAGCCCATTACTCCACCAACGACTTTTTCATGATGCCAGGCTGGCGGGACCTCCACCGAATCTGAAAGACACTCAGCCGTCATATCTCCTGCATGGTCTTTTGAGATCTTCTCTGCTGAAAAGCTGCTAATAAATTGCTTGGGGTGTGTGTGGAGAATTAAACTTGAAATAAATTAAGTAATAAAAATAAATTACTTGAAAAAATATAATAAAATGTGCCATCGTTTCCATGACTGCAGCTAGCCAAGAAACACAATATGGTCGTGGTGTCTCCAATCCTGGAGAGAGACGTTGCGCACGGAGAAACCTTGTGGAACGCTGCCGTGGTGATTTCGAACTCTGGTGCTGTGCTTGGAAAGAGCAGGAAGAATCACATCCCAAGGATTGGGGACTTCAACGAGGTGAGTGCTTGCTTTGGGTGAGAGAAGCGGGGAGCTCTTGCTGGTACCCAAGGAGGTTTCTACCGGAGCAGCAGCTTTTCAGTGTGTGTGTGCATGTGCACATCTCCTAGGTTTCCCAGGTGACCAATGCAGGTGAGAGGGATGTGAGTGTTCACAAACGTTGTGAACAGCGCCACCTTTCAGGGGCCGCCTGACTCCAGGAAGAGCAGAAGGGGCTTTTCCCGAGAGTTCTCTTCCCCAAAGACAGTGTGCAACAGCCCCACTCTTAGATCCCAGGTGTGTTGAGGGAGTCAAGGGCCTCCTCCACACGAGACGTTTAATGAGCCTTGAAGGCTCATTATAAATTTTACCTCCACACCAGCGGAGCGCAAAACGGGCGTACAGGCGCGTTATCTCCCCGATAATGCGCATTTTCGAATGCACGTTAAATAGCGACTTTTATTTTGCTCCGGCCGTTAAAGCGCATTTTCGCCGTGTGAACAAGCGATTATGCGCATTAACGTCTTCTAAAGCGCTTTTTGGACATCAATTAATGCGCTTCACCGCCTCTCGCCGCCTCCCGTGCAGAGGGATTAGGCGTAAATGCGCCTCCGCGATAATGCACATAATCCCCGAACTGGGCGCAAAAGCGCATCCTTGTGGAGGGGGCCAAGGAGGAAAGACAAGGTCTGGGGTGGGAAGGACAAGGTCTGGGGTGGGAACAAATGATACTGCCAAGTGGAGCTACGAAGAAATTGCATCAGACTTTGAAGCTCTGGGAAGGAAGCTCAAGAACTTTGGGGCCCAGAGAGTTTTCTCATCCATCCTCCCGGTTCTTGGAAGAGGTTTAGAAAGGGAAATAAAAATACTCCGGGTGAACAACTGGCTATGAAGGTGGTGCCAACGTGAGGGGTTTGGATTCTGGGACCACGAGCTACGCTACTTGGAAGATGTACTGCTGGCAAGGGACGGTTGCACCTCACAAGGGCTAGGAAGAATGTGTTTGGCCACAGCATGAAGAACCTCATCAGGAGGGCTTTAAACTGAATCCTACGGGGGAGGAAGACGTTAACTTGGAGGCAACAAATGCACCATAACAGAGAGAACAGCTCCAATTGTGCCCAGAAATAGTGTTCACAATGTAGGAAAGAAGCCAGACTGCAAAGCACATGGTCTTCGATGTCTGTATACTAATGCCCAGAGTATGGGAATCAAACATAATGAACTTGAACTGAATCTTGGTGGGATGACACCCATGACTGGAATATAGCAATTGAAGGCTATAACTTGTTCAAAAAGTACAAAAGAAATAGAAAGGGAGGCGGAGTTGCACTATATGTTAAAAATACTTAGCCTTGCACAGAAATACAGGAGGATGAGCCTGGGAGCCCCATCGGGAGTATCTGGATTAAAATAAATGGGGCAAGGAGTCTACTACCAACCACCCAATCAAGCAGGAGATGAGGATGAAACTTTTGAAAAGCAAATTTACAGTGTTTCAAGGAAGTGCGATGTAGTAGTAATGAGGGACTTTAATTACCCTGATATCTGTTGGGAGATAAATTCTACCAAAAGTGCCCCCTCCGAGAAATTCCTGACATGTGTGGCTGATAACTTTCTCCTACAGAAAATGGAGGAAGGAACTAGAGGATCGATTATCCTTGACTTGATACTGACCATTAGAGATGACTTAATGTATAAAGTGGCAGTTATAGGAACTCTGGGGGAAAGTGACCACATCCTACTTGAGTTTAAAGGAAGCAAAAGCTGAGTATAGCCATATGCTTACTCTGGATTTCAGGAAAGCTGATTTTAATAAACTCAGAACTATGATAAGTAAGGTCCCATGGCAAGTGACCCTAATGAGAAAAGGAGTCCAAAATGGGCGGGAGTTTTTAAAAAAGGAAATTTTAAAGGCACAATTGCAAACAATCCCAACAAAGAAAAAAGATAGAAGACAACAGAATAAACCAATGTGGCTCCACAAAAAGCTTAGAGATGACCTGAAAACAAAAAAAGGATACATACAGGAAGTGGAAGGAAGTCCAGGCTACAAAAGAAGAGTACAGACAGCACAGAAGTGCTGGAATGGCGCCAGGAATGCTGAGAATGAACAGAGAGCTCCATCACGCCCGTGGTTTAACTCACTTTTGCCACGCCTGGTATCTGGTTTTGCAGAGCGAGACTCACATGACGTTGTCCCTGTCCTGCACCCATTTTGCCTCTTTTCCTCTGTTTTGCATATTATTTTAGTACGGGGAAAGTCTGGATTATTTTCCTGAAGCAACTTTAATGCACCCTAAAGCCCCCATCTAGTGCTCTTCCCTTGCTTTTTCCTTTGTTGGGAGCATGTGCTTTGAATGGAGTCTTGTTGACGAAAGGGGAAAGGGGAGGACGGTGCGTTTCTCCTCCTCCAGCACTGCTCAGTGTCGAACATTCAAATGAATGGACTTCTTATTGCTCCAACCCCACTCTCCTTGCCCGCAGCTCCCTCATTTTTAAAGATAAAGAGATGAAACTTGGGATCTTGAGAGCTCTTAAGTAGAGCTTTCGGCGTGCCAAGTTTGAATCCGATAGGTCCATGCCTTGATTTTTAGGAATTTTTAAAATGCAAATTAACCAGAATGCTTACATCTGCGTAATTTTTATAGATAAAGAGATGAAACTTGACTGACTTCTGAGTAAACAGGTATAGAATTGACTTTTCTTCTGAGTGTGGTCGCTCAGAAGCTTTTTTTAAAAGTCTAAAACAGCAAACTGGAAAGAAGTACTCAGCAAACCTATGCTTCTGAGGTCTTACTTCTGTTTACTCAGAAGTAAGTCTCTCTCTGTTCAATGGAGTTTTCTCAAAGGTAAGCCTGTATCGGATTTTAGTATGATTTGGATGTAAATGCAGTTGAAATCAATGGGATTTCCTCTGGAGTCAGGGAACCAGCAGATCTCTATTTTATGAACTGGAGATGCACAGCTTCGCATGATCAAAGGAAAATCGATCCTTCACAAATGCAAAGAGGTGGGATATCCCACTGGTGAACTATCAGCAAAAGGTTTTAAAGGGGGGATTAAAAAATTCTTTAAAAATCAAGGGAGGAACTGAGCTGATTCTAACTTGGCATGCTGAAAGCTCTCCTGGAGGCCTATCACCATGCTAAGTTTCATCTCTTTATCTTTAAAAACTACACAGATGCAAGCATTTTTGTACATTCTAGTAGGAGCTCCAATGAGCGAGGGGGGGGAAGGCTGCCACGTCCATCGCAATGTCCATCAACGACAAGAACCAATGAACTGGAGGGGGAAGGAGAAGGGGCGGTGCGGGGCAGGCGCAATAGCAGGAGAGCAAAAAGAGAGTTCACTGGTATAGCTACGATTGTGAAAAGGAGGAGCACTTGCAGCACTTCTGAAATGGAGGTAAAAAATGAGAAGGCAAACTAGGGGGGAAAAAGAGGTGTGATGGAGCCCTGAGATTAGTGAGGGATGCTAAAAGCAAAGGCTTTCTTCAGATATGTTAACAGTAAAAGGCAGAGGAAAAAAATGGTGGTTCAACTGCTTAATGAGGTTAGCAAATTAATAACAGAGGACAAAGAAAAGGCCGAAGTGCTCAATTCCTAATTTGGCTCAGTCTTCTCCCAAAAGTGGGTCTATGACACACACACACACACACACCGGTAGCAAAAGTGAAGTACAAGCTGAAAGGGAAGGATTGCAGTTTGAGATGGATAAACAAATGGTCAAGGAACACCTAATTTTGTTGAACGAGTTTAAATCTCCAGAGCCTGATGAACTGCATCCTAGAGTAATAAAGGAGCTGGCAGAAGAACTCTCAGAACCACTGTCTATCATCTTTGTGAAATCATGGAATACGGGAGAAGTGCCGGATGACTGGAGGAGGGCTAATGTTGTCCCTATCTTCAAAAAGGGCAAAAAGGAGGAACCTGGGAACTACAGACCGGTCAGTCTGACATCCATCCCTGGGAAAATTTTGGAGCAGATTATAAAGAAGTCAATCTGTAAACACCTTGAAAACAATGCAGTGATTACTAGAAGCCAGCATGGATTTGTCAATAACAAATCCTGTCAGGCTATTCTGATCTCATTTTTTAATCGGGTAACCTCCCTTGTGGACTGTGGGAATGCTGTGGATATAGTATATCTTGACTTCAGCAAAGCTTTTGACAAAGTGCCCCCATGATATTCTGATTCACAAACTAGCTAAAAGTGGGCTAGATGGAACAACTATTAGGTGGATCCACAGTTGGCTACAGAATCAGTCTCAAAGAGTGCTTATCAATGGTACTTTTTCACACTGGAGGGAGGTAACACAATCTTGAATATTGCATCCAGTTCTGGGCACCACACTTCAAGAAGGATGCAGTCAAGCTGGAGCGTGTTCAGAGGAGGGCAACGACGATGATCAAGGGTCTGGAAACAAAGCCCTATGAGGAGAGACTGAGGGTGCCTCTACAAGAGCGATTTAAAGCTCTTTCAAGGTGCATTAAAAATTTGACCTCTATAAGAGCGGAGCGCAAATCGGGGGTCGAGGCGCTTTTTTCTATGCGATTATGCGCATTATGGAATGCGTGTTAAATAGCGAGTTTTAATTTACCGTGGCCATTAAAGTGCCTCATGACCATGTGAACAAATGATTCTCTGCATTAAACACCTCTAAAGTGCGTTTCATACAACCGGTAAGGCAACCAGTTGTGCGCTTAACTGCCTCCCGCATATAGTGATTTGCCGTAAAAGCGCTTGCAAGAAGATGCGCATAATCGGACAACCAGGTGTCAAACCGAATTCTTGTAGAGGGGACCTGAAAAACTGGGCATGTTTAGCCTGGAGAAGAGAAGATTGAGGGGAGACATGATAGCATTCTTTTTTATTATTATTTAAAACTTTTTTATTTTTCAGACATAATAAAACACAAATACAAACACTACAACTTACATCATTAAACATTTAAATGGATTTCCGAATTTCTCCAACAAACAAAAATTTCTACATAGTGAGTGAATTATCCAACTTCCGTGAATTATTTTTCTTCCAATTTAATCACGGAATCCGCTTGCAAATACATCCTTCCCTTCTCTCTCTTTTAAAAAGTCTATCAGCGGTTTCCATTCTTCAAGAAACCCACTTGTTGTTTTATCTTTTATTATCGCTGTGAGTTTTGCCATTTCCGCCAATTCTGTAACTTTCAACAGCCAATCCTCCTCTGTTGGTGCTTTCTCATTCTTCCAGTTCTGGGTGTATATCAATCTTGCTGCCATTATCATATATAAAAATAAAGTTCCATAACCTTGTATCAATTGTTCGTCTATTATCCCCAACAGAAAATATTCTGGACGTAATTGTATTTTAATTTTCAGTACATTTTGCATCACCTTATGCATTTGTGTCCCAAAATTTTTTGCTTTTTTACATATCCACCATAAATGATAAAAAGTTCCTTTCTGCTCTTCGCATTTCCAGCACCTTCCCGATGTCCCTTTATACATTTTTGCCAATTTTGACGGAGATATATACCATCTATACATCATTTTATAATTTATTTTCTTTCAATCTGGCACATAATGTAAATTTCAAACCTCTCAACCACATATTCTCCCACTGATCCATAGTAATATTATAGCCAAAATTTTGAGCCCATTTTATCATACAATCTTTTATCTGTTCCTCTTCAGTCTCATACTTTAACAAAAGCTTATATGTCTTTGAAATCACATGATCATCATTTGTGCATAAAACTTTCTCAAAGTCAGATTTTGTACATTCAAAACCCCAAGTTTTTTTTATCTATCTTGAACCTTTCCATCATTTGTAAGTATGAGAACCACTGACACGCATTTCCTTCACTCAATAACTCCTCTCTTGATTTCATTTTAACATCGCCTTCTGTTATTTCTAAAATCTCACTATACTTCAACCATCTAGTCGTGCTTGCCAGTTCTCTTCTGTAAAGAGCCTCCTGCGAGGAAATCCATAGTGGCGTTTTCTGACACTGTCTGGGTTTATGTTTGTTCCATATTCTCAAAATCGCTTGTCTCACATAATGATTTTTAAATTCTACGTTCACTTTAGCTTTATCGTACCACAGATACCCATGCCAACCAAATCTTAGACCATGCCCCTCTAATTCCAGTCATCTTCTGTTTTTTAGCAACATCCACTCCTTCATCCACATCAAGCAACAGGCAGAGAAATACATCCGCAAATCCGGCAAACCCAAACCTCCTCTCTCTCTAGCATTTTGTAATATTTTAAATTTCACCCGTGGTTTTTGGGATTGCCAAATAAATTTAGAAATATCTCTCTGCCACTGCTTGAATGGTAGCTCCGAAGTTACTATAGGTATTGTCTGAAGTAGATACAACAGAGACCCTTCACCGCCCCCCTCACAAGACGATACTCAAATTTGGGAGTGGGAAAGGGAAAGGGTGCATTTGTCCATGTCTGTGTCGGATGCCAGAAGAGGCCTGAGTTAAGGGTTGGGGATATGCCGGCACTGGGTTGCAGGTGAAATGCACAAATCAATCTCTTCCTGCAAATCTGGGAAATCCTGCAGGGATGCAGAAATCATGAAGTTCTTTTTGGGTGGCCCTGTTTTGCTTCTGAAGTGACACGGCCATGCCCAAGCCCAGCATTAAATAAAACAAGGGCAGATCTTAGTGGGCCTTCTGCTATAGAGCACTCAAGGCCAGGATTCATCCTCAGGCCTGACATACTAGGGTGGGGGGAGTTTTTGATCTCAACGCAAGGACCCTAATCCTCCCCTTCCAGGAGAATATATGCCAGGGGTAACGTGGTGCCACCAGCACCTTCCTTTCTGCCCACCGAGAAACCCTCCTCTGCCTGATTTGTATTTGAAAAATACCTTTATATCTTCATGCTGGCAGCTGGGATGGCTTCAGAGCCAAGGGACAGCCTCCTGGGAATGCCACTGGGCTGGCTACTGGTCCTTCCCAGCTAGCCCCTGCCTGCCCATGCTAGCCATTTTATGGTTGTGCCCGGGACAGTTTATCAATTGTCCAGCTGGGCCCTGCTATAAGTTGTCAGGCTCAAGGAGGACAATTCCCTGCCTCGCCCGTTTCCTATTTAATTGTCCTCCTGATAGTCTCCTCAGTGCCAAGTCGCCCTTAGCTGCTGTCATCAGGTAAGCATGGCTGGGGCCTTGGGTGGGGGGAACAGCAAGGCGTCTCATGAATTGCGGGTTATGGATGCAGTAGGAAAAGCGCTTAGCGTGAATGCTGCCAGCTGGGATGCTCTGTTGAACAGATGCGTTGTCCTTTGGGGTGGGGTGGGGTGTCGTTTGCACATATGTGATGCATCTCCATCGATCAAGTCCAAATTGCTATCAGAATAAATTCTGTAAAAGTACATTTAACGGAACCAAATCATTCCTGAACGAGGCAGGCCCCCCACATGTGGGGCTTCTGGCAGTCGACTGAGATGGCGCTGGCAGTAGCAAGGGGAGGAGGTCAGGGACTTGGCTCTGGGCCCCGTTCTCTGCCCTGTGTTGGCCCAGTGGGAGGGCTTGTCTGCTGCTGGGCTGGGATCAAGGAAGGCAGCTTTTTGGACCAGGAGCTTGTAGAGGGATCCCACTCCATCTGGAGGCCTCCCTGCGCCTTTGTGATTCACAGTCATCGTACTACATGGAAGGGGACCGAGGACACCCGGTGTTCCAGACTCAGTTTGGGAAGATTGCTGTGAACATTTGCTTTGGGCGCCATCATCCCCTCAACTGGCTCATGTACAGCTTGAATGGAGCAGAGATCATCTTCAATCCTTCTGCTACTATTGGGAAACTCAGGTATCATCACCTTTTCAATGGTTTTAATCTCTGAAGCTGCCTTGACGGCGCTGGGTTGCTGCTGCTGCTGCTGCTGCTGCTGCGGGGTGGCAGCAGCGAGTCCTCATGCTGGAGGCCGCTCAGGATGTTTGGAGAGACAAGAACTGGGGGTGGGGGAGGAAGGGTGAAGGCAAGCGGGCGGCAACGCAAGCAAGGCTAACATTCCCACGCGTGGTCAGACAGCCGCCGCAGAAGAGCAATGCTGTCAGAGGGCTCGTGGCTGGGACTGCGGACAGCATGGCCGACCCTCGCAGGCGCATGCACAGCAGCAGCAGCCCCTTCTTCGCCCATGCAAGCACCCCCATGCTTTTTCCAGTGTCCGTTGACCAATCAGGGTTGCCATTGACCCCAGGATGCCCCCCCCCAGATCGACCCCGCAGTGAGGTCCCATGGCAAAAGAGCTGTGGTGACCTCGCTCTCAAAGTACGTTCCTGGCTTTTTATACTGCAGCCTCCGAGAAAAGCCCTATGGTGCCTGTGAATTGGCAGCTGCGCCATATAACCGATGTAGCACTGATTCACAGCCACCGCAGGGCTATGAAGGCATATGGACAGCCCCTCTGCGTGGTTATGAGGGGAGAGTCATAGCTCAGTGGTAGAGCCTGTGCTTTGTGTGCCAAAGGTCCTAGTAGCATTTGAGGCTTTGTGATATCAACCTGCAGGACATCTCCTGCACCTTCCTCTAGTAATCTTGCTTTAAAAAATATCAGCGATCATGCCCTATTTAAAATTACCACGGGATTATCTCCCAGTGTGTAAAGTTGGCATTGTGTAACATTGCACACCAGCCACTAGATGGTGGTGTTTCATTGAACTTTATGGAGAGGGGAAGTTTTCAATTGCAAATCGGGGTCCCCACTGGTCACTGTCTAAAGGAGCCAAAGTGAACACAGAAAGACTTCAGAAGAAGGAAACCTGATAAGGATGTGAGTTTTTTCTTTAATGCAGAGGCTATAATCGGCAGTGAGAGTTGGTGCTGCACCCAAGAAACCAAAGACAGGAAATGCACTACCTGGGGGCGGGGGAAAAGCAATTCCTTTTTAAAAATGAATTTCATTTTGGGGGTTCAGAGGCTATGCTCCTATTGTATTTATTTATTTATTTATTTATTTATTTATTTATTTATTTATAACATTTGTATATGGCTCCATATCTGGACAGATTCTGGAGTGATGAACAATAAGATAAAAGATACAAAATCTTTGTATGAAAGATACAAAATAAGATAAAAGAATAAAACACCATATTAAAATAATTACTATTTTTAAAAGGAAACAGAACTCTGATAACACCATGGTCGATCACTCAAGGAAAGCATCCTGAAATAAAGAAGTTTTCAGGAGGCGCTGGAAACAGTATAACGTTGGCGCCTGCTTGACCTCCAGAGGCAGGGAGTTCCAAAGGAAATGGGCCGCCATATTAAAAGCTCTTCTCCTGGTGGATCCCACTTGGGCCAGAGGTTCATGTAAAACCATCAGGAATGTGTCCCCTGATGACCTCAGTGGCCGGGCAGGTTGGTAAGGGAGAAGGTGCTCTCTGAGGCATCCTAGGGACTGTCTAGACATGTTAAAAGTCCTACAGTGGTTGCACGGTGGCACTGTGTCAGTGATATGACACAGCAGCCACCTCAAAGCCACCGCGGGGCTTCCTTGCGAAGTTCTGCATTTACCCCAGATTTTTAGGCTGGAGCAAGGCGAACATGGCCCTTCCGCCATCTAACCTCGCTCCATCCATCCTTGAGGCAGAGGTGTTCCCGGGCGGAAGGCAACCCCTGATTGGTTGCCAGAAGCCCGGCAGAGGGCAGGGGTCAGGCCAGCGAGCAGAATGGCCGTTGAAAAGCCTGCGCTGCCTTCTGCGTGGGGATTTGATGCTGCCACCCGGCAGCAGTGAAAGTGTGGGTGGGTTGCAAAAGCAGGAGCCACCTTGCGCCGCAAGGCAGCCCTCTGGTCCTAAGTTGTTTAGGCTTTTGTACATTAGTACCAGAACCTTAAACCTTGGCTGAGTAGCGAATAGGCAGCCAGCGCAGTTCCCTCAGCAAAGGAGTTGCAGGCTGGAAAGGGGCAGCTCCAGACAACAGCCGAGCTGCTGCGCTCTGCACTAGCTGCAGCTTCCGGAGCAGTTGTAAGGGCAGCCCCACATAGAGCGCATTGCAGTAATCCAGCCTGGAGGTGCCTGTATCATTGTGGCCAAGCTGTCCTTGTCCAGGAGAGGCTGAAGCTGGTAAAAGGCCCCAAGGGCCACTGTGTCCTGCGCAACAGCCATGGGCCTCGGAGTAGCCCCAGACGACTGTCAAGGAGTGCAGCCCCAATGAGCCCATCTGCCGGACGGGGAACCCCTCAGCCACAGCTTCGCACTGCCGCTGCATTTATGTCCCCACGTTAGTGAGGAAAGTCAGCATTGTGTTGCGTGCAGCCGATTTCTCCAGTCAGTGGGGGGTTCCAGGGCGCAGGATGGGCCCAGGTTTGGTTCTCTTGGACGGAGGTGGTTGATGACGCTTAGTGGCGTTTTGTTACATTTGCTTTTATTTCATTTCATTTCTATACTCCCCAATTGCCGAAGCTCTCTGGGTGGGTCACAGAAATTAAAGCCATCAGTTTTAAACTATAATATGAAAGCTTAAAACTACGATATAAAACCACAATACAAAAGTAACCAGAATAAAACCAAGCAGCAATGCAGAGATTTAAAATGCAGATTAAAATAGCAGAGTTAAAAGACTAGGATAGTAAACTGCTAAAATACTGGGGAAATAAAAAGGTCTTCACCTGGCGCTAGAAGGAGTACAACGTAGGTGCCAGGCGAACCTCTCTAGGGAGCTCATTCCACAGCCGGGGTGCCACAGCAGAGAAGGCCCTCTCTTGGTAGTAGGGTGACTATATGGAAAGGAGGACAGGGCTCCTGTATCTTTAACAGTTGCATAGAAAAGGCAATTACAGCAGATATTATTGGTATGCATGCAGCACCTGGTGAAATCCCCTCTTCATCACCACAGTTAAAGCTAGAGGAGCCCTGCCCTCTTTTGTATCTGGTCACACTAGGCAGGGCACCTGCAGCTTTAACTGTGGTGATGAAGAGGGGATTTCACCAGGTGTTGCAGGCATACCAATGACACCTGCTGTAATTGCCTTTTTTATGCAACTGTTAAAGATCCTGCCTCAGTCTCCCCCCTCCTCCCCCCCTTCCTCCTCCTCCATGTCTGACTCAGAACGGCAACTCCCCACACGGGAGGAGGGAAGAACTGACCCCTTGACTGACTGGTTTCCTAATCAGAACATTCTCAAAATGATCCTGAAATTGGCTATTAGTATTTAGCTCCCATGGCAACGTATCACCCAAGGAGGAGGAGGAAGAGGAGGAGGAGGAGGAGGCCTTGCTGGTCCACAAGACACTCCCCCCCCCACAAATCCACAGTTAGGCAAAACCTTTATTAGCACCAGCATTCTACAAAAATGCGCAAACTTTTGAGTTCTCCAGAACTCCTTGTCAAGCTAGATGGTACAAAAAGCAGGGAGTGGGGGAAGAAACAGAAACGTCCAAAAATGTGGCCAGATGTGGTGGCCTGTAGTTTACCTAACAAAGGCTGTGCCTGCCCAGCAAGATTGACCATGGCACTCTCTGGTTCAGCCCCTGCAGCTGATGCCGCTCGGCTTAAATGTCTCTTACTCAAGTCAATGGGAACTCAGCACAGGCCCAGCTGTGCTGGGGTGGGGGCACGTACCAGGGGAAGAAAAAAAGGGCCACGGGATTTGGTGCTCCAGTCCTTGCCAAGGTGACAGAGGGGGGGGCAAGCCCCCCTTCTCTGCTTTGCCCTCCTAGTTGAAATGCCTTAAAGTTCAAATGGCTGCAGAGCGTAACTCTGGCTGGGTTGTGCCCAGTGTTGAACAGGAGGGGCTACATGGGGGCAGCTGGGAACTCTGGCATTTGGAGGCGTTTCCTGGTTCCACAGTGGGGCTGGATTACCGACTCCTCTCACTCCCAGGCTGTTTCATCGCTTTGCGAGGGCACAGGCTGAACAACAGGAAGTGAGGACGTCTGCCACAACCCCTCCTGGCTTATTCCTTCCTTCCTGGCCTGCACACCCTTGCTGCGCCTTTTCCCTCTGCCCTACCTGGGTTGATTTGAACCGGGCCGTGTTCCCAGACAGACACTGCGTCTTGCCAGGGCTTTGGGCCAAGCTGGTAGTGGCTCTGCCCCGGTGGAACTCCCTTCCCAAGAGTCCAGGAGCCTTCTCCGGGAGGCCTTTTTGGCCAAGCTTTTCCCTGCTTAGTTTTAGGCTGGTTTATTTGTTGTAACAAAGGCTGATTCAGATTGTAGAATTTTGTTGATTTTGTTATTGTCTTATTTTTAATTCCTGTTCAGAAGCTGCCTCGTACATGCTCTAGAAGTCATGTTATGTTTCCCCTAAACCCCCCAGAGCACAGCTCCTGTTCATTTCCGGCAGGTTCATGCAGGATTTGGCCCTCGATTGGCCAGTGGGAGGGGGAAGGGGCTGTGTGGATTGCCTTCCTCCGGCATGGCGCTTGGCAAGGGACAGAGCTTGGAAATGGCCCCAGAGCGCTTCCTTGGGTTGTGTTTCGAGACCAGGAGAGGGAACGGTCAAAGCAGGTGGCCTGTCACGGCCCGTCATGTGATGCAGCAGAAGCTCTGAGTTATGCGTGCATAACTTTTAAAAACCTGTTTTGCAGCGAGTCCATGTGGCCCATCGAAGCGAGGAATGCCGCCATTGCCAACCACTGCTTCACCTGCGCCATCAACCGCGTAGGGACGGTAAGGCCTTTCAGCCCTGCGCCGTTTGAGACTTCGGACGCGGGGGCCATAGCTTGGACTCGTACGGAGTAAACGTATAGTGCGCATGGAGTCACCTGGTGGCATTAAGACATTAAGCAACTCCCATGCTGAAATGCATGTGGAAACAGGACTCCTTTAACCATCCCTGTCTGGAACCAGCCCTGCTGCCTGAGTGGTTTGTTGAGATGCCCTCCCCTGACTGCCCAGGGGCTGCTTTTCTCCGCTGCTTCTAGTGGAGGCAATGGGTGTGTGTGTGCTGCTTCTGCACAACCCAGCAGTAGTGGGTGAGTGAAAGGGTCGCCGAACTAGGTTTTAGCAAGCAAGCAAGCAAGCATGCTGCTGGCCTCCCTCCCCTTCTGGCTTTCAGGCCGCAGCTATTGAAAGGATTTAGACGGACCATTACAAGGCCTGGCGGTAGGACAGGAGGGGCTGGAGTTGGCCCGGGGCTTGCCATGAGCTCAGCTTTGCCCTTGGCAGTGTGGAAGCGTTCCTCTGCCCCTCTGAGCCTTTGGGCGTTTTGCAGGGAGCCGGCTCTCTTGTGGGGAGGACAGCGTGCCCACGCGAACGGCTCGCTTGCCAGCTTTCTGCTGTCATGGAGAGGTGGCTGGTGGCTGGCGCATGGGGCCTCAGCAGAAGGTGACCCAGGCTTTTCATGTGCCGTCCCCAGGCCTCCTTCACACCAGTTGATGGGGCCCCAATCCTTCCACGTTCTCTCACCACTTCTTCTGTCTTTTTTCTTACTGGAGAACGTCTGCTAAGGAGGAAAAACTAAGGTGGGAAAAGGCGGAACAGTCGTGCAGGTCTCTTTGGTGTTACAGATTGGAAAATGCACAACTGAGGCACAGTGGGAAGAGATGGGGAGGCTGTTTTGGGGTTCCCCCGCATCTCTATTGCTTGCCGCGCATTCCTGGTTCAGGGCACTGCAAATCCTTTCTCCTGCTTTGCCCACTGTCAGCCTTAATGGATTGCTTCTTGGAATGAGGTTTTCTCTACCCACCACGCTTCAGCCTGCAGCTATTTCATTAGTAGATGACATTGAAAAGAGCAGCGCGTCCTTCCCAGTACAGATGTGTCAGTTGTGCCTGTGCCATGTTCGCAATCCTTGAGCCTTGAGCCATCACCATCGCCACCATCATTATTCCGCCTTTCCCCCCAATACTGGGCCTCATATTTATATTTATTTTTATGTAAATATTTGCAATTGTGCTATGCCAGAATAGCATAATCCTAAAATAAAGGAGTCTAAACAAAATAAAGCTGGCAAGTTTTCTAGCCAGGTTGTGAACCTGAGTAGTTCAGGTTGTCTCATTAGATCAGTTATGAAATTGACGAGATCAGGCATTCTCAGGCGAAACCAACAGAACTTACAGCCTGGTTTGTAACCATGTTTACATGAAAGTTTAGCTGCAATCCTCTTGCTCTGTGCTGCAGGAGCTCTTTTTGAAAGCAATGCTTTTTTTTGGCAGTTGTGCTACTGTAAAATTTGTACACACACACAGAGGTTTCTAAATGGTGCTCAGAAGCACCCACTTTAGAACATTTGGAGGGGGGTGATGGTCACCAAAGGGGAGGGGAAAGTGCCGCCCACACTCAAAAAACCACTGAAGCTGTTGCAGTCTTGCTTGTAATGAAGATTGGTAGCCCTCTGGCTGGAAGCTGCCACAGTAAAAGATTCCTCCGAGCCCCTTTTGTATAGAGCAAGTGCGACACTCACACACAGAAGGGCTTTGCGTTTCAGGCTCATCCATCAAGACAATCAATAGACCAAAAGTGGAGACAGGCTACGCTAGAGGATGCGATACTTTACTTGAGGGCCAGACATCACTTATTAGATTTGCAATGATTGTTGGATAACCACAGCTTCTGTGTTCAGTGTTGTTCATCGTGGGGTGGGGTGGGGGCTGCCAGTGGAGAGGCACGAGGGAGCAGCGCAATAGGGCCATCTTCCGTTCATTGTGCACTGTTCTGCTTCTTGCAGGAAGTTTATCCAAATCCCTTTACCTCAGGAGATGGTGGAGAGGGTACGTCTTCTTGTTCTTGTCTGTGTGGGGTGATACTGGTTGGCACCTGAGGCAGTTCTTCCTTGCTATTTGCCCCCCCCCCCCAAAAAAAACCCTCCTTGGGGCAACTCTGGGCAGGAATGAAACCCTTGAGGGTGAGTCTCTTAAAGAGTCCTTCAGGTCTGCCTTTCCTTTCTAGTGTTGTGAAAGTAAAAAGGAAGTTTGCCCAGCACCTTTGAAAGCTCTGAGAAATGGTCCATGGTGTCAGCGAGCGACCCAAAAGCTAACTGATGCAATGATTAACTACTTACACATTACAGACATGTCTAATAATGCATTTATTCTGAAGCCACTGAAGATTTTCAGCAGCAAAACAATCCAGAACTCTCTAATGGCCAAATGTAGCTTGAAAACAAGCTAAATGTGTCTGTAGGTTCTTGTAATGATTTGCTGCCAATTTTCACAGCAAATTAGTATTTTGATTTGCTGCAAGGGATTTCGGGGGTGGTTGTAGGGGGGCACTTGTTGCCCACCCCGTTCCAACAGCTAGCAATACACCACAGCACACTGGATTTGCTGTATTAATTGTGTCCTTTTGGTTTTCTTGCCATTTATGAAGCCCATCGTGACTTCGGTCATTTTTACGGTTCAAGTTATGTGGCTGCTCCAGATGGGAGTCGAACCCCTGGACTCTCCCGCACACAGGATGGGCTTCTGGTGACTGAGATGGATCTAAATCTTTGCAGACAAGTTAGTGACAAATGGAATTTTAAGGTAAGATTTCATTCTCTAAACAAACCCCATCAAAAATGTCTGTCTTTCTGACTTCTGCTTGTATTGAACTCTGTGGGTAACTCAGATGAAATATCTCTTTATAGGCATTGTTGGTTGGCTTTCCCCTGAAAGCTCTGGAGAAGCTTAACTGTTTGTGGAGGATTAAGATTCTGCAGAGCCGAGCAGCCAACAGCTCCAAAGGGATTCCAGGCTGCTGCTCCTGGCCGAGGGAGCCTGGCACGTTAGCCATGTGACTTCTGCGGCATTTAGACCAGGAAAACACACTCCTTCGGGGCTGGAGTTGTTTCCCTTTGAAAGCGTTAAACAAAATTGCTGATTTTAATTGCATCACAATTATCCTAGTCAATATTACACCCAGCCTCCCTGTCATTATGTACAAGCAAGGCTGCACAACCTGCACAGCCCCTCTCCATGAAGCCTTAACTTCACCCTGATACGGATCGCTCTTTTCCCGAGATTTGCTACCAAGTGAGGAAAGAGCCGTCTCAGCCAGGGTGGCTGGGGTGCGTGCGGCTGAAAGCATTGTGCATCCCTGTCTTAAAGGAATAAATCCCAAGAAAAAGGGATGATGTGTAAGCCAAAAGAGCCATAGCTCCGTAGTAGAGGGCACGTAGAAGGTCCCAGGTTCAACCTCTGGCAGCTCCTAGACCAGCCCTGATGGATCAGACCAATATGGAGCCATCGTGTCCCACTCCCTGTGTTCTAGGGGAGATCCGGACACATCCCTTTGGGACACCCCCAAGCAGGGCATGAATGCAAGAGCTCCCCAGCAGCCAGTAGGCCTCTGCTGCCCGAGCCTGATGGTTGCATAGAGCCACAGGTAGGTTTAGCCTCTAGGAATTTGTCTAGTGCCCTTCTAAAGCCATCGACACATGTGGCCATCACCACATCTCAACCTTCATCACACCTAATTCCTTCCCTGATTTGCCTCCATGTTTTTTTTTAAAACTCTGAGGCATAAGTGCGTCAAGCTTATGACCCCTTTCACCTGAATAGCTGCTCTTTCGCTTGTTTGCTCTTCCACTCCACTCCGTCCCTCCCCTTCTCTTTCTCCCTCCAGTCAGGTCCTGGCAGATGAGCAACCAGACCGCCTTTCTCCCCAGGCAAAAATGGAACAATCCTTTAGTCTGGGTGTTTGGGGGCATCAAGGGAGTACAGTCCTGTCTCTGCAGAGATTCAGGCATTGTATGATTTTAAAAAACACTTTCGAGCCTGGGATGCAAGGTTTGGGTTTTATATTGGGGCTTGGAGCTGGCTGCTGGGAGAAATTGCTTTTCCCTGCCTGATGCAATCCATTCAAGCCCCCAGTTCCTTTAAAACTACATGGAGGCTTAGGGCACGTTAAATGCACTTAGGGAAAATAATCCAGACTTTTCGCGTTCTAGGGAAGGCTGAGGAAGAGGCGGGGTATCAGCAGGACAGGCACGGCGTCATGTGAATATCGTGCTGCAAATCCGCACACCAGGCTTGGTGAGAGTGCAGCAAATCGCTGGTGTGATGGATTTCTTGGTGTGATGGCCGTGCTTCCTTTTGTCTGTCCTGAATCTCCCACCAGCCCATTGCATTGGATGACCTCATGCTCATGTGTAAGGGAAGGGTCTCTCTCCGCAGCATGCAGCACGTGATAAACCCCTGCCCTGTCCGTCTCCCCATTTATATCCCATGGTCGCAACCTCCAGGCTCTCAGGCAGCAGGTCTCTGGGGAGCAGCTGCAGGAGGGAATCGGTTGTTGCCCTCATGTCCTGCTGTTGGTTTTCTCAGGAGCTTTCAGTTGGCTGCTGTGAAAAACAGGCTGCAGGCGGAGAGAGGCCTCAGTCTGGTCCAGCAGAAGACCTCTGATCCTCTTCCTTGCACATTGGCGAATGTGCAGCTATTAAAAGGCAGATGTCCAAAAGCCAATGATGTGAATTTGAGCAAAGAATTCTAGATTTCTTTGATAGGACTGTAACATTTTTACAGCTGCCTAAGAGAAGATCACCTACCTTTGAATCATACTGGGCCTGTTCAGACAATGTGCTAAGCCATGGTTAGGTCACTAACTCTTTGGCAGCAAATGGATAGTGATCATGTTTAAACTGTGGTTATGTAGCCACCATGGTTAGGAATGGTTTACCCGTCACGCTAAGCCATAATGTTTAGCTCCAAATGCGTAACCACTTTGGTTTAGCGTGTCGTCTGAACAGGGTCTACGCTAGTTGTTGATTGCAAGCTTGAGAATCTCAAATAGTTCAAACTTGTCAAAATCTGCTGGCCTCTAATCACTTGTGATGAAGAAGGATCCCAGCAAATGAGGAGCAAAGAGAACTTTTCTTTTTGGCCACCAATGCAGGTTCGTGAATATCTGGGTGGGCTGTTAGGTTTCGTGGCTTCATTTTCAAGGCCATGGTTGTTGTTGTTTTCTAAGGAAAAGCTCTCCACAGGGATCGGTTTAAACTACTGTTTTGAAGGTCTTCTATAGTGACAGGTGGAAGAGAATCGCTTCAGCTTTTGTCTTCCTTTCCAGATGACTGGGAGGCACAAGATGTATGCAGAGGAGCTCGCTTCCGCTGTTCTGCCCAACTTTGCACCCAATATTATCAAAGAGTAACTTGCCTTGGCTGCACAGGGAAAGTGGGACAAGACCCACCTCTCCTGTCTTTCTGCAGTGAACTGCCTCTTCATAACACCCCAGCACATCAAAACACATGATCGGTGGCTCCTAGGAAGAACGTTGGTTGGGTTCAGAAGAGCTTCCTGCAGCATGCCCAGTGGGGCTTTGGGCTTTCTTTGGACTGCTGCAGGGCCTCTTCCCCTGGCCTCCACTGCATCAGAAGCCTGCCCTTGAAGGTCTCCTCTGTTTCACCGGTGGTTTGCTGAAACACAGCAAAAAATGAAAAAAAAAACACAGCAAAAAAAAAAAAATGATGGACGACATTTTAAAAATGGCTACAATATAGCCTAATATTTTCATCTGTTGCTTAGCACAAGGAAATGTTTTGATTCAGGGTGATCTTTAAGCTAGATGCTTAAAAGGGGACTGGCTTTTCATTGGTGCACATATATGATCAATCAGACATGCAACAAAAGTATAAACCTTCCTGTAAAAGAACAAGAGAAACAAACGAAGGCACCTTTTCTATGTAAAAAGTGGCTAAGGAATCATTTAGACTGCAATCCTATACCCATTTACCTGTGCGTAAGCCCCACTGAATTCAGTGGGACTGACGTCTGAGTAGATACCTAGAACTGCACTGTTAATCTATGGCTGTCGTGTAGCATCCAGCTACATGGTTGCAGTCAAAACTCATGGAATAGATGCACATTTCTGTGAAAGCTTTTTTGGAATGGAAAAAAGCCTCATTTGCCGTTTCTCATTTCCCCTGTTAAAATCAAATTTCATATTGCAAGTTCCTCAGGATATATATATTTTAAATTAACAACTAACAGCATTCAGAAAAGAAAGTTGGCATGCACTGTGTATTTGCATTAACAACTTAAAACCTTTATTGAGAGAGACTTACAAACAAAATATAGTTTGCCTATAACAGGTATCTGCAAGTAAAATATCCCTTTTGTTGTTATGTACAAGAATGAAATCTGTTCTAGCAAATCTAAGAACAACAGAAGAGCCCTGAGGCTGGATCAGAACGAGGGCTCATCTAGTCCAGCGCTCTGTTCACACAGGGGGCCAAACAGCTGTCGGCCAGGAGAGACCCACAAGCACTCTGATCAATGAGGAGGAGGTCTGGGCCGGTCACCTCCTTCTCTCAGCCTCTTGCCCCACACCTTTGGCTGCTGTAGTCTTCCTCACTTGGAGCACAAAGGGGGTGATGCCCACGCCGCCCCCTTTCCTTCTCCTCGCCATGGAGAGCTAGAGCGCCTTGCGTCTCTTTTCCTCCTGTACAGGATTGAATCTTCAATGGTGAAGAAAATCAAAGAATTCCCCTCACCCAGTTTCAAGAGGAAATGCAAATTCACACCTCACATACCCGACCAGGAAAAGCGACACCAGCCAAGAGAGCCAAATTGCTTCCTCCGCACCCCCCCCCCCCATTCCAGCCTCACTTTCCTGACCTATGCCACATATCACAGAAGCAGGAAGAAGACAGGAGGAGGACACTTTACTGTTTTGTGATCAACTTGTATTTACAGAGTGTCCTGGACAGCTTTTATCAAAGGACAAGGAGTTTTGCTGGCACCGGATTATTGCTCAGTTGCAACATTATTGGAATGTGACCAAAGGGGGAAGGGGAGGGAGGAGAAAATGGGAAGGCTTCAAAGAACGTTTGACTGCACATAACGTGGCACAGTGCCTATAGCAGTCAGTGAGCCAGTGTCCAGCTGGCTGGGGCTACCTCTCTCTCCTAAGTCCATAGACTGAATAAAGCCTTTGGATCGGGATTCTTGCCTGCCGGGAATTTGTTCTATCTCTGGTTCGGTCATTTCCGTGACACCAGTAACCCATCCTGCCCTGTTCCCATGTGAGTGAGTTATTCTCAAACGGAAACAGGGTTGTCTGGACTCTTCCGTTGTGGAGCGTTTCATGGAGTTCGTTGCTCGCTCTCTAGTCCTACATCTGATATGTACACAGAGATTGCCAGCGGCTAAAAGGAACACTCATATCCCCTGCTCTGTTCCAGAGGTGGGACAAGTGGTTGTCAGCATTGTGTGCAGAAGCCACCTCAGCCCTGTTTCTTCTCCCCCCCCCCCCCCCCGATGGTAGTGGCCAGTAGAGACCATGTCCTGCAGTCTTCAAGCCCCACTCCCTATGCAAGTTTCACACTGGGGGCTGGGGGAAGGCGTTTTATCCCCACAAATCCTTTGTCTAAACTTATTGTATTTATTTGTTTATTGCATTTCTATATCGCCCAATAGCCAAAGCTCTCTGGGTGGTCCACAAAAGTTAACTTGGGAACATGGGAGACAATTATTTATGGGTCTGCTTATGAAAAAGATCTGGGTATGGTGAGAATCCACAAGCCATTCTGTTTTGTTCAGGACAAGTATATTTCAGTCCTTCCCAATTACAACGCTGTGTTTTAAAATGATAACAGTGCTTTTATTCTTGACGCTGCACGATTTCAATAGTGCCTTAAGATAATTAGTTTCAGTTCAGTCATATACAAAAGTAACACTGATGATAGGTGTGACCTAAGCACAGAAGCTGGAATGCTCCAGAGCAGTCTGTAATGCAAAACTTGCAGAAAGTCTCAAGTGACACATGGAAGTCTGGACCCTGACACAAAAGGGACAGAAATGTTTGTTAAAATGCCTTGGCTGCTTGTAACTCCTCTGTACATTCTCCTCAGATGCGGTCAGCCACAAGCCAAGCGCCTTTCATGGCATTGTAAATGAAACGATGCAGTGTGGTTCTACAGTATGGATGCTTATTGAAAGCCCTCAGGGAAGCCCTGTCCCTGAGCGGAATCTGAAACACAAGGTGCGGTGTGATGAGGTAGAACGTCTGGGCTCTGGCTAGATTCCACCCGCAGTGCAGCCAGGAGAGGCTTCCCTGCCTCTGCCGTTATGAGCAAGCGCTTGGAGCCACATTGGTCGTTGCCTCTGTGCTGAGGGCACCTTCTCAATGGCTGTCCCACCTCCGCTGAAAGGTCCCTAGCATAGGACAACGTGTCCCTCCCTGCCCACAGGCACTGCGGTGACACCTGTGCTACTCGCTCTGGCCTAAGCAAGTATGTCGAGGTGGCTTAGCTCTGCTTTCTACGGATCCAATTCAGACTGCACACTATCACTGTCCAAGAGCCTCCCCCAACCTGGGGCCTTCCAGATGTTAGAGTACACCCCATCTGGCTGTGGGTGAAGGGAATTGTAGTGAAACACACCTGGAGGGCCTGGAAGGCTACAGCACAGTAAGCCAGTAGCAGTCCACTATCACTTGAGCGCCAGGTGCCCCCCCCCCCCCGGAAATGTGGGGTGCTCAGGGAGCCTCCTGGCCGACTGCTGTTTACAAGCTGTAGAGAAGTGGCTCCCCACTTCTATAGAGTTAAGCACACTAGGGCTGCGATCCCATGCCCACGTACCTGGGAGTAAGCCCACTGAACTCAATGGGACGTACTTCTGAGTAAACATGGATAGGATTGTACTGGGAAACTTAGCAAAATCAATAAGGTTAACCGTGCTTAATTTTGTTGAACTAAGAGGCTATTGAGTTACAGAGATTCTTCTCTTTAAAACGTTGAATTTATTGAGAGGAAACTCAGTGAATCAGGATTTGGCCATCCTTCATCAAAACCCACGCAGAGTGACACACAGTTAAACTGAACTTATCTGAAAACAAAGAGCTGATCCATATAATCACTCTGAGGTGGTATTGTCACAACACAATGACTGAGTTTCGCCATTCACGTGGTAAAACATCTTCCAGAGGGACTCCCAGCTCAGAGACAACACTGCAAAGTGGAAAGCCACCACGTGTGGGGATGCTTTCAGGGAAACCATCTCCCCAGGAGGATGTGGAGAGAGAAGCCACTGAGCAGCGACCCATTTGGCTTGTAGAGGATTCCATTCCTAACAGTTACCTTTGCGTTCCCTCCCCCACCCCCAAGCCCAGAACCCGGGCTATTTATTTCATCTTGTTCTCCAATCAGTAGATTCCCAACCTGTGTGAAAGACCAGCCCAAGGGGCAAATCCTCCGGCTTTTCTATTTTGAACCACTTTTCGCACATGTGCCTACGAGGGTTCATTTTAATGAACTTGGCAAAGACTCGATTTCTGGTGAGTTTTATTCCTGTGAAAAGGGCCAACAGGAAAAGAAGTCTGATTATGCATCTTAAACCTTCTCAAATGTGCAAAAAAAAATTAAAATTAAAATACGCATATTTATATATTACAGTGTTACACAACACAAGCTATTTCATTGTCATTATCAAGAATCAAAGATGGCCAACAGGACAGCAATGTGGCTCTACACAGGTCAACAGCAGGGGCAGCAGGACCCGCCTTGAGGTCTACCAGCCACAGCCAGCTGTAGAACAGTAGCTTGGGGTGGACATACACTTGCAATTAAGGAACAGAATGCCTCTGAACACATGCTCAGTCCCGGGATTTGTATTTAGTACCAGTCGTTTTAAACAAAAATCTGCTCCTGGTTTCCCCACTCCCAACCGTTCTTGGTTTCAACAGCCCTTTCGGGGGTGGGGAGCCTTTCAGTTGTTCCTATTATTACAAAATTGCGTCAAAAACCCCTTGCCAATCTACTGCAAATTACCCAGAGAGCTATGAGTAGATCCCTATTTAAACATATTTCTTATAGTAATTTATATCCTACCTTTCAGGACACAAATTCTTCCAACAAAACATAAAACAGCCATATTTTCTCCCCTGCGCCCAGCTCTGGTCTACCACGTCCCTTGTTTGCAATCCTGCTGCAGCCTAGGAGCAAAGTCTCTGTAGCAGGGGTCCTGAGACATAGTCAGCTGCCATGACGGCCCTGGGCAGGCTGGCCCACGATGAACGGGAAGCACCACAACCAAGGGGTCAGCTGTCTCTGTAAACAAACAGGATGTCCTCATCTGTGCCATAACTTGTCCTGGCTTCCTCAAAGTTATTGATGCTGGTGCTGCATGTTCCTGTGGGGCAGGACCAAAGTGGACTCAGACAGATACGGCCAGTGGGGAAGCAGGTTAAGAGAGACCAGAAGGAGGGCAGCGCCTGCAGTGCCTGAGGCCGGGCCATCCACCGGCCTCAGCCCCATGCTTAAGAGACCCGCCTCGTATTGCTCCCTCTCCTGAGGCACGAGCTATGGGGCTGCTGGAGTAACAAGACTCCACAGAATGGGTTTAAAACGGTGTTGGCATTGGAGTAGAGGGACATAAATTAACACGGGCGGAGCTGGCTGCGTTAGCTGGCAATGCCCAAACTGGACTTCCATTATTTGAAACAAAGGGTGTGGTTACTCACGGTCAGCATAGGCAGGATTGTTGTAATAAATACTCCCTGAGGCTCTGTTGTAGCCACACAGTACAATGAAATGGCCTTGGTAGTCGGGGCTCCGGCAGAAGCACTTCTGGCCAATGGGGAGGAAACAGCAGTATTTGACGGGGCTGGAGCAGAGGTCGCAGAGCAGCAGCACCGCGTTCACCAGCACGATGGCGACGTGGCCTCGGGACAGGTGTTCCTGGATGTCCTGGACCGTCACTGCGCTGCAGGGGGAAATGGAGAGCGGGCCAGTCCAGGGTGCTCCGGCCCAGGGAGCCCAGGCCTCCTCGGCCTCGTACTCAGCCCCTCCACAACGGTTTGCGAGAGGGCCCTTTGGCAGAGCATTGAAAGGGATCGGCTGCTCTTGCCTCAGAAGCACCTCTTGCTGCAAGCCCATGGCAGGAAAGGGAAACAGCACGGAAGCAGAAGCCGCCTCTCCTGACTTTCAAACCCAGGGTTCATTTACACCAGCCGTTGACACTGGTAAAAGCCTTCCACAATCGGAGCTTCTGTCCAAATAAACCGCTGTGCTTTATCCCGAAAGAATGGTGTTGAGAGAGGAAGGGTCTGCAAACCTTGGAATTTGGAAGGAAGAGCGCTGAATCCTAGATTTTCCTTTCCAGTGGGCTTATGAGGAAATGGAATTATTATTGCTCAGTAATAATTTCAAGGCCTGAAAGCCTAAAAGCTTCATCATCAAAACAGTGAGGCCTTTTGCATTGCCAGTTGCCTCTCCGGCCTTGTCAGCTCCCTGGTTTCAATGACATGGGACTGGTGAGATAGTTCTCAGGATTTCAATATGTACTTACTTATGAGTAAACCCAATTCAATGGACTTACTTCCAAGTATAGCATCAGATTATAGTGCCTTAGTACAAAAAAAAAAGGAAAAAAAGGAGTAGTGACTTACTTGTCCTTCAAATCTCATCAGAGCATTCCAAAATTTATTGGAAGGCTAATATATGTAATATAAATATAAATGAGGATAAAATTCTAGGACAGAATCTGTATTAAATAGTTGTACCATTTGCAGTAAAGCCAACGGACAAAAAGAAACATCTACGAACAGAGCTCACCATTTCTCCACCAGTACTCTGCAGGCTTTGGCTTGTGCAAACAGTTGATTTACTCGGTTCTCCTCTGTGTCAAAGTGTTTCCTGTAGAAAGACTGAAGACAATGCGCCTGGTCAGGAGGAAGCCAACGCTCAGGATGGGAAGCCGAGAGAAAGGCTGTCTGGGTTTGGGAGGAGCCTCTTCTGAGACGCAGCGGGCAAATGTGCCTATCCCAGGCGAAACATCACCTGGATCCTACCCAATACATTTATTTATTTTAGAAATTCATAACCTGTCTTTTGCATAAGGTTGCTTTAAAAAAAATCACATGGTAGTAGAATGCTAAAAGGAGTAAGTAATGAATAAAATGGCAGATAAAAACAACAGTGAGCCAGCAAGTAAAAACATTATAGACAGCAAGCTTCATCCAATCAAAAAATATAATTAAAAATCCACCAGAGAAAAGAGAGCAGGGCAGACTTTTCCTGCTGCTTCATAGACTCATAGAATAGTAGAGTTGGAAGCGGCCTATAAGGCCATTGAGTCCAACCCCCTGCTCAGTGCAGGAATCTACCTTAAAGCATCCCTGACAGATGGTTGTCCAGCTGCCTCTTGAATGCCTCTAATGTGGGAGAGCCCACCACCTCCCTAGGTCATTGGTTCCATTGTCATCCTGCTCTAACAGTCAGGAAGGTTTTCCTGATGTCCAGCTGGAATCTGGCTTCCTGTAACCTGAACCCATTATTCCGTGTCCTGCAGTTTCAGAAAACATGAGCTGGATGCTGCTTACCATTCATTAACTTCCTGGAGAACATTGGCACACTGGAATATAATAATAATAATAATAATAATAATAATAATAATAATATTACTTCTTACCCGCCTCTCCGTTTTGAACGAGGCAGGGAACAGCAGTGAATATAAAATATGATAAAATACATAAAACTGATTAAAAACATGGTACACATTATTAAAATAGCAATAAAACATTCTACAGTACAACAATGGAACCAGTGACCTAGGGAGATCGTGGGCTCTCCCACCCTAGAGGCATTCGAGAGGCAGCTTTAAGGTGGATTCCTGCATTGAGCAGGGGGCTGGACTCGATGGCCTTATAGAACCCTTCCAACTCTACTATTCCCTGATTCTATTGGCCCCAGGCACTTGGGTGAGCGGAGTCTCCATGGCTACACTTGGGTTTTATGAAATGGAGAGGCGGAGGTTGGATGCAGATGGATGGCACCCAACCCCAAAACTCTAGACAGCCTCTCCCATCAATATCTTCAAGATGCTGAACAGCACGCAGGACAACACAGAGCCTTACGAGAACCTAGCATAAATGAACTACAGTTCCCTCAGCACCACAGTCTGCTGCTGCAACACAGTGTCCCCATCTCAGAGCACAGGGAGCTGCCTGAGACTGAGTCAGATTCTTGGTCCATCTAGTCTAGTATTGTTGACACTGACTGGCAGCAGCCGCTCCCCAGGGTTTTAGGCAGGAGTTTTTCCAGCCCTACTTGGAGATGCCAAGGATTGAACCTGGGACCTTCTTCATGCAAAGCAGCGGCTCTGCCACACTGCCCCTCCCTGAAGGAGAATAGGCTGGATGATGATACTGAATGCTGCTTAGTTTATTGATTTCCCAGCGCACAACACCCATTGGAGCTAGTAGCAAAGCTGTTTCTGTTCCAAAGCTATGCAAGACATCAGTTGAATCAAATCCAGAAAATGAGTACAATTCAGAAATGCCTGAAGAGGAGAGGCAGGAACTTGTAACAGGAGGAGCCCTGATTACCAGTATTTCCTTTTCAATTTTACGGACGGTTCATCCAAGTCAGGGATGAGCCACAACTGATGGTGGGAAAGTCTTGGGATCTAGCTTTGTGTAATAGTTTATTTTCACCAAAGGTCAAACATGCTGGAAATTTTCATCAATGCTAAGAAATAAGACATATTTTGACGCTCCTCAGAGGAGCATCTTCTGAAGAATTCCCACTCTTCAGACTTGGCTGAGGCACCAGCATCCGAGCAATGCTGGGAAGCTGACCTGATTCTTGTAGCCTTTATCCACCCCCAGGGTCTGCGTGCAGAACCGATGGTTCACGCCAAAATGGCGCATCAGGTAGGCCAAGTCAATGGTCCAGATGCTCTTTGTCAAGCGGAGATCCTGAATTGCTTTCTGGAATTCATCATCATTCAGCAAGTTCAGGTACCTGGGATGAAATCAGAGGAGAAGTCGTGTGACTTTAGGGAGAAAGCAGCATCTCGTAAGGTGTCACGTGCCAGAAGGGAAGCCTGGCATTATAGGGTTTGTCCGAGCAATGGACAGCACCAAGAGCCACAATCATCAAAGCGAGGGGACGGGGAGTGTTCCACAGTATTCCCTTTTTAAAGATAAACTGATTGCTTTCTATTGGAAGATGATGATGATGATGATGATTGCCCCTGATGCATTTACAGGTCCATATAAGCATATAGAAGTCAACATATTAGAAAAGGGACTCTCTTCTGATCTGTTTACAACTGAGGGTCTAGGCAACTAAAGCAGGGACCAACAGAGAGGGCCTGGCTAGGGTGCTTTCTGAACAGGCAAGAGTTTGGAAGAAGAAGGAGGAGGAGGAGGAGGAGGGAAGAAACTTTACAAACATTCAGCAGAAAGTTCCTTGGATACAGATCGTGGTCTGGTCCAGACGTAAGGAGGTGGGGAAGGTGCTGAGGATTTGTACGCTCCCTTCTTCCCCTTGCAAACAAACCCCTTCTTTCTATTTTTACTTTAACCATAGTTTAGCATTACATCTGTTTTGGGTTTAGATACAGTTACAGGCAACCAGGATTGAGTTGCACATATGGTTTGAAGTAGGTTTCCAACCATGGTTCCATGCAACACATGGCCTTAAGAAGGATGTACCCCTAAATTATTGCTAAAACAAACCACGTAAGTGGGAGGGGGAGGAATTTGTACATAAAAAGGAAGCTGCCTGCAACACGCTCCCCATCTCCAGACCATGGTTACAGCCCACTGGGGGCTAGCATCCACACAAACAGAAGAGAGAGACACAAGAAGGAGGGAGAGAGCAGTTCACTCAGGATCAGGGTTATGAGGGGATCTCGTCTTGAAAAGGGACCACATTGTAAGGAAAGCAACTCGCACTCAAAAGGAAGGTGGGAGACTTGCAGCCATGGGGTAGGAAGAAGTTTGGTCTCAGAAATTCAGTTCGGAACAGGAAAGAGAGAGGAGAGGTTACAGTAGTCAAGATGGGAATTTACCAGCACATGGACTAACGTCTTGGCAGGAGGGATGGAGAGAAATGAAAATCTTCTGCTTCATATCTACTAAGTGGCCCTCTAAATAGGTATTTCATTCTCCTGCACCTAAAGCTCGTGTTCCTCTGTGGAAGGAAAGACGAGTTCAGCAGGACAGCTAGCAGGTAAAAAACAAACCCAGCAGGCAACCCAGGAGGCACATGGTTAACTGTAGCTGTTGTTATTTGTGGGACACAAAAGGCAGAGACTCTGCAGAATGGAAACCAAAGAAGAAAAGGCAAAATACGAACTACGCATGGCCGGGGGGGGGGGGGGGGACCTGTCAACTGGTTGCAATTACTTAACACACTAATGGAAAGGTGTGATAAGAAGTATGTTCCTTTAGGCAAAACATTCCTCTTCAAAGTTCAAGCAAATCAGACTTTTTGCACCCATCATTGCATACTTCCAGACTTAAATTACCTTTCCTCCACATTTCCTTCCTCCCCACTTGAGGAGCTGCTGCAGTGATCAGTCACTAGAGGGCTCATAGAACCACCCTGCTGAAAAATGCTCCCAAAAGCCCCCCCCCCCATCAGTTCACAACAGCCATCGCCAAAGTTTACTTACTGCAGCACCATCCTGGAGCAGGCCAGCCCGCAGTCCCAATGGTAGAGTTGCTGAAGAATTGGCACTTTCAACTGAACATCATCCACTGCAGTAAAGAGGACACCGAAGTCAGCAACACAGTACAGCAGGTAAGGACATCACCAAGGTCCTTCTGCACCTTCACATCCATCCCTTAACAAAATCTTCATATTTTCTTTCATTTTCTTCCACAATGAACAAAGCAGTTTGCAACATTTTACAACTCCCAACAACCTAATATGAGCTAACGTAAGAACTTGGTTACACAACCATTTATTATGGGATAATAACCTCTCCTGAATGTATTTGATTTATTTACAGGTTCAAGGGGTGATTCAGATGCTGTCCAGACTTCCTTTCTTTCAAGTAAACAAAAGCTGGGTTAGGTCTCTGGTGAGTGGCATTCATAACTCCACAGAGGAAAGCAGAAACAGCTAAAGATGTCAAAGAATCATCGTAAGGTCAGTAGATCTCAACAACACTGCTTGGAAATCTTTCTGCCACAATAAACCCATTGCATCCTTGCTATAGATGACAACAAGTCGATCTTTTGTTTTTTACTGACTGCTTATCAGTTCTTCCTTCAGCAATGTCTTGTGAGGACCCGGGCCCAATTCTAAGGGAAGTCAGCAACTGACTTTCAACTCTGTGGAGTCTCCACAAGTCTCTGTTGAAGCAGGTCATGTCACCTTCTCATGAAGGCTCAAGTCTCCTCACAATAGAAGTTGCAGGCTGGAATCTTTTCAAGTCAATGAATGCATTTTCATTGTGTATTTGGGACAGAGCGCATCATCAATAATCTAGGCAAATGCAGCCATCTCTTTCAGCACAGGCCAAGAGCATGCAGGTAAGGCAGCCTCTTCTCAAATCCAGAAGCTCAGGGCCGGCAGTGAGGATGGAGGAGAAGGAGGAGGGACTAGAGATGTCCCTTCACCTATCCCACCCATTCCCTCACCAATGAGACCTTCTTCATCCTCCTTCCTTCCTCCCCAAATGCTTGGACCCCCAGTTCTGCTCTTCCCTTCCTTTGCCTTCTCCTGGTAGCATGGGTGTCCTCCTTTACTGCGCTAGAGCAGTCAAAGGCTGGGGACCAACTTTGCTATGGGAAAGGGAAGACTCTCCACCCTCACCGGCTGTGGGTCAGTGCTGCTGTCCCTTACAAGGTACTGACCTGCACCTTCCTTGGGATCCTTGCAGGCCACCTCTTCCTGCTCGCACACAGCTCCTAAGAAAACCTGGATGCCATTGCTGAAAGTGCTCAATGGCAGGGGTTGAGGAGAGGCCCAAGGGGGTAGGGGGGTGTTGCTGTGGGGGGCAATTTGGCTTCCTCCTGTGGACCATGGCCGCTGTGGATTGAACCAGGGACTCACAACTCAGCTGGCAGAGTAACTGTGGTGACCTCACCTTGAAAATGTGGGAAGCAGACTGGATCCCAACAGGTTCAAGGGGGAAGAGAGCAGACCTCACTGTCCAGCTCCACCAATGCAGCATGTTTTGCAACTGCACAGAATGTCCACATAGGAAACAACACCAGTTTGGACCAGGCTCAAAGAACATTTTCCGTGGATGGCGCGGCCTTTTAAAGCTTCTTGCAACCTTCTTAACCAGATCTTGTTGGGTGACTGGGAGACCGGGACACTTGCAAGCTCCACCTGAGGACAACTGCAGGGTCAGCCCCCAACTGCAGCAGAGCGCAAAGCAAAGGGGACATTCAGGACTTGCCACTCAAGAGCAACTCGCTCATCCCAGGTTAAAAGGAAGAAGGGGGGGGGCCTCTGGGGCACCCCCCTTCCAGGCCGGCTTTGGGGTCAGGGCAACGTGACAGAAACACGCGGCCCAGGCCAATCCGGGGCTGGAGCTCCACGACGGGCTGCAAAGCCACCTTTCCGCGGGGACGGGAGGGCGGAGCGCGACAGCGAATGCCGGCGGCGGGGTTTCCGGCGCCGCTCGAGGGGCACAGGGGGGCCGGCCGCCGTGGGGCTGCGGCCCCGTTGCCTCCCCCGCCCACCACCCGCCCGAGCCCGCGGCGCCGCCAGAAGGGAAAACGGCGGCGCCGGCGGGCTGCCCCGGCCGCAGCAGACACGCGTCGTCGCAGGGGGGGGGGCGCACGTGGGAAAGCGGCTCTCAAGGCGGGGCTTGAGGCCGCCCTTCGTCTCCGCTCGCAGGCGTTTCCCCCAGGCGCGTCTACTCCGAAGCGGGCTCCGAGCCCAGCCCCCCTCCCGGCACTCTGTACATGCCCCAGGGCCCCGCCGCCCCGGCAGCCGCGCCCACACACCGACCTGAGGGCGGCTCCGCGGCCTCGCGGGGGCTCTTCATGGCGGGCGCTCGAGCAGCGGCTCACGGGCCGGGCCCCGGCATGGCTCCCCGGCTCCGCTGCGGCCTGGTCGCGCCTCCTCCGGCTGGGGTGGCTGCTTCCCCGCAGTCCCGGCCTGCCCAGCCCAGCCCGGCCTCGCCCCGCCCTCTCCGAAGCAGGCGGGCGGCTGGGGCGAGGCCTGCGCGCACTTCCTAGAGGGGCAGCGGCCTACCCACTTCGCGGGAAACGCGACACGCGTGCACGCATACACACGTTCACAACGCCCCGCCACACGCGCTGCGACCGTCGCGCAGCCTTCCCCCGCCGGGGTCCCTCCGGACGGGCGGACTACAACTCCCGGCAGCCCCCAGCCAGTGCGGCCGACGGCATGTGTATGCTGGGAGATGTAGTCCGACCCGTCTGGAGGGCCCTCGGCGGGGGAAGGCTGCTCCGGGGCGGACAAGCGTCGCCTTTTCCTGCTAAGAAGCGGCGAAACGAAGCCTGAGAGAAACGGGGCGGGGCGTGAAGGGCCGGACCGGGCCGCTGGTCTAAGCAAGGGGCCGGAACCGTCGCTCAGGGTTCCCGTTTCTCCGGCGGATACTTGAGCGTGAGGCGCCTTCCGGCCATAGAGCGGAGCGACGAACTTCCGGTGTTGACGCGCTGCATGCTGGGAGGCTGGGGAGAAGCGGAGCCGTAGTGTCGCACGGTAAGTGAGTCGGTGGGGGGGGGGCGGCCCCCTCCGGCCCCCTCCGGCCCCCTCCGGCCCCCGAGACCCGTGTCAGCCGCTTCGCTCTGCCCGTGAAGGCGGGCCTCTGCGCGCCTCCCGCGTGTTCAGCGGTTTCCCTCCCGAGCAAGAGCGGTTGGGCTCGATCCCCCACGTGGCTCTCGCCGGAGCTAGGCCCGTTGAACGCGCGGCTCTCGCTTCCCGAGGAAACGTGCGCGGGATCGTGCTGTGAAGCTCCCAGCGGCGGGAAGCAGCCCGTGTCAGGCCTGCGTGGAGTAGACCCGTTGAAATGGATGAGCAAGGTAGTGCCGTTCATTTCAGGAGGCCTACAGGCCTACTGCAAGGGTAGTAACCGCTTGGGGCACGTTTGACATCCTGGAAAAGGGTCCCAGGCGCTCCCAAAACCTCCCCGGTGCGTGTTGTGTGCCTCAGTCTAACCGCCCCCTTTCCTTGTCCCCCTCGCATCTCCCCATTTCTTTGGCCTTTGTCCCCATCTCTGTTGACACCCAAGGAGCGATGTTACTCTGTTGAGGCGGTGGCAGGCGGGGAAGGCCCTCTGCCCCAGCTAAAGGGGTGGGGGAAGCCCACCCATCTCCAGTGACCCAGTTGCCCCAATCACAGCTTCTTGGGGCCTGGGCTTCCCTCCCCCCACTCCATCCCGTAGGCCTGGTCCCGAAGCCTGCACTGACTGCTAATGAACTGCCAGGCCACGTTTCAGGTGTAGCTGTTATCATAGAAAGCCCTGAACAACTGGGTTATTTTAGAGATGGCCTCACTTTTTATGCCCTTTCCCTGATCTTCATCATCGTCGGAGGAAGTACTTTTGAGGGAGGAGCCATTGCTCAGCGGGAGAGCCTCCGCTTAGCATGCTGGAAGAAGTCCTGTGTTCAAACCCTGGCACAATTTCCAGGTCGGACTAGGAAGGGATCCTGCCTGAAGCCATGGAGAGCCGCTGCTGCCCGTCAGAACTGGGCTAAATGGACCAAGGCTCTGACTCAGGATATTGCAGCCTCTTCCGTTCCTCCTCAGGCTTGGCAGCCGCCATGCTCTGAAATGCATTACCGGCTGTCATTAGAGAAGCCCACATGGTTCTGATATGTAGATTCCCCCCCCCCCCCCCCCAGGACCCATCTCTTCACACAGGCTTTCCCTGAAGTAGCCAGCCAGCCATGGTTTAACACACAGCAGAGTGTGCAGATTTACTGCTGATTAATATTTGTATTATTGTGTTATTTTAGTGTTACATATTTATTATTGTGTAATTTTAGTGTTACGTTTTATTGTTGTTTTGATGGTATTACATTTATGTTCACTACTTTGATGCCTCTGTGGACAGCAGTGTATATATTTGAGTAATAATAGCTATGACAACACTGGGTACAACCCAAACCCAGGACATAATCCAAAACTCCTTGAGGCCCCATTGTTTCCAGAGAGATTGCAGTGTGTGCTTATCATGGCTGGGTTGTGCCCTTTAGGGTGCAATCCTATGAACCTTTAGACAGAAAAAACGTCCTGCAACTCTCAATATTCCTCAGCCAGCCATGATAGCTGGGGAATTTGGCAATGTCTAAATATGCATAGGATTGTGCCCTTTGTCTCTTTCGTTAATGCTTATTACCAACACGGCTCAAAAAGCTTTCTTTTTACGAAGGGACTCTTACCTTTGGCCTGCTCACCAGGGCTGAGGCCCATTTCATTCTTTATGGGAGTAACTACTCAGTGCATGGAGCAAGAATGTTTTGTTCTGCTGAGTGGGAGTCAAATGGCCTAAGGCACATGGGCAGGATCAGTTGCACATCATTCCCTTTTCCTGCTGCTCTTTCTGCACTTTCGGGCAGCTACCTTTAGCTTCCTTTGGCTGGCTTCAGCAGACTTCTGAAACATTTGCTTTCTGTCGGGTTTACTGTGATTGTCATCTCTTCCGGTAGCAACATCGCTTGTGTAATATTGTGATACCTCATTCTCTAGATTCCGTGAGGAAAAGACCCAAGATTTAGTGGGGTTTTTCAGTAGATGTGCATATGGTAGCACTGCATGGCTCTGTGTCTTCTTAAATGGGTTCTAAAAAGTTTGTAAGGAGCTCTGTTAGAGGGATGTTCATGGTCAAAACAGTACAACTAACATTTTCATTGTATTTTCTCTTTCCTCTCTCAGGTTTGAGTACACACTGCTTCAGTCATGTCCATTGGAGTGCCAATTAAAGTTCTGCACGAAGCAGAGGGTCATATTGTGACCTGTGAGACCAACACTGGTGAAGTATACCGAGGCAAACTCATTGAGGCGGAGGACAATATGAACTGTCAGGTAGGTGTGCTTTGGGAAGTGGTGATGGCTGGCTGGTACAATTTCCAATTATTATTTTTTATTATTTTCAAACAAAGATATAACACAAACAATACAACAATATAACATACAACATTAAAATGTACTTCCGAATTTCTCCAAAATACAAAAATATCTAAGTTTTCTTAACGCTTTATCAAAATAAGACTAGTACAAAACGAAACAAAATAGTGAGTGAATTTCCCGACTTCCCTATCTTTATCAATTGTTTTTCTTTCAATTTAATCACTGAATCCACATGCAAATATATCCTTCCCTTCTCTCCTTTAAAAAATCTATCAGAGGTTTCCATTCCTCAGTAAACCCTATTGTTGTTTTGTCTTTTATTATCGCAGTGAGTTTTGCCATTTCCGCCAGCTCTGTAATCTTCAATAGCCATTCCTCCTCTGTTGGTACTTTCTCGCTCTTCCAGTTCTGGGTATATATTAATGTTGCTGCCGTTATCATGTATAAGAACAAAGTTCCATAACTTTGACTCAACTGTTCATCTATTATTCCCAACAGAAAGTACTCAGTCTTCAGTACATTTTGCTAGGGGTGTTCATGGACCCCCAAAATTGGATCGGAACCGGAACCAGTGCCTCGGATCGGATCGGAGGCTTCCTGGTTCGGTTTGGAGCTGATTCCGATCCGAAAATCGGATGTCCGATTTTCGGATCAGACGCCATTTTAGGTGTTTTCGCCATAGGCTTACATTGGGGGAAAGAAAGCTTTCCCCCAATGCAAGCCTATGGTGAAAACATGGGGGCGGGTGAGTGGGGACTTAACTCCCCCTCCCTCCTTCCCTGTACTTGCACTTCTTACCTGCCATGGCTGCGGCCCCGGCAGGTAAGTGGGGCCCTGTCCCTCCCCCCCAGTTGTGCTCCTTACCTGCCGGGGCGCCTGCTTCCGTCCCCTTCCGTCCGCTGTTCCAGTCTACCAAGAAACAGGCTTTGCGGCCTAGTTCTCAGTAACGCGCCAGGTGATGACATCATCATCTGGCGCGCTACTGAGAGGCAGGCCGTGAAGCCTGTTTCTCAGTAGAAAGGACCAGCGGATGGAAGCGGGCGCCCCAGCAGGTAAGTGGGGCCCTCCCCCCCACTCATGCTTCTTACCTGCCAGTGTCCCACGCTGCCATCTGCTGCTTCCGTAGTGGCCTGTTTATCAGTAGTACGGAAGCAGCGGACGGCAGCACAGGATGCTGACAGTTAATGGGGGACCTCCCCCTCTTCCCCCACTCACACTCCTAACTGCTGCCTCCTCGCTGCCGTCCACTGCTTCTGTACTACTGAGAAACAGGCCTTTAAACAGAAAGTCCCAGTTAGATTATCCAAACGCTTTCTCCTCACCAAAAAAATCAAAGCCGCTTGTTTTTCTGGGTGTTGTCCAGATATTCTACGATATTCAATACAACTCTGATGTTGTCTTTTACCTGTCTTTTCGGTAAAAAACCACATTGATCTTCATGAACGAATTCCTGCAATACTAACTTAAGTCTTTCCGCCATTATCGATGTAAACAACTTATAATCATTGTTCAACAGCGATATTGGCCTGTAATTTTTAGTCAAAGTTAGAACCTGACCTTCTTTAGGTATCAACGTTATATATGCTCTGGTATCTTCCCCTCTTTCAAAATAGAATTCATTGTACTTTGCAGTGGTAATAATAGTTCTTCCTCAAAACTTTTATAGTAAAAGCCTGGGAGACCATCCAGTCCTGGCGTTTTCCCCAATTTTATTCTTTGTATGGCTGCAACCATTTCAGCCATAGTGATAATCTTCATTTATTATTTGTTTCTGATCCAGTGACATTTTAGGCAAGTTCTGTTTTTGTAAATATGTATCTGTTCTGTTCAGCGGCGTCCCATGTTTCTTATATAAATTTGATTAATACTGCCAGAATATTCTTTGTATCTTCGCATCATCTGATGGCATCTCATGTTTCTTATATAATGTTCCTTATATAAATTCGAATAATACTGCAAGAATGCTCTTTGTATCTTCGCATCGTCCATTATTTCCGTATCACCATCCTGGATTTTAACTATTGTCTTTTTTTCTTTTTCTTTCCTCAATTTATAAGCTAGCCATTTTCCCGGTTTGTTTGCACCTTCAAATTCTCTCTGTTTTACAAAATTTAACTTCCATTCCATTTCTCTGACCGTCAACATGGACTATTGCTGTTGCAGTATCTTGATCTGGTAGCCAATCCCCGCCTTTCTTGGTGTGCTCTTTAACTCCTCCTCCTTCTTTTTAATCTCATCCATAAAGGCTTTCATTTTCTCCTGTCTTTCCCTCTTAATTTGACTCTTTTTTTTAATAGAATATCCTCTTATGAAGGCTTTACTTGTGTCCCAGACCATGCTTTGGTTAACATCTTTATTTAAGTTCAACTCAAAAACTTCCTTAATTTTTTTCCGGCCTTCTTCCACCACTGCTTTATTTTGTAGTAAAGATTCATTTAATCTCCATCCAAACATGCTTATTTTTTTTTTCAAAACCATCAATACTGAATTATGATCCGAAAAAGATTTTGGCAGAATCTCTATTTTCTTTATTTTTGTAAGTATTGTTCTGGACGTCAAAATCATATATATTCTTGAAAAAGATTTATGTCTTTCCAGAAAAAAAAAAATCCTTAGCGCCACCATTTCTGTGTCTCCATACATCCACCAAACCCAGATTGTCCACCAGATCAAAAAAACTTTTTGGAAGCTTTCCCTGTTGACCTTTGATATCTTTCTCTGAAAATTTATCAATTTGTGGTGATATCACACCATTCCAATTGCCCAATAAACCCCGGCCATCGCTTGAAATACCCACCAATCTACATAACAGTCGTTCATAAAATTCTGCTTTTTGTTCATTGGGAGCATACACCCCACAATACCTTAATTTCCAATCCATCTACAATAGTTTTTACACCCACAAAACGTCCTTGTTCATCAGATATAACTAATTCTGGTTTTAAATGGGGTTTAATATATAAAACCACCCCCGACTTTCTCTTTGTGCTTGCAGAAATAAATTATTCTCCCAAGCCTTTAGTGTGCAGATATTTTATATCTTTTTTTCTAACATGAGTTTCTTGCAGGCAAATAATATCTAATTTTAACCTTCTTAGATGGTAAAAATCCCCCCCTCTTTTGTGGTGAATTTAGTCCATTTATATTCCATGATAAATATTTGTAATCCATATTTAAGTTATTATGTATCAATAAAAGTATTTCATTCCACAAATTTTACTTGTCTGAAGTTTCTCCCTCTTCTCTTGGGTCTTTTTCATCAACTTGTATTTCCATCAATTCTTTTTTATATTTCTTCATAAAGCATTTTGCTTTTTCCACTGAGTTCAGCTTATATCTTTCCCCAGTAAATGTCAACTTCAAACCTTCAGGTATTTCCCATCTGAAGACAATCTTTTTCTGTTTCAGAATAGTTGTCAAAAATTCGTATTCTTTCCTTCTAGCTCTTATTCTGGTTGGTATTTGTTTTAGAACAATAAGATCCTTTCCATCAATTTTAACTTCCTCTCAATTATGACGTTGTAAAATCTTGTCTCTAGTGGATTTTCTCATAAAATATACCATAATGTCTCTTGGCAGTTGCTTTGTCCTTTCATAAACAGAGTTTCTTCTATATACCCTGTCTATTTCAGCTTCCATCCTGTCATCCTCCCATCCAATAATTCTGCTAGTATTTTTATAATTTCTTCTCTGAGCTCACCTGGTTTTTCTGCAATGTTTCTCAACCATAGGCATTTTTCCATTTCCCTCTGTTCCAAAAGAGCTACTGTAACCTTTTCCCTTTCAAGTTGAACTGGTAGAATTTGTGTTTTATGATCCAGAGTTTGCACTTTATCCTTTATCCCCATGGCATCTTACTTCCTCCTCACTTTAGGAACTGCTGCAGTGATCAGTCACTAGAGGGCTCATAGAACCACCCTGCTGAAAAGTGCTCCCAAAAGCCCCCCCCCATCAGCTTACAACAGCCCTCGCCAAAGTTTACTTACTGCAGCACCATCCTGGAGCAGGCCAGCCCGCAGTCCCAATGGTAGAGTTGCTGAAGAATTGGTACAATTTCCCACTTGGGTTCCTCATCTATTGTGAAGGATCCTAGACTTGCCTTGGCACATCCAGAAAACTCCCCCAATGTAGAAAGAATGGGGAAAGATGGCTTGGTTGATTAGGCTGCCCTCCCCTCCCCTTAAATGTCCCAGAAATCTCTTAAGCTCTCATGGGCTCCACTAGTCCTCAATGCCAGTAGACCTGATGCATCTTCAAAAGAGGTCTTAGGAACGGGATGGAACTCCCACCTGCTGGGTTGGGCTCAAGAGCTCTCAAGCGTGCTAAGGATGGGATCTTTATATGCACCCTCAAGGAGGCAAAGCTATCCTAGGGCCCTCTCTCTCATTTGCCACTTACTTCCCAAGCTTTTCAGCTTTGCAACAAATAAATAATTTTTAACCTGCTGTGAGTTCTTATTGTTGTAGGTTTTGCCAGGTGCTGGGCTGCTGTTTAATTTTGTAATATTTGTAGTCTTTTGTAAGCCATTCTGGAATGCTGATTGGCCATACAAGGGCAGCATATAAACTTTAGAAATAAATAAATAGTTATACATGCATTAAGAGTATCAATTTAAATTAGCTACAGCATTCCAAAAAAAGGGGGGATTATACATAAAATTCAATAAAAGCAGACCAAATATGTTCATTCATGAGTGGCACCTGTATACCACTCTTTCAAATGTTAATAGCATTCTAAGGGCCTCAATCCATTGTACTATATAGGAGATGAGTATTTATCCTTCAAGTGTTATAGTGGCAATTATTGGCTGTCAAAAGGGCGTGGGAAATCAGTTTGCACTGACTATGTGTTAGTATCCAGGAAGCAGGTAAATAATTTAAAACCACATGTACATCTGTAAATATTAAAGAATTTTCCAAAACAAAGTTTATCCATATAATAACTTTCTCCCAAAAAGAGATGGCTATTAGGCATTTCCAAAACATATGGTTAAAAGAAGCAGCTATATTACATCTCCAACAATTAGCTGAGTTAGCCAAACTTTTATTAATGAGATGTTGTGGAGTCCAATGGACCTGAAACAAGAGTTTTTGCTGAATAAAACGTAACCTAAAATCCAGACATTTCAGATACATATACTAAAGTGGTGGTCCATTGATAGGCAAGATGAGGCAATCCAGTTCCCTATTCCATTCCTGCTTAAGCCCCCTGTGTATCAAATTCATCTACTGATAATAAGTATTTATTAACATGAATCGAGGGTCGATATAGTAGCTGATTGGCTTCAATTAGTGTTTCCAATAGCAAAGGAGACTCCAAAAGTGGCAGGACCAAATCTAGATTCTAACAAAGGTTGCAAATGCTACCATTTAGCCGTAGCAGGTAGATCAATTTTGTTTCGCAAAGCCGAGAATGACAAGAACTTATCAGCATCCAATAATTGATCCAAGGTAAATATAATTTTATCAGGCCAAGTTTGCCATAAAATCATTTTCTTTCTGATTTTTAAACCTGGATTCCTCCATAAAGTCAGTTTAGCATGGGAAAATGGATCAAACTGTAATTGATGTGATGTTATATGCCACATGTGTCTAACCACCTGAATTGTGGGAGTAACCTTATCCATTGTAATGTGCTGAGAACCTAGTCCCATCCACTTGGAGAGAGGCTCCAGATAGGAAGATTCAAAACTTGAAAATTTAATGTAAGTGGAAAAGACCAAAATTTATTACAGGTCAACAAATAAGCCCAGTGATATATAGCAAGATTCAGAAAGCCAAACCCACTTTCTTTAATTGGAAGTTGCATCCTTTTCAAAGATATTTTTGGTGGGAAGGCGCACCCCCCCCCCATTACAAAATGAAACATTGAGATTTTATACGTATTTTCCAGGTATAAGAAGAGGAATCCCACATATAACATAAACAACCCAAGGTATATTAATCTTAAATGCATTAACCTTGCCCCACAAACTCAACTTTAAGGATACCCATCTATCTATATTTCATGAGATCTCAGTCAACTTACTTAAATTTAACATGATCATTTGAGATATATCTCTGGGAATAAATACTCCCAAATAGGTGTGTGTGTGTGTGTGTGCGCACACACAGTTTTATGATGTTTTATTGAAGTTTTTTGTTTTATTGTTTTTTATTTTTGTTTTATTGTTGAAATAAAAAATAAATAAATAGCTGCATGGACATTTGAGGATAACAAATATGTGATAGCTACTTCACTGTTGTATCTGTTCCAGCACTTGCCATGCCCTCCAGGTAATCTGTAAATTCTGAAAACTTGGGCTTATTCTTGCAGTTTAAAAAATACATTTACAGAAACTGCTAGAGGCCCATCCAGATTCCTTTCATCTGTATCGACTAGCCAATATGACTGCTTAGTAGGTAACGTTTTCCCACTTAGGAAATAGCAGATTCTGCTGATGTGCTCCTTTTTGTCATCAATTAAATTTCTCTTCCAGATGTCCAACATCACAGTAACCTACAGAGATGGGCGTGTGGCACAATTAGAGCAGGTGTACATTCGGGGGAGCAAAATACGGTTCCTCATCTTGCCAGATATGCTGAAAAATGCCCCAATGTTGAAAAGTATGAAGAACAAAAACCAAGGTTCTGGGGCTGGAAGAGGCAAAGCAGCTATTCTTAAAGCCCAGGGTGAGTATCTAGGCGATTAAGGACTAAGGCACTACGCACAAAAGTAAGGCTTGCAATCCAGAGGGGAGGAATGCAGTGTGTGAGGAAAGGGCTTCCACCCTCTCCTGTCCCACTGCACCAGGGTACCAGTCCCTGCTGATCTCTGCCTCTGCAATTTGCCCATTGCCATTTCCTCCCTCCCCCCTCTTTTCTCGTCCTACCCCCCCAAGTGGAAGTTTATCTTGGGAACAAATGCTGCGAGAAGAGCTCAGCACATTCGAAGACCCTAATGAAATTGATTGGCAAGAGGTTCAAAGGAGACAGAAAAGAGACTTCACAGACACAATCTCTTCATGAAATTCACTGCCACAGGATGCGATGATGGCCACTGGCATAGATGGCTTTAAAAAGGGAGACGTTTCCTGGAGGGTGGATGTGCCTGTAGCTTCTCATCATGGCAGCTATGCTGAATGCCATTTTCCCTGGGAGGAACAGCAGGGGAGGCGATTGCCTTCTTGTCCTTCTGGTCTTCCTGGAAGCATCTCTGAGAAGCAGAGTGCCAGACTAGATGGGCCTTTGGTCTGACCCTATATACACCCGTTGCTGGGGCGGGAGGGTGTTGTTGCACTCCTGTCCTGCTTGTGGGTCCCTGGTCAACAGCTGGTTGCCCACTGTGTGAACAGAGTGCTGGGATAGACGGACCCTTGGTCTGATCCAGCCTCAGGGCTCCTCTTATGTTCTTAGGACCCATCAGGACTCCTCTTAAGTACTTTTATCCTGTTCCTCAGTCAGAAGGGCTCCTGGAACGACTTCCATTCAGTGAGTAGAGGATGACAGCCCCTGCCACCAGGCAGACAGTCGAAGACGAACTGACACACAAGCAATAGGGAGGAAAGAGGATCCTGTGGTGGTTTTAATGTTTCAAAAACAAAGTCTTGTACTCATTCTGCAGCACTTACAGGGTTTTATTCCCCCCCCCCCCCCCGTTTAGTGGCTGCAAGAGGAAGAGGACGTGGAATGGGTCGTGGCAACATTTTCCAGAAACGGCGGTAACGTGGCTTTGGTGAATTGAAAATTGTTCTTGCCGTGGTGCTTTGCTTTCGGCTGCTTCAATAAACATGTTTCTTTCTAAATGGGGGGAACATCTGTTGTGTGGCATTGACTTGCTTGATGAAGTACAGGTGTGTTGCTGCCTCACCTGGAGCTCTACTCCAGCCCCGCAGGAGTTTGCTGCCACTGTCGCCCCCATGTTAGCCCCAGGACTGTTTTCATCCACCAGTGCAGCTCCAGGGGCCGAGAGAGACTTTTTCACTCTTGCTTGTGAGTAGGCAGCAAGCCGGGTAAAATAGTTTTAAAATTTAGACTGATCACCTGCTCTTTCTGTGATTATGACTGCATAACACCAACGTAGTGTTCAGGCATCAACAGGTGGGTTGCCGTTTGCGATGGCTAAGAACTGGAAAGCAGGCGATGCTCTAAGAAAGGGTCCCCTACGCTTTCAGCCTTGGTAGGCAACACTTTAAAACACACCCCACCCCAGTATATAAAAAAATAAAGTTGCAAGGTGAGACTGCTTTTTATTGTCTTACTTAAATGATTTAACTTTTGTCCAGTTAAATATTTATTTAGGTTTATTTGCTTTTGTGTCAAACTTCTCAAAATTCAGAATTAAGCTTGCAATTCAGCAAGTATTAAGTACATTTGCATACTTGAATTCTAAATTTTAGTTTCTGTGGAACATAGTTCTGCATGGTTTTGTGGGTGGAGAATGACCTCCAGGAACATAGGAACAAACTACCAACTTCTTTACCAGTCTTGATTATGAAGAGGAGTGTGTCTGTACAACGTAAGCACTCCCTGTGCTTGAAGGGTGGGCAGACTGGCTACTAAAAGAGCAAACTGCACAAGTGAAGAACATAAGGCAAACCCAATTGGGCATCACTTTACACTTGCTTACACTTAACCACATCTGCAATTTGGATGCCCATTCTGCCAGCTTGGAGAGATTCTGCTGGAGCTCCTCACAATCCCTTTTTTATTTTAAACACCTTAAATAGTTTGGTGTCATCGGCAAACTTGGCCACTTCACTGTTCTCTCCTAATTCCAGATCATTTATGAACAAGTTGAAAAGAATTGGTCCCAGCACAGATCCCTGTAGACCCCACTATTTACTTCCCTCCATTTATTCCTACTCTCTACTTTCTGTTCTTTAATCAGTTACTGATCCATAAGAGGACCTCTCCCCTTATTCCATGACTGCTAAGTTTACTCCGGAGTCTGGTGAGGGACTTTATCAAAAGCCTTTTGGGAGTCCCAAGTAACCAATGTCCACCACATCTCCCCTGTTTTCATGTCTATTCTCAAAGAACTCAAAGATACAGTGCTTACCTTTGCAGATGCCATGGTGATTCTTTTTCAGAAGAACTTGTCCATCTATACGCTTACTAATTTTGTCTTTAATAATGCTTTCAACCAATTTACCTGGAACGGATATTAAACTAACTGGCCTGTAATTTCCCAGAACCCCCCAGATCTCATTTTAAAAAGAGGTGTTGCACTAGCCATCCTCTCTGAGCTTAGGGACATGTTGCATATTTTGCATACTTCAAAATGTATATGGTCTTTTTTGAGGAACATTACAAATAGCTCACAAAATGAATGAAAACAGTACTGTACAAATACTTTTTGATAGGATAATAAGCTTGGGATGCACCTTGAATTGTAATGGAGGTATTTCTTTAGTACAATGAGCTTTATATTTGATGCTCTGGCACAGAGGTGCAGTGGGGCTTATGTAGAAGATCTTGCAGGTGGATTTTGCCTGCTGCCTGTGCATTGCCTTCCTTCTTTCCAATGCAATGTCGTAGCCTTCAGTCCAAGAAATCCATTTATTATTCATTGTAGTCAGCAATGGGGCAATGCTGAAAATACACAGAGGAGGTTTTGCACCACTGTTTCCATTTCCTCACTTGTATCAGAAGTGTGGCCTTGTTGATGTCACTGCACAATGATCAAGCAATCTCTGACAGCAAGCAGTACAGTGGTGGTTTTAAGACATGCATGCTTGTGTCTCCATATCAAACAGCCCAGGCAGTACAGAAGCTCCAGCAGATCCTTTTTTGTCCAAAAATGGAGGATATAAAACTGTTTCTGTCAATCTACAAATATGTTTCCCCTCTTCAAACTAGAAACCTATAAGGTCCTCCACCTCCACCCTGATACACATGTCCCCAGTCTTGAAATATCCTGACACTGCAATCCAGTCACATGTTCTTGGCTTGTACATGCTGTGGGCCATTGCATTCCACCTCTCTTTGACTGGAGGGGGGGGAAACGAGGGAGGAGAGCGAGGCACAGGAGACGGGCAGAGACTGGTCCCTGAGACGCTCGAGCAGCAGCAGCTGCTGGGCCTTCCCACGCGTGCTGGGCCTTCCCACGTGGCTCCCTCGCTCCCACGTGGGGTTGCAGAGTAGCTGGAGGGGAAGAAAGAGCAGCACAGGCTTTGTCCCAACTGCCTGTGCCAGTAATGCCGAGTCCTACCTCTTACCTGGCATCTCCCAATGGGCTCCTTTTCCCTGGGTCCAGGTTTGCTGTTGTCATGGTAAGTGACTAGTCCCTGTTTTGCAATGGGTGAGTGATGAAGTCTGGTTAAGATGGCATGGCGGGGCGGAGTGGGGTGGGACTTGCTGGAAATACGTCAAGGAGGTCATGGCTGCTGATAAAGTCAAGAGAAGGACCCAAGGAAACCGATGGAGGGTGGTTCTCCGTACCTCATGCCTGTGCAGTCGGTGCTCTCCCTGCTCTGGCTTCGGTCTCGCAAAGAAAGCCTCAAGGCCCCGTCACCTTCCACAGGACTGCTGGGGGTAGTCGCAGGTGTGGTGTCCAGCCACTGACAGAGCCCCTTCCCCTTGCAGCTCCTCGAGCTGGCTGGTCTCTGACCCACTGGAAAGCTCAGCGTCGCAGTCAAGTGACTCGTAGATGGTGGGCAGCGTGGTCTGCTGGCTGAGACGCTTCCGCAGGCTGACGAGCAGGGGCTGCGGCAGGGAGGAGATGTCCACGTTGTTGCCAAGGTCAATCCAGGCTAAGAACGGGAACCTGCTCAGGTCCTTCATGGTGTCCGTGAGATCCTTCACAGTGGCGCGGGTCAGGCGGTTCCCATTGAGGGAGAGGTGGGTGAGGCTGGGCAGTGACCCCAGGAAAGGCAGCAGGAGGCGCATCATGTCGTCGGTCAGGTCGGTGAAGCTCAGGTCCACGGTGTTCAGGTGCTCGCCGGTGTTCTGCAGGTAATAGGCCGTGCGGTGGACATCCCGCCTAGAAAGGGGGATGCCGGACAAATTGAGCGCATCCTGGCTCAGCTTCTTCTGTAAGTTATTCTTCAGGCTAAATAAGAGAGAAAGAGGGAATGGCTTAGAAGCAGGGGGCTCGTGAGCTTCAGTCATGGGGGGAGGTGTTTGTTGCGTGTCGCAGGGAGAACAGCCTGGCAACGACGTCGTAGCTGGGCTGGCCCTTGCGGTGGCCGGCCTTTTCAGTTGCCAACACCCTTGCCCATGGGCTGTGACACAATCGCATTGGAATGGCTGTCGTGCGAACAGCACAGTTAAAGGCCGAGTCCGTGGTGAGAGGTTTGTGGCGCTTCAGATGTTGTTGGGCTGCAACGGCTATCATCTCTCATCATTAGCAGTGCTGGCCAGGGCTGATGGGAATTGCAGTCCAACAACACTGGGAGTGCCACGTGCTGCTGACCTCTGGGCCAGTCCAACCTCCTGGAAGGCTGTGACAAGCTTCCCTGCCCCCCAACTGCATCCAGCCCCTTGCTGGCAAACCATTCCTCCCATGTTGGTCTCATCTTATGAACCCCAGAGACACATGAACAAGCCAGGAAAAGTACTGGGGTTTGCTTAGTACCAGTTATTATTTTGGGCTACACCACAGAACTGTACTGTGGTTGCACAGTAGTCTTAGTCAGTCTGTACGCGGCATTTTCCACACTATATTGCACTCAAAATGGCTCCCGGAACAAATATTATGGACATAACTATAACACATTACAACACAACATTTCCCGCAATTACAGCTCATTTAAAACACATCAAAAATTTAAATAGCACGAGGCATACCTACTGATGTTAGCGATATCATGTGCAAATATCAACATTATACTCACATGAAACAGTTCACTGAACTGTCGATGTTAAGAGACCCAACAACAACAAGATACCTCACCCACGTCAAAGACACAGGGAAAAAAGAGAAAGGAAGAAAACCCACACGTACCTCCTCTCACCTGGGTCCCGATCTACCCTCGTCCTCATAGCAACTTCCCTCCTGGCTGTCCCTGGGCAGCACACAGCCAGAGGAGGAAAGATGGGAAAGGCCTTTTCCTGGGCAGATGACCTCAACTCTGTCCTGAAGGAGCCAGACCGCCAACGGCAGCTGCCTCAGCGCCCCACGAGGGCAGCTGAGGCTGGGGGAAAGGCGAGGCAAGGCAGGTGGGAGCAGCCCTGCCTTGATGGGGGACGGCTGTCCCTTTCTTCCCTCCAGAGCCAGTCCCTGCCCAAGGCCACAGGGCTGCAGCAAGCAACATCTTGGCATTGGCTGCCTGTGGCACCGAAAGAGATGGGCTGAATGAAAAGCCCTTGGGGGGGGGGGGCTAGAGCAGCGGCGCCACAGAAGAGGCAGCAATGATGGGGGCAGAATTGCCTGCCCTGCAACTGAACTATTTCATGCTGCTCCAGCGGCACGAGGATCAGGACCATTTATGAAACCATTAAAAGGACTTGGGGTGCCTCTACAAGAGGCATTTAAAGCTCTTTCAAGGCGCATTAAAAAAATTACCTCTACAAGAACGGAGCGCAAATCGGGCGCAGAGGCGCGTTATCTCCCCGATTATGCGCATTATCGAATGCGCGTTAAATCGCGGTTTTTATTTTGCTCCGTCCGTTAAAGCGCATTTTGACTGTGTGAATATGCGCTTATGCGCATTAACTACTTGTTGGATATCCGTTAATGCGCTTCGCCGCCTCTCGTGCAGAGGGATTAGGTGTAAATGTGCTTCAGCGATTATGCGCATAATCGCCTAACCAGGCGCAAAAGCGAATCCTTGTAGAGGGGACCTTGGATACCTTCTCAGATTTAGAAACTTTAAAACTGGCCTTCTTGGTGAAAATGGGCACAAATTGAATATAAATAAATAAAACATCTATAATTTTTTAAAAGTTAAATTAAAATAAGCCTGGCAGCAAGCCAGCCCCCCCCCCCCCCCGGCAGTGTCCAGACAAGCCCCTTCCTGGTTTGTTTAGCAGGGCAGAGCAAAGCAGGCGCTTCATGAGAAACCCGGCTCCTCTGCCGTTCTGGCTTACCACCGCATTCAGGTGCAAACTGATCAACTTCTGACACATGAATACCAATAGATGTTCAAAGGATGAGTTTAGACAGCACACCATGAAAAAAAAAAGTCACCACACCAAATCTTTTTTCCTTGCCATTTTCCTCTGGTCCTTGTGAAAGGCCCTCGGGAGTCAGGTCTGAAGGTGAGTTTCCAATCACCTTTGAGGGTGGCTTTCAGTGCCTGTGATGGCAACAGAGGTTGTGGTGACTCTCTCCTGGCACAGACCATTCCCACACCGTATCCCAGCCTCCCCAACCTGGTGCCTTCCAGATATGTTAGACTACAACTCCCACTGTCCCCAGCCAGTATGGCCCACACATCTGGAGGGCTCCAGCTTGAGGGGAGCTGCCCTGCCTGTCCTTAGTAACACGTTCAGGAGAGAAAATAGCTCCCTGCCCCACCTGTGGCCGCAAAAGTGCCTGGCAAGGAGGTGGAGCACAGCAGTGTCTTTGCGCAAGCAGATGGAGAGGAGAAAGAGAAGGGCCCGGGGCCTTTTGGATAGGGGTGATACACACCCAGCCCACGAGCCCATTACAGACACAGCTCTCCTGCCCTGCTCACCCTGGGGCAATCTTTTTTACATCCAGCGTGTAAATGGTTGGCACGCTCTTCTCGGCAGCATGGCCTGGTGTCTCCCACGAGCCTCGTTCGCTGCCCTTGGCTGGAACAAGCAAGGGAATTCTGGCCGCTCTTCCCAAGAACCCAGAGAGTTCTTAACCGCTTCTGCTTGGCCAGAGCTGTCATTGGCATCTTAATTGCTTGTTAACAGATTTTCTTTCCCGCCTCAGTGGGTATTCCTGCCCAGCAGTTCATGCAGCCTCACTGCTCCGTACAGCCAGACTCCCATGAAAAGCTTGCAAGTAATTAAAACTTGACAGATGCTCCAAGCCCAGCTGACAAACTACCAGAGAGCAGGAGTCACTTTTGAAAAGAAAGCCAAGCGTGGCTTCCCTGCCATTGCTACCCACTGGTTCCAGTCCTGTCCTTGGGAGCCAGAGAGAACAAGCCTGCTCCATCTTCTGCATGAGAGAGCATTTGAAGATGGCTCTGATGTCTCCTCTGAATCGCCTCTTCTCCAGGCTAAGCATATTCTTTCAACCACTCCTCTCACAGGACTTGGTTTCCAGACCTCTCACCTTCCGGGTCGCTTTTGAATGGATGTGGTCCTGTCTGTCAGTACCCTTCTTAAAATGCCGAGAACTGGCTACAGTGCTCCAAATACAGCCAAATGCAGAACAGAGCAGAACTATTACATCCCGTGACCTGGGGTACCTCTTCACGGCTTATTTAGGTCACCTTTACTTCATTCTGACATCTTTTTGTACACACAAGCGGGGTGCAGATCAGACATCTGTGTGACTTATAGCCCCCGTTAACGCGCGTTTCCAAGGTGTCGATTAAACACGACTTTTAATGTTTCTCCGATGTTCAATCGCATTTTGGTCGTGTAAACCTCTACCGCCCATTCGGATTAATGCTAATCGTGGACGTAGTTTGGTGGGCAGGGCTTGTGATGTCATGAGTGAATGCCTGCCCCCAAGTTTACCGCCACTTTCCTTGGGGGCGGTACTTTCGTCAGATTACCCACATTCAACCCTATAGCTGTGATCCTGCTCTGCTGCGAAACTCCTCCCTCCTACTTCTCTGTTCAGTAATGGCCAATCTCAATTTTCCGGAGCTAAAAGTAAAGTTTCTTTTCAATACCTACTGGAATCTTTCTTTCATCGAGACGAGTGGATACTCACATGGAGCTGGTTCTACAGGAATCAAGGGGGTTGGAATAATGTGCGTGCTTCATTTTTAGAATAATTGGCAGTCCGCTGAGGCTACCCTTCCCTCCCCCGCTCCCTTGCTGGAATAACGGCTGGAAAAAGGAAGGAAAAGTACTTTACGTGCAAGGCTGTTCCTGCTATTGAGCACTGTTACTCGGGAGTAAGGAGCATTGAGCAGGTGGGGGGGACTTTCTCCCCGGGAAGCTTAGTGCCCGAGCGTACGTAGGGCTTCGTATCTTCTCTCCCTTCTTTCATTGATTTTCCTGGAAGTTTTATTTGTTTGTGTGTGTGTGTGTGTGTGTATCACAATGAAAAGAACACTTATTGTATTATCATAAAGCAATGCAATATCTTTATCCTACTAATGGTTACATGTGGCTAAAATCCCATTGAAAAGTGTGGCCGGAGCAATCTGAAAGGCACAGCGCAAATGGGGAAAACACAGGAGATTGGGCGGAATGCCCCGAACGAAAGGGAAACTGCAACAATGGTATGGAAATTAATGTCAGTCCACAGACGCAACGTCCAAGCCGACTTTCCCAAGTTGGGCTGTCCCTTGCCGTGCTGGTCATTCAAATGGCACTGCCGGTTGCCTGAGTAGTACCAGAGAGCGGGCACGCCAGACTATACGCTCCAGTTTCCTCATTCTGCACTGAAGGCAACGCAATTGGTAGAATAGCAAGCAGACTGGGGGGGGGGGAAGAGAGGACATCAGTGCCATCCAGTTTTTTGTTGTGGGCAGCGTTCATCCCTCCCCCACTCCCGCATTCCCAGTCACCCACCTCTGCGACGCAGAAAACAGGTTACGGCTTGGCGAGGTTGCAGTCTAGCCCGCTCAGCGTTGGGCATCCCAGAACTGTTGTGAGCTGGTATCTCGGGGTCCGTAGACAGACAGAATAATAGCCAGTTTGTATGGAACTTGGGGAATCAGTGCGAAATGCAACATTGTAATGGAAAGGGCACACAAAAAATTGTCCTTGAAGTAGCACATTTCCGAGAAGGCAGATAAGGGGAAGCTGACACAAGCATGGTGGGGGGTTAGTCCATTATCCAGCTTCTGATTCTTGGCAGGAGCAATACCCAGGGGGGGGGGGGGCGGATGCTATGCAGGCGGCTGTTTGCTATGGCCATCCACTACCTGGAAAAATGTTGCTTTTATGGTTTTACAATAGGTCATCCAATGCTGCCCTGCTAACAACTATAATTGTAGGCACATCCAATGTTTACAAATCGTACCCACATGCAAAGTCACGCGCGATCGTGATTGGACAAGCAACGGCGAGAAAGTCAGGTGGGCGGAGTTAACAAATGGCGAGAAAGTCCAGGGGAGGTACCATCAGGAGACAGGGCGGTGCTTTCATCAATTATTCCACGTTCAGCCATACACCCCTGAACCGACTCTGCAGCAAAACTCCGCATATAAAAAATTGTAAAATGCATTTTATGATGCCCGTAATTCACCTTAATGGGTCTCGTCTACCTCTATTAGATGTAAATACGAATATAGGAAAAAGTGCTTATTATCAGAAACAGGTGCCAAAGAGATGTCATGTAGACCCCCCCCCCCGACACTCTGCTTGTTAACGCAGCTTTCTTAGCTATCACATCACACTGCTGGCTCATGTTCAGCTTATGATCCATTAAGTCACCTAGCAAGAAGGCCTTCTCCCACATCAGCTGGCCTGGGTTTTAACATCTTCCACCATGGGAGGCACATTTGGGGCGGGGGAGGAAGGGCCTTCTTCGTAGCTGCTCTCAGGCTCTGGAACTCCCCGCCTAGAGAAGCTGGCTTGGCCACTTCGCTGTTGTCCTTCCACCAGCAGCAGGCAAACATCGTTCTTTTCAGGCAGGCCTCTGGCATATAAGTTGTTCTGCTGTTCACGGAGATTTTAATTAGTTGATGCGTTTTATTTATTTTATTGTTGTGTTATTTATTTATTTGTATGTTATGTTTTCATTAAGGTCTTGTTTATAATCTGTGTTTTATTGTTAGCAGCCTTGAGCATCATTTTTGGCAGAAAGGCAGCCTATAAATTAATTAAATAATCATAGATGAATAAATAGATTCACTCCTGTGATGTCTCCAGTTGCCGTGACACCTGCTTTTTTCGTGCAGAGGAAGTTAAGGAGCTCCGCACCTTTTTCTGCACAGAAAGCGACTCCAGCAGCTCTGGGGGAGAATTGTATTCAGATGCTAAACAATTTTTATTTGGTTAGGGGCCTTAATGGTCAAGCAGCCAATGCATTCAAATGCAGTTAAGTTCAATTCCAGTGTGTCCCCTCTTCCAGCAGGGAGAAGCTCTCATCTTCAATCAACAGGAGATAAGAGCTTTTCCCTGCCATGAGGGGAAACTGCAAAATGATTCCATTCTGCCTACTTCAGAGGCTTTGCTCTGCTTGCTTCTGAGTAGACTTGCAGAGGCTTGCCTAGCTCATTCCTGAGTAAGAATCACATATGGGCCACACCCACTTTGCCTGTAGCTCCACCCACAGATGGAGAGCACCCCCTGAGACCTTTCTTAGATTGGAATTTGGTCCTTGGACTGAAAAACGTTTCCACCCCACCCTAGATCCTCTTGGGCCATCATCTCCCATCAGAGTACCTGACTGCCACCCAGACCAGGATGCTCCCTAGGGCGGCAAGATATTTCTATGCCTCCGTCCTCCCTCGCTCTGTGCACCAAGACTTGCCAGAGATTTCCATGCCTCCCTTGCACCCAGTCCCCCTGCCACACAACCACACACACACACATACACACACTCGATCCATCTTGCTGCTCACCTTCCCTGGGATTTCCGGTGGGGCAGTTTATGACGGTGCCATTTTGAATGAGGCGTCAAGTGGTAGATCAGCTGCCGGCAGATCCGATCTGAGGACTTCCAAGGGTCAAATTCCTGAAAGCAGGAAACACAGTTATTGGCTTCTATTACTCTAACATTTAAAGAAGACGAAATTAAAATAGCTAATCCCTGTCTATCTCTTCCAATTCCTCTATTGGGAATCGCTATAGACTTAATATCTCCCAAGGTAAATCTATTACTTTTAATATATACTTCCCTCCCATGTCATGTAAAACATTGATTTCAACGTGCAGGAAACAGTTAACCAGGTGCTTTATCAATCATCCTCATCCGAGAGCCAGCCAACATCCTCTGCAAATAAGGTTTTCTGCAGATGGATCCACGTCCCCTGACGTGGGTTCACCGCTGGACGGCCTGGGATGGGCCCTGCATCTGTAGAGCCAGTTCAAGGCTTCCAGGTCAGAGTCAGAGCAGGGCTGTGGAACGGCTGCCCCACCGGAGCAAATGGGAAGCCTTTGCCCGTTACACTACATCAAAGCATAGAACACTCTAGAAGATATCAAACCACTGCCTACTCCAAGCTGGTGCCCTCCAGATGTGTTGGACTGCAACTCTCATCATCCTTCATTGGCTATGTTGCCCGAGAATGATGGGAGTTTTGGTTCTAGCTTAGGGAAGGCTGCTTTCTGACTGGCAGCAGTCCAGAGGAGAGCATGGCCAGCCCTGCTGCTGCTGGAATGGACAAGGATTTCTTCCACGGCCTTCTGTACGCGCCCCACCATGGAGCTCTGCCTGCTCCCATAGGGGACCAGCCATGGCCTTCCAGCTCATGATGTGCAGCACAAACATCCCCCCACTGGAACCAGTGAGAATCAAGAACAAGTGCCCAAGAGGGGCCTGTCATGGAGGCAGACCACAGAGGGCAGCTCTGCAGGCAGCTGGTCCCGAGAGGAGGGAGGCTGGATCCCAGACAGCGATGCAGCATCTCCTGGAGCTCAGCCCAGCCTGGTCCTCCACCTGTCTGCAGAGCTCTCAGGTGATCACCCGGGCCAGAGCAGGCAGGATCCTCTCCTCAGGCCAGTGTTTCCTCTTTTAAGCATCTATGGTGCAGCTCCCATCTGCTGTGGCAGCAGCTTTTCACTGCGTTGTGGAGCAGGCTGGTAGAAGAAGCCTAGTTCCCTTTTTTTGATGATATTCTCATGGTGTGGCTGGAGCCCTGCTCCAGGGCTGCTCCAGGGCCCTCCCCTGCTGCTTGGTGCTCAGAGGTGGAGGCTCCATTTCCCTGTCATGGCAAAGAGGCCCCCATATGTGTTCATCAGCTAGGGAGGTCTGCTGTTCAACGCCGCACAAGTTAAGCGTTGTGGATTTGTTGTGACTTGTGTGTGTAGCACAACTGGGTTCTGCCTGCATTGGAGGCTCCATTGCAGAAGGAAGACCAACCCCCACGAGCCAAAAATAAGCTAGAGGAGTGTAGGCCGAGGTGCAGCTGCCCTTTGCAAGCAAGCAGAAGCGCACACCTGCCTCCTGCTGAAGCTGGGCGAGGCAGCTGGTATTGTCCTGCACAGTTCATCTCTGCCGGCACGACGAGCAGGCAGACGGATGGCCTTTGCTTAAAGGCCACCGGGGAAGGAGAGCCCCACCACCGCCTCTCCAGGCCTGCTATCCAATCCCATTATGACGTCCATGAACTCTCCCCTCCAGGGACTGATGCTTGTCAGATCTCGTCCTGTCCTCTGAGGTGGCAGCAGAGAAACAAGTTCTTTATCCTCTTGGGCACCATGTATATGCCTGTGTTGTGCCAGTGCAGACACACACACACACACTCACACTCTCTCACACACACAGAGGCCTGTGGTAAGCTTCACCTTCTTGGGGCATTGCAGGTCTCTAGCGAGGCTCATAAGGAGATCATGGGAGATTGGAGCCACAAGGTTCAGGGAGGCGGCATTCTTGTAGAGAACTTCACTGAGGAACGTCCCTTCTAAGCCAAGGTCCTGCAGAAAAAGGCCAGAAGATGCAGCCGAGGTGTCAGCACCCAGCCCAGGCCAAAGGGAACGGGGGGCCTTGGAGGCGAGTGCCAGCTCCAGCAACAGGACTGGTCACCACCAATGGCCCAAGACAGCTTGCCCCCTTTTCAAGGTGGCGTTCAGGCAAGAACCCTTGGTGGCACTAGGGAGTCTAGAGTCTTCTAGAGTGGGACCCACAATAGCGCCTCTGCTCTACTTCAACCTGAGACAGGAATATCTGTCTGTACAGGCTGGCCGCTGTTTTAACATTTGCATTGGCAGACGGTGGTCGTGGTGGAGTCCAGAATCCCCAAGTCAGATCAGAACTGGGGGCGAGGGACCCCGGTCTTTGGGGGGAATGTGTCCCCCCTAACTCTCCACTCAGAGAAAGGGGCACCCAGATGTAGCTCCTGCTCGACCTGCCCCCAACAGCTGTTGACTGACGTAGGACATTTCTAGGCCACTCAGCAGCCGAAGCTTCCCTGGGCAGCTCACCAGCAGCGTTACTGCTTTGCCGCAGGCTTGGTCTGCCCATGACTGATTGGCTGGCAGCCAGTTCTTCCCAGCCAGAACAGAGGCTGTTTGGCAGCCCAGCAGTCTGTCTGCGAGGGCCAGTTCTTCTTTCACTTGGCTGTAGGGGTCCCCGCCAAAGGCCGCCCACCAGGGCCAGAAGGCCCCCAGAGGCGGGGGGAGAGAAAGGACACTTTGCAAGCAAGAGGAGGAACAGGGTTTTAGCTCAAACATTTATGGCTGCATAGAGACACTCTGTTTTTCTAGTTGCAGACCAAATGAGTAGTGGTTTATAAGGGTTCGGATCCAGTTCCCCCTTAAAATGTTGACAAGCTTATTTTTCCTACATCTGCAGCCTCAAAGCGGTGGCATTGGCCAAAGCAGGTGTACGAGCTTTAAGATATTTTCTTTTATAAAAAAGGTGGATAGATTTTGCTTCTCGCTTTCAAAAGAATGCTGGATTTGAGGCAAAAAAATCCCTCAGTCAGACTAGTGTGTATTCCCATAAATTTTGCTGGTGGTGTGCAAAGTTATTTTCCTAAGTCCTTTCCTTTCTTGGCGGTGCTCTTGAGATTCCCCTGGAGAACAACGTGACCTGAATAAAGACTTTGGGTCCAGGCCATGTCATTTAGTCAGGGGTTAAAATTGAACCACATTTATTTGGCAATCCAAAAAACCAAGGGTGAAATTTAAAATATTACAAAATGCTAGAGAGAGAGGTTTGGGTTTGCCGGATTTGAGGACGTATTTCTCTGCCTGTTGCTTGATGTGGATGAAGGAGTGGATGTTGCTAAAAAACAGAAGATGACTGGAATTAGAGGGGCATGATCTAAGATTTGGTTGGCATGGGTATCTGTGGTACGATAAAGCTAAAGTGAACGTAGAATTTAAAAATCATTATGTGAGACGAGGGATTTTGAGAATATGGAACAAACATAAACCCAGACAGTGTCAGAAAACGCCACTATGGATTTCCTCGCAGGAGGCTCTTTACAGAAGAGAACTGGCAAGCACGACTAAATGGTTGAAGTATAGTGAGATTTTAGAAATAACAGAAGGTGATGTTAAAATGAAATCAAGAGAGGAGTTATTGAGTGAAGGAAATGCGTGTCAGTGGTTCTCATACTTACAAATGATGGAAAGGTTCAAGATAGATAAAAAAAAACTTGGGGTTTAGAATGTACAAAATCTGACTTTGAGAAAGTTTTATGCACAAATGATGATCATGTGATTTCAAAGACATATAAGCTTTTGTTAAAGTATGAGACTGAAGAGTAACAGATAAAAGATTGTATGATAAAATGGGCTCAAAATTTTGGCTATAATATTACTATGGATCAGTGGGAGAATATGTGGTTGAGAGGTTTGAAATTTACATTATGTGCCAGATAGAAAGAAAATAAATTATAAAATGATGTATAGATGGTATATATCTCCGTCAAAATTGGCAAAAATGTATAAAGGGACATCGGGAAGGTGCTGGAAATGCAAAGAGCAGAAAGGAACTTTATCATTTATGGTGGATATGTAAAAAAGCAAAAAATTTTGGAACACAAATGCATGAGGTGATGCAAAATATATTGAAAATTAAAATACAATTACATCCAGAATATTTTCTGTTGGGGATAATAGACGAACAATTGATACAAGGTTATGGAACTTTATTTTTATATATGATAATGGCAGCAAGATTGATATACACTCAGAATTGGAAGAATGAGAAAGCACCAACAGAGGAGGATTGGCTGTTGAAAGTTACAGAATTGGCGGAAATGGCAAAACTCACAGCGATAATAAAAGATAAAACAACAAGTGGGTTTCTTGAAGAATGGAAACCGCTGATAGACTTTTTAAAAGAGAGAGAAGGAAGGATATATTTGCAAGCGGATTCCGTGATTAAATTGGAAGAAAAATAATTGACGGAAGTCGGGTAATTCATTCACTATGTAGAAATTTTTGTTTGTTGGAGAAATTCGGAAGTCCATTTTAATGTTGTATGTTGTAATGTTTGTGTTTTGTTTTTGTCTGAAAAATAAAAACTTTTAAATTGGAAAAAAACTGAACCACCTTTGGGTTGCTGTCAGCTTGGCTAGTGGCCTGGCTGACCAGCACAACTGGGATTGTGTCACCCAAGCTGAGCCGTTTGACATGGCAAGTGTGAGTCCTGTTGCCATCACTGGCAACTTGGGTGGAGCACTAGCCAGGGAGGGTCCCAAGTCGAGACTTTCTTCCTCATGGCAAGGTGGGGAGCCTCAGTAGCCAAATACACACCAAGTGTCCCAGGTCCAGTCCCTAGCACTGCCTCCCCCCGGGGCCCCCAGATGTGTTGGCCAAGCTGGCTGGGGATGATGGGAGCTGCAGTCCAACACATCTGGAGGGCACCGGGTGGGGAAGGCTGTTGTAGACGCTGCAGTCTTCGCTAGATGGACCAAGAGTCTCACTGGGCAGCTGCCCATGTTCCAAGCAGGCAGACTCACCATGCAGCTCAGCTTGACTGGGAGCCACACAAGCAAGAGCACCTGAGTCTGGCTGTAGCCCTAGACCTGGCCTGGATGTGGCTCTAGCCAGGGGAAACCAAAGGACCATCCTAGACAACATGTCACCTTCTCTGGTTGCCTCAATGGGTCACCCCAAGAGGCAGCTCCTGATTCAAAGGCTGGCAAATCCTGGCAGTTAAATTGTCCAATGACAGAATGTAAAAGCTTCACATGCAGTGGTGAGAAAAAGCTTGTGAACCCTAATGATAATTATGGAAATTCCATAGTTTTACTATGGTTGCCTTCGTGACACAAAACCAGTCTTTTCTAAATATCCAATAGAGTTTATATTAACCAATTCCATGTCTTGTGAAATAAAACTGTGCTTACGTTAGGCAAACAATGAGTACTTAAGAGTCAGGGTATGTGATGCCACAATCAAAAGACATTTCTGAGGATCTCAGAAAAGCTGTTATTGATGTTCATCAGTCTAGAAAGGGTTACAAAACCATTTCTAAGGATTTGGGGCTTCGCTAATCCACTGTCAGTCTACAAATGGAGAAGTCTCAAGACCACAGTCACTCTACCCAGGAGCGGTCATCTTACCAAAATCTCTCCAAGAACAAACTGGCTGATCAACCAGTAAGCACACACCAACAACAAGGTACTAGCCTTAACCAAAATCCACAAAACGAAAAAAGAAAGTTAAGGAGAAAATGTGTAATGAAATTTAATGCTAATAAAATATTTACATCACAAAAGAACACAATTCAACATATATATGTATATTACCAAAGTAAAAACAAAGCTCTTATGATTCTGGCCAAACACGTTTCGACAAATGCGTCTTCTTCAGTGGCCCAATCCAGTAAGTCCAAAAAACAAACAAATCCCAGAGTAACATCCAAGGATCTGCAGGCCACTCTTGCCCTGGCTAATGTGAGTGTTCATGACTCAATGATCAGAAAAAGACTAGACAAGAATGGTGTACATGGGAGGATAGCCAGGAGGAAACCACTGCTCTCTAGAAAGAACATGGCTGCCCTTGTGAAGTTCACTAAACATTACACAGATCATCCCAAAGACTTCTGGAACAAAGACATGTGAAAGGTAGAACTTTTTGGCCTCAATGAGAGGCAAAATACAAACACAGAGTTCAAACAGAAGAACCTCATCCCAACTGTCAAGCATGGTGGTGGGGATGCCATGGTTTGGGCCAGCTTTGCTGCCTTAAGACCTGGACAGCTTGCCGTCATTGACACAACCATGAATTGTGCAGTGTATCAGAAGATTCTAGTGGAGAATTTCAGGCCATCTGTCCGTGGGACTGAACCTGAACCGAAAGTGGATCATGCAACAAGACAATGAACCCTAACATACAAGCAGAATGGCTGTGGAAGAAGTGTTTTAGAATGGCCTAGTCAAAATCTGGACCTAAACCCCATGGAAATGTTGTGGCATGACCTGAAGCGAGCTGTTCATGCAAGGCTGCCCTCAAATGTCACGGAGTTGAAGCAGTTCTGTAAGGTGGAATGGGCCAAAAATCCTCAACACCAATATGAGAGACTGACCAACAGTTACAGGAAAGGGTTATTGAAATCATTGCTGCTCAAGAGGGTGCCACCAGGTACGGAATCTAAAGGTTCACATGCTTTTTCACACTTGGTGGTTCAACTGCTTAATGGGAATGGCAAATTGATAACAGATGACAAAGAAAAGGCCGAAGTGCTCAATTCCTACTTTGGCTCAGTCTTCTCCCATAAGCGGGTCTTTGACCCTCCTAGAAATAGTGAAGTACAAGCTGTCAGGGCAGGATTGCAGTTTGAGATTGATAAACAAATGGTCAAGGAACACCTAATTTCTTTGAACGAGTTCAAATCTCCAGGACCCAATGCAATTGCTTTCTAGAGTAATAAAGGAGCTGGCAGAAGAACTCTCAGAACCACTGTCTATTGTCTTTGTGAAATCATGGAAGGTGGGTGAAGTGCCAGACTGGAGAAGGGCTGATGTTGTTCCTATCTGCAAAAAGGAGGAACCTGGGAACTATAGACCAGTCAGTCTGATATCCATCCCTGGGAAAATTTTGGAGCACCTTGAAAACAATGCAGTGAGTACTTAGAGCCAGCATGGATTTGTCAAGAACAAATCCTGTCAGACTAAGCTGATCTCATTTTTTGATTGGGTAACCTCCCTTGTGGACTGTGGGAATGCTGTGGATATAGTATATCTTGACTTCAGCAAAGCTTTTGACAAAGTGCCCCATGACATTGTGATTCACAAACTAGCTAAAAGTGGGCCAGATGGAACAACTATTAGGTGGATCCACATTTGGCTACAGAATCGGACTCAAAGAGTGCTTATCAATGGAACCTCGTCAACTGTGGAGGAGGTAACATATTGTGTCCAGTTCTGGACACCACACTTCAAGGATGCAGACAAGCTGGAGCGTGTTCAGAGGAGGGCAACGAGGATGATCAGGGGTCTGGAAACAAGGCCCTATGAGGAGAGACTGAAAGAACTGGGCATGTTTAGCCTGGAGAAGATTGAGGGGAGACATTATAGCACTCTTCAAATGCTTGAAAGGTTATCTATTGTTCTTTATCTAGGAATATGATAGTAAATTAAGATCTAATAACAGTTTCAATTGGAAATATGTAACCAACCTAAAGGGTTCACAAACTTTTTCTCACCACTGTATGAAGTAGCTATATCTTGTATGTTATATTGCATGTTTTTCAAATTAGTGTTTGGAGAAATAAATGATGATAACCAGCAATCACAAGGCTGCTCTCACAATTCACCTGAAGTCCAAATTTCAAGGTCAAATTTAGCATTTCCCCGGAAGTGTATTGCCACATGACAGGCAACATCCTTTAAATTCCTCAATCACTTACTTAGACCAGGGATGGGCAGAAAGGAGATCTCCACAGTTTGGACTTCAGCTCCCAGGTCAGAAATTATGGGAGTTGTAGTCCAAAACATCTGGAGATGTACTTTCTACCAGCCCTCTGGATCTTTTAATGTATGGAATTCACTATCACAAGATGTGGTGGTGGCTACCAACTTACAGTGCTTCAAAGGGGGAGGGGGATTAGACAGGTTCATCTCAGGGGATAAATGGACCCTCCATGTCTAGATGCCTGTGTTTGCCAGTGGAACAAACATGGCAGAGCGGCTATTTCCTTCATTCCCCTCTTGTGGGCTTCCCACTGTCAGAAATGGATGTTGAACAAGGAGGCCCCTCCCTCAGTCCTATGCTACAGGACCCTTCCTGTGGCCTGTCTCTGTCCCACCCTTCACTGCAGCCCGGCCCCTTCCTCAGGGGTTCCCAGCCCATGATTGGAACCTAGTAATGTGAATGCACTTTACTGTCAAGGATATCCACCGTGTGAACAGAAAAATCCGACAACATTCTTAGCTCTCCGATTCTGTACAGGAAGCTATATTTACTTAGATTGCAGTGTTTGATTGATTGGTTAGTCAAATAAGACTTTTAATCAATTAAAATGGTGCCCCAATTTGAGTAGATTTATATATATTTAAGACAAGCCCCTCTACTCAGCAGATGGCTCAAGCTACCTCTTAAGAGGCCTTCTCCCTTTTCTCCCACTCAGAGGCTGTCCCTCTGAAATAGCACCTGCCATGACACAGGTGTGCGTTATACTAAAAGGAAGTATGATTCTTGTTTCAGAAATATTGAATGCAAATTTAATCAATTAAATGCCATGTGACTAATGAATTACTTTTCCTTTTGTTATAATCAAATTAAAGCCATGCAGCAGGAGATGCACATCACATGTCCACCACAGGCAGTAGAGCTTAAACTGTCTAACTGACACCCAGCTGCATCTCTTGATGACACGAGAGGCTTTGGGAAGCTTTGGAAACTGTCCCTTGTTGTCTGCAAAGGGCTGGATGGGGGACAACAAGATGAAACATCACTTTGTTTTTGGAAACTCACCTGGAAACTCTGAAGGGCAGTATAGGCATTTTAAAATCAATCAGCTGGAGGCCGTGCTGGTGGGCCTTCTAGCTCAGGCCTAGAGGTACAACCTGTTCGAGGCAGGGCTGCACTCCTCTCGAAGGAGGCACCCCTCTGCGCTTGTGGGTGCTCCTCCACCCAGTCCTGCCTTTGAATGCTCAGTGTCAGCGGTGATTCAGAGAGCCCTTTGCTTGCTTCAGCTGCTGCATCAGCAGCAGTCAGACACTGCCACAGTCCTAATCCAGGTGAGACTACGACAACATATCCATGTGGAGCTGCCCTTAAAAAGTGTTCAGAAACTTCCACTGGTGCACAATGCCAGGTTATTACCTAGAGCTAGTTACTAAGAACAAATTTCTCCAATTCCGTTCAATTTGCGCCGGCTACCCGTTTGATTTGGGGCTCAAATTGAGATTCTGCTTTTGACCTTTAAAGCCCCGAAACCAGGGGTGCTGAACCTCTTTCAGCTGGAGGGCTGAATGCAACTTCAGAGCAGCTCTGGGGGTGGGGGGGCACATTCCAGTGGTGAGCAGGGCCAAGTGACAAGGCCAGAATACCAAAAATGCCAGCCTCCCTTAGCTGAGCCTGCGGAGAGGAACGTGAACCTTTTAGAATGGGGGGAAACTGCGCAAAACCCAGAAAACCATGAAACAATTGGTGGTTGGGGGGAAGGGGGCGTGGCCGTCTGGGAAACCCCGGAGGGCCGGCCAGGCTCTGAGGTTCCTCTGCCCTCCTGCATGTACCTGACCAGGCATCCACTAGAGACAGAGCTTCCTTAGAAGCACCACCGACTTGATGGGGGGTGGGAGGGGCTGCCACGTTTGCCTTTCAGGCGCCAGCCCCAACAGCGTTCTGCTAGTTTGACTTGGACTATAGTGCTGCCAAATGGGATGTTGTTGCTGTTTGATGAAAAGTTTATATATTTTATTGCCACTGTTTTGTATTTTGCACTTTTTAATGTAAGCTGCTTGGGGAAAGAAAACAGAATACATAATTGAACCAAAAATGAGGAGGGGCAGAAGACTTATGGAGGGGGAGGGCATGGATGACGGGGTGGGTTTACTTCCACTGCCCTTCCAAGCAGTTTGGCATCCGTGGCCTATAGCCAGCCTAAAGGTTCTGGGGAGGGGGCTGCCAAAAAAGTAGGGGGGGCAGCCTAAAGACAAAACTGCAGCCTGTTTTTATTTAACTGTTATTTTTGCACCCATACTGCATTTATGTACATTGAAAAATGTTCACTACGCAACTTCAACAATTGTTATGGTTCTTGCCTCCAATCAACAAAAACAGCTCTTGTAACTTAAGCTTGTTATTTTGCATCCTGCAGTCTTGAATGACAGAGAACAGGTTGCAGCCCTCTTCTGTGGGACAACTCTTTAGGTGCTTTTAGTGTTAGCAGATCCCTCTCCTCAGTTTTCTCTTCACAAGGCTAAACATACCCAGTTCCTTCAGTCGTTCCTTACAGAACCTATTTTTTAGTTCCCTTTCTCTGAACTCATTCTAATTTCTCTAAATACTTCTGAAAGTATGAGAGGTATTGGACACAGTATCTGTGGAGAGGTCTGACCAGCACAGAGTAGAGTGGAAGTATCACTTTTGGAGATTTTAGAATTACTATTCATGCAACCTAAAACTGCATTTGCCTTTTTTGCAGTCACATCACACTGTTCGGCATGTGATTGACTAACACTCCAAGGTCCTTTACACATAGTATTGCCGAGCCTGGTACCCCCCATCTTATACCTGTGCATTTTATTTCCTTTTCCTAAACAAAACTTTGTGCTTATCTCCTTTAAATTTCATCCTATTATTTTCTGCCCAATCTTCTGACCTCTCAGGATCATTTTGAATGCTGTTTCTGTCTCCCAATGTATTTAGCTATCCCACCCAATTTTGTGAAATCTGCACATCTGATAAGCATCATCCCCGCCCCCACCCCTGTGAACTCCCCTTCCTGTTTGGTTTTCCTGCCATGGAACCCCACTTATCAGTGCTCTGAGTTTATTAAAATCAGCTTTCCCAGGGCCAAGTGAGTTTACAAAGACACTTTGATGGGGCTACGGGGTTGGCAGCTTCACGTGCTTTTTTTTCCTTGGCTGCTTGAGAACGTATCATTTTGCATTTCTTGCAACTGCCTCCCAATACAAGCGCCAGATTCTTCCGCTGCAGCAGTGATGAATGACGGCGCCCGTGGAGCCCCGCAGCCGCCTCGCCCGGCCAGCGAACCCAGGGTCGCGCGGGCAGAGGGAGACGCACGCACGTGCCGGGCCCAGCCAAAGCGGGCTCCGTGCCCGGCTCGTGCCGCCCTTCCGCTTGTCGGCCCGGCCTTCTGGGCAACAGCCTCCGCCCCGTCCGCGCCCTCGGCAGCGCCAGCTCGCTCGCTACGAAAGCGCCGGAAAAGGTGAGGTTCAAAACAGGGAGATACGGAAAGTGACCATCCAAGTCCAGGCCTCTTGAGTGCTGAATCCCACGTCTTCAGCCATGTTTGTGGGGCTGAATCAGGGCAGCCACCTGTTTTATTCTGACAGGCTCCTCGTCTTGAACACGGTGGGTTTGACAGCACTCCCTCCCCTGCCTCCAACCCCCTCTGTTAGCTGTCAAACCCACTGTATTGGAACTTTTGAACTTTTAAAGTAAAAAATGCATAGCCACAAAATGCCTGCACCAATCTTTCTGAAATTTCTCACACATAAGTATCTCAAACCCATCTGCCATGTGGGCAAGTTTCATGCTTCTATCTTTAAAAATTAAAAAAGTTACATGTGTTTCTCTCATAATTTCTCCAAAAATACCTTGCCACTACACGCTTGAACCTATGTTTCTGAAATTTCACACACATGAGTAGCAACACACCATCTGCAATGTGGCAAAGTTTCATGTGTGGATCTTTAAAAATAAAAAAGTTATAGACATTCCTGATTTGTTAGTAAAAAAAATGCATAGCCACAAATTGCCTGGACCTGTCTTTCTGAAATTTCTCACACATAACTACCTCAGACCTAGCTGCACAGTTGCCAAGTTTCATGCTTCTATCTTTAAAAATAAAAAAGTTATAGGCATTTTTGTAACACAATACTAGGCTATGGGGAAAATCATTCAAAATGGCATCTGATTTTCCGATTTTCTCCAATTAAAATCGGAGACCAAAATATTGGATCAAAAAAATTGGATCAACAAGGGACTATATCGGAATTGTGAATTGTATGTCCAATTTCCTCCAATTTTAATCGGTATAGGATATCAGATCCGATACGATGCACATCCCTAGCTGTTTTGATACTTTGCAGTCACTCTGTGAATGTTGGCAGGGACTCACATTTAACGGCACCTCTGGCCCTGGGGAGCAACAAGCACTGATTAAAAAGACAACGCTTGCCCTCATTCAGTTTTTAGTATGTTGGCCTCTTCTCTAGATTTCGGTGTGTTGAACCATCTTGTTTGACACTGGTGCAGACCAGACCAGACCTCGCCAAGTCATTTTGGTTTTTGTTGTTTTCATTCTCCCCAAATAGAAAACGCATGGCTTTGAATTATGAGCTCCATCACACCAGCGGTTTAACGCACTCTCACCACGCCTGGCATCTGGTTTTGCAGTGCGAGACTCACATGACTTCGTCCCTGTCCTGCACCCATTTCGCCTCTTTTCCTCTGTGTTGCATATTATTTTGGTGTGGGGAAAGTCTGGATTATTTTCCCCAAGTGACTTTAATGTGCCCTTAAGCCTCCATATAGTGCTGTCCCCTCGCCTTTTCCTTTGTTGGGGGCGTGTGCGTTGAATGGAGTCTTGCTGATGAAAGGGGAGGGTGGAGCGGTTCTCCTCCTCCAGCACTCCTTGGAGTTGAACGTTCGAATGAATGGACTTTTTACTGCTCCAACCCCAACCTCATTGCCCGCAGCTCCCTCATTTTTAAAGATAAAGAGACGAAACTTGGGACCCTGAGAGCTCTTAAGTAGAGATTTAGGCATGCCAAGTTTGCATCAGATCAGTTCATCCCTTGAATTTTTAGGAGTTTCTTTTAAACCCCCCCCTTTAAATCCTTTTCCTGATAGTCCAGCAATGCAAAAGTCCACCTGTTTGCATTTGTGAAGGATCTATTTTCCTTTACTTTGATCATGTGAAGCTGTGCATCTCCAGTTCATAAAACAGACATCGGCTGGTTCCCTTACTCAAGAGTAAACCTCACTGATTTCAACTGTATTTATATCCAAGTCATACTAAAATCTGATGCATGTTTACCTTTGAGTAAACCCCATTGAACACTTACTTCTGAGTAAACAGGTATAGAACTGACTTTTAATAGTGTGGTCAGAAGCTTTTTTTAAAAGTCTAAAATAGCAAACTGGAAAGAAGTGATCTGCAACCCTATGCTTACTTCTGAGGTCTTACTTCTGTTTACTCAGAAGCAAGTCTCTCTCTGTTCAATGGGGTTTACTCAAAGGTAAGCATGCAGAGGGTAAACAGGCAAAGTGTTTAAGGTTTTTTTTTTTAAAAAAATCCTAAAGTATCAAGGGATGAACCGATCTGATTCAAACTTGGCATGCCGAAAGCTCTATTTAAGAGTTCTCAAGGTCCCAAGAGTTCTCAAGGTCTCTCTATCTTTAAAAATTACACAGATGTAAAAGCATTTTGGTTAATTCCCATAGGAGCTCCAATGAGGGAGGGGGAAGGCTGCCACATCAATCACAGTGTCCATCAATGACAACAACCAATGAACTGGAGGGGGAAGAAGAAGGGGCGGGGTGGGGCGAGGTGGGATGAAGTGGGGCAGGCGCAATAGCAGTGGGAGGGCAATCAAGTGAAAAGAGCGTTCACCAGTATAGCTACCATCATGAAAGGGAGGAGCACTTGCAGCGCTTATGAAACAGAGGTAAAAAAACACGGAGGCAAGCCGGGGGGGGGGGAATAGGTGTGATGGAGCCCAGAACATCATGAAAATCTTCCTGACAGAGCAATACGACAATGGAACCAATTACCTAGGGAGCTGGAGGCAGCTGGACAACCGTCTGTCAGGGATGCTTCAAGGTAGATTTCTGCATTGAGTAGGGGGTTGGACTCAGTGGCCTTATAGGCCACTTCCAACCCTACTATTCTATGATTCTACGATTCTATATTAGTGTCACAACTTTAATTGCTGCAGTTTATAAAATTCCATGATCATTTATCTGCATAGTCTGGAGTCCCCCTTCTCCATTGTTCCTGAGTGTTGGGTCAATGAGCACAGCAGCAGGCAGGATCCAAATCAGTGGTGGGCAACCTTCATGGGCAATCTCTTGAGGGCTGCATGCCAGTGGTGGGACTTCTCAATTTGGGCCAACGGCTACAGGTTGTCCACCCCTGAGCTAAATCCTGCCAAAGAGATGAACGTGATCCTTCCAACCTTTGGGCCACGACAGCTGGCTGCGCTGCATCAGCACTGAGGGTCAGGCCCTCTGCATATTCCTGGGAGCTCTTGCATCTCTCACCCATTGAGTCGTTGAGAAATACAAAATTAGAGACTCCATTTAGAAGCCCCAAATGCTGGTCAGCTTTAGCTCAAATAATAATAATACGTTTACTCATTGGTTTTCTTTTCTGCAGTGGAGGCTGGTCGGGCAGTGAATCCGGTCTGGGTTTCAGTCAGAACTTTAAAGGAGCCCCTTTAGAGTTCTGATTCACCACCCCACTAACATTGGAGTCAACAGCCTCCACTACCCTTCTGGTGCAATGAAGTGGCCAGAATCTCAGTTGGGGCATTAAGATATTAAGGACTTAATTGAGAAGAAAAACATTTAATGGGTCAGGTCTATTTCGCCTCTCTACCCCCCCCCCACCACCACCACCATTAATCCATTTTCGCCCCAAAGTTTCTTGCTTTTGATTTCATCAGCTTATTATACAGGAAAGAAAGAAAGAAAAGAGTGAGCTGAGCCCGTCCTTTTCAGCGCAGTGTCCTTTCCATGCTGTGGGGGTGGGCTGGAAAAGGACACGTGAGCCAGGTGGGGACATGTTCCTTTCAGCTGGTGGGCCTGGATCAAGGCTGAACGTTCACGCCAGGGTGACAGGTGGACTTCCCATAGAGATCAAAGCAGAGCCCCCACCCCACCCCCAGCAAGAGGGCCTGGCCAGCCTCCCAGCCCTGCCTCCTGGCTCATTGCTCCTTCAAGAGGCTGACTCCAGTGTTTCTTGGCTTCTAGAGAAATGCCTCAGCCGGCTGCTGCCCAGAGTGGGCTTCTGTCCTGCTGAAGGGACTGCGACTCATAACCCTGTGTTCCACTCAGACAAAAATCAGTCAGCCATCAACTCCTTCTGGTGGCACAGCAAGCTCCCCATAGCACTGTGGTTCCCTTTTGGCATTTCTGTCCTTCAGCTTATTCAAGGCAATTTGCCCAGGCCCTCACGGATGGACAGTTTCCCCTTCAGGTTTTGCATTTAGGCTGGAGAAGAACTCAGTTGCGGGGTGGGGCGGGGCGGGGCAGGGAGGGGCAGGCAGACTCGCACTGGCTGCGCAGTCCCAGCCAATCACCAGAATGGCTCCATGTTGTTGTTCCTCAGCATGGTGCCTGTTTGCAGCAGGTTTCATAGGCCCCTTGCAACTGTACTATTCTAGGATTCTATTAGCTCAAACCACAGCAGCGCACAGGGAACATATCTCACCACTCCAGGGTGCACTCTGCACTGATGGTGGGTTTGCTTCCGGGCCCCCTTCGAGGTGCTTTTGCTTGTTTGTTCAACCTTTAAATCCCTTCACGGCTTGAGACCTGGGCCTTCTCCCATACCAACCAACTCAACCATTTCCCATGAAGGTCCTCCTTGGAGTGCCGCAGGCAGCCTTAGAGATCCCATGGGTGACCACCAAGAAAAGGGCTCTCTCATCTGTGGTGCCCAGGTGTGGAATCTCCTCCCACAGAGGATGGCCTGGTGCCCCCTGTCATATCTTTTAGTTGCTGGATTAAGATTTTGTTATTATCTCTGGCAATTTAATGGTTTGTACCTATTATCTCTGGCATTTTAATACAGCATCCTCGCAAGCTGAAGTTTTCACTATGCCATTTAATTGCCATTTTAACTGTGTAATTGTGTCATTTATTTATTGCTTTTAATTGTTTTATTGCACACTTTATTGGGCCTGTTCAGGCAGCATGTTAAGCCATGGTTAGGGCTGCTAACCCTTTTGCAGCAAGTGGTTAATGAGCATAGTTAAGCTGTGCTCATAGTACTTAACCAAAATGGCTTAGCGTGTTGACCGAACAGGCCCATTGTTGTTTTTATCTACATTTTAAACTGCCCTGGGTTAAATATTATGATGGGTGGCATATAGAAGTGCCTTAAATACATAATAAATTAAATAAATCGGAACCTCGTAAGAGTACGGCAATCCATTTCAGTGCTTGCTTGCATGAAGAATCATGCTAATGTGTGGGAAGGGGCAGTTGGATTTTCTGTCTTATGCAGCCGGCTGTCTCAGGCCGGTTGTGAGGTCTTAGTGCAACCTTCTCCACCCTGTTGCCCTCCAGGTGTCTTGGACTACAACTCCCAGAATCCCCGAGCATTGGCCAAGCTGGCACGGGCCACTCTGGTGAAAAACATCTGGAGGGCACTGGGTTGCCTACCCCTGCCTCAGTGAACATACAGATGTGAAGACCTGGAAAAAATCTGAAAAAATTTGGGAGGGAAACGGGGTTTTCTGTTCCCCCCCCCCGAAGCCTTTTATTTTGCTTTTTTTCCCAAAAAATTGAAAAAATGAAGAAAAACGGATTATGGAATGTTTTATTTTAGCATGATGCATAAAATATTTAAGACAAGGTATTTATATATTTACTTCTCCAAAAGATTTCTAAAAATTATGCACAGTATTAGATTATTACAATTTCTGTGCACCGAGGACAAGCAAGTCTTAGGTTGCAAATTGAGGCTACAGCTCTCAAATACAAGAGCAAGATGCATTTCTGCCTCTAGGGGGCACTGTCATTGAAGCAGAGACTGAAAGTGATAGTGATAGCTATAGCTCAGAAAATGAGTCTGATTAAATTTCATGCATATTCATTGAATCTCGGTCCCCCTTTTTTCTCAGTTCTTTTTATGGGAATGGGTGCTTTATGTCTGCTTGAACTGTGGAGGACTAGCAAAGACATAAATATTTTTCCTTGTTACTAACGTTGATGATTTCTTGTTTTTTGCTTGCTCCTCATAAACTGGCAAAGCCAAAGAGGTTCCTTGTAGTTCAGGAACTTGTAGCTCTATTTGTTTAAAAAAAAAAAAAAAAAAAAGGTAAAATTTAAAAAAGTAAATTCAATTTGTAATAATTGCTTGAATGCACTATACTTTTAATATACCAAATGTGATAATTTTATGCCAAACCAACTTGTACATAACTACATTTTATATTCCTAAAGTAACAAAGTGACTTTCAATCTGTAAAAAGTGCTAATACTGCATTTTTCAGTTTCCCTGAAAATTTCCATCCCCCCCCTCCAAAAAAAACCTGCTTTTTTCCCATGGCTTCAAAATTTCTGGAAATTTTACCTCTCTAATGTGGAGCCAGTCTGGGGAGGAGCGGCTTCCATTTTCCCTGTGCCCGGAGGGCCTGTTTCACACCGTGAGAAGATGCAGAGTGAAAAAAAACCCCATCTCACTCTCCTCAAGTAGGGAGAAAGAGGGAAAAGGGAAGTAAAAGGAACATTAAAGTCCATTTGCCTCAGCCATTGGCTCCCTCTGGCCACTCCCATTTGTAAGGTTCACCTGCCACACAGCTGTACCCAGCAGGTTGGCATTCCTGTAAGAACACGGAGAGAAGATTTGAGGAGACGAGTCTCTCCTGTGGATTCCGAGGCGACTCCCAGACAACACCTCAGCTTGTGAAAGGTAGGTAACGGTGCTGCTGCTGCTGCTGCTGCTGTCTTGTGTTCCATGCAGAATGTTGACTTGGTCATGGGTGACTTACGTCCCTCTTGTGATTTTTACTCCTTCAAGTAATTTTTTAAAAAAGTATTCTCTGGCTTGTTCAATGCCATTCAAATCTCTCTCTCTCTCTCTCTCTCTCTCTCACACACACACACACACACACACACAGAGCAGGATTTCGCTAGCAAGATAAGGGCTATAAATGCATATTTCTTGTCATACAAAATTACCCCAAATAACGGCTGGGCTCCAGAGGTCCATGCACCATGTCTGGTGTGCCCCAAAGACTTTGGCCTTGCCTTTCTCGATCATTAGCCCCTGCTGCTGTTGAAGGGCAAAAGCCACTTTTGAAACCAGGAGTGCTTGTGACGATACGGCAGGGAGCAAGGATTGCCGTTCCAAGAAAAATGCCCAGATCTCTCTGGCCAAGGCCAAGCCCTTGGGCAGGCCTCAAGTGGCTCTTTGGACTCAGGTCGTTTCACAACAATCACTGGCTTCAAAATCAAGAGAAGTATTTGGCACTTTGCAGCGCTCAGCTGTTACAGAGCTACAGCTTGTACCTGCGTGGGCAGGCGACCTCGCCTCCTGAGCAAGGAAGAAGGTTGCAGGTAAATGCCTGGAACGAAGTGTCTTCTGGTGCTTTGATGACCAGACACCCACACTGCCAAATTCCAAGAGGCCTGTTTGAGTTGGCTCCAGGGGGATCCTGGCAAAGGGAGCCCTCTCAGGAGGTCAACCTGCCAGGGGGGCAACCACTATCCAGAGTGGCAACCACTATCCAGAGTGGGTCCCCAAAAATATATTCCAGGCAAAGTCCAGTTTTCACCTTCAAAATAGGCCTGCCTTTCTACAGTGCCTCCCTTTGGGAGCAGGCAGACCAGATGGACCCTTGGTCTGATCCAGCACGGCTCTTCTTGGGTTCTCAAGGCTCTCCTCAGGAAGTGCCGTCATTCCCATTGCAATTGTAGCCTGCAAGAGTGACCCTGGTGAACAGAGCTCCTCCAGCATGGTGATGCATGGTGATGCCAAAGGGAGGCCCAAGCCATCAACCATCTGCCTTCTGCGGACTGGACTGGGAGCAGCCCAGAGAGAAAGAAGCAAAGCCCTGCAGGGAACAGGAGGGGCTGGAGATGTGAATGCCTAGAAAAATGGGGAAATCCCTGAGGGAAAAACAGGGCTTAGGGAGAAATGGGACACTTCTTATGACTGATGAATGAGATACATTTAAAGCACTTTCCCCCAGCGCTGTCCAGCAAATTAACAACAGTGTGGCCAAGGCAACAGGTGACTCCTGCACATGGCTTGCTCTGTGCGGTGCTGCCTTTGAAGGCAGTTCAGAAACTTGTGCAAAATACAGCAGCTACACCTTTTGGGACAAGAAGGGCTGAGTACAGAACACAGATTCTGGCCCGTTGGTATTGGCTGCCTGTATGTTTCCGAGCCCAATTCAAGATGGTGGTTTTGATCTATAAAGATGGAATACCTTCCTGGGATGAACCAACCTGTACTCCATGATCTATGTCTGATGGAGGCTTGGAGGATGGCCACAAGGGAGAGGGCCTTTTTGGTGGTAGGCCCCCAATTCTCAAATGCTCTTCCCAGCTAGCCCACCTGGCTCCAACATGGTCATCTTTTTGTCAGACTTTCTTCTGTTCCCAAGCAATTGATGGCATATGAAGGGCTCTTTAATGCATCAGTTGAATTGTTTTGGCATTTTAGTTGTTTGGTGGTATTTCAGGGGGAAAGTGTTTTTCTCTGTTTAAAATTTTGAATGTTTTAATTTTGATGTAAGATGCCTTGAGTCTGTTTTTTTTAGAAAGGTGTCTAATAAATCATCTTCATCTTCCTCAAGTGCAGGGGGTTGTTGGACTAAGTGATAGTCCTGAAAACTAATCTTGCTGCCCTGAGCTAAGACCTTGAAGATGAACTCCCAAACCTGAGTCTCAGGGCCAAAGCTGGTCCCCCACCCCTTGCAACCCTATGCGGGGTGGCTAGTGAGCTTTCTGCTTCCATCGTATCCTCCCAGTTTTTAAAAATGTAAAAACTTTTTTCAGAAGTCTTAAAACATAGTTTTGAGTGGATGTGACCCCACCACCACTGCACAATTTGAAGAACGTGGTCAGTACATAACTCCAGTTTTTGACCTGCTTTCATTGAAGTCATTAGGGGGGTTGTGCTGCCTTCCCCAAACTAGGCAGCTGTAATGGCAGCAAGCGCACCTTCTTCACTCCCAGCGTAGATCATTTGAGCTGCTGTGGTTTCCTGCAATAACTAAAATGCCCTTGAGGGATTTTGTACTTTTGCTCCTTGCCAAGTGACAGAGGAGGCAATAAAAAAGTGGATGAATCGTTATTGTAATGAGCCATTCATGAGTAGATGAGGATAGTATTATTATTTATTGCCGAAGCTCTCTGGGCAGTTAACATAAGATTAAAACACTTTAAAACAACATACAAAATTAAAACTGCAAAAATTCACATACATTTAAAACCACTATAATAACTTAAAAAGCTATGAGCCTAAAACAACAACAACAACAACAACACACCCTGCTATGTTCATGGAGTCATCTAAATTACTTCCGGGGTACCTTGCAGTGCCTCTGAAAAAGACCAGGTTCAGACAACATGATAACCAGTGACGATTTAAATAGTCAATGGTTGGTGGGAATTTTTTTTAACCAACAGTTGGTTATTTGGCTGAAAATCTGCCTTCCCAATGTTTGCTAGTTTGTTTGTGCAGTGCGCCCCCTCGCAGGGGAATTCCATCACCCAAGTCCCATGTCTGCCCTGCAGATGTGCTGGGACTACAACTCTGCACATCTACATCCAATGGCTACGCGGCTGGTGACAATGGGAGTTGTAATCCAAGCACATCTGGAGGACAACAGGTTTGGGAAGGCTGTGTGATGCTCTCTGTTTTCAAGGGTGCTTCCTGACTGGGTGTTGGGGTAAGTGTTAAAAGTGCAGCTGCTCATCATGACAATCCTATACCCCCAAAGAGACTCTAAAACATCCAGGCAGCTGTGTTGATCCACAGAACCCTACAACAGCACATGGGTTCTGGGTGGCTTGTTCCCCACAGGAACTGGCCAGGTTAGCATCACACAATGAGCTGCTCTGCTGAGGGTAATTATGCAAAAGCCCCCTGGAATGTGACTGACATGCCACTGTGCCTTATTAGCCGCCTCGTGCAAACCAGGGCAATATATTCCTCCTCATCCCACCCACTGTGGGGATTGCAGCTAAATTGAGAGGGAACAGGGGAACCTGGGAGGCTGGGGGTGGCCGAGAGTCCTGACTCTGCTGTCCCGCTGGTGAGCCACGACTGGTGGCAGAGTTGGCTTGAACCCTTTCCTCTATTGTGGCTTACGGAGCAAATTGGGAGAACGGAAAGCAGCCATGCTGCACACTCCATTGACTTCAATGGGAGAAGAGCATTGACTTTTACAGTTCTTTTGCTGCTGTGCCATTGCTAAGCGGGACTGGCCTGTGAGTAAGCAGAGGATTGGGACTAAGCTCTGCTGCTCCTGCCTTGTTGCCACCCACTTTGGGCCCTTGTTTTGGTGGCGGCAGACCAGCCTTGGGGCTATCCTGGCATCGCTCTGGGGTTATGCTGGTGGAGATCTCCAGTGCCTGCCTGCTAGCAGAAAGGGATTTAGCTGGGACTGGAACAAATTGACAAGGATAATTTCTCTGTCCTTCCACCCACCTTGAAATCAGCTGTTTTGTTTTGGCTGTATTTTGAGGTGAGGGTGGAAAGACAATTGGAGCGGTCACCGTCTTGTTCTTCCAAGAAAACCCTGCCCTGGGGAACATTTGTAATCTTGGAACATTCAAAATGGCTGCCACCACAACAATGCAATCCTCTGCATGCCTAATCAGAGAAAGAGCCATTAAGTTCAATGGGACTTACTCCCAGTAAACACGTAGAAGAAATCACCAAAATGATTTGGAGAAACAAAGCAGCCCATTTCATGGATCTCTTTCTCCTTGAATTACTAGGCCAATGTAACACATTTTGGTTGACTCATTGTTTCTCCCCAGCCATGGCTGCTGCTGCTGCCGCCCCTACTCCTTTGCAGATCATTTTGTTGGGCTTGTGCAGGAGAGCTTCCCAATGGATGGTGTCCATTGGACTGACCTGTCAGAATCTTACTGTGCTGCTGTTGCCTTCAGTTGCACCAATATAGGTGGTCACCTCACCTTGCCTCAGGATAGGGGCACCTTTGGGCATGTGGGTATTTGGGTAATCGTTCAGGTGACCTGCTCCCTCACCCCCATAACCAGGGAAGGTTTGGGGCTCCCCTGCTGAGTCTTTCAGAGGGCATTCTTCATACTGCGTAACTGGTTATGTTCAAGGGCTGTCGTGTCCCATTGGGAAACACTGGCAGATGCACCAGGAGAGAGTGATCAGTAAACCAGTATCCCTCCATGGACCTGCCTTTTCTACGGCACCTTACAAGACCTGCTCCAGCCTTGCATGACAGGCAAGAGCGAGGAAGAAAGGAGTCTGTCAGCAGGACTGTTAGAGCAGTAGAACAATGGAACCAATGACCTAGGGAGGTGGTGGGCTCTCCCACCCTAGAGGCCTTCAAGAGGCAGCTGGACAGCCATCTGTCAGGGATGCTTTAAGGTGGAATCCTGCATTGAACAGGGGGGTGGACTCGATGGCCTTAGAGGTCCTTCCAACTCTACTATTCTATGATTCTATGACTGGCAAATGGGCCTGTGAGACTCCGGTGTGGCATGGGAAGATCTCCTGTTTTATGAGTCACCCACTCTGGGGAAGGAGTGTGGGGATGTTTATGCAGCAGCTGTTTGAAGAATTTTCTGGGTAAATGATCCACCAGTCTATAGGCCTTCAGACGTTGCCCTCCTGATGCCTCCAATGGTCAGTGCATTCCCTTCAGAGGCTGTTAACTGAAAAGTAACTAGAGGGAATTTGTTAACCTTGGTGACTAGGAAAACAATGAATACCAAGTATACCAGAGCTCCCTCCTTGGAGGAATCTTGAGGAAAGCCTGGGAGGGAGGCAGAAACATCATGCCTCCTCTGGAGTAACCGTTACCTGCCAGACAAGAGATGCAGCAGCAGTGGAACTTTACTCCCCATGGCACTTTGCATGTGAGGGGGGGGAGGCAGCTCCTGCCTGCCACACTGACATCCATTGGCAGGAGCTGCAGGTGAGGAGCAAAGGACATCCTTGGCGTGTCATCCTCCTGGGAGCCAGATGTGAAGACAGCGTGAGATATTCTCTTGCTTTGCTTTCTCCAGAACTGCCTGCTTTCGTCAAACGGCTGAAGTCTTAACTCAAATTGCAAATCCACATCATTTTGTTAGACATCTCTGATTTCCATTTGGATCTGGAGCACAGGACAGACCGCTGCCACGGGTAGGAACACCAGGGGGGTATTATCTACACATCGTAGTCAAGGCGCTTCCTCCCGTCTGGAGTGTGCATCGAAGCCTCTAGATTCACATGACGTTTCTTTAAATCCACCATGAAGCGCTGCATATGATGTTTCTCTCCATTGTGAAAGTGCCCCTTTTAACCCATCTTAATACAATGGTGGTTTCCTGGGAATGAGCAAATGGGGAATGCCCGCTGCATGGGAGGGTAGCAGGAAAGGTGGTGGTGGTGGGGGGATCCAGGGAAAAGGCAGAGGCCTCTGTCTGGAGATACCAGCATCACAAACACTGAGTGACCTGCAGGATGCGGCCATGTTTGCCTTCCAAGCTGAGGGCAGCCTGAACAACTCCCATAGCAAGTGTGAGCTTGTAGCTCTGCTGAGAGAGAAGGTGAAGAACTTGAGGCAGGGCTGCTCCACACTCCAGCTTCTCAGGGAAGATGAAAGGTTTCTCGATGGGAGGCAAGGTGCACCCCAGAAAGACCATGAGGAGGAGGAGGAGGAGGTGGGGAGGCCTCCAAAGAGGAGGATGTGGGGGAGGACCTGAGGCAGGACAGGGAAAGAAGGCAACATGTGGCACCAGGGGACAGTGTGTCACTGGAACCAGGCAGATGATACCAGGTGACCCTGGCTCTTCTGAAGAAGAAATCACCCCCACCCCGCTCCACTGAAGATTAAGAAGGACACTCAGGCTGCCCTGGATTCTGGAAGTGAAAAGAATTCAAGGGGGATGGGTGGTTCTGAAAGTGAAAGCCCAATTGCAAAGTACTCCAGTGAGAAGGCCCAATGAGAGATATCAAAAGCAGCCAGTGTCCCCTGATGAGCCGAGACTTAAAAAATGACATACATGGCGATGGAAGGAGAGAGATATAACCAACTCTACAACGAGCAGGCCACATCTGTATGGATGGTGTCAGAATGAACTGAAGTGTGTGATGGATGCTAAAAGCAACAAACGGGGGTTATTTGGCTTTGCTCAGAGCCAGAAGAACAGGACAGGTTGGTCCACTCCTTGGGAAGATGATCGGTAGTGGAGTGAAAGTGAAACTACTCAACTCCTATTTTGCCTCAGTCTTCTCTCACGAGGGGAATTGTGTTCAACCTAGGAAAAGTAAAACAAACAATATATGTCTTTAGGGACAAATGGATTACATCCTGGGATGCTGAAGGAGCATGCGGTGATATCTGTAAATTTGAGAATTCTTGAACAATGGGTGAGGTGGTGGCAGGGTGGAGATAGGCGAGTGCCGTCCCTCCCCTTAAATATAGGAGGAAACAGGTGGGTCCAGGTAATGATGGGCAGGTCAGCTGGATGACTGGATGATAGTTAGATATCTATCTCCAGATCCAGGGAGGTTTTTTTTTCCAGGAGCAGCTGAAGCACTGCTTCCCTCAAGGCTGCAGGGACCATTCCGTCATGCGATGATGCATTCACTATTCTCCTGATCCATCCGGTCAGCCTCCTGTGGCTCGCTTGGGCAAGGGTCAAGAGAGCATGTGGTGGCCGCATAGATGCAAGTGTCTTGTCCCCATCCTCAGGCTTCAAAAACTGAACTTGTTTCCACAAAACAGGACAAGACAATACCCTGGACAGATACTATATCGGTATGAGTAATTCTTATTAAGAAAATTAGGATGGGTAATTGCAGGGAAGATAGAGGGTGCAAATTACATTGTTTGCTTCTGTTTTCAAATCTGAAGCTGGCTGGGCATCCGTGAAGGAAGTTGCAGCTGCAGCCTCCATTGCAGAGCCTACGTTGAATGGGGGTTGGACTAGAGGCCATTCAAGGTCCTTTCTGACTCCATGATTCTTGTGTTCACGTGCTGTGAGCTGCTTTTGGGGCCCATATTAAGTTGAATAGTGATATGTAAATATTTATAAAAATAAAAAGTAAACCTCATGCATGATAAACCGGGGGGGGGGGTCTACACAATGGCTCAATTCGGATGACACGATAGTCAATGGTGGGTTGACTAACCCTAACCCTAGGGGGTACTCCCCAAACAACATGGTAATAAATAATCAACTGTGGTGTGGATGAGGATCAGTGCTGAGTTGACTATGGCAGCATTGGAAAGACACAATAGTCAAAACAACTGACGATTGTTTCCCCCACACCAGTTGTTTATTGTGTCATCTGAATTGAGCCAATGTCTCTTTGGCACCTGTTTCTGATAATAACTGCTTTTTCCTATATTCGTATTTACGTTTAAAAGTGCTAGAAGAGTTTAAGTGATTTACGGGCATCATAAAATGCACTTTACAATTGTTTATATGCAGCGTTTTGCTGCAGAGTCAGTTCAGGGGTGTATGACTGAACGTGGGAAAATTGATGAAAGCACCGCCCTGTCTCCTGATGGTACCTCCCCTGCACTTTCCTGCCGTTCGTTAACCACGGCCACCTGACTTTCTCGCTGTTGCTGTCCAATCACGATTGTGCGTGACTTCACATGTGGGTACGATTGCTAAACATTGGATGTTCCTACAGTTACAGTTGTTAGCAGGGCAGCATTGGCTTTGGGACCTATTGTAAAACCATCAAAGCCTCATTTTTCAAGGTAATGGACGGCCCTGGTGAGAACCCGCCCGCGGAGCGTCTGCCCCCCATTCTTCCCGCAAAGAATCCGCCGCTGTACACTCCCACCTCACCCCTTATCTGCCTTCTTGGTAATGTGCTGCTTCAAGGACAAATTTCTGTGTTGCCGTTCCATTACAATGTTGCATTTCACACTGATGTCCCAGTACCATACAAACTTCCCATTATTCTGCCTGTCTCTGGACCCCAAGATGCCAGCTAGCAATGTTTCTGGGATGCCCATTGCTGAGTGGGCTACAGGGCAACCTCGCCATCCCAGCAGGTCTCTGCATCACAGAGGTGGGTTACTGGGCAGGCAGGAGTGTGGGAGGGCTGAGTGCTGCCCCCCAAAACCCCCTGGCTGGCACTGATGTCTCTTTGTCCCCTCTTCCCCATCCCCTTTTCCACACACAGTGCGGCTGCTGTTATTTCACCTAGCTGTACTCAAGAGACAGAATGGTCGGTTGCAGCTGCACCTCCGCGGTACGGTGAGCTCATTGCGTGTCCTTTAGCATTGAATGAGGAGACTCAAGCGTATAGTCTGGCGTGCCAACTGGCAGTGCCATTAGAATGACCGGGCAGGGACCCCCCCCCCAACGTGTGAGCAGCGGCTGTGACATGACGTCTGTGGACCGACATTCCTTCCCACGTGACTGTTGCAGTTTGCCTTTTGTTCACTGCGTTCTACCCATTCCCAGGTGTTCCCAACCTGCGTTGTGCCTTTCTGATTACTCCACCCATGCTTTGCAATGGGCTTGTGCCCACCTGTAACCATTTCTAGAATAAAGATATTGCATTGCTTTATGATAATAAAACAAGTGTTCTTTTTGCTGCAATACACACACACACACACTTACACACACACATAACTTCCAGGAAAATCAATGAAAGAAGGGAGAGAAGATACGAAGCCCTACACACGCTTGGGCACTAAGGTTCCCACGGAGAAAGTCCCCCACCTGCTCAATGCTCCTTACTCCCGAGTAATATCGTGCAACAGCAGGAACTGGCTTGCACGTTCAGAAGTTTCCCTTCCTTTTTCCAGCCATGGTCCCAGCAAGGGAGCGGGGGTGGGGAAGTCTTAGCGGACCTCAAATTATACTCTAAATGAGCAACGCACATCCTTATTCCTGTTAAGATTTTATTTGGTTTAATGTAAAAGCAAATGTATTTTTTCTGTTACTAAGTAAAAAGAGAGACATGAGATGACTTGATATCTCAAGTACTCTGTACAGTTGCCAAATCAAGTGCAGCTGGTAAGCACTTAAAGACCAAGCTCATTTAGTTCTCTTCCCTGTGTGCTGGAAGGCATAGCAACACATGGGGAGATATGCAGCCAACGCTGTGATAGGTCCACAGTGTTATAAATGTACAGCATGTGGAGAAACAGTGTGGGTGATGATGCGGGTGATGCTAGATGAGACGTTGTAGAAGTTGTGGTTGGTGCTGGTTAATACTGTGTAAAGAGATTAGAGGAATGTTTTGTTCTCTGTATATACTTATACAGTAAAACTTAGTATAGTAGTTTAAAACACTGCTGTGTCTGAGTGTTTTCTGACTACCAGGACATCTGTCTGCTACCAGTGAGTTCTGCTGTCATTCCGCTGCTGTGTGCTTGCACTCTGTACATGCTCAGAGAGTGCAGTGCATCACAAACTCTGACAATTCCAACCCCCTTGCTTCCTGTAGAACCAGCTCCATGTGAGTAGCCGTGCGTCTTGACAAAAGAAAGATTCCAGTGGGGATTTAACAGAAACTTTAAGTACTGGTAATTTAAGGTCAGCCATTACTGAACAGTCCATGAGAGGCAGGCTGCGAAGCCTGTTTCTCAGTAGAGATGTACACTGGAGGGAAGCGGATGCCCCAGCAGGTAAGTGGGGGGGCCCTCCCGTCTCCCCCGACATACTTCTTACCTGCCGGGCTGTCCGCTTCCCTCCACTGCTGCCGACAGCAGACAGCCCCGGCAGGTAAGCCCCCTTATGCCCCTCGTGCTCCTTACCTGCCAGGGCTGTCCGTTGCCAATGGTAGTGGATGGCCCCGGCAGGTAAGGAGCGCGAGGGGCGGGAGGAGGTCCGATCCTCTGATCTTATCTGAACCAGATCGGGTCCTTCCGAACCGGTTCGGATAAGATCGGATGATCCAGATGCGGGGATCTAAAATTGGATAATTGTATCCGATTTCCCCTGGATCGGGTCCGGATCATGGATCGGACCTGATCCAGTGCACACCCCTAGAATTTAAAGCACTCTGATGCAACATTCAATAATGGATCAGGGCTCTTATTGCAGCATCATAGGGACATGCATCCGTGGCAAATCAGGGGCTGGAGGCAGATATGAGACCCTTTGGCCTTTAGGGCCTAGACAATGTCACAGGTGAGCTCTCTCCTTATCCCTCTCTGATGGAAGGGCAATGCTACCTTCCAGGGCACAATTACTTAAATATGATTTCCATTGCTCCCATAGAAGCAAAGAATGCCCAGGAGTAGGCAGGAGGAATGGAGGAGATGGAATCTGTGAAACGGTGAACATTTCTAGAGAGGTAGGCAACATTTCTAGAGAGGAAGTGGGAACTGGATTAGCAGCACGAAGGAAGGGCCTGTACCTTCTTCACCTGTGTAATGGCCACGGCCTGCAACCACTCCAGGCAGAAATGAAAGTGAAAATTCAATACAAGCTCACAGAGTCTCCTCACCAAATCATTTTGTATTTTCTTCTCAGTAAGGAGGATCCAGGAACAAGGTTTGGATGTAAACGGAAGAATTTCACTTTATTTACTTTCTGGATTTTCCCTTTCATCCTCCCTGCTCCCTCTTGCCCTCTGTCTGTCTACTGCTTGTCTCTGCCCCACCTTTCCACAACCCCAACCAAGGAGGTACCTATAACTATTCAGATACAACAACTGCCACCTCTCCTTTGTGGAAAGTGGCTCCATGCAGCTGTGAGCACTTCCCGGATAGTGCCCAGGACTTCACGTGTGTTGAGCGACACAGCTGTCGCCCCCTCCCCATGCCTGTGCCATCCTGTGAGAGCGGTGGAGCTTAACTGCACTACTGTGGAGGCTCACTTACCCTTTAGCCACGTAGGGAGAAAACCTGCAACTGCCTGCCAGGTAAACTCTCTTATCTGCCCCTCCCCCAGCATAATCGCCTAACCGGGCGCAAAAGCGAATCCTTGTAGAGGGGACCTTTGTTTGCTCCTGCCTTTACTTTGTCCGAGGAGACGGCTTTTCTGACCCCTCCCCCACTTCCTTTTCCTCCCCAGAAATATGAAGGTGAAGCCCTTGAAGGTCTGGATGCTGTCAGGGGCAGTGGCTCTCCTGTTTCTCATCGTCTTCCTTGGAGTTTACTTTGGGCTACCTTCTACGGCACAGGAGCATGTCTATAGGCATGCGGCTGTGGCTACAGATGCCAGCAACTGCTCCACGATCGGGAAGTAGGTTGTGTTCCCTTCACAACAGAAAAGACTCGGTTTAGACATCCCATGTCAACAATCTAAAGAGCTTCTGCTGTTTCCATATTTGTTCAGAACAGAGCAAACAACATGTCTGCCTAACAAAGTATTTGTTGGTTACTATAGTACTGTATATCCAGATTATTTTAGTGGGATCTGCTGCCATTGCAAAAATATGGCTATTTTGGGGTTCCTCTAAACAGCTTTGGTTTGATGCCTGGTTCACCGAATATGCGCATTTTCCATTATTACGTCTAATAGCGATAGATGAGAGCCATGGAGGTGAATTTCGGGCTCCATATAATGCACTTTACAATTGTTTATATGCATAGATTCACATCAGAGTTGAAGGAAAAGTTGAGGGAAGTACCGTCCTAGTGGCTTTTGGTACCGCCCACCTACGTTTCCCGCTGTTCGTCACCCCTGCCCACAGAGTTCAATGAGGCTGGAATTAGGGACAAAATGAGAGCACGTCCTGTCAGAAACCAGAGTGAGGTTACTAGTAATAATGATGATCAAGAACAAAGGCATCTACAGGCGTCTGGTGGGTGTGCATGTTTGCCGGGAAAGAAATGCCACTCCGTTCAATGGGAAATTCCAATACAGCCTTCCCTGAGTTTAACGGGGCTTACTTCCAAGTAGCCCTGGCCAGGATTGCACTGGAAGCATGCCAAGGCTTGTAGCCATGCAACCCCAATCCACTATCCTGCGCCACGCTTCCCGGGGAGCAAGTCCCCCCACCTGCTCAATACGCCTTACTCCCAAGTAACAGCGCACAAGACGGCCACTTAATGCCAGGAACTCGCTCGTACGGAGAGAAGTTTCTCTGCCTTTTTCCAGCCAGGTTCCCAGCAAAAAAGAAGGGAGAGGAGGGGAGGGAACTGGAGTAGATATGAAGCCTTAGTGGACCTCAAATACTCAAAATGAACAGCGCACATCCTTTTTCCAACCCCCTTCCTCTAGCAACCAAGGAGCAGTCATTCACTCATGACATCACCACCAGCCCTGCCCTCCAAACTATGCCCACTATTAGCATTAATCTGAATGGATTGGTTACATTAAGATAATGCGCTCCTACTGCAGAGAAAGAATTAACGTCACGGTAAATGGACACTTTGAAAATGCGCATTAACGGAGGCTATAAATCAGATGGATGGCTGATTTGCACCCCGGTCATCTGTTCCAACTGCCACCAGGGCATATTCAATGAGGCGCAAATAAGCCATCTAGAGGCCCCCTTTATCAACAAGGATGATTAAATAATCTGTGTTTAATGTGTGTTTGGTATAGAAAATGTACATACAAAAATTTACGTGCCCCCTCAGGATCAGCAGCATGATTTGGAAATGCCATTGCAGGAGGCCATCTCCTGCTTCCTCTGCATGTCTGGCCACCTGTGTGTCTCCTCCTTATAGTTCTTCGTGGCCTAAGGAATGGCCATATCTCTTCATGAGAGAGCATTCTGTTATCTAAAATATGGAAACTCAGAGATGTTAGAGGAGCAGTGGCCAGCTTATAGGAGGCCGGGCTGGCTATAGTCCATGATTTGGGAAAGGCCTCTGCCCATGTCTCCCTTTATTGCTGAAGACCAGATCAAAGGAAGCCCCGGTCACATGGGTGCCAAATGACTCTCCTGTGGAGGGATGCCACCATGTACCTGGCTGTGACAAATGTTTGTTTTCTGCTGTGCAGGAAAACCCTTCAAAATGGGGGATCTGCTGTGGACGCTGCAATTGCCGCTCTTCTCTGTGTGGGCTTGATGAATCCCCACAGCATGGGCATTGGAGGGGGCGTTGTCTTCACCATCTATACAGCTGATGGTAAGGGGAACAGGGGGAAGGAGCTATTCCTGCCACAAGTGGATTGCAGAATATGACCACAGAGAGACCATGGGTGGTTGACCCGTATCACCACCTGCCATGCTATTTATTTATTTATTTATTTATTTCATTTCTAACCCGCCTCTCCATCTAGATCGAGGCGGGGAACAACAATAAATATAAATATAAAAACAATAAAATAGATAAACAATTAAAACAGATAAAGACAAATACATTATTAAAAACATCTTTAAAATGTTTTTGGTAAAGGTAAAAATGCTGGTAAAGGTGGGCTGATTTAGTGAGTTAATACGTAAGAGCCTTCACATGCCCCATGTTCCACTGAAAGAATGTGTGTGTTGGCTTCAGTTTATTAGAAACTAGCTGATATACCAGTCATTGCTTCCCTCCCCCCCCCCCCCGGATATATGTCTTCAAGTACTCTTAAAGTAGTAAAGTAACTATGCCTTTGAGTTAACTTTAAACAAATTAAATTGTCCAAGGCATGCTGGGAGTTGTAGGCACAAGCTGAGGCTAGAATGGAATGGTGGGCGGGGTTAGTGGCATTTAGAGCAAGTCAAGTAGAAGGAGAACAGAGACAGTTAGTGAGAGGTCAGGAAAGTGGGAGCTGAGTTAGGATTGAGAGATAGGGACCTGGTTTGCACATAGTGAGCTAGGTTTGCTAACCCATACTTTAAAATCAGCCACTCTACATGCCAGTACTACACCTCCCAGCATGCCTTTGGCTGCCCACAGTTGTCCACATCCTCTGAGAGGTACTTCTCTCGTTGCCGATGCTGCTCCTTGATAGAGCATCGAAGAGTAGCATCGCTGAGGAGGGGAAGTAAGTGGCTGTCAGTGGACATGCCCAGCTCTGGCCAAATCCTGCTGGGACTACCTCGGCATGCGCTTCTCAACCACCAAGTGCTCCATCAGGAGCCTGTACTAAAGGCCTGGGGCTGGCCCATGTACTTCCCTCTTCATCAGGCCTATTTCTGGGCATGCAAAGAGTTCCTCCCTCCTAAGAGTGAAGGCCATGCATGCACTTCCCCCAGATTCTGAGAAAACAGCAATATCAATATAGGGTGTCTTTGAGCATGTTTGGCCCCTCAAAGGCACACTGTTGTATCTTGTTATGTTTTTAAAACCATGTTATGGGTGAGAGGAGGCACCACAAATGGATGCAGCCCATTTATGTGGATTGTTTCCTTTTATTGGGTTGACTGCTTGCGACCAATCTTAGTAGTTGGGGTTATGCAGCAGCAACCTGCCCATGCACTCACAATGGTTGCCAAAGGCCAGTAAATCTGGCTTCCCAACCAAGGCATGCTGGGAATTCTGCCCAAGGCATGCTGTGAGTTGGTTTTTATTAAATTCTTTAAAAATACTTAAAACCCAAAATTTTGTGTTTCTAGATTTTTCTGGTACATTGTACAGTCAGATCTATCAGCATGCCACATTTCAAGTTTCTAACTCATCTGGAAGTGGGTAAACATTTCCGGACATACATCACACACACATGCTTTCTGCTTTATAGGTAGAGATGTGTTGCATGAGGCAGTCCTCATTGTGGGGATGGGTAGAGACTCATGCAAGCTCACTCAAGGCTGGTCACTTAGTCCCATCTGTGCTTGAGAAGGAAAGTTGGATCTTCTTCTTCCAAAGAACAACAGGTTGACTTGGCCTTTGGAAAGCAATGTGCAGGCTAGCCTTTCTGAGCCTGGTACCTTCTAGATGTGTTGGACTACAACATCCATCATTCCCAGCCAGCATGGCCAAACGGCCAACACATCTGGAAGGCACCCATCTGGAATTATGGGAATTACAATCCAGGCTCAGGTAGGCTGGTGTAGATGAGTTGCAAAAACTAGTAGATGATGACAAGTTATTGGGTTGGTCCAGAAGATGTGGTGAAGCAACCCTTGGGGTTTTGGCCTGGACACCATTTGTCTAGTGCCCTGGCAAAGACACCACACTTTGCCCATTCCTGGCCTTTCTTTGAAATGTGTGATTAGGCAGCTGCTACTAATCTACAGTAGCTTCTGGGTGACTTTGCCAGTCCACCATCCCAATGTGGCAATCTCATGTTGAGAACACCTTTGCCTTTTGACAGGGAAAGTGGAAGTCATTAATGCCAGAGAGGTGGCACCAAAGAATACATCTTGGGATATGTTCATCCAGGACACAAACCTGTCCCAGAGAGGTAAAGTGATTGATGATGCTTTGTCTCAGATGTGGTTGGGTGGGATAGCTAATACCCTGGAAGACAGAAACAAAGTTCAAAGTGATCTTGATTGGTGGGCTGAAAACAACAGAATGAAATTTAATAGGGATAAATGCCAAATTCTACACCTAAGAAAAAGAAACCAAATGCACAGTTACAAGATGGGGGATACTTGGCTCAGCAATACGACAAGCGAGAAGGATCTTGGAATTGTTGTAGATCACAAGCTGAATATGAGCCAACAGTGTGATGTGGCTGCAAAAAAAGCAAATGCTATTTTGGGCTGCATTCATAGAAGTATAGCTTCCAAATTGCACGGCATACTGTTTTCCCTTTATTTGGCACTGGTTAGGACTCATCTTGAGAAGGAGGGAGTTCAGAGAAGGGCAACAAGAATGATCAGGGGTCTGGAAACAAAGCCCTATGAGGAGAGGCTGAAAGAACTGGGCATGTTTAGCCTGGAGAAGAGAAGATTGAGGGGAGATATGATAGCACTCTTCAAATATTGGAAAGGTTTTCACACGGAGGAGGGCCAGGATTTCTTATTGATCATCCCAGAGTGCAGGACACGGAATAATGGGCTCAAGTTACAGGAAGCCAGATTCTGGCTGGACATCAGGAGAAACTTCCTGACTGTTAGAGCAGTATGACAATGGAACCAATGACCTAGGGAGGTCCTGGGCTCTCCCACACTAGAGGCGTTCAAGATGCAGCTGACAGCCATCTATCAGATATGCTTTAATGTGGATTCCTTCATTGAGCATGGGTTGGACTTGATGGCCTTATAGATCAACTCTACTATTCTATGATTCTATGATAACCCAGGTCCCCTGACATCCCATATCTTCATGAATTCTTGATTTTAAAGGAAGCAAAAGCTGAGTGTAGCCATACGTGTACTCTGGATTTTAAGAAAGCTGATTTTAATAATCTCAGAACTATGATAAGTAAGGTCCCATGGCAAGAGACAATAAAGAGAAAAGGGCCGCTGCAATCATTTTCCACAAGCCCACCTTGAAAAGAATGTCTTTGTGAGCCTTGTGATCATCTGGTGCTTCTTAAAGGGAGGAACAGAGGGAAGGAGGGATTTTCACAGCACAGGGGCCACCAGTAAGAAAGCCCTACATTACTCACCATAAAACTAGACCTTTATGTGGGCTTGCTCCCCTGGCTATGTGACCACCCTCAATATCCCACTCATTTTTCAGTGAGGTGCAAAATAGCTCCTGCTGCCAGGGAGTTGTGGGAAGTCCCTTGAGATACACCATTCCTAGAGTGACACTTCTATGCCTGGATCATGTGGTCCTCAAATTCTGATCTGCTTATTCTCTGTGTGCTCCAGGAGGATTGGCCATTGCAGTTCCAGGAGAAATCCGTGGCTATGAAATGGCACACGCACGACATGGGAAGCTGCCCTGGAAGGAGCTGTTCCTGCCCAGTATCGAATTGGCAAGAGTTGGTTTCCGTGTTGGGAAAGCGCTGGCTACAGCCCTTGCAGATGAAAGCGAGTTGATCGAAAACAACCAACCCTTGTGGTAAGTAGTGTGGTGGACAGCATAGTTGAGCCATGCCCTCCCTTGCTTTTTAAAAGAGGCTTTCGAATCTGATTGGCTGCAGCAGCTTTTGGAGGAAGCTAGCCAGTGTTAAAAAAGTAGACAGCCCAAGTGTGATGGGGAACCCTGGTGACAGAGCATCAAGGTAAAATGAAATGAAGCTCACGTGAGTTAAGTGCCTGAAATTAGCCTGAGTAGTTGCAGAAAACATTAACCAGATAGTTTGACTAAACCCAAGCCTGGAAAGAGGGTATAAAAGTAACAGATAGTGGCAATAAACCTGTGGTCAGGGGTGGTCCATTAGACATTGTTCACTTGCCATGTACTGTACCATCAAGGTCCTGTTTGAAAGATTAATGCCATTATCACTTGCATGTTAGCTTTAGCCCTAAAAGCTCCTGTCTTATGCAACCAACTTTTACCTTCATATACGTAGCTCTATATGAAAAGAGGCATAGTAAAGGCCTAGGTACTGCAATGATCTGTTTAGAAATAAAAAGTGTAGACTCAGTTTCAGTTTAGGCTTAGGTTCTACATGAGATCTTTAAATGCTGTTATAAACTGAAGTTTAGGTATAGGTTTGAACCTAAGTTAAGAGTTCAGCTTTTCATTTCGTTTTTTAAAAGCCAGAGGGCAAGTCTAGAAAGTGACCGCTGAGCCAGGCTCACTGTGATGCAGCCTCTTGCATTCCCAGGGGAGCTCTTCATATGCCATCCTCTTCTTATACCTCCTTTTGGGGTGTAGACAAATGCTCTGTTTAGTTTTTGTCTAACTGTTGATGATTTTATTGTATTTTATTATATAATTGTAATTTCATGCTCATGATTTTAATGTTGTTTGTGTGGTGTACTATGTACTGGTGTACTAGAAACCTCCAAGCCAGGATGGTAGAATTTGAGTGCTTGGTTTTAAGGGAGAACTTAAATAGAGTGGGGAGTCCGGAAACATGATGGAATGGAGAGGATCCGTGCAATATGTATCCAGAGGCTCCATAAGAAGTTCAGGGAAGGGCATCCTGGAGGTGGCATCACTCTGCACAGCAAGAGACTAGACTTAATGTGCCCAAATTCTTCACAAGATTGACTGCTCTACAGTATCACTTGGAGTGACAATGCCAGGCTCCAGATGTAACTTAGTACTGGGGACTTGCTATCAGCTCCCTGACCAAAACTCTCAGAGTGACCATGAGATGGAGAATGAAATCAGGGAGGCACCCAAATGAGGATGTGTTATAGTAATGGGTGAATTCAATTTCCCCCCATAGACATCCCCTAGAACATTTGGTCATGAAACCAATCAAAGGGCTCAGTGGTAGAGCTCCTGCTTTGCACACGGAAGGTTCCAGGTTCAATCCCTGGCACGTCTTGGTAGGGTGAGAACTCTGGAGAGCTGCTGCCAGTCAAGGTTGATAGTAATGGGCAAGATGGACCAAGGATCAGAGTCAGTATAAGGCAAGCTGACAATAATGGATACAAAAATGTATTTTGAGGAGCATATCACTAATGATTTCACAATACCTGACGGAATGCCTTTCCTGACATTAACCTACCTGAACACTACGTTCAACATCTAAGGTCCTCCTCCGAGTGCCTACACCGAGGGAAGCTCGGAAGTCAACAATAAGGGAGAGGGCCTTCTTTGTGGTGGCCCCTGAATTGTGGAACAATCTCCCCGACGAGGCCCGCCTGGTGCCAACATTGGTATCTTTTCGGTGCCCGGTCAAGACTCTTCTCTCAGGCATTTAGCAATATCTGATGAGCCTCGGTCTATTTTTTTGTTTTTAGGCTTATAGCTTTTTAGAGTTATTATAGTGATTTTAATTGTATGTGTATATTGTATGTTTTTGCAGTTTTAATTTTTGAATATTGTTTTTAAGTGTTTTTAATCTTATGTAAACTGCCCAGAGAGCTTCGGCTATGGGGTGATATATAACTGTAGTTAATAATAACAGTAATAATAATATGAATAATGGCATCAGGAAAAGGTCACAATTATTTCGTTAGTCACCTCAGTCACTGGCATTACATCAAAAAACTATACAGAAAACCTTCAAAATACATCCACACCAACATCCAGAAATCAGTTATACTTAAAACATGCTCAATTGTCAGGAAATTCCTGAATCTGTAAAAGACAGCATGACTTGGCAAAGCCCGTCATGTGCATCTAGAAAGACTGCCACGAGCGAGAAAGAGTAATAATAATAATAATAATAATAATAATAATAATAAGATCAAGGTCAACAATAAAGAATTCTTCTGTTTCCTGACTCCTAGCTGAGCAGAGCAGAGGAAGCTGCCCCAGCTGGATTAGAAGGTACATAAGGAAGCCAGCTCCCAGAGAGAGCAAACAGGAGTTTGTCAGGGAGAGTCCAGCAGGGGAGGTCAATTTTTGCTGCCATTGTTGTTGTTCTTGTAACACACACCCATATAGTGTGGGACTCTGTTGTTAACCTTCAGGGAGGATGGGACAAAGCTCAAGCTATTCCGGTACAGTCAGAAAGGCAGCAACAAAATGGGACTATGGACAGAAAGGCATCTCTAGTGGTGGTGACCTGCAAGGTGTGTGCAATGTTCGTGTTCCTGCCTGAGATCAACATGGTGTAAACCTGCAACAAGTGCAAGCTGGTTGCACTGTTGGAAGAAAAAGTGAAAGCACTTGAGCGGCGAGTGTCCACCCTCCAAGGAATAAGGGAAGGCGAAGAGTTCTTAGACAGAACGGTGGAACTGCAACAGCAACAAGAAGTGCAAGAGATTGAAGAGCAACAGCAAGCAGAAGTGGAGAATGCTGAGATGAGGAAAGCCAACGAAGAGGGAACTCCTTGGAAGAGGGTGACAGTTAGGAGCAGAAGAACTAGAAGACACTCTGCACCAGTGGAACCATTAGAGTTATGCAACTGCTTTCAGCTACTGGAGGAAGAGACTGGAGGACAGCCTGCAGAGGAAGAAGTACAGGGGACCCTGTGCAACAGTGAGCAAGAGGCAGAAGGTCAATTGACCAAGAAGAAGAGAAGAGTAGTCATTGTGGGAGACTCCCTGCTGTGTGGGATTGAAACCCAAGTATGTCGTGAAGACCCATGGACTCACCAGGTGTGCTGTCTCCCTGGGGCACAGATTAGAGATGTGCATGAAGGGTTGCCAAAGCTCATCAAGCCAACTGACACATATCCTTTTCTTCTCATACATGTGGAAACAAATGATATTGCCAAGCGGAGCTACGAAGAAATTGCATCAGACTTTGAAGCTCTAGGAAGGAAACTCAAGAATTTGGGGGCCCAGATAGTTTTCTCATCCATCCTCCCAGTTCTTGGAAGAGGAATAGAAAGGGAAAGAAAAATACTCTGGGTGAACGACTGGTTACGAAGGTGGTGCCAACATGAGAGATTCGGATTCTGGGACCACAGGCTACGCTACTTGGGGCACATCTAGGCGAGAGGTTTGCCTTGCAGTGGTTTTGGAGTGGCAACAGCTAATCTACATGATGCTGCCATCATCCCGAATCCATCCAAAAGCAAAGTCCCAAAGCTCCGCTTTAAAAAAGTCGGGCACTTACCCTGACTTTTTCCATGGAGCAAGGACCAGAAGCACATTTGCCATCTGTTGCCTTTCTCGCATATTATGTCGGAGGCGAGGCTGGGACAATGGTGCCCCTTGATTGGGTGCTATCACTAGGACAGGGGGGAGGGGATTTATATTTTCTCCTGGCTCTCCTCCTACTGACTTCCCTCTGCCTACCCCGTTTGTTTCTCCACCCCACCCCCCATTTTTCATTTTTATTTTCTCCTGGCTCTCCTCTCATTGACCTCCCTCTGCCTGCCCCGTTCCTCTGCCTTTTTTTTATTATTCTTTTTTCTCTGTAAATGTGAACCTTCGTATTTACAGATATTTTTTTTTAAAAAAAAAACCGGGCTGGGGAAGAGGAACGGGGCAACTGGAGGGAGGTGAGAGGGAGGAGATCCAGTTTGGGCACTGTGCATCCCTGTTCCTGCTCCTTTGGCTGCCCCATTCATTCCCTTCCCGCCCCCATGCCTGGTGCTCGGTGTGGCGGTGCCGGCGTCAACTCCACACTGGCGCTCCTTCCCATGGAGATGCTGGGAAAGGGTGCAAATGCAGAAGCCGGAGACCTCACGGTGCCAAGACGCTGCCGTCAAGATGAGGCCCTGGAAGATGGACTGCTGGCAAGGGTCAGGTTGCACCTCACAATGGCTGGGAAGAATGTGTTCGGCCACAGCATGAAGAACCTCATCAGGAGGGCTTTAAACTGAATCCTATGAGGGAGGGAGCTGTAAACTTGGAGGCAACAATGGATGAAGGCTTATGCACCATAACAGAGAGACGAGCTCCAAGGGTGCCCCCAGAATAGTCTTCCCAATAATGTAAGAAAGAAGCCAGATTACAGAACGAACTCTTAAGACATGCAGGCAAATGCAACTTGATAGGTGTAGCTGAAACTTGGCGGGATGACTCCCATGACTGGAATATAGCAATTGAAGGATATAACTTGTTCAAAAAGAACAGAAGAAATAGAAAGGGAGGCAGAATCGCACTATATGTTAAAAATACTTATCCCTGCACAGAAATACAAGAGGATGAGCCTGGGAGCCCCATCAAGAGCATCTGAATTAAAATAAATGGGGAAAGGAATAAAAGGAGCATGATAGTTGGAGTCTACTACCGACCACCCAATCAAGGAGAAGACGAGGATGAAACTTTTGAAAAGCAAATTGCCAGTGTTTCAAGAAAATCCGATGTAGTAGTAATGGGAGACTTCAATTACCCCAATAGCTGTTGGGAGACAATTCTGTCAAAAGTGGCCCCTCCAAGAAATTCCTGACAGGTGTGGATGACAACTTTCTCCTTCAGAAAGTAGAGGAAGGAACTAGAGGAATGGATATCCTTGACTTGATACTGACCAATATGGATGACTTAGTTGGTAAAATGGCAGTTACCAGAACTCTGGGGGAAAGTGACCACGTCATACTTGAGTTCTTGATTTTAAAAGAAACAAAAGCTGAGTGTAGCCATACGCGTACTCTGGATTTCAGGAAAGCTGATTTTAATAAACGCAGAACTATGATAAGGGAGGTCCCATGGCAAGTGACCCTAATGAGAAAAGGAGTCCAAGATGGTTGGGAGTTTTTAAAAAATGAAATGTTAAAGGTACAATTACAAACAATTCCAACAAGGAAAAAAGATAGAAGACAACAGAAGAAACAGATGTAGTTCCACAAAATGCTTAGATATGACCTAAAAACAAAAAAGGACATACTATTCTATCATTCTATGATTCAAGACAGTGGAAGGAAGGCCAGGCTGCAAAAGACAAGTACAGACAGGTAGCACAGAAGTGCCAAAATGGTGTTGGGAAGGCTAAAGCTGAGAAGGAGCTGAGGTTAGCAAGGGATGCTAAAAGCAATCAAAAGGCTTTCTTCAGATACGTGAATAGTAGAAGTCAGAGGAAAGAAATGGTGGTTCAACTACTTCATGAGGATGGCAAATTGGTAACAGAGGACAAAGAAAAGGCCGAAGTGCTCAATTCCTACTTTGGCTCAGTCTTCTCCCAAAAGCGGGTCTATGACCCCCCCCCCCCCCCCGGAAAAAGTGAAGTACAAGCTGAAGGGATAGGATTGAATTTTGAGATTGATAAACAAATGGTCAAGGAAGACCTAATTTCTTTGAACGAGTTCAAATCTCCATGGCCCGATGAACTGCATCCTAGAGTAATAAAGGAGCTGGCAGAAGAACTCTCAGGTCCCCTCTACAAGGATTCGCTTTTGCGCCTGGTTAGGCGATTATGCGCATAATCGCAGAAGCGCATTTACGCCTAATCGCTCTGCACGAGAGGCGGCGAGAGGCGGCAAAGCGCATTAAAGGATGTCCAAAATGCGGTTTACAAGTGGTTAATGCACATAAGCGCATATTCACACAGTCAAAATTTGCTTTAACGGATGGAACAAAATAAAACTCGTGATTTAACGCGCATTTGATAATGCGCATAATCGGAGAGATAACGCGCCTCTACGCCCCATTTGCGCTCCGCTGGTGTGGAGGTAAAATTTTTAATGAGACTTCAAAGAGCATTAAACCTCTTGTGAAGAGGCACCCTCAGAAACACTGTCTATTATCTTTGTGAAATCATGGAAGTCGGGTAAAGTGTCGGATGACTGGAGGAGGGCTAATGTTGTCCCTATCTTCAAAAAGGGCAAAAAGGAGGAACCTGGGAACTTCAGACCAGTTAGTTTGACATTCATCCCTGGGAAAATATTTGAGCAGATTATAAAGAAGTCAATCTGTAAGTACCTTGACAACAATGCAGTGATTACTAGAAGCCAGCATGGATTTGTCAAGAACAAATCCTGTCAGACTAAACTGATCTCATTTTTTGATTGGGTAACCTCCCTTGTGGACTGTGGGAATGCTGTGGATATATTATATCTTGACTTCAGCAAAGCTTTTGACAAAGTGTCCCATGACATTCTGATCCACAAACTAGTGAAAAGTGGGCTAGATGGAACAACTGTTAGGTGGATCCACAGTTGGCTATGGAATTGGACTCAAATAGTGCTTATCAATGGTGCTTTCTCAAACTGGGGGGAGGTAAAAAGGAGGGTACCGCAGGGCTCAGTCCTGGGCCCAGTGCTCTTCAACCTTTTTATTAATGATTTGGATGAGGGAATGCTTAACAAATTTGCAGATGACACAAAGTTGGGTGGGATTGCTAATACCCTGGAAGACAGAAACAAACTTTAAAGTGATCTTGGTTGGCTGGAGAGCTGGGCTGAAAACAGCAGAATGAAATTTAATAGGTATAAATGCCAAGTCCTACACCTAGGACAAACAATAACCAAAATGCACAATTACAAGATGGGGGATACTTGGCTCAGCAATACTACAGATGAGAAGGATCTTGGAATTATTGTAGATCACAAGCTGAAGATGAGCCAACAGTGTGATGCGGCTGCAAAAAAAGCAAAAACTATATTGGGCTACATTAATAGAAGTATAGCTTCCAAATCGCACGAGGTACTAGTTCTCCTATATTCGGCACTGCTTAGACCCCATCTTGAGTATTGGGTCCAGTTCTGGGCACCACACTTCAAGAAGGATGCAGACAAGCTGGAGCGTGTTCAGAGGAGGGCAACGAGGATGATCAAGGTCTGGAAACAAAGCCCTATGAGGAGAGACTAAAAGAATGAGGCATGTTTAGCCTGGAGAAGAGAAGACAGAGGGGAGACATGATAGCACTCTTCAAGTACTTGAAAGGTTGTCACACAGAGGAGGGCCAGGATCTTTTCTCGATCATCATAGAGTGCAGGACGCGGAATAATGGGCTCAAGTTACAGGAAGCCAGATTCCGGCTGGACATTAGGAAAAACTTCTTGACTGTTAGAGAAGTACAACAATGGAACCAATGACCTAGGGAAGTGGTGGGCTCTCCCACATTAGAGGCATTCAAGAGGCAGCTGGACAGCCATCTGTCAGGGATGCTTTAAGGTGGATTCCTGCATTGAGCAAAGGTCCCTTCCAATTCTACTATTCTATGATTCATTTTCATGTGTCTGAATTGATATTTTCTGAAGGGTGCCTGAAGAAGTGACACAAATTGTTATGCCATGAGTTGTTCTAGATCTTACTGACAAATTAAAAGCTAACAAATTATCAGGTCTAAATGATATCCAGTCTATGAATTTGCTGATGTTCTAACAAAAACATACAACATGTTCCTAAGATCAGGCTCTGCTGAAAGCACTGGAGAATGGCCAATGTAATGCCAATCTTTAAAAAGGGATCCAGGAAATTATAGGCCGGTTAGCCGAACATCTGTTCTGGGTAAACTGGTTAAGATTGGTATTAAAGATAAAATTTGTAAGCATATAAAAGGACAAGCCCTGCTGAAAAAGAATCAACATGGCTTCTGCAAAATGAAGTCCTGTTTCACTAGCCTGTTAGAATTCTCTGAGAATTGCAGTTAACTTGTGGACAGGTGTGATCCAGGAGACAGTGTTTACGTGTCATATATTGTTCCTGTTTGAAGGCAGCGTTATGAGGGGCTGCCTAGATGGTCTGAAAGTCCTGTGTTATTTAAATGTATCCCATGTAAATAACATGTGCATCACATGTAAATAAACATGTGGACTGAGGTGATCTTGTAGACATACTTTAACTGAACTTCCAAAAGTGTGTTGCTAAAGTCCCTTTCTCATAAATGATCTGGAATTAGGAGTGAGCAGTGAAGTGGCCAAGGTAGCTGATGACACCAAATTATTTAGGGTGGTCAAAACAAAAAGAGATTGTGAAGCGCTCCAAAAGGAACTCTCCAAACTGGAAGTGTGCGGAAGTGTGCACATCAAAATGGCAAATGCAGTTCAGTGTAAGCAAGTGCATGGCATGACAAAGAATCCCAACTTCACATATAAGCTGATGGGATCTGAGCTAGCAGTGACTGCCAAGAAAGAGATCTTATAGCACCTCTCATTTAATTAGCTCAGAATGACGTTTGGGGTATTGGAGGCTTCTAGGCTACCCTCCCTTTGTTGACAATTCTAGTGTCAATGCGGGGGCAACTTTTGTCAAGTGTGACGCCACCATCTACCCAATTTTGTGGGATCAAATGGTTTGCATCAATATAACTGACCACATTCCCTCTCTATTCTTGCCCTTCCTGGCTAATAAAAAGCTAGCTGGGGGTGGGTGGGGGGTATGACTGGGTGGGTCCATGGAGCAATGAATGTGCCTCTGTGCAAAGGGGTGGTTGCATTTTATGTGCCTGCTGATTGCATTTTTATTTAAGCAAGCCTTCCCTGACTGACCCGCCACAGTTTTATTGGCATAATTTGATTTTAAAGATTTTAATTCTGCATTTTGATTTCTCCCTTTTTTATTGTTCACTGCTCAAAAACTTCATTAGATGTAGAGCAGCATATAAATATTGTAAAGTAATTAAACAATTAATTGAAAACATGGACCCCTTTGTAAGTTGCTAGGCTCCATAAAGATGTTGCGGCAGTCTAAGGGGGGGGGGTTCTACATGATGTCTCTTTGGCACCTGTTTCCGATATTAAGCGCTTTTTCCTATATTTGTATTTACGTCTAATAGCGGTAGACGAGACCCATTAAGGCAAATTACGGGCATCATAAAATGAGCTTTACAATTGTTTATATGCGGAGTTTCGCTGCAGAGTTGGTTCAGGGGTGTATGGCTGAACGTGGAAAAATTGAAGAAAGTACTGCCCTGTCTCCTGATGGTACCTCCCCCAGACTTTCTCGCCATTCATTAACCCCACCCACCTGACTTTCTCAATGTTGCCTGTCCAATCACGATTGTGCGTGACTTCGCATGTGGGTACAATTGCTAAACATTGGATGTTCCTACAGTTACAGTTGTTAGCAGGGCAGCATTGGCTTTGAGACCTATTGTAAACCATCAAAGCATCATTTTTCAAGGTACTGGACGGCCCTGGCAAGAACCCGCCTGCGGAGCGTCTGCCCCCCATTCCTCCCACAAAGAATCCGCTGCTGTACACTCCCACCTCACCCCTTATCTGCCTTCTTGGTAATGTGCTGCTTCAAGGACAAATTTCTGTGTTACCTTTCCGTTACAATGTTGCATTTCGCACTGATGTCCCAGTACCATACAAACTTCTCATTATTCTGCCTGTCTCCAGACCCCAAGATGCCAGCTAGCAATGTTTCTGGGATGCCCATCACTGAGCGGGCTACAGGGCAACCTCGCCATCCCAGCAGGTCTCTGCATCGCAGAGGTGGGTTACTGGGCAGGCGGGAGTGGGGGAGGGAGGGCTGGGCCCTGCCCCCCCAACCCCTGGCTGGCATTGATGTCTCTTTGTCCCCTCTTCCCCTGTCCTCTTTTCCACACACAGTGTGGCTGCTATTATTCTGCCTAGCTGTACTCAAGAGACAGAATAGTATCCTTCAGCGTCGAATGAGGTGACTCGAGCGTATAGTCTGGCGTGTCAACCGACAGTGCCATTAGAATGACCGGGCAGGTACCCCCCCCCCCCCCCAATGTGTGAGCAGCGGCTGTGACATGGCGTCTGTGGACCGACATTTCTTCCCATGCGACTGTTGCAGATTGACTTTTGTTTGCTGCGTTCCGCCCATTCCCATGTGTTCCCAATCTGCGATGTGCCTTTCTGATTACTCCACCCATGCTTTGCATTGGGCTTGTGCCCACATGTAACCATTTCTAGAATAAAGATATTGCAGTGGGTTCTCAGTACTCAATGGTCATTTTGGTGTGATACACACACACACAATAACACACACACACACACACAACTTCCCAGTAAAGCAATGACAGACGGGAGAGGTGGGGAGGTAACAGGAGTAGATCTGATGTGCGATCCCCGATCCTACGCCATCCTTCCAGTGGAGCTAGTCCCCCACCTGCTCAATGCCCCTTACTCCCGAGTAACAGCACACACGACGATAGCTCAATGGCAGGAACTCACTTTCACTGCATGGAGAGAAGTTTCCCCTGCCTTTTTCCAGCCAGAATCCCAGCAAGAGAGCGGGGGGGGAGGGAGGGAAGCCTTAGCAGCCCTCAAATTATACTCTAAATGAGCAACGCACATCCTTATTCCAACCCCCTTGCTTCCTGTAGAACCAGCTCCATGTGAGTAGCCGCGCGTCTCGACGAAAGAAAGAGTCTAGTGGGGATTTAAAAGAAACTTTACTTTAAGTACTGGTAACTTCAGGTCAGCCATTACTCCCTCCTACTTCCTTCTTCTTCTTCCAGAAGGAAGTAGGAGGGAGGAGACAGGAAATGACAAAGCAAGAATTGGGTCCATCCACTCCCACCTTGTCCACAACTTGGGAGGGGTAGGCAGAGAAGGGGCAGGCATTCACTCATGACATCACAAGCCCTGCCCACCAAACTATGCCCACGATTAGCATTAATCCGAATGGGCAGTGGAGGTTACACGACCAAATGGCGAATGAACACCTTAGAATCGACACCTTGGAAACGCGTGTTAATGGAGGCTATAAGTCACTTACATGTCTGATCTGCGCCCCACTCATGTGTACAAAATGCCGTCAGAACGAAGTAAAGGCGACCCAAATAAGCTGCGAAGAGGTACCCTAAGAGGTATAGTTATGGAGCATTGTCTTATGGCTTTAATGTTAGGTACAAATGTTTCAACAGGACACTTCATGTTCCATAGGAAATCCAAAAAAAGAGATGTAATGGTCAAGTGAAACTGTGCATTTTTATTAGGCCATCCTTGATTGAAATTTGGTACGGCTGTGAGGATACAGGTGAAATAGCTTTGGTTATCCTCTCTAGTGTTTCATTTTGGTTTAATAAATCCGACAAAAAACAAAAGCAAAACCTTGGGCAGAAATGCCCTCCACCAAAGGCATTTTCTTTCCAGGCCAAAAGGAAGCGTGACTGACTCTTCCCACCCCCCACCCTGTCTTCTGTCTCCTCAGCGAGGTCTTCTGCAAAAAAGGGAAAGTCCTGGAGGAGAATGACACCCTCAAGCTGCCCAAACTAGCCAACACCTATGAAATCTTAGCCAACGAGGGGCCAGATGCTTTTTACATAGGGAACTTATCACAGCAAATTGTTAAAGATGTCAGCAACGCAGGTGAGAGACAGCAGGATCCTGCAGAAGTAGAAAAATGCTGTGAAGAAATGCCATGTATATAACGTTGCTCTGTAAACCCTCTGTGTGGGCTCTGAGATAATGTATCTGTGTCAGCCTGAGGCCTAGAGAGATTACCACATGGAGTCTTTTTAAATAGAACCTGGGGCCATCGTGACGAGCGGTTTGCCCTGTGGTGACTTTGGAGTGGCATGACGCAGCTGCCATCCCGAACCATCCAGGGGCAAATCCCAAAGCTCTGCGTTAAAAAAGTCGGGTGCTTACCCTGACTTTTTTAGCTTGGAGCGAGGTGACGATGACATTTGCTGTCTGTTGCTCTTGCTCCGGAGCTGCCGCGGAGGCCTGCCACAGCTGGGCCACCTCCGCGCCTCTATGGACCATAATTAACAACAACAACAATTTTTTTTAATGGGGGTAGATATTCAGAGCCGGTGCGCCCTGTTCCTCCCCTCCCCCCCTTGTTTTTTCTCTCTCGTTTATTTGCAAATGAGATGAGTCGTATTTCCAGATTTTTTAAAAAAGAGGGGGGAAAAGAATACAAAGTAAAAAAACCACACCCCAACCTAGAAGAAGGGGGGGCGCTGACACTCCCAGGTGCCCTAGCACCGACGCAGGTGGGCTTGGGTGGACAGGTGCGGCAGCAGCGCCTTCCAGAAAGCCCACAATTGCGCTCCTTCCAATATAGATGGCCAGAAAGAGCGCCAATGCAAGAGCGTGCAGCCTCACGCTGCACCATCAAGACGAGCCCCCAGATCAGGTAAATTTGATTCTGATTGGCTGGGGGTTCTGGCTACGTGGAAGAGAGGTTGGGAAATGACAGTCGGCAGTAAAGGAATTAAGTCAGTCTGTTGGCAGTCAGAGAGGGAGCAGGTCTGCTGGCTGGTGTGTGGTGTTATAGAAGGACTAAGAGCAAGCTGAGGAGAAAGTGAATGGCTGATGCCGGAGCAGTCAGCTATATTCCTTCTTTGTGGGATAGGTGCACAAGGTTGGTGAAGATCGGGAGTAAATATTAGTATTCTTCTCTTATGTACAAAATATCCCGTTAATAAATTAACGTGTTCGGTGTTTTAGCTGGTTTCTAGCGCTGGTGTTCATCTCATGCCGAAGCCTCTTGTGCCAAGCTATGAGGAGGTGTTCTCAGGGAATTGGTATCCGCCTGTGTAACTCTGAGATATCATGGCAGAGAGTTCCTTAGGCCCTAGAAATAAGAAAGCCCATAGGTGGGATTGCCCAGGGAAGGAGCAGCTTCAGGGGGTGTCAGGGAGGCACTTGGAGAGATGGGATTGGAGCAACAATTCCCACAAAGAAGAGGAAGAGCTCTCCTGGTGGAAACGCTGAAGGGACTCTGAGACAGGGAGAAAGAGAGACATTCTGAGGACAGACTCATGGGAACCATGGGCATAAAGGGAGTCACAGGCAAGAGCGATCAGCTGTATGTCAAAACTGGCAGAGAGACCCAGGAGGATGAACACCAGGTAGAGACTTTTGGATTTGGCCCTGTGAAAAAAAAATCTTGCTATTAAAGGCAAAGTTAAATGTGTTAATTTGTTTTGAAACAAAGAAGGGGAAATGAAGCGTTAACTGTACTTACTAGTGGCTTGGGCCAAGGAAGCCTTACAATATTTAAGGGTCAGACTGTTGGTTAAGCCACCATTTTGTAGCCATGGTAAACAAAGTGCTGGCTCCATGCGAGGGGAGCTTTCTGCCTTATATACTGTTTGATGGAATCAAAAGGTGGCAAATTTGGGAACAATCCAAAGTTGCCTGTTGGTGCTTGCTTTGAAATAAGGGGGGGGCTGGATTCTGGTTGGCTGGTGGGGCCTGGTGAGAGTGCCCACGCAGAGAAGCCCAGCAGCAGGAGAGGCTGTCAGGGCTAAGGGGAAGAAGCCAGAGGTCGGTGGGCAGCCTGAATATGGAGCTGGTCAGTCAGTTAGTCAGCAGCAGAAGCCAGAAGAAGAGCCGAAGGAAGTCTGAAGAACATCCCTGGGGCTGAAATCACTTGAGGCAAGTGCTGGAGAAGGCCTGTGAGTGAGGAACTCCTGGGGCAGTGGAAGCCAAAGCAACAGAGGAGCCATGGACCTGAGGCAACCGCAGTTAATGGACCAAATGGAAGACTTCAGGTGACGTTTTGAGAAGGCCTTGAGTGCAGAGAGCCCCTGCCAGAGGGGAGACTGCAGTGCAAGCCCTTAGTACAGCCTGTGAGTTAACTGAGGTGAAACTAGCAGGGAAATCGCCTTAAGGTTGGATTGGGAGTAGAATTAGAGCTGTACCTAGTGGTGGTTTCTCACCAGCAGGAGGGGAACCGCTGGCAGAAGAGATTTCCCCCTCCCAACTGCAGCTGCACTTTCCCCAAAGACAGCCGGGATTGACATTAGAGTGAAGCAAATTACTTGGGTGTCTGGAATAACCACTCCTTTGGTTAACAGTATGGTGAGAAGATCCATGACCTTTGGATGCCAATCAGCTGACAACAGCCCATCATGCAATAAGCACCAAAGTGGTTCACATATCCGAAACATCAAACAGAATTACGTTTTAAAGGCCAGCTGTGTTTGCCATGAGCACACTTGTGAATGGCAGGTATGCATCTTTAAGCATCCAAGTTGAAACATGCTGGTAGCTCCTGGCCGCTCAGCATCTCCACTGTTTTCTTCCAGGAGGAATCATGACCACAGAAGATCTGAGGGACTACAGTCCAATTCTGGATGAAAACCCTTTGAACATGACCATTGGCGAGTTCAGCATGTTCACTCCCAATGCCCCAATGAGTGGTCCTGTGCTGGTGCTCATCCTCAACATCCTGAAAGGTAGGGAGGGGGTCTTTGGGTCACCTGCCATGTTATTAACCAGCAAAGGGTCTTTGGGTCAATTTTCAAGTGGGTTTTTTTGGGGGGGCAGGCATTGTGCCTAGCTAGTTGTACCATTAAATTAAAAAGTGGTGTAATGGTTGTAAAAATAGAGTGCTGGTGAACAGCAGTGAAATGAACAAGTTGTGTGTGTGTGTGGGGGGACTTCAATCCCAGTACAAGGAAGGCATTGGACTAGGAAAGACTTCCCAAGGATGACCCCAGTTTCATGCAAATGTGCCCAGGAGAGTCACAGGCAGATCCGCCACAAGGCACACCCTCTGTTTTGTTGCATGAGGAGCAGTTGCAGAGCGGTGGCACAGGAGGGCCTTCTCTTGATCCATAGTAGCTGAACAAAACCTCCATGTTCAAAGGCAGACTACCACTGAATAGTAGCTGCTAAGGACAAAAAGCAGGGCAGAGCTGTTGCCCTCTTTGTGGGCTTCTCAGAGCCCACTGTTGGAAACAGGAAAGTCAGTCCATTGCTGTGATCCAGCAGGTGTAGTCATACCTTACCCTTAACCTAGGCTTCTAGGTAGATGAATCTGCACTCCATCCTGACTTCTTGTGTAGGAAAGGAGCTGGCGTGAGCCAGACAAGCCTCTCTGGGGCGCCACCATTGAAAAATCCCTTTCCTTAGTAGCCACCCTTCTCACCTCACACTGAGTAGCCGTTTGAAAGAGGCAGTAGTGAGACCACTCCTGAAGAAAGCTTCCCCGGACTCAGAAAATCTTAATAACTACAGGACAGTAGCAAATGTTCCATTCCTGGGCAAAGGTCCTGCAGCAGGTGGTTGCTGGCCAGCTCCAGACACTCTTGGATGAGACCGATTATCTGGATCCATTTCAGTCGGGTTTCAGGCCTGGCTTTGGTACGGAAACAGCCTTGGTCGCCCTGTATGATGACCTATGTCAGGAGAAAGACAGGGCGAGTGTGACTATGTTGATTCTCCTTGATCTCTCAGCGGCTTTCGATACCATCGACCACGGTATCCTTCTGGGATGACTGGCTGAGTTGGGAGTGGGAGGCACTGCACTGTAGTGGTTCCGCTCCTACTTGGCGGGTTGGCTCCAGAAGGTGGTACTTGGGGGACATTGCTCAGCCCTGTGGGTTCTCCAGTATGGGGTTCCTCAGGGGTCAGTCTTGTCCCCCATGCTGTTCAACATCTACATGAAACCCTTGGGTGCGGTCATCCGGAGTTTTGGAGTGCATTGTCATCAGTACGCTGATGACACGCAAATCTACTTCTCCTTTTCATCTTCATCAGGTGAGGCTGTGGATGTGTTGAACCGGTTCTTGGCTGCGACAATGGACTGGATGAGAGCTAATAAACAAAACTCAATCCAGACAAGACTGAGAAGCTGTTAGTGGGGGGTTTCTCTGACCGGATGGAGGGTGTTCAACCTGTTCTGGATGGGGTTGCACTCCCCCTGAAGGAGCAGGTTCATAGCTTGGGGGTTCTCCTAGAACCATCTCTGTCACTTGAGGCTCAGGTGGCCTCGGTGGCACGGAGTGCCTTTTACCAACTTCGGCTAGTGGCCTAGCTGCGCCCCTATCTGGACAGGGATAACCTGGCTTCAGTTGTCTATGGTCTGGTAACCTCCAAATTAGATTATTGCAATGCGCTGTACGTGGGGCTGCCTTTGAAGATGGTTCGGAAGCTGCAGCTTGTGCAGAATGCAGCAGCCAGATTGGTAACAGGGACCAGAAGGTTCAAACATATAAGACCAATTCTGGCCCGCTTGCGTTGGCTGCCTGTATGTTTCCGAGCCCGATTCAAGGTGCTGGTTTTAACCTGTAAAGCCTTACACGGTTTGGGACCACAATACCTGATGGAACGCCTTTCCCGACATGAACCTACCTGTACACTACGCTCAACATCAAAGGTCCTCCCCTGGGTGCCTACCCCGAGGGAAGCTCAGAGGACGGCAACAAGGGAGAGGGCCTTCTCTGTGGTGGCCCCTCAATTATGGAATGATCTCCCCGATGAGGCCCACCTGGTGCCAACACTGTTATCTTTTCAGCACCAGGTCAAAACTTTTCTTTTCTCCCAGGCATTTTAACAACTCAAGTTGAGGTTTTGATTGACAGTGTGGCCAGGCTTAACAGTTTAAAATGTTTTAAATGTCAGTTGTTTTATGTTTATGGTTTTAAATTTTGTATATTGTCTTTTTAGTGTTCAATCTTTTAATTTTTGTAAGCCGCCCAGAGAGCTTCAGCTATGGGGTGGTATATAAATGTAAATAATAATAATAATAATAATAATAATAATAATAATAATAATAACAACTTAATTTATATAGTAGCTATCATCAGCTATTTTGGGGGGATGGTTTGTGTGTTGGAAACTTACAGACAGACTGAAAAGAAAGAGAACGAGAGACAGTGAAGATAAGGTGTGAGAAGGGGAAAAGGGACGAAGAAGGGAGAGCGTTACCCAAGATATTTCTTCACTGCTTTCTACTGCTGCCAACAGCAGGGCTGTAAAAGAGAAAGCCAGCTCATGCGGGGAGAAACTTTGCTGCAAACGATTGCATATCAAGAAATATTTACTAAACACCATGCATGACTGCTGGCCAGCTGCCCAGGCTAATTAGAGGATAATACCAGGAAGCTTGCACCAGGTAAGGTGACCATATGGTATTGGATGTCCTGTCCTGTTAAAGCTGCAGAAGCCCTACCCTAGCTATATTAGAGTGACCAGATACAAAAGAGTGCAGGTATCCTGCAGCTTTAACTGTTGTGATGAAGAGGGAATTTCACCAGGTGCTGCATGCATACAAATGACACCTGCTGACATTACTTTTTCAATACAACTGTTAAAGATACAGGAGCCCTGTCCTCCTTTTCATATGGTCATCCTAGCACCAGGAGACCCACCAACTATCAATCACACTAACTAAAGCAGGTGATAATAATTAGGAAAACAGAAATCTCCTTAACAAATTTATCCAAGCAAAGGCCAATGGAAATGTAAAATAACTGCCTCCTAACAGCCAAAGATACAATCTCTTAATACCCATAAACAACACGCCTCTGGAAGTACTAACAGAGAATCCTCATAGAGAAAGCCAGCGGCATGAGACTGTGGAGAGGCGAGGCTGTAGAAGAACGCAAGGAGGACTCTTGTCGGTAGAGAATTCAGCTGTAACATCCTAACAGCATCTTAACAACCACCTTAGGATGTGACATCATTTGGTAACAGTAAGGTTTTGTACCGGGGAGGTGGCATTCAATGTGGGGAGGTGATAATTTAAGATTTTAAATTTGAGGAATTTTAAGAATGTTATAATTAAAGCTCAACACACCAGGCCAAACATATTTTAATCTAAATCATTTAAGGCATCTTGCCAACATAGTAATTCTAGAATAGTTAATTTATTTATCTTTGCTTCCTTGCTCTTTATATCCTTATGCGCCGGAATGGTCCTAACTAGAGCTTGGGCTTGGTCCCAGTGACAAGTGAAAATGTGTCTCAGACAAAGCGCCATAAACAACCTAAGATAACTAATTTCTTCCAACTAAATTCAAAGAGGACTAAAAGAATATCTAAAGATATACCAAATATCAATGACAGGACAGGACTGTTGATGAGACATTGAATTGGTCACTAGGCCCTCACTGCATAATGAAACCCCAGGATCCTATATCTTCAATAGAAGGTAGGTGCAGCTTGGCGAGCGAATTGGCTATGGTTGAGGAGGGCCTATCGGTAACTAGGCAAAACTACCACTCACCGCAAGGTAGCCTAATAGAGTCTATGATTCCATCCCCAACAAACAACTGGAGACCAATGGGCAGTGACTTATCTTTCCCTCAACCTAACTTATCTCCTTACCTATCTAAGTCCTACTTAAATCCTTCTGCGGACAGGAAAATGGACCCTCATGAGATAACTAGCTTGCTTAGTAACCAACACGAGTTGATCAAAGCTCTATTTAGTAGCTGGTCAGAGGACATACTCCAGATAAAGAAGTTCCTGTCCGAGTGTAAGGACCTGCTAACTACCCTTACCAATTCTATACTGGCCGGGAAAACGGGGGAAGAGAAAGTTTATCTAAGAGGTGCTAAAGGGGAAAAAACTAGGGGTGTGCATGGACCCCCCGGATCGGATCGGGACCCGGATCGGGACTTCCAATTTTGTCATGGATCGGTTCAGACAAAATCGGAGGCCCCCTGGACCGGATCGAGTCCGATCCCGATCCAAAAATCGGAATTTTTTGGATCGGCCGCCATTTTTCCCCCCATAGACTTGCATTGCAATGCAAGTCTATGAGGAAAAAATGGCGGCAGGTGGGTGAGGGGGGGCCTAACTCCCTCCCCCCCCGGGGCCATCCGCTGTGGACGGCCCCGGCAGGTAAGCCCCCTCCCCCGCGCTCCCTACCCCCCCTGGGGCCGTCCGCTTCCATCCGCTGGCGCCCACGGGCGCCCGCAGATAGAAGCGGATGGCTCCGGGGGGGGGTAAGCCCCCTTCCCCGCCACTGCTTACCTTTTAGGGACGCCTGCTCCCGTCCGGCTACTACCCTGGAGCAGGCCGCGGAGCCCGCTGGTAGTAGCCGCCGGCGCCGGACGGGAGTGGACGGCCCGGAAAGGTAAGGGCCCCCCTCCTCCCCTCCGCGCGCCCCCTGCTTACCTTTCCAGGCTGTCCGCTCCCGTCTGGTGCCGGCGGCTACTACCAGCGGGCTCCGCGGCCTACTCTAGAGTAGCGCGCCGGGTGATGTCATCACCCGGCGCGCCACCCTTGAGCAGGCCGCGGAGCCCGCTGGTAGTAGTCGCCGGTGCCGGACGGGAGCGGACGTCCCTCAAAGGTAAGCGCCCCCCTCCTCTCCTCCGCCCCCCCCGCTGTCCACTTTTATCGGCGGGCACCCGCTGGCGCCCGCCAATGGAAGCGGTGGTGGGCGCCAGCGGGCGCCCGCCAATCCGCCGATCCGCTGAACCGGTTCGGAGCCTTTTCGGATCGGTTCAGACTGGATCGGCCGATCCAGCTGTTGGATCGGAAATCAGATAATTTATCCGATTTCCCACTGGACCGGACTCAGATCGTGGATCGGGTCCGATCCAGTGCACATCCCTAGAAAAAACCAAACAAAATCCCAAAATAAAAGCCCCTGATACAACACCTACTGATCACTCAGAGAAAGCACACTCTATCAGGAAGGAGGGCAAATTAACCAACAAAAGAAAGAAAGACCAAAACTCAGCTCCAGATTATAGGAGATCAAAGTCTAAAAAATTAAAGGTCACTACTCACAGGGAAAAAAATGAAAAATATAAGATGGCTATCAAAGAATAAAAACATGGCCAAAATGAACTTTGACAAACTGTTTAAGTTACTGGATGATAAAGACAAGAAACAGGATACACAGTCAGAGATCTCAGGGAAGATGACTACCAAGCAGATTGATGTCACTGCCAAGAAGACACCAAAACCTACTAACGGTAGCGAAGGGACCAATATTGAAAACTCACGTGAAACACAGAACCCGTGGTCATTTGCTGCCCTTCAAGGGAAAATAACACCTCCCCTAGTAGGGTTGACAAAGACAGCACCCCCCTCATACTACATCCGGGGGGAAACAGTCTGGAACCTGCAACTAATGAAACTTGGTATTCATCAACTACCCAAAGTCAAGGGGTAACTTATCCCAGCAGGAACGCAAAAGGCACTTCCTGCAACTTATATCAACCTTCCCTGGAATGCTGTTAGATCGAAAACTGGATTCAATACAAAAATTGAATACCTTTTCTATAACTATCACATGGCATGTGCCTTGGTTACCTTTGCCTCACCTAGCATTGCAGCCAGAATATATGAAAATAAAAAAGAATTTGAGGATAGGTCTGGTAGTGAGCAGACACTTTAAAGATGCCTCTCCCATCTTCTCCCTGAGAAACTTCAAAAGTGTTAATGACCTTCAACGTAGCCTGTCTTATATAGACCCACCAGTGGGGGACCTGATTGATCTAGAGGTCTCAAATGATTATTGTAGTAATATTTTTGACAACCCCCCTCCCCCAATAGCCTCTTATTCCCACATAAACACACTGAAGATAGATATACGGGACATACAAGGATGAAGGACACTAAGGATCTCTCTGGACATTTTTGTCTGGAAAAATTAAAGCTAATAGAAAGCTTTGAAGCCCTACCAAGCTAATACCAATGGGAGACTATCCAGATTAACTTCCGTGTTGGAGCTATTAAAGGGAAAGAAAGCCTGCAGCATAGAGCAATTGCTGATCAAAGATTCCCTAGAAAGCGGCGACTCCTGTGAGACAGGGCTAACTCTGTTAGCAAAGAAAGAAGGGGACCACCTGCAAAGCTTGACCTATTATATATAATCCACAATCTCCAAATAATTTGGGTGAAATGGCAGTGGGTGCCAAGATTCAAGAGATACACTCATCAATATGACCCTGCAAGGAAATCTGCTTCAATTGCAGTGCATATGGACATAATATAGATCCATCCAGCCTTATTACAGATCGGGATGAGACTAAGAACCTACAGTATAACCCAGAAATACTATACCCCAATATCAGTGTCATTAAAAGATCCTTGGACGGTCATCCTCTGGCTCACAAGGAAGAACCTATTACCCCTACGGGGGCTGTGATGAGGTAGAACGATAATGCACTCAAAGATAATAGTGCCCTGACAAAGAAACGCACCAAATTGGCCATGAACCCTGCAGTCTTCGAAGGGAAGCTGACATTAAGCCCAATCAGAGAAGCAAGCTCCTCGGAAGCCCCCAAAGCTAAGTCAGCCCACATGATAAAATCAAGGACCTAAAATGACTGACAATGCCCCAAAAGAAGTAAAACAAATAAAGTAGTTCCCTTACTACACCTACCCTGAATGGGTCAGTTAGACTTAGCATCCAATCCACTCAATCTTATATCCTGGAACATATCGGGATGGGAAAACAAACTGAGGGACTTATGATTTATACAATATCTGTCCAACTTTCATATATTTAGCCTACAAGAAACATGGACCCAAAAAAATAGAGCTCCAAGGATACCAAGTATTCTCAACACCTGCCAGGAAGATTTCCAAGAAAGGGAGGAGCTGTGGTGGTCTTGCCATGGGGATATCTGCTAGTCTGAATGTCGAAACCAATGAAATAGATACCGATTCACCATACCTGCAGGTTATTCAGCTGACCAATCAAAAAGGCACTAGATTGATATGTGTAAACGTATACATCCCTCCTAGGGGCTCCATTTACTACACCTACGATATATGGAACACCTTGGAGTCCCTTTTGGATACGGTTAATCAACAGTACCCCCCATGCACTATTATAGTGATGGGAGATATTATAATTATTATTATTATTATTATTATTATTATTATTATTATTAATCCGCCTCTCCCTCCGGATCGAGGCGGGGAACAACAATAAATATAAAATACAAAGACCACAATGAATGAGATATTAAAAACAAATAAAAACCAATACATCATTAAAAACATCTTAAAATTCAACTGGATAGGCCTGTTGAAAGAGAGTAGTCTTCATGGCTCTCTTAAATTCATGAAGACTGTTAATTTGTCGAATCTCCTCTGGCAGACTATTCCACAGTCTGGGAGCAGTAGAAGAGAAGGTCCTCTGGGTAACGCTTGTCAGCCTAGTTCTGGCTGATTTGAGTAAGTTCTTCCCAGAGGACCTGAGTGTGCGGGGCGAATTATACGGGAGAAGGCGATCCCACAGGTAACCTGGACCCAAACCATGTAGGGCTTTAAAGGTAATAACCAACACTTTATACTTCACCCAGAAACTGATTGGCAGCCAATGAAGTGATTTTAAAATTGGTGTTATGTGGTCACCCCTAGATGTACCGGTGACCAACCTGGCTGCCATATTTTGAACAAGTTGAAGTTTCCGGACTAGGTACAAGGGTAGCCCTATGTACAGCACATTGCAGAAGTCAAGTCTCTAAGTTACCAGCATGTGTACTACCGTCTTTAGGTCTTCCAACTCTAGGAAGGGGCGCAGCTGGCGTATCAGCCGAAACTGATAGTAGGCACGCCTGGCCGTCACATCTATCTGGGCTGTCATTTGGAGCGACGGATCCAGGAGTACCCCCAAGCTGCGAACACAGTCTTTCAGGGGGAGTGCAACCTCATCCAGAACTTGTTGACACACCTCCAAACCCAGGTTGTGGCCCTTGACAGCAAGCACCTCCGTCTTGTCTGGATTCAGCTTCAGTTTATTTTTCCTCATCCAGCCCATTACCACCTCCAAACATTCATTCAGAGGAGGCACACGATCCTTAGCTGACGATGTTATCGAAGGCATAGAGAAATATATTTGGGTGTCATCAGCATATTGATAGCACCCCGCCCCATGCCTCCAGATGATCTCTCCCAGCGTTTTCATATAAATGTTAAACAGCATTGGGGAAAGGATGGCACCTTGTGGTACGCCACATAGCAGCTCCTTCTTTGAAGAGCAGCTATCCCCAAGCATCACCATCTGGAACCTGCCCAAGAGGTAGGACCGGAACCACTGAAGCACAGTGCCCCCGATTCCCAATTCCCCCAGGCGCTCCAGAAGGATACCATGGTTGATGGTATCGAAAGACTCTGAGAGGTCCAGGAGTACCAACAGGGACACACTCCCCCTGTCAATTCTCAGGCGTAGATCATCCACTAAGGCGACCATAGCAGTCTCAACTCTGTATCCTGCCCTGAAGCCGGTTTGAAATGGGTCTAGAAAATCAATGTCATCCAAAACTGCCTGGAGTTGGAAGGCAACTGCCCTCTCAATCACCTTGCCCAAAAATGGAAGATTTGATACTGGCCTGTAGTTATTAAGGTCCAGGGGATCCAGGGAGGGCTTTTTTAGAAGCAGCCGTACCACCGCTTCTTTTAAACATGATGGAAAACTCCCCTCCCTGAGAGATGCATTAATAATATGTTGTAAATGTGATCTAACTGCATCTCCTCCCTGGACGACCAGCCAAGAAGGACAGGGATCGAGAGGGCAAGTCGTCCTCCTCACTCGGCCAAGCAGCTTGTCCACGTCCTCGGTACTCAACAACTGAAACTGATCCAGTGTAATCCTACTTGCGGAGTCGCTGGACACTCCATTGTCAGCTTCTGCTATAACGACGGCATCTAAGTTGGCTCTTATCTGAGAGATTTTATCTGTGAAATGATCGTTAAAAGCATCACAGCGAACTACTGAAGGCTCTAAGGTCGGATTCAGGGGGGAAGGTGCCCGGGTTAGACCCCCTCACCACCCTGAACAGTTCTGCTGGACGTGAATTCACAGACGCAATGCGCGCAGAGAAGGAAGCTTTCTTCGCTGCACGTATTGCCACCCCATAGGAACGAAGATGTTCTCTATGTCGTGTCTTGTCGGATATAAGTCGAGTTTTCCGCCATCGGTGCTCCAGTTGTCATCCTTTCCGCTTCAGCTCCCTAAGGTCTTCTGTATACCATGGCGCCCTGTTAGAAGTGGGTCGGAGAGGACGTTTGGGGCGATCGTGTCGATAGCCCTAGTTAGGTCTTGATTCCATCTATTGACCAGGGCTTCTACAGGATTGTCAACGATACCAGCCATAGAACCCTCTAAGGCTTTCTGGAATCCAGAAGGATCCATCAGCCTTCGAGGGCGGACCATCTTAATAGGTCCGCCACCCTTGCAGGGATGGGTGGTAGCCGTGATACTAACCCTGACCAGAAAATGGTCTGTCCATGACAATTCGGAGGCATTCGTTACCTCTGCCCACAGATCCATCTGTTCGGAACTGAAAACAGCATCGAGGGTGTGACCTGCTGAATGTGTAGATCCAGAGACCAATTGGGATAGGCTTATGTTTGTCAAGGATGCCATGAACTCCCGAGCTACACCTGACAAACTGGCCTCGAATGGGATGTTGAAGTCGCCCAGGACCAAAAGCCTGGGCAAATCCAACACCAGCTCTGAGATCAGTTCGGTGAGCTCAGCTAGGGAGTCTGATAGGCAGCGGGGTGGCCGGTACACTAACAGAATCCCTAGTCTATCCCTGGCCTTCAGACTCAGGTACACACATTCGATATGATTCAATTCCCGGACAGGATGTCTGGTCAGGTTAAGATGGTTTTGTAGACCACAGCTACTCTGCCCCCCCGCCCACTTTTCTTCACCTGCTCACTAACACAGTACCCAGCTGGGAGAGCCTGGGCCCATTTTGGGCCACTGTCATCTCCCAGCCAGGTCTCTGTGAAGCATGCCAGGTCGGCTTCCTCTTTTGTAAGGAGGTCATAGATTATATTTGTGTTGTTTTTAACCGACCTGGCATTGCATAGGAGCAAGGAGAGGTTCTGTGGGTGGCCTGGTTCGTTCCCCAAGATCCCCGGGGTAGCAGGGTGACCGGAAGGTAAGATGGGTATTAGATATCCATCTCTCCTTCCCCTGTAATGGCATTTCGCCCTGCTATTGCGATATCTCCCTCTGCCCCATACAACAGATATTGCCGCTCCCAGACACATTCCAGTTGCCGGTCAGCTTCAGCTTCTCAAAAGAAGAGAGTGGGGGAAGGGGGCGATGATGTTTGCCAGCACTTTCTTTTCCCCTCCGCTTGCGCTGCTCCATCTCTCCAGCCACCAGCCGGCCGTTCATGGCTGCCTTGAGCTGTTTTGGCTCTCAAAAGAATTGAAAGCCACTTCCCTTCCCTTCTCCACTCCTGATGTTAAATATGTCCAGTCCTGGTCAGCTGGATAGGAGATGGATACACAATCACATTACACAATTTTTCATCAACTATGGAGGATATAGCATATTTACCAGCTAGAAAATCTAGGGACAAGACGATCAATAAAGCGGGCTCTTACCTATTTAGACTAATGTTCATGTTCAACATGTTTGTCACTAACGGTACCGGCCCTGATGAAACAACTGCAAACTTCACATACGCTTCCCTGAAAGGGGGAGCATTATTGATTACTTCCTGCTAAATTCCCTATCCACCTCATATGTGAAGAAGTTCTCGATCGGATCTCAACCAGCAAGTGATCATCAGTCCATGCTCCTGGAACTCATAGGATTTCAGAAGATAAAGAAGGCACTGATATTAGAACCATCATACATTCAGAAAGGAAAACGCAGACTGAGATGGGATATAAACCTTCAGACGAAGACATCTGACGCATTGCTTAGTAGGGAAATGCTGTCTCTTAGAACTAGATTTCTCGGCGCAGATTCATACGAGCTCCTGCCATTGTTTCACACCATGATACATCATCTGGGTTCCATTTGCTCAACCATTTACCCCCCCCCCCCAGTTAAGACCCGGAGGGCTGGTTTGACCAAGAATGTAGACAAGCAAGGCGCAACCTCTGCTCCTTGAGCAGACAGGCTCAGGAAGGAGCTCTTAACCCCTTGATGCATGATATAATGGTGAAACATTGTATATATAAGAAGCTACTAAAGCAAAAGCAAACTGCCTATTTTACTCAACTGTGGGCAGATATCGAACGAGCCGCAAGCGACCAAGACTCAACTAAATTTTGGCAGCTGGTAGCCTGCAAATTAAAAGAAACCACCAATGGCCTGGCCCCACCTATCATGCTAAGCAATGGGAAATATATTTTGAACAAGCCTTCAACCCAGAGGCTACCATAACCCGGGACACAAACTGTCTGACACAACTTCAGCTCCCTAACATAGCAGAAACCGATAAGTGGCTGGCTGTAACCATCAGTGAGATCAAACATTTAATCTCCAGCCTAACCAAACACAAAGCAGGTGGGGAAGATATGCTCCCCCTCCCAGAGATTTTTCTACATAATGAATATTGGTGGACCAAAGTATCATCGTCCCGATCTATAAGAAGGGAGACAAATCCTCACTAGCAAACTATCGACCTATTAGTTTATTGGATGTTTCCTCAAAATTGTACACAAGGTTTCTGTTAACTAAAGTTGAGGACTGGGTAGATCAGTATAACATCATTGGCGAAGAACAAGCTGGTTTCTGTAGCGGCAGATCAACTATAGACCAGCGTTTTATTCTAAACCATCTAACAGAGAAATATACTTGCCCCTCGATGAAGCATCTATATGCCACCTTTGTAGATCTAACCTTAGCTTTTGATAGAATTAATAAAGAAAGACTGTGACACAAACTATGGCATTTAGGGATGAATAGATGACTTCTGATCTTTGTAGACAAAGCGGTTTGGGACCCATAGAGGTCGACTGCATGAAGGCATAAATGCCACAATTCAACAGGAGCCCGAGGCTCTGTATGAAGCAGACGCCCTATGCATTCCCAATCGCTCAAAGCCAAAGACCCATTCTCTGGGTACCATGGGCACTGTTCCCCAAGTTCATGGACCAGCTGTGCAAGGGCGGGGGAGGGAACAGCATGCCCAGTTCTCTTTAGCAAGAATGCTAATTCGTCTGCGTGTCTACGCTGTACCACTGACAGCGAGATGCCCATACTCACCGGGATCCCGAAGGATGATAGGTGCACCTTGAAGCTCAGGCCAAGCGTAGTGAGTGAGCGCAGAGGTCCCTGTTCCGGGCACCAGATGAAGGAATGAGGACACACACACCGAGATGTTGTTAGCAGGAAGCAAGCAGCAGCATGCAGAATCTTTTATTGTCCCTGAGCATGGCTTATATAGATCTTTAGCAATGCTGTCCACGAGGACAGAAGGTTGCTGTGCATGAGGACACAGCGTGATTCTACACAGTAGAGCACACACACATTATGGCTTGTCATAGGATAATACAATGGAGCACAGAATAAGAATGCAACATCACTTCTGCTACATCATTACTGCAACAATGTTGTTTGATAGAAAAATATTTAGCCGGCTAGTCTTGTATGTAGCTGGAAAGAGCCGGAAAGATATTATAGAGAGAAAGAAAGAACTAGGTGACTCCACATCAGGGCCTTCCCAACAATGCTTCGTCAGCTGTGTTCGTTCCTTCAGCTTTCTTTCCCCCAATGCAAGTCTATGGCGAAAACACCGAAACTGGTGGACCGAAAATCCGATATATCCGATAGTTATTGGACTTATGGATATCGGATCCGATCAGATAGGGGCTCCTTAGAAAATAATCGTTATCAATCATCGGATGTCTGTTAATGTCCTTATCAGTTCATTATCGGACATCGGACCAATACGATACACATCCCTAGTCAAGACTAATCCGATCTCATTTTTTGATTGGGTAACCTGCCTTGTGGACTGTGTGAATGCTGTGGATATGGTATATCTTGACTTCAGCAAAGCTTTTGACAAAGTGTCCCATGACATTCTGATTCACAAACTAGTGAAAAGTGGGCTTGATGGAACAACTATTAGGTGGATCCACAGTTGGCTGCAGAATCAGACTCAAAGAGTGCTTATCAATGGTACCTTTCACACTGGGGGGAGGTAACGAGCGGGGTACCGCAGGGCTCAGTCCTGGGCCCAGTGCTCTTCCAACTCTACTATTCTATGATTCTATGGTTCCCCCCTCCCCCATTCACTCTTTCTCCCCATAGGCACTACTGTCACCGCCGACAGTAATTAGCCTGCCTTTCCCATTCATAAAAGCAGGCTAGCTACTCTCTCTTTCTAAAGCAGTAAGTGCACAATTTTGAAGGGGAGTAAAATCACTATTGTACATTTATGAATTGGAAAGGCAGTGAGAGTAATTAGCCTGCCATTCCCATTCATAAAAGCAGGCTAGCTACTCTCTCTTTCTAAAGCAGTAAGTGCACAATTTTGAAGGGGAGTAAAATCACTATTGTACATTTATGAATTGGAAAGGCAGTGAGAGTAATTAGCCTGCCATTCCCATTCATAAATGCGCAATAAATAAATAAATAAATAAATAAATAAAATAAATTTAGTGCCCTTCGAAATTGCACACTTACTCATTTAGAAAGTTAGAGTAGCTAGCCCATTTTCATGAATGGGAGTAGTTTCTCCCACTGCCTTTCCCATTAGTTGGATGGGAGGAGTAGCAGGGAGAGGGGAGCAGGGAGAAAGGAAGGGAAGGGGACAGCCAGCTATGGTATTTCATAGTCGTGAGACACCTACAACTTTGCAAGAATGCCTACAACTAAGGAATACCTAGAAGGGAAGGAGAAAGGGCAGCCAGTACAGCAAGGTATCATGGCCCCTCTTGAGGAGTCTTCTTCTGAGGAGGAACCTGACTTACCTGAGTTTATGGACTCTCCTCCCCCTGAGGATATTCCGAGGAGATGGGACGTGCAGCTAAAGAGGTTGTAGGCCCCTTGGGAGGGCCCAGTGAAGGCCATCCTCTTCCACCTCCTCCAGTCTGGTGCAGATTCTGAGCCAGAAGCAAGGTATTAGCAGTCTTCTGGAATTTAAGAAAGCCGTGAAGACTGCTCTCTTCCAGCAGGCCTATCCAGTTTAATTTTAAGATGTTTTTAATTATGTATTTGTTTTTATCTGTTTTAATGGTTTATCTATTTTATTGTTTTTATATTTATATTTAGTGTGGTTCCCTGCCTCGATCTAGATGGAGAGGCGGGTTAGAAATGAAATAAATAAATAAATAAATAAATATCCACCCAACCCTCAGGAAAGATGGAGATTGAAGCTCAGAGAGCAAAACTGGCCTGCGAGGAAAAGTCCTTGACTGCAGGCGAGAAACTCAGCTCTGTGAACTCCGCCCTTATCTAGCAGACTGTGATGGAAGGTTTGCCTCGGCAGGAGATGGGTGGGTGCAGGCCATTGGTTCTGTATAAAAGTCAGCACGAGGAATCACACAGCCCTACAACAACCGTTGTATCTGTTGCTGTACCGGTTACTACTTCGTGCATCTTGAATTCTTGACCTTGACTGGGCTTTCATGAATTGGATCTTTGACCAGACCTCTGACTTTGCCTCTGCGTCTCTGCTCTTGGATTCTGTGAAACTGTCTTGGAAGTTTGCTTATCAGTGCCTGTTACTCTGGGCTACCTTGGAGCGTCTCTGCTGGCAGGATTCCCAGTCCAAGCTGTATGTTTTGCATGGACTGCTGATTGAAGCCATTATCACATCTACCTGTTTTGCTTATGCAGGTTCCCTCTCCGCTTCCTATATAAGTGTAGCCTTTTGATCAAACATGGTCGGTTTTGCTCCGGTTCCTCAGCTAAGCCTGCGGTGGAGGGGGGAGCAAATGGACAATCCCTGCTCAGCGATACTTCAAAAGTGAAACGGGGAAAGGAGAACTCAGGGTACAAGAGCAGTGTGAGGGGGACGATGTCATGTGAAAGAATTGGATCAAAGTCACGGCGGGTGTGGATCAAACCGCCCGTGTGATAAAGGTCAAAGACTGTAAGCCGAGACACACACAAGGGAGCATGGACAGGGCTGGGAACAGCCCCCCCCCCCCAAAGCCTCACAGAATCGTTCTGGGTCGCCCTTTCAGAAGAATGCAGCAGTTTGCTTTTCCCATTCACAGATAGCAGCCCTGGATCCATTCCTGTCTCCCATTCAGAATAGGCCCCTATGTATGTGGTTTCCCTTTTTTCTGTGTGTGTGGGGGGGGGGGGGAAGGAAGAGGTTTAGTTCCATTAGGGGAAGTGGAAGCAGCAGTAGCTCCCACTGATGACTCCGGAGCGCTAGTGGAGGGAGGCAATACCAGCCCTCCCCCCCTGCAGAATCTTGGTGCCTCCTGTCTGCCCACCCGTCTGTCTGGCCCTGAGCTTCAGTATTGGTTCACAGTTGGTGGATACAAGGGGGAGAGGTGTCGGGGAACGATCCCACATCACTGTCTCTGCCATTAAACTTTCCTGAGCAGTGGAGCTTGGAGAGGGACGGGGGCAGCATCAATGGGGCCAATGACCTCCACTCCTACTAGGGACTCCACCCACTCTACCCCAAAGTAAGGGGATTTCAACGGAGTCTGACCATTGAAAAGTGGGGGTGTAGGTACTGTTTACTCCACTTTTCTTGCTTTGTGTGCCAGTGATGGTCCAAAAACGGTTTCATGAAAATCCAGTTTATACCCCAATGCGATTCTCATCCCATTCTTATGTCAACACCTACACACACAAACACAACGGCCTCCTTTGTTGCTCAAGGTTAGCTGAAGGTGAGAGACAGAGGTGCTTCCTGGATTGCCCTGTGGGCTTAGCAGGGGTTTGAACCCCAGCTGCCCACATCCATGCCCACCATACTTAGTGTGTGGGGCTGATACTGTCAAAGGTTTCTGAGGCAAGACTTGTTCTTCGGCGTTCTAGAGCTCTAGTTATGCTTCGTGCCAGCTCCTCAATGGGGGGTGGGGTGGGGGAGGCTCCCTCCATGAGTCACCCTTCTCACCGCCCTTGTCTCCAGCGGCCTCTTTCTCATCATTGCGGCCACTTGTTTATTTGAGAGGCAGAGAGGCAGTAAGCAAGCAGGCCATGGTGTCTCCTGCTCCTCCTTCTCACCACCACCGTTAACTGGGCCAGAAAGGATGGCAGGTGCAGAAGCAGGTTGCAATGGGGAAGAGAAGGAGCTCTTCTCAGTGGGCCCTTGCTGAGTTGGGGACCTTCAGCAACTGCCCAACCATGCCTAACCTTAGCGCTGGCCCTGGTTATGACATTATTTCCCTATAACCGTCCATGAACAGGTGGTTGGTGATGGGCCCCTCCTGCGATGGGCCCCTTTTAAAAAGCAGGTGTTACGCTGACTCCCCCTGCCCCCCCACCCCATAAGGAATCTTAGGCCAAGATGGTGGATTTTGTCATACTGGGTTTCACTCCCTTACCCATAAGAAGGTGTGATCCAGCAGCCAATGATTGAAGCTTGGCTTGCGAATCGCAGACCACCCACCGACCCACCCTGCTTCCCCGTTTGGCTGAAATTTCAGTCTCAACAGCTTTGGCTAAGGAGTGTCTGCTTGTGTGACTGATGTCCCATCTTTGCCTCCTGCTGGCAGGATTCAATTTCTCCAGGAACAGCATCACAACTTGGGACGAAAAGGGCTTGACTTACCATCGCATCGTGGAGGCCTTCCGCTTTGCCTATGCGAAGAGGACTTTACTGGGAGACCCAGCCTTTGTCAACATCACTGGGGTAGATAGTTAACTGGTCTGTAATGCAGAGGACATGCATTCTCTCCCTATTTACACACTCTACACCTCTCAACATTTGCAAATGCCCATCATATGCTTCCCTTCTGATTGCTGGGGGCAAAATCAACATTATGCCTTGCCTGATCAGTTTCCCACAGACACCCAGCCAGCCACTGTTGAAATCAGAATACTGGAGTCCAGGGGCCTATGGGCGGGTCCATTGATATTTTTTCTACACACGGGCAAGCTCAAGATTCCAGTCCTATATATACCTAAGCCAGGCAGAGCATCTTGGAGGAATTAGGCAATAAAGACAGAGTTTGGCAGGGTGTTTGTTTTTTAAAACCTGGATAGAAAGCGCCAAATGCTTTAGGAAGATGATCCAGCCTGTCAATCATTGTGTTTGTCTTTTGCGATACATCTTCCAACCTGATGATATCATTCTTTTTCTTCTTCTTCTTTTATCCAGGTGATCAGAAACATGACATCACTGTACTTTGCAGATAGGTTGCGGGCCAAAATCACCAACACCACCCATGAGCTTGAGTACTATGAGCCTGAGTACTACACTCCAGATGCTGCTGGTACATCTCACCTCTCTGTTGTGGCTGAAGATGGCAGTGCTGTGTCCGCCACCAGCACCATCAACCAGTAGTATGAGCTCAGACCTTTCTTGCATGTCGGGGGTTATGGGTCGGGATTACTAAGATGAACTATGGGGAGAATCAGTTCAAGCTGCCATCTTTCTACCATGTTATGGGCTGCAATACCAGCCCAAGACACTTGGACCTTTGTTCAAACCTCACCAACATGGGTTCTGCCTAGATTTTTTCTCAAAAATATAAACCAGGTTTATTTACAGCCAACAGGATCAAAATATTTTGGGTGAGCAAGGAATATAGAAACAAGTTGTTATAAGAACAACTCCAGTGCTAAAGTAGAACCAGCTTTGTAGCTCCTAATGCCCCAGAACCTCTCCTCCCTCAGCTCCCTGCCTTAACTGACCCATCTCCCCATCTGCTTTGCATTTTGATCTGGCTTATGCTGGCTTTGTACGCTTTTGTGCCACAAACCCTGAGTTTTGTGCCGCTACCAAAAGTGTCAAAATGACGTAGCATTAACTGTGGCCTGGCAAATGCTAAAACATCCATCGTCACGTCTCTTCCAAACCGATGCCAAAGCTTTGTGCTAGATGTTATGTGCCGCAAATCCCGAGTCAAATGGGTAGATCTGCAGCATGCATCCCATTCCCTGTCTTTTCAGAACCAAAGCCTCCAATTTCACTTATAGCATCGGATGAAGTGAGTTGTAACTCACAAAAGCTCACGTTAATTTATTAAAACATCTGAATAACTAAAACAGTTTTTTTGAAAGGTGAAACTCTCTTCTGATTCATGAGGGAACGTTGAAAATGTTGACAAATTCAGAGGTGAAATGAGAACGTAGGTTTTTGTCTGTAATAACTCCCAGTTGTGCCTCCGTACACTTGTGAGTGGCAGCACAAAACTTGGCACAAATCTAGCAGGAGACTTTGGCATAGGCTCGGAGGAGATACTAGTTTGGGAGGTTCATAGGGAACAGAGCCCCTGTATTCCCTCCTGTCTCCCGAGTAACCAGCCACGCTCACTCCCTTTCCACCCCTCGCTACAGGCCAGCCCCACCTAAGGGCCAGTCCGCCACCTTCCCCCTCATGGTTTTGTAGCCTTGTGGGGGGAGTCTTCAATGCCGTACAGGTCAGGCAGGCAAACTCCACTCCAGGGCAGTGCCTGCAGCCTGGGAGCTGTGTGCACAGACTTCTCGCATCCAAAGGGGCTCTCAGCCGGCGATTCAGACCGCTCCACCAACCTCGCCTCTACCCAGCCTGGAGCTACCTTCTTCTGCGTTTTTGCTCTCAGCAGTTGCTGCTGCTACATGGCTGGTTGCATCACATCCAGAGTATTTAACTTTGAAACAGCCTTTTTGGGGTTTGTATCCCAGCTCTCCCACAAAACCATTCCACGTTTGCTCATCCATGTCAGCAGAGTCATGAGCCACGTGGTCAGTGCTGCTCTTGCCCTCTCTCTTGAGTTTCTTGCAGTCCTTTGCAAAAGAGTCACCTCCAGTGCAGCCATAAGGGGCATCCTCCTGAAGACCACAATTCTTGAGGGGATTGGTTCCTTGGTTCTACACCTAGGAAAAAGAAACCAAATGCACAGTTACAAGATGGGGGATACTTGGCTCAGCAATACGACAAGCGAGAAGGATCTTGGAATTGTTGTAGATCACAAGCTGAAGATGAGCCGACAGTGTGACGTGGCTGCAAAAAAAGCAAATGCTATTTTGGGCTGCCTTAATAAAAGTATAGCTTCCAAATTGCGCAAGGTACTGGTTCCCCTCTATTCGGCATTAGAATCATAGAATCATAGAATAGTAGAATTGGAAGGGGCCTCTAAGGCCATCGAGTCCAACCCCCTGCTCAGTGCAGGAATCTACCCTAAAACAAAAGAAGAGGAGCCCTCACATATATCAGAACATGTACACAAAACAGGACCAGAGCTAATTCCAAAATTTATATTGACAGCATAAAAGGTAATAACTTGTACATTCAGTAATTACAAAAGCAGTAACAAACAATTTCAACAATTTCTCTATATTTGCTCATTTTAGAGCTTAAATCACAAGCAGTTACAGGTAGTTAGCCTGATAAAAGCTTTTAATAATAAACAGTTACTAATTTAATTGAATAATTGACAACTATAATAGAAATTGCTGTTTGATAAAGTCAATGGAAGCTTAATTAGCTTAAATAACAGTCCGTTGTAATTCTTGAGATGGATACCCCGGACATATACACTCCGTTTCAGAAACTTCATCAGTCAAGAATAAATTCACAAGGGTGTTTATAGATGCTCAAAAATGCTCAGTTGAACTCCGACACCCGTGACGGCTTCCTAATTAGGACATTTCTTTAATTGTGACCCTATGGAAAGGACGACAGGGCTCCTGTACCTAACAGTTGTATAGAAAAGGGAATTACAGCAGGTGTCACTTGTATGCATGCAGCACCTGGTGAAATTCCCTCTACATCAAAATAATTAAAGCTGCAGGAGCCCTGCCCTCTTTTGTATCTGGTCACTCTAGTATAGCTCCTGCAGCTTTAACTGCTGTGATGAAGAGGGGATTTTACCAGGTGCTGCATGCATACAAAGGACACCTGCTCAAATTCCCTTTTCTGTGCAACTGTTAAAGATACAGGGGCCCTGTCCTCCTTTCCACAGGGTCACCCTACACATGCAGCATGTGGGAAGGGGGAGCAAACGCATCCTGCCCCATCTGCCATCTCCCTTGAAGTGGCCACTTGCACAGCAATCAAGCTGAGAAGAAAACCTTCCATTGGTGCCAGTGAACATGCAGGGCTCTGGGCAAGAGATCTGTAGCCATGGTGGACTGAGGGCTTTCTGCACAGTGCAGGTCTTCTGCTGTTGCTGTTGCCACCGCCACGCATTTTGCTCCGATCATGGATCCATCTTTCTCTTGTCTGGCACAGCTTCGGCTCCGGTGTTCGTTCACCTGTAAGTGGGATCATATTCAATAACGAGATGGATGACTTCAGCTCTCCAAACATCACCAATGGTTTTGGGGTTCGCCCGTCTGTTGCAAACTTCATCGTCCCAGGTAAAGTTCCTGGACGTGGCCTCTGGACTCGTGGCTGGCTTTCCAAAGAGGAGGCAGATTCTCTTCACTCTAAATTCAAACATGCCTCCTGCTCAGCTGCCTTCTGCTGCACCACGACAGCTTCTTTAATCCACATCAACTCTATTTATTTATTTATTTATTTATATTTGTTTGTTTGTTTTTAAAAAATGGACCGCCTTTCAGGGCAGAAGCCCTCCCAAGACGGCTTACAGCAATAAAATTCATAAAAACAGTTAAAACATTAAACGCGATAAAAACATGAACACAGTAATACAATAAAAACCAGCAGTAAAACCACCAGCAGCAATAGCAGCAACAGCAGCAGCAGCAGCCATAGCAAGAGACGGCCGCAGTGAAATAATACGTTTGAAATGCCTTCTGAAAAGCCTGCTCTGACGGAGTGTGGTGAGCCTCCAATGCTTGCCCTGCCCGCTGCAAGGCCCTCTGTGCTCTCTTTGGCAGTCCACTGTCCCTGCACACACACACACACACACAACAGCAGAGCTCAAAGGAGCTGCTGCTGCTGCTGCTGCTGCTGCCAAGGGTCCCAGGGGCTTCCGGCCTGGGGGGTTCCCTCCCACTGCCTTTCCCCTGGCATTGCTGATCAGCCGCTTTCCTTCCCAAACAAAAGTGGCCCTGAAGAGATGCCTGGCACTGGGAGTGGGGCGGCAAAGGGGCAGACAGGTGTGCCCTCATTCCATTCTGAGCCCCTTTTGGGGGCTGTGAGGCATGGGCGGTCTTCCCTTCTCCCCAGGTTGGTGCTTTGGAGGACCTTTTTTGCTGAATGACAACAAGCAGGATTTGAAGAATGCTGACTGGATAGCCCTTCTGTCAGTCAGGAAGCCACCCCCACATACAGCGGAGCAGCCTTCCTGTCTATACATACTGGACGTCCCAAGGTGGCTCCGCGGTGGCACTGCATCAATGATACGATGCAGCAGCCACCTCGAAGCCATCCTGGGGCTTTCCAGAGAAGCCCTGGTTTTTAGATGTCGGGGATTTATCCTGACTTTTCAGGTTGGAGCGAGGTGAATACAACCCTTCGGCTGCCTAACCTCACTCCACCCTCGATGTGGAGGCGTGGCTGGGTGGATGGTGTCTGCTGATTGGTTGCCGTCCACCCGGGCAGAGGTTAGAGGGTGGGCTCAGTAATTGTGCTGCAACGTCAGAATTAGCCACCGCCACCCCGAAGCAGCAAAACAGTGGAGTTTTGTTTATCACTGCAGCAACCCAGGGACGAAGGCTTGCTCTGCTGCAGGAGAACAAAGCGAAGGGGCCTCAGCCTGGGGATGACCCATAATTAATGCATGGGATTCACTGCCACAAAGTGTCATGAGGGTGGTGATTTAGCTGACCTTTTTAAAGGATTAGGCAAATGCACAGGGGCCATTTCCATCTAACAACTCTGCTTCCTGCATCCCTTGCAGGGAAACGGCCCCTCTCTTCCATGTGTCCATCGATCCTGGTGGATAAGAGCAACAAGGTCAGGATGGTGGTTGGTGCTTCTGGAGGGACAAAAATCACCACAGCAACAGCACTGGTGGGTCCCATGAGCCTCTCTGGAGAGGACAAACAGGTTGGGTGAGAGATGGCAAATGCCCCGAGGCCTGCAGTGGGGAGCCCAGCCTGGGCCAAAGGCAGGCGACAGGGTGCTTGGGCTTGCTCCACCCTGGAAGGCAGCCTAGAAATAATGAAAGAGAGATAGTGCAGAATACAAGTGGAGGACCTTGAGAAATGGGGGTGGGGTGGGGGAGGAAGAAGGCCAGTTTCCCACCTGATGCTGTAAGGAGATGGTGTCCACCACCTTCTTCTGGCTGGTGGGAAGGACACCACGAGAGGGCTCTGGGCAGACATCCTCCTGGCGGTTCTTCAGTCCAGAGCAGGAAGACGTGGAGTCAAGTCCCCAATTAGCAATGACATTCACTGGGTGAATTTGGGCCAGTATAGACAATAGAAAAATAGCTGCTGAGAAGCTGATGCTTCTGGAGGCTTGGCTGGAGCCATCTTTGAAGCATCTCCCCTCAGGCCATGTGAAGCAACCTGGTAGAGGGACATGGGAGGTCTGTAGAGTCCACCTTGGGTAAGCCTCCCTCAGTTCTGACCTTTGGCTTCATGGGTCCCAGGGAACCTCTTCCGGTTCCAGCCTGGATAAATGTCTCTAGATGTGGCGCCAATGACATGCTTTTCTGTTTGTTTTTTGTCCAGGCAATCATAAATTCCCTTTGGTTTGGCTACGATGTTAAGGCCTCTGTGGAGGAGCCCAGAGTCCATAATCAGTTGTTACCCAATGAGACTGTCTTGGAGCAGACTGTGGCAAAGGTTGGTCGGTCCGACTGGGAAGGGGGTGGGGGATGAGGGGAAGATTCACTGACCATTGTGGGAGCATCAGCTGGGCTCCACTTGGGTTGTTGATTCAGACATATCTGGCTGGGGGAGGCTGGACCAGACATTGGCCCCACATTAAGAAAATAGGGACTACCAGTTCCTGTTTGTTTCATAGAATCCTAGAATCATAGTAGAGTTGGAAGGAGCCTCTAAGGCCATGGAGTCCAACCCCCTGCTCAGTGCAGGAATCTGCCTTAACCCATCCCTGACAGATGGCCTCTTGAAGGCCTCCCATGTGAGAGAGCCCACGACCTCCCAAGGTCATACTGCTTTAACAGTTAGAAAGTTTTCCCTGACGTCCTTCACACAATGTACAACCAATATTTGGCATGGATTTGGTATGACCACTAACTTCCATGGCTATTAGTCACCATGGAACATCCATCAGCAGAGACAATATACCTTTCTCCAGTACAATATACCTCTACCATCACATATGAAGCTGCCTTATCAAAACATCAGTTAAGAACATCAGAGGAGCCCTGATGCTGGATCAGACTAATGGTCCATCTCATCCAGCACTGTCGTCCAACCGTTGTCCAGGGATCGACAAGTAGGACATGGTGCAACGGCACCCTCCTGCCCATATTCCCCAGCAACTGGTGTACATAGGCTTACTGCCTCTGAAAGTGGAGGTAGTACATAGCCATCAGGACTAGTAGCCATTGATAGCCTTCTCCTTCAGGAATTTATCCAACCCCCTTTTAAAAATCATCCAAAGTGATGGCCATCACCACATCTAGTGAATGCCATAGTTTAACTATGTGCTATGTGAAGATGTACTTCCTTTTGTCTGAACTGAACCTCCCACCAACCTGTTTGATGGGATGAGCCCATTGGGATCTAGTATTATGGGAGAGGGAGAAAAATGTCTCCCTATCTACATTCTCCACACCATGCATAATTTTGTACACCTCTGTCAGATCTCCACAGCCCCCTTTTTTCCAATTTAATCAATCCCAGCTGTTGTAACCTCCCTCATAGGGAAGATGAACTAGTCTCTAAATCATTTTAGTTACCCTTTCCTGCACTTTTTCCAGCTCTATAATATCTCTTTTTAGGTGTGGTGACCAGAAATGTATACAGTATTCTAAATGTGATTGCATCATAGATTTGTATAAAGGAAGTATGATACTGGCGGTTTTATTCTCAATTTCATTTCTGATCATGCCTAACATGGAGTTTGCCTTCAAAGCTTTCAAATCACATGAGGTCCTGGTTCCCCTCTATGCAGCACTGCTTAGGCCCCATCTTGAGTACAGCATCTAGTTCACAAAGGATGCAGACAAGCTGGAGGGGGTTCAGAGGAGAGCAACGAGGATGATCAGGGGCCTGGAAACAAAGCCCTATGAGGAGAGACTGAAAGAACTTGGCATGTTTAGCCTGGAGAAGAGAAGATTGAGGGGAGACATGATAGCACTCTTCAAGGACTTGAAAGGTTGTAACACAGACGAGGGCCAGGATCTCTTCTCGATCAACCCAGAGTGCAGGACGCGGAATAATGGGCTCAAGTGACAGGAAGCCAGATTCCACCTGGACATCAGGAAAAACTTCCTGACTGTTAGAGCAATACGACAATGCTCTAGGAAGGTGGTGGGCTCTCCCACAGTAGAGGCCTTCAAGAGGCCGCTGGACAGCCATCTGTCAGGGATGCTTTAAGGTAGATTCCTGCATTGAGCAGGGGGTTGGACTCGATGGCCTTATAGACCCCTTCCAATTCTACTATTCTATGATTCTTTACAGCAGCTGCACACTGGGTTGACATTTTCATTGAGCTGTCCTCCACCACCCTAAAATCTCTTCCTTGGTTAGTCACTGCCAGCTCAGATCCCATCAGGTTATACTTGAAGTTCGGATTTTTTGTCCCAATGTGTATCATTTTACACTTTCTTACATTGAAATTCATCTGCCATTTGGATGCCCAACTCTCCCAGCTTGGAGAGATCCTTCTGGAGACCCTTTTGGGTTCCTTTAGCCCAGTGCTATTAACTCCCTCTCCTCACCATCCCAAGCAGAGTGTCTTTCCCAGTCCTGAGGCTTCAGAGCCTCTTAACTGAAACGGCCATGGGTTGAAGCTTGGACCTTCTGCATGCAGAGCCTTTGCACAGCATGTGTCATGCCATTGAGTTTCCAAGAGGCATTTATGAAGCACTGCTGGCTTCTGTGTTCTGAACAAATCCAGTGTGGAGTAAGTTAAGCTTCTTGCACAACGTGACCTGTCTCCCACCCTGCCTTTTTCTCTCTTCTCTTTCTACCCAGGAGTTAGAAGTGGAACTAGTGAAAAGGAAACATGAGACTAAGCGAAGCAATTCGAAGGCTGTTGTGCAGGCCATCCTCTGGACTGAACACGGCTGGGCTGCAGCATCTGATTCGCGGAAAGGTGGCTCCCCAGATGGATGTTGAACAGCGGCAGGTGGACAATGGTGGATTTTGGCATACAAGTGACTCAGTAATCAAAAGGGTTTAGCAGAGGCTGAGAGAGTGTGTAGGCACAGAAAGGAACATACAGCAGGAATTGTTTTATTGGTGAGGCTTTGGGTATTAAAATAAAATTTAACAAATCAGATACGGTAAGGTTATTTATTCTTGGGGTTACACTTTTTGGGATGAATGGTTGGGATGTCCTTATAAATGGATTCCTACCTATTGGGAATTTCGATTATGCCTAAGCGTAGAGTAGAACCAACATGTTGCTTAATTGTCTGCAAGGTATCAAATTGTATTTGGCCAAGTTGCAACAAATCTTTCACTGAAAAAGAAAAAAAACACATATTTTACCCTTAATTTGCTTAAGGTGATTCCTTCTATAATTATTTAAAAAGGGACTTCAGAATTAGAAGAAACAATAAAAAGGTCCACATGAGCAGGCTGGTTACAAAAGAGGGACTTTCAACTTTGTAGTGAGTTTGGCTCCGGATGAATGGCAAGGAGCCAGGCACAAGTGTTCTATATGCTGTTTATTAACTGTATAGAACAGAATAAAAAAACAGTTTTCCTGTTTCAGAGCAGGCCATCTTCTGTAGGCTTCTCATAAAGAGAGATAGGTATCAATCAAGCAGGCACCAATCCACATGCTAACAATTACTAGCTGTCTAACATTGAAAAGGATGTAATTCTCATGACAACAGTTATGCAGCTTCCTAATTCCCTTTGTTTGCTTTACTGCATTATCTTGCCAGGGAGATGAACAGGGTTCCTTCTCCCCACCCCGGTATTGGAATATTGGAACTTTTTAGTACAGGGAGGGGTAACTCACTGCCTACTGTGAAGCTTTAGGCTCGTACTAGAATGTCAGAAAAGGGTATAAAAGATTGGGCTGAGGCCTAACCAGTTTGGCCTCACTCCATGGGGCGGGGGGGGGGGGGGAGAGTACACATCCGGCCTGGAGAACTCTGGGTCCAAGGAACAATCTCTAATATGCTGTTGATTAGAACCTCTGGCATATGCCAGCTGTGAGGAAGTTGCCAGCTTCATCAGCTGAAAAGATGTGTGAGCTTTCTTTGTATTTTTATTCTGCATCCATTTTCTATCAACGAACTGTAGTTCCTTTCACGAGTGATCTACTTTCTTTTTGCATCCATTTTCTATCAATGGAAAACGCTATTTTCTATCAATGGATGCAGAATGAAACTAGTTCCTTTCACAAGTGGTCTAGTTTGTGTTGTGTTGCCTGCAAATGGAAAACCTTTTCTGGCTTTAAAGAAGGTGTAATAGAAAAAGCTGGATCACCACTGAAAAGTCTGGAGGCTAAACTGCACCTGCCCCTTGCTGTGGCATGATTTCCCCCCACCCTGTAAACTAGGGCTGGTGTGGGCATGTTTAGAATTGGGACTGTGGCATTTGGGGGAGACCTTTAACCTTTTCCCTCCATAAAGGGGCCCCATGGAAATCCGCTCGCCAAAGCTGCTGTTAACCAACATTTTCAGTGAAATCCATAACTAGGAAGGACCAGTCCCCCCCCCACCGCACCTGCACTAGTTACCCAGAAATAGAAATGTTTCCTTCCCTCCTCCATTTGGCAAGAGGAGCTGTGTCTCCAAGTGAAGAAATGTATGGTATGCACATCATTGGCTTCTGTTCATTTCTTCTGTTCTTTTCTTCCTATCTGTTGTGGTCCTCTTGTAGATTGCTTTTCTACTCAGCTGTGTTATCCGCATGTGTCTCAGCCAGGCATGTAACAGGAGGAACACACGTTTGGGGGGGGTCTTTACAGGAGAGTCATGGTGCACCATGGGGAGGTGGTACTTATACTAGGGAAATTAGCAGTCAGACGACAGATTGGAATTTGGATTGGAAACATACCATTTTATTGCAAAACAACCAGACTCAAACACAAAGGCAAATGGGGCGCTTGATAACAGGAGCGGCATTCAGCCAGGACCAGCCGTCCTTTGCTTAAGCCTCAGGGGAGATGGGGAAGTGCCAGATATGGTGAAGGGAGGGCAATAGGAACCAGGCCCTCAGATGCCAGTCCTACTTGGGCTCCGCCACTCTTGGCAACGTGTCTGTCTTACGGAGACAGTCGGGGAGAGAATGGAGGTAGGGCCGAGAAAGAGGAACATAGATATTCCCTGTCCCAGATTGGAGGAGGAAAGAGGGTTCTTCTTGGCACCACCAAGATGCCAGAGTTGCTTCTACAGGGGGGAGCCAGGGCAAAGTGGAACCCTCCCAAGTCCCTTGACTAGCCTCTCCTCCGGCAAAGACTTGAAGGGGAGACATAGGTTCTACCAAGCCGGGCAATGCTTGTGAATCCCTCACTAAATCGAATGTAAGGAATTTAAAAGGAGAAAAGAGAGCAACACTGGGGAGAAGGGGAGGGGGGCACAGAGCTATTGATTGATTGATTTGATTGTCTCCTGCCTTTACAAATGGCACTCAAGTTGGCTAACTAGGGAAGGGCTCCTAGGAGAGGAAGGTCCTGGCTGGATGTCTTAACTTATGCAGTACTGTCGTCAGAAAGATCTCCCTGGGAACGACATTCTAAGGACAGGGGAACACTACAGAAGAGGCTCTTTCCCTGGTAGCCACCCCATTATCCCCTTGCAGCCAGAGAAGAGACTCCTAAGGTGATCTTAACCATCGGGCAGGAACATCTGGGAGAAGGGGCTCCCTCAGGTAGCGTGCTTCCAGGCAAGGCTTCTATTGCACCATCACTCTGTCCAGTCACAGAATTTATGAGGGATCCAGACATCATTGTCTTGCACTCGTAACTAGAGATGTGCATTGAATCGGAGATGATTCATGCAAAATCGGACATCCGATACCCGATACCTATTTTTGTTCCAGAAGCTCCGATTTTATCCGATCCAATTTTTAAAAATCCAATTCGAATCAGATAAAATCAGAGAACTGGACTTCCATTTTAGGTCTTTTTCCCTAAGGGTTTGCCTTGGAGAATTAAAGGACTATAACTGTTTTATTTTAAAAGATAGAAACATGAAACTTGGTCACATTGCAGATGGGTTTTAGGTACTTATGTGTGAGAAATTTCAGAAGCATTGGTGCAGGCGTTTTGTGGTAATGAGTTTTTGAAAAATGGGATGCATTGGGGGAAAGACAGTTAAGCCTTCAACTTTTTCATTTTTAAAGACAGAACCATGAAACTTGGCCACATTGGAGATACCACTTAGGTTGACATGTGTGAGAAATTTCAGAAACATTGGTGCAGGCCTTGGGTGGCAATGCATTTTTTAAAAATGGGTGGCAGTGGAGAAAATACAGTTATGCCTTCAACTTGTTCATTTTTAAAGATAGAAACTTGAAACTTGGCCACATTGCAGATGCCATGTAATTAGTCGTGTATGAGAAATTTCAGAAACATTGGTGCTGGCCTTTGGTGGCAATGAATTGTTAAAGTACAGGTTTTCAGGCTGCTATAACTTTCTCATTTCTCAAGATACATACATGGAAGTTGGGGACCTTACAGATGAGCTGCATAAGTTAAGACATCCAGCCAGGACCTTCCTCTCCTAGGAGCCCTTCCCTAGTTAGCCAACTTGAGAGCACTTTACAAATGCCGTCCTGCATGGGCAGCCTCACCTTCATGCTAGCACTGTCATTGTGTGTCTGGAATTAGCAGTTGAGGGGAAAAACTCTGCAAAGCCAGAGTGTCGTGTTACGCCTGCTCTTTTCTGGTAAACCAGCCAATAAACTCCTTATTTTAGGAATGTCCGGGAATAAGGCCAGCAGACACACTGCAGGGGGTTTGTTGTTGTTGTTGTTTATTAACAAGAGATTAACCCCAGTAAAGAGTGGAGTGCCAAACCTTCCAACCCACAGAGCAAGAGTGCAAGGTCCAGAATCCCAGTTCAGGGTCCAACGAAGTCAGGGGCCAGCTAGAGAGACAACAGGTCCAGAGTCCAGGGTCAAGCCAGTTAATCCGAAAGTCCAATTTCCAAAGTCAAGGGTCAAGCCAGGTAGTCAGTCCACGATCTAGGGACAGGAAGCAGGCAGGAAAGCTAGAAGCCGTCTATGTCGGTTGTTTCCAGCAAAAGCCCTTTCTCCCCCTTTGAGCCTTTTATGCCTCGCCTGAGCCTGTACTTGCCCTTCCCCAACTGCCTCATATTACTGAAGCAATCTTATTTAAGGCCAGCGTCTGCTGCATTGTGTTTCTGTAATCGCAAACTCCGTCTTGTTGGTCGAATCTGCTCCGCACACATCAGATGCTGCCTTTGCTGAGGCCTAGGATCTTCCTTGTTGGAGACAGGGGGTGGAAGAGGGTGGCTTTCCTGGGGCTTTTCTGAGGAACCGGCCTGTCCCTCCTTCTCCTCCAGTGCTGCCTCTGGTAAGTCCTGGGGAACGGGCGAAACTGCAGCCTCTGGAACTTCATCTTCCTCCTCAGAGGAAGATTCCTCAGATGGGGCCATGACACACTGGCTGAATTCGGATGACACATTAAGCAACGGAGGGGTAGGGAAACAACTGTCAGTAGAGTTGCTTATCATGTCGTGTGGGGAGTAACACACAATGCACACACAACCCACAGTATGCTAATCAGGCAAAATAAGCAACGGAGGGAAACAACGCGCTTGCACGTTGTTTAGCCCAAAGCCAGTTGATTAAAGTGTCGTTTGGAGGGGTGCGTGCGTTAATCATGTGCGTTGAGTACGTTATCACAGAAGCCCATAGAGGGAAGCGGCAAGAGCAGCCGAATGTGGCCAGCCACTCAGGCACACCTCCAACAGCTCAATGCCGACGGTGCCATAGCAACCAAAAACACCCGCCTCCCCCCTAGCAGCTGGCACGGAGCTCAACAAGGGGCTAGTTCCTGCAAGCACGCGTGCCCTGCCTCCGTGCAGCACCCAAACAAAACAGCAATGCTGCAAGAAGGGAACCAGGGCAAAGGAGGGGGGAGACCACAGGACACGTGCCACTCCCAGGCGCCCCCAAGCGCCCTGGAACACGGGGCTCCATCTGCCCACCCAGCAGGGAACATCGCAACCCAGGCGAAAACGCCCCCCACGGCCGAGCGTCCTCGCCCGTCGCCTCACCCGGAAGCAGGCGGGTCGGGGAAGCGGCACTCACCAAGCCCCCCCTTCATCCACCCAATATGGCCAGACAGCGCGCGCCAGCCATGGACTCCCCAAGACGTGTAGAATGCCAAGGCAAAGGGCGCCCATGGGCAGCCCACCTCCACAACATGCTGGTTGGCCAGCTGCGGATGTTGTGGGAAACAGGTGAACAATCCCAAGGACACGAAGCGCCCACAGCCAGCAACAACACCTCCACCGCCAAAGAGGGCACGTTCCCAGCGAACACGACAGCCCACCAGCCCCAACCATCCCACAAGTACACGGGACGGGGAACACCAGGTGAGCCATAGGCCCTTCCATCGGCATAGGCACGCTGCGCCCATCCCCCTTCTGCCGTGCCCTCGCAGCATCATGAAGTGGCGCTGCCCCATAGCTTCCCCCGCCTCTGGCCGCTTCCTTTCACTCCCCTCTCTTGCAAGTGTGCAGCAGACACAACAATGCTGCCTTGTCCTCCTGTTCCCCCACTCCCGTATTGGCCCATCCTTTGCTGCCCACAGCACCGCCCCTCCCTCTGTCCTCCTGCTCCGGCACACCCACCGGCCCTCCCATCATGCCTGCGTCCCCTCTGGGCAGTCCTCCACTAGTGGCCATGTCCTGCTGAGAGCTCGCTATGGCTGGCTTGCAGGCGGCGATCCAGGCAGCTATGCAGAACCATGGCGATGGCAACGAGGAGGACGTGCTACACACCTGGCTGTGGCGCCTGGATGGCACCCTGCCCACAGGGCCGATGTTCGAGATGAGCAGCGGTCGCTGGCCCCTTGGTGCTGCAAAGGCCTTGCCCTGTTGCCGGGCCGCCGTCCTGCCGCTGCTGTGCTGCCGTGATGCGAGCATGGTGACTACGGAGGCGTTAGCCAGAGGCACAGCCATGGAAGCCCTGCACCGCATTCCCCGCCTGGCGACATCGGCTGACCTCCTTGATCAGCGCGAGACCGTGCGCCGCTGGGTGCTCCCCTGGATGGATGCTGTGTGGAAGGAGATGCAGAACTTGGAGGACTGGGACAATGAGCATTTCCGGGGGAGCTTCCACATGTCCCGCGTGACGTTCGATGTGCTGGTGGCCAAGGTGACTCCTGTCCTGCAGAGGGAGTGTACCATCATGTGCCCGTCCATTCCAGTCTCCTGCCATTTGGCCCTGACGCTGTACAAGCTGCCGTTCAACATGGGATACCTGCCGCTGTTGATGATCTTTGGGGTGGGTGTGTCCAATGCCTGCGAGATCTTCTGGGAGATGGTGAGCATGCTGAATGAGCTGTACCTGGCCGATATTATCCGGGTTGGGGATGAGTGCGAGAACATGCGTGGCTTCCGTGCCCTGGGCTTCCCACGGATGGGCAGGGCTCTGGACTCGATCCACGTGCGCATCCTGGCGCCCCCCCCGTCATGGCAAGGAGTACTTCAGCCGCAAGCATTTCTACAGCATGGTTCTCCAGGTGGTGGTGGATGCCAAGGGGTGGTTCCTGGATGTCTATGCGGGTGTGTCTGGTCAGAGCCATGATACGGCCATCTTCTGGAACTCCCCCCGGCAGGCAAGCTGTCGTCGGGCCGCTTCCTCACCTCCGGGCCTGCTTCCATTTGCGGGCGTGCTGTGGGTCCGCTGCTCTTGGCTGACCAAGCCTTCATCCTCCAGCTGTGGCTGATGGCCCCGTACCCCTACCCCTGCAACGCCGTGCAGCTTAAATACAACTACTACCACTGCCATGCCCGCCTGCCCATGGAGCGCACCTTTGGGCATCTGAAGGAGCATTGGACTTGCAGGCTGACATCATCCCTGATGTCATGGTGTGCTGCTGCATCCTGCACAACATCTGCGAGTCCTGTGGGGATGTGTTACTGGCCGAGCACCCTGACCTCCCTCAGCCAGGCTAGGACAATTATGCCATTGCTGTGGATGGGCGTGACGTTACGCCGTTGCCTGGACCCATGAATCCTGTTGGGGAGCGCTGTGCCCATGCGGAAGTGGCATAGGTGCACGAGAGCATCGGTGACTGGATCTGGCTGCACTACCCCCCCCCCCATGTGAGCTCCGGCTGTGGGGTTCCTTTTGTGGACTGCCGTTGCTTCCTGGCCGTGCACCCCTATCCTCCATCCCTTCGTCCCTTTCCGCTGCTTGCTGCTTCAAGGTGCCCTGCTCTGCTGACCCCTCACCACTGTGCCTTCCTGGTTGCCTTCTCTCGGCCCGGGGGTGACCTGTCTTTCCGACGACTCCGCCCGTGCTTCACAGTGGCCCTGTGCCCATGTAACCATTTTTATATGCCATGCTGGATAAAGTTTTTTCACTTTCCCCCTCTCTTGCCTTCTTTCCTGTGTGTGCGGGTAGTTGCACTTGGGGGGGGGTTGACTTGGGTGGGGGCTCACGGATGTCGGGTGCCCTCACGGCTGCCGCGCCTCCCATGTAGGGTGGGTGTGGGCCGCTCCTGGGGATGGGCTGCCTGGCGTCCGGTTCTGGCGCTCGGTTGTGCATGTCTGCTGCAGCTTGCCCGTGCATTGGCCACGCACGGCCTTCCTTGCTCTGAATGGATCTGTGGGGTGCTGTGGGGGATGGATCGGGTGGGCGTGCTTTGTGCCTGTCAGGTGGCTAGCCAGCCAGCCCTTGCCCGGCTCCATCGGGGCACCGGGTGTGCCGGGGCATGGGTGCCTCCGGTTGGGGTGCTGTACCAGGGACGTGGGGCGGCCGTTCCATTGGTGTGGCCGCCCCTCTGGTCTGCTTCTCTGCCCATGGCTGGTGTGTCCCTCCCAGTGCCTCTGTGCGTCCAATAGAGTTTGAGAGGCACTTCTTCCTGCAGCTTTGATGGCGGCGCCCATGTTTTCGGCCCGCGGTGTATGCTGGGATACCTCTGGGAGGACTTGCTGTGGTTGGAGGGCAGGCAACATGGCGGGCGGGCATACATTATTTTCAACTGGGACGTTTGCCACTGCCGAGCAATGCAGGCTGCAACGTGTTGTGTGGGGAGCGCCGCCTGCTTAACTCTAGGTCAGCATGCTATTTACCCCTCTGTTGCTTAATGTGTCGTCTGAATTCAGCCAGAGTGTGGATCTGCTTACATCAGAGGCTTCCTAAAAAGTGATGTCTTTTGAGATGGTAAGTGGTAGATCCACTGGTTAAATCAATAAACAAACGGGAGAGTGTAATTCATTCTCACCGCCAGTGGGTCTCCAGATGTTTTGGACTTCAATTGCCAGAAGCCTCTGTCAGCATGGGCAATGGTGAGGAATGCTGGGTGCTGAAGCCCAACACATCTGGAGACTTAATTTCTGCCCACCCCTGGGCTAGAGGATCCATTAAATCTGCTTAGAAGCAGAATATAAGTTATCATTATCAAACTTTCTCTTACTGTTGCTGAGCAATTTTAGGGGCTTTCATCCCATGTTGAGTTCCAGAGCTTATCATCAGTTCTTCATTAAGCTCTTTCTCCCAGCTGGCTTTGGTTCCTTCCATTCCATCGGATATTAAGTTTATATATCATTTGTATCTGATTCCACTGTGATTATTAATTGTATGAACCCTATCAGTGACCTTACAGCTTGGGTTTTTACAAAGTTATTGCGCATTAAAGTGCCACAGTTTGTGCCACTGGCACCAGGTTGCACTAAACAAGTAAGGTCTTTTACCTAGTTGTTCTGCTAATTGGGCTCTTGGTTTGATTGCATACCTCTATACACCTCTTATAGCCCATATAAATAACATGATTCCCAATCCTTGTATTGTAGATCCTCATCAGGAGTAGCAAACAGCAGATGTGCAAGGCAAGAGATCAGCAGGGCCACCAACGGAGCAAACCTCTTACACCCTTTTTCCGTATCTGTTCATGGTTGTTGAAGGAACGGATTGTTCGAAATGCGCTTTACAAGTAGTTAATGCGGAGAATCGCTTGTTCACATAGGCAAAATGCGCTTTAACGGCCAGAGGAAAATAAAACTCGCTATTTAACGTGCATTCGATAATGCGCATAATCGCAGAGATAAAGCGCCTCAACTCCCGATTTACGCTCCATTCTTGTAGAGGTAAAATTTTTAATGAGACTTCAAAGAGCTTTAAACGTCTCGTGTAGAGGCAGCCTTAGTTAGGGATGCTGGCCCTTTTTGGGCTTGATGGACAACCAGCAAGCCCCCGACATGGCTCGCATTGGCAGCTTTTCCTGGGATCTGGGATTTCCCTTCCCCTTTTTTTAAAAAACATGCAAATACAAATGTGTGCAAACCACAAAGTGCAATTTGCATGATTTATGCAAATTATGGCCACAATTTGAATGATTTATGCACATTTCAGCTGCAAATTGTGTAATTTATGGAAATTGTGATGGCAAATTGTGCAAATTATGACTGAAATTCACGTAAATCATGAAAATAGCACCCCACATACAATTCTATTTACATAGAATTGCCCCTTGGTTGTACCTTCAGCTACTGATTCACTGGAACCCAGCCCATCCTCAACCCCCAGTGGGGACATAGGACAGGAATCACAAGCCACAAGCAAGTTGACAGATTAGGAGCCAATCTACACACTAGCTTTATAAAGTTTTATAAGGGTTACAAAAACTCTTTGGGCCACATGACGCACTCCCTTGAACGTTGTATACCTGAGGTTTTTTAAAACTCACTTCAGCTATATACAACGGTTTTTACTTTTAATAAATCATTTTAAGTAAAATTAGGCTGACCATCTGAAAAGGAGGACAGGGCTCGTATAACTTTAACAGTTGTAGAGAAAAGGGAATTTCAATCAGTTTCATTTGTATGCAATTAGTTCCTGCTGAAATTCCCTTTTCTCTACAACTGTTAAAGTTATACGAGCCCTGTCCTCCTTTTCAGATGGTCAGCCTAATTTTACTTAAAATGATTTATTAAAAGTAAAAACCGTTGTATATAGCTGAAGTGAGTTTTAAAAAACCTCAGGTATACAACGTTCAAGGGAGTGCGTCATGTGGCCCAAAGAGTTTTTGTAACCCTTATAAAACGTTATAAAGCTAGTGTGTAGATTGGCTCCTAATCTGTCAACTTGCTTTTGGCTTGTGATTCCTGTCCTATGTCCCCACTGGGGGTTGAGGATGGGCTGGGTTCCAGTGAATCAGTAGCTGAAGGTACAACCAAGGGGCAAGCCGAGCCAGAGTCCACACAAAGTCCAAGTCAGAACTGAACAATTACTGTTTCTAAAGGTTGCTCTGATTTTTGTAGGCCAGTTGACTCTTTCCCTTATGAATAAACTAATTGCTGACCTCAAGAGTTGTGTGTGCTTCTTTCCAAATAAGCCTTAGTACTAAATCCAGAGCCTTCTACTTAATTAATTGTGAATGTTTAAAGTTTTAGGTCTTTTATTTATTTATTTATTTATTGGCCACCCTTCAGGGTAGAAACCTTCCCAAGGTGGCTCATAACAATAAAATACATAAAAACAGTTAAATTATTAAAAGTGATAAAAATGTAATCACAATAAAAAATCAATAATAATAATAATAATAATAATAATAATAACCAAGAAAGCCACCAGCAACAACCATGGCAAGAACAGCAGCAAGAGTCGTCACATCAAGAGAAATCCACATTAAAATAAACTGTTTTCAAGGCATACTTAAAAGACTGCAATGATGGAGCATGGTGAGCCTCCAATGGGAGTGTGTTCCAAAGGTGTGGGGCCACTGCAGAGGAGGCCCTCATGTGTGATCACTCACCTTTACTTCTTAAACCCCAGGACCCCAGGAATGTCCTGTAAGGTCTGAGAGTCCCTTAGCTCAGGCTGAGGGGAAGATTGTTGGACAGTAGGAACAAATCTGCCTGCTTCCAGAGCTTGGATGGTGGTGATGGTGAGAGGAAATGTGTTGTCATGTTCTTTCCACTTGCTGTCCTGTAACTTGACCGGTTCCTTTCTCCTCCTCCCTCCCCTTTTTCTTCCTCTTTGCCTCTTCAACAAGCAACATGTGCTCTCTCTGCCTGATTAGCATGAGTGACCACTAGATTTTGTGGGATAGTCCCATCTATATGTGATTTCCACAGTGCAGAGTAGCCCAGTGAAAAACGTGTACGTTTTCCATCTTTGCAACTCTTCCATTGCAAGGGAGGTCTTGGTCAAGTTGGGATTTTGTTCCCCCCATAGAGGATTTCACCAATACCAATTTCATCCTGTAGATTTTTTTTTTCCTTTCTGGAGCTGTTGAGCAGTCATATCACAATGTCTCTGGGCTACTGCCTCCCAATGGAGGGTTTGGCACCAGGACTCTAGGCGCTCACTCCATATCTGATGAAAACATGCAGGTCAGAGCAGACACTTCAGAAGAAGGAAAGGGCGAACCCAGAGAACATTGCCATTCTCAAGGAGCTGCAAAGGGAAGATACAGTTCTATGCTGTCCTTACTGATATCCTGGCAGAGAACCAATGCTCTTGAACAGTATGCAGTACAGCAAGTCCTTTTGGAAGCATTCATCTTCTGGGTGACTCTTTCTGCTGAAAGAGATAACTGTGCCGCCAACTAGGCACAGAGTGTGTGTTCAAGGAGCTGCCCCACCAAGAGACAGGAATAACTGTGTGTGCCCGTCATGATTAACTGAATTTACTGTGAATTGCTACCATGCAGTATTAACTGAAAAGTCTAATCTCTGACATACACATGTCAGGACTGGTTTTCGTTGACACCCTAATTGCTGAATCATTCTTTGGGGCCCAGTTCGCTGCAGCCATGGGACTTTTTCCAGCTAAGCAAAACTTGATATATAATTATTAAGACAGAATAAGATTAAACCTACTCCATACGCTCCTTCTGTAGATTTTGTAGCTTTAAACCATCTTGTTTAACTTGGGTGCAGATCACAGCTTATCAAGCCCTGGCTGTCCTTGCACAAAATGGAAAATTCATAGTTTAGAATGTGTTTGCCTTTATAGCTTTCATTCCAGCAATTGAAGAGCTTCTGCCATTTATCTATATTATTTATCTATATCATTCCTATCCTAAGTATTGGGGCAAGGAGCATTGCAGAGGACAACTGCAGGTGAGATCACAATCCTGCAAAAGGAGTGTAAGGGATGCTTCCTCTCCAGAGCCCTCTATCTATCTGCACTCCACAAGACTGAAGAACCCAATGCTGGTGGCAATTCCAGAACAGAGGAAAATCAAGGTAGAACAGTCCTACCTTAAAATGTTTTAAATGGACCAATAATCTACTTTCTTTGGAAATATTGTAGTGTTACATGCACCCCACTTTTCCAAGTGGTGAATTTTCAGAGGTTCCAGCACTTGCCCTGGGGTTGGTTTCCTTTGAATGAAGCCTTTGGAAGCTTATGGTGTTAAGCGTAGGTGGGGATTCACAGTTTAGCACCGCAGCAGATGTCCCAATGTTCTCTGCTGCCCATCAGCTTTCTGGAGAGATGGCCAACTTGACCAAGACCTCCCTTGCAATGGAAGAGTTGCAAAGATGGAAAACTTACACGTTTTTCACTGGGCTACTCTACACTGTGGGAATCACATATAGATGGGGCTTTCCCACAAAATCTAGTGGTCACTCATGCTAATTAGGCAGAGAAAGCACATGTTGGCTGTTGAAGAGACAAAGAGGAAGAAAAAGGGGAGGGAGCTTTAGAAAACACCAAAACTTTAGACTTGCTATAATTGATAGTTATTACTATTATTATTATTTATTTATATAGCACCATCAATGTACATAATCAAGCTATTCTCAGAGCAAAAGGTCCCAAATGCATACAGTAATCGGTTTAACCCAGTTCTAGAGAGTGATAACGGTACAGCATCACAAGCATACAAAAGTAATCTTACTCTTGGACACTTTGGGAGCATGGGAATCGACACTGCAGAGATAAGAAGCCAGATCATTTAAAAATAAATAAAAAAGCAAAGGGACTAAAATGCAGCCCTGTCTTATACTTTGTGTAGAAGAGGTTCGGTTATGGCCTTTGTTGCTGCTTCTGGTTTTATTGTTGCCCTTTATTACCATTTTATTGTGTTCATGTTTTGCTTGCTTTTAACATTTTAGCTGTTTTTATATATTTTATTGCTGCAAGCCGTCTTGGGTGGGCTTCTGCCCTAAAAGACAGCCAAGAAATATTTTAAACAAATAGATAAATAATTTTGGATTTAACTACAGGGCTACACTAGGACAGCTTTTATTGGCTCAGGGTCCAGATTTTGCAGACACAGAGTGGTGGCCAATGGTTTCTCTCTTGGATGTTGACTAGCATTTAATCTCAATGGGAAGCTTAAGCTCCTGGGAAGATGTGATGCCCTCAATAATTTCTGGCCTGGTTCTGACCAAATGATTACACTGAGCCATAACTTTGATTCTCCACCTACCCAAGGGGATGAGAAGTGACTGTGTGTACTGCTTTTTAGACCTTGTTCTTGGTAAGGAGAGCTGGCAAGGGCTAAAACAACCCTGGACCCAAAACAAGAGATTCTCATAATGCCATCTTTTTGTTTTTTTCAGTGTCCTGCCTCCTTCCCTTCCTTTTCTCCTCAGGACAAGAAAAGGTTCTTCCCTGAGCCCACAGAGGAAGGAGCATGCTAACCTGGTCTGGAAGAGGCATCTGCATGCAAATTTGGCTGAAGGCACTTGGAATCCTCCCTGAGAAGGGAAAGTTGGGGAGGGGGGCCCAGCCTGTGCTGGGCCATTTGAGGTAGGGCTTGTTTGTACAGCCTTCTTCAACAGTTTCAGGCTAAAAGACCTGAATAGGGCTAGTCATAAAGTGGGATCAAAAGTTACGTTACAAAACCCTCAGATCTCCCACCCACGCCATTTCTTCTGTATGACATCTCTGCTCAAATTTGGTGGGATGTCTGAAGGGCTGGCAGCTGCCACCGCTGCCTTCCATCGTCAGCGTCATTGGGGCAATCTAGTCCAAAGGAGAGGCCAGCATCCTCTCCATCTCTTATTTTTTGGTCCTCCTTGTAGGCTTCCCACTGTTCTTACATACTCATGCCTTGGCATTCATTCTCAGATAGCAGGACGATCAACCATGCTTCATTGTATTTAATTCACTGGCAGAGCTGCAGGGGAAAGGACTGTTAAATGTAGAGTCACACCTGCACTGCTTGCTTCTTTAAAGCAGGAGTGGGCAGATTTCAAGCTTACAGCATCTAATCTGTGTTTTACTCAATCCACCAAAAAGAGTCCAGTGCAAAATAGTGGCTCAGGCTAAGCATGACGCAACAGCCTCCTACATTCAGCCCAGGAATTTCTGTTGAGTATCAGAACCAAGCTCACAAGTCTTTCACATGCACCCCCAGATCCCCAGTAGTTTCCTTTTCCAGCAACCCAATTTAAGGGTGTGGGGAGATGCAATTTGGTAGCTGCAATTGGTAAGCAACTGGGAGTCAAGCTGGAGCATGTTCAGAGGAGGGCAACAAGGATGATCAGGGGTCTGGAAACTATGAGGAGAGACTGACAGAAATGGGCATGTTTAGCCTGGAGAAGAGAAGACTGAGGGGAAACATAATAGCACTCTTCAAATACTTGAAAGGTTGTCCCACAGAGGAGGGCCAGGATCTCTTCTCGATCATCCCAGAGTGCAGGATGCGGAATAATGGGCTCAAGTTACAGGAAGCCAGATTCCGGCCGGACATCAGGAAAAACTTCCTGACTGCTAGAGCAGTACGACAATGGAACCAATGACCTAGGGAGGTTGTGGGCTCTCCCACACTAGAGGCCTTCAAGAGGCAGCTGGACAACCATCTGTCAGGCATGCTTTGAGGTGGATTCCTGCATTGAGCAGGGGGTTGGACTCGATGGCCTGATAGGCCCCTTCCAACTCTACTATTCTATGATTCTATGATCCTTGCTGATCTACCGCAAATCACCCAGAGAGCTACCAGCAGAACCTGGTCTACCTTCTGCCCATCCCTGCTGTAAAGGAAGATTAATAGTCTAACTGCCCTGTCTTCCTCCAAGTGCCCTGGGGATTGTTGCTCAATGAACGTTCAGAGAGTTCTGTTGCAGGACTGCAGCATTCCCTCTTCCTCACCTGGCTGGGGGTGGGATGGGGAGGCACCACTCCTTGCATCGTATAGGGGCAGTCTCAAGGCCGCCTGTCTCTTTGGGCCCAGGTCTTCCAGGCCAATGCACCATCTCTCTTCATGCACCATCTCTCTTCATGCACCTTTTAAAAAACTTTAGTAAAGAATTGTGACAGGAATAAATACAGAAAAATGCAGCCTGCATACAAAATCTAAGATGCATATGTTTCTGACAATACACTGGTTGCCTTCCCAGCAGGTCTTATTGTTTTATGATCGATGCTGCCTTAGAAACCTCTCTCTCATACACACACACTCACACACACACACACACACACATACCATGCTTGCTGCATGACATGGGGTGGGAGAGTTTGGGTCCTCCAAAAAGCCAAGGGAAATGTTAGGAAACTGCCCAGGAAGCTTGGAAAAGGGGCGGAGCACTGCTCCTCCTCCTCCTTTGCCTTCATCAGTGGCAGTTTCCGGAAGGGCGCAACGGAAGCGGAGTGCAGAGTCCCGGCTTGCAGCCCCTCGACCCCCAGCCCCCCAACCTACAATAAGGGTGGAGTGCATGGTAAAAATGGTTTTTGGTGGGGGAGCCCTACCAACCAGGTGATTTGGATTCCAGGTCTTGAAAATGGCCCCTCTTTGATGGCCACGAGATAAATTTGAAAGAAAGCATACATACAACCAATTTATTTAAAATATATATTTAAAATCTGCAGAACAAACTTGCATAGACAAAGGAAGTTTATAATTTGTGCATATGACCCTTTGACACAGTGCAGCTCATTCTTTGGTATCAACAGGGTCCCCCCCCGGGTCCCCCCTCCCCGTGTAGACAGCTGATCCTATGTTTGCTCAAGCGCTGCCCTGCACAGCTGTGTCACTGGAGGGCTTCACAGCCTGCTCACACTCCTGTAAAGCTGTGCTCCACCTCCAGGCATCTCTCCACTTAAATACAGTTAGGGTGACCAGATAAAATCCAGGTCAGGGCTCATGTAACTTTAACAGTTGTAGAGACAAGGGAATTTCAGCCAGTGTCATTTGTATGCAGTTAGTTCCTGGTGAAATTCCCTCTTCATCACAACAGTTAAAGGTGCAGGCATTATACTAGAGTGACCATATACAAAAGAAGGCAGGGCCCCTGCACCTTTAACTGTTGTGATGAAGAGGGAATTTCACCAGGAACTAATTGCATACAAATGACACTGGCTAAAATTCCCTTTTCTCTACAACTGTTAAAGTTACATGAGCCCCGACCTGGATTTTATCTGGTCACCCTAAACACAGTACTACTGTCAAGGCATATATGAATGCAGGTAAGGATCCCCCAATGCAGCAGGGCCATCCACTCCCCCAAATGCCAGGGCCAGGACAACGCGAACAGCCCTCGCTGGGAAAGCATGGAGGGCGGACAAGCCCAACCCAGGCCCAGCACAAAGGGCAGCGTGAAGGGCAGGATGCTTGCCAGGTGGGAGGGGAGGGCCCGATATCACAGAGCTTGCCTGGGTGCAAAGGGAGGGCAGCTCTTTCTCCACTTATTGAAGGCCTCCACTTCACAAGACAAGCAGCACAGTCACAGTCCAGAAGTTTCAATTCTAGTAAAAAAAAAACACCACGTGCTGGGAATGGAAGCAGCATCCCTCTTCTCAAGGGTTAGCATTCAAGGGGCAGAGGGGACCATCCTTCTCTTCTTTGGTGGTGCATCGAAGGCTGCAGGAGGGGAGACCGCTGGCCGTGGCGCGCCCAGACTCATCCCTTCAGGTTTTTGAACCTTTGGCCAGTAAACCATGTCTTGGGTGTGTCCAGCACATGCAACAACAGCTCATGCCGCAGACTCCACCTGCCTCTACTCCAGGAGTCAGTCCCCACCCCACCCATTCAACTCTGCTCTTCTGAGCTCACTGCAAAGGGGCTTTGGTCTTTTGACCCATGAACTGGTAAGAGATCTTTAACCTGGAACTGGGCTTTCATCCCAAAAGCTGCAGACTGACTGCTCCTCTCGGGGAAAAAGAGCTATCACATCCTCCAGGGAAATGAAGGCCTTGCTGGCAAGGGCCTCAGCTGCTGCCCGCTACCATGGAACAAAAGTGCCTTTGGGGTCCTTATCAAAACAGAGACGCAGCTTCAGTGTCTCCCCCCCTCCCCCCTCCCCCCCGATGTGGTATGCCCTGATTCAGGGTTGGCTCTCTCATTGGACATTCTCGTCCTCCATGAGCAAAATCCCCCCACGGGCTTTCCTTCTTTCTTTCTCCTGAATGTTGCAGCAGAAGCCTCATTCACATTATCTCAACAGCCTGGATAGATGCTCTTGCCTGAAGCTTGCAAGAAAAAAGAATTCAGCCCTGCGCTCTCCCTCCCTCCCTCTCTCTCTCTCTCTCTCTGATTCTGACAGAGAGTAAGTAGCAGAAGGCTAGGACATGGGGCACCTTGACGGCTCAGCTCTTCATATTCTAGGGAGCTGCTCTTGGTATCTCTCATATCTATATCTACAAAGACCAGCTCCAGCACAGCCAGCAGGAAGAAAAATACGTGATGGAAGAGGAAGGGATCCAGCCGTGGTTATTTTGCTGGGCAGGGTTCGGGGTTGGTAGGACCCAGAAGTCACTGGCAGTGTCACGCAGCTCCATAGGCAGTTGCAGCAGAGTGTCCGGAGGGGGCAGCAAGCTGGCTGATCCCCCATGGTTAGCCTCAGGAAAGCAGTGGCCCTGGGGCTAATAGCCAGAGGCTTCGCCTTGCTTCCTCACGTCAGAGTAGGGGAAGATGCAGCGGCTGTCCTTGGAGATGCCTTGCACAACATTCAGGTTACGGCTTGCAGTGCGGATCGTGTGTCCCTTTTCACGTAACGCTTTCGAAATGGTCTGCAAGTAAAGGACAGGTGGCAAGAATGGCTTGAGTCTGCACAGCTATTTGGGGACAACAAAATGACAACGGTGACCTGACCACGAGGCAAGACAGGGGACTGGGGATGTCCCTCATGGCAGAGCACAGTGAGTGAGGCCCACAACGTAACTCCCATGGGAATCAACAGGAGCACCGAGGCCCACTGGTGTTGCACATGGGGGACATGTGGGGGCCATCTGAGGTCTTCAGAAGAAGGCCACCGAGGCACACGTGACGTGGTCCTCCTGATCCAGGGCCTGCAAGCTGGCACATTGGCGGAGGGGTGGGGAAGAGAAAGACGAAGCCCCACATTGCTGCTGTTTCCCTCCATGCTGCCGCTCCACCTGAGCCCTGGAAACGGGTCACATGTCTCACCTGTTGGAAGCCTCGCTCAACTTCAATGGAGCCATTCCTGGTGGCAAAGAGAATCGGAGCCTTGATAGCACCATCCAGATCATACCCAAACCACAGCTTATTGGCAATGGCCTGCAACAGAATGAACTTGGCAGTTAGATACATCCATGGAGGAGAAGCTTCGCAAGAGGTGTTTGTGTCATGAAAGCCAAGCCTCCAGCAACCCCAATGTTTGAAGGCAGCAGGTGTGGGGGAGAAGCAGGGAGGGGCGGCAGCTGCCCTCCCCATATCCTGCTCACGAGCTCCCTGGGGGCACCTGGCCGGATGCTGGAGGAGGCAGGCCATTGGGCGAGGTGGGGCAACGTGAACTGACCCAGCAGGGCAGTCCTCGGGCTCCTATCACCAGCCCTGTTGCATGGCCCAAGGTCCAAAGCAGCTCCCTTTCAGTCAGGGAGGCTGCCCAGCACAGGCTGGCGCATGCCACAATGACGCGTGTGCACATGTCACACTGAGCGGCCCTGTGAACACGTTGACAGACGGCCGGCCTTTGCAGCCTGATCCGGGTCCCGAACCCGACTCCCTTTTCCACTTTCAGACCTCCAGGCTTGGGAAACTGTGGCACCACAGCCCCTCCCACTGGGGCGAAACTTCCACTTATGACGACTGGATGAGACATGTTTCTATGTAGCATTTTTTGATTCTGCTATTCTGTCAGAGCAGCTAAGAACATTGACCATACAATGACAAATGTATATACATACAACAGCACAAAAACACTCAAGAAACAGCAGTAGAGGGAGACAGCAAAAAGCCAGATTTAAATGACGTGGAAGCTGACGGCGGAGAGGGCTGCCACTGGCCAGGGGAGCCTCCTGGGTGGGGGGAGAGGAGAGGAGCGTCCCAAAGGAGAGGGAAAGAGGGAGGGCGAGAAAGGCCTCCCTGAGAGCCACAGCTGCCCACAAGCCAGGCCAGAACTGGCCTCTCATCAGCTGGAAACAGCTTCGACCGTCTGCGCCACACGACAAGGGGAAAGCTCTGTGAAGATGCCCTTTGCAGCTCAGAGTCCCCGGTGGAGCCAGGTCCAATCCCTGGCAGCCTCTCCAGGAAGTGCTGGGAGAACTCCTGCCTGAGACCCCGGAGAGCCACTGCCAGCCAGGCTCCGTCGACAATGCAGAGCTCGGAGGACCGTGGGTGTCAAGCCGCCCCCCCATCCTGGCCCATTAGTGAGTGAAAGGCGGGAAGAGGCCTCTTATCTCGCTCCAAGTCTCGGTCATTCCCACTGCCCAGAAAGAGAAGAGCCTGCAGGGAGGCCTGCCAATGCTCAAACGCCCACATGGCTCTACTGAGGCAGGGTGATGGAGCATTTTTAGGATGGCATTCCAGTGGTTTTTTTAAAGCGCTATTTTCATGTGGAACCACATCATTAGCTACCATCGTACTGGAAAGGCCGGTCACAGATTTGTAAATTGAACGCTGCTTGGAACCTCGAAGACCTTCAGCGGCTCGTGCCAATCTAGAGCTGCCCACTCACCAGGGCTACGGCAGGGATAATTTGGGTCCCGCCTGAGCCTCCAATCACCAGCTTGGACTGCCCATCGCGGGAAATGAGAATGGACGGCACCATCGAAGAGGGCGGCATCTCTCCTGGATGGTATAAACGGAATGTATTAAAAAGCAGGTCTTAAATTGCATTAATTTATGCTTTGAGGTGGATTCCTGCATTGAGCAAGGGGTTGGACTCGATGCCCTTATAGGCCCCTTCCAACTTTACCATTCTATGATTCTAATAACCAATGGCAAGTGGTAGGTAAAAGTAGCATTAAAATCCTGTCATGCAAACTGCATAAATCACTTAGATAGAATTGCTTAAATAATACAGTTATGTACATACAAAATAACATAGTCTGAACATAATCACCTAGGTAACCATAAATAAGACACCTAACATTTAAATCAAAAATAACAACCACCACACAGTACCCAATCATCGTAATGATCATATAATGATCACAGAAAACACAAATCCCTCTGCCTATGCCATTACATAGTATATCACACCAAATTAAATGCACAATATCTATCAATAACTAAATGATATCTCATCTCCATAAAAGTAAAAAAGGGCCAGCTTCCATTTTTCACCAGAAGGATGTCATAAATCTTAGAAACTAACCCTTCCTTTTCTCCAGTTTTGGAAAAAGTCAACTTTTCAAAATTAGAAATACCATCCTTCACATTGCTCTCCGCATCATCTGTTGCCATATAAGGCGAGCTGTGTGGATACTGGAACCAATAAAGTTTTCCAGGCTGTTATTTAATGTCAGTTCTGCTTAAACATCTCCCTTAAAAGACAATGGTTACGGTGGCTGCCATCGCCAAACAGGAAATGACAATGCTCATACCCCATTGCCTCCTTTGCAGCTGTGGGTGGACCTCTCCCTTTCCAATCAGTGCCAGCAACTGTAGCAAAGTGGTGCTTGGCAGGCAATGGGGCGCGTCTTCCCCCTTCATGCATCTCTCCCCCACAGTTCACCCACTTGCCCTTCAGTCGCCCACACCCCTCTCCGCCCCTTACTCTCTGCATGCTGTCTGGCAATCCTCCCTGGCGCCACACCACCCAGCCGGGCAGCCACCCCAATCTACCTGCGCTCCTCCGCAATCCCCCTCTTCCCCAAGCCAGCCTCACACAGCCCTGTCCTTCCCCCTTTCCGCACAGTCCCACTCCAACCCCATGCCCTGGGAGGTCATGGCATGTGCTGACTTGTCCCAAGGGATTGTGGGCGATCCATCGACTGCTTCTGGGAGGGGGGAGAAACAGGGGATGGGAGAACAGGGGACGGCGATGGGGGTGCTCATTTCACAGCCACAATGAGGGCAGGATGGGAAGGTGATAGTCATCTGTTGCTAGGCAGATTACGGAATTGAGCTTTGGCGGCTGCAGCAGAGTGGCCGGCACGGTTTTGGCCGCTCTTGCCCAAGGACTCTGAAGCCAGTCAAAATAGTCCACTCAACCCTGCATAATAGTTCACGAAGCCCAACAGAAAACATGCTAACCAATGGTTGTGTGAATAGTCAACTCTGCAGAGTGTTGGTTATCTCCATTGGTTATTTTGGGAAAATAGTCAACCGTGGAGTCGTTTTTTCCCGACAGATGGCACAACAACCAATGGTTGACTATTTAATTAAGGGTTGACTACTTAAACCAGCATACAGCCAATGTCTTTAACATTTAAAATACTATACTACGTCCCCTCCCTTTCAAACTCCTCACAATCTTAAACTGGTTGCAGTGTGTAAGGGATGTTAATAATGAAACATTGCTCTATTTTAAAACGTATATCTATCCCATACTTCAAGAACTGTTCTCAGATATTTCCTCTTTTTAATATTGGAAATGGAGTATATTTGCCTGCATAGTATCAGTGACCAAATTACAGTGAGACTTTAGTACCTCATTGTTCTATAGAACACCAAACTTACCAATATTATTAATCCAAACTGCAATAGATTTCAGCCGTATTGCAGCATAATAGCATATAATATAACGGAATTTCAAACCACCTCTATTATATTGTTTCTGAAGGGTCAACATTCTTTTCTGAGATTTAGAATTCTTCCAAAGAAAATCATGGAACTTCTTCTGCCCACTTTTAATATGGGATTGCCATAGTCTCCATAACAAAAGGCATCCTAGACAGCTGGGCAGCTCCTGAACACAACAATTGTGGCAGCATTAAAAAAACCCACTGATTTGCCCACAAAAATCAACAGCAAATTCCTCCAGAACACGGCACTGGCCAAATGTTGCTTGTTTCAAAGCTAATTTTGTCCACTGTCATAATACTAGAAATCCTTAAATTGGATTATAATGCTCAAAGCACGTGGCTCAATGAAAATGGCAAAAGGCAAAAGGCATTAATAGGAAGGCCTTGCCATGTCCCCCGGGCAAGTGATACTGTGTTAACTACCAATGCTGCTCAGGGGTTACTTACTCTACATTAATTGGATACTTTGGACGGAAGCATCTCCTATATTTTGCGATCTGCCCAGAGCGCTTTGGCTATAGAAATGTAATAAATGAAATAAAATGTCTGTAATACATGAAATGAAAGCTGTCATCTAACCCAATCAAAAGCCTTCTCAGCATTGGGAAAGACAAATAGTGTTTGTTGCTGCTGCTGCTGCTGCTGCTGTTCACATTAAGAAATTCTGCCATTCTTTGGGCATTATCTGCTAATGTCCACCCACTAATGAATCCTGTCTGACATTGATTTGTATATATCAAGATATTATCTCATTCACTCTTTTGGCATAAAGAGTCATAAGAATCCTGATTCAGTTGGGATATTGGCCTATATGATGATGTCAAAACAGGAACCTTTTAAAAAAATAAATCAAAATAAGAATAAGGAAAAACAGAGGAACTGCAGCAGAAACTACATAATTCAGCAATAGGAACTACCAATTCCGCCACAAAGATTTTATAAAATTCCACTTGGAACCCATCTAGTTCTGGAGATTTATTGCATTCTTCTGTGAAGGGGATATTCAATATATTGTTATCCGTATCTTCCAATTTGGGAATATTCAGTTTTAAAAAGAAAGTGTTCATTCCCTCAATTTCTGGTTCATGTGGTGAGAATAATGTTGAGTAGAATTTAGGAAATTCATCTACAATTTCATTCATTGTTTGTGACCGGGTCATTTCTGCATTCCACAGATCAACCAGGGTTTCAACAGGAGAACCAGCCCTATCTGCCGGAAAACTCCCCAGAGCCCTCTGGAAACCATCTGGATCCATTAGCCTCCGAGGGCGGACCATCTTAATGGGTCCGCCACCCTTGCAGAGGGGAAAAGCCGCTATAAGTCTAAACCTCAGCAGGTGGTGATCTGACCATGACAATGGGACTGATATTAAGTCCCCCACTTTCAGTTCACCATCTCCATGTCCAGTTGCGAAAACCAGGTCCAGAGTATGCTCTGTTACGTGCGTTGGGCTGATGGCATGTTGGGACAGTCCCATGGTTGTCATGGAGGCCATGAAATCCTGAGCTGCTCCGGATAAGGTGCCCTCGGCGTGAATGTTGACGTCTCCCAGAACCAGGAGTCTGGGGGATCTCAACAGTACACCCGATACCACCTCTGTCAGCTCAGCTAGGGAGTCTGTTGAGCAGCGGGGTGGGCGGTACACCAACAGAATTCATAATCTGTCCCGTTGGCCCAATACAAGGTGCAAACACTCCAGACCCGTAGTCACATGGACAGGGAGTCTGCAGAGGGGGATGGAATTACTATAGACCACAGCAACCCCCCTCCCCGGCCCTCAGGCCTACCCTGATGCTGAACCAAGTACCCCGGTGGACCCAGCTGGGAGAGGCTGACTCCTCCCTGCTCACTCACCCAGGTCTTGGTTATACATGCCAGATCGGCTGCCTCATCCACAATTAAGTCGTGGATGAGGGAGGTATTATTATGCACCGATCTGGCATTTAAAAGCAGCACGAGGAGGCCTGAGGGCTGGCTGATAGGGCATCCAGCAAGCCGGGGGCGGGGGGGGCAACAAGGCACAGCCGTTAAGTGTCTGGGCCACATTCCCCTTACCTGGCAAGTCCTCCTCACAACATCATATCTCCCTCTACCCATCATTACACTGATTGGGCCCCCCTCAGATCCCCCCACTTGGCCCTGTATCCTCCCTCTCAGGCACATGGCTCAAGCCTGGGGAAGGGAAACAAAAGACATCGCCTCCCTCTCCTGTAGGCGATGGCTTTCCCAGGCCTCCTCAGCCAGCCAGCTTAAATATCCCTCCCAGGAAGGGAGGGGGACAGGTGGAGTTGTCCATAGCAGCTGGCTCAGTACCTGGGGGCCTGGTCCTGCAGGGAGTGGCAGTCTGTCAGGCAGAAGTCCACAGGGAACAGCAATGGCGCGTTATCTCTCCGATTAGGCGCATTATCAAATGCGTGTTAAACAGCGAGTTTTATTTTGCTCCGGCCGTTAAAGCACATTTTGACTATGTGAACAAGCGCTTATGTGCATTAACTACTTGTAAAGCGCATTTTGGTCATCCGTTAATGCGCTTCGCCGCCTCTCGCCGCCTCTCGGGCAGAGGTATTAGGCGTAAATGCGCTTCAGCGATTGTGCGCATAATCACCTAACCGGGCGCAAAAGCGAATCCTTGTAGAGGGGACCATAGATGTCCTCCTATCTGAGCATCCCAGAATCATAACCACGTTTGAGCCTGTGCTTCTGGAGGACGGTGGTCAGTGGAGGCGCTCACCTGCAGCGATCGTTCTGCTTGACGCTTTCAGACAAAAATCAGCCAGTTCATTGTTTAAGAGGATTCCAGTTTGTTGCGAATACACCATGGAGCCAAACCTAAGTGGTGGGAAAACACAGATGTGAGGGGACTGGAAGGTAGACTATTGTAATGAGATCTGGGGTTGGGCAAAATGGCCCTCAGCATGCCTGGATGACTCTAGGATTCCTGTGAGTGGAACGAGCAGTGTGGACCTTGACCTCTTCTGTCCTGAGAAAGAACTGCTGACAACCTATAATATTCAGCTGATGTGTCCCAATGTCCTGGCTCCCACGGCAGGACAGCCCAGCATGGCTTAATTTACCAGCTTGCTGTGACTTGTTGTGTCATGCGAACCCAAGCGGCAGGGGCTGTTTGACGTTAGGCAACCCTCAAGTAATCCATGGTTTGTTTGTCATGCAAAACAGGTCAATGGAGCAAAGATGGCCCAAGAAGGAACAGGGCTATCTGATACTCTCCAGATGTTTTGGACTACAACTCCCAGCATTCCTGACCATTGGACATGCTGGTTAGAGCTGATGGGAGTTGAAGGGCAAAACATCTGGAGCGCTGATATAGGTGATGGGTAGGCCCAGATTTCTCCCACTAGACCAAAGAGAGGTCTGTGTATCACGAAACAGAAAGGATGAGGTAGCAGATTTTAAGGGGAGATGAGAAGAGGCACCCAGACAGAAAGAGAGAGACAGAGAGTTGACTTGCAAGCGTCATATGGGATCCTCTGGATATATATTCCTCTGGAGAGAGAGAGAGAGAGAGAGAGAGCAGAGAGAGAGAGAGAGAGAACAATATCTAACAAAATGCCAGTCGGGCTCCTGTAACCACATTCTAGCGAAACCAAACCAAAGGTAAACCACTTGCACCCGTGGCATTCTCACCCTGTCCCACGTGCTTTGGCCTACAGACCCCGAGTCGCCTTCCCTTGGAGCTGCTCCCAGAGTGGAAGGAGGCTGGCCCTGGGCATGGAAGCAGCAAGGCATGCAACAGACAACCTCCTCTAGGAGCAGATGGCTTCCCTGCAACTTTGCACGGGGGAGGGGATCAGGAGGGATCTCTTTGACGGAGGGAACAATGGGGCTGGCGCAGAACTCTTGAGAAGGGCAGACAGAGGCTGGGTGTCAGGCCCAGAGAGGGAAGGAGGGAGGAGGAGGGCTTGGGCCTGCGCTCCGCCTCCCGCCGCCTGGCAGTTCTGAGCTCTGGCTCCCACACATGTGTGCATGCATGCGCATGATCACAAGGGCACACACACATGCTTTCCCACCTTTGTTTCAAATGTGAAGTGGCATATAAAGGTTGCTCATAAATACATGAGTAAATGGGTAAATAATAAACCTGCCCACACCCCTACTGGCGGCCTTCTTCCCTGCTGCTGCCCTTCTCCGCTCACCCCTGAGGCTGCCTGGAGCTCCTGACTCCTCTGTGGCCAAAGTGCTCCATCCAGACCCTCCATCACCACCACCCCAGGAGCTGAGAAGGAGCCTGCAGGTACCAGGCAGCCAGAACACGGGTTTCAGCTGGGCAGGGAGCATTAGGAGGGCCCTGCTGCTGCTGCTGTTGCTGCTCACGGCCCTCCTGCAAGAGGCCTTCTCCTTCCCCTCCCCTCCCCACCTCCCCTTCGGGGCAATGAACTCATCCATCCCCTGGCTGCAGCCATCCCTTTGGAGTGACCAAGGATGGAGGCTGCTCTCTCCCCTGCCTCATCTCTCCCTCATCAGAGCTGGACTTAGGCATGCCTGGGTCTTGCTCAATCCTACGCCTGTGTTGGACAGGTGGTGGCTTCCGTTCCGTCGCCTGCTCAGTGGTGGAAGTGGCCCTTTAAGGGCTCCATAGAATCATAGAATAGTAGAGTTGGAAGGGGCCTCTAAGGCCATTGAGTCCAACCCCCTGCTCAATGCAGGAATCTACCTTAAAGCATCCCTGACAGATGGCTGTCCAGCTGCCTCTTGAAGGCCTCTAATGTGGGAGAGCCCACCACCTTCCTAGGTCATTGGTTCCATTGTCGTATTGCTTGGAACAGTCAGGAAGTTTTTCCTGATGTCCAGCCGGAATCTGGCTTCCTGTAATTTGAGCCCATTATTCTGCGTCCTGCACTCTGGGTTGATCGAGAAGAGATCCTGGCCCTCCGCTGTGTGACAACCTTTCAAGTATTTGAAGAGTGCTACCATGTTTCCCCCCAGTCTTCTCTTCTCCAGGCTAAACATGCCCAGTTCTTTCAATCTCTCCTCATAGGGCTTTGTTTCCAGACCCCTGATCATCCTCGTTGCCCTCCTTTGAACACGCTCCAGATTGTCTGCATCCTTCTTGAAGTGTGGTGCCCAGAACTGGACACAATACTCAAGATGGGGCCTAACCAGTGCTGAATAGAGGGGAACCAGTACCTTGAGCGATTTGGAAGCTATACTTCTATTAATGCAGCCCAAAATAGCATTTGCTTTTTTTGCAACCACATCACACTCTTGGCTCATATTCAGCTTGTGATCAACAACAATTCAAAGATCCTTCTCGCTTGTCGTAGTGATTAGCCAAGTATCTCCCATCTTGTAACTGTGCATTTGGTTTCTTTTTCCTAGGTGTAGAACTTGGCATTTATCCCTATTAAATTTCATTCTGTTGTTTTCAGGCCAGCGCTCCAGGCTATCAAGATCACTTTGGAGTTTGTTTCTGTCTTCTAGGGTATTAGCGATTCTACCCAATTTTGTGTCATCTGCAAATTTGATAAGCATTTCCTGCACTTCCTCATCCAAATCATTAATAAAAATGCTGAAGAGCACTGGCCCCAGGACTGAGCCCTGCAGTACCCCGCTCGTTACCTCCCCCCAGTGTGAAAAGGTACCATTGATAAGCACTCTTTGAGTCCGATTCCGTAGCCAACTGTGGATCCACCTAATAGTTGTTCCATCTAGCCCACTTTTCACTAGTTTGTGAATCAGAATGTCATGGGGCACTTTGTCAAAAGCTTTGCTGAAGTCAAGATATATTATGACCACAGTACTCCCACAGCCCACAAGGAAGGTTACCCAATCAAAAAATGGGATCAGATTAGTCTGACAGGATTTGTTCTGGACAAATCCATGCTGGCTTCTAGTAATCACTGCATTCTAGTAATCACTACATATACATTTGTCCATTAGTGTGTGTGCGCTTAGGCAAGTGTGCATTTGCACAAGTCCCTCCCAAAAGTAAAAACATTGGTCCACAAGATGGAAAAAGGCCATCTGCTATGGAATCTGAATTCATCTGAATACATTGCAGCTGATTTCTTCAACATGCTGAGCTGAAAACTACACCATATGTTAAACGCTGAGCATGTAGCTAATCCTAACTACTTCTTTTTACTTTAATGTAAGCTCATGGGGCCCATATCCAGATTGGGACCACTATGTTCTGGGGGTGGGTTTAAACCTTCCCCCACTAAATTCACCTCCTCCCATGCAGGGACCAAAGAGGGGAAACCCCATTAGCCCCTCAGTAACTTACGGGTGGTTGATGGTGCTGGTGGCCGACACGGCGCTCCCATCCTCAGCCAGGACAGAAACATGAGAGGTGCCAAAATGCCCCGTCCCTGGCTGGGTGAGGTTGTAATATTCGGCTGGGTGGTCCCCTCGGTCGTCGATGAGCTGCCTGACTTGGGCAGCAAAGGAATCCGACATCAGCTCCGTCATCACATCCTAAAAACACAGCGCATCTCAGTACAGCCTGCACCCCACCCCCCTCACAAGGCACATCCTCGGCTGTAAACAGGTGTGGATGGATGCCTGGGAGACATGTGTCCATCCCTCCCAGCGCCTGGGATAGGCTTTAAGCCTGGGGGAGGCACGTTCCCCTGAGCCCTCATGGCCGAAGGAGCTTTCACCCCCTGGCCCCAATAATTTGGGCCTACAAAGCATTCCCATGCTCATGCAGCAGGTGCCCCCCCCCCGTCCAGCTCTAAAGTGAAGGCAGGGAGCGCACGCTGCTTAGTATCCAAAGTGCTCAGGGGAGGGGTTCCTACCCATGTCTCCCCCAGCTCTACTGCTTTAAATGGCCCAATCCCACCCCAACCCTCACATGTAAAACTCTCTAAACTAGAGGCTGTTGCTACAGCATGCGCCTGGCCCTTCCTGGCCTATGGCATCAAGCAGGGAGGAAAATGCCTCTTTGAATGGGGGTGGGGATGGGGGCAGGGGGGCAGCCACCTTGGAGGTTCAAGATGCTTTTAAGTAAAGGTCCTGGTTTAAGCTGGCAGTTGTTTCTGCCTCAAGCAAAACTTGCTCCGCAACAGGAAATGCCCCTTTCTTAGTCAAGCCATCTGAGCTAGAGGTCGCCAGAAAGCCCAAAGCACTCCTGGATGAAGATGATGATCTGATTTCATCACACTCTGGATTTCAGCCTGGACTTGGAATGGGAACTGCCTCGCTGCACTGCCTCTAGCCAGGGAGAGAAGGGGGAAGGCCACCCTGCGGATTCAGCTGGATCTCTCACTGGCATTTGAGACGACTGAATTTGCTATCCTTCTGAGCAGGCCTCTGGGTGGTGGGTTGGCGGATCTGCTCCTACCTAGAGGGCCAATTCCAGGAGACTGTTGGGGGATTGTACTTCAGTCCCATGGCACTGACATTGCGGTGTCCTTCAAGGAACCCTTCTGCCCCATACATGCTTCAACATATAGGTGAAGCCCTAATTGAGGTCAGAGGAGATGGATTTGGATGCCAAGAACATGCAGATGTTCTGCTGCATTTGTGACACAAACATACAGAAGGTGCTGTTGCACCTGTGTCTTGTTTTGGGGTCTCTCCTGGTCAACAGCTGGTGGGCCCCAGTGTGAACAGAATGCTGGACTAGATGGACCCTTGGCCTAATCCAGCCTCAGGGCTCCTCTGGCGTTCTGCCAGAGCTCTGCCCTTTCCTCCTGCAGCAGGTGAGGGAGAGGAAGTGCTGATCCAGTGTTTGGGAACATAAAATAAAATGAATGAAACTCAATCCTGACAAGATATTTAAATATTTTAAATTAAGAGCATTAATGATTGTACATTATAATATTAAGACAAAATATTTCCATTTAATCCCCCTACTCAAACGAGAAAAGTGTTACTGCTGCTCTTGGAGTGTTCTCAGGTGGGAGAGAAATCGCATGGCTGGGAAGCATGGTCATAGCTGCAAAGATGCTCTTACAGGGACAATGCTGATTTGCATGTAGAGTTGGGGGAAGATGCAGATTTCTGAACATGCAGACTTCTGAATTTGAAAAGAATCAGAGCTTAGCAATGGGATGGGGGCTACTCTGCACGTACCTCCTGGAAAACTTTTAGCCCGTTCTATTCAATCCTCATGTGCACACACAGAGGAGAGAAGTGTAACCCCCTTCAACACAATCCCCTCTCCCAGTGTATACATAAACAAGAAAAAAAAATATTGTTGATTTTACAGGGACATATGGGGGGCGGATCTCCAATGACGCAGATGTCTGAACTCGTGAGGAAGCATTTCATTTCACGCCAAGAGTGGGGAGGGGCTATGCCAGAGGGGTGGACAACCGACAGCATCTTGCCAAGCTCCTCCCACCCTTGCAAACGGCATATAGCGTTATGAATAAAAAGAAAACTTGGCTGTATAACAACCCCGTTTAAATCCCGAAACTAACCTAGAACAGGAAGAAGTGGTAAATTGCAGGAGAAAATGCCTTGTCTGAAGATGCCCATAATCTAAGCTGCCAAGGGAGACATTCCAGGCCTGTTTGGAGTGAACAAATCATTTCCAGTTTATCATTAATGGGATTTTCAGGCTTTAGAATAGCTGGAATGCTGAAAAAGTGAGGCACCTTAACTATATAATCATTCCCATAGCTGAATAATTATGAGAAAGGTAGAGTATTTTCTCTCCCCACACATTAGCTGCCCCACAAACCTGCACCAAACTGCAAGACTCCCTTCCTTTGGGGGAACCTAACAAAGCCCCAAACCTCTTTTGGGAATATGGGGAGAGATCTTGGGTGCCTCTACAAGAGCGATTTAAAGCTCTTTCAAGGTGCATTACCAAATTTACCTCTACAAGAGCGGAGCACAAATCAGGGGTCCAGGCGCATTTTATCTCCGATTATTTGCATTTTTGAATGCGCATTAAATAACGAGTTTTAATTTACCGCGGGAGTAAAAGCGCCTTTTGTCCATGTAAACAATTTTGTGAGGAGGCGCATTAACGATCAGATGGTCTTGATGTCATGCACAGAACTGCCCCTTCACTGGGAAAACCTCCCACTTTTTCGTTTAGTTTTATTTCCTGTCTCCTCCTGGCAACTTCCTCCTTGTTCTCCGTCTCTCTGGATGGAAGCTCCAGGAAGACGAGACTCAATGTGAACTGAAAATAAAGTTTATTTTAACTCCCCTGATGGAATATTTCGTTCATGGAGACAGGGGCCAGATGGAGGTGGTTTCACGAGAAGTAAAGGGGGTAGGAAGGATGTGAGGATGTGCGCATAATTAGCGATCAGCTTAGACATATCAACCCCTCGCTTCTTGCTGGGTTCCTGACATGAGCTGTGTGTGTGTGTGTGTGTATATTTTACAGAGGTTGAGCTCGCTGGGAAGAGGAGGGGGAAGGAATGAAGCAGCATCCCCCTGTCTGTTTTGGTGTTCAAGTGAACTCTTGAGCAGTTCACTTGAAATGGCAATTGGGCGAAGGGGGAGAGAGAGGCAGCTCTGACTAAAAATAAGTTTTCAAAGGGTGCTGGAGGGGGAAACTTATGGGGCACATTCCCATTTACTCCTGAGCAGTTCTGGGAGGGGGGACAACTTCAGCTGGGGGCAAAATGGGAGGGGAGAGAGGTAGCCGAACAGGTTAACCACGTCATTCCCGGCAGGTAACCTAGGTAACCAAAGGCAGGAGATTTTGGTAGGTGGGGAGAATAAAGGGTGCAAAACCTGTTTGGGCAATTTCCTGGGACAAAGCCCATTACTTTCAGCAACATTTGCATGCGATTGTCAGGAGATGCGCATAATCGGGGAACCGGGTGTCAAAGCAAAATTTTGTAGAGGGGGCCCTTGATTCAGGCTTTATCTGGATGGCTTGATGTGTCTTGGCACTGAAGAATTAGTTTTATGCTCATTTGGTTCCTTTTAAGATGGATAGATGGTTTCAAAATTATTGTTTTGAACCTTGTGGTGGGGCTACAATACTTATGGGAATAAGTTCATGAAGCTACTGACATAGTTGCAAAGACCAGGAGCCCTCCCCCCCGAGGTCACCCACCTCTTCAATTTCAGAAAACTTTGGGTCGTCTATTTTTGCTCTCTGGCCATTAGCAAACTTCAGGGCTTCTGCAATAGAGTGGTAAGCCTCCGCTGTTCTGCTAGGTGTGTTCATGGAATCTTTGGTGAAGTTGAACCCTGAAAGACAGAAAGAGTTGGGGGTCAGCACCCAGGAATAATGTTGCCAAGTTCCATTGCTGGCTGAGAGCAGGTGAGCAAGCACAAAACTGGCCATGGAACGTAAAGTAGCAAACCTGACATGTGAGTGGTCAGTTGAGGGGGCAGAATGGCAGGGAGATGGGGGAGAATGCGGGGGGAGGAGGAAGCTTCTGTCCGAGGGGGCAGCTGGGAGAGAAAGGGAGGAGGGTCAGTCTACTTTGAGCATATGAGATATTCATCCATGCTCCTCCTGTTCTACCAAGTTGTTTTCATCCTCTTTGCTCACCCCAAATATTCTGATCCTATTAACTGTAAAACCAATCCCTATTTTGGAGGGAAAGCCCAGGAGTGTACTGTTTTCTGGACTGAATTCACTCTGGCATGGTTTGCACACACACATGCATACACACAGAGGAAACGTTTCTTCTGTACTCTATTCAGCCGGTTTCCTTTTGACCAATCCTGCTGCTGTGCTGAACAAGAAGCAAGTAGAGGCAGAAGCTTCAAGGACAACGTTTTAATTTACAGTAGGGTACTGAACTTTCAAGCCCACTAGGGTCTGATTTCTGCCGTCTGGGCTATGCCCCATCCTGGTTTTCCGTTGCTCCGAATCCCCTTGGGGGAGTGCCACTAGGGAGGCCGCTCCTCCCGGGTGATAAAACTTTTTAATAATCCTTCGGGTGGATTTTTTATCTTGGTTTTAAACATCTTATAAATATTTTACTTATTTTTAAACAAATTCCTGGGTTTGGAGACTGTCGGAGGCGTGCTAAGAGTTTGCAGTAGTCTTCCCAGGAGTTTTAGTTTAACCATGTGGAAACAAGCCACTGATTATCTAAGAATGTGCCAAGGATGTCAAATGTTGTCGGGTGATAATACGAAGGAATAAGCAAAGTTGAAGAACAAAGGTAAAGTGGAAACAGCGAAAAGAGGACCCAGGAAGCACGAGGTTGAAGCCAAGTAAAGAGGAGAGAACATGGCAATTAAGCGAGAAGTAAAAGGGTGGAAGAATTGCAAAGGTGGAAAGCAGGAGAAAGAGGGAAAGTAAAAAAGTGAAAATAGTTAAAAGACTAAAAAGTAACCTTGGGCTGTGGAGAACCAGAGAGAGAACAGGCAGATTGCCCAAACTGATTAAGGCCAATTAGCAGGCAGCTGTGGGACATTACATCAACAGAGCAAAGTCACTGGCCCTCATTAGGATTATAATTGGTCTCAGTTAATCATACTTTCTGCATTCCGCTGGGACACAAATGAAGGTGGGCTTTTAGAAGGAGGTTTCCCCTCGCTTCTGCATTCCGGTGGAGACTTGGAAATTTTGTCGTGGTGTGCAACGTGCCATGGGCTAATCAACGCAATTTGGGGGAGTGTGGAGCGAGAGGTCCTGCATCATCGAATGACAACCAAAGGAGGAATAAGAAGAAAAGTAAGAAATTTGGCCAACCACTCAGCTCTAATCTAATCAAAAGGATCAACTAATTTAAGAAAGGTTAACCGGCAGGCGGAGGCTTTGGTGGGAATCAGGATTATTCGCACCTGTGTTTTTACCACCACGCTGAGGCAAGCCTGTTTGTTGTGCTACAAGCTACAAGCCCGACTAATAAGTGCAAAAAGTGACTGAAAAAAGATAAATCTGGAGCCAGCTAGATGGTGGAATTCTGACAAAGGAAGAGTTTCCAACTGTACCACTGTGAGGCGGTGGAGGTGGGAGAAAAGATCAATAGTGCCGTGGAAAAGGGGTTATGTTAAAATTCTCTCTGCCTAGAGTAAGGTGGTCTGAGAGACAATCGAGGAGAATCAGAACCGTTGTGTCATTATAGGTGGATTGAAAGTGGGAAAAAAGGACTAATCCCTAATAATGGAAGAAACTTTCAAATTTTAGGTATAAGGGAAAAATTATAACACTGATATCCTGCTGGAGATTGTAAAAGGCCCAACAAAAGGTGTGGAGCAGAAGAGTGATCTTCTGGTCCCACAAGCCTAGGGGGAAAGGTGGTGGTGAAGATGGTGTTAACTAGGCGAGGCTGTAAATCCCAGGGAATTCTTTCTCCACCAATGGTGGAGCTCCCTTCTAGGAAGAGACAAACTAAGATACCAACCTTTTTCCAAACTAAAAAAGAGCTTGAGGAGAAGGATGAGGCAATGTTTGAGCCATCCACTTTAAACCTACTGGACTGGTCACTGGACAACTTAAGGTACAACTTGGAAAAGGCAGTAGAGAAAGGAGAATCAAACCCAGCGGATGATTCAGAACAGGGGGAAAGATTTCCAAAGAAGGTTGGGGAGGAAAAGCAGGATAGGTGGCCGAAGCGAATTGGAAATGAGATACTGGAAGAGGGGTGGGGGGATCAATATCTAGTAGTTTTGAGGATTCGTCAAGGCTAGATGGGGTAATGGATTGTGGGGAATGCTCACAGGAGGGTATTATTTTTACCAGGGTTAATTGTCCAAATGATTTAGGAACGGCAATAGAGGAAAAATCAGAATTAGTGTGGAATGAAAATAAGGAAATGCCACTCACCGAGGGAATAAGCACGGATGGGGAAAGTCTGGTAGAGCTTCTCTCTAAATATTGCTTCTTGAATGGGGAATCTTTTCCCAAAATTTTCCAAGAAATAAATATTATAAAACAAGATATCTTGGGAGTAAAGGCCCACTTCAGGGTATTGCCGGAATTGATTAGTACAGAAATCCGATCTGCCAACATGGTTTACGGCCATAGGGAAAATGAGGGTGAATATCTTAACAAGGAAATTTTAATAGATAAAGAGAGGTCGTGTTTAAAAGAAATTACCCCATTGCTTCCACATTTGAAATTTTTGGCAGAGGAATTAGAGGTACAGGTGGTAAAGCCAGTAGTGAGAGTTAGGAAGGAGGAGGGGGAGGATAAGAGGTGAACGTGCAAGCGGGGACAAAGTGTAAAGTGAAATATTACAAAAAAGGGTGGAAAAAAGAAAAAGAACCAAGGGGTAAACCCTGTGAAGGTTATGAGGAACAGCTAGGCAAATAGTGGTAAAGTTAGGAAGAAAGTCAAGGGATTGAATTATGCACCACTCTTTAAAATACTGGCGGATAGGCAAGAAGGAAATGGGAATAACGAAGATATCAGTCAGAGAGAGGTCTTAGGGAAAAATGAAAAGAAGATTGCAGCACAAAAGAACACAGAAAATAATATAGGCGTAGCTCAGACGGAATATTCAAAGGTTGAAAATATAATAAAGCAAGTAGATAGTAAAAGGATGGGGGGGGTCAAAAAGCAAATCAGTATTCGCTAATTCTAATGAAGGAAAAATTAGTCTTTACAAATCTCCCCTATGTGGGTGTATGGCAGCCATTTGCAAACAAAGCTAAATACCTTATAAATGTGCTCCAGCAATTGGGGTTGGAATGGATTAGACCGAGGGATGTAATAGAGATCGAATACATAGAAGCACAACGGGAAGGCATACAGGCACTAGTAATTTTTGCAGATAAGTTCAGTATTGACTGTTTGTTAAGGAAAAAAACCTGCCAGAGACCCAGGGGATTGGCCTCGCTAGGTATTTTAGACAGACTAATATAGGCCCGCTGTTAAGAAACCCGATGGGGACTAAGTGGTTTCAAACAAAGGGTGGGAAATTAGGGTTAAGCATCGGTAATGAAACTATCCTCTCTATTGCTGTGAATGAAAAGAAACAGACAGTACCCCGTGGGTGTGTATGTGGGGATGAAAAGCTTGGAGCAAGAAATGGATGTGGGATAGAGTTACAAGAAGGGGAGGTGTTAGAGTTAGCGAACCACTTCCAAAGTCTGCAGCCAAGGGACCAAGATGAAATGGTGTTTAACCTAAGTATCCTCCAGGAAATAGTAAGGGCATTGCATGGGATGCAGGGGGAAAATGGTCATGAGATGGGGGAGGTGACTTCAAGACTGCCAGAAGAACGGGCTGCATTATTGGCCCAGATGCCTATAGAAGAAGAAGAAGAAAAAATAGCTGACTTTGATCGGATGAGCTATGAAGTACAAGAAAATATCATAGGGAAATTAGATCATTTGGAGGAAACTCTGTATTCCCAGATGAAGAGGGTGTCAATCCCCTCTAGTGAGAATATAGCGCAGCAAGCAAATGCCAATATCTTCCCGATGGAGGGCCCTCTAAATTGTACCATGGAAAAAGAGAAGAATGGGGAGGCACTACAGAGGAATTGACTAAGTGAGGCAATAGTTGTTTGGGGGAGAGAGACGCTGAACATAGTCTCGTGGAATATAGCTGGATGGGCAGGGAAATTAGTAGACAAGGAGTTTAAAGGATATTTACAACAGTTCTCAGTAATTTTATTACAGGAGACATGGGTGGAGGAAGACTCCCTGTTGCAATTTCAAGATTTTAGAATTTTTGTTAAACCAGCAACAAGACAACTGAAGTTTGGGAGGGCAAGTGGGGCCTGGCCATCTTGGTGTCTGTGGAATTAGGTAATGTGGAACGGATGGTAGAAATTCAGTCCAGCGAGGGTGTACTAGCAGTTAGGATTATATACTCCAATGGTACATCTTTGTACTGTATCAATATGTATATACTTCCAGTCAAAGTGGGGGACTTCCTAATCTGGGCAGCATTGGAGATGGTGCTAGAAGAAATTGCGGGGTATAATGAGAGCCCCCCAATAATCCTGGGAGGTGATCTAAATGCAAGAATGGGTCAGACAAATGATGAGTTGCAAAGATGTGTGCCAGCTAACCTGGAGGCGGGAGAGATGTTGGAGAGCCTTTCCTGTGATAAAAAAATAAACAAGAATGGGAAGAAATTGGCTCTTCTAGTATACAGGCACTTCCTGATGATAATGAATGGAAGTGCAGTGGATAAGTCTTTAGGCCAATTCACATACCTTTCATCAAGGGGGGCTAGTGTGGTGGATTATTTTGTAATCTCCCCCAATTTACTGGAAAAGGTGAGATCCTTTGCAATAGAGTGTAGGCCGGAGAGCGATCGCTACCCGATTAAATTGGTTATGCAATTGGAGTGTTTGAGGGGGAGGGAAAAGAAAACATTATTCCAAATTGAACCAGCCCCTAGTGGGTGTAGACGGGTTAAATGGTCAGAAGCACAAAGTTGACAGACCTCCTGAATGGACCATCTTTGAGGGAAATCAAAGATCAAATTATCAAAGGGACAGTAGAAAGTTTGGCGGGTTATCAGAAAATTGTGGAGTTATTAAAACCTCATTTGACGCAGACTAGCATAGTAGAGAAGTACAGAAATAGGAGTGCGGGCTGGTTTGATGGAGACTGTAGATACGCAAAGAAAGTATGCTAGGTAGGCTACTAATTGAGAAAAGAGCATTATATAGAGCATTACTGAGGAAGAAAAAGGCAGATTATACAAAGAAAAATGGGAGGAGTTAGCACAGGCAGTTAAACAGAGGAATGAGGTGCAATTCTGGAATATAGTGAAGGCCGGATTAAAAGATGCAAATAGGTATCTGGAAATGCAAATTCCAGCAAAATCTTGGCAAGCCCATTTTGGGACTATTTTTGATGGTACAGAATCTTGGGAGGATTGATCTGTCGGATTGGCCAGAAGTAACAGCTAAAGAAGTTAGGGGACTAATAAATTCTTTAAAAAATGGCAAGACACCAGGAGAAGATATGCTCCTCCCAGAATTGTTAAAAGATAATGTAGATTGGTGGGCCCCAATACTGGCAAAACTGTTTAGTCAAATCAACTCGACAGGAAAAATTCCAGAAGGTTGGAAGTCCAGTATTATTGTATCAATATACAAAAAAGGAAAGAAAACTGACCCCAAAAGCTACAGGCCCATTAGTCTGCTAGACATAATATCTAAATTATATTGCAGGCATTTGTTGGATAAGCTCTTGCTGTGGGAGGAGGATTCCAACATCTTAGCAAAGGAACAGGCGGGTTTCAGGAAGGGGATGAGTACGGTAAACCAATGCTATGTTTTACAGCACTTGATTGAAAAATATCGTAGCAAGATGGGAGGGAGGTTGTATGTGGCCTTTGTTGATTTTGCTGCTGCCTTTGACAGCGTGGACAGAGATCGCCTCTGGAACAAACTTGCGCAGACAAGTATAGATAGACGATTACTAATTCTAATAAAAAAACTATACTCTCACACTGATGCAAGGGTGAGAACTGGATGGAGGGTGTCCTGTCAGGAAAAAATAACATAAAAAGGGGCGTCAGACAGGGATGCCTACTAGCTCCTTTCCTATTTAACTGCTATATTAACAACTTAGTAGAGGATCTTGCTGCAACGGAGTATTTCCCCCCCCCCCCACACACACAGTAGGACATAAAAAGTTACAAATACTACTGTATGCAGATGACGTGGCCTTATTATCCTATACACAAGTCGGACTGAGAAGACTACTAAGGAAATTGGGGAAAATATGCAAAGAAGAGAAGCTAATGATCAACTATGTAAAAACAAAGGTGGTGGTATTTGCAAAGACAAAGCGTTACCATATCTGGAGGGTGGATGGTCAACAAATTGAACAGTGTGACAACTTTAAATATTTAGGGGTACACTTTTCGTATTATGGGAGCTGGAAAACTAAGGTCAATGCAGTTAAATTGTCAGCTGGAAGAACTACAAGAGCAATCCTTGACTATGGTAGGCAGAAAGGTGGCCTATTGGTTGAACCTATATTGAAACTGTTTACGGCAAAGGTATTGCCGCAACTGCTCTATGGGGCAGAACTGTGGGGTGTGGGGAAGTCTGATGAATTGGAAAGGATAGAAAATAAATTCCTGAAAGAACTGCTGGCTCTTCCCAAGGGAGTCCCTGCAGCCCTACTGAGAATGGAAGTGGCTCTTCCCTCCATCAAGGCCCGCCTACATAAGGCTTTTTTACTATACGGGAAAAAATAATGAGTATGAAGGAAGATAGTCTCCCTAGTCTATGTTTTAAAAAACAGCTTAGGAAGGGAGGGTGGGCACAAAGTTTTCTGGAACTGGCGTATTTCTATTTCAATGAACCTCAAAGATGGGTCTGCCATAACAGTGTGAGTATCAGAAATAGAATTTATGAGTTAGACATGCTTGGTAATGTCCAAGCAAGTCAACAACAGCGGTTATCACTCCAGTACAGTATGGTAAAAGGGGAGCAATATTGTGCACACTACTTGCAAGTGTTAACATTTCCAAGACTGAGAAAAGCATTTACGGCCCTCCGTTTCCAAACAACAGTGACAGCTTGCCTGTTGGGGAAATACAAAGGGATTCCATATGCACAAAGAAATTGTATTTGGGTTGCAGAGGAGGTTGAAGACCTAGTACACTACCTCCTCTATTGCCCATTGTATCAAGGCATTAGGAAGCGTTTTCTAAAAGAGATTCTAGAAAAAAGGGAGGGCTTATCAAATAGAGATCTTACGTTGAAACTTCTGACCGACTATGATGCGGCAATTACAAAAAAGGTGGCAAAATTTGCTGTAGTAGCACAAAAGATTAGACGAAACTTTTTACTGCAAGAAGGGGTTGACTGTAAAGGGGATAATTTGATTTAAATAGCGGTTTGCACAGAATATCTTTTAACTGGCATGGAAATGCGGAAAGGTGGGGTGGCCCTCCGATGTGGGGATTGTGTATGTGTATTAATTGTAAAGGCCATTGTGCCATATGCAAATAAACTATCTATCTACTCTATTCAGCCATCCTAGGACTTTCCTCACCCATTTTCAATCTGGTGGAGCCTCATGCTACATCCTGTTTGAAAGCCCTCAGAGGAAGCCCTGGGAAACCCATATGGGACTCGGAACAATGCCAGGACAATCCAGTCAGCTGCTCATTCAGAGCTCCAGCACACCAGAGATTGAGTGCACTTTCGCCACGCCTGGTGTGCGATTTGCAGCACAGTGCTTACATGACAGCGTGTGTGTCCTGCTGACACCCCGCCTCTTCCACAGCCTTTTCCGTCTGTTCCTAGAATGCCTAAAGTCTGGATTATTTTCCCTAAGAGTGTTTAAAGTGCCCTTAACCCTCCATGTAGTGCTGTTTTCCTTTGTTGGGGGCATGTGCTGTGAAGGGAATCTTGCTGTTGGCTTGAATGGATTGCATCACGTCCTGGCAGGGAAAAGTGATCTATCTCAGCAGCTGGCCCCAAGCCTCAATATAAAACCCAAACCTTGCATCCCAAGCGCAAAAGCATTTTTTAAAAATCGTACATCCGCCGAATCTCTGTAGAGACAGGATTTTACTCCCTCGATGTCCCCAAAGAGCCAAACTAAAGGGTCATTCCATTTTTGTCTGGCAGAAAGGTGGTCCGGTTGAAGGGCTTGTCTGACAGGACCTGCTTGCATACGTCTTGTTAAGGGGGGGAGGAGCAACCAATGAACTGAAAGGAGAAAGAGAAGGGGCGGAGTGGAGTGGAAGAGCAAACAAGCAAAAAAGCAGCTATTCAGGTGAAAGGGGCCATAAGCTTGACACGCTTCTGCATCAGAGGTAAAAAAAAGCGGAGGCAAACCAGGGAAAATTATTAGGTGTGATGGAGCTCTCAGGTTCAGACACTACACCGAAAAGATGCACTAGACTGCCACCCAACCTGCATCCTGCACATTTTTGCACCCAACATCATGGCAGGAAAAACTCCCCCATCCAGCTGCCCTCTCTGTCCCTCTCACTCTCTTTGTATTAGTAGACTCAGCCTGCCAGGAACACTGAGCTGATCACGTAAGCAAGATGTCAGGGCACGGACCTCTTCGACCTAGGAAACCCCTCTGCCTGTAACAAAGGCTCTGAGAGGAGGCTCTCTCGCAGGTCACACACACACACAATTCCAGAACAGCAACAATTAGCCTCGGGGCTTCTCTGTGCCCGTACTTTGGCTCTATGCAGGGAAAGCTATCACTCAGGCTATAGAACACGAATCCAGAACAGTAATCTGCAAGTCCAAATCTATGAAAAGCCTCAGAGCACCTTTCATGACACAGTTCTTAGAAATTCCAAGTCCAAATAGCAACAGAACATGTACAGAGTGCATCTAACATCTCCAAACCAGATAGAATCCCAAACACGAGGAGTTTCATGGCAAGCGAAGAACAGGTGGTAATTGTAGAACAGTTGAACAGTTGAACAGATGATTCTTAGCAAAGTGCCTCTCTTTTGCTCATTCCACTATATAGGATGGAGGCTGGCTAATTCCAAGCCACTTTGACAGACAGGACTTCAGGCCTGTAATCCAAACTCCTGTGCCAACAGGGCGGCACAGTTCAACCTCCTCTTGATGATGACACTATGTGAGAGACAGCTTGCAAGATAGCCCCCACCTTTTCAAAACATACATTTGTTCTCAAGGAAACTCAAGGCCTCGGCTTGCAGCCACAGATAAGCACAGAACAGAGACAGACTTGCTCACAACAATTGCCAAGCTTTCAACTCACAATTCACTAGGCCAGCCTAGTGAATTGTTCATGAAGCACCTGACATCCGACACCACCACAGGCTCCCCTCCCTCGAAACTGCGCATTTCATAAGTGCTTGCATATGCCAACTTTTCCCTTTGTTCCGCCGTCTGTCGGTGGTGACCTCACCTCGGGGTGAGGCTCGGGGCATTCCTGGGGGCAGATCGAGACCACCTCAGTCAGCTCAGGAAGGGACACTGCTGGGTAGCGGTGTGGGCGGTACACCAACAGAATCCCTATCCTGTCTCGGGTGCTCAACACCAAATGCAGACACTCAAAACTGGCTGACTTCCGGATAGGGTATCTGGCCAGGGGGATACTACCCCTATAGACCAAGGCTGCCCCCTGTCCTCCACTCCTGCTGCTGCCCCTCTAGTCAAGCCCAGTGCTGCACAAGAACACACAGTGGATGTATTTGTGAGAGATGCAGGGTTGGGTTGTGGTCTTGGGGTTTGCATCTGTGGGGCAGCTGGCTATGTGCATGAGGCAACTGACAGTACCGAATGCTGTCTAAGAACAGTTATTTTCTCCCCACCCCCACAATTGCCATTCCATGCTTTGTAACGGATTCTGCATACGTGACATGTTTGAATAGCAAAACTGTTTGCTGCCCTGATTTTTAAAAAAATAAAATACTCTTGAGCATATAAATGCGGTTTTGTATTTGAAACTCCTGTAAATCATAGCACTGGGATGCCTATGGAGGTAAAATGGACATTGCTTCTGCTGCCTTCACTGCCTGGTGCCCCTTGGGTGGGCATGGGTGGGGGGCTGTGGGGCTAGATGTTCATTGACTGTGGGACAGCTACCTTTGCTCTCCCATTCTGGTCTGGGGAGGGCAGGGTAGCCATCCCCCCACCCCGGCAGGCAGACAAAAGCATCAGGCAACAACAGGAGTGGTCAGGCTAACAAGCCAGAGGTCAGACATGGCCAATCAGTCAGGTACGTTAGGCAATCCAGAAGCAGAGTCGTTAGGCAGTCCAAAAGGTCAGGAAACAGGGCATCAATCACAGGCATGGTTCAGGATGCAAGATCAAGGTGTGGAGGGAGGGAGGTGTCCTAATGCTTGCTGGATTTTCTGTGAAGCCTCTTAAGCACAAAGCCTGCTGGACTCCACCCAGAGCTCAGCTGCCACAGTCAAGCCTCCCTGTCCAGAGTCTTACTCCTGAGGAGTCCTTTTTTGGAGGTGAGCACTCCTCCTCACAGGAGGCCTGCTAGCCTGTCTCTTGAGGCAGCGCGGGGTTGCTGCCCTTTCCCCTGACAGGGGTGGCCCTGCAACCATCTCTCCCGAGGACTCAGGCTCCTGTGGGGCGTCTCTGGCCTGGGGTGCCCTGGGGCCTCCAGCTTTTTCCCCGAGGAGGATTCCTCCAGTGGGGATGGTAGCCAGCAGCTGGGTTTGCCCCCATGGCCCGTTTCCAGACACTTGTTGTCCACGAGCGGAGATGCCCGAGGCCCCCGGGAAATGGAATCAGGAATCATACATGCAACAACCCTGGTACTTTTCAGACAGGGAGAAGAAATGTTTGCGCTCCAGCCTTAGTGCTCTTTTTAATTCCATTTCCTCTCTCGGCTTTTTAACTCAGTTAAGAACATTTCAGTCTCTTCCTCCCCTGATTCAACACCCCTCAACTTCCACCATCATCCTGCCCTCTGATTTGGTGCTGGGCTCTCCCTCCTCACCTGGCCAATGTCACCTGAGCCAGCGCTGCGCCCTCCACCATGCCTGCCCTGCCCTGCCCTGCCCCCATCTTCTGTCTTCCCTGCAGCTTTAACCAAACTCTTGCTGGCCCGCTTTCTGGCCCTCCCTGTAACAGCCGTGTCTCCAAGCAGCCTGGGTTCTTGGTCTCCTTACTCAAACCATTTCCCCTTCTAGGAGCATCCATGTGAGTCCAGGAGCTGTCAACATGGGCTGTTCAGGCACAGGTGCAGATGTGTGCAGATGCGGACAAGCGGTAATCATCTGAGACACTGCTCTGTCCCAAGGCTTTCCCCTCACATTCAGGGAAGTGCAGGCCCTGTGGGCAGCCCTTGCCATGGGTGTCTGTGTGAGCACAAGATGGCACTTCCCATGTGAAGGGGCTAAAGCTGGCTGCATTTTTGCCTTCCACCTTTTCCTGGGCCTTCATGCAACCTTCCAGCTCAGTTTCGTAGATACATACACTACCCTCTGAACCGTGCTGTACAACTCCTGGCAAATGCTAACCTTGCCACTGTTCATTTGCAAAAGCTACCGTAGTTGAATATGCACCCATTCAAAATTCCCCATTGATAGTAATTGAAGGAGAGGAAGAAGGCAAAGAGGCAGCGGAATCTGCACTGTAGGCAAGCCAGTAGGAGCTCTTCCCCAAGCCACAGCCTGCAAGTGCTGCCCTAAGCAGAATCACAGAGCACGTGGAGCGGCCGTCCCTGCCATCACAGGCCGGGTGCTGCCGGACCACACTTGTTTACCTTTGAGGATGTTGAGAATAAAGAGGAGGATGGGCCCCGCGGCCGGTCGTGGAGCAGAGTACAGGGTGTACTGTGCCAGCGGCATCTTCACGGGACTCATCACTTCAACACGGTAATTCTTGAGGTCATCCAGCGTCAAGGTGCTTCCTAGAAAACAAGGCAGGAGAACGGGAGGAAAGTCTCACGAACCTTCCACACGTTGGCTCATCACAAAGGCCTCCCTCTCGATAGGAGAGTCAGAGCAGAGTCTGCTGCATGGCACTGCAGCCCCAGCTCCCTCGGCTTGGCCTCTTTACCAAAAGGGGCCCTAAGCACCTCCAGGCAACCCCAGGAAATTGCACCCGGGGTGCTTTTTAGTTGCAAGCTGCTTTGGGAGCCCATCTTGGGCAAAGAGTAGGACGGTTGCTAAGGCCAAAGGCCAAGACAATGCAGTCAACGTATCTATTTTAACTCTGCCTCTGATAGGTGAACTCTCCTCCGGTGAAAGAGGAAGAGCTCTTGATTATGGAAGTGGGGGGGGGGGGCCATCCGGGATTGTGATTAAGGAAGCAGGTGGCTGTTGAGTGTCAAGTGCTTCGTAGACAATTCACAGGGCTGGCCCTGTGAATTGTAGACTGAAGACTTGGCAATTTGTCATGAGAAAATGTATCTCTGCTTCTCTGGTATGTGCTTATCTCAAATGGTAGGCCGAAGGCCTTGAACGTTCTCTGGGAATTAAACTATGCTTTGCAAAGGTGGGGGCTATCTTCCTCACACTGTGGCGTCATCAGAACAGGTTGAACCGTGCCGCCCTGTTGGCACGTGAGTTTAGATTACAGGCCTGAAGCCCTGTCTATCAAAGTAGCTTAGAATTGCCCAGCCTCCACACTATATTGCCTTGGTCCTGAGAGTAATTCCTTTGCTAGGAATTATCTCGTCTATCCTCTTGCTGCTCTGCTGCTGCTGTGAGTTACTATCTGATTTGGAATTGTGAGATGCACTCTATACATGTTCTGTTGCTGTTTGGACTTGTTACTTCTAAAGAACTCTGCCATGAAAAGTGCACTGTGGCTTTTCATAGATTTGGACTTGAGATTACTGTTCTGGATTCGTGTTCTATAGCTTGCTGTCTCCCTCCATGGAGCCAAAGTTACGGGCAGAGGAGGCAGAAACTGATCGTTGCTGTTCTGAAACTCGTGTGTGTGTGAGACCTGTGAGAGGACCTTCCTCAGAGCTAAAGCTACGTGAATTGGGAAGGCTCCCTAGGTCGAAGAGGTTCATTCCCTGGCTTCTGGCTTCCGTGGTCAGCTCAGCGTTCCCTGACAGGCTGAGTGAAGATTTAGTTGCCAGTTGACCGATATACTACTGTTAGGAGGCCTAATCCTAGAGTCTCTCTATGTTCCAGAGGATTCCAGTGCAGCGTGGCCGCTCCTGCCCTCTAAGGACTAGAGTTAATCTCTAAATGTCAGTCCCTGAGTGAGTGCTGTTCTCATTAAGCCGTTCTACCTGAAAGCTGTGTGGTCCGTCTTCAGCTTCAAGTGTGTGTTTGCAGAAATGAAACCGTTATGCTTTGAATCTCCGTGTGATTACAATAAAAGAAATCTCACTGTTATTGTTGTGTATCAGTGTACCTGAAGTCGTGAGCAAGAACTTTAGAGAGTTAGCCAGAGTCACGACAGTGGCTTTTATTAAATCTTAGATAAACTAACTCAGCACAAAGGGATATGATCTTACGTTTGCACTCCTAATTGTTTCCCAGGCTGTGCAAGACTTAAAGCTCACACAAGACACATTTGCACTCAGTGAAGATCGTGCACTGGAGCAGAGGCAGGGAACCTGCAACTCACGGGCCACGTGGAGCCCCGGGCCTCATGTCACAGGGCCTCAACATCACCTCACTCTCCGGAGGCTGTGGGCACATCCTTGCTTTCCAGACCGCTCCTTGGGAATTGCTTCCCCTGTGTGTGCATGAGTGTGTGAGAGTGTGGTGTGTGTGTGTGTGTGTGTGTGTGTGTGTGTGTGTGTGTGTGTGTAGAAAAGGGATGAGTGGCACAGAGAAAGGAAGTGATGCAGTCCTGCCACGCTGCAAACTCTGCCTGCTTTGGGCTCAGCTCCAACCACTATCTGCTGCAGCCCTCAGATGTCTTTTCCTGTGGATTCACAGCCTCCCCTTTGCCCCTGCAGGGAAGGACCCTGGCCATGCACACATGCACATACAATTCCAAAATTGCTTAATTCTTGCAAAGAACTCATCTGACTTCTCTTAATAAGCATTACTTACAAAATCTGAATGAATGAAAAAAACCCTGGGGCCTGTCTTGATGACAACACAATGGTGCCACGAGACCCCAAACCCCCATGGTTTCAATCCTGTGCGGTTGTCCTCATGCCAAGGAGCTTCTTGTTGCTGTTGCAGTTCCACCGTTCTGTCTAAGAACTCTTCGCCTTCCCTTATTCCTTGGAGGGTGGACACTCGCCGCTCAAGTGCTTTCACTTTTTCTTCCAACAGTGCAACCAGCTTGCACTTGTTGCAGGTTTACACCATGTTGATCTCAGGCAGGAACACGAACATTTCACACACGTTGCAGGTCACCACCACTAGAGACGCCTTTCTGTCCATAGTCTCCATTTCTGCTTTGTTTCTGCCTTCCGATTGTGTTGGAATTTTGTTATGGACCTCCCCCTTGACCAACCCTGCCGATCTCCCTCTGACAAACTCCAGTTTGCTCTCCCTGTTTGCTCGCTCTGATCGCTCGCTCTTTGGGAGCTCTCTTCCTTCTATTCCAGCAGGGGCAGCTTCCTTTTCTGCTCTGCTCAGCTTGGAGTCAGGAACAGTCTCAATCTGCATCTTTGCAAGATCCACTTTTTCACTGAATCATAGAATAGTAGAGTTGGAAGGGACCTATAAGGCCATTGCATCCAACCCCCTGCTCAATGCAGGAATCCACCTTCAAGCATACATGACAGATGGCTAGTGTGGGAGAGCCCACAAGCTCCCTAGATCATTGGTTCCATTGTCGTACTGCTCTAACAGTCAGGAGGTTTTTCCTGATGTCCAGCTGGAATCTGGCTTCCTGTAACTTGAGCCCATTCTTCCGTGTCCTGCACTCTGGGATAACTGAGAAGGGATCCTGGCCCTCGTCTGTGTGACAACCTTTCAAGTATTTATTCCGTCTACTGTGGAGAGCTGTATTTGGTTATTGTTAATAAATAAATGTTAATAAGTGAACTGCTATTTGGTCAAAAGCTTTTATGAAAGTTCAAGTATGTGAGCATCTACAGTTTTAGAAATAATTCCAAAGAGATTGTTGGTTGAGGAAGTTCCAGTGCAGAAGCCATGCTGATATTTCCCTACCTAGGCTTGTTCGTCTGTATGTATCATAATTCTTGCTTTCCAGCACTCGATCTGAGACAGAAATTAAGCTGACAGTCTGTAATTTCCTGGCTTCCCTCGGATCTTTGTTTTTAATGGTACTATTTCAAAAGAGCAGGGTGGAATATGTCTGCTTAAGCTGTACATCTCCTCTGGGAAACTGTTCTAGTACCTTGAGACCACCACTGAAAAAGCCTTTCTCCTCCCAGACACCAAATTAAGAGAGTATAATGTTGATGTCAACTAACATGGCAAGTGATTAGCTCCATGCCTGGGCAGAAGCAGAACAGAAAAGCAACTTTACCTTCCTTCTCCGCATCTTGCACCAACAGCTCTGCTGTCTTCCCAGTGTAGAATTCACTGGCTCCATTTTCTGCCACAGCTCTCAGGGTTTTCACCAGGGCTGGCCAGTGAAGGGTTTCTCCAGTTCCCAGGACAGTTCCTTGTTTGTTGCAAAACAGTTCGCTGAAAAAGAGGAGGGGGTCCAGGGGTCCATCATCAGCTTTGGGACTTTGATTTTAACAGCACAATCTGCCACAGGAATAGTTCCGAAGCCCAAATATATGCCACTTCAAAAGTCTGTTGAGGGGATGCTGTGAAGGAGGACAGAGGGGGTCACCTCCCCAAAGCCTTGATCCTGGGGCAATTCCTCCCAGGTGATGCTGCTGTACCCCCACCCTCCACCCTGGGGCAATTCAGTAAGGCTGAGATGCAAGCGGGTTCCATCCATACCAACGGGACTTGGCAATCTATTTTAGGATGGGAGAGCCGTAATCGATTTTGACTGGCATGTGTCCTGTAAGCATGTGTGTATGTGACTTCTCCGAAAAGATTGGCTAAGTACCCCAAACGTGTTAGTTCTTGGCAGGCAAAAAATGATTTAATAGGAACTGAATGTTGAACTGAACAGTTTCTGATGGGACACCATCAATACTGGTTTCCACCACCAATTCACTTGCACAATACCCCACACTCAGGCAAATGGCTCTTTAGGCCCCACTGTGAGAAGCTCTGGGCAGTGCCTTGTATCTCTCTGCTCCCCCCTGTGCTCCCCAGCCCCGCTCGACACAAGCAGGTGCCTCAGAGACCGAGGCTGCCTCTACAAGAGGCATTTAAAGCTCTTTCAAGGCGCATTAAAAAATTTACCTCTACAAGAACGGAGCGCAAATCGGGCGTAGAGGCGCTTTAAATATCTGATTATGCACATTATCGAATGCGCGTTAAATGGCGAGTTTTATTTTGCTCCGGCCATTAAAGCACATTTTGACTATGTGAACAAGCGATTCTCCGTATGTCAACATTCAGTAATGCGCTTCGCCGCCTCTCGTACAGAGGTATTAGGCGTAAATGCACTTCCGTGAATATGCGCATAATCGCCTAACCAGGTGTAAAGGCGAATTCTTGTAGATGAGGCCCGAGGTGCATAAGAAGAGAGAGAATCAGGGGTCATGCTGGGGGCCAGCTGGGGATCAAGCCCCCCCCCCCCGGGCAGTGTCTACTTCTGCAAAGGTTCCTCTTACCACAAGGATGTCTTCTTCACGTGTGACTGCAGATAGTTTAGAAAGTTGCTCAGGACTTCAGGTACCTGGATTCCAGGGACAAGGAGCTTGATGGTGGGTTCAAAGAGAGACTTCCATGGCAACTTGCCATGGCGCTGGTGGGCTTTTTCATAACCCCGAAGCTCCCCAGGAACAGCAATCCAGGGAGCCCCTATGCAAGCAAATCAAATGCTATTTCATGACCCATATTGCAGTAGCTTCCCTACAGAGATCACATTTCTTGATACCATCCTCATTACACTGTTGAATGGGACTTTCAGCAGACTCTCTGGCCTGCTGGGAGGGTCACTCTTCCCCAACTTCATTCTAGCTTGAAATAAAAATTGCAAACAAATTTTAAAAGGAAAACTGAGAATCTCAGTTGCACTCCAAAGCAGTAAGGCTCTCGTCCTCAAGCTGGTGATGAAAGTGGTGGTCTGTCTTGGGGTGGTGGGGTGACTCCTGGGTTGGTGTCAGGGGATGTCAAAGCCAGATAGTGTCAGGGGATGGGTCTGTCCCTCTTGAAGCCCCTCCTCTTTCCCCATAGCCCCACAGCCTGACATCAGTGGAGTCAGACTTTGAAGCTCTGGGAAGGAAACCCAAGAACTTTGGGGCCCAGATAGTTTTCTCATCCATCCTCCTGGTTCTTGGTAGAGGTTTAGAAAGGGAAAGAAAAATACTCCGGGTGAACAACTGGCTATGAAGGTGGTGCCAACGTGAGGGGTTTGGATTCTGGGACCACGGGCTATGCTACTTGGAAGATGGACTGCTGGCAAGGGATGGGTTGCACCTCACAAGGGCTGGGAAGAATGTGTTTGGCCACAGCATGAAGAACCTCATCAGGAGGGCTTTAAACTGAATCCGGTGGCGGCAGGAGACGTAAACTTCGAGGCAACGACAGATGAAGGCTTATGCACCATAACAGAGAGAACAGCTCCATTAGTGCCCCAAAACAGTGTTCGCAACAATGTAAGAAAGAAGCCAGACTATAAAGCACATGGGCTTTGATGTCTATATACTAATGCCCAGAGTATGGGAAACAAACAGAACAAACTTGGACTCTTAATATATGCAGGCAAATACGACTTGATAGTATAACTGAAACTTGGTGGGATGACTCCCATGACTGGAATATAGCAATTGAAGGATATAACTTGTTTAAAAAGAACAGAAGAAATGGAAAGGGAGTCGGAGTCGCACTTTATGTTAAAAATACTTATCCCTGCACAGAAATACAAGAGGATGAACCTGGGAGCCCCATTGAGAGCATCTGGGGCAAGGAATAAAAGGAGCATGCAAGTCGGAGTCTACTACCAACCACCCAATCGAGGAGAAGACGAGGATGAAACTTTTGAAAAGCAAATTGCCAGTGTTTCAAGGAAATCTGATGTAGTAGTAATGGGGGACTTCAATTACCCCGATATCTGTTGGGAGACAAATTATGCCCAAAGTGGCCCCTCCAAGAAATTCCTGACAGGTGTGGCTGATAGCTTTCTCCTACAGAAGAGTAGAGGAAGGAACTAGAGGAACGGCTATCCTTGAGTGGATACTGACCAATAGGGATGACTTAGTGGATAAAGTGGCAGTTACAGAAACTCTGGGGGAAAGTGACCACGTCATACTTGAGTTCTTGATTTTAAAGGAAGCAAAAGCTGAGTGTAGCCATACGCGTACTCTGGATTTCAGGAAAGCTGATTTTAATAAACTTAGAACTATGATAAGTAAGGTCCCATGGCAAGTGACCTTAAAGAGAAAAGGAGTCCAAGATGGGTGGGAGTTTTTAAAAAAGGAAATTTTAAAGTCCCAATTACAAACAATTCCAACAAGGAAAAAAGATAGAAGACTACAGAAGAAACCAATGTGGCTCCACAAAAAGCTTAAAGATGACATGAAAATAAAAAGGATACATATAGGAAGTGGAAGGAAGTCCAGGCTACAAAAGAAGAGTACAAACAAGTAGCACCGAAGTGCCGAAATGGCGTCAGGAAAGCTAAAACTGAGAATGAGCTGAGGCTAGCGAGGGATGCTAAAAATAATCATAGAATAGAAGAATAGTAGAATTGGAACCAGCCTATATGGCCATCGAATCCTACCCCTTGCTCAGTGCAAAAATCCACCTTAAAGCATACCTGACAGATGGTTGTCCAGCTGCCTCTTGAATGCCTCTCTTGTGGGATAGCTCAAGTTACAGGAAGCCAGATTCCGGCCGGACATCAGGAAAAACTTCCTGACTGTTAGAGCAGTACGACAATGGAACCCATGACCTAGGGAGGTTGTGGGCTCTCCCACTCTAGAAGCCTTCAAGAGGCAGCTGGACAGCCTTCTGTCAGGCATGCTTTCAGGTGGATTCCTGCATTGAGTAGGGGGTTGGACTCGATGGCCTCATAGGCCCCTTCCAACTCTACGATTCTACGAGTCCTTCTCTCCATGCCACCAGCCCTCTGCTTCTCCCACTCCACCACATGCCTATATAAAGGAACTCCATTGTTACCAGGTAGAAAAGTGTCTTTACAGGAACCCAACAAATCTCCAGCAATGGTTTTGGGGGCCTTTTCACGAGCATTAAGCACCTCGACATGTCCTGGAAAAAAGAATGTGAAACGTCATTCAAGCATTTTTTTGCCTTGGATGTTTCTTGTCTGTCCACACTGTAGATGGAGGAAATTGTGGTCACCAGCATTGTCACCTTATCCCTAGTTTACCCAAAATCATACCTCAATTTCAGTTTTTCTTTTCCCTCCAACATATAATGCTAGTATTTGTTGGTAACCTACACTTTATTCATTATATTGATTTAAAAAACAGGGTTAAAAATATTATTCTGTGCTGCTGCAGAAATCAAAAATCCTTCTTCTCTCAGTAGCAGCCATTTTTGATACCTCCACCAAATAATCCAGCATCTCCTGCAGATACGAGAGGGGTGGGGGGGGTGGGGGAGTGGGAGGCTGGTTGGCTGAGCATACCTGTGGATGCATCATAGATGGTAAAGATGACCCCTCCCCCCAGGCCCATGCTCTGGGGGTTCAGGACAGAGGTGCAGATCAAGGCTGCAATGGCAGCATCTACAGCTGAGCCACCACTTTGTAAGATATCCCTGTGAGACACAAAGAAGAGGAAGAGGAAGCATTTAAAAAAAAGCATACCAAAGACCTGGAGGTGGGGAAGGCAAAGCTGGGAAACTGCAGCGGTGGATTGGGACACTGCAGTGGCGTCAGAGCTGGGAAGGAACAAGAGAGGCAAGCAGGCAGGCGGAGATGACCTCAGAGCCTGCCCAGCTAGACCGCCTCCAGCACCACCGGTATCCTGCAGGGCCATTAACACCCAGCCCCAGATGCCGGCTCCACCTCCAGTGGAGCTGGTTGCTTCACTTGGAATGGGTGGTTCTTAGATCATCCATTCAATTTTATGAACTGCTGTGAGCTGCTTTAAAGCCTTGAGCCAAATGATGGGACACGAACGTACTGATTCAAGAAGAAGAGCTCTGAAGGTGGATCAGACCAACCGCCTGTCTTTCTAGCCCAGCATCCTGTTTCCACAGGGCCCCATCGGGAAGCCCTCAAGCAGGACAGTATATGCAGCCGTCGTTTGTATATCTGTTTGTTTGTTTTTAGAGTATTTTTATCCCTCTCCTGGAGCAACTTACAAATAATTAGTAATAGGGTGACCATATAGATAGGAGGACAGGACTCCTGCATCTTTAACAGTTTTACAGAAAAGGGAATTTCACTAGGCATCATTGTTATGCAGGCAGCACCTGGTGAAATTCCCTCTTCATCACCACAGTTAAAGCTGCAGGAACCCTGCTGCCCTCTTTTGTAGAATGACCAGATGCCACCTTCCAAGGCCAATGGGTATATGCCACTGCTTTGCCTCCTGGTTCCTCCCAAACCCTGCAACATCGCTGCTGTGAAACAGAATCGAAAGCGTTACACAGCAAGAGACAGCGGGGGCTATCCAGCCTCGGGAAAATTGCAATGCTGTTGTCAGTTGGCGGGAACAGGAAACCACGAAAATATTTTTTTATGGCAACTCCATGCTGCTACAGTTAGTTCATTTAATTCATACATTATATATCTTCACTGCCCTTCCTTTCACTCCCTGACCTTTACGTTAACATGGTGGCCATTGCGAGGCTTGCGGAGCCCGCCCCCTGCCCTGCATTCCTGGGCCTACCCTGCGCTGGGATTTGCCCCGAGGTACGCCCACTTTCTTAACCCGAACCAAAGCCACCACTGACACACAAAGAAACAAGGTGGTGACATTGGAGCGATTGAAAAAGTCACGGTAAAACAACACTTCGAAAAAAGCACCGTTTCACGAGGAAAAGGCTGATATGGCTGCGAGTTGGTAGCTGCATCATTTAAACTACAGGCCGCAACTGTACAGTCACAACGGGGTATATGGGGCATATAGATAAGCCCCAAGTGTGGTGGCACCATAGATTTGTATAAAGGCATTAAAATATTGGAATTTCCTTTAAAAACAAGTCAACGAAAACAGTTGCTATGAAACAGCTGCTATTACAGCTAATATTATACACTAGGCAGACTTTTGATTGAGCAATCAATTACGACTCTGAGATGGATGCTGAATGGTATTGGTATTGATGGCTGCAAAGAGCTCCATTGCCACTGAGTTGCTGGGCATGGTGGCTCTCCACCACTGGAGAGGAAGGCAACATGTGCATGCATGTATCATGGAAGTGGCAGGCACAGGACTGGTTCTAAAAAGGAGCAGAGTTCTTGGTCCCCTCTACAAGGATTCACTTTTGCGCCTGGTTAGGCGATTATGCGCATAATCGCAGAAGCGCATTTACGCCTAATCCCTCTGCACGAGAGGCGGCGAGAGGCGGCGAAGCGCATTAACGGACGTCCAAAATGCGCTTTACAAGTAGTTAATGCGCATAAGCGCTTATTCACACAGTCAAAATGCGCTTTAACAGATGGAGCAAAATAAAACTCGCGATTTAACGCGCGTTCAATAATGCGCATAATCGGGGAGATAACGCGCCTCTACGCCCGATTTGCGCTCCGTTCCTGTAGAGGTAATTTTTTTAATGCGCCTTGAAAGAGCTTTAAGTGCCTCTTGTAGAGGCACCCCTAAAGTGGTGCCCACTGCAATGGTTCCAGGGGAACATGGGCTGAGCAGTGATAGGTTTGCCGGTCCAAGACACCACTGTCTAAGCCAAAAACTCTGCGAAAACACAGAGAAGCAAATCCACACCAAATGCCTAGTGTGGAAGCAGCCAGAGAGAGCCAGTCCAGGGATTTAAAACTATTTTACTTTAGAGTATCTGATGCAGTAATATTCATGATCCCTGAAGAAAATAAAGATCATATAGACTATCCCTCTTCTAAATATTGCCCATAGATATTTATTTACTTATTATACTTATATCCCATCTTTTCCCCTCTTGCAAAAAACCTATGGTGGCTCACATGTTCCTTTTACCAATGGAATCATAGAATCATAGAATAGTAGAGTTGGAAGGGGTCTATAAGGTCATCAAGTCCAACCCCCTGCTCAATGCAGGAATCCATCATAAAGCATACCTGACAGATGGTTGTTCAGCTGCCTCTTGAAGGCCTCTAGTGTGGGAAAGCCCACCACCTCCCTAGGTAATAGGTTCCATTGTCGTATTGCTCTACCAGTCAGGACGTTTTTCCTGATGTCCAGCTGGAATTTGGCTTCCTGTAACTTGAGCCCATTATTCCGTGTTCTGCACTCTGGGTTGATCGAGAAGAGTTCCTGGCCCTCCTCTGTGTGACAACCTTTCAAGTATTTCATAGAATCATAGAATAGTAAAGTTGGAAGGGGTCTATAAGGCCATCAAGTCCAACCCCCTGCTCAATGCAGGAATCTACCTTAAAACATCCCTGACAGATGATTGTCCAGCTGCCTCTTGAATGCCTCTAATGTGGGAGAGCCCATCACCCCCCTAGGAAATTGGTTCCATTGTCGTATTGCTCTAACAGTCAGGAAGTTTTGATGTCCAGCCGGAATCTGGCTTCCTGTAACTTGAGCCCATTATTCCATGTCCTGCATTCTGGGTTGATTGAGAAGAGATCCTGGCTCTCCTCTGTGTGACAACCTCTCAAGTACTTGAAGAGTGCTACCATGTCTCCCCTCAATCTTCTCTTCTCCAGGCTAAACACGCCCAGTTCTTTCAGTCTCTCTTCATAGGGCTTTGTTTCCAGACCCCTGATCATCCTCGTTGCCTTCCTCTGAACATGCTCCAGCTTGTCTATATCCTTCTTGAAGCGTGGTGCCCAGAACTGGACACACATATATTCTGTCTGCCCCACCTTCTCTTTTATCTTGGGCACTGCCATCCCGCTCACCTCCTTTTCTGCCAACCACGCCTTTGTCCGCTTGCTTTAATCCCCCCCCCGCTCTTAACGCACTCCTGGCAAGAGTTGTGAAAGCACTGCCACATCACCAGGATGAGAGCCAAGTGGCTCCTATCCAAAAGCACCAGTCCTGATGGCAGGGCAGGTACTAGGGCGAGCACACCTGTCCCCCTGGCCACATCCATAGACTCATAGAATAGCAGAGCTGGAAGGGGCCTATAAGGCCATGGATTCCAACCCCCTGCTCAATGCAGGAATCTACCTTCAAGCATCCCTGACAGGTGGCTGTCCAGCTGCCTCTTGAAGGCCTCTAGTATGGGAGAGCCCACCACCTCCCTAGGTCATTAGTTCCACTCTAACAGTCAGGAAGGTTTTTCTGATGTCCAGCCGGAATCTGGCTTCCTGTAACTTGAGCCCATTATTCCATATCCTGCACTCTGGGATGATCGAGAAGAGATCCTGGCCCTCCTCTGTGTGACAACCTTTCAAGTACTTGAAGAGTGTTATCATGTCTCCCCTCAGTCTTCTCTTCTCCAGGCTAAACATGCCCAGTTCTTTCAGTCTCTCCTATAGAGCTTTGTTTCCAGACCCCTGATCATCATCATTGTCCTCCTCTGAACATGCTCCATCTTGTCTGCATCCTTCTTGAAGTGTGATGTCCAGAACTGAACAAAATACTCAAGATGGGGCCTAACCAGTGCTGAATAGAGGGGAACCAGTACCTCGCGTGATTTAAAAGCTATACTTCTGTTAATGCAGCCCAAAATAGCATTTGCTTTTTTTGCAGCCACATGACACTGTTGGCTCATATTCAGCTTATGATCTACAACAACTCCAAGATCCTTCTCGCTTGTAGTATTGCTGAGCCAAGTATCCCCCATCTTGTAACTGTGCATTTGGTTTCTTTTTCCTAGTTTCTTTTTCCAATTAAATTTCATTCTATTGTTTTCAGCCCAGCGCTCCATTCTATCAAGCGCTCCAGTATCCAAAGATTTTCCCTGGGATGGATGTCAGACTGACTGGTCTGTAGTTCCCAGGTTCCTCCTTTTTGACCTTTTTGAAGATAGGGACAACATTTGCTGTCCTCCAGTCATCCAGCAGTCTCTCCTCATTCTGTAGCCAACTGTGGATCCACCTAATAGTTGTTCCATCTAGCCCACTTTTAGCTAGTTTGCTAATCAGAATGCCATGGGGCACTTTGTCAAAAGCTTTGCTGAAGTCAAGATATACTATATCCACAGCATTCCCACAGTCCGCAAGGGAGATTACCCGATCAAAAAATAAGATCAGTTTAGTCTGACAGGATTTGCTCTTGACAAATCCATGCTGGCTACTAATAATTAGGAGTGTGTATCAGATCGGATCCGATCCACAATCCGAAGCCGATCCGCCCCAAAATCGGAAAAATCCGATCCGACCAACCATCCGATCCGATCCGCTGAGGTCCGATCCAGATCGGATCGGATCGGCGGATCAGACGCCATTTTGAATGCTTTTTCCCATAGCCAAGTATTGTTTTACATAAGCGCCTATAACTTTTTCATTTTTTATGATAGAAGGATGAAACTTGGGCACATTGTACACTGGTTAGGGATAGGTATCTGTATGGTTTCTCAGTGGGGAAGTGCTATGCAATGAATCCCTTTAAACCCCCCTCCTCACGAACGTCCCTTTCTCTGCCCAGAGCAGTTGCTACAGAGAAGTAAATCAGGAAGCTGCCTCCTCCCCCTCCATGCTCAGCTCCTCCGTGCGCGCCCCCTTCTTCTCCGCCTGCGATGGGTGGGTAGGTGGGAGACAGAGCTGCCTCCAAGGGGAAGCTCCCACCCAGTCCCCAATGTTGGACTTTGCCATTTGAATGTCTGCCTGATGCTGATGCTGCTGATGCTGCTGTCTTGAAGATCCTACCTGCGAGGAGCGCGCGCCGCCCTTCTCGCGCAAGCTATGGGACTTGTGCTTTTCCCCAAGGGGAAGCTCCCAGCCAGTCCCCAACATTGCCTTTAAAACAACACTGAGTTTTGACAGATAAAAGAGGGAGGGGTAGGCGGGGGAGGGGGGTGCAATAGACAGCCCAAACCTCTTTGGAAAAACTTTTGTAACTTTTAATCTAAAAAATCCATAGCCATCAAATGCCTGGACCTATCATTCTGAAATTTCTGACAGATAACTACCCCTAACCCATCTACAAAGTGAGCAAGTTTCATGTGTGTAACTTTAAAAATGAAAAAGTTATAGGTGTTTCTTTCCTCATTGTTTCAAAAATTAATTGCCACACAAGGCAAGCACAAGGCGGCCGATACAAAATTTTTCAATTTTTGGATCGGGATCAGACTCGATCCGGTCCGGGGGGCTCCGATTTTGTCCGATTCGATCCGTGACAAAATTGGAAGTCCCGATCCGGGTCCCGATCCGATCCGGGGGGGTCCGTGCACACTCCTACTTTTTATTGCTTTTAGCATCCCTCGCTAGCCTCAGCTCCTTCTCAGCTTTAGCCTTCCTGATACCATTCCGGCACTTCTGTGCTACTTATTTGTACTCTTCTTTTGTAGCCTGGCCTTCCTTCCACTTCCTATATGTGTCCTTTTTTATTTTCAGGTCATCTCTTAGCTTTTTGTGGAGCTACGTTTGTTTCTTCTCTTGTCGGGTATTTTTAATGTTCAATGTTTTTAATTTTTGTAAACCACCCAGAGAGCTTCGGCTATGGGGCGGTATATAAATGGAATTAAATAAATAAATAAAGTTCTTTTTTAGGCTATGGAAACCCAGAGTGGTGAGCTGCCTGCAGAGGCTGGGTCACTGTCCTTTTGGGAAATAGCCTTTGCTCTTGGGCAGTATAGAAAAGCAATAAATATATAAATAAATACACCAAACGCGGGTGGAAGATCCAGCTGGATGGAGATGCAACCAGCAAGTGAGAGTCTCTGTGGTGTTGCTTCTCTGTTTATGCACTGCCTAAGGAGTCCCTATCCCAACTAAACCCTTCCTACCAAATGGTGTAATGTGGAAGCAAGGGTATGCACTGCAGACATTTATCCTTATAAAGCAGATGTCTCTTCTCTCATTTGTTCCGTAGCAAAGCCTTCCCCCTCATACCAAACCCATTGTTCTGCTTATTATTATTATTATTATTAATTATTATTAATTATTAATACTATATCCTCTCTTTTCTCTCTCATGGTGGTTTTTCTAGACGGACATGACGGGCTTTGCCAAGTCATGCTCTCTTTTATTGATTCAGGAATTTCCTGACGATTGAGCATGTTTTAAGTATGACTGCTTTCTGAATGTTGGTGTGGATGTATTTTGGTAGGCCCAGTTTCTGAAGGTTTTCTGTATAGTTTTTTGATGTGATGCCAGTGACTGATGCGACTAATGGAATAACTGTGACCTTTTCCTGTTGCAAAAGTTCTTTGACTTCCATGGCTAGTGGTGTATATTTTTCTGTCTTTTCCTTTTCCTTTTCTTCAATGCTTTTGTCATTAGGTATTGCTATGTCGATGAGGTAAGTGGTTTTTTTTTCCCTATAAGTTTTGTGTCTCATCGGTTGCAGGATACTGTCTTGTCCATATGGATTGTTCTGTCCCAGTATACTTTATGTTCTGCATTTTTCAAGATTGTTTCGGGTGAGTATGTATAGTATGGTGTAGGTTGGATTTGATGGCCAGTTGTTGGTGAATTAACTTTGCAGCTGTATTGTGTCTGGTTGTATAGTCCATTCCCGCCAGAATTTTACATGCTCCTGTTACATGGTCTATTGTTTCTTGGAATTGATGACATTTCCTACAGAAGTCTGCTGTTACATTGTTGTCTTTTATTATGCATTTTGGTAGTTCTTGGTTGCTATAACTTGATCCTGTATGGCTATTAGGAATTCTTCTGTTTCTGGAAATAGCTCAGCCTTCCTGAACCATTTGTACGATTGTTCTTTGTTTATTTGTGGGTTCTGTATTATGTTGTAGAGCTTCCCATGGAGTGCTTTTTGTGCCCATTTTTCTTTTTTCTCTGTGAGCGTGAGTGTCATGTTTGGTCTTCGTTTTGTAGTGCTAGGTTGAGTGGGGTGTAATTTATATCTACTTTTACTATGGTTTTATGAATGGGGGTGTTTGTCTGTTTAGCACGAATTGTGTCGATGTCCAGCAGATCTCTTCCTCCTTCTTTCCTGACGGTTGTTACTCTTTCAGTGCATAAATTGGGATGGAGCATGTAGTGTTTTGTGGGTTCAGTGTGATTGAGTCTGTTTATTTCTTCAAGTTCAGTGCGTGACCAATGTATGATTCTGAATGAGTATGTGAGGATGGGTATTGCATAGATGGCGATGGGTTTGAAAATGTTTTTAGAATTGAGTTTGGATTTTAGGATTTGTGATCCACCATCTTATATTGCATTCTTAGTTGAGTTTTTACTGTGGAGTGGCTGATTTTCATGTTTTGTTAGAATCCTAAGTATTTGTATGTTTCATTTTCTTCCATGTTATCCAATATTTCATTAATCAGTGTTTCCTCTGTTCTGTTTATTTCCATTTTCCTCTTTCTCTGTGTAGCATCTTCCATTTTCCTATCCCGAATTCCATTTTCATGTCTGTCATCAGCTCTTCAGTGATTCGCAGGAGGCCTTTTATCTGGGTCAATGTCGAAGCAGAGATTTTGATGTCGTCCATGTATAGGAGATGATTCATTCTGTGCTTTAGTACTTTTTGGTGTTTTTTGTTGATGCCATCAGTGCTGTTGTTAAGGGTGCTGGATAGTGGATTGAGACACAGGCAAAACCACTGAATGTGTGATGATCCCAGTTTGATGGGAAGTGATGGTCTCAGTTTGTCCCTCCCCATCTGAGCTTTGCTACAAATCTGTTTTTAGGGGGCCATTGCCAATAATGTACATGAGCACTGGACACAATCCTCCTCCTCTTCCTCTTCTAATGGAACATAGAATGATGGGCTGTCATGAAATGGTGGACGGGTGGCATGAATGGGAATGTGAAACCATCTTACCAGGGCCAGACCTGGATTGCAAGATCACAGAGTGGTTAATAAGCTATGGTGGCTTATTTCCCAACCCCCTACGTGGGGGAGGGAGTGGATTAGCATAATTACCCTCACCAGTGTGGCTTGTCACGTTACGCAAACCTGGCCAGGGTGGTGTGTTGCCACCCATGATCCTACAAGAGCCCATGCTTGCATAACGTAGCAAACCGCACTGACAAGGGTAATTATGCTAATCCCCCTAGCAGACAACCGGCACACCTGGTGGGATTGTGTGAATCAGGCCACTGCCTCATGCGCCCACTCAGGCATTCATGCTTTTATTGCTTTACAATTTGCCTACTGGATGTGCTTTGTATGGCCCATCAAGCCTTTCTATCCCTCTCCTTTCTGTTTAGCAGATGAGAGGCCTAGGATAGGTAGACCCTGCCAGCCACCACACTCTTCTGCCCACCCCTCCTCCACTGGTGTCACCAGCCTGACGAACGCCATAACCAAATCGAATACATGGAAACAAGGTGTGCTGGGTTGGGAAGTAAGGTTTATTCCATGTTTGTCAAAATTCACTACTGAAATTCACAACTTTTGTTCTTTTGGCTTAGCCCAAGCACTACAGTAATGTATGGTATGCCTTGATAAGCAGGTCTTCCACCAGCAATGGACATACGATGAAGGGAGAGAGGAGGAGGAGGAGGAGGAGGAGGAGGAGGAGGAGGAGGAGGAGGAAGAGAGGGACAGCCATCTATCAGGGATGCTTGAAGGTGGATTCCTGCATTGAGCAGGGGGTTTGGACTCTTCCCGCTCTACTATTCTATGATTCTATGAGGAGAAGTCTGAGCCCCCACAGTGTTCAGAGGAAACAGAAGCCAGTTTCCAGGAGGGCAAACCCTTTTTCTCTCCCCACCCCTCCCGCTATGCCAGCCCATCTCTTTTTCTCTCACACCTCAATCAACCAGAGACATGCTCTCTCTCCCCCTTCTCTCTCTCTCTCTCACACACACACAAGCATCCCATGTATCCATCTTGCATGCATGCACACATACATATTCGGCCTCCCTTCTCCTCCTCACAGCTAGAATCCCTCCCAAATCCCCCTGGAACCCAAGAAAAGTGCCATGGGGTGCTCTGGTGCCCACAGGCGTTACACGTTGCCTCCCCCAGTGTGGAAGCAAATGTGCACAACACAGGAAAGCCGTACAACCTCCTTGGAGTTTGAAGGCTGCACAGGAGGACACACAGCTTCCCCCTTCACTTCTAAGAGTTTTGCGGGTTTTGTGTAAAGCCTGAAAAAAACAAAATTGGGAACAGTTTCACTCAAGCCTTTGGGCGCTTCCAGACTAGAGCCCTTCAGCACGGCAAGCGAAACGGCAGCTGCGGCTCCAGTCCCAGAGGCACCTCGTGGGGAGTGTCTATATACTGTTCACCGCGTCATGGCTGCGCAGTGGCACTGCGTTGTTTATATGATGCAGCTGCTAACTCAGGATGCCTCTACAAGAGCAATTTAAAGCTCTTTCAAGGCGCATTAAAAATTTGACCTCTACAAGAGCGGAGTGCAAATTGGGGGTCGAGGCGCTTTTTCTATGCGATTATGCGTATTATCGAATGTGCGTTAAATATAGTGTTTTAATTTACCGCGGACGTTAAAGAGCCTTATGACCATGTACACAAGCAATTCTCCGCATTAAACACCTCTAAAGCACGTTTCATACAACCGGTAAGGCAACCTGTTATGTGCTTAACCGCCTCCCGCATATAGTGATTTGCTGTAAAAGCGATTGCGAGAAGATGCACATAATCGGACAACCAGGCGTCAAACCAAATTCTTGTAGAAGGGACCTCACAGCCACATTGGGATTCCCCCCCAAAGAACTGCACATTTTCAAACTCTCCATTTACCACGGCTTTTACCTTTGCTCCGAGGTCTTTCCATTGTTTCCCAGCTTTCGTTTGGGTAAGCGGGGCAACGCAGGACAGGCTTAGCAATGGATTTTGTCTCGCAGCAGTGATGCTGTGAGCTTTTGAGCTGATCCCCTTCCAAAGCGGCGTCATATAGACACCCGCCTGGCCCCAACCCAGTCCCCCCACCCTCTTTTGTGCTGGCCACATTCAGCTCGCTCCCAGACTCTGCATGGAAGAGGCTGGAGGAGCCTTTCTGTGCATTTGAGGGTCTTTCCCCCATGTCTCTGGGAACACATGCACCAAAGCACAAAAGTAGGAAAAATGCTGCCTGAAATGGCAATGGTGGAAGGGCTTCTGAAGAACTCACAAGGGCGTCACAGCGTTCAAGCAATTGCCTAAAATGGGGTGTGGTGGGATGTATCTGCACCCAAACCCAAATCTCTCAGTGCTGTGCAAACGGGAGCTCTCCTATGAGGGTGGGCAGGACCTGGGGCAGGGAGGCTGGGGGAGGGGCAGACATCCTGTCCCACGTAACTTGGCTTCGTGGGCACAAGTCCCCTGGCTCTATGAACTGAACGGCTACTGCCATGTGCCACAAAAAGAGGGTGTTCTGTATTGATGAACTCATTATAAAGAATAATATACAATGATTACCGCTACAAATGATCTTAAAATGCAGGACTTTGGGCCACGGGCCGCAAGGAGATCTGTGTATCTCCTGCATGCACAGCACACAAATTGAACTTCAACGCCCCCCCCCCCCCCACTGCCTACCTTGGTATCCTTGCATGCCAAATAGCCTCCCCTAACTCTGGGTGAAACTGCAGGCGATGCCACTCCTCTTTTGGAGGGAATGCCACCATTGCTGGTGAGGAGAGGCACCAAGACTAAATGGCATCTCAGGATGATGCTGTTCAGCACCTTCTGTGGTTGTGGGTCTGGGAGGAACAGAAGGAAGAATGAAGCCCCTGCCCCCCAGCCAGGAAGCCCTCTGGAACACCCCCTCCTGTCATCCCCCCAAAGAACTTTTTGGCACTAGTGGGGGGGGGAGATTCTAGAAAGACCAGTAGGGCTGCTCCTGCCTCCCCCTGTTGAACATTTCCGGCGGACTGGCTGGCTGGCTTCCACCCCCACCCCCACCCCTCTCTCTCTCTCTCTCTCTCTCTCTCTGTGGCTGCCTCTACACGAGACGTTTAGAGCTCTTTGAAGTCTCATTAAAAATTTTACCTCTACAAGAGCGGAGCTTAAATCGGGAGTTGAGGCGCTTTATCTCTCCGCTTATGCGCATTATTGAATGCGCGTTAAATAGTGAGGTTTATTTTCCTCCGGCCGTTAAAGCGCATTTTGCCTATGTGAACAAGCGATTCTCCGCATTAACGACTTGTAAAGCGCATTTCAAACAACCGGTAAGGCCACCAGTTATGCGCTCAATTACCTCTTGCGTAGAAGCATTTACGATAAAGCGCTTCCGCGATTATGCGCACAATCGGCTAACCAGGAGACAAACAGAATCCATCTAGAGGGGGTCGGAGTCTGTGGTGCAGCATAAAGTTTAGTCATGGAAGCAACAGCCCCCCACCCCATCCCACCCCGGCCTGGCTTGCTCATATCTGGCCAATGGGGGAGGGGGCAGCAAGGCTGCAGAAGCAGTGGCTGGCATGGTCTCTCTAGGCAGCATCAATCCTGCCCAGAGAAGATGAGCATAGCGAGGAGATGGGCGCTCCCTGCCAGCCTCTGCTGCAGGGAGGAGAGACCGGCAAGCTCAAGGATGGTTATTGACTATGGGATGGCCTCTCCCCGCCCCAGCAACCGCTGCTGGTCAGCTGCTTTCCCTTCAGAGAATTCAGAGGAGAGGGTGGGGGAGAAAGCAGGGGAGGAGGAGGAGGAGGAGGAGGAGGAGGAAAGGCCCTTGAGCACCATGAGATCAGAAAGGAACCCCGTGATCTGCCAATATTTGAGAGACAAGGCAGATAAAGGACTCCAGTGCTTTTAAGAGGCAGCCCTGTCTAGACAATGGGCTGGATCATGGGGGAATGTCTGAGTCATATGATCCATTGACAAATGGAATACTTTGCCTTCTAATCCAGTTGCAAAGTCACCTTCTTTGGAAATTTCTGAAGAAGGGTAGGGAAGGGGCCCACAACCTGCAGCCGTAGGTGGGCCAGAGAGCTTATGGAAAGGCAAGGTGACGCTGCTCCTTGACACCCACTCCAGTTCCAACGTCAGGATTTTCCTAGTAACACAAGTTGGAGAGCACAGGAGGGTCTGACAGCTGCCGATCCCTCCCTCTGCCCATCCCAGGCCCTCACCCACAGATGGCAAACCTCCAAGTTAGATTACTGCAACATGCTCTACATGGGGCTGCCTTTGAAGATGGTTCGGAAGCTGCAGCTTGTGCAAAATGCTGCGGCCAGATTGATATCAGGAACCAGAAGGTTTGAACATATAAGACAAACACTGCCCCACTTGCATTGGCTGCTTGTAAGTTTCCAAGCCCGATTCAAGGTGCTGGTTTTAACCTATAAAGCTTTACACGGCTTGGGATCACAATACCTGATGGAACACCTCTCCCGACACGAACCTACCCGTACACTACGTTCAACATCTAAGGTCCTCCTCCGAGTACTTACTCTGAGGGAAGCTCGGAGGATGGCAACAAGGGAGAGGGCCTTTTCAGTGGTGGCCCCCAATTGTTGAATGATCTCCCTGACGAGGCTTGCCTGGCGCCAACACTGTCATCTTTTCGGTGCCAGGTTAAGACTTTTCTCTTCTCCCAGGCATTTTACAGCATATGTTGAGCTTTTTAACTGATCCCTGGATAGTTTAAATGATATGTAATTTGTTTTTAAGCTTTTATGATTTTAAATGTTGTATATTGGTTTTTAAATGTTCAATGTTTTAATTTTTCTAAACTGACCAGAGAGCTTCAGCTATGGGGTGGTATATAAATGTAATTAATAACAATAAGAAGAAAAAGTGCCTACCTCAAAAGCAAGCCCCACTGAGTATCGGGGTAAACGTGCATATAGGGTTGCAGCCTCATCTCCATTTACTCAGCGGCACGGAGGTTGCAGCGGGTGCCACCTTCCACCCATCATTCCACCTGATCTCTCCCCAGCCTGCTGTGGGGCAAAACTAAGAGTCCTGCTGGACAGAGCAGGGGACGGGAAATAGCGTTGGAGGAGTCAGCATCGGTCAGGGATCGGCACCTTCTCCAGGCCTGGTAAGCAGCCTGGTAAGCAGCAACTCTGCCGGTGAAGCAAGGCTGGAGACAAGCAGCATTGCTGCTTCTAGGGAGATTCATCCCACGCTCAGCTCTGGCCAAACCACTCCTGGAGTTCTTCTGCCGGACTGGAGGTTTCTAGGGGCAGTGACAACATGTGCTCAGGGTGGGAAGCAAAGCCCCTCCCAACCTGCTTTGAAAACTGTTGGCTGAAGCTCTGTAGAGCCTCTGCTCAACTAAAGACCAAAAGTGATTCACTGGTGCTTCCCCAGCCAAGGATGGCCCTACCGTTAGGCAAAGTGAAGCAGCTGCTTCAGGCAGCAGAGGTTGGGGAGGGGCAGCAGCAGTGGCCTCTGGCTGTTCCTCCTGAGTACCCGCCCCCCTCTTTCCCATCTATTGGAGAGAAGAGCTGCACGTGCCACATCGCCTTCTCCCGTACAATCCGCCCCGCACGCTCAGGTCCTCTGGGAAGAACTTACTGCAGTCGGCCAAGACTAGGCTGACAACCGTTACCCAGAGGACCTTCTCTTCTGCCGCTTCCAGACTGTGGAATGACCTGCCGGAGGAGACTCGTCAACTTAACAGTCTTTTAGAATTTAAGAAAGCTATAAAGACTGTTCTCTTCCGGCAGGCATATCCAGTGGAATTTTAGAATGTTTTTAGGATGTTTTTAGGATGTTTTAGGATGTTTTAATGCAGTTTTAATAATGTGCGTCATGTTTTAATCAGTTCTATGTATTTTATCATGTTGTTGTTCCCCGCCTCGATCCAGACGGAGAGGCGGGTAAGAAATAAATTGTTGTTGTTATTATTATTATTATTATTATTATTATTCTGCTACCTGCCAGCCCAGTTGGGTTCTGAATGAGAGGCACCATCCAGTCCTTCACCTCAGGCAGAAAAGTGTCTTAGCCCAGACCTGCTCCCAGCTCTACCAAAAGTACATAAGAAGCGCCATGCTGGATCAGGCCAAGGGTCCATCTAGTCCTCCAATTAGAAGGCATCTTGCAGCCCTTCTGACTTTACCAAGGCAGGATCTACACTGCTGTTTTAAAGCACTTTAAAGCGCTTTATAACAGTAGTGTAGATCCGCCCCACTTTACAGATTTTCCATGGTAAGAAAAACGATGGAAGCAGTGATTGGGAAAAATGGAGGGGGGGGGGTTGATGAGTGGAAGATGTGGTCATCTGTCCCCACTTCGCCCCATCCCCCATTAAATTCCATGGATCAATCATATGACAGAATCCTCAGGTATGTTCACGTTGGTCCTAAGCAACCTGGAGGGCATCTTGCCCTTCTGCAGAGAGGGTTTGGTCCTCCATCCAGCAGCAATTCTGAGACCTGCAGAACCAGCAGTGGAGGCACGATGAGCCACTGCTTTGGGCACAATCCAGCAGGACGTTCTTCAGCACAAGCCCCACTGAAAGGCTAGGCACTTGCATCGCTCCCATTGCTTTCAGAGTGGTTTGTGCCCTTTGAACTACCAAAGTGTCTCGGGCCCCCTCCACAAGGATTCGCTTTTGCGCCTGGTTAAGTGATTATGCGCTTCATCCCTGAAGCGCATTTACCCCTAATACCTCTGCACGAGAGGCAGGCAGGGAGAGGGGAGGGGGGAGGCAAGACCTCTGGAGGCAGGAGCCGATCTCGGCCGGGGAGCAGCGGAGGGGGCAGCGAGAGTCCTCCGCCGGCCTTTCTCTCCGCAAAGGCAAGAAACCGGGGGGGGGGGTGCTCAGGGGAGCAGGGAGGAGTTGTCACTGCTGGACGGGGAGCGTCTCCTTCCCGGCGGGGGCGGCGGCGGTGGCAGCGGGGAGAGGGGGGGCGGTGGCAGGGCGACCCCTTCTTCAGCCACGCGAAGCTCTCCCGCGCACGCTGGCTGCAGCCTCAGCGCTCCGCTCCATTGCCTGCCTGCGTGCCTGGCTGCTTCACCCTCCCCCGCCGGAGGGAGGGAAGGAGGGGCTGGCCCCGGCTGGGGTCTCCCCCTGCTGTCTGCCGAGGGACGTGGGCGGGCGAGGAAGGCAAAAGACGGAGCCAGAGGAGCCGGCTAGGGAAGCCAGGAGCCGAGCGGGGGAGCGAGCAGCAGCAGCAGCACATCCCGCCGCAAAATAAAACTCGCTATTTAACGTGCATTCGATAATGCGCACAATCGGAGGGATAGCGCGCCTCTACGCCCGATTTGCGCTCCCCTCCTTGTAGAGGTAAATTTTTTAAAGCGCCTTGAAAGAGCTTTAAACCTCTCTTGTAGAGGCAGCCTGGATGACTCTTACGCAAAAATGGGATTTGTTAGTCTTTGAAGGTGCCACAAGATGATTGCTGCAGCAGACTAACCCAGCTCCCCCTTTAGAATAAGTGGCTCCCACTGGACACATAAGATGAGGGTGGGTGGGGGCAATGCCAATCTAGAGCACAAGGAAAGTGCCTGATCCAACGCCTGCATTAAGAACAGCTTTTCTTGCTGGAACAGACCAAGGATCTGGCTTGCCAAGCATCTGGTTGCCCATAGTGGCCACAGGCTGGAAAGGAAGGTTACATCTCCAGTATTCAGAGGCATCTATTGCTCCTGAGCATGGAAGTTTCATTTAGCCACCATGGATAATAGGAGTTGCTAGATCTAACATCCACTAGGAACATCCAGCTAGTGGAAGAGTCCTGCTTATACACAAAAAGGTGTAGGCAAGCTTCATCTCTCCAAGCACAAGGTGCCCCAGTGACGGAGCATCAGCAGCTATGTGAGGAGAAGGGAAGTGCTACTTGCTTATCCAAGAAAGGAAAATCCTTTACAAATGTACAGCTGGGAGCTAAATCAGTTTTATTGCACTTTGTTTCTTTTAAAAATTTACTTTTGACATGTTTTTAATATGTTTTATTCAATTTGTCCACTGCTCTGAAATTCTTAAATGGGGAGTGGTATATAAATATTGTAAACAAACAAACAAACAAATCCAGAGGGCAAGGGGATCCAGCAAGAATGTAAAGGGTTCTTGCAGCTCTGCTCTAACAGAGATTCCCAAGTGGTTGAAGAGAACCTCAGCCACATACTTAAAGTAAACCCAAGCTTAGAAAGGGGCAATAAAAGTAATACACAGCTGTATATTCACAAGAGCCACTGTGCAGACCTAGCTAGTGGAAGAGTCTCTTTTAAAAGGGGTAAGGCTAGCTTCAGTTTGGGCTCAGTGTAGGCTCAGGTTTTAGCTCTTATAGAACAGCTCATAAACTAAAGCTCAGAAATAGACTCAATGCACATTTGAGAGTTCAGCTTATGTTTTAGTTTAAAAACACACAAGGGATTCTGCCTTTGCAAACTGCACCCCTTCCTAAATCGGGTACTCTGTGTGCCAGCTCCTCAGCCCCTTGCATTCTCAAGGAAGCCTGAACCACATCCCTTCCCAAATCACCTGCCCCTCCAATGACAATTGTCCTCTCCCCTACATAGAAACTTTCCCATTGACTATTGTCCTCTCCCCTAAACAGAAAATCTCCACTCCCAGCAGGGCTCAACTGATCTACGTCTCCACGCACTGGAAGGTGGCAATGCAGACCAGTAGTTCAGCCACAGCCTCCCTTGCTTTGTAAATGAGGCCCTCTAACCAGGCTGGCTACAGAAGCTGTTGGGCCAGGCTAGCTAGAGCTATGCAAGGAAACAGGCTTTGGTGATGGGGAGCCCAGCTTCTGAGTGCGAGGCACCTCCATGATTAAGCATCCCAGCCCCAGTGATGAAGCGTCAGCACACACGTGAGTTACGCACCCGTGCGAGTTTAGCAACTGGGCAAGGAGGCCAGGGCAGTCAACACTTCCCTGTCTTCTCAAAGTAAGTAACTTAAAGAAACAACCTTTAACTGAATTCCTCTCTTTCTCCTAGTAAGTAACTGGGTGTTCCGGGTAAAAAAACCCAATAATAGCAATAACAACCAAAAAACGAAACAGTTATGAAGGTAGAAAGCCAGAAGGGTTGTGGGAGCTTCCCAGTATACGCACCAAGTGCCACATGTATGTGACTCTCTGCCAGGAGGACCGAAGGCATGGACCTGCAATGAATGCCTGGCTCTCAGGGAAAAAGTTTGTTCTCTTGAAGCCAAGGTTGCTAACCTGAAGGCAGTGAGAGAGGCAGAGAAGCTGGTGGATGAAATCGTCAGGGACCTAATAGTGGTGTCCCAATCTTTGGGTGAGAGCTCCTTTGCTGTCATGGAGAGTGGGGGTCTCAGAGAAGGAGGGTGCCATTCCAAAGAAGAGGGAAATGATCTCCAAGGGTGCCTCTACAAGAGAGGTTTAATGCGCTTTGAAGGTTCATTAAAAATTTTACCTCTACACGGAGCGCAAATCGGGCGTAGAGGCATGTTATCTCCCCGATAATGCGCATTTTCGAATGCGCGTTAAATCGCGAGTTTTATTTTGCTCCGGCCGTTAAAGCGCATTTTCCCCGTGTGAACAAGCGATTATGCGCATTAACTTCTTGTAAAGCGCTTTTTGGACATCTATTAATGCGCTTCGCCGCCTCTCGCCGCCTCCTGTGCAGAGGGATTAGGAGTAAATGCACGTCTGCGATAATGCGCATAATCGCCGAACCGGGCGCAAAAGCGAATCCTTGTAGAGGGAGCCTTAGAAGGAACAGATTCCTCAGCATATGAACAAATATTCTTTTGAATCAAGAAAATGCCTCCAGAGGGTGGGAGCGGGGCTTCTGATAGTGGGGTATTTGATCATTAGACACAGAGGCAGTTGGGCTTGTGGTCGGTGTCTAGACCACATGGCAAATTGCCTGCCTGGTGTGAAGGTTGCGAATATCACGTGCCATCTAATAGATGATGCTGGGGTGGAGTCAGCAATCATGGTCCATGTTGGTACCACTGATGTGGGGAAATTTAGTCAAGAGGTGCTGGAAGCCAAATTTAGCTTGTTAGGCAGGAAGTTGAAATCCAGGACAACCAAGGTGGCTTTCTCTGAAATGCTACCAGTTTCACATACAGAGCCAGGCAGGCAGGTGAGGCTGAGAAGTTGCAATGCATGGATGAGATGGTGGTGCAAGGCTCCACTTGAACCAAAATGGAACCTAACATGAAAAAGGTGGCAGAGCAGCTTTTAAAATGAACCCTGGAGGAAAGCCGACAGGAGCTGGGAAGCATCCAGTTTGGGTTGAATCATCCCTAGGGGATGAAGATTAAAGAGTTTCCAATTGCTGAAATGGAGAAGGGAAGGAAATAGGCCATGAGTATATGGTGAAACATGATAGACAGTCAAAGAGGCCTAAGTGACATAGAAAATGCACATGCCAGAGACATCTGTTCTGAAATAGTGCCTGGGCATGGTAATGGACTGGATGAGGGCCAACAAACTGAGACTCAATACAGACAAGATGGAGGTACTGTTTGTGGGTGGTTCGTCTGTCCGGCTAGGTGATGTTTGGCCACAGCATGAAGAACCTCATCAGGAGGGCTTTAAACTGAATCCTATGGGGGCGGGAGAAGTAAACTTTGAGGCAACGACAGATGAAGGCTTATGCACCATAACAGAGAGAACAGCTCCAAGGGTGCCTCAACACAATGTTAACAACAACATAGCAAATATGACTTGATAGTATAACTGAAACTGGGTGGGATGACTCCCATGACTGGAATATAGCAACTGAAGGATATAACTTGTTCAAAAAGAACAGAAGAAATAGAAAGGGAGGCGGAGTTGCACTATGTGTTAAAAATACTTATCTCTGCACAGAAATACAAGAGGATGAACCTCGGAGCCCCATCAAGAGCATCTGGATTAAAATAAATGGGGAAAGGAATAAAAGGAGCATGATAGTCGGAGTCTACTACCAACCACCCAATCAAGCAGGAGACGAGGATGAAACTTTTGAAAAGCAAATTGCCAGTGTTTCAAGGAAATCCGATGTAGTAGTAATGGGGGACTTCAATTACCCCGATATCTGTTGGAAGACAAATTCTGCCCAAAGTGGCCCCTCCAAGAAATTCCTGACAGGTGTGGCTGATAGCTTTCTCCTACAGAAAGTAGAGGAAGGAACTAGAGGAAGGATATCCTTGACTTGATAATGACCAATGGGGATGACTTAGTGGATAAAGTAGTGGGAAAGTCACCACGTCATACTTGAGTTCTTGATTTTAAAGGAAGCAAAAGCTGAGTGTAGCCATACACGTACTCTGGATTTCAGGAAAGCCGATTTTAATAAACTCAGAACTATGATAAGTAAGGTCCCATGGCAAGTGACCCTAATGAGAAAAGGAGTCCAAGATGGGTGGGAGTTTTAAAAAAGGAAATTTTAAAGTCCCAATTACAAACAATTCCAACATGGAAAAAAGATAGAAGGCTACAGAAGAAACCAATGTAGCTCCACAAAAAGCTTAGAGATGACATGAAAATAAAAAGGATACATATAGGAAGTGGAATGAAGGCCAGGCTACAAAAGAAGAGTACAAACAAGTAGCACAGAAGTGCAAGAATGGTATTAAGAAGGCTAAAGCTGAGAAGGAGCTGAGACTAGCGAGGGATGCTAAAAGCAATAAAAAGGCTTTCTTCAGATATGTTAGGGTGACCAGATAAACTCCAGGTCAGGGCTCATGTAACTTAGCAGTTGTAGAGAAAAGGGAATTTCAGCCAGTGTCATTTGTATGCAATTAGTTCCTGGTGAAATTCCCTCTTCATCACAACAGTTAAAGGTGCAGGCACTATACTAGAGTGACCATATACAAAAGAAGGCAGGACCTGGACCCTAAGATCAACTTCAGAAGCCCTGCTCCGTGAGCCCCTACCAAAGGAAGTGAGGCAGGTGGCTACCAGGAGGAGGGCCTTCTCTGCTGTGGCACCATGGGTGTGGAATGAGCTCCCTAGAGAGGTTTGCTGGCACCTACTCCTTTTGATGCCAGGTGAAGACCTTTTTATTTTGACAATATTTTAACAGTTTATTATCATAGTCTTTGAACTCCGCTGTTTTAAATCTGTATTTTAAATCTGTATTTTAAATCTGTATTTTAAGTCTGCATTGCTGTGTGTTTTTTTTTTTACTCTAGTTGTGTTTTTATATTGTGTTTTTATATTGTGTTTTTATACTGTTTTGTTGGTGGTTTTAATTTTTGTGAACCACCCAGAGAGCTTCAGCTATTGGGCAGTATATAAATGTAATAAATAAATAAAATCTGGGGGAGAGACACTGTATATAGGTGTTTCTATGATAATGCTAGAAACCTCCAAGCCAAAATGGGAGAGTTGGAGTGCCTGGTTTTAAAGGAGAACCTAGATATAGTGGGCATAATGGAAACCTGGTGGAACCAGGGGGATACGGTCATCTCTAGATATGAATGCTATAGGAAGGGCAGGGAAGGGTGTCGAAGAGGGCATCGTGTCAGGCAGACTAGAAAACCTAAAAGGGGTAGATTCCGCCACAATAGGGGGGGTTAACAATACTGGGCTCCAAAACTAATCTTGGAGGAACATGCTATCATTCCCCAGATCGGAACGCACAGCATGATCTTGAGATGGAATCAGGGAGGCCTTCAAACAAGGAAGTATTGTAATGGTGGGTGACTTCAATTACCTGCACATTGACTGGACAAACCAGTTCACAACAAAGAGGTTAAATTCCTCGATGCCCTAAACAACTGTACCCTAGAACAGTTGGTCATGGAACCAACCAGAGAGGAGGCGACCCTGGATTTAATCCTAAATGGCGTCATCCAGGACTTAGTATGAATGTGAGTGTTGTTGACCTAAGTGGTAACAGTGACCACAGTGCTATCAGACTTAATGGGCCTGTTCAGACAACATGCTAATCCATGGTTAGGCCAGTAACCCTTTTGCAGCAAATGGTTGGTGAGCATGTTTAAATTGTGGTTATTTAGCCACCATGGCTAGACTGATTCACACGAGGCGCTAAGTCATGGTTCACATGACACGCTAAGCCATAATGTTTAGCTCAAAATGCTTAACCACTGTGGCTTACTGTGGCTTCTGAACAGGGTCGATATATATTTAAGTGGAAAATTGCCAAGGATGTCCAACACGGTCACATTTGACTTCAAAAGAGGAAACATCTCTAAAATGAGGGAATTGGCAAAATGGAAGTTGAAAGCGGGAGTCAAGAGGGTTAAAATCCCTTTACAATATTTGGAGGTTATGCAAAATCACAGTAATAGAAGCTTAGCTAGAATGTATACTACAGGTTAGGAAAGGTAACACTAAGTCCTAGAAGTCACCAGCATGATTAACAAGCAGTGTCAAGGAAATTATTAGAGAAAATAAGTCTTACCCAAATGAGGAAAACAAAAGGCAGTGCAAGGAGATGCAGGCAGACAATAAGAGAAGCAAAAAAACATATTGAGAAGCATATTGCTAAGAACATCAAAGCCAACAGCAAGAAATTCCTTAAATTTAGCAGAAGCAGAAAACCAGCTAAAGAGGCAGGTGAACTGTTGGATGACAATGAAGTTAAGGGAGTACTACAGGAGGACAAGGAGATTGCAGAGAAGTTGAATGAATTCTTCTCATTGGTCTTCACTGCAGAAGATATAGGACAGATAACTGTGCCTGAACTGAAGTTTTCAGAAACAGAGTCTGAATTGCTGAGGCAAATAGTGATGACAAAAGATTAAGTTCTCAACCTTATTGACAAATGGAAGGTTAATAAATCACCAGGCCCAGATGCACCCATCCTAGAGTTCTTAAAGTACTCAAACATGAAATTGTTGATCTTCTAACAAAAATATATAACACGTCCCCAAGATCACCTCTGTACCAGAGGACTAGAGAACGGCCAATGTAACACCTATTTTTAAAAAGGGATTCAGGAGGGAACCCAGGAAATTACAGGCTGGTAAGCTTAATATCTGTTCTTTATGAATTGGTTGAAAGCATGGTCTTGAGAAGCCTACCGCTAAGAACACCGAAGCCAACAAGAAATTCCTTAAATATATCAGAAGCAGAAAACTGTGAAAACAGCAAATTCCATGCTGGGCATAATTGGGCAAATGTTGGGCAAAACTGCCAGTATTACACTCCCCGTATACAAATCTATAGTGCGACCACACTGCACCTAAAAGAGGATATTACAGAAGTAGAAAAAGTGCAGAAATGGGCAAATAAAATGATGAAGGGTCTGGAGCATCTCCCCTATGAGGAAAGGTTACAACATCTGGGATTGTCTAGCTTAGGAAAAAGGAGGCGAAGGGGAGACATGACAGAGTGTACAACATTATGCATGGCATGAAGAAAGTGGACAGGGAGACATCATAATACTAGAACTCGGGGTGTTCCCATAAAGGTGACTGGTGGGAGATTCAGGACAGATGAAAGGAAAGACTCCTTCACACAGGGCATAGTTAAAAGTATTGAGTTCATTTCCAGTAGGTATAGTGATGGGCACCACTTTGGATGATTTTAAAGAGGGATTGGACGAATTCATGACGGACAAGGCTATCAGTGGCTACTAGTCCTGATGGCTATTTGGTACCTCCAGTATGGATCTTCACCAAGCAGGATATGACACTTTGAAAACAGTTTGGACACTGTATATGGAGTGTGTCCTGGGCCCCAACAGTTGTCACTATTATTATAAACCATTTTAAAATAGTAGTGTAGATCCTGCCTAGGATTCTGTTGGCAGGATTCTTCCCTAGCTCTACCTGGAGATGTTGCCAGGGATTGAAGTTGGTACCTTCTGCATGCAAAGCTCAACCACTATACCACAAAGCCCCTCTATGCAAATTCGTTTTAAAATAAGAAACGCATCAATAATAACCAAATGACAAAGAACTATTTAATATTTTTGCTATGGGATAGCAAGAAAGCTAAAACCCTTTATCAAACAATCAAAATGGATGGTGTGGCCTCCCTTGGCTCTCAGCCGTGTTGCAGAGCTGCCAGGCCACCCACAGCCAGACCACCTCAGCTACAACAAGTTTTATACTTAATTAAGGTATCATGCTGGAGCAACAAAATTTAGCAACATGCTTTAACAATGTCCTCTCCTCTGGCATTGCAACTAAACCAGCAATGAAATTACTATGGTATTAAAGTGAATCTTTGTAGTCAGAATCTAATAGTAGTCTGGCATTTGTCTGAAAGGAGCCAAGTGTCTGGTGCTTCCACCACTTATATGTTTTAATGATGTGTTTCTCTTGTTTTAAAACTTTTAACTTTGTCATGTTTGTATCTGCATTGTGTTCCCCGCCTCGATCCGTAGGGAGAGGCGGGTTATAAATAAATATTATTATTATATTATTATTATTATTATTATTATTATATTGATTTATTATCACTGGAATGGAACCAAGGCTTTGTTAGGTCACACAAGGCTTAGTGGGGGAAGGGTTGCAGTTTGACAGAAATATGTTAAAGTGGGAATTAAAAAAAACCACAGAGAAATCATGGAGGAAATGGGGGGGGGGGGCAAATCAACTTCTGTACAGCAATATCTGCAGATGAATCATATTGATTGCAAACTATGGCCTGGTTCGGACAACATGATAATCAATGGAGGGGGGAAAACAATAGTCAGTTGTGTTGCTTATTGTGTCATGTGGAGGGCAACACACAACGCACACACAACTGACAGTACGCTATTTGGGGCACTTAAACAAACAACGAGCTTGCACGTTGTTTATCCTGAATTCTGTTGTTTAAAGTGTCGTGTGGAGGGACACCCCCCCCCCCGTGTACTATTCCGCTTGGTCATCGAATTTGCCAGTGGAGCAGCCAAAAAAACCCTGGCTGCTCCGATACAGCCAGCAGAACTTGTAGTGCATGCTGGTATACGGCCGGAGGACTGAGGGAGGTGGGAGGGAGGAGACTCAGCAGCCCAGAAGGACGCGGGGACTTTCAGCCGCGCGACGTGGGGAGGGACAACATGTTGTGTGGCGGGTGCCGCTGCAGCGCCGCCAAAATAACGCATGGTCAGTACGCTGTTCCCCCCTCCATTGCCTAAAGTGGCGTCCAAATTCACCCTATGGCTCATGAAGTGATGTTACCAGTTTTGAGTGTTGATTTTCCATAATCCAACTCAAATGATGTTTTTATATGCTCACAACCAATTGCTTATGAGAATAAATAAGGAGATGATTTAAGAAAAGCAATACTGTAAGAAATATGGATTTGAATGGGCCATTATATTTATTCATATATTCATATATTCAACTTGTGAGTCTCCCTGTAGCTGAAACTCTCAAGGCAATGAGCAAAAATACAAAAGAAAATGAACATGCAATTAAACACAATAAAAAACTAAAAGTAGACACAAATAAAATTTTAAACTATATTGCATCCCACAAGCAACTCTTTGTATGAACTTCAGGGAAAGTTTCAATTAATTAATACTGAAACGGTTCGCCATACTCTGTGCAATTAACTAGAATTATAACACAATGAATGACTCTGGTGTTGGGAGAAGAGGAAGAGCTCGTATAGATATCTTGGTGTTGTGCCAGGTTCAAAAATTGTTGGGCGACAAGAATATCTGAAATTCAAGATATAACTGGATATGAGTTACCAGTACACCCAATTATTTTGTTTAGCTTCGTTAAAGGACTACTAACATGGGGGGCGGGAGAGAAAAGCGATTCAGAGACGGCCACATATTTATCCGTAGCAGCTGGCACGGCCACCAGCCAAAGATGGGAAGAAACGAATCCCCCTTCTATTGGCGAGTGGTATTTGGGGCATGGCCTATCTACACTACTGCTTTAAAACGGTTTATAACAGTTTTAAACCAGTCAATAACAGTAATTAACCAGTTTAAAACTGTTGTAAACCGTTTTAAAGCAGTAGTGTAGATAGGCTCTTAGATGATGATGGAACTCAGCCCTTTAAGCGTGTCAGAAGAAACGACAGGACGATCATTTCCATAAAAGATGGATTCTGGCACATCCAGAATAAATAATAAAGGCCAGTCAGGGCAGGATATATCCGATCTTCGGCATCATCTAGCTGGTGACGGTTTGAATCTGAACTGAAGTTCTTCAAGGGTAGGAACGCAGAGGGGCTGCTGGCTGTGCGCGCGCAGGCATCGGTTATATTTGCTGAGCAGTCATTTCTCACTTTACTTTTTCTTGATTCGAGAAATCAAATATCCCCCAATAAAAGAAGCACAGGGAGCAAGGGATCTTCCGCAAAGAAGGGTCCCACGGGGGCGGGGAGGCAGGACGCCGACTGGGACGCCCTGCTCTCCTGCCAGAGACGCGAGGCGTGCCGCACGCCTGCCTGGCCGCGACACCCCGCCGGGAGCAGAGCCCTGGAGCGCGGGGACGCCTCGCCCCACGCCCAGGAGAGCCGCCGCCGCCGCCGCCGCCGCCGCCGCCTCCTACCTGCCAACCTGCGAGCAGGTACGCGTGTCCGCCGCCACCGCCGCGCGCCGAGCCCTAGGCGGGGCGCACCTAGCCGGGCTCAGCGCCGCCGCCAGTGCCACGGCCAGCGCCGCCGCCAGCGCCACGGCCAGCAGCGCCAGGCAGCAGCCCTTCCGCCGCGAGAGAGCCATACCGGCCCCGGGAGCGCGGCGGGGCGGAGCGGAGCGCAGGCAAGGGCTGCCTCCGACTCGTCCGTCCTGGCGCCACGCCGCCCTCTGCGCGTGGCTGCAGCGGCGGAAGCTTTTAAGGGGCTGCGGACGCGGGGGCGCGGCCCCTCCCTGCCTGCGCAGGCTCGAGGGACACGGCGGGCTTGGAGCGCACTGCTCTTGCCAGGGCACCGGGGGAGTCTGGGCTTTCCCGGCGACTGAGCGCAGTGACGAGGCCCGCGGCTGCCGGGGGAGGGGCGGCCCGCTTCCCCAGAGGGATCCTTGGACCCGTCACGGTGGGAAATAGGCGTCTACACGCTCTCCTGTTTCCCCGAGCGTCATCACACGGGAGGTTTCAGGCACATCTGCCGCGACTTTGATCCACTGTTTCAGCGCTGGACTGGCATGACGTCATCCCCCGTCGTGCTGTTCTCTCGCCCTGAGCAAGTCTAGCCCTGAAAAAGTGGATCAAAGTCAGGGCAAATGTGCATTAAGCCTCCAGTGCTCTCTGCTCCTCGTGTGGCCCTCCAGATCGTGTTGGGACTGCAGCTCCCATCAGCCCTTACCACGGCCTCTACTGACAGGGCTGATGGGAGGTGCAGTCCAACAGGATCTGGAGAGCTGACAAGTTTCCCCATCCTGTTGAGCTTCTCAAAAGGGGGGACAGCAAAATCTCATTTCACCGGCTCCTTAATACTGAGAACACGTATGGGGTCGACAGCAGGCAAGGTAGAAGAGCCCCTGTTCAGTCCTGGTGGGCGCCAAACCTGTGAAGGGCTCCCAAGAGCACACCTGGAATGCCGTTCCCCACGTTGCCGAGACAGAGGCTGGCTGGCCTAGTTGAAACACCCGCAGTCTGAAGGGGTGTCCACTGGCACAGAGAGGACTGGGTACCAGAATCCCTCCAACATGGGGACGTGAGCCTTGCTTGACCAGGGTGTGTGCCCCCCATGGAGGGAGCCCGGTCTGCACGCAGATCCCAGTCAGAGGGACACCAGTTATATGTCAACAGGGGGCGGGGCATGGCCAATCGCGGGGTGGTGGTGGCGTCTAGGGGTCAGGTCTAGTTGGGCACATTCTCAGAAGCCCCTTCACTTGCTTGGTTTTCACAGGAACCAAAGACTGAACAGGCCAAGTTGATCGCAGTAATCTTTACTTCGGCTCCATGAGATAAAGGTGTTTATTATTATTATTATTATTATTATTCTCATATTACGCCTGTTTTTGTCTTTATATTTAATCTGGTGGTTCAGGAAGGGTACTAGGTTGGCATGCAACGAAATCCATTATTGGTAGTCCCAGATTGCCCTGAAGTGTATGTGAGTGTGGCTGTGGCTGTTAACCTGAGAGACCCCTGCAATGGACCCACTGTCACAACAGAGTGTAACCCATGGCAAAGACTTCAGAACACATATGGAACAGATCAGTCAAAGCAAAGAGCCAAACCGTAGAGCATTCAATGATTAAAAAAAGAAGAGCCTTGCTGGTCTAAGACCAGAGTTCACACTATCTCATGTTGGCTCGAGCTCCACAAAGCCAGGAAATGGGAAGCGAGTGCGAAGGCCTTAATATCTGTAATGATGTTGTGCAATGTCGCAAGTTGTGCTTGCTTACAAATTACCCTCCCTACAGTCACACTTTTCTTTGGTCTTTCTGTCCCATATCCAGATATGGAGTGCCTGGAACTAGAGATGTGAAGGCCCGGAAGAAAACCAGAAAATTGGGGTTCCCAATGTTTTTTTCCCCATTTTTTCCGAAGCCTTTATATTTATTTTTCTGAAAAATTGAAAAAATGAAGAAAAAAATGGATTATGGAATTTTTATTTTAGCATGATGAATACAATGTTTAATACAAGGTGTTCATATATTTACTTCTCCAAATGATTTCTAAAAACTATGGACAGTATCAGATTATTACAATTTCTGTGTACCAAGGACAAGCAAGTCTTAGGTTGCAAACTGGGACTACAGCTCTCAAATACAAGAGCAAGATGCATTTCTGCCTCTAGGGGGCACTGCCATTGAAGCAGAGACTGAAAGTGATAGTGATAGCTATAGCCCAGAAAATGAGTCTGATTAAATTTCATGCATATTCATTGAATCTCGGTCCCCCTTTTTTCACAGTTCTTTTTATGGAAATGGGTGCTTTATGTCTGCTTGACACTGTGGAGGACTAGCAGAGACATAAATAATTTCCTTTGTTACTAATACTGATGGTTTCTTCTGTTTGTTTGTTTTTTTTAAAAAAATAGCCTGCTCCTCATAAACTGGCAAAACTAAAGAGGTTCCTTACAGTTCAGGAGCTTGTAGCTCCATTTGTTTAAAAAATAATAATTAAAAAAAGGTAACAATTTAAAAAAGTAAATTCAATTTATAATAATTGCTTGAATTCACTGTACTTTTAGTATACCAAATGTGATAATGTTATGCCAAACCAACTTGTACATAATTACATTTTATGTTCCTAAAGTAACAAAATGACTTTCAATCTGTAAAAAGTGCTAATATTGCATTTGTTTTTCAATTTTTCAAAATAATATATGTTTTTTCCAGAAAAAAATGGGGAAATGTGTTTTTTTCCATGGCTTTAAAATTTCTGGAAATTTTACATCTCTACCTGGAACTAGCAAAGATGAGCCTGCCTTGCCTTATGAAGCATCTGAGCCCTACTGGAATCCTCCTGTGAATTGACTGATGTCTGTTTGTTACTTGTGACATTGCACAACAGTATCCCTGATCCCCAGTCACATTAGCTTCCAGTTTCCTGGCTTTCTGGAGCTTGAGCCAATATAAGATAGCCCTAACTCTGGACTTAAACTGACAGGGCCTTTTATAACTTTGGATTTCCCAGGTTTTAAAAACCACTCCAACACAGGCATACTGTGGCTTAGCGTGTCTTCTGAACAGGATCAATATATATTTAAGTGGAAAACTGCCACAGTCACAATTGACTTCAAAAGAGGAAACATCTCTAAAATGAGGGAATTGGTGAAAAGGAAGTTGAAAGGGGGAGTCAAATCCCTTCAAAATGCTTGGTAGTTACCCAAAACCACAACAATAGAATCTCAGCTAAAATGTATACCACAGGTTAGGAAAAGTAGCATCAAGTCCAAGTGGTCAACAGCATGGTTAATGAGCAATGTCAAGGAAGTTATTAGAGAAAAGAGGATTTCCTTCAGAAAATGGAAGTCTTGCCCAAGTAAGGAAAACAATAAGGAGCAAAAGCTTGCACAAAAGTGATGCAAGCAGACAATGAGATATGCAAAAAAGCATTTTTAAAATTTACTTTAAAAGCAACAACCATGGAAAAATCTAAAATATTATACAGAGATAGAACAACTTAAGAACAACATAAGAAGAGCCCTGCTGGATCAGATCCAACTAGCTGTCGACCAGGGACCCACAAGCAGGACATTATGGGTCCCTGGTTGCACCATTCCACCCATGTTCCCCAGCAACTGGTGCATATGGGCTTGCTGCTTCTGATCCTGGAGGTAGCACATAGCCATCAGGACTAGTGGCCATTGATAGCCTTCTCCTCCAGGAATTTATCCAACCCCTTTTTAAAGCCATCCAAATTGGTGGCCATCACTACATCTTGTGGTAGTGAATTCCAGAGTTTAGCTATGTGGTATGTGAAGAAGTACTTCCTTTTATCTGTCCCGAATCTCCCACCAATCACCTTCATGGGATGAGCCCATGAGAGAAGGAGAAAAACGTCTCCCTATCCACATTCTCTACACCATGCATAATTTTGTACACTTCTATCATGTCTCCCTTCACTTGCCTTTTCTCTAATCTAAACAGTCCTAGAAGTTGTAACCTTCCCTCATAGGGGAGATGCTCCAGTCCCCTGATCATTTTAGTTGCCCTTTTCTGCACTTTTTCCAGCTCTACAACATCTTTTTTAGGCACAGTGACCAAAACTGTACACAGTATTCTAAGTGTGGTCACACCACAGATTTGTATAAAGCCAGTATGATACTGACAGTTTTATTCTCAATTCCTTTTCTAATTATGCCTAACATGGAGTTTGTCTTCTTTACAGCAGCTGCACACTGGGTCGACATTTTCATCGAGTTGTCCACCACAACCCCAAGATCTCTTTCTTGGTCAGTCACTGCCAGCTCAGATCCCATCAGGTGATCCTTGAAGTTGGGATTTTAAAACTTTCAAATGCAAATTGAGCAGCAAGACTGTACATTCATTTAAAAAGCCTGCAATTATAAAAGGGAGAAGGCATTCTGATGCATGAGTGACAAAAGGAAACCCAGTTGTATCAAAGGGTTCAGAATGGGTATGTCACTTTGCAATATGTAAGGTGTTAAGTTAGCTTTTGCATCAGGGCAAGCTTCCATATACAACTATACCAAATCTCCAAAGTAAAATCTGAAGATTTCCACCACCACCCTGCAATTGTAAGTCAAGCTGCTATTAACAGAAAAATTGTGAGTTCCCTGTGTAAGATTTTTGTACCTATAAACTGGGAGAGGAGCGTGAGTGCTGGGATTTGGGGAACTAATTGTTTAGTAATTTAAAACATCTAATTAAAATGTGATCCAAGAAATCAGACACATGGAGCAAAGTCACCACATGTGAAAGAAGGACCCATGTTCAGTGCATCCTCTCCAACAATTATGGGATAAAAAATGGTTCCTAAAACCAGGGGGGGCACGGGGGGCAAGCGCCCCCCCCCAAACAAGAGCTTGCCACCCCAGTTGCCACCCCAGTTGCTGGCAGAGCTGGCTTTATCAAGAGGGCTCACCCAAGCAAGGCAGCCTTGGCAAGGCACAGCAAGGGTTAACAGCCTTGCCAGAAGCCAGGCGCCTGCACTGTGGCCTTTGTTCTCCTAGGTTTCAGAGAAGGAGCAAGATGAGCCACATGGGCCAGGCTTGTGGCTGCCTTCTCAAAGGCAAAGCTCAGCTGTTTTAGAGGAGAGAGAGGTGGCCTCTCCTCTTCAGCCCCTTAGCCCTTTCCCCTCACTCAGCAGCAGGGACAGCCAGGCAAGCCCAGACAATTTCTGCTGATAATCACCTACACTTTCCAGGTACTGGTAATAGTATTTTTTATATTCCATCATGACTTGTTAGGGCTATTAGCTGCATACAGACTTTTTATGTTGTTACTAAATCCCTGTAAGATCCCAGGCTGAAATTAGGAGTCGGGGAAGAATTTGTGGGAGGGGGATGTTTAAAGCTTTCCAGCCATTGCTGCTCTCACCACCACCACCCTTGCCCCAAACCCTGCTTTTTGCCCTAACTGGGGAAAATACAGAGTGGACTAGATTCTCTTCCCACCCGCCCCCCCATGTGTATTTGGTGGGTTGGTTGCGGGTAGCTGCTAGAGAATGACTTTTAAAGCTACCATTCACAACCTGGCACTGTCTACATGGTTTGGACCACAACTTCGGTCCCCTCTACAAGGATTCGCTTTTGCGCCTGGTTAGCCGATTATGCGCATAATCGCAGAAGCACATTTACGCCTAATCCCTCTGCACGAGAGGCGGCGAGAGGCGGCGAAGCGCATTCATGGATGTCCAAAATGCGCTTTACAAGTAGTTAATGCGCATAAGTGCATATTCACACAGTCAAAATGCGCTTTAACGGACGGAGCAAAATAAAACTCGCGATTTAACGCGCATTCGATAATGCGCATAATCGGAGAGATAACGCGCCTCTACGCCCCATTTGCGCTCCGCTGGTGTGGAGGTAAATTTTTTAATGAGACTTCAAAGAGCATTAAACCTCTCGTGAAGAGGCACCCTTCCACTATTCCTGACTATTGAACAAGTTGGCCAGGGCTGATGGGAGTTTAAGTTCAAAACCTCTGGAGAGCACCAGGTTGGGGAAGACTGGTTTAGAGGAAGAAGAGCTGGCAGTGTAAACACTCCTTACCAAGATTCCTTCCTCTCTTCCTAATTGCAGCTTTCCACTTATTTTCATTTAATTTTTTTTTAAAGCTAGACCTTGGGGGGAAAACTTTTACGCTTTTACATTTTATATTGTAATCTATAATGTGCTTTGTGGCTTCAATTGTTGTGAACTGACCAATTGTAAGAATTGGTTTGTGCCAGTTTTTAGGATTTATCATACAATCCTATGCATGTTTACTCAGAAGTAAGTTACTGTCAATGGGTATTAGGAGCCCTTCTGGGCAAGGAAAGGGTTAATGGGTGTTTTCCCTCCCCTCTTTGCTTTCAGTTCCCCCAACAGTTGCTGGGTTCAACTGCTTGTAAATATGGCCTAGAATCCATTTTGTTTTGCTGTATTTCAGTCATATTGTGAAAATGTGATTTTAAAAAATCCGTTCTTTCCTTTTTGTGGTGCAAGTTAACATATATTCCTGGCTAAATTCCTTCTGTTTTATGGGGCATACTTTCTTCTTCTTTTTCTGAAACCTGTGATTATGTAACTCAAACTCACTCACTTACAGCAATTGATGCTTATTTTCCTGCTGTCACAGTTTGCCTATGTGTGAGATGGGTTTTGTGGTCTCCCATCTCCCTTTTACTTAAATCTTAGAGGAGTGGGCTTGGCTATAAATGCCTTTCTCTGTGTTGTGACATACCTTGGATAAATTGTTTTTCTAAGACACTTTTTTTTAAAAAGCCTGATCTCTGTTGGTTCTGGGAATTTAGTATGCTGCAATTATGTAACCGAAACACACACTTGCTGGTCTGGCACCAACGGCCAGAGCAGCAAGAACACCCTCAGAAGAATTAATCTGCTTACTCCATGGATCTTTTCCTTTTTTTCTCAGGACAGTAGGCCAGGAAAAATGAGAGGGGGAGGAAAGAATTAATTTGTACCTTCTCCACATCTTCCTTTTTTTCTCCTCCTCAGAGAATTAGGACAGGAATGGGGTGGGAAGAATCTACTCACAGTGCAAGCCTATGAATGTTTACCCAGTACCCACCATATTCAATGTCTTTTATTTCTGTTATTCCATATTATAAAGGCAATAGATTGCAATAAAAAAACACCCAGCTTCACCAGGAGCTTCATCTTCAAAAACTTCATATTTTGGATCTTTGGACTAGTACTTCACATGCATTGGGCTTCTTAGGTGTACAGGGCCCAAGTGTCTCAGTTTGCTCTTTCCTTACACTAAGAGTCTACTGTTCTGGTTCTGCCTGCACTGGTTCAAAAGAATTATTTATTTATTGCATTTTTATACCGCCCTATAGCCGAAGCTCTCTGGGCGGTTCACAAAAATTAAAACCATGAAATCAGGGCAGATACCTGTGCCTGAACTGATGTTTTCAGGAAGTGAGTCTGAATTGCTGAGGCAAATAGTGATGACAAAAGATGAAGTTCTCAATCTTGTTGATAAATAGAAAGCAAATAATATCCATCCTAGAGTTCTCAAAGAACTTTAGTATGAACTTGCTAATCTTCTAATCAAAATATGCAACATACCCCTAAACTCAACCTCTGTACCAGACAACTGGAAGATTGTCGATGTAACACCAATTTTTAAAAAGAGATCTAGGGGGAATCTGAGAAATTACAGGCCTGTTAGCTTACCATCTGCTCCAGGTTAATTGGTTGAAAGCATTATTAAAGATAAAATTAGGACAAGCCCTGCTGAAAAAGAATCAATACAGTTTCCGCAAAGGTAAGTCCTGTCTCACTAATCTTTTAGAGTTCTTTGAGAGTGTCAATAAACATTTAGCCAGGGATGATCCAGTAAACACTGTTTACTTGGAATTACAAAAGGCTTTTGACAAAGTCTCTCACCAAAGACTCCTGAGCAAATTTAGAAGTCATGGAATAAGTAGAGAGGTGTCCTTATGGATCAGCAACTGGTTAAAGAACATTGTGGTGGGCATGTTTCTTTTGGGCCCCCTCTACAAGAGTTCGCTTTGACGCCCGGTTCCCCGATTATACACATTTCCTGATAAGCGCGTTTACGCCTAGTACCTATACACGAGAGACGTTGAAGCACATTACGGGCTGTATGAAATGCGCTTTAAAGTTGTTTACATCCTGAGAATCGCATGCAAATGCTGCTGAAAGTAATGCTTTTTATCCCGTTGGAACTGCCGAAACAGGTCCCCTCCCTTTATTCTCCCCACCCACCAGAATCTCCCACCTTTGGTTACCTGGGTTACCTGCTGGTACCTGGTTAACCTGTTCGGCTGCCTCTCTCACCCCTTCGCCCGATTGCCATTTCAAGTGAACTGCTCAGGAGTAAATGGGAATGTGCCTCATAAGTTTCCCCCTCCAGCACCCTTTGAAAACTTATTTTTAGTCAGGGCTGCCTCTCTCCCCCGCTCTTCGCCCGATTGCCATTTCAAGTGAACTGCTCAGGAGTAAATGGGAATGTGCCTTGCACACACACACGCGAAAACAGACAGGGGGATGTTGCTTCGTTCCTTCCCCTCCTCTTCCCAGAGAGCTAAACCATTGTAAAACATACACATGCACATACACACACACACACACAGAGCTCATGTCAGGAACCCAGCAAGAAGCGAGGGGATGCTATGTCTAAGCTGATTGCTAATTATGTGCACATCCTTCCTAACATCTTTGCTTCTCGTGAAACCACCTCCATCTGACCCTGTGTCTCCATGTAAAAAAAATTCCATCAGGGTACTTCAAAGAAACTTTATTTTTGGTTCACGTTGGGTCTCCTCTTCCTGGAGCTTCCATCCAGAGAGACGGAGAACAAGGAGGAAGTTGCCAGGAGGAGACAGGAAATAAAATTAAACGAAAAAGTGGGAGGTTTTCCCAGTGAAGGGGCAGTTCTATGTATGACATCACGACCACAGTCCGCCCACTCTGATCGTTAATGCGCTTGAACAGCAATTGTTTACACAGATATAAGGTGCTCTTACGCCTGCGGTAAATAAAACTTGCTATTTAACGTGCATTCGATAATGTGCATAATCGGAGATAAAAAGCGCCTGTACTCCTCATTTGCACTCCGCTCTTGTAGAGGGAAAATTGGTAAATTGCTCTTGTAGAGGCGCCCTTGGAAAAGGGCTCCACCTGATGAAACCAACCAAACTTTGGTAAAGAGAAATGTGCTCTTAACATGTTCTCAGTTAATGATTAATTAAAATAGGAGTTTTGGGACCCTATCAGTTTAAGATAACAACATCTTAAGCATAGATGCAGGTATCCCTGCAATTGTTTGTTTGTTTATATTCATAATACTTATTTACCACTTAGGGAGCATTCCTATGACCAGGGCTCTGACAGTGGAGCATAGAAACCACTCTCCCCACCCCCTCATAGCCAGCATGGGTCTTGTTGTGGCAGCTACATCTCCACTCTTGGAAATGGAGTGTGAGGAGGGCAAAAAGGGGCTCCTAAGGGCGGGGAGAGGAGTAGGCACCAGAAGCTGCTTTATGCAGCTTCCTTTCAGGTCTCCAGGCCCCTCCCTTCCCCTCCCCGAAGCTGTGTCTAGACAGGCAAAATCACCCATCTAGGCAAAAATGCAGGGTGGTTGGAGCACAGAAGCGAGGATTCCCTCAATCCTTCAGCTGCCCTGTATAGGATAGTCGGCATGGCAGCCTCCAATTTTGGAGGCTGGCACCTATCCGGCTAGGATTGCATCCTTCATGTAATAGGATCTCTAAGCAGTTTACATGCAATAATAATAATAAAAACCAATTTGAGAATATAGATATAATACAATATAACAATAAACAGTTACAACTTGCAACAACAACAACAACTACTACTACTAATAATAATAATAAATGGAGGAGCATCATGATTCATTTCCAAGCCAGGGGAAGCTCTCATAAACAACGGTGTTTTCAGAAGATGTTTACAACTCATCAACCCAAAGTGCGTGGGGGAGGGTGTTCCAGGGGGTGAGTGCCACCCCTGAGAAGGTGCACTTTTGTGATGTTTCCTGACAACATTCCGTTGGTCACCTTAATGGGCGACTGGGTGCAAAAAGGGGAAGGCAGTCTGCTAGGCATCCAGGTCCAAAGTTATTTAGGGCTTTGTATGTCAGCAACAAAACACTAAACGTGGCTCAGTGGCTAATAGGCAGCCAGTGCAGTTCTTTTAACACAGGTGTAATGTAAACATGGTTGGATGTTCCACTGAACATCCTAACTGTTGCATTCTTCACTAGTTGCAGCTCCCAACCAGGTTTAAGGGCAACCCCACATAGAGTGCTTTACAGTAATCTAATTTTGAGGTTACCAGTGCTTGAACCACAGTGCTATTGCAATCTACAAACAGACAGTTGCTGTGCAAGACAAAATTGGTACTGGAGACTCCAAGCCACTAAGGTCACCAGCCCTCCAGTCACAATGATCGATCTAGGAATACCCTCAAACTACATGCCTGCTCCTTCGGAGAGAGTGTAACCTAATTCCCAGACTAGGGAGCAATGCTTCCATAGGGTCTCTGTTTTATCTTAATTCAATTTCAGTTTATTGGCCCTCATCAAGTCCATAACTGCATCCAGGCACCGGTTCAGAATATGCACGGCCTTGCCTGACTCAAATAGTACAGAGAAATAAGAGCCAGGTGTCATGAGAATACTGATGCCACAATGTCCCAAATGACCTCTCCCAACAGGTTCATATAGATGTTAAGCAAAGTTGGAGACAAAATAGTGTCCTGTGGCACCCTACAGTCAACTGAATTGATGAATGAATCAACTCCATAAGTAAGTGCTGAAATGGTGCCCCCAATTCCCAGCTCACAGACATGGTCCAGGAGGGTACTGTGGTCAAAAGCCACTGAGAAATTCAGAAGTAGTAACAGGGTCACACTCACCCTGTCCTCTCAGGTTTGGTCATACCATCAGGGCAACCAAGGCTGATTCTGTCCTGCAACCAGGCCTGAACTCAGCATGGGATGGTCACGGTCAATCAGGTTCATCCAAGAACACCTGCAGCAGAATCACCAGCACTCTCTCAAGCACCTCACCTTACATGAGGTATAGGAAACTGGGTGATAGTTCGTATAACTCTTCAGATCCAGGGAGATTTCTTTCAGGAGTGGCTGCACCAAGGACCCCTTCAAGACTACTCAGTTATGCATTGATGCGTTCACTGCTCTCCTGATCCATCCAGTCAGCCTCCCATGGCTTGCTCAAAGAAGCAAGGGTCAAGAGAGCATGTTGGGGCCACACAGTTGTGCTTTATAGCCAGACTATAAAGCACATGGGCTTCAATGTCTATATACTAATGCCCAGAGTATGGGAAACAAACAGAACGAACGTGAACTCTCCATACATGAAGGCAAATATGACTTGATAGGTATAACTGAAACTTGGTGGGATGACTCCCATGACTGGAATATAGCAATTGAAGGATATAACTTGTTCAAAAAGAACAGAAGAAATAGAAAGGGAGGCGGAGTTGCACCATCTGTTAAACATACTTATCCCTGCACAGAAATACAAGAAGATGGGCCTGGCAGCCCCATCGAGAGCATCTGGATTAAAATAAATGGGAAAAGGAATAAAAGGAGTATGATAGTTGGAGTCTACTACCAACCACCCAATCAAGGAGAAGATGAGGACAAAACTTTCGAAAAGCAAATTGCCAGTGTTTCAAGGAAATCTGATGTAGTAGTAATGGGGGACTTCAATTACCCCGATATCTGTTGGGAGACGAATTCTGCCAAAAGTGGCCCCTCCAAGAAATTCCTGATAGGTGTGGCTGATAACTTTCTCCTACAGAAAGTAGGGGAAGGAACTACAGGAATGGATATCCTTGATTTTATACTAACCACTAGGGATGACTTAGTGGATAAAGTGGCAGTTACAGGAACTCTGGGGGAAAGTGACCACATCATACTTGAGTTCTTGATTTTAAAGGAAGCAAAAGCTGAGTGTAGCCATACACATACTCTGGATTGCAGGAAAGCTGATTTTAATAGACTCAGAACTATGATAAGTAAGGTCCATGGCAAGTGACCCTAATGTGAAAAGGAGTCCAAGATGGGTGGGAATTTTTTAAAAAGGAAATTTTAAAGACACAATTACAAACAATTCCAACACAGAAAAAAGATAGAAGACAAGAGAAGAAACCAATGTGGCTCCACAAAAAGCTTAGAGATGACCTGAAAATAAAAAAGGATACATACAGGAAGTGGAAGGAAGGCCAGGCTACAAAAGAAGAGTACAAACAAGTAGCACAAAAGTGCCGGAATGGTATCGGGAAGGCTAAAGCTGAGAAGGAGCTGAGGCTAGCGAGGGATGCTAAAAGCAATAAAAAGGCTTTCTTCAGATACATGAATAGTAAGACAGAAATGGTGATTCAACTGCTTCATGTGGAAGGCAAATTGATAACAGAGGACAAAGAAAAGGCTGAAGTGCTCAATTCCTACTTTGGCTCAGTCTTCTATGACCCCCTAGAAAAAGTGAAGTACAAGCTGTCGGAGCAGGATTGCAGTTTGAGATTGATAAACAAATGGTCAAGGAACACCTAATTTCTTTGAACGAGTTCAAATCTCCAGGGCATGATGAACTGCATCCTAGAATATTAAAGGAGCTGGCAGAAGAACTCTGAGAACCACGCTCTATTATCTTCGTGAAATCATGGAAGACAGGTGAAGTGCCGGATGATTGGAGGAGAGCTAAGGTTGTCCCTATCTTCAAAAAGGGCAAAAAAGAGGAACCTGGGAACTACAGAACAGTCAGTCTGACATCCACCCCTGGGAAAATTTTGGAGCAGATTATAAAGAAGTCAGTCTGTAAGCACCTTGAAAACAAGGCAGTGATTACTAGAAGCCAGCATGGATTTGTCAAGAATAACTCCTGTCAGAGGGCAACCAGGGAGAGGGCCTTCTCTGTTGTGGCCCCCCAATTATGGAATGATCTCCCCGATGAGGCCCGCCTGGCATCAACACTGTTATCCTTTTGGCACCAGGTCAAAACTTTTCTTTTCTCCCAGGCATTTTGACAGCTTAAATTGAGGTTTTTAACTGAATTTTTGGCTAGGCATAAAAAGTTTAAAATGTTTTAAATATCAACTGTTTTTATGTTTTATGGTTTTAAATTTTGTAAATTGACTGTTTAATGTTCAATCTTTTAAAATTTTGTAAACCGCCCAGGGAGCTTCGTCTATGGGGCAGTATATAAATGTAAATAATAATAATAATAATAATAATAATAATAATAATAATCTGGACTCATTTTTTTATCTGGCAACCTCCCTTGTGAACTGCGGGAGTGCTGTGGACATAGTATATCTTGACTTCAGCAAAACTTTTGACAAAGTGCCCCATGACATTCTGATCAGCAAACTAGCTAAAAGTGGGCTAGATGGAACAACTATTAGGTGAATTCACAGTTCGCTATAGAATTGGACTCAAAGAGTGCTTATCAATGGTACCTTCTCAAACTGGGAGGAAGTAACGAGCAGGGTACCGCAGGGCTCAGTCCTGGGGCCAATGCTCTTCAACCTTTTTATTAATGATTTGGATGAGGAGGTGCAGGGAATGCTTATCAAATTTACAGACAACACAAAATTGGGTGGGATCGCTAATACCCTGGAAGACAGAAACAAACTCCAAAGTGATCTTGATAGACTGGAGTGCTGTACTGAAAACAACAGAATGTAATTTAATAGGGATAAATGCCAAGTTCTACACCTAGGAAAAAGAAACCAAATGCACAGTTACAAGATGGGGGATACTTGGCTCAGCAATACGACAAGCGAGAAGAATCCTGGAATTGTTGTAGATCACAAGCTGAAAATGAGCCAACAGTGTGATGTGGCTGCAAAAACAGCAAATGCTACTTTGGGCTGCATTAACAGAAGTATAGCTTCCAAATCATGCGAGGTACTGGTTCACCTCTATTCGGCACTGGTTAGGCCTCATCTTGAATATTGCGTCCAGTTCTGGGCACCACACTTCAAGAAGGATGCAGACAAGCTGGAGTGTGTTCAAAGGAGGGCAATGAGGATGATTAGGGGTCTGGAAACAAAGCCCTATGAGGAGAGACTGAAAGTACTGGGCATGTTTAGCCTGGAGAAGAGAAGACTGAGGGGAGACATGGTAGCACTCTTCAAGTACTTGAGAGGTTGTCACACAGAGGAGGGCCAGAATCTCTTCTTGATCAACCCTGAATACAGGACATGGAATAATGGGCTCAAGTTACCGGAAGCCAGATTCCGGCTGGACATCAGGAAAAACGTCCTGACTGTTAGAGCAATACAACAATGGAACCAATGACCTAGGGAGGTGGTGGGCTCTCCCACATTTGAGGCATTCAAGAGGCAGCTGGACAACCATCTGTCAGGGATGCTTTGAGGTGGATCCCTGCATTGTGCAGGGGTTTGGACTCAATGGCCTTATAGGCCCCTTCCAACTCTACTATTCTATGATTTTATGTCCTCAGGCTTCAAAAACATAAACTAATTGCATAAAACAGGACAAGATGATGCAGTGGACAGCCCAATAGGCATGGTATCAACAGTCGGGATGAAGGTGGGCAATTTTATCCTCAATGTGTTTCATAAGCTCATCACAGTAAGCCTCCAAGGGCTTCAATATGGGATTCACTGGGGTAAATGAAAGCAACTCCCAAACCACTAGGAAAAGCTCAGCTGGACTGCTATTCAGGGATGCAATGGAGGCAATAAAGTAAGCCTTCGTAGCTGCCTTCACCACCATGTAATAACTGCAATTATGCATTCTTATTCATCTTTCATCACACTTTAAGGCCACTTGCGTTCCATCCTTCTTCCAACCTGCTTCATTGTCCAGAGCTACTTAGTAAACCAGGGCACTCAGGAGCAGCTGTGCTGAGGGCATCTTGCACCTCACCATTATGCGGTGTGGCAAGGGCCCCGACAGCATCACCAGCTCTGGTTGCTGGATTTTTCAGTACCCAGAGCATCCAGGAGTCTATTGGATTCTACATGCCTCTGGGTAAGGACCAACTTCATGGCCTCCACCTCTGCAGGAGCACAGGGGCACTGACACTGTGAGACCAAACGTCGCCAGAAAGCTGTGCATTTTGACACTAATAGAAGTATAGCTTCCAAATCGTGCGAGGTCCTGATTCCCCTCTATTCGGCTCTGGTTTGGCCTCATCTTGGGTACTGTGGCCAGTTCTGAGCCCCACACTTCAAGGAAGATGCAGACAAGCTGGAGGGGGTTCAGAGGAGGGCAAGGAGGATGATCTGGGGTCTGGAAACAAAGCTCTATGAGGAGAGACTGAAAGAACTGGGCATGTTTAGCCTGGAGAAGAGAAGACGGAGGGGAGACATGATAGCACTCTTCAAATACTTGAAAGGTTTCCCCACAAGGGAGGACCATGATCTCTTCTCGATCAACCCAGAATGCAGGACACGGAAAAATGGGCTCAAGTTACAGGAAGCCAGATTCCGGCTGGACATCAGGAAAAACTTCCAGACTGTTAGAGCAATACGACAATGGAACCAATGACTTAGGGTGGTGGTGGGCTCTCCCACACTGGAGGCCTTCAAGAGGCAGCTGGACAACCATTTGTCAGGGATGCTTTGAGGTGGATTCCTGCATTGAGTTGGGGGTTGGACTCTATGGCCTTATAGGCCCCTTCCAACTCTACCATTCTATGATTCATTCCACAGTGGGATTAGAGCCTCAGTTGAATCCCTTGCTCTGACTACTGGAAGCTCCCCAGAGTGTTCAGGCATCCCTTGGGTTCCATACGTCTCTGGGGGTGCACCACTCCTGCCGGGGGAATTGTCACCCTGATACCAAAGCTCACCAGGAAATGATCGGACCATAACAACAGGGTTACTTGAACCCCTCTCTGTCTTCAGACCATTCCTCTCACACCCTGAGTACAGAGCCTTGGTGGCTCTTCATGAGATTTGTGTTGGGCTCGTGTGCCCATGTTTAACCACTGCTGCACTAATTCAACTCTCAGAGTGGTGGGGAGAGAAGGAGCCAATTGCAACAGGGCTTAATGGATGCCAGGACACCCCCCCCCACACACACACATACACACACTATGCAGACACTATGGCTTCAAGTGCTTTGCATGTAAATATCTCCTCAGGAGGAGGTGACATCTCTCCGTGTAAGAACAAGTCCTTCGTTCTTTATTAAGGGTTTGTTCACAGCATCTCAGATCCTGGAAATTAATGCAACACCCACAACTTGTTTTCAACAGCAGCAGCCCCAGCTGGGATGAGGGCCTCTGAAAATACCCAGTATTTCTGGTAGCCTGTGTGTGTGTGTGTGAGTGTGCACTCCCTTTCTCTGCCATTGCCCCCGCTCTCCCGCCTTCCAATAAAATAAATACTGTCAATTAGTCCAAGAATTTCCAGGAAGTTCGCCAAACCTCAAGCCTGAACACCACCACCATCCTGATATCTTGCATACTGAACATCACTGTAAATCTGGACAGTTGTTTGAAATGAGGGACAGTGCAGAGCTCAGCTGTTATGAAACAAGCAGGGCAGCTGCAGTGGAGCAGCCCTGACTTTCATAGAGGAGAAGGCCAGGAATGAGGAACGGCATGGGACACGGGGCTCTCCGGGTGTGGTTGGGCTGCAGTGGAACATGTTGCCCACCCTGGCCTAAACTAAGACCCCCATGAGGAGGCGACCATCTTAAGACTGGCTGCCAGCCAGCTCCAGGCACTCTTGGAGGAAACTGAATTTCTGGATCCATTTCAACTGGGCTTCAGACCTGGTTTTGAAATGCAAGCTGCCTTAGTTTCCCTGTGGGATGACCTTTGCCAAGAAACATCCCCCCCCCCCATCCTGTTGGACCTCTCAGTGTCTTTCGGGACAATTGATAGGCTATCTGGGCTGGGTTTGTTGTGTTAGAGGCACTGCCCAGTGGTGGCTCTGCTCCTGCTTGGATGGCCGATTCCAGAAGGCGGTGCTGAGAAATTATTGTTCTGCCCCCGTGGGCTCCATTTTACCCAACTTGGTGTTTAACATCTACATCGACTGCTGGGAGAAATTGCTAGATGAGGACTGAAGTCTCACTTACATGTGGATGTCACTCAGCCCCACCTGGGAAGGAAGGAGCTTGGTCCGAGGCCCTGGAGAGTGAGGGCTCCATCACACCTACTTTTCTCCCCCAGTTTGCATTCGCGGTTTCCCCCTCTGTTTCCTTAGCGAGTCGAGCGCTGGGCACTTTCGCATCTGTGCATTGTTGCACTCATGTATCTTTTCACCTGTATGCCGGCAAAATCTCCTGCCCTGCCCCCTACGTTCTCCTTCCCCCTGAAGTTGATTTTTTAATTATTATTTTTATTTCTGCGCAAATGCAATAGTACAGCAACCTGAAACTGCGCAATTATGGTAAAACAACACACTATGCTTTCCCCTAAGATCATATTAAATAAACTCTGGGGAGAGAAGGGAGGGAGGCTGTTTGTAGGAAGCAGGAGGGAGCACACAGGCCAAGGCTGTTGCTGCCACTTGGCTTGGGAAAGGTTTACAGGAAAAGAGGAGCAAACGTGCACTGCAGCTCAGGTACCAGCGTGCCGGTGCCTCGCTCCATTTTTTTTTTAAAAAGTATTTAACTACGAAGCTTTGCAGTTCTAGGGAAGTGCGGGGGGGGGGGTGAACCCCCCCCCCCGTCCTGGTTTGCCCATGCTTAGCTGGAGTTTCTTTTGCAGTTTTCCCTCCATTTCTTTTAAGGCAAAAATGTACCCTTGGTCAGGAAACCTAGACATGCCTACCAAGAAGTAAGAACATAGAGTTGAATGGGACCAAGTCCAGGGCATGGGTTGCAGCAGCCTCGCTCACCTTTGGGTGCCCTCTCCCCCTCCCCCTTCACGGTTGAGCAGTTGAGCGGAGAATTGCCCCGCCCTCCTCTTTTGTCAGTGAGACCACCCTTCGACACACACGCCCCCAACAAAAAGGGGATGGGCCAATAGAGCACAAGGACAGCAATACACGGGAGGAGAGGCTTTATTGGGCCAGGAGGGGGGAAAAAACAGACTTTCCCTGCTCCAAAATAAAATGAAAAATGAAGGGGAAGAGGTGAAATGAGTGGAGGACAAGGACGACGTCATGTGAGTCCCGCGCTGCAAAACCACATGCCAGGCATGGCAAGTGTGTGATAAATCGCCGGTGTGATGAAGCTCTCAGTGTACACCAGCCGACCCCCACCTGGTGCCTTCCAGGGGGCTGGACTGCAACTCCATCTCAGGGAGGGGAGGCTGGTGGAGACAATCCTGAACAAGAGGAGCCTGACTCCTCCAAGTGGCAGCTTCCCATGCTCCACTACCTGAAGGGGCGGGGGAGGGGGGTTGTGTCCCGACCACCCACTGACTCTTGGGGCTTAGTACTGAGGAGAGCTCTGCAGTAAGGGGCCCCAGAGAGGACAAGTTGACTCTGAACGCAGCCAGTTCTGAGAAGACTCCCAGTTGATCTAAAAACAGCCATGGTTTTCAGAGTGTTGTTTATCTTCACCTCCCCGGGGACTTTATTTCTGACAAGTTGTTCTTTCATTTAATTCAGTTAAAGAATTGCAGAGATCATATGAGGATAACAAAGAAGTACAGCTCTGCAAAGCTGAACTAATTTTTAACCAACTTTGTAAAAAGCAAACATGTTTCTTTTATTAATTCTTGGACTTCTTGTTGACAGATGTTTTTTCATCTCCCCACTTCTGGCCACATTTAAACCATGTTGCATTGTGTCTTGTTGCAGATCTACCCAACGGCACGACCAAAGAGTCAGATGCGGAGGTCTGCAGCGCAAGGCATGGTAGCCATGACTGTGGCCAGTTGGCTCTTATGCCCTCTGCAGGGCTTGTGTTCTGCCCAGCTTCTCCCAAGGGCTTCCACCCCAGCCCTTTCCTCTGGGTTCTTTGTTGTTGTGATCAAAATAGTACCATCACTGTGCTGCGTAGTACTTTCCAGAACCCAAGAGGGCCAATCCTGGCCCATGGAGCTAAAATCCAACACAAAGGAAGCAGAGGGAGGGGCAAACAAGGCCAGGATGTGCCATTATTTTGTTAATTCGGTTATTACAGAAGGCCAGGTGGAGGGGCTGCCATACTACTGGCCTCCTGCCTTTCTAAAGACCTCATTTCTGGTGTCTGTTCTGTTTTTTAAATGGGCTGTCAGTCCCAACCACTCCAGCCTGGGCTGGGATGCACCTGACAGGAGGAGAGTGCCAGATGGGGATGGACTCACCTGGCACCTGCGTTATACTCTTTTTTGACACCAGGCAAAGAAAGATCTAATTCTCCCAGTCTTGGGAGACCTTCAGTTTTTTTTTTAAAAAGTATCCGTTAGTCTTATTTTAGTTTTATTCTGTACTGGTTTTCATTTTATTTTTGTAGGCTTATAAAACTTTGTTTTGTGAACCTTCCAGAGAGCTTTAGATATCTGATGCTACAGAATGGTGGAATAGGGCATTACATTGTGCCACACGGAGCCACCGTTTTAAAGGGTGCCTCCCAATCAGGCTTTTATGGTAGCATCACCCTGCCTTGTTCATGGATGTTGCCAGAAGTCCAGACAATGATGTCATCTACTCGTGACTCTCCTGTGGGATACCAAATGTCCTCTCTGGACACGTATACAAGAGAACACACATTCTGAGTTCATCTATTAAGAGATCTCTTAACTTCAGCCAGTGTTTTTTTGACATAGGTGACTCAGTAACACACACACACACACACACACACAGAGGTCTCTTCACAAACAGGAAGAAATGTACTAAATTCACAAGAATCAAAATGTATGCAATGATTTATCTGGGGGGAACTGATCAGCAAAATGCTCATACAAACTTTAGGATGGATCCAATTACTTCAGAGTTAATAAACAAACCTAGGCAGATTAACAAAATGTACAGAAGTGCAAAATGGAGACTGTAAATATCCCAGCACTGGGGAAATTAGGCTGCAGATTCCACTCAGTGGTTAAACTGCGATGCTGTGCAAGGAAGACCCCACAGATGTGGTGTCGGAGTAGAAGTGGGTAGGGCTCTAGCTCTGAGGATGTTGTGGAGGTCAGGGTTAAGCAGATGGGGGAGGCCCTAATGCTACGGGAGAGAGAAAGAGAAATGGTCAAGAATTAGCTTGCAAGAGCAGGGAGGACGAACAGATCGTACAGAGGCCTGTCTCTGACAGTGTGTGATGCACCAAGACCAGGGGAGGGGAGGGCTCCAATTTCCAGGGCCTTGCGCACGTTCTATTGTGCAATTTCCCGCTCCTTGTACCTGTGGTCCCAGGACATGGTCTGAAAGCGCATGAAGCAGCCTCCTTGCTGAAGCGAAGGAGGTGTGGGATTTGTCATTGGTTGGAGGGAAGAACAGCTGGGAATCCCATGATGGGTGGGATATAAATGTAATAAAATAAATCAATCAACAAATTTCCTCTACAACATATTCATCACACTTGGAGCCATTGAGATTCCAGCTCACACCAGCTTCTTCGAAGAACACAACGGGATGAAGAGGGGACAAGGGAAGAAGTTCCTTAAAAGAAGCCCAGCTGTGATTCTTTTCAGTAGAGGACCAGTAGAGCACTAAAATATCTGAGTTTCTGACCACCAACTGGTTCAAACACATATTTATTTATTATATTTCTGTACTGCTCAATAGCTGAAGCTCTCTGGGTGGTTCACAACAATTTAAACCACAAAATACAGCATAAGGTACATTAACCCTGTTCAGACAACATGCTAAGCCACAGTGGTTAAGCATTTTGAATTAAACATTATGGCTTAGTGTGCCGTGTGAACCATGATTTAGCATGGTTTAAACACGCTCACTAGCCATTTGCTGCAAAAGGGTTAGTGGCCTAAGCATGGTTTAGGCTGCGTTTGAACAACATAATGGCTGAATTCAGACGACATATTAGGCAACAGAGGGGGAAATAGCATACTGACCATGCGTTAGGCAGGCGGTGCTCCCCAAACAACACGCTGCAGCCGGCGCTGCTCGGTTGCTAAGAATGGACGGCGGCCCTTTTGGTTGCAGCATCTCCTCCCTCCCTCTCCCTCAGTCCCCCAGCTGTATCCCATCATGTACCGTGAGTTCTGCCAGCTGTATAGAACAGCCGGGGGTTTTCAGCTGCTCTGGCCGGCAGAACTCTATCCCCAAATGGAATAGACCATGGAGACGGGGGGTTCAATTCGGATGACACTTTAAATAACGGGGCTTCGGGCTAAACAACATGCAAGCCTGTTGTTTCCCCCTGTTGTTTAAATTGCCCGATTAGCATACTGTCAGTTGTGTGTGCGTGGTGTGTTACTCCCCCCACGACACAATAAGCAACACAACTGATGATTGTTCCCCCCTCCTCCATTGCCTAATATGTCATCCGAATTCAGCCAATAAATAGCCAATGGTTGGTTAATAGTCAACTCCACGGTTGATTAGCGAGTGGGTACTCCCCACATGGCATGATTATAATCAACCATGGTGTGGATTAAGGCCAGCATCGAGTTGACTATTAATCAACATTGTGTTTGATTGACACATCCCTGCCCTCTCCCCCTTCGATCCTCATGCTGGTATCCCATCAGCCATTACGAGTTCTGCTGGCTGGACTAGAGCAGCAGCCACTCCTTTTGTCATTCTTGCCAAATAACCAACCAAAAATAACCAACTGTGTGCAATGAACAACCAAAAGTTGTTCAAATAATCAGCTCTGTACAGCATTAGTTATTTGCATTGTTTATTTCAGCTGAATAACCAAATAACCAACCATGGTGTGAAAAAGTCCTGACTGACAATAACCAATTGTTGACTATTTAACCCACCATTGGTTAGCATGTCATCTGAACCCAGTCTCAGTATGTTGTCTGAACAGGAATACTATAAACATTTAGAAGTTTAAAATTACAATTTCAAATAAAAGTAAAAACCAAAATAAAACCTAGCAGCAATACAGAGATTTAAAATACAATAACAGATTTAAAACAACACAACTAAAAGACTGAAATGCCTGAGAAAATAAAAAGGGTCTTCACCTGGCACCAGAAAGAGTACAGTGTAGGTGCCAGGTGAGCCTCTCTATGAACCTCATTCCACAACTGGGGTGCCACAGCAGAAAAGGGTCTTTTCTTAGTAGCCACCCACCTCACTTCCTCTGATAGGGGCTCCTGGAGCAAGACCGCTGAAGATGATCTTAAGGTCTGGGCAGGACAGGAAGCAGGCTGCAATTTGCACTTGGAAGACCTCCAGAAGATAGTGGAGGGCTTTGAAAGATAACTTTCCTGCGATCTCATTGGATCCATCCTGTAGAGGAGGCTGGGGTGAGCTGAAATCCCTGAAGTTTCAGAGATGAGAAGAGGTCCTTTAAAGGGTGTTTCGGACAAGTAACCACTTCAGCTAAAGCAAAGACATCAGCACCAGGCTCAGCGGGTCTGCAAGGCGATGTGGAAGAACGGAGACTTCCATGGCTTAAAGCAATTTCAGCGGAGTGAATGAACATCAACACAAGATGAACTGGGCTTGTCACACAACAGCGAGTGGGGGATCAGGCCCATGGAAGGCCACATAATTGCAGAACTTGCCACGCATCAGGAGTCTAGGAAACTTAGTGGCTTAAGTGGAATGGAACTGGTGTCATTACCAGAACAGTGCCTTTGGAAGGCCAGGAACCAGGTGGTGAGTTCAGCGAAGGGGATCAGCCAGAGGAACTGGAACCCTGAGAACTTGAAGCCCAGGGTTATTATAGGGTTGAAACAAAGACTGCAAGGGAACCAAAGGCTTTGAGTCCAAAAACGGCAACTGAAACAAAATGACAGGAGGAGACTCGGGCAAAGTCAATGGTAGTTTCAGACCACCAACAAAGACTGAGATTGCTCCTCGCTAAAGCCATTGAGTGTCCTGAAAGGACTGGCACAGGATGGGCACAATCTAATCAAGGCAGTGCTGAGCTTCAAGACTGTGATGCTCAAATTTGGGGAATTCCCTGTCAATGATTGAGAGCTCCATCACACCAGTGATTTAGTGCACTCTTGCCATGCCTGGTGTGCAGATTTGCAGCACAGTACTCACATGACGATGTGCCTGTCCTGCTGATATCCCGCCTCTTCCCCAGCCTTTCCTAGAACACTAAAAGTCTGGATTATTTTCCTTAAGTGCATTTAATGCACCCTAAGCCTCCATGTAGTTTTAAAGGAACTGGGGGCTTGAATGGATTGCATCAGGTCCTGGCAGGGAAAAGCAATCTCTCCCAGCAGCCGGATCCAAGCCTCAATATAAAACCCAAACCTTGCATCCCAGGCTCGAAAGCATTTTTTAAAATCATACAATGCCTGAATCTCTGCAGAGACAGGATTGTACTCCCTCGATGCCCCCAAAGAGCCAGACTAAAGGGTCGTTCCATTTTTGCCTGGCAGAAAGGCGGTCTGGTTGAAGTGCTCATCTGCCAGGACCTGAATGGAGGGAGAAAGAGAAAGGGAGGGATGGAGTGAAGTGGAGTGGAAAAGCAAAGGAGCGAAAGAGCAGCTATTCAGGTGAAAGGGATCATAAGCTTGGTGCGCTTTTGCCTCAGAGGTAAAAAACCGCGGAGGCAACTGGGAGGGCATTAGGTGTGATGGAAGTCTTAGCCACACCTAGGGGAAATCTCTCCCTGCCTGGGGTTTACATATCTAGTTTTTGTAGCCCAAGCTATGGGCAACAATCAAGGATCCCCTCTACAAGATTTCGGTTTGACACCCAGTTACCCGATTATGCGCATCTCCTCGTAATCGCTTTTACACCTAATACCTATATACGAGAGGCGTTGAAGCACATTACTGGCTGTATGAAACTAGCTTTAAAGTTGTTGACATGCATGCAAATGTTGCTGAAAGTAATGCACTTTGTCCCAGGAAACTGCCCAAACAGGTTTTGCCCCCTTTATTCTCCCCGCCTACCAGAATCTCCCACCTTTGGTTTCCTAGGTTACCTGTGGAATGATGTGGTTAACCTGTTTGGCTACCTCTCTCCCTTCTAATTTCGCCACCAACTGAAGTTTGTCCCCCCTCCCAGAACTGCTCAGGAGTAAATGGGAATGTGCCTCAGAAGTTTCCCCCTCCAGCAGCCTTTTAAAAAGTATTTTCGGCTGCCTCTCTCTGCCCCCCACCATTTGCCAGAGAGAGAGGAAGAAAGTGAGAGACCAAAGAGAAGAAGCCGAGCGAGAGAGTAGAGATCCGCACAAACGCACGCACAAACAGACAGGGGAAGCTGCTTCGTTCCTTCCTCCTCCTTATTTTCCCAGCGAGATCAATTGTTTTCCCTTCTCTCCTTCTCAATCATCCGTTGTCATTTTGGTGATATAAAACATACAGACGCACCCCCCCCCCCAGCAAGCAAGCGAGGGGAGCAAGTGTGTGTGTGTGTGTGTCTATGGATGGAGGCAGGCATGCAGGCAAGCATGAAAACACCCTCCCCCTGTCCGCCCCCCTTTCCCTGCTTTCCTTCTCTCAGGAACCCAGCAAGAAGCGAGGGGACGAGATGTCTAAGCGGATCACTAACACACATACGCATGACAACAAGACCATCTGATTGTTAATGCGCCTCCTCACAAAATTGTTTACACGGACATAAGGCGCTCTTACCACCATGGTAAATTAAAACTCGCACATTCGAAAATGCGAATAATCGGAGATTTAAAGCGCCTGAGCCCCTGATTTGCACTCCGCTCTTGTAGAGGTAAATTTGGTAATGCGCCTTGAAAGAGCATTAAAACGCTCTTGTAGAGGCACCCAAGGACTGTTTCATTGAATGGTGTTGCTTAATTTAGTGTGGGCCCAATCCTATGCATGTTTAGAGAGAAAAATGTCCTACAACTTCCAGCCAATTCCAGCTGGGAGTTATAGGGCTTTTAAAATTATTTTTGCTTTCCTTCTGGCAGGATTGTTCTGCTCACAGTCCTGTCATGACTCCAAGCACTGGAGGGGCACTGCTCTTGGGCTGAGTCTTCTAAAGGGAAAGTGCCAAATACTCCTGCGGGCTCGCTGGGTCTGCTCTTCTTGCCAATAGTGGTTTTCTCACGGCTTCGTCCATCATTTTTTCTGAACAGAAAATCCATTAAGAAAAAAAGACAGAACAGCAGTACAGTGCCTTCCAATTCCTAGTCCTAGGAGCCCCCGTATCTGTATGAACCCAAGGGGCACAATCTAATGCATGTTTTGAGAGGGGGGAAAGTCCTACAACTCCCAGCATGCTCCAGCCAACATAGCTGCATGGGGAATGATGAGAGTTGTAGGACTTTTGTCCTACAGGATCTCTTCTTGATCATCCCAGAGTGCAGGACACAGATTATTGGGCTCAAGTTACAGGAAGCCAGATTCTGGCTGGACATTAGGAAAAGCTTCCTGACTGTTAGAGCAGTACGACAATGATGAAACCAATGATCTAGGGAGGTGGTGGGCCCTCCCACACTAGAGGCATTCAAGAGGCAACTGGACAGCCATCTGCCAGGAATGCTTTAATAATAATAATAATAATAATAATAATTATTATTATTATTATTATTATTTTTAACCCGCCTCTCCCTCCGGATCGAGGCGGGGAACAACAGGAATATAAAACACAAAAATCACAACAGTTAAAATTAAAAAAAAACAAGAAAAAAATACATCATTAAAAACATCTTAATAATAATTTCAGGTGGATTCCTGCACTGAGCAGGGGGTTGGACTCGATGGCCTTAGAGGCCCCTTCAAACTCTGCACTTCGATGATTCTATGTTATGTCCTCATTGTGCTTCCAGCTGATTACTGAAGAAATGTTCAGCAGCACTAAAGAACCCTAGTATGGAAAAGCTCCCCATGCTGCTCTTCTAGTGTGCAAATGTATCCAGAATTTGGAAGGGGGGGAACTACCAGTGCAGCTCTTCCTCTCCCCCATCTTATATGTGCAGATGAGGATGTTACCTGCTATTTGCAAATGCCTGCCAAAGAGGCATGTGGCCAGCAAGGCCGTTGCCTTGTCCAGGGAGCCCACGCCAGTCCCTCCCACCATTCCAATCAGAGCAATGAAGCTCTATTTATCTCCCTTCCCTTTAATAATTGGTGTCCCCTTCATTAGAAGAAATGTTGTTGTGGCAGGAATGGGCCGGGGGGCCGGGGGGAAACTGGATTCAGAAGGAAGTGCTTATTAATTGCAGAGGCTGAGAAGCACAAAGCAGCTGAACCTTATGCAAGAGTTCCAGAAGCTGCTGGCCTCTGCTCAGGAATCCAAGGGAAAGGAAGGGGGTGTTTTCTTTATATCTGTGAACTTGTGCCGGTCTTTGGAAATCCCCAGCCATTCGGGAGGGAGGGAGGGAGGGGGGGTCTTTCTGTCCAGCTTCTTGCACAATCCCCTGGTTGGATTGTTCTTTGCAAAGTCGGACTTTGGGGGCTTGTGCTCCCAAAGAAGAGATCTCTGGGGCAAGTCTTGCTCCAGTGCTCTGACATGTTTTACACTGGGGACATGTGGAGGTATTCAGGGAGTGCCTTGGTTGCTTTCCACACTGCCTGCGTGCTTTGGAATTGATGTGCCTTTGTTCACCCACATTTATGAACTGTTTTTCCACACGAAGCTTTTATTGTGGATTCCGTCTGCCTCGTTCGTGGAACTTTATGGGAGCACAGACAACGACACCTTCCGTTCGTAACCCATCTGTGTTCTCCTACTGCTCCCTCCATCTTTTTTCTTGCCCCAGAAAATATGTGTTATGGGGAAAACAACTGTAGAGCTGAACAATGCCTTTGAATCAGTAGCATTAGGAATCCCACATCTGGGAGCACCTTTGGGGCCCCCTGGAACTAGTCGAGCAACGAGCAGGACAGCCAAGAGTCGATCGAGCCAAAGCCAACAGCAGGCAGAGCCACGTCATCCTGTTGTATCCCTCCCACCCCACTGCAGTATCATTAGGGATGCAGTCCCATGTATACTTACCTTGGAGCTCTGTGGGACCTACATCCCAGTAGATGTCCAGTGGATTGCACTGTCAGGGGGCTTCCAGAATGGGGCTGGATCCAGACTTAACCTAGATTAACTGCACTGGCAGAAGTTAACCCCGCCCCCTCCATCCCTGAAAATGCTACACTGAGAGTCAGAAAATCCTACTGAATGGGTGGGTGGGTGGGAGAACTGTGGGGGGCAGAGGGAACTCCCAACATTGGATGGATGGAGGGAACTTGGCCAGCAGAGCCTCTTCCTCTTCCACTTGGAGAAGGCAGTTCCTTGATCCAGCTTGAGGTTTTTAATGTGCAATGGCCTCATCTCTTTAGCAATCCAGACAAGACTGAGACGCTGTTAGTGGGTGGTTCCGCTGACCGGATGGAGGGTGTTCAACAAGTTCTGGATGGGGTTGCACTCCCCTTGAAGGAGCGGGTTCGTAGCTTGGGGGTTCTCCTAGAACCATCTCTGTCACTTGAGGCGCAGGTGGCCTCAGTGGCACGGAGTGCCTTCTACCAACTTCGGTTGGTGGCCCAGCTACGTCCCTATCTGGACAGGGATAACCTGGCTTCAGTTGTCCATGCTCTGGTAACCTCCAAGTTAGATTACTGCAATGCACTCTACGTGGGGCTGCCTTTGAAGGTGGTTCGGAAGCTGCAGTTTGTGCAAAATGCAGCGGCCAGATTGATAACTGGAACCAGTAGGTTCGAACATATAAGACCTACTCTGGCCCGCTTGCATTGGCTGCCTGTATGTTTCCGAGCCCGGTTCAAGGTGCTGGTTTTAACCTATAAAGCCTTACACAGCTTGGGACCACAATACCTGATGGAACGCCTTTCCCGACATGAACCTACCCGAACACTACGTTCAACATCTAAGGCCCTCCTCCGAGTGCCTCCTCCGAGGGAGGCTCGGAGGTCAGCAACAAGAGAGAGGGCCTTCTCTGTGGTGGCTCCCCAATTGTGGAACGATCTCCCCGACGAGGCCCTCCTGGCGCCAACATTGTTATCTTTTCGGCACCAGGTCAAGACTTTCCTCTTCTCTCAGGCATTTGGCAATATCTGAGGAGCCTGGGTTTGTTTTGTTTTGCTTTGTTTTTGTAGTTTTTGAAGTGTTGATGTGTTTTTTAAATGTATAGATTGTGTGCATGTTGTATGTTTTTGCTGTTTTAATTTTTGTATATTGTTTTTAATTGTTTTTAATCCTATGTAAACCACCCAGAGAGCTTCGGCTATGGGGCGGTATACAAATGTAATAAATAAATAAATAAATAAATAAAATTTCACATCGATTCCAGATAGAATCGTCATCAACTTGTTGAATCAAAAGAGTTGGAAGGGGCCATTTTGGCTACCGAGCTCAAACCCCTGTTCACTGCAGAAATCCAATTAAAACATCCCTGACAGATGGCTGCCCAGTGTTGCCAAGGTCCTGGTAATCCTGGTAGATGACTGCCTTTCACTGTGTTCCTTTATTGAGAGTACATCAAGGGCCTGCAATTTCCATCTACTGAACATCCGCCAGGTTCGCAGGTTCCTGTCTCAGATGACTGTGGATCCCTTGGTTCGTGCCTTGGTTTTCTCATGCCTGAATTACTGTAATAGTCTCCTAGTGGGTCTTCCTCTTTCCTCTCTCTGCCCTTTGATCCTGGTCCGGAACAGCACTGTTCTGGACCTCCCACGATTTGCCCATACCTCCTTCCATCATAGGATCTTGCAATAGCTTCCACTGAAGGCCAGGGCCCAATTTAAGAACGTGGTCCTGGCTTTTAAGGCCTTACAGTTGCACCATCCAGTTTACCTTTCCTCCCTTTTGTCCTGGTATGCTCCAGACCAGGCCACCAGATATGGGTCAGGCCCTCCTGACCCATTCTACCTCACGGACCGTGCTGGTCCTGGTGTGCATTCCAGGACATTGTCCCCAAGGTGTGGAATTCACACACACACTACTGCTTTAAAAGGGTTTTAAATGGTTTAAAACAGTTTGTAACAGTCTTGAGAACTGTTGGGGCCCAGGACACACTCCATATACAGTTTTCAAAATGTTTTAAAAGTGTTTTATCCTGCGTGCGTAGATAGGCTCACCCACCTACCCCAGCCACTGCAGTTAATCGAGAGTTTGGAGGAATTCAAGAATGGCTTGAAAACCTTCCTCTTTGAATAGAGGGAGATGGCTGGTTGTTCCTGACACAATTCATCAATATACATGCTGACATACAGCGTGCTGATGGTCCTTCTGGTGGCCAATTCACACTTTATATGGGTTTTATTTTAAGGTTCTATTGTTATATTCTTTTAAATCCAGTAAAGGACTTTTATTAGAACTATTGTATTTATTGTATTTTGTAAACTGCTAACCTATTTTATTTCATGTACAGTACTTTGTAATAAAGCACTCAATAAATCTTCTTCTTCTTCTTCTTCTTCTTCTTCTTCTTCTTCTTCTTCTTCGAATCATAGAATCATAGAATCATAGAATAGTAGAGCTGGAAGGGGCCTATATGGCCATCGAGTCTAATCCCCTACTCAATGCAGGAATCCACCTTAAAGCGCACCTGCAAGATGGATGTCCAGGTGCCTCTTGAATGCCTCTAGTGTGGGGGCCCCTCTACAACAATTCGGCTTGACGCCCAGTTGCCCGATTATGCGCATCTTCTCACCATCGCTTTTACGCCTAATTCCCATAAACGCATTACTGGCAGTATGAAAAGCGCTTTAAAGTGGTTGAAATGCAGAGAATCACTTGTTTACGTGGTCACAAGGTGGTTTAACTCCCACGGAAAATTAAAACTCGCTAATGTGCATTCGATAAGGCGCATAATCGGACAGAAAAAGCACTTCGACCCCCAATTTGCGCTCCACTCTTGTAGAGGTAAAAATTTTAATGTGCCTTGAAAGAGCTTTAAATTGCTCTTGTAGAGGCACCCTGGGAGAGCCCACCACCTCCCTAGGTCATTGGTTCCATTGTCGTACTGCTCTAACAGTCAGGAAGTTTTTCCTGATGTCCAGCTGGAATCTGGCTTCCTGTAACTTGAGCCTATTATTCCGTGTGCTGCATTCTGGGTTGATTGAGAAAAGATCCTGGCCTTCCTGTGTGTGACAGCCTTTCAAGTATTTGAAGCATGCTATGATGTCTCCCCTCAATCTTCTCTTCTCTAAGCTAAACATGCCCAGTTCTTTCAATCTCTCCTCATAGGGCTTTGTTTCCAGACCCCTGATCATCCTCGTTGCCCTCCTCTGAACCCCCTCCAGTTTGTCTGCATCCTTCTTGAAGTGTGGTGCCCAGAACTGCACACAATACTCAAGATGAGTCCTAACAAGTGCCGAGTACAAGGAAACCAGTACCTCATGCAATTTGGAAGCTATACTTCTATTAATGCAGCCTAAAATAGTATTTGCTTTTTTGCAGCCACATCACACTGTTGGCTCTTATTCAACTTGTGATCTATGATAATTCCAAGATCTTTCTGGCTTGTAGTATTGCGGAGCCAAGTATCCCCCACCTTGTAATTGTGCATTTGGTTTCTTTTTCCTAGGTGTAGAACTTGGCATTTATCCCTATTAAATTTCATTCTATTGTTTTTACCCCAGCACTCCAGCCTATCAAGATCACTTTGAAGTTTGTTTCTGTCTTCCAGGGTATTAGCGATCCCAACCAATTTTGTGTCGTCTGCAAAACTGATAAGCATTCCCTGCACCTCTTCGTCCAAATCATTAATAAAAATGTTGAAGAGCACTGGGCCCAAGACTGAGCCCTGCGGTACCCCGCTCGTTACTTCCTCCCAGTTTGAGAAGGTACCATTGATAAGCACCTCTTTGAATTCACATTTGAAGGTACCATTGATAAGCACTCTGTGAATTCACCTAATAGTTGTTCCATCTAGCCCATTTTTAGCTAGTTTGTGAATCAGAATGTCATGGGGCACTTTGTCAAAAGTTTGTTGAAGTCAAGATATACTATGTCCACAGCATTCCCACAGTCCACAAGGGAGGTTATCCAATTAAAAAATGAGATCAGATTAGTCTTTTTTTTTAAAAAAAAGTAATAATTTTTATTTATTTCAACATAATAAACATAAACAACATAATAAAACATAAACAACATAACCCTCAACAATCCCCCCATGCTCCCCCACCCATGAGACCTTCTCTTAATCATTCTTCATCCTTCCAGAATTTTAACGATTCTTTTGAAGGTATTTGTCCCTTCCCCGATCTTAAAACATATTCCAAAAAGGGACTCCATATTTCTCCAAAATAACTCTTACTGGACATTCCCCTCTTTATTTTCATTTTACAAGTCAGCATATCATTCAAAGCCATATCCCATATTTCTTTATACCATTCTTCTATCGTGTAGCTTCCTTGTCCTTTCCAATTTTTAGCAATCATTATTCTAACAGGTGCCAGGAGGTTGTTTACTAATTCTCTATTAGGCCCCCTCCACAAGGATGTGCTTTTGCGCCCGGTTCGGGGATTATGCGCATTATCGCGGAGGCGCATTTACGCCTAATCCCTCTGCACGGGAGGCGGCGAGAGGCGGCGAAGCGCATTAATTGATGTCCAAAAAGCGCTTTAGAAGACGTTAATGCGCATAATCGCTTGTTCACACGGCGAAAATGCGCTTTAACGGCCGGAGCAAAATAAAAGTCGCTATTTAACACGCATTCGAAAATGCGCATTATTGGGGAGATAACGCGCCTGTACGCCCGTTTTGCGCTCCGCTGGTGTGGAGGTAAAATTTATAATGAGCCTTCAAGGCTCATTAAACGTCTCGTGTGGAGGAGGCCTTAGTTATATTCTCATACTCTCCGTCCCATATTGCTAGTAGAGCTAACTTTGGGTTTAATTCCAATTTACTTCCAATTATTTCACTTATTTCTTTAAACACCCTTTCCCAAAATGTTTGTACATGTTCACAGCTCCACCACATATGAAAATAGGTTCCAACCTCCTGACACCCCCTCCAACAATTCTTAGACACTTTTTTATCAATCTGGTGAAATCTAACAGGTGTTAGATACCATCTCCACGTTGTCTTATAGTAATTCTCCTTAATTCTAATCGACAACAACTTTAACATTCTTACATTCCTCTCCCAGTTATAATCATTATTTTTCCTTTACATCGTCTTCCCAAATCTTTTTTATAACGCTGAGTGAGTCCTGAAATTCCTCCTCTATCAATATTTTATATATCGCACTAGTCAGCCCTTTCTTAGTTCTAATTTCTTCTTTTCTTCCTTTTAGTTCAATTAAATCTTCAAATCTAGTATTATTTCTACATTTCTTATTTTTCAGCTTCCATTCCTGAGTCCATTTTCCCAATTGTAAGCATTTGAACCATGGTATCTTTTGTCCTTTTAAAAGCTCTTTAATATGCTCATTATACTTCATCTTTTCCATCCCTTAACTTAATTATTTCTTGATCTTTCAGTCTCCCTTCTATCTCCGCTTTTAATACCCTTGGGAAGTTTCCCACTACTACAACTGGGGCGAGTGGAGAGTCTCCTGGTATCAACTTCTCCCTAAACTTCTCCCAGACCTCTAAAATATTTCCCAACAATGGGTTGTCCAGTACCTTCAAATCTTTCTTTTGAATTTTAATAAAGAATATATTTTTCAATTTATAATCTATTTCTCCTGTTTGCATTTCCAACCATTCAAGAACTTCCTCCCCTAAAATACCATTAATAACATATCTTAACTGATTAGCAATATAATAATACTTGATATTCGGAAGTCCTAAACCTCCATTCTTTTGAGCCTTATACCATAACCCTTTGCTAATCCTAGCTCTTTTATCTCCATTACAATAAGCATTAATCATATTTTGCCAACTTTTTAACTCCACTACTGAAATTTTAATCGGTAACATTCTAAACAAAAAATTAACCTTTGGTAAAATCTTCATTTTAATAACCGCTATTCTACCGAACCAAGAATGCTTTAATTTTCTATATGCCTCTAGTTTCTCCCCTACCTGTTTTCTTAACAATATAAAATTAAGTTCCTCTAATCTTTCTAGTTCTTTATCTATATTAACTCCTAAATATCATATTATATTTTTAAGCCTTAATCCTAATTTAGCTTTACACTTCTCCAACTCTTCCTTATTATAATTATACAGCATCATTTCTGACTTCCCCCAATTAACTTGTAGTCCCGTAATTTCCCCAAATTCTCTCAAGTGCTTCTGAATTACCTCCCCACTTTCTAGGGTATCTTCTATTGTCAGTAATGTGTCATCCGCAAACATATTCATTTTAATCTTCTCCTTTCTTCCTATCCCCTTTAATCTTTCATCTTCCCTTATAACATTTGCTAAAATTTCTATCACTATTGCAAATAAGATCGGTGAAAGTGGACATCCTTGCCTAGTTCCTCGAGCTAGTGTAATCTGTTGCGTTAACCCATCATTAACCATTATTTCAGCTTTATTATTTTTACACAGCTGGTTAATCACGCCCATGAATTTATGTCCAAACCCAAATGTTTTTAATATTATTTTTAGCGCTGGCCACTCCACACAATCAAAGGCTTTGAATATGTCCAATGCTAATAAACCTGCTTTTAAATTCCTTTTTAAAATAATATTAATTATGTTTATAACTCTCCCGATTAAATTAGGCATTTGCCTACCAGAGATAAATCCACATTGATCGTTTTTAATATATTTAAAGATAAATGTACCCATTCTTTTTGCCATTATTGCTGTAAATATTTTTGCATCCTGATTTATTAAAGATATTGGTCTATAAGATGCTGGATCTGTCAAATCCTTACCTGGCTTCTGAATTAAGATAATTAAGGACTGATCCCACAATGGCGGAGTCTTTCCTCCTTCTAGTATGTTATTATATAATTTTTTTAATCTTGGTATTAACATTTCCTTAAATATTTTATAATATTCCAGCCCCAAACCATCAATCCCCGGAGACTTCCCTCCTTTTAGTTTATCAATAATTCCCTCAATTTCTTTCTCAGTAACCAAGCCTTCCATACAATCTCTATCTTGCTCCTGCAATCTTATTTTCCAATTTCTTTCTACATAATCCTGAATCTTATCTTGTGGTACAACATTTGATGTATATAGTTCTTTATAAAATTCCTGAAAAATAATTAATTTATCTTTCATTAAATTACATCTATTCCCTAGCTTATCTCTTATTGTCCCTATCATATTCTTAGCCTTCTCTGACTGCGTGGATCTGGCCAACATCTTCGAATTTCTATTATTATATTAAAAAAAAATCCCTCTTTAAATATAACAAATTCTTTTGAACTTGTTCTAGATCTTCTTTCTCCAATTCCTTTTTTTTCGCCTGAATTTGGGCAAATAGACGCTTTTCTTTTGTCTCTCTTAATCTTTCCTCTAAACTCTTTATCTCTTCTTCAATCTTTTTATAATGTACTTCCTGTTGCTTTTTTAGGGTGCACGTTTCCCTAATACAGATCCCTCTTATTACCGCTTTCATAGTATCCCATAGTATCCCCTGCAATACCTCTTTTTCATTTATCAGCCATATTTCCTGCATTTTTTTTATTTTCTCCACAGTGTTTTTATTATTTAAAATCCTTACATCCAATCTCCATCTCTTTGCTTGTCTATAATCCTTCTTCATTTTGATATCCATTGTCATTAATGCGTGGTCGGTGACCTTGATTACTCCAATATCACAATCTATAAGTTTAGGTACCATATTCTTTGATATAAAAATAAAATCAATCCTTGAATAACTCTTAAATCTAGGTGAGTAGAAAGTATATTTTCTTTCATCCCCTTTTAAAGCTCTCCATACATCCATTAATTCTTTCCCCTCCATTAATTTACCTAACTCCGTCTTCCCCTCCCTTCTAAAATCTCTTAAAATGTTATCCCTATCTTTCCCTTTATCAAGTACCATATTAAAATCTCCTGCCATCACAATATTCTTTTTTCCCACTTCTCCCACCATATTAAATACTTCTTCAAAAAATTCCATTTGTTTCCCATTTGGAGCATAGACATTGATCAGAACATATTCCTCCTCTCCCATCCTGCAGTACATTATGAGGATCCTTCCATTTTTATCTTTCTTTACACTTTGAATATTAATACCACATTTCTTTGATATTATTGCCACCCCTCTCGCTTTAGAAGTACCAAATGACTTTTCATACACGCCCACATCCCTCATTCGTAGCTCATTAACACCCTCCTTTATTTGATGAATTTCCTGCAAAAAAATTATATCTATATTTTTCCTTTTTAACAACATCTCTATTCTTTTCCTTTTGATAACTGTTCCTAGCCCTTTAACATTTAAAGTTGCCATTCTTAATTTATTTTCCATTTCTCACTTTCACACGTATCTTTGAGTTGGTCTCCCTCAGTGAAACACTTACCCCCCCTCCCTTGCCCTCCCCCCCACATTCACCCCCATTTTCCCCCCCTCCTCACCAGACATCTGGGCTCTGGTCCCAATATATTTAGAACTCTTCACGGGGGGGGGGGGGGAACCCGGCCCAACCTCCCGGAATAGAGTCCAATCTTCCCCTCCTTTTTTCCCCCCTTCTTATCCCTTATCCCTGTTACATTATTATATCTTTATTAATTGCTTCCTCCAGCCGTGCCTTTTTCTTCCTCTATTTCTCCACCATCCATGGCATCGACTATGCCCAGCTTCTCCAGCAGCTCCATTCCTTGTTCACACGATGTTATTCTTTGTTGGTTCCCTTTCCACATAAACCTCAAAAAAACTGGGTATCCCCAGCTGTAGGTTATCGATTTCTTCCTCAATGCTCCTGTACACATTCTGATGCTCTTCCTCCACTGAACCGTCTGGGAAGAGAGATCCTGATATATTTCAACAGCTGTTGCTTGTATCATCAGTTGACCTTGTCGTCTGATTGCTTGCATGAGCTTTTCTTTTTTATAATAATTAGCAAATTTAACAATTATGTCCCTTGGGAGCACGCCTTTCTTCTTATATCCAACCCTATGGACTCTCTCAATATCCGGCATCTCCCAAGCCTCCTGAGGCTCTTGAAGTCTTATCCACGCCAAGATTGTATCTCTTAAATCTTTTGGAGTCTCTCCTTCCTGTTCCCCAAAAGCCCTTATTCGAATATTTGCACGCCTATCTCGATCCTCGATAGCAATTAGACGTAGGTCATGCTGAGACAACTGCTCTTCCTGCTTCTTGCAAACTCCTGTCAGGGCTTTGGTCTCTGTCTGCAAAACCTCCACTTCCTTCACCACTTCCTTTAAGCCTGACATTAACTCAGTTTGTGTATCATTAATTCGTTTTGCCAGCCTTTCTTCCTGGTCAGCCAACTCAAGCCTGATCATTTTTTTTTATATCCTCCTTTAATTCGTACATTAGATCTGGCTGACCTCCTCTGGTGATCTTAGGAATTACAGCTGGCTCAGCTGCTGCTGACGTAGTTCCCCCTTTAGTTGGAGAGGATTTCTTAGGTGGCTGCTTGTCAGGCATTGTTTCCTTCTCCGTCCGAGTTAATCTGTGCCAAGTTTTATCTGAAGCACGCTTTTTGGAGAGTATAAGCCATGCGGGGATGGGTGGAGGGGGCCTCTTCTCTCCTTTTTGCCTCTTTTTGCTCATAAAATATCATATATTATCCCCCCCCCCCGTCTGCCTGGCGACTCAATATTTCTCCTTGTTGTTATCCAGCAGCCACGCAGTTGTGATACATTTACTGGGGTTTAAAACTCTTTTTCTTCACATATATTTTATCTCCGTCTCTCCCCCAGTACTCTGTCAGCCAATCCGCCTTATAACTTCAATTATAAGTCCATAAATTACCTTCGTTAATGGCCGTTCCTCCTCCTCAATCAGTTTCGTTTCTTCTCGCTACTAAAATAAACAATCCTCTGGTTCAGCTCACACTCAAATGGATTACTGCTTCCAGTCAGTATTTCATGACTTTGAATAACTCTCCAGCCACTCCAAGATAAGGAATTAGTGCTTAAATCATTGCTTTTTTTAGGAGCTCGAGTGATTTACGACTCTACCCCATTCCCGATCAGGCCATGCCCCAGATTAGTCTGACAGGATTTGTTCTGGACAAATCCATGCTGGCTTCTAGTAATCACTGCATTGTTTTCAAAATACTTACAGATTGACTGTCGTGACCCAAGCCCCACCCCAGGCTTCTGCTCACGAATTTAGGCAAACTGACAACATGCTCCAAATGGTGAGACTCCTTTATCTGTGAAATCACACGGAATTCAAGCATAATGGTTTCATTTCTTCACACATACACGTAAAGCTGATGACAGCCAGATAGCTTTAGGTACAACGGCTTGATGTGAACCAGAACAGCAATCACTCGGGGAGAGACATGTAGGGTTGCCCCTGTCCTATCTGAGTAATAAGCAGCGGTGCCACACGCTGCCTCATCAAGAACAAGACCAGAGCCCAAGGAAAAGCCCCAGCACAGGGATGCATGAAGCCCGGTAGAGACAGATTCATCTTGCACAAACCAGACACAGCCTGCCAGAAAACACTGAGCTGATCACGTAAGCAATATATCACGTAAGCAATATACCGCTATAGACTGCTTTATACTCTGGGTTTCTCGGAAGATTTTGGAAAGTGACTCAGTATACAAGAAGCAATATTTGGATAATAACTCCAAGGGGTTATTACTAAGAAGACTCTCCAAATTGAAAGGTTGCCTTTCCTCTTCCAGCTCTTCCTGTGAAAGAAATTCCCTTTCTGACATATCTAAAGCTTCTTTGTAAGAGCTAACAGTCAAAGATGAAGACTCTTGATCCCAGTCAGTTAGGTCTTGACAGACATTCCCGACTACACCATTTTGATTTATATTACATTTGGGCCGGGATTCATCTTGGAAGGACGCGATTTTCTGGGCAATATCACTAGTACCTGATGTGGCAGCACAACTCATAAAATCATCTATACACATTTGTTTGCATCTTGGGGGCAGCCCATTCTCTGTTTTGATTCCCTTTAATCTATACTGTGCCCGGGTAAAAACCATCACTGACCAGCACCAGCAATATTCTGAGTTCCACTAACGTGATACTATCCCAGTCAACCAAGACTAACCAAAATCCCTATGTATAGCAGCTATATAGAGGCATCAAACACAATAATAAACATTCCCACTCTCGCTCTTTTAACTGTTAAAGCCCATCTCCTTTCAGTTCTTTATCCACTTTCAAGTACTTTAGTTCTTCTTGTTGGAGAGTTGGATAACACCTTCACTCCTCCGAGTTAATTGGTTTCATGTGCCTGAAATCTTCCTGTAGTATGTTGATAGTGCAGATTGCTCTTCAAAGTTAATCAGCTGCACTTAACAGTCTGGTTCAGTTTTAAACAGGAGTCTTCAATCTGAAGGGATTTATGACTGTTTGTTGCTGGGAATAGCATAAACAGCCTCCCCTCCTCAGTCTCAACTCCAGTTGTAAACCATAAGCTCCAAAAAATTACCAGCTTAAGGCAATGTGGTCCGTTCTCTCGTTGAACATAAAACGCAGAGAATTAATAAAATAAAAATGGTTTTAAGGTTAAAAATCACATACTAAGTATAAAACAAAAGAGAAAATAACTCCTAATTAAAATTATGCTTAACTGTAATTAAAACTCTATATCTAGCACTTCAAAGGGGAAGCTAATCCCCAGATCAGTAAAACAAATTTAATAGAAATTTCGATAAAACGAACTCTTCCTCTGTTAACTATTTGGCCTTTATGTTAAACCAAGTCTCTAATTCTAAGCAAAAGTCAAGTTATGACAGAGAAGGATTGCCAGCTAAAATAATCTAGAGATGATAATTAGGGGTGTGCACGCCTGAAATTATTGTATCGTATTGTTATCGGAAATCACTTTTTAAAAAAATTTCAGATCAGATTATATCAGAGGTAAATCGTAATTTGCAGCCCCATTGTTCCCTATAGAGCTGGATTGTTTTTTTTAGAAAAAATGCCTATAACTTCTGTATTTTCAAAGATAGAGGCTTGAAACTTGGTCACAGTGCTATGGGGTATGCCTAAGTATGTGTATGAAATTTGAGATCGATTCCTCCAACCCTCAATTTTATATGAATTTATTAAAGATCGTTTAAGTTCTGACAGGTCAGAATGACACTCGCCACGTGCGTTCATTCAGACCTGTCAAAAAGTTGCAGGATCTTTAAAAAAATTCATATAAAATACAGGGGTGGAGGGATTGATCTGAAATTTGGCACATATGTGTAGCTTGAAACTTGGTCACAGTGCTTATGGGGTATGCCTAAGTATGTGTATGAAATTTGAGATCGATCCTTCCAACCCTTGATTTTATATGAGTTAGGTCCCCTCTACAAGGATTCGCTTTTGCGCCTGGTTAGGCGATTATGCGCATAATCGCAGAAGCGCATTTACGCCTAATACCTCTGCACAAGAGGCGGCGAGAGGCGGCGAAGCGCATTAACGGGTGACCAAAATGCGCTTTAGAAGTAGTTAATGCGCATAAGCGCTTGTTCACATAGGCAAAATGCGCTTTAACGGCCGGAGCAAAATAAAACTCGCTATTTAACACACATTCGATAATGCGCATAATCGGAGAGAAAATGCGCCTCTACGCCCGATTTGTGCTCCGTTCTTGTAGAGGTAAACATTTTAAAGTGCCTTGAAAGAGCATTAAACCTCTCTTGTAGAGGCAGCCTTAGAGAAAAGCGCTGCTGCACGAGGCCTCTGGGCTGGCAGCTGAGGGTTGGCTCCACCCGTAACGCGGAGCCAAAGAATCCGAAACGAGACCAAATGATTGTGGATTGCTGAGAACTCAGCCCACCAATTCTGCAGTTGGCCAGCATCGTCCAAGGCAGAGTTCGGACGACACTTTAGGCAACGGGGGGGGGGGGGGGGAGAGGGAAGAGGCAACTGACGGTTCGTTGTGTTTGCGGTGCCCAGCACATGACTTGTTGCCCCCACCCGTTGCGCGTCTGAAAGTCCCGGCCTCTTGAGAAGCAAAGGGCCTCTGATAAACAACGGAGCAGCCCCTTGTCCCCCCCACGACACACAATAATCAACACAATGGACAGTTGTCTCTCTCCCCCCCCCCCCCCCCCGTTGCCTAAAGTGTCGTCGGAACGCAGCCCGGGAGTCGCACGGATTCCGTGGACGATTGTCTTTTTAAAACTTTCTGGAATTGTACGCAGACCTAGTTGTAGGGCATCCACTGGAGGAACAACAACAACGACAACGACGACGGCAGCGCCCTTGCCCGCTTCCCTCTAGACCCCAACGCGAAGCCCCCCCGGTTTGCGCGCGCTCTGCTCGCAGGTCCTCCCCCTTCAGGACGAGGCCGCCCAGGCGGAAGGGGCGCGGGGGGCGGCGAGTGGGCGCCGCCGGCCGCAGCCACAGGGGGAAAGGGCCCCATCCCCACTGGGGATGGGGGGCGTGCGTGCGCGCCGCGGAGCCACCCTGGCCCGCTTGCCGCCCCCCTGTGTCGGACCCCCCCGCGGGAGTTACTCCAGAGTGGCGGCGGCGGCAACAGGAGAGGTCCATGGAGCCGTGGCGCTCCCCCTCCCTCCCTCCCTCTCTCTCTCCCTCCCTCTCTCTCTCTCCCTCCCTCTCCCTCTCTCTCTCCCTCCCTCTCTCTCTCCCTCTCTCCCTCCCTCTCTCTCTCCCTCCCTCTCTCTCTCTCTCCCTCCCTCTCTCTCTCCCTCTCTCTCTCTCCCTCTCTCTCTCCCTCCCTCCCTCCCTCCCTCCCTCCCTCTCTCCCTCCCTCTCTCTCTCTCTCTCCCTCTCTCTCTCCCTCCCTCTCACTCTCTCCCTCCCTCTCTCTCTCCCTCCCTTTCTCTCTCCCTCCCTCTCTCTCTCCCTCCCTTTCTCTCTCCCTCCCTCTCTCCCTCTCTCTCCCTCTCTCTCTCCCTCCCTCTCTCTCTCCCTCCCTCTCTCTGTCCAGGCTCATGGAGGGACGAGCGAGGCGGTGCGGCCCAGGCAGCCCGGAAGCTGGCCACCGCGCGTCTCTCTGCAGCGGCCACAGTCTACGCGCCCTCCGCTCGCTCGCTGCTCCGTCCTGTGGCGTCACTCGAACGCGCTCGTGGGGCTGCGGGGCGGTGACGCAGTATGCTCGCGCCGCGCTTGGCGGTTGCGATGCCTGAGGCGGGAGCGAGACGGAGCCGCGCGGCGCCCAGCGCAGGTGAGCCGGCACCTCCCTCACGACAGCCCTGCAAGGCAGGCGCGGCCTCCGGGCGCAGGCGGCGCGGTGCGGCGTGGTTACTCGGAAGTAAGTGCCACTGCGTTCAGCGGGGCTTACTCTCCGGTAAGACCACGTCGGGCAGCCGGAGCCCGCGGGAGGCCTTCAGCTATGAACCAAGTCCGCCCGTCCCCCCACCCGTGACCTGGTGGCCCTGCAGGCTTTCGGACTACAACTCCCCTCATCCCCAGGCAGCATAGGGATGATGGGAGTTGGCGGCCCAGACCTCCGGAGGGGCGTCGGTGGAAGGCACGACCCGTGTCCTGTCCCCACGACCCCCAACCATTGGGAAGCCCCGGGTTGTGGGGGAGTTGGGTGAGATTGAGCTCCCGACACTACTGACTGCTCGGTCCGCCTCTTCCCTCCTCCTCCTCCTCCTCCTCCTCCTGGCAGCTGGCTGAGATGACGCCTCCGTTTGGCCCCTGGAGGAGCTCCGAGATGGCCACCCCGCACTTCCCGCAGCCCAGTTATCTCTTGGTAAGTAGAGGAGCCTCTGGTGCCCGGAAAGTGGCTTGAGACAACGTGCTAAGCCATGGTTAGGCCACTTACCCTTTGGGGGCAAATGGTTAGTGTGTGTTTAAACCATGGTTATGTAGCCGCCACAGTTAGGAATGGTTCACATGACACGCTAAGTCGTGGTTCACACAGCACACTAAGCCATAAAGTTTAGCTCAAAATGCTTAACCACCATGGCTTAGCATGCTGTCTGAACAGGGCCTTCATAGCTGTTTTTTACCCCTTGGAAGGGCCAAAGCAGCAAATACTGCCCTTTAAACAAAAAGGCATTGGGATGGAGCCCTTGGGTGCAGGCAGGGGACCCCTGTGGCGCTGTGTCAGGTGAGCACTCTCCCTCTAGAACGCAGGGCTTCAGCTGGTCCACCTTCTCCAACCTGGTGCCCTCCAGATGTGTTGGCCTCAACTCCTGTAACATGGCCATCACACCAGATCTAGTTATTTGTTTTCCTGCAATATCTGGAGCTTGTTGCCAGGGCTATTTTATTTTAGAAATCTGGGAGCCTCTGCACCCCAGGGAAATAGAGAAGGTGGAGGTTTTATTTGTGGCTCCTATTTGGGCACCGCTGTTCATTTGCAGTGGAGTGAACATTCTGCATGTGACCACACACGTGGAGACCAGAAGTAAAGCAGCTATAAGTTAATTAGAATTGCTGTGAGCCCTCAAGAAAAGTCCAAGGGATTGTAAAGGCCCACCTGTCTCACAGTTTGGATCCACCTGAAGCTGCAGCCAAGAGCTTCTTCTATAGAAGCAAACCAGGGAGCTTGTGCTCTGGCTTTCTTCCCTTCTGCAAGTAAGGAGGCAGCTGTAGCCAGCAGCTGCAGCAGTACAGAAGCATTGCTGGTGATGTTTCTGTTCTACAAAGGAGGTGGGGGCAGGGGCGAGATGACTCTGTGTAGTTTTATGTTCTTATGCTCCCTCCTCTGGGCCTTCCTTGCTCCATGGTCCTTCTCTTGTTTTCCCTCTGTGTCTTTTGTCTCTATGATATTCTAGTTTGTTGCACCAAGATGAGAATTGTGATTAGGTGGACCAGTTTGCATGACAATGGTCCCTCACATAACCCTATGGGTTATGCCTGTGGGCTTTACATGACACAGCAAGCTATGGCAACCGCCAGTTGGGGGGGTTTGCATATTTACTCCAGCTTCTTGAGGGTAAATTAACCAGGCTTAAATTAACCTGGTCGATGGATTTGAGGGCTGTGCTTTGATCTGGGAGGGGGCAAAGCTCAGTGGTAGAGCATCTGCTTGGCATGCAGAAAGTCCAAGGTTTGATCCCCAGCATCTCCAAGTAGGGCAGGAAAAATTCCTGCCTGAAACAATGGGGAGCTGCTGCTGCCAGTCAGTGTCGACAATGCTAGGCTAGATGGACCAATGGTCTGACTCAGTATAAGGCAGGTTCTCATGTTCCTGAGCTCAGCCTCAGTTTTCTTCTTGTGAAATGGGGTTAATAATTAGGTTGACGTCCCTTGTGTGATTGCTGTGAGGCGCCAAACTTTCACTAAGAGTAAAAGAAAACTGACTGATTTACAATACAATGAGACTAACACCCAGGTTATGTGTCCTGCCTTATAGGTTGGGGCTTGAGGCAAGTCCCAGGCCTGGAGAGTTTGAAGACTCCTGTCTAAAAGAGACAGGATTAAATTTTGCCTGCCGCTATTTAATTTCCATCTTGCCTTTTGCTTGCTGGTTTTATGTGTCACCATATTTGCCCCAGATGCCTTCAGTTTAAGGGGGATGTTGTACAAAGAAGTCCTGGTACTTATAACCAGATTTGTAAAAAGAATGCTTTTTTGAAGCAGATTTTATACTGGACTTCAACATTCTTCTAAATAGCTCACTCTCAATAAATGGAACATTTTGTTATCTTAGCAAATTTAATTTTTGATAAAATATTGAGTAGCCACTGTGAGTACCTGTAGTTCGAGGTTGCCTTGGGTTAGGGATGATTTTATAGACCATTCTTGGCAGCAATAAAGCATGGTGAGTTCCAACACAACTCTTTTGCTTGCAAGCATGTGCCCCCCCCCCCCCAAGCTAATGCCATGGCAAAATCCAGATGTTGAGCAACCTGATTTCAGTGACTCAGATATTATGTATACAAACTTTCTTCTGGGATTCTCAACAGACCCATCTCGGCCCTTCCTTCTGAGTAGGCAATGACCTGTGGTAGTGCAGTGCTGATGCTGAGTAACTATTTGCCAAAATCATAGCTTTGGAAGGGACCAGTTAGGCTGTCAAGTCCAGCCCCCTGCTCAGTACAGGAATCAGTTTAAAGCAACCCTGACAGATGGCTGTCCAATGTCTGCTTGGATACCTCCAGTGACACAAAGAGAGTCCACCACCTCACTAGGCTGTTAGGATGTTTTTCCTGATGTTCAACTGAAATCTGCCTTCCAGTAACTTAAGCCCATTATTTCTTGTCCTACAGTCTTGGAGGATAGAGAACAGATTGTGCTATCCTGTCTCTGCTCAGTGTTCTCTTGCCCATTTCCTTCAACATGCCCATTTCCTTCAACCTTTTCTTGTAAGACTTAGTTTTCAGGACTTGAATAAGGTCTTTTTGCTGTGTCTGGTAAAAGTGCATCAATTCTCTGTTTTGTCTAAAACAGGCGAGCTTAAAGAATGATTGCCTGAATAAGCCTTTTGTCCAGCGATGTCATGATCTTGTGACCATTATAGCAGATTATCCTGCTAAGGTAGGATGCTTGTTATCTATTCAGGCCTGTATTGTCTCCTTGCTTGTTCTGTTTTAGAAAGAATATTGACATGATCCGATGAAGGCAGATTGTGCTGCTCAGTCCCATCTAATGACTAGGTTTGGAGGGTGAACATGGGCCAACCCAGAGCAAGTTCCCCTGTAAATTCAGATACTAGTACAAATCAAATTGGCAGTTCAAGATGCTTGTGTTGACATTTTATTTATGTCCGGGCCCAATTCAAAGTGCCGGTACTAACATTTAAAGCCCTAAACGGCTTGGGGCCAGGTTATCTAAAGGAATGCCTCCTCCCATATGTACCTGCCCGGACCCTAAGATCATCTACAGGGGTCCTTCTCCATGAGCCCCTGCCAAAGGAAGTGAGGCAGGTGGCCACTAGGAGGAGAGCTTTCTCCGCTGTGGCACCCCGGCTGTGGAATGAGCTCCCCAGAGAGGTTCGCCTGGTGCCTATTTTGCACTCTTTTCGTTGCCAGGTGAAGACCTTTTTATTCTCCCAGTATTTTAACAGTTAAATTAACTCAATTTTAATCCTTGCTGTTTTAAATTTGTATTTTAATCTGTATTAATTCCTGCTGCTTGGTTTTATTCTGGTTGTGTTTTTATATTGTATGTTATTTTGTGTTTTTAGATTGTGGCTTGTTTTATATTTTTAAAATGATTTCATGGTTTTAATTTTTGTGAACCGCCCAGAGAGCTTCGGCTATGGGGCGGTATAAAAATGCAATAAATTAATAAATAAATTATTTATTTTATATCCCACCTTTGTTCCAAAAAATGGTGCTGTGCTCAAGGCGGCTAGCAGTAAATCTGGATTAAAAACAAAACCTTAACTAAAACATAACATACTAACAAATAAATTGAAAGCTTAATAATAAAAGATAAGCAGCATTGGCCAATTTAAAATTCAGCAGACCAGATAATATGCCAAATAGCTGCTTGAATAAAAGAGTTTTAATGTGCTGGGGGAGGGGCAACCTAGTCTCCCTCTGTAGTGAGTTCAAAGCCTGGGAGTGGCCACCCTGAATCTTCGGATCAAACAATGCGTGTTTGTTTTGATTTGACCCCCTTAATAGCATTTCCTCTCTCTTCCCTTTAAAGGAGCTGCATGCCATCTTTCCCTGGCTGGTAGAGAGCATTTTTGGTAGCTTGGATGGCATAATTTTAGGTTGGAACCTTCGCTGTTTGCAAGGAAGAACAAACCCTACTGAGTACAACGTTGCCCTTGACTTCCTTGATCCTGGGTACGTTTGTTTGTTCCCTTCCATTCAGGCAGTTGACAGAGGCCCCTTTCCGAAGGAGATGCTGACTGTTTCTCTCTTGTTGCTCCTTTGCAGAGGCCCAATGATGAAACTGGTCTACAAGCTCCAAGCGGAGGAGTACAGATACGATTTCCCTGTGTCCTACCTTCCTGTTAGTGCCCGGAGAGGGATCTTACGAGCTTATGGGGATAAAGTGCTAGGAATGCCACACTCAAGTGTTTTGGATTCTGTCTAGAAGATGCAGTTTCACAGTCTTTCACAGGGAAATTTCAGTGATCTTATATCAGGGTGGAGAGCCTCTTTCAGTCCAAGGGCTGAATTCAATTTCAGAGATGCTCCAAGCTTCTCAGTTTCCAAGAAGGTGGGGGATGGGGAGTGGGGGAGGAGCATATTCCAGCAGTGGGTGTGATTGAAGGCAAAGGGGATGCAGCCAGAGACAAAAGAGGTGGGGCCAACATGGCAGAAGAAATGCAGAAAATGCCAGCGTCTTTTAGTCAAAGCTGCCCCTGTCTGTGCCTAAGCCTTTGGAGAACCACTTCAACCTTTTAATATTGGGGGAAACTGAGCAAAAGCTGGGAAAGCCCCAGGCCCTCAGCGGTTGGGGTCAGGGGAATGGGCATGGCCCCCTGCCCCCCCCCCCCCCTGCAGGGCTGGACTGAGCTATGGAGCCTGAGGTTTCCCATCCCTTTCTTATGTGAACTTCCTGTGATGAATTGCAATACTTCTAAGCATCAATCATTTTTAAAGGAATTAGATTGCCAAATTATTTATGAAATCATTCCTTCTAATAGTGGAGCATGCAGCCCTGTCCCAATCATTTGGGCAGCAAAATGGGGCCAACTCTAGACAAGGGCAAAGTGTTTCTGCATACTTGGGGGAGCCATCAGGGATGCAGAAAAACATTAGCTTGTAAACTAATCGCTCCTCCCCAATAATGGAAAAAGCCGAGGGCAGCATCGCTATGCTTCCTCACTTGAGTTACCACGCTTCTGTGGCAGCCTGAGGACACAGCCATGGAAACACCTGCCATCAGCTATGTGTCGGCTAGGTGCTAGCTGCTGTGTAGCCCAGGGCCGAATGCGGGATAGGATATCGGGTTTGGGGGATGTGAACCAAGCCCATCCTCCTCCTGCCAGAATCCTTTGGGCAATTTGGGGAGCTGTCCCCCCTGATCAGTTTCAAGAGTCCTCTGGGGGTGGCTAATTTGCATTGGAGGGGAAAGTGTGATTCTGACCCACATTCCCCCCTCCAGCTCAAAAACTGGCAAACAGCTTAAAGGATCTGGGGGGGAGGGGAATGGGGAGGTCACATGGCTGACTTCAGTTTCCCTCCACACTGACCCATACGTTGGGGTGGTTGCTGCCCTCCCTGCACTCAAGGGCCCTGAGCCCTTTTCTCCTCTCTAACACACAGATTTTGGGCTGGCTCCACAGCTTGCTGCGCAGGAGAGTTAAAACCTTAAAACGGAGTACTTGCCTTGTGAATTGCCCAGAGAGCTCCAGCCAATGGCCAGCATAGAAGTGCAACCAATAAATAAACATTGTGCATTAGAGCGGGCCTGGAGGAAGGTTTGGAGTTCCAAAGTGACCACTGTATTTCCCACCATGTACCTTCTCCCCTTCTCACACACACACATTTGTAATTTTGTTGTTCATCTGCTGTCCAAAGTTCAAACAGATGTGTTTGTGCAACATAAATGCTGTTTCAGTCTTCACATGTGTTTCTGTATATAATAATCCATATTTTATGTGACGTGTTGTTCATCTGTTTTTCAGGGCCCAGTTAAAGCCTCAATACAAGAACGGATTTTGCCGGAATGTTCTTTATACCACAACAAAGTCCAGTTTCCTCCCTCCGGAGGCCTGAGCTTGAACTTGGCCCTGAGTATCCTTTGGACAGGAGATACACGATAGCGGCTTTCCGCATGGTTTAACCAGGGCTATGCTTGCCATGAGGATGGGGAGGCACCCATCCTCATGGCAAGCATAGCCCAAGGGCACCCAGCAGCCAGAGGCTGGAGGGAGGCCGCTCTGATTCCTGCAGCTCAGCAGAGCCCTGTCAGTGAGCGGAAGGGGTGGGGGTAGGTGGACTGTGAAAGCGGAATGCTCCTGCTCTTGGCACACCTGAGGAGTGTTCAGATCTGGTAGTTGCTGAGCACGCTGTGTGGTGCTGAACTGCTTTGCCGCCCAAGACTGCCTCCAAGTAGTTTTATGTAGGCTGTGTGCAAATGGGCACGAAAACCAGTTGCTTGTAAGTCCTGGAGCAGGGTGGGCTGGATGTTGTCGATGGACGAGATCACGCCCACTGACCTTAGCAGTCCTTGGCCGACGCGTCGGCTGGAGCTCCTCTAGCCAGTGCCTCAGTGGAGGGGCCTGGCTCTGCCTGCTATTTGGGAGGATATGGGACAAGCAAAGCCGCTCTGACCAAGGCAGTGGGTGGAGGAATGCCCCCCCCAAACCTGGCACCTTCCTCCTCACACAGCATTGCCTGCCCAATGCCTTCCCTCATTGAGGAGGGTGAAGCACCTAGTGAGCCCCTTGCCCTCCCAGTTGGGGAGTGGTGTGCTAAGCCCCTCCCCCCCCCCCCCCCCCGCTGTTACCTTCAACAACCTCTGGGAGATAACTGTGAGCCCTGAAGGGGAGGGGCTTGGTGGAGGCCTTCTGGCAGGCCAAATCGGCTTGCAGACCAGAGGCTCCCATCCACATTGTAGACGCATGGGGGATGAGCAAATGATGACTCTCCCACCCAGTCCCTCGCTGTTGCAGGAGAATGTCATTCCGGTTCATTGCATGGCAGCAGCCAGCAAATCTTGAACTTCACTCATGTGTTAGAGGCACCACAATGGGCAATGGCTGTCTCAGTTTCTCCCATAGAGCTTTGTGGTTTTGCTTTCACCACATTTGGGTGACTTGTCTTGCCGTGCCAATAAATCAGCCATAAACTGAATTTGTTTTTAAATGGCCAGGCTAACAAAAATAAAACTGAGAACAGAATAAAATTCCAACTTGAACTAACTTGTACCGGATCATCCTGCTTGGCCAAGAATTGCTGCTGCTGCTGCTTCCTGTTTCTAGTTGGTCTGCTCCCTTGACTCCATTTCCCCAGATCCATATGAATATTACATGTTCTACTTCGCACTGAGCCTTATTTCGCAGAGGGTAAATGCCAAGTAGCTTCCTCCTTCCTTCAGTGCTGCTCCTCTTGTTCACGCAGGACATAAGACGAGGAGAAGCTGCCAAGTCTTGTGGCTCTCACAGGGGATGACACTTCGGCTCTGGCCAGACCTTTGGTGGAAAGGCAGCCTGTCCAGACCTTTTTGAAGTGCTTGAAGCATCTTGCCTCTCTGGCCTTAGCACTGGAGTGTATTTACTGGTTGAAACCTATGGACTATTTCTGACCCCCCTGTGGAGGGGGTGAGGGGAAGGGTTTCTGTGGACTCGTTAGGGACTGAGCACCCCATGAAGGACCCCTTGCAAGCTTGTCCCAGTTAGCCTTGTTGTTGAACTCCCACCACAAGGGGTAGGGGGGAAGGAGGCTTTTATTTGGATCACAGTAAACCTGTGCCTGGCCTGTTCCAGTCTGCAGGGGGAGCTCACATGATGGAATTGCTCCACAGAACGTGCCTCGCGTCCAGAAGAAGAGTGAGCCATTGGGATGGAAAGTCAGCCTGGAGGGCTTTGGGTTTGGGGCTTCCGTTTGAGGGACTGCTGCAAGAGAGCTGCTTTCCAGGCTGACTTGGCCTCTTTTGTCTTCTGTGGGTGTGTATGTATTCCAGAACATCCCCACTACCTATCACGTTAGCATGTCCAACAGTGCTTACTTCATCCTGGTGGATCGATACTTGAAGTGGTTCCTGCCCACAGAAGGCAGCGTCCTTCTGCCGCCTTCCTCTGACGCTGGAGGGGCTGTCCCTTCCCCTGCACCCCGGTGAGTGCTACTTGTTTTAGCGCTTCAGATTGCAGGACAGTGATGTTGCATTAGTCTCCTGGGTGACAATAGAGGAAAGTCGCTTCTTGCCCAAGGCATTTGCCAGTTCTCATTTCTGTGAAGCTTCCTTGGCAGGTTCAGTTTCAGGTGGTGGCCAGAATGTTTGCTGACTTGGTTGGCAAAGGCAGCCAGCTGGAGCAGAGAAGGCTAAAGAATAGGCATGCTTCTTGCTGCAAAACTATTGTTTTTGCCTGCGTGGAAATAGAATCGACACATTTACTAAAACTCATATAGACTTCTTCCACTGGGTGACACTCTTCCATGGTGTCACGCAATTGGCCTTATTCCACAGCCTTTATTATAGGCTTCTTAATCTGTAATTCAAGCATTCACAAAGGGCATAGGCGCTTTCAACGTGAGCCTATATTGTTCAGGAGTAAAACTGAAGCAGATTGAGTTGCTGTGCGTTGTGTTCGGACATTGCTCCTTGCATGTGCGCATATGCGTGCACATTCTTCTTCGGGGCCTTCTGGCTCTTCAGTTTTATTTTATTTCTATACTGCCCCTTAGCCAAAGCAATAGTGGAATTGCTTTTCTTGGTCCCTTTTGACTCAACTTGTATCTTCTCCCTTTTCCAAGAGCTCCTGCAATGCCTTTTACCTCCTATGGGATGCATCCCACAAGCCTTCTGAAACGGCATGTTGCCCACCAGTCTTCGGTGAATGCTGACCCTGCTTCGCAAGAGATCTGGAGATCAGAAACCTTGCTACAGGTGCGTCTCTGGCAGGGAGCTCCCTGTCAAGTGCATCCTCTGCCGTGCCAGGCCAATGCTGCAGCTCGTGGGCTGACCTGAGCTGTTCTGCTGGCTCAGCAGAGCGGAGGACTACAAAGCGCTAAAAGTGTTTCCTGTGGGGGCCTCAGCAACTGGGGAAGGGGCACCTCTTAAAGCAACAGATCAGTTCTCTATGGCTGCAGATCAGAATGTGTGAACCTGTGACCATGTTCTGTTATGAGGGGCTGAAGGAACCGGGGGGGGGGGGTGAGCTGGAGGAGCTGGAGCCCTCCTGGGTGCCTGTCTTTGGCATGCTAGCCCCTGCACCAACGTCCCAACACGGTGTGGAGACCCCACTTGAAACATGAGCTCGACCTACGCAGGTGTACCTGTCTGGAGCTTGTTCTGACTGATTCAGGTATGTCCCCACACAGTTCAGTCCAGAATCCCAAGAGCAGGGTTGCCCCCAAGGCTGTCTGTCTCAGCCAGCTGATCACTTCCTTCTCTTCCTAGGTCTTTATTGAAATGTGGCTTCATTATTACTCGCTGGACATGTACCAGAAAATGCAGTCCCCTCACATAAAGGTAATGGGATGGGCCTCCTTGCTTGCATCTTTGGTTTGCTTGGCTTCTCAGTTTGCGTGGCCAGGAAATTATCTATTATTTATTTCATTTATATCCCGCCCTTTTTCCTCCAAGGAACCCAAGGCGGCATACATAATCCTCCTCCTCTCCACTTTATCCTCACAACAACAACCCTGTGGGGTAAATTTGGCTGAGAGTCTGACTTGCCCAAAGTCACCCAGTGGGTTTCCTTGGCCAAGTGAGGACTAGAATGCAGATTTCCTGACTCCCAGTCCAATACTCTAGCCACTACGGCACACTGGGTGAGAAGGTCAATTGAAAGAGAGAGAGAAAGAGACTTGGTCTCCTGGAATGCCCTAAAGCTCCTGCCCTTTGGGTGATGCTATGTGTAACAAGCAGTTGTCCTAAGGTCACCCAAACAGCCACTTTCCTGATACCTGGACCTCCTTTTCCAGCAACCTTTAGCAGCACAACCCACTGTGCTACTTGGCAAGAACCTCAGGGAAGAGTCTGCCATAGAGAGGCCCATGAATGTGGTGTCCGTCAACCTTGCCATGAGAGACATTGCACGGAATGGTGTATGTGTTGGGGAGGCGCAGCTGCCGCTTTTTCTTGCACGTAAAGGGCCCTGGGTGCCAGTCTTGCTGGCAGTATTCCAAAGGCAAACCATCCTGTGGAGATGCAGCATGTCTATGGGCGTGGAAGCCATTCCACGGATAAAGAGGAGTGCACACTGCTCTTGCCCACCCAAGTGTCCAGTCGGTCCCAGAGGAAGGGACACGTACGGAAGCGGTTGGGCAGGGCAGACAGGGTAGGCAGGCGAGTTTTTCACTTGTAAGAGCCTGAGGAAAGGCAGGGGTGGTTGATGCTTGGAACTGATTTGTTGACAAACACAGGAATAATTCCAGCATTTGTGAAAGCTTAATAATATTGGATTCTGTCCTGAGTTGATAAATGAAAGCTATTTCAAAAGTTAGGAGGCCCTTTAAGTTAGAAAATCTAGCTGATTGATTTTTAAACACTGTGCACCAGCATGCAAATCCTGAGAGGAACCTCTGCCCCATTGGCTCTCCATCTGGCCCCCAGAGCCTCCTTAGATTCCTCCAGGGGGAGGGGCATGGCCTCCAAGCCCACCCCCTGGAGGATTCCCCCCCTCCCCATTATTTCTGATTGGAAATTGCTGCGGGAGGTAGAGGGCACGGCCAGGGCTGGGAGGGGTTGCTGTTCTCCGCAGTGCCGCCACATCCATTCATGCGGATGCCACATCAGCTCTTGATTCTTCTGGGAACGGGCTTTGCGTGACATCGCCTTCAGTCAAGTGAAGAAGGGCGGCATGAGTCCCATGAGCTCAATCAGGCTTACTCCCAGGATAGCAGCCTAACAGCTACAGCAGATCTTTAAAATCTAGGCTTCGGCTTCCAAAGGTGACTTGAGGGTAGGAGCTAGTCCAACATGATGGTGAATACGAAACAAGGAATCCAGAATTCCTTGCGTCTTAAGCGTGTCCTTCATTCCTCTAATCCTGAGGCTGGTTTTTTTAAATGAGCAGAGGCAGTTGCTGGGAAAAGCTCCAATCCTCCCTGACTCCTGTGTCCCCCTCTTCCTCTCTGTAATGCCAGTTGGAAGTGTTGGAATGGATGAAGGCAAACAAGCTGAGACTTAATCCAACCATGATAAAGCTACTGTGGGTAGGGAAATCCAGCAGTCTGGATTTGGGGTTACATGGGAATGCACTTCCCCGAAGGGCCAACTGCACCATTTGGGGGTGCTCCTGGACTCTGTGCTCACTGGGGAAACTCAGGTGGCCCATGGGTATTTTTACCAGCTTAGGCTGGACTGCCAGCTATCTGGAGAGGGAGGATCTTGCTCCAGTTATTCATGCTCTGCTGACATCCAGGCTGGACTACTGCAACATGCTTTGTGTGGAGCTACCTTTAAAAAGGATTGGAACCTTCCGCCAGTGGAGAATTCAGCTGCCCAGATGTTGGTGGGGGCTGGGTGGTCGGTTTGTGTGACCCTGATGGTGCTGACATGAGAGATTCGGATTCTGGGACCACGGGCTACGCTACTTGGAAGGTGGACTGCTGGCAAGAGACGGGTTGCACCTCACAAGGGCTGGGAAGAATGTGTTCGGACACAGCATGAAGAACCTCATCGGGGGGGGGGCTTTAAACTGAATCCTATGGGGGCGGGAGATGTAACCCTTGAGGTAACAACAGATGAAGGCTTATGCACCATAACAGAGAGAAGAGCTCTAATAGTGCTCCCAAAATAGTCTTCACATTATTGTAGGAAAAAAGCCAGACTGCAAAGCACATGGTCTTCGATGTCTATATACTAATGCCCAGAGTATGGGAAACAAACAGAATTAACTTGAACTCTTAATACAGGAAGGCAAAGACGACTTGATAGGTATAACTGAAACTTGGTGGGATGACTCCCATGGCTGAAATATAGCAATTGAAGGATATAACTTGTTCAAAAAGAACAGAAGAAATAGAAAGGGAGGCAGAGTCTCACTATATGTTAAAATATTTCTCCCTGCACAGAAATACAGGATGACGAGCCTGGTAGCCCCATCAAGAGCATCTGGATTAAAATAAATAGGGCAAGGAATAAGTGGAACATGGTAGTCAGACTCTACTACCGATCACCCAATCAAGGAGAAAGCCGGGATGAAACTTTTGAAAAGCAAATTGCCAGTGTTTCAAGGAGGTATTATGTAGTAGTGATGGGGGACTTAAGTTACTTCTATATCCATTGGAAGACAAATTCTGCCCAAAGTGGTCCCTCCAAGAAATTCCTAACGTCTGTTACAGAAAGTGGAGGAGGGAACTAGAGGAACAGCTATCCTTGACTTGATACTGACCAATAGGGAGGACTTAGTGGATAAAGTGGCAGTTATGGGAACTCTGGGGGAAAGTGACCATGTCATACTTGAGTTCTTGATTTTACAGGTAAAAAAAGTTGGGTTGTAGGCATACGCATACTCTGGATTTCAGGAAAGCCGATTTCGAAAACATTCAAAATGTTCGTGTCCAACTAGGACCAGCCTGTCAATCCAGTTTTCTGTGGTTTTTTCATATTGTTACAGACATGTTTTGTCTAGGTCAGAAGAATTCACTGATCTTATCCCATGATGGGCATGTTCCATATGGCAAAAGTAGCATTAAGGTGTGCAGGAAAATATATCTGTGGAAGTGGCACAGATGATGCCCTTATTGAAGCAGAGGCAATGCAAACACAGTGGGATGCTTTTTGGTGCAAATCAGTGTTTGTGGAAGTCACTCAAGGTGCAGAATGTACTTGACCTAAGAGACCAAAACAAAGAAAAGCTCACAAAATGTTTGATGCACTAAATGGGAAGGTTGAATATCAGAGAACGAAGTTTGAAGCTTTTGTTAAAGAGTGTGGAGAGAAATCTGAACTGTGTAAGAACTGGGAAGTCGTCCTCAAGATAGTTTCCCTAGTGAAAAACTTGAGTGTTGATGATTGTGATGGTTACTGGAATCTGCATATTGAAACTGTGCAGTCTTTGCTTCCCATTTTTCATGACTTTGACTGCATCGATTACCTACGGTATGGCAGTTGGTACCTGGAGAGAGTAAAGACACTGGAGCATGAGAATTCCTTTGCCAAAAATTCATTGAAAGATTCAATTCATTTTGTTGTGAAGGATAAAGATGGGAGATTAAGTGCTGTAGTACCTGATATGAAGTTGGAGGAAACCATTCAAAGATCCCAGAAAAGTTCAAAAGGCATCGTCTTGCAAATGCGAAGAAGTAATTAGGTTGCTGAGTGGCAGTTAGTGTACCTCGAGGTTTTGATGATAGGCAATTTGTTTTGAGAGCTTACCCATTCTGATTTAGTTAATTGATGTGATACCATACCCCATCATGAGCTTCTGGGGAAAAAGGTGAGCAATTTGATGAAAATGTTGCATGACTCTTAGATTTCATTCAACAGCATGGAAATCCATATGAAGTAACTAAGTCAGTGTGGCTTCACAGCTTTGTAACGAAACAATATGTGAATGATATTGTAAAGGATAGAATTCTTGATGTCTTAAGGCTTGGTTCAGACCTGTATCAGCAGGAGAGATTTATACCAAAAAAGAAAAAGTTGTCAGACACAATCTCTAAAGTAAATATGAATGGTTAAGATGTCAGCAATGAAAAACTTTGGAGAAGTTGTTCACAATGTAGTCAAGGGATCAACATCCGTATGTTCTCTTCAAGAGCTTTTTGCAGCTGTCAGTAAAGGAATGCAGGAGGATAAGAGAATCTACTAGTGATACAATAGATCTGGCGGTAATCAAAAGCAATACACCAATACCTGTCAGCTTGAAAAATTCTGGTCATCTACCTTAAACGAGACAAATCTGCAAAAATTAGCATGAACAAGAGTGCAAGAGGAAGCAGGAAAAGCTATATGTCCACTGATATCTAGTGGTTCAGTCACTGATGATGAGATGGAAACTGCAGTTCAGTTCACAAGAGAAGGGACTCATGTTCTTGAACAACTAAGTAATACATTGGAAGAGGCTGACCTTAGAATTGTTCCACATATAAACTGGGCAGTTCAAAATGGTACAGAGAGAGGAGTTGTGCTTTCGAATGATACTGATGTCGACTTGCTTCTTTGATTTATGTCCAGTTGGGTTCCCAGAGGTATATCTCAGTTATGGGTATGTTTTGGAACAGCAAGATTAGGCACAGCTCTTGAATAGAAAAAGCATGCATTTGTACATAAACAATTTTGTTGGCCAGGTATGCGACGAGGGAAACAAAAGCATATGTAATCAAACACAAACTGGTCCTAGACTTAAGGTCAGCAAATCATTTGGAGTCGTTCTGACACAGAAGGAAGTCAGGATTTATCCCTGTCCCCTCTTCCAGGACTCCTAAGTTAAGCAACACATTCATCTGGTTTGTCAAGGGACAGTGGCCATGCTTGTCCTGAGCTTCCCAATTTCATGAGAACTGGATGGCAGCTTACCAGACTTCAGGCCCAAACATCTGCTTGTACTGAAAGTCTTGTCCTTCAAGGCTGTAAACATGACTTTTCACCTTAAACTAAGCATCTGTGACGGTCGGAGTCCGGGATGACAGGAAACTCCCTCCAAGAGAGGGACTCATGAAGAGGTGGTGCTGCTGGTGTGGAATGACCAGGTCTACTTCCAGAAAGAGCTGCTCTCCTGCAAAGTGAGGTGTGAAACAGCAAATGCATGATTGCATATATCAATAAATGTTTGGATGCCATTTTTAAAAATGGTGGAAGGACAGCCTTTCCATCATAATTAATGCTATTGTTGACCTCCTTGACCCAAATAAATCTATAGTTTAAAGCCAAAATCACATTTGTAAGTTGTTTTATTGAGAAAATGCAACAACATTTGATCACCATCTTGGGAAATGGTGGAAGGGGTACTCTGACAATTAAAATAACATATTCTTTGAACTCCTTGACCCTGAAAACCTATATTTTGATACCAAACACAAGATAGTAACTTCTGTGGTTGATAAAAACTAGCGACCTAAAGAAAATAGCGCCTAAAAAAGTTTTGCACAAGAATCAGAATGTCTACCCAAATTATTATGTTAATCCAATACTTCAAGATCACGTATCAACTGAGAAAAACTCTGGACCTCAAAATTTTAAGAGGGTATATTGTGGGGACTGGATTAAAGCAGAGAATGAGGTGCGATTAGCGGGATATACTAAAAGCAACAAAAAAACTTTCTTCAGCTACATGCATAATAAAAGACAGAGGAAAAATGGTGGTTCAACTACCCAGTGAGGACAAAGAAAAAGCTGAAGTGCTCAATTCCTACTTTGGCTCATTCTTCTTGCGAAAGAGCGTGTATGACCCCCATGGCAAACATGAAGTACAAGCTAAAGGGGCAGGATTGCAATTTGAGATTGATAAACAAATGGTCAAGGAACACAGAATTTCTTTGAACAAGTTCAAATCTCAAGGGCCCGATGAACTGCATCCTAGAGTAATAAAGTTCTAGCAGTAGAACTCTCAGAAACACTGTCTATTATCTTTGCAAAATCATGGAAGACGGGTGAAGTGCCGGGCAACTGGAGGAGGGCTTATGTCTCTATCTTCAAAAGGGCAGAAAGGAGAAACCTGGGGAACTACAGACCAGACAGTCTGACTTCAATCCCTGGGAAAATTTTGGTGCAGGTTGTAAAGAAGAATGATCTTAGAATTGTTGTAGATCACAAGCTGAATATGAGCCAACAGTGCGAGTGGTTGTTAAAAAAGAAGCAGCAGCAAATGTTATTTTGGGCTGCATTAATAAAAGTATAGCTTCCAAATCACGTTAGGTACTGGTTGTCATGTTTCTCAACACCCCTCACTTTATTGGGAGACAATAAAGAGGTCTGCCATGTAATCCAGAAAGCTTTTTTCAGGCAATAAACGTCTCCCACCTGAAGGGACTCTAATTTTCTAATAACTTTTCTCTAGGCAAGATTATGCAAACTAAGCAAGACAATTGTCCTTTCAAGAAAAAGGGAAAGTCCTTTCCCAGTACGCTTTAACTTCAGGGAGACTGGTTCTGAAGAAGCCTTTGGCGAAAAGCTAGCTGAACCGACCTTCTCTCACCTTCCTTTCGCTCCACCCATTTTAGTCTGCGGCGGATTCTAGGATCAGCTAGGCTTTCAGTGCCCTTCCCCTTGGAAGAACACTGATTCCCAGCTTGTGAGTTGTTTACACCCTCAGAGATAAGGGTTGATGAAAGTTCATTCCCAGCTGGTGAAGAGCCCATGAGAGTCACCTCTCCCACTTCTCGTCCAGGCTGGTATGTTTCTTGCACCATCTCTTCTGCATCAGAATCTGACTCTGAAAATCCTTCTCCCAGCTCAAGGAGAACAGGCCTAGTCATAATGCTGGTTCCTTTCTATTCAACATTGGTTAGGCCTCCTTTTGAGTATTGCGTCCAGGGGAGACTGAAAGAACTGGGCATGTTTAGCCTGGAGAAGAGAAGTCTGAGGGGAGACATGATAGCACTCTTCAAATACTTGAAAGGTTGTCGCACAGAGGAGGGCCAGGATCTCTTCTCAATCATCCCAGAGTGCAGGATGTGGAATAATGGGCTCAAATTACAAGAAGCCAGATTCTGGCTGGACATCAGGAAAAACTTCTTGACTGTTAGAGCACTACGACAATGGAACCAATGACCTAGGGAAGTCGTAGACTCTCCCACACTAGAGGCCTTCAAGAGGCAGCTGGACAGCCATCTGTCAGGTATGAATCCACCTTAGATTCCTGCATTATTAGGTGGTTAGACTCAGTGGCCTTATAGGCCCTTTCCAACTCTACTATTCTATGAATCTATGACCACCGTGTGAGGGTTCCACACCTGAAGGCAACTTTAAAATAGTTTTTAATACAAAATTTAAATATCTGGTGTATATTTTCCTTGGTTCTCCTGGGTATGGGTGAGATTTTGAAGTTAACTCCTTTCCCTGAAAACATTTATCTTTTCTGCTCGAGGTGGGGAAGAGAACAGCACCTTTCATCCTACTGTGTCCCGTAGTTTAACTTTTGTCTGTCTGTGTTGTGCTTCCATGTCAACATCCTTGATCAGAGAGCCAGAAAAGGCGGCTGTGGTGGGGCTCGGCCTTCTGAGATGAGATTGCCAAACTGGCAGGGGGTGGGGGCGGGCTTGGAGGGGTCGCTTTGTCTTTAGGCGCCCCCCATTTTTTATGGTGAAAACAGTGCTCTCTGCCATTCACCAGCACAGAGGGCTAATTTAGCCATTTCATTTTCCTATCATTTTCACGAACTCTGGGAGCCCCAAATCTTTGCTTGCATATTTGGGGGGTGTTATGGATGAGGGACTTTGAGATCCCTGCCTGCAGTTCAGTACTTTGGAAATATTTAGCTCCTCTAAATAAACTGTGCACCTAAGATTGTTTGTGGATTACAATCTAGTGCAGGAAAATCTTATTTGATCTGTTCATCTTTTGTATTAGAAATATATTTATACTATGACATGAGACTGTAACTTGCATATATAAAAACGTTTATGTTGTTAAACAGAACATTGCTAAAGGTCAATAGCTTAAAAACGAGTAGAATTTCTTAAACATCTCTTCTTCTTAGACTTCTAGTCTTAATACCTTAAAAGGAGAGTTTTCATTCTAAGTACCAAGTTCACTATTCAATACTGAACTGGCTGTTCAGTTGATAAGGGACACAAGCAAGGTGAGCTTCTAAAAAGCAGCTTTCACATTCTATAATCAGGACATATTTATACCTTCTTTGTATAGAAATTACATCATAACTAATGTTATCAACTGCCCCTTAAATTAGGACTCATAGTCTTAATTATCTCATTGTTATGAAACATTCCTTAAAAAATTGGAACATATACCTTTCAGGCTAAATAAGATCAAATTTGAATGATACCTTTGAGAAGATAACTCTTTACTCAAAATTTGCAAGTTAAACTTAAGTCTATATGTTTATATCTGTATATCAAGCTCTTTGATATGTATACAGTACACAATATTTTTTCTCATTAATTAATAAGAGAAAACTTTAGGTACACTTTTGACCTAGAATAATGCAGCCTCTCACCTGTGATAGGTGTACATCCAGGGTCTCTGGCAGTACTGCAGAGGCTGACGGCCTGGGGCTGCTACTTTGAGGCCTGATATGGGCTGCATGTACTGTCAGGCCAGCCTGGGGTGGGGGGGATGGGGTCCAGAAAAGCAAACATTGTGCAAACATTGTGCAGAGGCTGCATGGAAAGTCCATGGCAAACCCTGAGGCTCATTTCTGTGATTCAGCTCTGTCCTCCTGATATTAATAGACAGTACCATTTATGCACATAGGCGGGATAGGGCTTCTCTCTGTCAGCCCTACCCCAGGGGGCTTGCACTATAAAGCAGAAACAGGAAAGCAGCAGAGGAAGGGGAAACGGAAGCAAGGCTGTGCAAGGGGGCTAGCTGAACACTTTGACAGCCGCTGCAAAGCCCCAGGTGCCAGGCTTCCGAAGGCCTTCCTCTCCGTCGAGACTCCGGCCATGCTGGGCTGGACCCAGCCTCTCTCCTGTCCCTCGGTTAGGAGCCAGATGCCCCAGGATGCCCATAAGCAGAGCCGGCCTTCAGTGTTGTAATCAGCCCCTCTTCCTTTCTAATGCTTTCAGCTGCCCTCCCCACCCACCCCCGATCCTGCCACATATCCAAATCCTATCACACATGCCAGCGTTTGGTTCCAGACCAGAGCTTGCTTTGAGGGTGTTTATACGAAGCCAAGTCAATTGGCAGCATGTGTTTGGGGCTGTTCTGAGCAAAGACTGTGGAGAAGAGGAGGCCTAGAAGGTGGCGCTGCTGATGCGGGTTGCATTTGACTCATTCTTGGGTGTTTTTTGTTTCTCCTCCTTCCTCCTTCCTGGCTCATTCTCACTGTTTGTTTTTCTGTTTTCTTTCCATTTCATTTTCTCCCCCCCCCCCCCATTCCCCCTTCCCCTCTTGTGTTGTCTCTCAGCTGGAGGTTCTCCACTACCGGCTCAGTATATCCAGTACCCACCACAGTAATCCTGCCCAATCCAGCTACCAGGCCCTCCACACGTATCAAGTATTTTCATCTTTTCATTTTTACTTTATTTTATTTGTTTAAAAACCCTTCATGCAATCTGCAATGTGTGCTGTGGGCGCACATAGGGTGAGTGGAAGGAGAGCCCACAGTGGGGATGCAAAATCCCTGAGACATGGACCTATCGTTGCGCACAGTGGTTCCACTTCTGGCCCACGGAGCCTCCTTGGAGGAATCCTCACTGTCCTCTCAGGTTGGAGATTGCAGTGATGATGCAGGCAGGGGGGATTTGGTCAGCCCTGGGAAGAGTCCTACAGGCTGCTGGTCTCAAGAGACTTTGGAGAGATCCTTTCTCTGTTAGAAGTTCAGATCCATTTCATTTGCTGTTCTCCGTCATGTTGCAAAGAAAGCCGAGGCCCAGCTCAGACCTGGAGATCTCGCTCCCTTGGGGAAAAGGATGAGGGTCACTTGTCTCCCCCATGGATCACAACTGTCCCCTGTGATGCTCCTCCCACCAGACGTGGGGTGGGCAGTGCGGTTCCAGTGGCCCATGTCCATAGTGGGTTGGAAGACCCCACTAGTGTTGGAAGACACCCTTGACTGTGCTGAATGTTGTTGCTGTTGCTTTGCCCAGTTAAATGAAGGGTTAAAAGCTTGAATGTAAGGAGGATCCTGGCAGGTGCTCCACAACAGGCCTCCTCAAATGCACCAGTGACCTCAGGCCTCGTAGAGCTGCTTTCCAAGCCCTTCTGAAGAGAGCGGCTTGTTACAGCCCATTGCTGTCGCCAGCAACATGCCTTGCGGATGATTCCGTGGGCCCACGCTCTTTCCCTGCTCCAGGGAGTGAGTTTAGCTTGGAAGAGGAGGAGCTTGGGAACAGCCTGCCTCTTGCCTTGACGACATGTTTGTGGGGACATAATTGTAATCCACTCCCAGTAAACAACCCTGAAAACAACTTGAAATGGCTCTTCTGGGGTGGCACGGCTTCTACACAATCATTCCTGCTGTAATGGGTTCTGGGATTTCCTGCATCCCTTCAGCTCTTTCCTTGTGGTGTCTGGAGCCGGGAGCTGGGAGTGCACTTCTAGAAGGCATTGTGTATGGTTTAGTTAATATTGAGAGTCTTGGCTTTCTTTTCTTTCAAAGAGCAACTTTCTAGTCCTCATGGCTTTAGACTGGTGCTTTAAAGTGTGACTGTGGCATGTGCTTAGAGGCTGAGACTAAGCAGAATCTGGTGTTTAATGATGACCATATCAGCCCCAACCCCTGATCCTTGGTGTTTTAAACCTCCTCTGTCTGCCCTCTGTGAAATGGACCCTCCTGAAAACAAAGCCTTTTCACCAGCATTGTGATGTGCCACAAGCAAAGTGTCCCAAACTTGTAGGTTCCTGCATGATTTGAGTAGTAAGTTGGTAAGACACTCTAGATCACGCAGGTGAGCTATGTCACTTGCTATGCCTCATCCACCATAGCCATGGCAATCTCAAGCTAACAAAGCTTTTGTGGGGAGGGAGAAATCTTGCTGATCCTCATAAACCCCAGCTGAGGCATCCTGTGAAAATCAACAGCATATCATTTGTTCCTTTTCAGTTTTGTCACTCCCATGACTCTTCTGCAGAGGCTCTATTAGGATGTTACATCTTTGCTTCTTTAAAACGAGATCTTTGCTTAAAAGGTCTCTTTTGCCATGAAGCAGCTGGATTATGGCAATTGTCTTTTAGCCTGAATTATGCCTCCCACTCAGGGCTCCCATATCCTTACCCAAGAACATGTGAATCCACCACCTCCTTAATGTCCCCTATTCCACTCTCCTCCCAATTTTGGAGGCGCAATATCTGAATCCATGACAAGGTATCCAAATGGATTGAACTGGCTGGCTCTTCCTAATTGACTAATTCCTATTTCAGGGGTATAAAATATGGCATTGAAAAAGAGCCAGTGGCAGCCCATTGTCCCACGTACCACCTTGGTCGATGGCTTCCTGAAGGATGTGTTGCTCGAAACAAAGGAAGCCCAAGAGACGACTTCAGGGCAAACATCTAATTAGCACCAGTGGCTTTGACCTCCTCTGTTCAAAAAGCAGAGACCCAGACGCAGGCTTCCTATAAGGGGATCTTTGCCCTGAGCGCTTCTACCTGATGGCTGTTTGCTGTGCTTGCCTCTTCTGCAGGCTTCTTGCTTGCTTATTGGGCACATCTAAGCTCTGTGCTCTATGATTCTACATGGCCTGGTAAAGTGAGGTAGTTGTTAGCCATTTTCATTTTCTTGTGCTGGAATAAGTCCCTCTCTTCTTGGTAGCAACAAAAATTACCTTCCTGCACTCAGGATGAAAATGATACATTTCACTTTTGGGCCAAATGATTAGAGTCCGTGAGCATATCTTTGTTCAGCTTCACCTTCTGCTCTGTGGCGCTTGAGCTCTCTGTCCTGGTTTTCCTCTGCGGTGGGGAGAGAACTTATTACTTTCTTTCTCCTCCTCCTCCTCCTCCTCCTGCTCCTCCTCCTCCTCTCAATCCAGGAGTCATTCAAACCCACAGAGGAGCACGTCTTGGTTATCCGGCTGCTTGTGAAGCACCTGCATGCTTTCAGCAATAGCTTGAAACCAGAGGCAACTTCTCCTGGAGGGCATTCCCACACTGCCAGCCCACTGGAGGAATTCAAAAGGTAGGTGGTGCTCTTCTTCACTTGCTCACACCTTGGTCAGCAAGACTCAGTCTTCAGTGAATGCCGAGCAGAGAATCCTCCAGGTTTGGTGGGGAAAGGGTTCAGAGGCCGGGACGCACTAGTTTTGAATTAAAAATATGGAATTGTATTTGGACAAAAAGGTAAATCTATTCTCTGTGGACGGATTCTTGCCAGAGCAGCCCTTCCCCCAATGCAATTGAGGTTTTATGACAAGGAAGACAGAACAACCTGTGGCAAAAAATTTTTTTTAAAAAAATTCTGATGGCCAGAACCTTTTAGACATAGCAATATTTCCTGTAGAACAGCCATCTAATCCGACCGTCCTCAAGACACCATTCCGTTAAAAGGATAGGATTCCTTTCCTGCTTGTTTGCTCATTGTCAGGGGCCTCTGTTTGTTGGATGTCTTTGCAGGATTGTGATTCCCCGGTTCGTTCAGCAGAAACTCTACATATTTCTGCAGCACTGCTTTGGCCACTGGCCTCTGGATGCGTCTTTCAGAGCCGTAGGTATTCTGTTGAATGTTCTCTTGTTTGTAACTGATCCCAGGAGAGTTATGTCTGATGCTTTCCAGCATGCAAAAGCCCGTGGGAATACTGTCGTGCACTGCCTTAAAATGAGACCAAGTTGCTAGAAAAGAAAGCGACATGGAAATACTTAGAAAACCACCAGCATTAGGGCTGATGTCCCCAGAGGCAACCAGGCAGCTTCAGTCCTCCCTTTCCTGGTTCCTGCATGCTTTTCATGGCCAACAATCCCAATCTTTAAAATGGGATTAGTAGTAATCCTTCCTCTCAAGGCTCTTGGAGTAAGTAAACATGCATCTCCTTAAGGGTAGGAGGAGCTACAAAATGAACCTGGAACTATTTCCTTGGATGTAGAAGTTCGCATTGCAGCACTTGAAAATAGGTATATATATGGCAGGAAAGGTTTGGTAGAAATGCTAAGTGTGGGGTGCAAGGGAAGAAGGGCTAGTAAGGCAAAATGGCTCAGCTGTTCTATATGTGGGCAAATGTGGGCACAGAACTTACTGGTAGGCCTGCTCATTTTTATTGAGTCAAAGTGGAAGTTGCCTTTTAGTAACAGGACAGTCAGGGCAGCTTTTACCCCTGAAAATGGAAGCAATTGAATTGTAAAAACAAACCAGCATTACAGAAGATGCAGCAAAACCATTAAAACCCAGGAAAGCTATAGAAACACCCCTAAAACAAGTATAGAACATGCTAGTCATCTGGGTCAAATAGACATAAGGGGACATCTGAGTGAGTGCTGAACCAGCTTCTCTGAGGAGGGCATCCCATATTTGAGGTGCCACAGCTGAGAAGGCTCCCTCTCCAGTCAGTACCCACCTCACGCCAGATGCTGGGGGAGGGCCTCGCATGAAAACGTTTCATTTGGGAGAAGGTGGTTATTCAAGCGGCCATGCCTGAAGCATTTTGAATTGTGTGTAGAAATGGATTGGCAGCCAGGACAAGGTGTGTTTCTTGTCAACTGGTCCTACTTAGTCATCTAGCTGCTGCATTTTGTACTGTGCCTGGGAAGTCTTCCTGGGCAGCCCTGTACAATGTGCACTGTAGTAATCCAGTTGAGAAGTGGCTACCAGGGCATTGCTTGTCTAGGGGGAGCTGCAGGCATTCACTGGGACCCTGATCCTTTGGGAGAGTGGGGTGGAAGTTGGCCTCTGTATCTGTAACGTCACAAAAAGAAACTAGATGCCGATAGGGAGAGCCATAAGAAAACCAAATGGACAACAACAACAACAACAACAACAACAACAATAATAATAATAATAATTTATTTCTTACCCGCCTCTCCCTTTGGATCAAAGCGGGGAACAACATTAAATACAAAATGGCATAAAATACATAAAACTGATTAAAAACATATAAGACTAATAAATTATTAAAATAGCAATGAAACTCTTAAAATTCAACTAGGTAGGCCTACTGGAAGAGATCAGTATGGCTTTCTTAAAGTCAGAGAGACTGTTAAGTTGACAAATCTCTTCCGGCAGGCCATCCACAGTTGGCTACAGAATCGGACTCAAAGAGTGCTTAGCAATGGCAACATTACACACTGTGGGGAGGTAACGAGCAGGGAACCGCAGGGCTCAGTCCTGGGCCCAGTGCTCTTCAACATTTTTATTGATGATTTGGACGAGGAGGTGCAGGGAATGCTTATCAGATTTGCAGACGACACAAAATTGGGTGGGATCGCTAATACCCTGGAAGACAGAAACAAACCACAAAGTGATCTTGATAGAATGGAGCACTGGGCTGAAAACAACAGAATGAAATTTAATAGGGATAAACGCCAAGTTCTACACCTAGGAAAAAGAAACCAAATGCACAGTTACAAATGGGGGATACTTGGCTAATCAATACGACAAGCGAGAAGGATCTTTGAATTGTTGTAGATCACAAGATGAATATGAGCCAATAGTGTGATGTGGCTGCAAAAAAAGGCAATGCTATTTTGGGCTACATTAATAGAAGTATAGCTTCCAAATCGCGTGAGGTACTGGTTCCCCTCTATTCGGCACTGGTTAGGCCCCATCTTGAGTATTGTGTCCGGTTCTGGGCACCACACTTTAAGAAGGATGCAGACAAGCTGGAGGGGGTTCAGAGGAGGGCAACGAGGATGATCAGGGGTCTGGAAACAAAGCCCTATGAGGAGAGATTGAAAGAACTAGGCATGTTTAGCCTGGAGAAGAGAAGATTGAGGGGGAGACACAGAGATTGAAGAGTTGTCACACAGAGGAGGGCCAGGATCTCTTCTCGATCAACCCAGAATGCAGGACATGAAATAATGGGCTCAAGTTACTGTAAGCCAGATTCCGGCCGGACATCAGGAAAAACTTCCTGACTGTTAGAGCAATACGACAATGGAACCCATGACCTAGGGAGGTGGTGGGCTCTCCCACATTAGAGGCCTTCAAGAGGCAGCTGGACAACCATCTGTCAGGGATGCTTTAAGGTGGATTCCTGCATTGAGCAGGGGGGTTGGACTCGATGGCCTTATAGGCTCCTTCCAACCCTACTATTCTATAATTCTGTGATTCCACAGTCTGGGAGCGGCAGAAGAGAAAGTCCTCTGGGTGACAGTTCTCAGCCTAGTTTTTGCTGACTGAAGTAAATTTCCGGACTAGGTACAAAGGTAGCCCTATGTACAGTGCATTGCAGAAGTTGAGCCTCAAAGTTACCAGTGCATGCACTACCGTCTTTAGGTCTTCCAACCCTAGGAAGGGGCGCAGCTGGCGTATCAGCTGAAGCTAATTGTAGGCACTCCTGGCTGTCTTTTGGAGCGATGGATCCAGGAGAACCCCCAAGCTGTGAACGCAGTCTTTCAGGGGGAGTGTAACCCCATCCAGAACTGGTTGACGCACCTCCAAACTCTGGTTGGGGCCTTTGACAGTAAGCACCTCTGTCTTGTCTGGTTTCAACTTTTGAGAGATTGAACTTGTTCCCCCAGGTTCTGGAGATGTGGTTAAGCTACTTGCAGCCTTGGAGATATGCCCCTGAGAAGCCACTGCAGAGTACAGAGTTGCTGCCTCGCAGCGTGGCAGAGAAATGGTGAGTGCTGTGAGTGCTGTGAGTGCTGTGGTGGTGGTGGTGGAGGAGGAGGAGGAGGAGGAGGAGGCAAGCAAGAGAAGATGGTGGCCGACAGTCCTAGGCCGTGGCTTTTGCCCGTTCCAGCATGGTGTGATGGCTTCCGTGAGAGCAGGTGGCCAGAAGGAGAAACTTTGCTTTCTTCCTCAGCTTGCCCCTGGCTGCTGCAGGGCTGCCTGCACTAAGAAAGGGAACTTGCCACTGAGAGAAGAGAACTTGCTATGCCTGGTCTCTCCATGGTCTCACTTTCCTGGGGCAGCTCCATCGCTGTGCCCTTTTGAAAGGAGGTCCTGGAACACACGGATGTGGTCTCAAATGGCAGATGCTGACAGTGTAATCATACTTGGGTTCTGCAGCTTTTGACTGGCCTTTTTGACCAAGCCACACATGTTCATTTCATTTATTATATTTCTACACAGCCCCGTAGCCGAAGCACTCTGGGTGATTCAGAAATGGCAGTCACCACATGCCTCTGCTCCCATAGCCACCCCACTCCTGGCTGGTTTTGCCCATCAGGAAAGGCCCGTGGGCAAGTAGCCAGTTACGCAACATTGGTCAAAATGGCCACAAGCACTTCCAACCAGTGTCACACCAGACCCACAACGGTGGGAGAGGGCCTTGTTGGGCACTGCTGCATGAAGGTGCCTCAAGTGCATGTCCAGCCTGCTTTAGGGCAGGAAAGACCAGCAGCAGCGGGAGGCTTCTTCCAGCTTGGCTCTGAGGGCCTGGCTGCTTTTCACACTTGCCAGAGGGCAGTGCAATGCTCCCTGCGGCCAACGGACTCGTTGAGGCCTGATGCAGTAGGTGGAGGGACTGCAGCGTGTCTGTTGTGTTCTCAAAATGACTCTTCTCCTTTTAAAAGGGCGGCCTTTATTCAGGAGAACCTGCTGATGTACACCAAGCTCTTCGTTGGCTTTCTGAACCGAGCTCTTCGCACCGACTTGGTCAGTCCCAAGAATGCCCTGATGGTGTTCAGGGTGGCCAAGGTTTTCGCCCAGCCCAACCTTGCTGAAATGATCCAGAAAGGTAAAAGGAAGCGCCAGGAATCTGCCTCCATTCTGCCTGCAGGCTGCTCGCCAGTGTCATGTTGGTTTACCTTTGGTGGCAAAGAAATTGCAAATCAGAGCAGCTGTCTCTAGCCCTGGAGGAGGCAGTTGAGAAACCTGGCTGATTTGTCTGCTTGTCTACATCCTTTCCTTGGTGTATCTCAAAAGCTCATATTGAGACAGCCACTGTCCTAGTGACCCTCAGCTCCCCAAGTCCAAATCCTACATAAGATCTGCTGCATCCTATTTGTTAGGGAAAGAAATGCTCCCCATTCGCTTTTAGCAGAGCAAGCGTGTTTCCAGCCAAGTCCAGGCAGTAAAGAAATACTCACACTCCAGCGGTATAGTGTATAATACAAGTCCTTTACTGTGATTCCAATATAAATATATACAGCAAACTGGTTTCTCCAAATAATTCAGGTTTCCAGGAAGATTTTATATAGCATATTTTTCCATCCTTCATATTTCTCATAACACCAGCCTTCTCCTCCGCATAACCATTCAGCCTAACAACAGCCATTCTAATGTCCCTAACTTATATACATTTTGGCTGTACACTGACTCAGCACTCAGTCAATTAAGCAACCTTCCAGAAAGAATCCACTATCTCACTGACCTTTTTAACAGTGAATAGAAAAAACTATTCTATCAGATAATTGACTGCAGCTGCACTGTTCAGTTCTCTGGACACTCTAAACTGACACTATTGGCTGATACGTTTGCCTCCTGAGTGCAGTTGAAGCACCAGTAAGTGCCATGAAAGCCCTTCCTTTGGGGCTGCTGGTCACAGCTGGAAGCAGCGAGACCTCCCCACATAACACGAGGGGGATCAGGCATTTGCTGTTTCACACATCGCTTTGCAGGAGAGCAGCTCTTTCTGGAAGCAGACCTGGTCATTCCACACCGGCAGCATCGCCTTTTCATGAGTCCCTCTCTTGGAGGGAGTTTCCTGTCATCCCGGACTCCGACCGTCACAGACGCTTCGTTTAAGGTGAAAAGTCACGTTTACAGCCTTGAAGGACAAGACTTTCAGTACAAGCAGATGTTTGGGCCAGAAGTCAGAAGTCTGGTAAGCTGCCATCCAGTTCTCATGAAATTGGGAAGCTCAGGACAAGCATGGCCACTGTCCCTTGACAAACCAGATGAATGTGTTGCTTAACTTAGGAGTCCTGGAAGAGGGGACGGGGATAGATCCTGACTTCCTTCTGTGTCAGAACGACTCCAAATGATTTGCAGACCTTAAGTCTAGGACCAGTTTGTGTTCGATTACATATGCTTTTGTTTCCCTCATTGCATACCTGGCCAACCAAATTGTTTATGTACAAATGCATGCTTTTTCTCTTCAAGAGCTGTGCTTGCCTAATCTTTGCTGTATCCCCCCCAGGTGTTACGACTGGCCCAGCTTATTGGGCAGGCCCAGCAGACGGCCAAATCTATCTCAGACCACTCCATGGAGGTCAGGGCCAGGCATTCCTTTCTCTCCTGGTTCCGGTTTGGATCAGCTGACTTAAATGGCTCCTATACAGGCAACGACTTGGATGAAATTGGGCAAGACAGTATTAAAAAGACAGATGAATACTTGGAGAAGGCCCTGGAATACCTATGTCAGATATTTCGGGTATATTTACTTCTTTTTGTTTTCCCAAAAAACTTCTCTGGGGGGCTGTCACCTGGCCTACGTAAAAGCTCTTCTCAGTGAGGAGGCATGGGAAATTCTCTTTTGTACTCTTTTGCATTTTTCTTTATAGCCACTGCAAAGTAATTGAGGCAACAGCTTTTAAGAAAGTGGGTGCTCGTTTAGCAACCGCAGCCTTTCTTTAAAGGTGAATCCTTATTTTAGGGTGATACTCATATTGAGTCAAATTCCAAGGTCTTGAAGGCCTTGCAACTCTCTCTAGCTTAAAGAGTTGTCTGCTTTTGCAGTGCTGAGAAGGGACCATAAGAAATTCTGAAACTGACAAGAGAAGAAGTAAAGGGTTGTGCTTGGCTACCTAGTTGGAGGTGGTGGCTAAATGTGATCCTTCCCTATGCTGTGACCGCAGCCTGCTGCTACCTGCCTGGCTCTCCCCAGAATGCTGTGCTTGGTTATCCTAAGATGTGAGGGAATTTGAAGTGGTGTTGACAGGAGAATAGATGAAACTGGAAATCTGTTCATGGGGAGGGATTTCAGTGCAATCGAACATGTTGGGGAGCTTTCAGTACCGTGCAGTTGGGTACCTTGACTTCCAACATGTGTTTTGTTTGCCTTTTCGTTGCATGGTAACTATATAGCTACTTTTCCCAATTTCTTCCAGTTGAATGAAGCCCAACTGAGCCAGCTGATGTTGAACTGGGGGGCAGCTCAGGAAGAGAATGGAAGGAAGCAGCTTCCAGATTGCGCTGAGAGTGAAAATGGGCTAACTCTCACACCACTTGGCAGATACCAGGTAAGAGGGTGGCCCTGCCCAGCCAGGTTTGCCAGGTGGATGTTAAACATTAATTTTTCAATAGATGTGTGAGTGATTCAAAGCCGTGTCAAGATCATAGGGGCAAAACATCTTTGTCCAATCCTCTTTTTGAAGACTTCCGTGAGATGGGCATCAGAAGCACTGTGCTACAGTGGTTCCAGTCCTACCTATGGGGCAGGTAACATTGTGTGACCATTCCTCAGACCCTTTGGCTATTGAGCTATGGGGTTCCACAGGGCACCTTTTTGCCCCCAATGCTGTTTAACATCTGTATAAAGCTGCTGGGAGAGGTCATTAGGGGATTTGGAGCCAAGTGCCATCAGTACGCTGATGACACACAGCTCTATATCGCTGTGACATCTGAATCAGGTGAGGCTGTGCAGGTCCTGGACAAGTGCCTAGACTCAGTAATGGGCTGGATGAGGGCCAGTCAACTGAAACCAAATACTTACGAGATGGAGTCCGGGAGATAGGCTTCTGCTGGAAAGGGGCAGCTCTCAGCTGTTGTCTGAAGCTGCCTCTTTTCAGCATATAACTCCTTTGCTGAGGGAACTGCACTGGCTGCCTATTCACTACTGGGCCAGGTTTAAGGTGTTTATAATAGTGTACAAAGCCCTAAACAACTTTGGGACCAGGATACCTGAGAGTGCGCCTTCTCCCCTATCAACCTGTCTGGTCAATGAGGTCATGCTCCTGGTGGTTCCACATTGACCTGTGGTCTGATTGGAGTCCACCAGGAGAAAAGCCTTCAATGTGGCAGCCCCATTCCTCTGGAATTCCCTGTCTCTGGAGATCAGGCAGGCGCCAACTTTGTATTCCTTCCAGCACCTACTGAAAACATTGTTGTTCCAGGAAGCCTTCCTTTACGGACCAGCTGCGGTTTTATTTCCACTTTGTTTCTTTTAAAAATGTATTTTAACGTGTTTGTATTCTGTTTTATTCTATTTGACCACCACTCCAAAATTCTTGAATAGGGAGTGGTATATAAATATCGTAAATAATAAATAAATTTAGGGCGTTGTTTCTTTCCTCCAAAATCCCCAGATAGCCTTATCACTGAGTTCTTGTTCTTTAATAGTGTTCTTCTAAGAGGTATAGAACTGTCTATTGTTAAATTGACAAAAGCAAAGCCACTGGGGAAAGTGATGGGGAAATCCATGGGTACTGCTTCTAACTGAGCCTAAAAGTTGCTCTGTTGTTGCCACCCTGCCGGAGTCCTCCTACGACTTCAAAGCTAATGAATCTGCCATCGCCTGAGCTTTTGTAGCTCAGACATTTTAAGCTGTGTCCCTCAGAAAATAGTGTTTTGGGGCTCAAAGCGTTGCAGGCTGAAACTTTTATTATTCTCCTAGATCATCAATGGTCTGCGCAGGTTTCCGTTGGAGTACCAAGGAGACCCTGAGCTTCAGCCTATCCGAAGTTATGAAAGCACCACTCTTGTGCGACTGCTTTTTCGGCTGTCTTTGGCCATCAATGAACGAGTAAGTCACATGGGAAACTTCCCCTCTTGTTATCCTCTGCCTCTGCAAGTGGCTGTACGGAAGCACTCAGCTCCTGTTGCTTCCTCGGTGGCATCTGATGAAAGGTGCTAATCCCGCTCCGCAGGAAGCTCATTCTCCAACCATGTCTTCATTGCTCTCCTGAAGAGTTGCTAAATTGGCATCGTTCTGCCTGGCAAGTGGGCTGGTTCTGTTCCTTGCCAAGAAGCCCCCCGATTGGCCCTTTTATTATTAGGAGGGCTGTGCCCATGGCTGTGCTGGTCGCTTCCCTGCCAGTCCTTTGGCTGTGCCCAGTGGCACCTCCTTTGTGCCCTCTCTACTCTTATGCACAGGAGACATTTCTGATGGAAAGTGCTATCACTGTAGCTTTTCACAACGTCCTCTATTTTGCCCATTTTTTAAACTGAACACTCCTGAAATCATATTACAAGGAATTTGCACTTGCCAGGAGATACTTTCTGTATTGCAGTTGCTGACTTGAGCATGAAAAGACCTTAATCAGTGTGTGGCTGTTTTTAAACCAACTATTTGGACTTCTAAAAAAAACAACCCCACAATAGAATCATGAATCTTCCGGTTCCTTAGCATTTTTTGTGGTTTGTAAATGAATTATAAGAATTACATTATTTTAATTTTTATTATTTATTATACTTTTAAACCATCCAGTAACTGAAGCTCTTGGGGTATACAATGCATTAAAACATACAGTACAGATATTATAACAAAAACTAAAAAACAGCACAGAATAAAACCAAGATAAAACCATTACATCATAAAAAGAAATTAGCAGAATAGAATACTATTCCATCTTGCTTTTTTAACTTTGTTCTGCAAGTACAAGCCTAAAAATGTTTTCTTTTAATGAGTGCTGCCTGTTTCTTCCCTAGAGAGAAGTGCATGGCTGCTACTTAGGTGGTAAGCCCTGAAGCCAAGTGAAATTCTGGTGTAGGTTCTCAGATTTTGCACTTTACAGCACAACACTTCTGTATGTTCTTCACAGGATGGTTAGAATGGCCATACTGCCTTGGCTCCTCCATATGAGACAGTGCAGAAATGCTGTCCAGTCAGTAGCATTACCTTGTGCCTAGATGGGCCTTGCAGGCTTGTTAGAATCATAGACATAAGAAGAGCCCTGCTGAATCAGACCTGAGGCCTCACTAGTCTAAAATCCTGTTTCTAAGCATCCATCCAGATGCCTGTGGGAAGCCCTCTCCTACTTTTGTTCTGCAACAACTGGTATTCAGAATCATGCCTCTGATCCTGGAAGTAGTAGCTACCGTAGCTAGTGGCTGTTGATTAAGCTCCTATGAATTTGTGTAATCCCCTTTTAAAGCTATCTAAGTTGATGGCCATCACTGCATCTTGTGACAGTGAACTCCCTAGTTAAACTATACACAGTGTGAAGACATCCTTCCTTTTCTGTCCTAAATGTCCCACTGTTCAGGTCAAAGCGTTTTAACAAGCATGCTATATAAATGATTAAGAAAAATAAAACATAGCATGCAATTCTCCTTCTTTATGTGTTGATTGAGCATTTGTCCCTTTCAGTTTGCAGATCAAATGGAGAGGGTCTGTGCCAGAGGAGACTTCCTTGGGCGCTTCTGCCGCTATCATCTCACTGACCCCTCGTTGGTGGAGAAGGTCAGGCGCAGCCCACTGAGCAAGCAGAGGCTGGGGCAGATTCAACAGCCAAGAGTCAGCTTGAGATTTCTGGGAAGCTACAGGACTCTTCTCTCCTTACTCATGGTGTACTTCATTGCCTCGTGGTTCTGCGTAGGCCCAGTGACCTGCACCTTCTTCATTCTCCTTGGATATCTTTTTTATGCATTAGTCATGACTTTCTTGTCTGAAAAGAGGAAGCCACATCAACACTAATATTCATTCATATTCATTCATATAGCTAAATAGATCTTTACCACCTGATAAACAAGGCTGGGGCCTGTGGAAATCAGATTTTGGCTAAGGGTTGCAGGTTTTATGTTTGATCTATTTTGTTTCTGAAATGTTTAAATAGTTTTAATCAAGTGAAACAGATTTATGACTGTAAAGCTGTACTTTTATAACTGTCAAATTGATGTTAATCTGTAAATTCTATTTTGATAAACTGACTTTTTAAAACAACACAAGCTCTAGTGAGTGCTTTGGGAAGTGGTAAACAAGGATTTCTGGCCAAATGGCAGCTTTTGAGAGCATAACCCCCAAGCTATGCATACTTTTGCACAGCTCGCCCTTCATCGTAAGGAGACTTGTTCAGGATGCGTGCCTAATGGACTGTGCCCTTTTGCTGCAGCTATATCGATCATGGTGCAAATGACTGCCTTTTATATGTCTACCTGCTGCTTTGGCTTTGCTCTCATGAGTTTTGTGAGAACAGTGTGTTCGCCAAGCTCTCTTCCTGCAGTTTGGGGGGCAATTCACATGTCCAAGTGGAGAAATAGAGACGGTGGCCTGAAAGTGGATCTGTGCATATTTTAACACATTGTGATGTGATCATTCATACAAGCGCTCTCTCAAAAAGCTCAACCTGTGGTTCTCTACCCTCAAAGTGTGGGGGGAGGGAAGGGAAAAATACATCAGAATTCAAGAAGTCAGGGGAGGAAGGGAGAACTGAAACCTAATACAAAATAGTCAAGGCTGAGCTGCAAGTTTGGCTTAGTGTAGGAAGTTTAGTGCAGTGCAAGCTGGGAGTCTATTTTAGTAGAGGAACTGAACATCTTTGTGTCATCTGTGTTCTGCACAAAGAAGTCTTTGATCAACGTACAATGGAAGGGATGTATAAAAAGCTGGTGGCCACTCAGTGCACATGTATTTTATGATGGTGGACATTTTGCCATCCTTGTGTTTTGTAAAACTTCCCAGTACAGAATTTCTGATTTCTTTGATTATATTTCTGTACTGCCTTTCTGAAGCCAACTAAGGCAGTTTATAAAATGAAAAGAGGAAAACATTTCTAAAACCCATAAACATTTTTAAAAACCAAGCATTTTGACCCTTTCCTGAATGCAGAGAGTGGGGAACAGTCCCATCTGTGCAGAACTATAAAGCTGCTGTGGGTTAAGGAGATTGTCAAGGAAACATAAACAATGTTCCCCTGCCGTGGCGGACCACTCCCGTCCCGCCACCCGGTTCCCCGGCCAAAGCTGGCTTGAGCCAAGACTTGAAATAACCACACCGAGATTAAGGACCAAAGCAAGTTTATTTACACACTATGCTAAGTTAAGGCCTTGGTCAAACAAGGAAGGTTAAGGAGAAAGGGAATGGGGGGGGGGGGGGTGAGAGGGATGAGGTAGTGAAGGGTAGCAGCACAGAAAGGCACAAGCAATAAAGCAATTGGAATCCCCAATCAATCAGGCACACTCTTAAAAGTGCTAAGTAACCCCAAACCGAGTAGGCTTGTAAAACAATAAAATTCTATCTAACACCCGGCTCGATCTAGCCGGACAGAGATCAGCTCTTCACCGTGCCCAGGTCCGAAGAGAGATGAACTACACGTCACGGCTTTCGTTTTTACAGTCTTGTTCCACCAGCCCTCCGCCCCCCCACAGCCTGAGAATCCAAAACTCCCTAACGGCTTTTCAGCTGCAAGTCGTTAAGGCCTGCTCGTTAGTGGGAGCACCTGCTCTTCTCGGCTGGTACAAAAAGATAAGTAACTCAGAAATATGTCAACACATGAACTCATCCAACTGATCTCCCTCCCTCCTCTGGAAGCGCCAAGGTCTTCAGAAACCCATGTCCTTCACAGAGATGGGCAGGGTCGTGTAGAGGGGGGGGGGGGCAGTTGGCCCGGGGCCCACGATTTTGAGGGGGTACTCTGACGAGGAGGGCCCCCCTAGTTTACGCTACTGCTTCTGTAGCGTAAACGGCCCATCAAGAAGTGAGGAGCCTGCCTTGCGGAAACAGCGCAGAAGCCATCCATTGTGAATACCACGGGTCAGACTACAAGCTCCAGAGGGCCATGCCGCATGCAGGATGGGGATCTATATGCCTAAATTGCAGTGGTTCTCCTTACTGCGTGTCTCTTTCCTCCCATCTTCTCCATGGCATATAAAGTCTGGAGTGGAGGGTGAAGTAATGATGATGATGGTTATTAATGATAATAATGATGATACCATGAGAGTGATGATGATGATGATAATGTTTGATAATGATGGACTGTTCTATTGTTGTTGCTTCTATTTGTACAGCAACTAACAAAAGAAATGTTAATTTCTGATTCAACATTGAGGTGTTGTAGAACAGCTTTAATATGAAGGTGTTATGTAGAACGGACATGTTGGTGGGCATTAAAAAAATAATAAAATAAAAATACTTAATGAGCACTTTGAAATGGGGTGGGGGAAGCACACACTTCCCATCCCCTGGAGCCACACAGGCCAGACAATCTCCTCCCAGGGCTGGAAGCCGGACGCTCCGTGGAGCTGAGGCCCGAGCGCGACAAGCGCCGCCACCGTTGTGGTGCACGCCCGTCTCCTTGGCGACGACCCGCGGCCGAGGCCGAGGAGAGCGCTGGGCCAGGCCGGGCGAGAGAGCAGCACGAGCGCAGCGGCGGCGGCGGCGGCGGCGCCGAGAGGCAGGCCCGAGGGGGAAGACGGCCACGCGGGGCGGCCGGCGGGCGGGCGGGCGGAGTCGCGGGCCCCTCAGGCGCCGCTTCGGCATTGCGCGGCCCTATGAGCAGCGCCGCGGCGCCTTAGCGCGCAGGGAGCCCCGCCGGACGGACGGACGGGCGGGCTGGCGATGCGCGCTGGGCCGGGCCGGCGACGTCTCCTCGGGCCGCGTCGCGTCGCGCCGCCTCGCCCTCGGGTGCCCGGCCATGCAGAGCTCGGGCTTCCCGCCGCTGGGCAACCTGCCGCACTGGTCGCGCGTGGGGCAGCCGGAGCGGGGCGGCCGGGCCGCCGCCGCCGCCGCCGCCGGCCCACATCACCCGCCGCCGATGGGCGCGGAGGCGTGGAGGCGAGCCGCCGGCGACCTGGAGCGGAGCCTCCGGTTCCTGCAGCAGCAGCACGCCGAGACGCTGCAGCAGCTGCACGAAGAGGTCGACCTGCTCAAGCGGCAGAACCAGGGTGAGCCGGGGCCGCCGTCGTGCGCGGAGGGCCGCTCCCAGCATCCCCGTGCTGGCTGGGGATGCTGGGAGTCAGAGTGGCAGGCCACCTCCGCCCCGTCCCTCCCTCCGGCCTCCCTGGGAGGCGGCTGGTGGCAGGCAGGCAGGATGGCGCGGAGCGGCTGCCCCGGGAGGAGCGTGGCCTCGAGACCGGGAGCTTGGAAGGGGTGGGTGGGTCCCAGGAGGGCCGGGCAGGGGTTGAGCGTGGCGCCGGCCTCCCCTCCGCCCTGGCCTGGCCTGGCTGCCCTTCGGCCTGGAGCCTGCTTCCCTTGCCCTGGGCGGGTTTTGAGGGGAGGGATGGGGAAGGCGCCTCCTGCTCCAGCCACGGCCTGTTTCCATGCACTTGCAGATCTTCACTATCAGCTCATCATGCACCCGGTGCTCCAGAAGACAGGTAGGCGCAGCGGCAGCTGCTGCCCCGGCCCCGTTCTTTCCACACATGCCCGTGATGGGGAGTCTCCGCCCCGTGAAGGCCGCACGAAACCTTCCTGCAGGCAGGCAGGGAGTCCCTGGCTCTCTTGTCCGGGGAGTGGGGGGGGGGGGGGGCGCTGACCTTTCCAAAGCCAAGGAAGCCTTGGGGGAGGGGGGCGCTGGGGCTGCCAGGACTAGGCAGGATCCTGCATCTCAACGACTGATAAAGTACCGAATGAGCATTTCCACCACCTGACACTGTCCTTCCTTCCGCCCACCTATTTCGTAAAGCAACAGGCAGCCTGCCAAAGTATATCCTATGGCCAACGGGGACAGGGGAGGGTCACATCTCCTATCCAAGCCTCCCCACTACATCCATGTACAGGCACAGCTACCCTTCTCCCCCCCCCCTCCTCTTCACTACAGCCCCCTCCACAAGGATGTGCTTTTGCGCCCGGTTCGGCGATTATGCGCATTATCGCTGAAGTGCATTTACTCCTAATCCCTCTGCACGAGAGGCGGCGAAGCGCATTAATTGATGTCCAAAAAGCGCTTTACAAGAAGTTAATGCGCATAATCGCTTGTTCACACTGCGAAAATGCGCTTTAACGGCCAGAGCAAAATAAAAGTCGCTATTTAGCGCGCATTCGATAATGCGCATTATCGCGGAGATAACGCGCCTGTACGCCCGTTTTGCGCTCCGCTGGTGTGGAGGTAAATTTTTTAATGAGCCTTCAAAGAGCATTAAACTTCTCTTGTGGAGGTAGCCTACATCCCTGTCTTCTGTACCTGCCAAAGTTTCTTCCCACAGGACACCACTATTTCGCTAAATCTGCGCTCTCCAGCCACAGGGTTGTAGAACGGTCGTTTAAATTTTCTAGAGAGGTAGCTGGGTTAATCTGTTGCAGCAAAAGCTTGCATGAGCTGCCTGCCATCCACTTCAGCATCAGCATCCTCTTCCCTTCTCTCACATGGGCTGGGCCCACCTTCTCATCCCGTTGGAGCCCTCCCAGAGCATCTTCTTAGCACTGCGTTAGTGCAGGTCCCCATAGGCAGTGGGAAGAAAGAATAACAGACATAATGCCATGGGGTCCCCCAGTGGGGATAGGGCTCATAGCACTTGAGCCCTACGAGTAGCCCCTTGTTGAGGGCTTGTTGAGATGTATGAAGGGGCAGAGTGAGCTGGGAAACAGGCTCACCTGACTTTGGAAATGGGTGAAGATGGCATGAAAGGTTCCCTGCTAAGTCTTGATCAGCTAGGCAAGGGGAGGGTGTATGGCACCTCCAGCTTCTGGTTCCAATTGTCCTCTGTGGGAATATTCCAACCGGAGCACCAAGAAGCATGAGGTCACTCCCAGGGCAGGGGGGGGGGGGGGGGCTGTGGGGCCAGTTGGCCCAGGGCCCACAATTTTGAGGGGGCACTCCAATGAGGAGTCCCCCCAGCTTACGCTACTGCTTCCGTAGCTTAAGCGGCCCATTGAGAAGCGAGGAGCCTGCCTTGCAGAAACAGCGCAGAAGCCTAAAAGAGAGTCAAGGGGGATTAAGATGCTTACTTAATATATATTTTTTCAGATTAGTTTTGTCACAATGAAAAAAACAAGACAGTGGTGCAGCAAAGAGCCAGAATGCAACCTTTTTTATAAATCGTTCTAGTTCATATATGTATTTAGCACTGAATCAGTGCCACTAATTAAAAAATACTTAATGAGCAGTTTGAAATGGGGGAGCACCCACTTCCCAGCTGGCCTGGGCCTATGACCAGCTCTGCCCGGCCCTGGTCACCCCTAGAACTGTCCTGTATGGTCTTTCCTATCATAGCATTATTTCAGCATTCTCAGTAGGAGAAAAGGGGGTGTTAGGTGTAAGCGAAGGTCCACCTTTGCCTCATGCCCAGCTCCTTGCTTTCTGGTTGCTTTGGCAGACTTTTTCTCCAGCATGTTGTCTGCTAAGTCACAGCCAAAGAGTAATTCAAAGAGGAAGACAGCCTGCAGCTTGAAGATAGCAGAAGAACAAGGAGAAGAAGGTACACACACATACACATGCAATTTAAACTCTAAATATAGTCGATTCTGATAATTTACACAACAGTTTTGTAGTTAAAAGAAGTCATATCTGTGCTGACTTGGATGCCATATAGTTGTACAGTTTCAGTTCACTTAACTTTGGCCTCTGCTTGTCCAGGTATAATGGCGACTTTTCCATTTGTACAGCCTGAGGGTATTTATGTTCCATCATATTCTTGGTGAAGCAAAACCCTATGTGTGCTGTATACCCATGTCTTTCCTGGCATATAAAAGAGGCCGGGGGGTGGGGGGGCTGGCTGAGTTACGGCAAGTTGTTATCCCACCTTGCCTAAAGGGGAAGTATGATCCCACAATAGGCCCCCATAAACATTTTGAGGTCCAGAGATTTTCTCTGCTGATATGTGATCTTGAAGTATTGGATTAACATAATAATTTGGGTAGACATTCTGATTCTTATGCGAAACGTTTTTAGGCGTTATTTTCAAAACGGCGGACAATTTTCTTTAAATCACTAGTTTTCGTCAACCGCAGAAATTACTATCTTGTGTTTGGTATGAAATTATAGGTTTTCAGGGTCAAGGAGTTCAAACAATATGCCATTTTAATTGTCAGAATACTCCTTCCACCATTTTCCAAGATGGCGCTGAATTGTTGTCTCATTTACTTGACAAATTAACTTCCAAATGTGATTTTGGCTTCAAACTATAGTTTTTTGGGGGTCAAGGAGGTCAACGTGGCATTAATTTTGATGGAAAGGCTGTCCTTCCACCATTTTTAAAATGGCATCCAAACATTTATTGATAAACGCAATCATAATGGGTTCTTCTCTTTTCAAGTTTGGTGAAATTAAAAATAGGAAACTATGACTGAAAGGCTGGAACTAGTGTTCTCTTGATAATTTTGATTTCCAGGATACCTCTTCATTACCAGGGATACATGGTACTCATGGTACAGCTTTTGTGCTCTTTCAGAATTGCTGTGGTGGAGTAGGGCCTGGCAAGCCAACAATGGCCCTGTTCAGACAACACGTTAAACCATGATGGTTAAGCATTTTGAGCTAAACAATGGGCCTGTTCAGATGACACTTCAGGCCCTGTGGTTAGCGAAACTGTGGTTCTCTGGGGTTAGCACTAACCACAAGCCGTGCTGTCACACATAACACTTTAAGCCATGATTAGAGCCGCTAACCCTGCTGCAAATGGTCTGACTGTGGTTGAGTGAGCAGGGTTTCGCAAAACACATCGCACAAGACACGTTAAACCCTGCTGCTTAACCAAAAGTCTTAACCGGCAGGGTTTAAGGTGTCTTCTAAACAGGTCCTTAGTATCTAAAGACCTACTAAACCTTAAAAAAACAGAAATATTAAAGCAGTTTAACATAAGCATTTTTGCAGTTATTTTCCAAACATTTACAAAAAAATGTGCATTTGACCACTGTGTTTCGATACGGACATCTCATTGTACTACAAACCTTACAGTTACATACATATAAAAGATCACTTGGCAGGAAGTTCAAGAACATTTTTGGTCATAGGACATCATTATCATTTTCCCAACCGCAATCATATGTTTCTACTTTTGGATGAACACTCTTTAAGAGGCAAATACACCTTCTTACCAGATAAAATGCCCTTGTGATGTGCCCTCTTATAGAGCATGATGTGGGGGAAGCTTACTGATTGGAACAGTTCTTTTATACTCATTTAAACACAGACTGTCAAAAGTGTCACATTTTGATTGAAGTTTCCAGACGTGTATAAGGTACTTTTCCACTTCCTCAAAGTAACAGTTATCAGGTGTTTCCTCAAATTTGGTAAGGTATTTTGTTGGTTTGGCACTTAGAGCTCTAACTTCATCCCAATTTTGCTCATTTCGTCATCTGATAGAATATGAGCCTTTATGACCACTCTTGACATCTGTGGACCTAACTTTTTGAAGAGTTCATGAACTGGAATGGAGCGACGATTCTACCTGTTCCAAAACATACCCATAACTGAGATATACCTCTGGGAACCCAACTGGACATAAATCAAAGAAGCAAGTCGACATCAGTATCATTCGAAAGCACAACTCCTCTCTCTGTACCATTTTGAACTGCCCAGTTTATATGTGGAACAATTCTAAGGTCAGCCTCTTCCAATGTATTATTTAGTTGTTCAAGAACATGCGTGCCTTCTCTTGTGAACTGAACTGCAGGTTCCAACTCATCATCAATGACTGAACCACTAGATATCAGTGGAAATATAGCTTTTCCTGCTTCCTCTTGCACTCTTGTTCATACTAATTTTTGCAGATTTGTCTCGTTTAAGGTAGATGACCAGAATTTTTCAAGCTGACAGGTATTGGTGTATTGCTTTTGATTACAGCCAGATCTATTGTATCACTAGTAGATTCTCTTATCCTCCTGCATTCCTTTACTGACAGCTGCAAAAAGCTCTTGAAGAGAACATATGGATGTTGATCCCTTGACTACATTGTGAACAACTTCTCCAAAGTTTTTCATTGCTGACATCTTAACCATTCATATTTACTTTAGAGATTGTGTCTGACAACTTTTTCTTTTTTGGTATAAATCTCTCCTGCTGATACAGGTCTGAACCATGCCTTAAGACATCAAGAATTCTATCCTTTATAATATCATTCACATATTGTTTCGTTACAAAGCTGTGAAGCCACACTGACTTAGTTACTTCATATGGATTTCCATGCTGTTGAATGAAATCTAAGAGTCGTGCAACATTTTCATCAAATTGCTCACCTTTTTCCCCAGAAGCTCATGATGGGGTATGGTATCACATCAATTGACTAAATCAGAATGGGTAAGCACTCAAAACAAATTGCCTATCATCAAAACCTCGAGGTACACTAACTGCCACTCAGCAACCTAATTACTTCTTCGCATTTGCCCGACGATGCCTTATGAACTTTTCTGGGACCTTTGAATGGTTTCCTCCAACTTCATGTCAGGTGCTACAGCACTTAATCCATCTTTATCCTTCACAACAAAATGAATTGAATCTTTCAATGAATTTTTGGCAAAGGAATTCTCATGCTCCAGTGTCTTTACTTTCTCCATGTACCAATGCAGTCAAAGTCATGAAAAACGGGAAGCAAAGACTGCACAATTTCAGTATGCAGATTCCAGTTACCATCACAATCATCAACACTCAAGTTTTTCACTAGGGAAAGTATCTTGAGGACGACTTCCCAGTTCTTACACAGTTCAGATTTCTCTCCACACTCTTTAACAAAAGCTTCAAACTTCGTTCTTTGATATTCAGCCTTCCCATTTAGTGCATCAAACATTTTGTGAGCTTTTTTTTGTTTTGGTCTCTTAGGTCAAGTACATTCTGCACCTTGAGTGACTTCCACAAACACTGATTTGCACCAAAAAGCATCCCACTGTGTTGTTGTTGTTATTATTATTATTATTATTATTATTATTATTATTATTATTATAATATTGGATTCCTTGCCCCTCTTGGCTAATAAAAGTTAGCAGGGATGGAACAGCTGGCTGGGCCAGGGAAGTGATTAATGCCTCTCTGCGAGAGGGAGTGGTCCCAGGCCATTTGAAAGAGGCGGTATTGAGACCACTCCTGAAGAATTCTTCCCTGGACCCGGAAAATCTTAATAACTATAGGCTGGTGGCAAATGTTCAATTCCTGGGCAAGGTCCTTGAGCGGGTGGTTGCTGGCCAGCTCCAGACACTCTTGGATGAGACTGATTATCTGGATCCATTTTGGTTGAGTTTCAGGCCTGGTTTTGGCATGGAAACAGCCTTGGTTGCCCTGTATGATGACCTATGTTGGGAGAGAGACAGGGGAGTGTGATACCTTTAAACAACCCCTACTGCCTGGATTTGCATGTTACAACAACCCATGGGATGGCAAGATGGGTGCATCAGGTGCCAGGCACAACACGACAGCCCCCATAGGCAAATTAAATCATGGGGAACTGTCGTAGACCTTGTTCAGTGACACACTAAGCCACGGTGATTAAGCATTTTGAGCTAAACATTACAGTTTAGCGTGTTGTATGAACCATTCCTAACCATGGTGGCTACATAGCCACAGTTTAAACACACTAACCATTTTCTGCAAAGGGTTAGCAGCCTGACCATGGCTTAGTGTGTTGTCTGAACAGGCCCATATTGTGCGAACTCAGGTCAATGTCTGATGTTGGTAACCTGGATGAGGGAAAACAAGTTGAAGCTTGATCTAGATAAAACAGAGGTGTTCCTGGGCAATTGAAAGGCAGATCAGGGAATGAGGACTTAATCTGTATTGGATTATGGTCTTTGAAGACTCAGGCTCCCAATCTGGATGTACTCTTGGATTCAGGCCTGAATTTGGATGCCCAAGTTTTGGTGGTGACCAGGATTGCATTTGCAGAGCTAAGGCTAGTGCATCAGCTGCACCCTTTCCTGGAGATCTTGCATTGTAATTGGACTACTGGAACACGTTCCATGAATCTGTCTTTGAGAAGTGTTCAGCAAGGTCAGCTGTTTCAGAACGCTGCACCCACGCTGTGTATTGCTGTTGGTTACAGAGAGCACATGACTCCCATGTTACAGCAGTGCTACTGGGTTCTGGTCCACTTCCAGGCACAATTCAGAGCTAGTTACGACCTATAAAGCCGTATAGCACTTGGGACCAAACTCTTGAAAAGCCTGCTTGGATTGTAAGAGGCCCTTCTCTTAGTCCTGCCAGTCTCAGGGGCACATTGGCAGGACGCAGTAAATTGCACTTTTGGCGGCCATTCCCAGGCTCTAGAACTCCCTGCCAAGAGAGGCCACATTAATTCCATTCATTTCATTTTCATTTATTATATATACCGCCCCATAGCCAAAGTTCATAAGAGTGTGTGTGTGTGTGTATAAATACAAGGTACAAAAAAAGCATTTATGGCAAAACATATAATCAGATAGCACACATACCAACAACATATATCTAAAAACAAAAGTGACACTCATCTGTGTTTCACTACTTGGCATTTTTACTCAGACTGACTTTTGACTTTTAAGCTATTTTGTTCTTTATTGTTGATGCGTTTTTAATATACGTGTTTTTGATTCACTTGTATGCTTTAATGATAATTCTCTATGTTATTATTGTTAGCCACCTTGAGCACTACTGTTAAGTAGAAAGATGGGCCATCCATCCATTGAATGAATTAGTAGATAACACCATAAAGACAGCACTCGTTGTGCCTCTGCTGATCCAGCTGTCCTGGCTGTGTGGTGCTAACAAGGCAGTTTTTTCTCAAAGATCTTTTAGGTTCTGAAGAACTGGAAAAGAAGCAAGTCAGTGGTGAGTCCACCAAGGAAGAAGAAATGGGCAGTGCAGTGCAGAAGGGATCCGAGGGTCCCAGTCCAGAGCCTGAGGAGTCGCCAGCAGAAGTGCTGCCACCGCTGCCAGCAGAAGTGCTGCCACCGCCGCCTCCCCCCAGGTCCGAGAACACCCTTCACAGCAGGGGTAACCTGCGGGAGGCACTTCCAAAAGGCAGCAGCCATTTTGCATTATCTTTTAAGATTAAAACTTCTGCTTACTATTCATCACGTAGAGTTTTTCCTAAGTGCAAGGCTACCTGTTTCCATACAATTGTGCCCCACTGTGTCAATGAGACTTCCTGTGGCTCAGGGACTTGCAGCTCTGGTTTGTTACAGGAATTTGTCACGGGAAAGTGTTTTTGCTAGAACTGACTGGTGGCTCTTAACCATGATGATGTATACAAAATCCTGATTCTGTCATTACAATAAATACACTTTGTGTATTGTGCTTTCAGTGTGGTTGATAAAGACTGTGGTGCTTATTTGGCAAGGGAAGGCTGCTGGCTCTAGTTATTTTCCCCTCTCCCTTGGAATGAGTCTCTCTTGTTGATTTTCCATATCTTGTTACAGAGACACAGAAGTTTGTGACAGAATGACATCCCCAATCCCTCCAAGCATTCCTGCTGCATCTTCCAACCCCTTCTTGGTGAACGTTCTCCCTTCCTATATGCGGAAGCCACCAACGCTGGAGGAGTGTGAGGTGGTCATTCGCCAGCTGTGGAACATCAACCATATGCAGATGCAAGAGGTGAGGTGCCTCCTTCCTTGGACTCGGGAGTGATGGAGCTGGCACTGGGAGAGGAGCAGGAAAGTCACTCTCTCCTCTCTCTTCTGCAGCTGATGTATTTGAGATCATGTTTGGAAGATATCCACAAGACCAAAAGAATTCCTGAAGACTACATGCTAGCTGGTCAGCTTGGGTAAGCTGGTTTCTGAGTTGAAGGAGGAAGGTTATGTGTCAGAAGGTGCTTGAGGAAACTTCTGATTCTGGGGGCAGGGGGGTGTTGGTCATGACATGGTGTTCTGTGAGGGTATGCTTAATTGCATTTTGCTCACAGGGCTCACACATTGGGTTGGGCTTCTTTTCACTCACAAGCCTACTTGCATGAACATGTGAGTTGGGAGCTCACTGACCTTCGCTAGGGACCTAACTTCTTTATCTGAGTTACCAGTGTTTTCTCTAGGACCCCTTATATTGCTGTGAGGAAGATTTGTGATCTTCTATGCTCAATGAAGGGAAAGAACAGCATAAAGTAACTGAATAAAGTTTCTTTTCATACATACCCTTTTCTTTCTCTGCAGCCCCCTTCCAGTTTTCATTTTTAGCTTCCATCAGAATTAGCAGGCTCATTCATCTCATGAATGAATTCTGTTCCTTCCAGCAATTTCAACCTCATTTACCTTTGTTCTCAGTAGCGAGGCTTCTGCTTTACAGCAGCAGGAAATGAAACTGATATATGCTAGGAAGAGCCTGCCTTTACAGTGAGAGTAAAAACTCTACTGCATGATTAGCAAACTGTCATCTCAGATACTTAGGAACATTAATAAGTGCTGTTCTCCAAGATGCACAGGGACATTTGACTCACAATCTCACGTTGTGCCATTTGCATGTGATGCTGGCAAGCACTGCATTTTCCTCTTTCTGTGGGTCCCTTGTAACACCATATCCAGAATGGGGGACAGCATGCATGATGGAAAGGCACAGGCACAAGAACAGAATTGTGCCAATAAGATCAGAACTGAATACAAATCAAGACAATGTGCATGCAAAATAGCTTTTTGCTTTGGTTCAAAGAGCAATAATGACCCCCCACACACACACACCTCCACCTGCTAACAGAACATTCTCATGCAACTTTAAGTGCATTCTTCCTTCTCTATATTTGCTAATTTTGAATACCAGCCAAAGTTCTTGGGGAGTCCATAGCATTGCCAAAAGATTTCTTACATCTTGGGTAAGTCACCATTCCTTCCCTCTGTTAACCAGAAGTAGAGGGCAGAACAAGACAGACAAGGAATCCTCTGAAAGTCTACCTGGCTGTAGTGTGGCTGTTCCTGCTGCTCTCCAGCAGAATCTGCATGACCACCATGCCCTCTTGTGTGCAGTGCTTACTTAACCTGTGCTAATTAATATGATTGATGTTTTAGGAGCCAGGAGCCTACACGATTACCCAGAGTGAAGAATGTTCCCAAGAAATGGTAAAACAGATTTCTTAGCTTTGCAGGGGCCACCCTCTACCCATCTTATAACACGGGCAACATGGTTTATTAAAATTGTGAAATTGAAACTCTACCACATAATAAGATTTCCAGGTCAGCAAAAGTATATATCTATGTCTGAACCTCTTTTAAACAGTATGCAGGTTAAACAGGTGATCACGCACCAGAAGCAGAAGCAAACTCTGCTACAGCTCTTAGTTACATTTTTTTCCAACTGTCACTCATGCTCAGCGTTTCCTCTATTTGGACATAACTTGGAATGACCCAAGTACAAGATCTGCTGTGTGGTGGGGGTGGGTGGGTCGATCTTGCCTTTTGCTTCAAGGTTTCCGGAGGGGGGAAGGGCGCTGAGCTCTTTTTTGTCAGGATCCAGTTTTTCCTCTTCCAATTCCCTCTTTTAGGAAGGGGGATGTTGAGAGGAAGACAAACTGAGTTTGCTTAATTTATTGCTTTTTTTGTTGTTGCTGCATCCAACATAGAAGCAAAGCATTAATCATAGTGCTGGAGAAAAACTGGAAATATGCAGGATGGTTTCTGATTCTATGCTCAGAATGTGGTGTGTGCCGTGTGTTTCAAGGGAGAGGCACACTTGGTAGGAGCAGTTTCTGTGCCCAGAACAGCTTCTGTACAGATTTGTTCTTTCCTTCATTAAATTGAAATAAAAAATAGAGTAACATCAGACTGATATAACTGCCGCAATTTAACATGAACTAGTGTCCCAACTGAATAGCTCAGAGAAACTTTAAAGACTTGTTTCTCTCTATGCCTGAAATAATGTTCTTTGTTTGAAAAGTTAAATGTTGTCAGCCAAGGCTTGAAACTGATTTCACTCTTCTTAAGGAGAAAACTGGAGACTGCCTTTCACAGCAGCCCTTTAGAATAGTGTGTGGACAACCTTGTGCCATCCAGCTGTTTGCACTGCAACTACCATTAGTCTTAGGCAGCATAGCCAGTGGTTATGGGAGCTGCAGTCCGAAATGTATGGAGAGCGCTAGGTTGCCTACCTGAGATAAGGCTGATTTCAGACTATATGAGAAATGTCTTCTGAGAAGCTTATTTAAAAGCATACTTTGGCCTCTCCCTTTGACCTAACCACCTTGTTTTCCAGTAGGATTCTAACACCACTGCCTGCTGCTGAAAGGGCCGTGCTACCAGCACTGAAGCAAACATTAGGAAATGCTTTTGCCGAGAGGCAGAAAAGAGCGCAAGCTATTCAGAGGAACAGGCTCCATCGGACTGCGCTGTAGCAAATATGGTCCAAGTCTGTACTGTCTCCTTGCCCTAAAGTGATTCAGAAGCTGACCCAGGCATCTTTGATCTCGGCTTTGCATACCAGAAGAATTTGCACTGTATATTGTTTCCCCACATTTATATAAAAAAAATCATAACCATCTGTTTTGGTTCATTAAGTTATAGAAAAAATCAGTGACAACAATTAATACCTAAAAATGGCCTATCTTCAGTAATGACAGTTGACTTCTCTTCAGTATAGAATGTAGAGCATTCGCTGTGAAATGCACACAAGAGGGCTTCGACCACTCCAGCTCAAGTGGCTGGTAAAGGGACTTTGTTACAGGTAAACATGAGTGTATGATCCTGTATGCTGTGGAACTGGCAGAAGTGGGAAGAGAAAGTAAGTGCAGGTTCAACACCGGAACAGTACATTTATTACAATAAAACAAATGCCTTGGTTCATGTATGAAATATTGATACTGTTGTACTGCAATCCATCCGCTTATTAAGCACATCTTTTAATGTCCTCAAATTGACATAGTAATCACACAGATTTACCAACATCACAGCCGTCGGGATGCCGTGTTCAAGCGTGCAAACCAGTATTCAGACTCTGCGAAGTGGGTGGCATAGAGGGGTGTGGAAGCAGCAATGCTTCCAAGCCTGACGTCCCACAAAGAGTTGAGCACTGGAGGTTGGAGGAGCAGAATCGGGGCTGAGCGAAGCAGCTGCCATCTCCCCCCGCAGGCATCAGAGGATGAGTGGGTCTCCCTCCATCGCCCAGTCGGCTGGCGCGCCTCAGAAGACACAGGCCACAGCTTCCCTGCCCCATCAGAGAACAGAGCCCTTGCCGGCTGCAGGCCACTGCTTCTTGGGGTGGTGTCCAGCCAAACCAAACAGACACATACATACATACTGGCACTGGACGAGGTCTGAAGGACACTGTCCCTTTCCTTATAGTAGGGAGACTCCGTGACAGAAGTCTACACACGCTCTTCTCTAAGAAGACATTAAAAAATGCTGCTAACACATCTGCCTCGAGAATCCACCATCTGCATCGTCTACAAAGGCTGAGGAAGCACAAGCGCTAAACCTAACACCCGGCCCTTTAACAAAGCTTGATTCCTAGTAAACAAAAACAATTTAAGGCTTCTGCTTCTCATATTCTTGCCCCGTTTAGCTGTGACTTCTCCAGCCAAGGCCCAACGAAAGGAGAGCAGATGGTGTCAAGCAGCAGAGAGGCAGGCCTGCCGGATACTCTGTGCCCATGTGTTGAGGAGCGCTGTGACAGAGTGCTTGTCAGGAAGCTGCAGCAGTTTGGACATCATGTAGCGATACACTGATTGCAAAAAAGGGTTCGCTTCTGGAAAAAAAACAAAAAAACAGATGGCCCCATGTTTTAAAGAGAAGTTATAAGAGTGCAATTGAACAATTAATTGCATGCAATTTTTTTTAATGGCTCATCGTTAAGTAATGGGTTATCAAGCACATTGAAGATTTTCAGCTGCAGGGCTTGAAGAAGGGGGAGAAATTCCCTTATTTTTTAATTTAAAGCCCAGAGTTTTCTTGGAAGCCTCTTTATTTTATTGGTTCTGCAAGATGTCTAAAGGTATGATTTCAATGCATGGCGGCTATCTCTGGACTGATCCCTTTCACTGGCTCTTCGTCTTAAGATCAGAGGAAGTTGGAAACTGCCCAACCACCATTCTGCAAGAAGTGCACATGTTCAGAGCATCCACCTCCCATGTTAAACAAGAACTTACTAAACTAGGAATCTCCACTTCCAAAGTTTAAAAGCGTGTGGCCAGTTAGTTTCCTTGTAGAAGTTTGGAAAGTGCTAGCGGAGGCCGGCCTTGCACCGGACTTCTCTTTGCCTCCGTTGCTTCCCCCATTACAGACCCATTATCCCACAACTCCAGGAGACCCAACCGTCCCTCCTCTCTTCCTATGACACAAAGCAAATCCACAGGCAGAAGAGAGGATGGGAGCCTACAGGGAGTGGCCCAATGCAGAGCGCTGGAGCATCATGAGGCAACAGCAAAACTTGAACCAGTTGCAAGGCTTAAGGCACATGCTTCTCCCACCCAAATGCCACCCTCCTGAGCTCTTCTCACACTTTCCTACCATATTGTTGAGGGTTATCAATCCACAGGGGGCTCTGATCTGGATAATCAGCTGGGACACTGAGCTGTAGTGGTGGAACATTTGGAAGGTTTTTGTCATCTAAAATGAGACATTTTGCATTCATTACTTAGAAAATATTTTGCAAAAACATAAAACGCTGAATGTAGAGCTAGTAGTAACTCAGAAACCCTAGCATTCCTTTCTCTGTGCAACTGGCATCTTTACCATCAAGGCTTGGTTAGAATCCTCAGCTTCTGTTTCTTAAGACAAATTTCTAGCCCTCACCATGCACTTGTCAATCTCTGCTGCTGCTGCTGCTGGGCTTCTGTTCATCTGCAAGCATTAAGAAGTCCCTTGTGTTCGTTTGAACCCAAAGCCGCCTTTCCTTGGTGCTTACCTAGCTTGCATATGAGATGGACTGTGCCATTGTTGCTGCAGTGGGAGGGATCCAGGTTCACCAAGAACTTGGGGTTTAATCTTGCAACTTCCCCTTGTAATACATTTGGTATGGTCTGTCTTTCATCCTCTTCATACTTCCGCTTCCGAGGGGAAGTAATTGGGGCCCTGTGGAGGAAGACCCACCCAGACAATCAACTTCCATTTCCATTCAAGTTTCTAATTAATGTCACACACAAAAAGAAAAGAGTAATCTGTTAACAACTGGCCTACCAAAAATACAAAAGTAACTGATTCTAGGAAAAAGTCAAAACAATACACAGGCCCTAAAAATGTCTGGCAAATTCCAGAGGGGCAGCTGCTGTGTTGGCTTGTTGCCGCAAACACAAGAAGTCTCTGGGAACATTAATTAGGAAGGAACAAAGACTTCGCTATCCCCCCCTTTGGTGGCAGAAACCAAAGCAACCGTACGTACACGATGGGCGGCCCGTGGATGGCCGTCACAGCTGGCATGAAGGTCCGGTAGAGGGAATGATTGAAGACTGGCGAACGGATATTGGCCAGGACCGCATCCAAGAGGGGTTGGCACAAGTACTGCTGCTTCGTGGGAGGAGCTGCAGGGGGTGGGGGGGTGGGCTGGCATACGAGAGAGGCACTTTTTACACACACCAGAGGGTGCAGTTCTGTCCAAGGCAGATCAGTCCATTCCCTATGGGTGAGCTCAGACAATGCCAGGCAGAGACCTGGAGCTCCATGAGGCAAGCCTGCTCCTTACATCAAGAGCAAAAGTGTGTCCTCCGGACAGTGAGCATGGCCAAGTCGGGGGGGGTGGAGGATCTGCTCCCTGACTCACCTGCTCTGCTTGGCCTTGGGTCTTGCCAATGGCCAACATGCCTCCCTACTTGCCCGCCCTTACCCACCCCCTAATGGAGGTCCTTCTGGGCTCTGCTCCTCAGCCAGGCTGGGGACCCTGGTTGGGGCCTGCACTCCCACCTCTCCCACCAGTAACCCTTCCCCACACACAGGGCCTACCACAGCCATGTCATTCTTGAGCTTCTCCAGAGCAATTTCACATTTCTGCAAAGTCTTCAGAGGACAGCTGGGAAGCAAGGAAGGAAGGAGTCAGAGACGGTCTCCGAGCAGACGGTTTTCTGTTTCTGGCGAAAGCAGAGCCACACCCTCAATTCCCCAGATGAGCGTGGCAGAAGCAAGTGCATCAGCCACGAATGCACATATGAACTTTCTGCAACTGGCAACTTAGCTGCTCTCTACGGTGGGCAGAAAGAGGCCAGGAAGAATGATGCCTCCTCATGGGAGCTAGCCATGCCGGGGGGGGGGGGGGGGGGGGGCTCTGCTCAGTCGCTCTGCTCCACTTTGGAGCAGGGGCAATATGGGGAGCTGTAGCAAGCTGACCAGGAAGCTGTCGCCTACAGAGAGGGGGGCCTTCCTGCCACCCACTAGGGCCAGGGCTCTGTGTGTGGTTTTCTTCAGCAAATCTTGCCCGTAGAGGCTCCGCATGAGCCAAGCTAGCCCTCACCTTCTCTTATCACTTAGGACAATTCAGGGTTCAGGGGAAGGAAAGCAGCAGGAGATGGTGGGTGGGTGGAAATGGGCACAAACCAACCATTTACCGTTTGGAAGGATCAGTCAAAATGTCCAGGAGGCTTTTCATCTTACTCAGGTCCTTCTTCCTGTCTGAATTGAAAAGAAAGATATTCCTGAAAAGAACTGTCTTGCAGCTTAGAGAGAAGCCAGACTGGGACTCATTTCCGTTTTGTTCTTTGTTTATGGCTAACAGGCTTAGAAATAAATAAACTGCAAAATACTGCTAAGTCAGCAGAATAAAACACTATGATTAGGTTTGTATAACAAGACAACCCACCATGGGCAGCTAGTCATGGGGTTTTTTGTGTTGTCTGAACCTGGAGTGTTACTTTTTCCTAATAAGCCATAACAAGAACCCGTTGTAGGATTATTCTTGCCTATGATGGGTTGTCGAGTCATTCAAACCCGGGAGACCTATTTTATCATGGGTTGCAGCGATTAGCTGCAGATCCAGTCAGCAAGAGTGTCAAAAAAGCCTGTGCCACTTGCTTTTTGCGATCTCGCCAGTGACTGCCCTTCTACCAATGTTGAAATGGCACTTTGGAAGGGCCATCACTCATTCCCCGAGCATTTTATTATAATTTTTTTTTTAAAAAAAGGTGCCTCAAAAATGCACACTTGGGGGGGTGTCGTAATTTAGTTTTATTATTGTCGGTCTTCTGGATATGCACTGTCCAATATGTGTAGTCTTTTTGGTCAATTTCCATGTCTGTTTCAGTTATGAAGGAGTAGGTAATATACAAGGAAACTGACAAGACAAGGTTGCATATAAGCTAATTTGCATACAGCTAGGAAGGGAGAGAAATATTAGGGAAAGGAGGGAACCGATAGCACAATTCAGAAGCACTGAAATATGGGGAAACAGCCAAGGGAGTAAGTGCACGAAAAGGGAGGGGGGGAGAATAACTCCCCCCTTGACAACATGATCCTCTCAATTTTCAGTGTTGGACTGACACTTCCCAGTCTTCCCCACTTTTTCCAATGCTCCTCCGACTCTCCAGCTACTCCAGCAACAAGATATTAACCTTTTGGACACGGGAAATATTTTTCGTTAACAGGAGATATTAACTCCTCCCTGCTTTTAGTGACTCCTTTTCAGAGCACTTCCTCCTGTGGTTACTGCAGTTAAAAAATCCTGAGAGGGCAGATGGATAGGACAGAACAATTGGGACCTTGGGGTGTGGGTGGAAATACTGCTGGCGCACCATTTACTCCATCTCATTCTGCCACCCTCATAAGGAGTTTTTTTACCAAATGTCGAGAGTATTTGCACATTTTGGCGAGACTGGGAAGTACATGGAAGGGAAATACATGCAAATTTAAGGGTTGGGAAGTAAATGGAGGGGAAATTTGCACATCTGCATGAACACAGCCGTTATATTTGCCTACATTTCTGCATTTTTTTACAAAACTGTTAGGGAACCACAGCAGTAACTGCTCCAAAAAGGAGCCATGAAAGTGGTGGTGGTGGTGGTGAATATCTTCCATTTCCAGAGTAGCTGGAGAGTTGCTGAAGTGTTGAAAATGTGGGGGACACTGAGAAGTACCAGTTCAACACTTACAATCAAGAGGGTCACATCATCAAGGGGGAATATTGTACCCCCCCACACACTTTTGGTGCTGTTTCCCCCATTACAGGTACTTCTGAATTGTGCTTCCTTACTATTATTTCTCCCTCAGTCCTTTGCAACTACATGCAGTTTAGTCAATATGTCATCTTGGCAATTGCCTTGTGTGTGACCTACCCCTCCTTCACAGTTCCCTTTGACAGCTGAGGTAGACAAGGAAATTGACAGGGCAAGGCTACACATATCGGGCAGCCGTAAGTGTGCGCTTGCGCAAGACTGACAAAAATGGTAATAAAAAATTGCAATTCCAATTGTGCATTTTTGAGGCAAGCGCGTGCGTGCACACGCACGCATGTATATATTATATATTTTAAAGGGGTTAGCAATCAGAATGACTCCAACTGCATATTTTTGAGCAACCAAAAACCAAACGAAAGCAAAGCTGGGGAATAAAAAGGGGTAGTGATCAAAGCAGGGAGGGGGAGACAAGATGGGGTTTGCCTCAAAGTCCCCTAGGATACATGCCGGAACTGGCTGGCGGACGGAGGGGGAGAACAAGCCTGATTGTATCTCAGGCACACCATGAATCATTCCACGAACAACCAACCCACCATGGCTTAGCTGCAGAGTGGCTTAGCATGATGTGTGAACCTGTCTTATAACAATATCTGTCAGAACAGTAGCCCAGAGAATAAAGCTCATCAACAGTTTTTGTTTTTGTGTTTTAATATCCAACGGTTCTGCCTCTGCAAAAGGCCTCCTTCGAGACCCAGGTTTCATCTGATGCTAGGAGGCATGTAGTGTTGGGGTCACAGGGGCCTCCCTTCATGGTCCTGGCATTAACCTTCGCATCCTTTCTACCAGTTTAATTTTCACAATTGCACCAAGATACTCCTCAATACACCTGGTGCAAGTTTGAGGGGAGAGGATCAGATGAGAAAGGAACTTTGGGACAAGATTGTGAAGTAGTCAGGTTTAGCCTCTACAAAAATAAATTGGCTGGAAAAATGAAATGGGTTGACACAAATGTCACTAGCAATGGCACAAATTCAGTTTGAATAAAAGGTGTTTTGTTTTGTTTTTTTGGTAAAGGCTGTGCCAAAGAAGGAGGGGGGAGAGGAAGGAAAACAGCTGACCTGCCCAGCTGCATCAGAGAGAGGTCTTTATGATTCAGGTTGCCATGACCAAAGAAGCAGCCCAGGAATACACAGCGCAGCACTGTCACTGCCTTGTGGCTCTAGCAGCAGCAGCAGCAGCAGCAGCATGTGGCCCCAGAAGGTGGCCTGTTTGCCCACCGACGGCCTCTCGGATGGCCCTTCTCCTCTGCCATCCCATAGAGGCAAAGAAAGCTGCTGCAGCCCCATCAGGGTGGCCCTTTGTGCACAAGGCCAGCCCAGAGTTCCGAAGACAATCCAGCCACGGAAGGCCTCTCTCCATAGATTCAAAGCACTCATTCTCACCCAGTTTCTGTCCCCCTTTACTTTCAGGGCAACATGCAGTGAACAGGACAGGGTTTAGTCATCACTTTGCAAGTCATATGGCAGATCGTAGAAAGTAGCATGCTTCATCCAGATTGACAGGTCAGGACCAAGGTCACATCCTGGCCATACAGCGATCAAAAGTACTGCTCAAGGCTGGGTAGAGACAACTCTCAGGACCCGCACAGAAGCCACCAAGGCCTGCCAAGAACAGAATGCCCAAGCACAAGCCAAAATCTTCCAGGAAGGGCAAACTTTTGTAAACCGCCCAGAGAGCTTCGGCTATGGGGCGGTATATAAATGGTTTTTTTTTATAAAAAAAAGAGCCTCTCTATCCAAATCCCAAGGCGATGGAATTTTGCTCATGGCCAACACGGCCACCTTGGCTTTCTATATCCAGAGGATCCCAACCAGTATGTGTAACCAGGCAAGGCAGATGAAGGTCCTTGGTCCTCCCCATCCCATATTAACGAAGACAACAACAGGGCGCACCTTCGTTCTTATCAATCTTGTTGATCATCCTCCGCAAAGGCTCAATGTACTTGGACAGCTGCTTGAGTTTCTCCAGGTACTGCTGCTCCTCGGACTGGCTGGAGCTAGCCGGGCTCATGACAGAGTTGGGATTGCCTTTGAGACAGAAAGGTTACAGGTTAAGGCACTGAGGAGGAGGAGGAGGAGGAGGAGGAGGAGGAAGGCAAGCCAGGAGCCATCCGGCACGGTCTGGCTTAGATCTCTCCTGCACGCAGCACACTGCTCTGCCTTGCTTATCTGCTTCCGCCGCCACCCCCCTCCACCCCACCCCCTCCCTTCCTCCCTGAAGATGCCTTGGTGCCTCAGGGTCTGGGACCAGGGCTTCCGTTGTCCTGCAGCAAGACTGCCCTGGAAGAGGCACTACTTGCATCAGCGAAGCCAAGCATCACCAACTCGCTTGCAAATGGAACAAAATGTTCATCCTTCTCACCAAACCTTGCTTGAAAAAAAACACCACCGCCCAGTTCCCACCAAACTCCAGTACTGCACTTCTGCCAATCAACTATATTTATGTAAAAATGCACCGTGGGCACAGGTTTGGGAGAACTTGGGTAAAAAAGGGGCAGGCCTGGGTTTACTCACCCCAGCCCTGTGCAGATTACCTGGCGTATTTAGCGGCCCTGGCGACGGGACGCTGAAGTTCTGGGGTGTTCGTGCAGCTGCTGGACTCTGAGAGGGCTGGGGAGATGGGCTGGGGAGGAAGCTGCTGGGAGATGGGGCTGGACCCGAGCTGGAAGAGGAGGAGGAGGAGGGAGGAGACATTTCCAGGGGCTGCAGGTGACCCCGCATCAAAAGCCTGCCCCCCAGAGCCAGAACCTCTGCTTGCTCCCACTTCACGGCTCACCTGACATTGGAGTTGGGCTGAGAAGTGGTCTGCCCAGGTTGGGGGGAAGGCTGTGGCTGAGGCGGTGGAGGCATTGGCTGGGGCGTCTGGGCTTGCTGGACCGGCGAAGGAGAGGACATCATGGTGATGCTACTCTGGCTGACCTGGAACAAAGTGACGCGAGTCGGCACGAGAAGCCTCTCCCTGAAAGGACAGGCCTTGAGGACAGCTGAAGAGGCGCCTCCGGAGCCCAACTGGGAGGCAGCACCGTGGCCCCGGGCATGAGGCCCAGCTCAATCCCAAACTTGCCGGGTGGCCTGGGACAAGCCCCTCCCTCCCAGGCAGAGTTGTGAATGGAGAATGGACTGCACACACTCCTCATGCGCAGTGTCGGAAAGCCGGCCCAAGAGCAGCGTTTTACACGAAGCACCACAGCACATCACTGCCTACTGAATCCTGCTTTGGCCGCCTGAGAGCAGCTGATCAGCAGAGGCCTCTCCTATTCAGCCAAGGTTTCCAGACCAAACATCCGTCAGATAATGGCCAGCCTCAACCCGGACAAAGAACCACCTTCTTTGCAGTCCAAGGCACCAAAACCACGTTTGCATGTTTAAAGGTCACTTCCACGTCTGCCTAATAATCCACCACAGGGCCCGCATAAGGCTGATGCTCCACACCAATTGAGTTGAGAGGAGCACTTAAGCAGGGCACAAATAGCAGAGCTGAATACAGGCAGAACATGGGATGGGACGGAGCAGTGGCAGCTCATTACACATCAAACCGTGTGTGTGTGCTTGGGGGAGAATCCGGAAACACAGCCACAGCCCACCAATTGCCCAGTGTCATCTGAAGTGCCAGGTTTTGGTCAGGACTTGTGAATTCTAATGAGATCAGCATTCGAAGATCAGGTGGGCAAAACATTCGACTCTTTGAGAGTCTCTTCACCGGTCACAGACAAGTGGTGTGCAGCCAAGCTGAACAAGCCCAACGCAGCCTTGCACAGCCGGACACCCCCTCCCCAATCCCAAATCACTGCTGAATGTGCGTGGCTGTAGCTCTCAACAAGAAGCTGCTTCAGCAATTTGAAGTAAAAAGGAAAGGCACAGACCCATGTCCTCCATCCCTCACCTTGACAGTCCAATAGCTTTAATTTGCCTCTGCCTTGGATGCTGAGTTTAAAGCAAACCACCCTAGGATACACAGGGGCTTATTTTCCTCATTTAACCTCAGGATAACTGTCCATGGAATAGGTGATTATCTGCAAGCAGACATAGCACTTTTTTTTTAGTATTTCACTTCACTGGAAGAACTGTTTTGAAGGCCAGCTAATTTTCAAAACAGAGGGTGATGTACAAAGCAAAACTGGACTGACAAGTACTTCATCTACAACACCTTTTGAGTGCTGGGCTTTGGTGGCAACCAACTCCAGCTTCAAAACCAAAGACATCAGATTGGAGAGTTTCAGATTCCTGCCAATTTGGGGACTGGACTTGGCAGTGAGCATGTTCACCTGTTTATGAATTTTTGAAAGGAAATTTTAAAGGCACAATTACAAACAATCCCAACTAGGGAAAAAGATAGAAGACAACAGAAGAAACCAATTTGGCTCCACAAAAAGCTTGGCGACGACCTGAAAACAAAAAAGGATACATGTAGGAAGTCGAAGGAAGGCCAGGCTACAAAAGAAGAGTGCAGACAGGTAGCACAGAAGTGCCAAAATGGTATCTGGAAGGCTAAAGCTGAAAATGAGCTGAGACTAGCGAGGGATCCTAAAAGCAACAAAAGAGCTTTCTTCAGATACGTGCATAGTAAAAGAAAGAGGAAAGAAATGGTGGTTCAACTGCTTCACGAAAATGGCAAACAGATGACAAAGAAAAGGCCGAGTGCTCAATTCCTATTTTGGCTCAGTCTTTTCTCAAAAACTGGTCTTTGACCCCCTCTGGAAAAAGTGAAGTACAAGCTGAAGGGCAGGATTGCAGTTTGAGACTGACAAACAAATGGTCAAGGAACACCTGATTTCTTTGAACGAGTTCAAATCTCCAGGGCCCAATGAACTGCATCCTTGAGTAATAAAGATGCTGGTAGAAGAACTCTCAGAACCACTGTCTGTTAACTTTGCGAAATCATGGAAGACGGGTGAAGTGCCAGACGACTGGAGAAGGGCTAATGTTGTCCCTATCTTCAAAAAGGAGGAACCTGGGAACTACAGACCAGTCAGTCTGCCATCCATCCCTGGGAAAATTTTGGAGCAGATTATAAAGAAATCAGTCTGTAAGCACCTTGAAAACAATGCAGTGATTACTAGAAGACAGCATAGATTTGCCAAGAACAAATCCTGTAAGACTAATCTGATCTCATTTTTTGATCGAGTAACCTCCCTTATGGATTGTGGGAATGCTGTGGACATAATATATCTTGACTTCAGCAAAGCCTCTGACAAAGTACCACATGACATTCTGATCAGCAAGCTAGCTAAAAGCAGGCTAGATGCAACAACCATTAGGTGGATCCACAGTTGGCTACAGAATCAAAGAGTGCTTATCAATTGTACATTTTCACACTGTGGGGAGGTAACGAGCAGGGTACCACAGGGCTCAGTCCTGGGCCCAGTGCTCTTCAACATTTTTATTAATGACTTGGATGAAGAGGTGCAGGGAATGCTTATCAAATTAGCAGATGACACAAAATTGGGTGGGATAGCTAATACACTGGGAGACAGAAACAAACTCCAAAGTGATCTTAATGCCAAGTTCTACACCTAGGAAAAAGAAACCAAATGCACAATTACAAGATGGGGGATACTTGGCAAAGTAATACTACAAGTGAGAAGGAGCTTGGAATTGTTGTAGATCATACGCTGAATATGAGCCAACAGTGTGATGTGGCTGCAAAAAAAGCAAATGCTATTTTGGGCTGCATTAATAGAAGTATAGCTTCCAAATTACGTGAGGTACTGGTTCCCCTCTATTTGGCACTGGTTAGGCCTCATCTTGAGTACTGAATCCAGTTCTGGGCACTACATTTCAAGAAGGATGCATATAAGCTGGAGCGTGTTCAGAGGAGGGCAACGAGGACAGTCAGGGGTCTGGAAACAAAGCCCTATGAGGAGAGACTGAAAGAACTGGGCATGTTTAGCCTGGAGAAGAGAAGACTGAGGGGAGACATGATAGTACTTTTCAAGTACTTGAAAGGTTGTCACACAGAGGAGGGCCAGGATCTCTTCTCAATCATCATAGAGTGCAGGACGTGGAATAATGGGCTCAAGTTGCAAGAAGCTAGATTCCAGCTGGACATCAGAAAAAAATTCCTGACAGTTAGAGCAGAATGACAATGGAACCCATGACCTAGGGAGGTGGTGGGCAAGAGGCAGTTGAACAACCAACTATCTGTCAGGCATGCTTTAAAGTAGATTCCTGCACTGAGCAGGGGGTTGAACTCGATGGCCTTACAGGCCCCTTCCAACTCTACTATTCTATTCTATTTTATACCTGTCCTTTGTTAACATTTGAATTGGCTCTTTTTTTAACAGGGAGACAAACAAGGTGGCTTGGTCTAGTTTTATTGAGTTGTTTGTTTACTATCTGGGTGTGTGCGTGTGCGCACATGTGTGTATTTACAATTTTTTCTTTTTCTCTCTTAATTTATATTCATACAGTTTTTATACCAAATGATGGATTTGTAGTCACTTGTAATGCATTGAAAACAGCACTTGTATTTATGTTTCTATTTATTTTTTAATTCATATTTGGCAAGGGTAGGAGATTTTGGGGGTTGATTTTTTAAAGATCAATGGGAGGAATCAAAAGGTGAATCTCCATTAGAGGAGCTCCTCAGCAAAGTATCTGGAAAGAATAAGTGGGGAATTTTAAAGGCATGGAACTGGCAAAGCAGAGACATCAGGGCTCCACAGAATGACACCTCTTCCCATGGTTTCTTACTGAGTGCTGCTTCCATGATGCAGTCAATAAGATGCTGCATGTACATGTAGGAAACCTGGGTGCAAATCCACAAACTTGGGTGCTGTTCACCAGTAGTCATTCTTGCAACCTCCTTTCAACCCAACCCACCCTCACCCATGTATAAAATGGAAATATAGTCCTTTCTCACACGTGGGTTTTGTGACAAAGACAAATTTACACTCTACAGCAGGTCTACAGAAGTGATTAAAAATAGTTCTGTCTTTGTAGCACAAGCAACTTGAAGTGTGTTTGATGACATAGGTTTCTCTTTCACATCTGTCTTGCCCCCCCAACAAAACCAACTACAGGGCAGTCTACTAATGCCAGACTGTGGCAAATGGGAATGAATCCCAGGAAGGTTCCCTAAAAGGAAGGGGGGGAAGGGGGGAAGAGGAAGAGGGAATCTCTCTTCTTTGCAACCTTGAACAGAAGATGTTTGACTGGGACTAGACCAAGCAAGTGAGTAGTAGAAACACCACACTCTTAAGAGGGAAGTTCGGTTGGCGAGGAGAGGAGCGGAGCTGCTCAGTCTAACGTACAACTGGGATGGAAGAGGCTCAATCTCTCCAGTGACTCAGAAAACCCCTCCTCCCTCTGGGCCCACTGACATGCTCAGTACACATACCAGCAACTGATTTAGCAGCTCACCTGGACCTACACATGAGAATGAGTAATGCACACAGGGAGAACTCATGCAAGATCCCTTCAGGACTTTTTCGCTCTCTGAAGTGGATCCATGGTTCTGCATGAGCCCCCCACCACACATACACACACACACACTTACATACACACGTGCAGTGGGAGCCCCCATATGAGCTGCTAAGAATGCACATCAGCGGTCAGCTATGCCCTACAAACCAGTGCCTGGACAAGGGAGATCACCAATGCAACCCACGTCTACTCTTACTTGACCTCCCAGCCACAACGCGCGTCAGCGCCAGTAAATACCTGAGGCATTTGCTGTCCACCCAAAGGAATGGTGCTTGGAGGCGTGGCAGAGACAGCAGTGGTAGGCGGGAACCGTGGTCTTATTTGCATCCCACCTCGGGCCATAGTTGCGGTGATCATCTTGGGAGGACAGAGGGACAGACAAAAGTAATCGCAACACGAGAAATGCAGCACACTGGCAGGATGAAAAGCACATGCAGCCTCCCTCTGAGGAGGTGGGAGCAGGGAAGCAAACTAGTCTCAGGAAGGCAACCAACCCTTGCAGCAGCCTCTGCTTGGCCAAGGCTCCACCTCTGGGTTTGGCTGATGAGGGCCACAGTCCAACTGAGGGACGATCACACCCATTCAATTGTGGAAGCATTTTGCCCAACCTGAACATTGACTGTCAAGGCTCTACGCTCGATGCCAAAACTCGGATGGAAACGTGACATCAGGCGGCACTTGGCTGAACTGGCCCCTGACCCACGCAGGCCCACGGCCCAGCCAGGATGGGGCCCTGATGTGACGAGGGCAGGTTTTACTCTAGTTCTGCAACCCATGTGGACCAGGGCATGCTTTCACCTGGCACAGGGAGAGGTGTAGCCAGATGTGCACCCAGCTCAGTCGGCAGAAGAGCTAGATGTCGGCCCAAACGCCTGAGAGCCACCAAAGAGCCGTTCCAGCCCCCTGGCCTCTTCCTGACACTCAGTTCTTGGGGGGAATGACCACACGCATTCTCATGGAGCGCTCCATGACAAGCAATTGCAGCAGCCACAGGAACATGTCTTGAAAGAGGGTCACAGAGCTCAGAGTTAGAACACAGAAAAAAAATGCCACAACTCAAGAGCATCAAAACCCGGCATAGCTGTTAGTTCATGACAGAGAAATGAAGTTCTCCCTGCCAGCCTGGAGCAGAGAGAGGATTTCAGGAGGAATGACAGCAGTTCAGACACAAACCACATATACATGTTTCACACACACACACACACACACACACACACACACACACCATGCCACGGGGAGAACCACAACAGTGAGCACAGCAAAGCATCCGCTTCCAAGCAGAGGTGGAGGCAGCAGCCAGGCAAGGGGCAGGAAGGCATGGAAGGCAGCCGACCACGCTGGCTCCGCCAGGCATGGGTCCACATGCAGAACCACAACACAGGTGCTAGCACAGCCACAACACAGAAAGGATGCTGTGGCTCAACCAAGGGGACCACCTTGGGCCGGTGACTCCTGCCACACCACCAATGGGAAGCTCTCGGCCTCCGAGAGCAACGCTGCCTGAAACGCAGCTTTGACTGAGCAGCGGCGGCAGCAGCAGCAGCCGCCATTTGGCATCTCGTGGTTCCAGGCCAGAGCTCAGCAGGGTGCAGAAGGGGCTGCGAAGGCGCCACCAGTGCTTCAGAAAATGGAACTTGCTCCCGCCACTCGTGCAGGTCTGCCAAGAAGTCCCTTTCAAAGGGAAAAGGGCTGGTGGCAAAACGGCCGAGTGGAAAGGCCTGAGGAACAGCTCATGGGGCACAGAAAAAGACCTGGTTCGGCCCCCTGTCTGGGACGTGCCTCTCTTCTTCCAGCCTTATAGGGGAAACAGCAAGGAGCCCCCCCCCCCCCCGGCTGACCAAGATGCCCCAATGACCCAGCCTGAGTCCCCAGGAGGACTTTCCTGATTCCCAGAATAATCCCTCCTGTTCTTCAGGTTGCTGACAAGACTTCTGATACGATGTAGTCAGTATGATGGTGAAATTGTACTCGAGAGACATGGGGTTTAAACCCCTGAACTCACAGGGCAGCTACATGTATGACCTTAATCCCCTCCACCACCACCCCCAATCTATAAAAATGGAAATATTAACTGCTAGCCTCACAGAGGCAGTATGAGATATGACTAAGCTAGGAATCATACGTCCTCTTGGCCAGTGAAAGCGCTCCTGGAGAGGAATTTTAACTCCAGGTTTGCGACTGTCCCAGAGGGTCGGTGGTTCAGGGCTCCTGGCTGCTAACCCACCAGAAGAACCTGATCTGGATGGCTTGGCAGCCAACAGGCAAAAGTGGGAGTCCAAGTGGGAGGGCAACCTCAATCGACTGTTCTTTGGTTGCTCATTCAAGGAATCCCCCCCAGCGCAGCCAATAACCTCTTGTGAGTAGGAGGCTGTGAGCGATGGGTGTGAAGGTAAGCCATGGCAAAATATTCACTTTAGCTTGTCAGCACACGACTATGCTGAAGAAAGAAGCCACACTTGGAAGGGGGTCGCAGGCAGCACTCGTCAAAGCAGCTTCAGAAGAAGAGGCAAGGCCCCACTTCCCAGGAATCCACCTGCAAGATGCTGGACAAACTTGCAGGGAACTGCTGCTGTTTCAGTACAACAGACGAGACACACAAAATACAGACAAGCATCTTCCCTAGAACAAACACTGGAAAGTGCACAGCTTGAAAACCAAGTCTTTCCCACCCACCCCTTGAAATAGCCAGAACTGGCCTGGTATTGTAAAAAAGGAAGAAGTTACCTCCTCCACAGCTTTTACAATGAACAGGCCGTCCCTCTCAAGGGCACATCTAGAGACAATGTGGATGACGTCTCCTTGGCGGGCTGGACAGGCTAGTCCTAGATCAGCAGAGCCTGCGACAAGGACCACACTCGTAGCCTTCGATAGCCACAGCAGCAGCTAGACTGGCCCTCGTCTTTGTACACTCTGGAGCCTCTGGAGCCGCAGGAGCCATTTATTGTCAGAATTGTGTGCACCAGCCCGGAGGGACTTCCTCTTAACCAAAAGAACGCCAAGCTCTTTGGATCACATTGGCAAGTATACCAATGCCCTGGAGCACCGCTAGCCTCTGAAGAATGGAACACTGGTGACTTACCACAAAGATTCCTTCTGGTTTGATGTGAGGCATCATCCACGGATGGTGCAATCCCTCCACTGCCCAGGAAAGGCAGTGATCACAGGGCTGAACTTCTTAGCCTCGGACCAAATACCCTCCAGTCCCTTAGTTCCACCCTGTGGCCAAGCTTGAAATAGGGTTCTTGTGGAGCATTAGCAAGTACACAGGAGTGGTAGAGAAGATACTGCAAAAAGGGAGGGAGTTGTGCATCCGTTCCCTCCAACAGAGCATGGTGGGAAGTTGGAGTGCATTTGGAGTGGGGCCAATTGTCACAAGGAAAAGGGTGTGTCCTCCTGGATGCCTCCATTACACCAAATCAGAAGGAACCTGATGTTCTGCCCTCTGTTGAGTGTGAGGAGGCACCCAAGAACGGAAGGTTCATCAGAGACCTTCAATATTAGGGGTGAGCTGGAGAATGGACTTGCTCAGGTAGTCGCCTCCCAAAGGCATCTTCTGCAGAGGTGGAGTTGTCCAGCTTGTAGAGTCTTGTGAACGCACTGGGAGTAGGCCAGGTGGCTGCCTTGCAGGCCTCGGACAGTGGTGCCTTCGTGGAGAAGGCTGCTGATGGGGCCACCACTTGTGTGGAAGTTCTGTGACTGAAAAAGGCTGAGGAAGGTGTTGGCACTTGGGAGTCCTATGTCCTGAAAACATGTGTGCCTGAAGCCCCCTAGGGATGGCTGTGCTGGAGGCCCTTTTCATAAAGAGGTGGGATGAAAGGAACAAATTGTGACTCAGTAAGATGTGTGTATATTTTAATAGCCTTTTGCATGCCCAGCAGAAAGAGGGACGGGTGAGTTCTTAATATCTTTGGAAGAGGGGAGTTCACTTTGGAGACAAAGGATGGATCATGCACACAGGCTTACAGTGTCTTTCTGGAACAGGTAAAGATGGTTTCTCGTTGAAAGAACACTGTGATTCTTCTGACACATGTGATCCGCACTAAGAATGTCATCTTCAGTGAAAGCAGCCACAAAGAAATTGTTTTTAGCGGCTCAGATTGCTTTGTAAGTGCCACGCATAAGCTTCAGGACAGGAAGTGGTGTGCTACCTACCGGTGGGCTGAGGAATGGCGTTCCTCAGAGAAAATGTTGGAAATTATGGCGAGACACCACTAGCGTTGACACTGCCAACAGGGAGCAGGGAGCGGAAGCATGCCTCTGGCAGGGGTTAGATTGAAGGCCCCACTGCAGGACTGACTGGAGGAAGAGGAGGAGGAGCTCCTGCTGCTCTGTTCTGTGATCAAGCAACTGCACCAGCAGAGGAAGGCCTTCCACATTGTTCTTCGAAGTCATGAGGGGGAGGAGGAGGAGGAGGGTTTGCTGGATGACAGGACAGTGTGCACAACCCTCCTCAAGAGTAACCCAGGGTCAGGTAGGCCTCCCTTTCAGATCGTTCAGATATGGATACAGCTGGATGCCCAGAAGGCAAAGATGCCCCCCTATGGAAATCATGTGTTTAAAAAATATCCTGAGAGCAAAGGCTAGGATGGAATGGGAGGGGAGTTGTGCGTAGATAGGGTGCCTACTGCAAATATGCCTCTGTGACACCTATGGATGCGAGGAATCCCGTTGGTGAACAGCTTCCTTGACTAAGTGCAGGGTTTCTATCTGAAATTGGTAGTACAAACTTCAAATCCAGAATGGTCTGCAAATCCCCCCTTCCTCAGGAGGCAACGAAGGTGGAGTAAACCCCCAAGAACTATTCCTCTGTAGGGACTGGCTCTGTATTGAGGTGGAATTGGTTGGCTTGTGCTATGACTTCCTATTTGGTGGGGGACCTGAAGTCTAGGGATGGGAGGGACCTGTTCCTTGACTTCAGGTGGAACTCTATGGAGCAGCTGTCCCTGACTGTATCGAGCGACCAGTGGCCCACGGCTAATGACGCCCAGATGGAGAGGAAGCACTGAAAGCTCCCACCTGCAGAAATCCTCACCACATCAGAAATGCTGATGGCCAGACCTGGAGAGCTTGCCATTTCCATAGCCAGGTTGCTCCTGGAGGATGTATCAATGCTTCAGGGTTTGAGCGACTGGCAAGGACAACTCTGACAATGGCCCCAGCTGCAGACACGGCTCAGTCCCAGGTGGCATTTGTCACACAGGAGTAAGTAAGCCTTGTATAGCTGAAGAGCCTTTTATGAAGGGATTCACCGTTTGAGTCCTCGTTTTACAAGATGCAGGGGACATCTCCTTTGCTGAGGGAATTGCACTGGCTACCTATTGGCTACCAGGCCAGGTTTAAGGTTTTGGTACTAGTGTACAAAGCCCTAAACAACTTGGGACCAGGATACCTGAGAGAGCACCTTCTCCCTTACAAACTTGCCTGATCACTGAGGTTGTCGGAGGGCATGCTCCTGCTGGTTCCACATGGACCTGTGGCCCAACTGGAATCCACCAGGAGAGCCTTTAGTGTAGTGGCCCCTTCTCTGTGAAATGATCTGCCCCTGGAGGACAGGCAGGCACCAACACTAGGCTGCTTCTGGGACCTCCTAAAAGCAACTCTGTTTCGAGAAGCCTTCCTCAATCTGGTTCCTTTGTTTTTAAATTGCACAATTTTAATTTGCTTTTTAATCTTCTTTCCTCTTTTACTGTTTAGACCTATGTTCACCGCTCTGGAATCTGTGTTAGACAATCGAGCAGTATATAAATATTGTAAATCATCGTTATCATCTGGGAAAGACAGAAGAGAAGGACAAAGCCCCAATGGCCAACGCAGCTGCCTCGTGTGCCTTTTTGAGAGCCATATCTAAACATTTTTCTCCTGAACCTCTTGAGTGGAGCATCCCTGTCCTTGAGAACAATGGCCCCCAAAGGAGAACTACCACAGGGGAACGTTTATTTATTTATTTATCGTCACATTTATATCTCACATTTTCCTCATAGGAGATCTCCTCACAACAACCCTGTTAGGCTGTCAGCCAGTGACTGACCCAAAGTCACCCAGTAAGATTCAAGGCTGAGTGGAGACTGAAATCCAGGTCTCCCCAGTCCCAGGACAACACAAACCATTACACCACACTGACTCTTTGTTCTAACGATGAGCCATTGTGTGTCTGCCAGCTCTGCCTTGACTAGTTTGTCAAAGGAGAAAGGACAGAGAGCTTCCCTTTTCGGTGTCTCAAGTTCTGGAGAGGTGGACGTGCCTCACTGATAGGCTCAGCAGTGCGCTGCGAGTTTGTGAGCTGGACTGTAGACCAAAGGAGGCTCTGCCCTTGGAGAGCCAAAGGAGGAAATTAAATGCTCCGGCATTGGTTGACTCTTCTTTCTGGCTGTGATCTGACCATTTCCCTTCCTTTTTCTTGGATACATTTTGCACCCTAGGTTGAAATTTAATTAACTCAACTTCACTACTTTGAGGAGTGGGGAGGGGCTCTGCACTTTGTAGCCAAATGCTCAGGCTTAGAGGCCCTCTTGTCTTTTTGGTTTCTGTACTCAGGAGGAGGAAGAGACCTGGAGGAATCGAAGGGTGGGCTGCTTTCGGCCCGCTGATCTTGGTGCTGCTGGGGATGCTGCTGGTGCAGGAGCTGGTCTCCAGTTTCACTCCCTGCTGCCCTCTGGATTTTGGGGGCAAACTGATCTTCCAAGCATGTTGTTAGCTGGGGAGCAGGGGGGCATCTGATGGGTTGCTGGTGCCTCCCAAGGCCCTACTGATCTACTGAGTGCACGGGGAGAGGCAGGATTTGTTTCAAATGAGAAATGATATATAAAGGTTGTTAAAAAATAAATAAAAGATTGGCTGCCTGCAACTAGCGGCTTTGTTCGCTATTACGTGCTTCCTGGTGGACTAAGCGCATCATCGCCTTCCAGGTCGCCAAAGAGTTTGTCTTTTTGGAACACAGAGATGGTTGAGGAGTCGCCACCTTGCCCCCGCCACTGTTTCCCCTTCTAGGGTGGAAAAGGGATACCTGTCTTCAGCCAGGCTGATAGCAGCTGACTGCCCACGGTGCTCCTGTAGTTGACTTCAGCAGACTCATCCATGAGCCCCAAGAAACTGCCTTGATGGGTCACTTGAGGCAATGCCGTGATGTTTAGCTGATCCAGGTGCCATCATGAGATACATGGGGCTCTGGAGGAGAGCTGCCCATGACGGCAGCAGCTGTGGGTGGAACAGCTAGATTGAGAGCCAGCCTGCTGGCCACACTGCTAGTCCTGAACTACCCAAACACGGGCATCAGCTGGACCTTTTGGCTTTGCAGGCTTGTTGGACTCGTCAAGGAATTTACCCATTGGGGCCATGCTGGACAAGAGAGAGAACTGACGAAGGGTACTATGAGGTAAAGACAGAAAGGCTTCGTGTTTGTGTTTTAAGGCTGAAAAAGGAGTTAGGAGACCAAAAAGAGCAGGGAAGGGGGAGGAAAAGAGAGTGCTGAGAAAGGAGATGAGGAGGAGGAGGAGGAGGAGGAGGGAATGCCAATGGCTTCAGAGAGTGGAAGGGTGGCTATGTGCTGGGAGAAAAGCAAGGAAGGACTGGGAGGAGACAGACGACACTGGACCCAAGGCAAGGCAGGTTGGCCCTGTGATCTACATGCCTGGAGGACCTTCATCCATCCTTGAATGTCTCCTCACACCAAACAGGGACAGGATTTTGCTTGAACATCCACAGCATGCAATCCGAAGGAGCTGCCACAGTAAAACTGACTCAGAAAAAATGCACTGCACTGACCCAGATGCCACACAAGGGTGGTACAGGAAGAAAGGGATGGTTTGTGCCATTTGGAGAGCTACTTGGATCAACAATGAATGAACAAAAGTAACCCAGAAGGCAGCAGAATCGGCCATTCAGCTCCCTGAGAAGCCTAGTTCCCTTTTCTTTTTAAAAGTTTCTTGTCACCACGATTGGCAGGGGGAGGGGCCAGGAGGAGGGAAGTCATTGGGGACTCTTGGACAAAGGCCCCAGCTCCGCCAACAGCTCCTTGGCTCCTCACCTCTACGCCCTTGTAAAGACTGCCTCTCTCCTCCTCTTCCACTGCTGTGAATGGCCAAGCCACACCACTGCCACTGAGGTGTAGCTGTCCCGCCGTTGAGGCCTCCTTGTAAGTGTGAGGCAGGCCTCAGAGCGGCCCCCAGCGGCCCCCTACACCCTCCCCCACGCCCCCTTCTGCACCTCCAGGGGAGACCTAGTCCCCCACAGCCGTCCCAGGCTCCTTGTTGCTGCTGCTGCACAGAATCCATTCCTGTCCTCATGCGTGTTCTCAGCTGGTCTTTCACCCCCACAATGGGGTGCTGCCATCTTTGACAACGGTGGAGAGATTTCCTGAGACAGTTACTGACTAGGAAGATGCATCCCTCATCAGAACAGGTACAGCTTGCCCGAAAGCAGGTGGGGTAAGCAGCTGTTGCACTGGAGACCCCATTGTTCGATGGCCAAGACTGGCCTGTTGAGGAGGAGCCTGCCCATGACCTGCACTGGCATCAGGCCCAGAGTGCGGAAGATTGAGAGCAACCCCCTGGTTGGCCCTCAGAGTTTTGAGGGAGAAAAGCACCGGGGGCTTTGCAGCGAGGACTGCTCTCGCCTGAGCTCTGCCACCAACGCGGTTCCACTCCTCCCAGTCTGTACAGCCATCTTGATTACTTACCACCATGTGCAAAGTGCTTCAGAAACCGCAGAGGGGGAAACAAGCCAGGCCCCGGAGATGGGGAGAGCCCTGCTGAAGTTCTGCAACTAAGGGATGTCCCCCTGCCACCCAGATCCCACGTGCCCACCCCTCTTCCAGCATGGAAGCAGCTGTCAACCTCACCACATGCCAGAGACTGAGCCTTGAGTCCATCAAACACATGGCTGCCTGGCTGTTCTCAATGGCACAGGTAATCTTCTATTAACCAGTTCTAATCCAAACATGAAGGCTTCTTAAAGCTCACAAGACAGAACAGAACAGAAAGAAAAGGAGAAAGGAGTCCATAAGGGGGCACCCAAACCAAGGCTACTATCGGGCAAGTGAAAGAGCTCCCCCAGGAAAGAACCGAAGGGTCTTCAGTATTACAGAAGCAACAAGAAAACACCCCGGACTAGCCCTGCAGACTGGGCATGGCCAGTGGCTGTAAATGGCCTCGCACGGCAGGCAGGAGTCATTTGGCAGGCATGAAATCCTGCCTCCAACTCAAGAGAAAGGGACCGGCAGGGGACGCACAGCCTTCCTCAAACATTCCCTGGGATCCTCCCTTCACACTCCCAGTGCTTGTGCAGGCAACTTGCTATGGGATGGAGCTGTTCTTTGGGATCAGGGGAGCTTACCTGGCCTGACGCCCCCATCTGAACAGCCTGGGCTTGGGCCGCTGCTTGCTGCTGCTGCTGCTGGTGCTGCTGCAAAGCTCTCACCTGAAGTAACAAAACAAAGAAGAGACTTCAACATAACTCTGGGTAGACTAAAACCACACACGTCTTTACGGAACACTCAAGGGCCTCCCAGGAACCTGGAGAACCCACGGGGGGGCCCTGCCTCTGACATCTCTGAGAGACCTGAGCCCACATTCAGAGGCAGGCCAGCAGGAGCTCTCCAAGCTCTCAAGGCAGGTGCGAGGGGCGGGCTTCTTCTAGGCCTGCTCCCAAAGAGGCAAATCTTCAGTTGCTCATCTTAAACCCAGAGTAGGACCTTCCTTTGTGGAGAATTGGGATTTTGCAGCAGGCAAAAGTTGCATGAGTGAAAATACTAAACTGGTGTCGGCACGGAAGACAAGTTGAATGGCAAATCCCTGACTGTTCCAAAGGGGGGGAAGGAGCAGGAGGCGTGAGCAGATTGGCCACTCAGGAACATATCCTGAGCCAAACAGCCCCAGCTAATGTCATTAGGCCAGCTGGTCATGCCGACAAGGCAAGGGAGCTGCACTTATTCTACAATACAGAAATACATTAAAAGTAAAATTAAATATCCAGCCTTCAACACTGCAAGAGCTGAAAAACTCAGGGGTGGCTGGGAAGGGGGGGGGGGGGAAGAGGCGCTTCATGTTTTTCCAACTGCTTGGAATTGAAACATTTTAGAGTATCTATACACCTGTGTTAGGAACTTAAAATAAAAATTCTGAAAGTGAAAACAAAGATTCTCATGGCGCTTAGAAGGATTTGCAGGCTGTGCAGCACACACGTGCATCCTTGAGGTAATGCGCAATGCAGAATTGCACTTAGGACTGGTGACTGCACCAAGCTATAAAGCCCCACGGAAGCTAGTGGTCAGCAGCAGCACCACCACCACCATGCATACAGCACATGAACTGTCCACTTCATGGCCAAAGGATATAAAGAGCCACTGGTCCGCCCAGCCCAGCCCAGCCATCTCCTACAGGCCATTTGCCACAGGCTCAGACCCAGCGAGCCCTCCCTGGCGCCGCACTCCAAGGGCCCTCGAGCAGATGTGTGGTGCGTCTTCCGACATGCAATGCGCTGGCTCTGCCACTGAACGTGGCTCTGCTCGTGGGCACTTACCTGCATGACTTTCATCTGCTGGGCTGTGAAGGTGACTGGCATGACCTGACCAGGGATCTGCCCAGGGATGGCCTGTGCCTGAGGCACCATTGGCGGCTGCGGTGGGAGTGAAGGTGGTGGAGCTGATGCAACCTGCTTCTGCTGCTGCTGCTGCTGCTGCTGCTGCTGCAGCTGCTGCTGCATCACCTGTTGTGTCGAGGGGGGCTGCTGCAGAATGGGCGGCGGCTGCTGCTGCTGTTGCTGCTGCTGCTGCTGCTGCTGGGCCTGTATCGCCTGAGCTGCCTGCTGCTGTAGCTGCTGCTGCATTTGAGCAAGTCGCTGCATTTGCTGCTGCTGCTGCTGCTGCTGCATCTAAAACAGGAAAGGGTTGAAGGAAAGGACTTGCAAGCGTGACAGCCATTACACTTTAACCTTTATGGCGGCAGCAGAGAGGCCTTGTGCTGCAGACAGCAGGAAGGGCATAGTGGTGGGCCAGGGACCCGCAAAGGCCTTGGGGGGTAGGCACGCCAAAAGGGACGCCTGGAGAGCCAACCCGCCTGCACCTGTCTCTCGAGGTCTTTGCTCTTCACACCAAGTATCAATTTCCACATTTGCACCCACCAAGATCACGTTCAAAGAACTCCAGCAGTTCAGTTTTCACCTGCTCTCTACGGAAGGCCATGATGGCATTTTTCTCTCCAATATATTGGGAGAGGGTGGAGGGGGCCAAACTCCAGCCACATTCATCTCCTTCTTTAAAGAAGGAGGAGGAGGAGGCAGTTGCATTTCCACCCTCTCCTCAGTTAAAGGCCTCTTTCCGATGTGAACCAGGGTTGCTAATGAACCAGGGTTGCACTCCTCCCTGTGCAACGTCAGCCTTTGCCTGTGTAAAAACATAAAGATGGGAGCTGACTACATGCGCTCAGCTGTACGGATCTGCTCCATCTCTCTTGAGAAGAGGAACAGCAACTGTATGCCTCGGAGACCGGCCCCAGCCAGACAATGTCGCTCAGAAGCAGTCCAGAACCTCCTTCGGAAATCAGACGACACAACTTCCTTTGTTACCTGCTGCTGGTTTTGTTGATGCAGCTGCAATGTCAGCATGTGCTGCTGTTGTTGCTGCTGCTGCACAGCTTGCATTTGCTGTTGCTGAGCTGCGGCTGCAGCCTGCTGCTGCTGCTGGGCCTGGAACTGCTGCTGCATTGCTGATTGCTGGGCCTGAAACTGCTGCTGCTGCAGGACTGCCTGTTGCTGTTGCTGCTGCTGCTGCTGCTGTTGCTGCTGCTGCTGAAACTGCTGCTGCTGCTGCTGCTGCTGCTGCGCCATCTGTTGAAGCTGAAGCTGGGCTGGCGGAAACAATGGGAAAGACACGCGTGGCATGGGAGACTGCAGGTATCCACGGGATTCCAGAGGAACCAAGGGCCAGGCAACGGGGGCTCTCTCTGCTTGAAGTTCAAGGTCTGCCATTATTATCCAATCTAACAAGCATGCACAAGCCTATTCAGCCTCCCACTTTAGCCACACTTGTAAATTTGGATTTTCTAGAACTGGAGTTTGGGAAGGCAGACAATAGAGCGAGAACACAATCTACTGGCAAGGAATACATCGCGGGGACAAGGGTCTGGTGTGGCCCCCCCGAGATGTTCCACCTTCCTTCTATCATCCTCAGGCACAGAATATTTCGTAAGTGAAAGTGGCACACTGCAAAAAAGCCCCCTGACTCAACCAATCAGAGGCATTTGGGGGAAGGCAAACGAAGAGAGGGGGCAGCTGGACCTTTCCCTTCTTGTGTGGCCAAATTGACCAAGGAAAGTACTAGCTACCAAAGCAGCCTCCTTCCCCAAAGACGCAGCCTCTGCACCTGCTCAGAAACAAGCTGTCTTGAAAGCATATTAGTTTTCAAAGGTTTTTAAGAAATAAGCATGTTTTGTTAAAGAAATAGGCACCTTTTAAAAAATGATCAAGGCTTTTAAGAATAAGCAAGTTCATTTTCCATGCATCCCTCCATGCATTTTTCATTACTGGCAGAAGGATGAAAGTATGCAATGTACAACTGCAAACAGCTTTCGATATTCATTGGGCTATTAGGTGATGAAAGACTGTTGTGACAAGAAGATCTAATTTTGCAGGACCTTCTATATCAGACGTGGATGTTTCAGATGTGGAGCATTCAAGGAACATATACAGTTTCTAATATGGAAGTTCAAATAAAAATGGCTTCCTGGTCATGATGTGGCTGGAGGAGGCGCATCGGAGAGAGAGAGCCAAGCGCACCAGCACTTTTGCTTGCTCATGGCAACTTGCACTTTTTTAAAATTCTGGGTTACCATGCTGTGCTAACCAGGTCTCTGGGTTCAGACAGCACGCTAACCCATGTGCCAGAAATTGGAGGTGGAGAGTGACACCCACCCCCACAACAAGGACTGTTGTTGGCGCCACACAGTCCTTGATGCTTACCAGGAAACAGAAGGAAAAACAAAACTAAAAAGAGTCCCCATTTGTCTCTTTAAATCCCCATGCACATCAATGAAGGTGTCTCCTTTGGCTTCCATGGGGATTCAAAGTAAACTGTGCGCAAAAGACTAACCTCTTTTTTATGGTAAGGAGGGGGGGTGGGGAGGAGTGGGGGGCTATGTAGGGCTCACCCAACCCCCCCGCGGCACTAATGGGAAACACTCAGGGAAGTGGGTACCTGTAACTCGTTCCCCCACCCCGCCCCCTTTAGAATCACCCCCACTTTGCTGTAGGTTTCCCAGTTGTGCTGGGCTGGGGAGGGACGTGGGGAGTCCCCCACTCAGCCCCCCCACTCCCCCAGCACTCACCCCCTCCTTGCCATAAAAAAGTGGTTTGTCTTTTGCGCAGAGAATGCTTTGAATCCCAATGCAATGCCTTGCATAAAGACTTAAAGGTGTCCCATGCGAAAAATTGAGGGGGTGGGGGTGAAATCCAAGCCCCCCAAGGAGTGTGTTGTCCCCAGAGTCTTTGGTGGGGCCTTGGATTTTGCCCCACACCCAAATTTTCAGCTTTTTAAAATTTCTGCAGCCCCACTTTGCACAAACGTGACAACTGAAAACACATGAGGGGGGAAATCTCTCTCTCTCTCTCTCTCTCTCACACACACACACACACACACACACACACACATCAATTTTTCAGAACGGGCACTTTGAAAATCCAGTCGAAGTCTATGGACAACCATCTCCATAGGCTTCCATTGGATTTTCAAAGTGCCCCATCTAGAAAATCGGGGTGGGGTGGCCAAATCCATGCCCCCCACTGAGTTGGGGTAACACAGTCCTTGGGAGGGTTAGATTTGCCCCTCCCCAATTTTCTGAATGGAGCACCTTTAAAAAATAAATGAGACCCCCCCCCCCTTATTTTTGCACATTCCCCAGTTACGGAGACGTTCAGGAAATATTTTGCGTTTGCACAAAAACGGGACCAGGATTTTTTAAATAGGGCCAGGAAGGGGGCTTGATAGCAGACAAGGCAGGTCCACTGCCTGGTCCCCTCGGATGCAGACTGGAGGACTGAGGAGGAGGAGGAGGAGGAGGAGGGGCCGACCGGCCAACCCACCCACCTCTCCATCCACAGTGGGATGTTTGACTGATTGTGTGGTGGACGTGCTAGCCACCCACGGTGGGTTGTTCCCAAAACAACCCTCCTTGTGTGGCTAGTCACACATCAAGGGTTAACATTATGTGTGAACAGCACCTCTGTGCGTGCATGCAATATTTTTTTCAAAAGTGTAATATAGAGCTGCTTCTGTTTTTACTAAGAATGAATTCTGATGTTCAGAAATGGAATCCTCAACCTCAAAACTCACAAAAATGACGCCATTTACATTTTCATAAAATAAACGGAAATACTGCCACGCTGGAATCTATGTATTTTCCAAAATGGCTCCACATACAACATCAAATGTCTTCCTACAGACCTTCGGAATATCACGTGCAGTTTCCTTATTTATTTATTTCCAATATTCATATACCACCCCCTATCTAAAACATATTCCGGAGCGGTGCACAGAGGGATAAACAGTAAAAAGAAAGAAAAAAAGCAAATTAAAATTGTTCAATTTAAAACAAAGGACCAATAAAAACAAGTGGCTAGTCACAGTTCAGGAAGGCTTCTTGAAATTAGGTTGTTTTCAGGAGATGCCAGAAACAGCCTATTGTTGGTGCCTGCCTGACCTCCAGGGGCAGGAAGTTCCAAAGAGAAGGGGCCACCACACTCAAGGCTCTTCTCCCGGTAGACTCCAATTGGGCCACAGGTCCACATGGAACCACCAGAAGCATGCCCTCCAATGACCTCTGTGACAGGACAGGTTAATATGGGAGAAGACTCTCTCTCAGGTATCCTGTTCCAAAGTTGTTTAGGGATTTGTACACTTATACCAGAACCTTAAACCTGGCCCAGTAGCTGACAGGCAGAGAATGCAATTCCCTCAGCAATGGAGTTTTATGCTGAAAAGACGCAGCTCCTGACAAAAGCCAAGCTGCTGCGTTCTGCACTAGCTTCCAGAGCAGTCTTAAGGGCAGCCCCACATCAGAGTGCATTGCAGTAATCCAATCTTGAGGTTACTAACACCTGTATCACTGCGGCCAAGCTATCCCTGTCTAGAAGAGGCTGTACCTGGCGAACCAGCTGAAGCTGGTAAAAGGCACTCTAAGCCACCGCAGCCCCTTGGGCCTCCAGCAACAATGAAGGATCTAGGAGTACCAAAAATTACAAACTGGATCTTTCAGAGGGAGTGCATCCCCACCCAAAACAGGCAATGAGCTAATCTCCTGGACATGGGAACCACTCACCCAGAGGGCTTCCGTCTTGCCAGAATTCAGTTTCAGTTTACTGGCCCTCATCCAGCCCATTACAGAGTCTAGACACTGATCTAAGACTTGCACAGCGTCTCCTGTCTCTATCACAGGGAGATAGAGCTGTGTGTCATCAGCGTACTGATGCCACTTGGCTCCAACTCTCCTAATGACAACCCCCCCCCCCCCCGGCTTTATATAGATGTTAAACAACATTGGGGCAAGATGATGCCCTGCAGTACACCCCATAGCTCAATTGCCAAGGGGTCCGAGAAATGGTCACCCGATGTTATTCTCTGAAATTGACCCTGCAGGTAGGGCTGGAACTCCTGTAACACAGTGCCTCCACTGTCCATCCCACGGAGTCGATCCAGGAGGATGCCATGGTTGATGGTATCAAAAGCAGACTGAGCAGAATTTACAGGGTTGCACTCCCCCTGTCCCTCTCTCGATAAAGGTCATCCATCACGGTGACCAAAGCTGATTCAGTCCCATAACTAGGTCGAAACCCAGACTGAAATGGGCCTAGATAATCAGTGTCTTCCAAGAGTGCTTGCAGTTGTTCTGCTACAACCCTCTCCAATACCTCCCCTAAGAAAGGGTATTTGCAACTGGGCAGTAGTTGTTTAATGCCACTGGGTCCAGAGAGGGCTTCTCCAGGAGGGTTGCACTACCGCCTCCTTAAGGACAGCAGGGACCACCCCTTCCCATAGAGAAGCATTCACCACACACTGGACCCACCCAGCCGTACCCCCTCGGCTAGCGTTTATTAGCCAAGAGGGACAAGGATCGAGAGGGCACGTGGTCAGTCGCATTGCGGCAAGTACCTTATGAGAAATCTCATTTACCCACCCACCCCCACATTGATGCCTGTGAACAGTTCCCACATGCCTTTGTGTGGCTGCGCTAAGTGTATGAACAAAAGAGGTATGGAAATATTCTCGGTGGAACGAGACAACAGCAAAGTCACCGCTGACCAGCCACAGCTGGCATTCTTGTCCAGAAGCTCATCCACACAGCGCATCAATCCCTCCCTCCCTCCCACGGCACATCCCCTACCAACTGGGCTCATCCACCCCTCATCCCCTACCAACTTGGGAGGGCCACAGCTCAGGGACGGAGCCCCTGATACACATGCAGAATGTGCCCCATGCTCAATCCCCAGCAGCATCTCCAGCTAAAAAAAGGACAGCAGAAAAGATCATTCTCTGCCTCAGCTAAAGGGATGGAAATGCCTGACCTGGAAGAGAAAGGCGGCTCTTCCTCTCTTGCCAATCCTACGGGATGGTTAGAAAGTGGCAGCATGTCAGGCCATCCTCTTCTTCCCCAATGTTTATGTAGCACCAGCTGAACTGAGCCAAAGAGTGGAACTTGTAAAGGCTGGCCATCTCATTATGCCAGGTCTCAGAAACAGTGCCCACCAGGGTCCTTGCAGACATGCACCTACCTACCCCTCTGCACCCCTTCCCCGGCCCTTGCTCAAGATTCCACACCGCCGTCTGACACAGTCACCTCAGCAGCAACCAAGCATGAAATTGGCAGATCAGGAGAAGACATTCCAGGCAGGAGCGGGGGAGTGAGAGAACAGAAGGAAGAATCCAGAAGAATCCAGAAGACAGGGGCACCATAATGAAATGTGCCCATGCCCTCCCCCCTAAATGCTGTATGTACCCACAGGCCCGAAAAGGGTGCCCAGCCCTGCATTAAACTCTCAGGCGCAGCTTGAGCCAAAGGTGCAGGTGTCCCTTTCAGGTCCTTAGACGTTGCCCATTCTGTAGTGATTGGCGCCTAAAGGTGCCAATGAGTTTTCCTTGCAAAGAAAAAGCATGTATCAGATACTTACTTGGCTGGTTGGCTGCAGAGATGCCTGGAATGCCGTGAGTGGCCATCCCAGCAGTTCCTGGAGGCTGCTGCCCTGGAAGGCTCATCTGCTGCCCCATGGGGGCGCCCAGCCCACTCATCCCACCCAGGGGGGCTCCCGGAGGACGAGGCGTCATCCCCATGCCAGCTCCTCCTGCTGGTGGTCCACCGGTAAGGTTCTGCAGTGCGTTCATCGGATCTGTGGAGGAAAGCAATCCCCAAAGAGGGAACATAGGGGCTGGACATCAGGAAAACCTTCCTGTCTGTTAGAGCAGTACAACGATGGAACCAATTACCTAGGGAGGTCGTGGGCTCTCCCACATTAGAGGCCTTCAAGTGACAGCTGGGCAGCCATCTCTCAGGGATCCTTTAAAGTGGATCCCTGCATTGAGCAGGGGGTGGGACTCGATGGCCTTAGATGCCCCTTCCAACTCTACTGTTCTATGATTCCATGATTCTACGTGTTGCTATGCCTGCTCAATCCAGGAGTGGGCCTGAGCATGCAAACAACCACACAACTGCTTCAGCCCAGTAGCACTTAGCACCTTTAGGCAAGCCTGGTCAGCGAGCCCACACAAGTCACTGGCCGCCACAGGCTTTTGTACCAGCCACCTGCCCACATATATCAGCTGAAAATTTGACATCGCTACATACACCACCTGCCCCCCCACCAGCAGCATCAGAAACGCTCTTGCCCTTGACCTCACAAGGCACTTGGAACATCTCAGGAGCTCAGCAGAGGGGCAGTGCCCACCCACCCCAGCTCAGGAAGGGGCCTGGAGCCTCTCTCTGTCGTGCTACAAGCTCAAAGCGTGGCACAACTTCGAAGAGCCCTGGCCCTCCTTCCAAGAGGGTAGAGGGATCATTCCCCCTGTTGCGCTGCACATCTTAGGTACTTCAAGCACCTTGGAAGCACAGCATGATATGGATACGCCCCTGCCCATTCTGTTGGGGATCAGGAGCAGTGGAGGCTGCCCCAGCAATCATGTGTTGCTTCAGTTGGGCCTGTGGTTCCCTGGAAGCACATGACACAGATGAGCCTCCTCTTGCACTTGGAGCCAGGGAGGGTAGGGAAGGAAAGGAAAGGGGGTGTGATTTCCTGCAGGTATGCAGCACTTTTGAGAGCTGCTGAACCCCTGCAAAGTAGTGGGACAATTCACCAACTCCACAAAGAGAATTTTCGCTAAACTAAGCAGTGGAACTGAGGGTGCCAGAAGTGCATGTATGCATCACTATCAAAGATGTCAAGGCCCGGGGGCAAACAGAAAAATATCACATTAACCCATGGTGGATGACTAGCCACGCGTGGGGGGGGGGGGGGGCTTGTTCTGGCTAAACACCGAAACAGTCAATTGATGTAGTTCAAATCTAAAACCCACAAGTGAAGAAACACTGCAGATGATCCTACCACCGTCACCAGTTGCGATGGAACCGCGTCTGGGTTATCCCACCTATGTTTCTTCTTTAAAAATTAACTTTGAGACTTGGGTCTTTAGAACACAATGCTATAGTTTTTAATGAAGTTCTCAATTGGACCTCATCACTAGGGAATGCTGCCTCGGCTATAAAATCTTAGGTAGAGAATAAACCTTCCCTACCTAAAACAAACTCAGCAGCCTACTTCCTGTGACATTTTAATTTGGAAAAAAGGGGGAAATCTGATTACTAGAACATACTTAATTCGATGGAGAGACTCAGCAATTAAATATTTTTGAGTATGGATACACCAAATTTAGAATACCTGGTTCCCTTTAATCATAATAAATTGCCAAATGTCCACAGAGATTTTGAAAGTTGGAAACATCTGCGAACGTCCTGGGCTACAAGTATATCCATTATTAAAATGAACGTGGTACCACAATTATTTTTCCTATTTTTGAATTTTTTTTACAGCTTAATACATCATCTTACTAAATGACAAAAATTAATACTAAATTTCTTGTGGGCAGGGAAAAAAGCTAGAGTAACTGCCAGGGCACTGTATCAACCATATAAATTTAGGGGGTTTAGCATTCCCCTATATTATACTTTATTAAGTTGACTTTATTAAACTCATTGTTCACCATGGATAAGGGGACAAAGATAGAGGACCATAAATGAACGACCGACATTGAAGATACTCTTCATTTCTGTAGCAAAAAGGATTTGGATACAATTAGAGAAAACTCCTGTACTAGGAATCTGTTTAAAATATGGCAAATGTTTAAAAGTAAATTAAGTCCTTTTCTTTGCCATTAATGTTAATAAATTATAAATAAACAGTTAATATTTAATTGAGATGCGGTAAATTGCTCAGAAATTAATGAACACACAGGGCAAAACCCTATCCCACTTTCCCAATACTTACAAGCAATACACATAATTGTAAATTCAACGGCTAAATATGGTTCCTTGAGGGACTGTTCTGAATTTGAAATGATAATTACAAATAATGTATCCATTAAGTCAAATCTATAGAATACTGGCTAAACAGTCTATAGCATATGGCTAAACAAGATCCTATCAGGTCAAATGGAAAAGACTTGGGAGAAAATATGACCAGAAGGTGTGGGATAGACCAACCCAAGAAGCGCACTATGCATGAACACCAAGGGATATTTTTATAAGGTTGTGTTTAGATGGTACTTAACAACAGCTGGACGCCGTCATAAGATCTAGAAGTAGGTGCTGCAGATAAATAGTGATGGCGTGGCTCAGAGAGAGCAAACATTCTCCATACATTTTGGATTTGCTCAATGATAAGACTTTGGTCCCCAACGTTGAATGTGACCAACTCAATTTTGGGATGTGTATTCCCTAAGGACTCATTAGGAGATGATTTTGGATGTTTTGAAGACAAAGCTGCTTGTGAGGATACTGAAATGGGGATTCACCTCTTAGCAGCGGCCTGTATGGCAATCAGTCTTACTTGGAAGGATAACTTACTTTCAACAAATGACTGGGGCCTTAGGGATGGAGTTACACTGACTAAAGGAGCAACCTTATGTCCCCTAGGCAGCGTCTGGGGCACCACAAGGGTTTTCGGTTTTCCGGACACGAGGTCAAAGAAATGGCTCCAACCTTGCAGCCAGGAAACCGCACTCCCTGCCCCCTTCCCCTCATAGCTGGCGTGGAGAGAACTACGCCCGCTTCCTCTTCGCACTTGCAAAACGGGGAGCAGGGGGACAGGGAAAGGGGGCGTTTCTGGGAGCAGGGAGGGGAGGGGGCTGTGGAGGCCTGTCTACATGCCTTTCCTTATCGCTGCCCCAGCCTCATGCCTCCCCCCCCCCCCGAAGCCTCCGCTCATCGGGCAAAATCGGCCATCTAGGTGCGCTGCAGAGAAGGCGGTGAAGGCCCCCTTCCCCCCCTCCTGGGCAGAGGATACTCCTAAGTCCTCGAGAGGTCAAGAGGTTGCGAGCACCCAGGATGCAGCCTGCAGGATTGCGCCCTGATATGATAAGAATTACAGAAAGGGAGATTAATGGAGGGTCAATTTATAGAACAGTGGAGACTTTTATTATTTATTGGAATAAAAAATCATTAAAACCTTTTACTTTTCTGAGGGTAGTTTAATGACAGCTTTGATATAAAAACTGATGGTGTTTAAATTTTAAGCTGCTTTTAATTTGTGCTTATCTTTGATGAAAAATGTTACCTTTGTGAGCAGTATTTGGTGTTACTTCATAATGGGTAATATGATATCACTGGGCATTATATAAATGACAGTTAAAAACAATAATTAAAAAAACAAAATAAACACAGAAAAAGGTGGACTTGCTGCAATGCAGTATGATGAAGTCAACTTGTACATTTGTTTACTTTTTTGAAAAAAATACTGACATACTAATCAACGTAACACAAAATCAACAAACATAACATCGTGGGAATGCAATGAGATCAGCTACTCACTGTTACTGTATACGAGCATTGAAACATCCTGTTCATAATGTATTCTTTTAACCCAATAAAGCTTTCCAAAGGTGTAAAAAACCCAGTTCTTTTCCACAGCTTCAAAATGTCCAGGAATCGTACATCTCCACCCACCTACCCCGTCCCTTATTGTTGCCCAGAGTAAGAGGTCCCTAAGAAATGCTGTTGGGGGGGGTGGGGGAGGAGGAGGAGGAGGGTTATGATCAAAGGTTGCTACTTACCACTGACAGAGGCCAGGGACTTCTTGTTATCTAGGAATTACAAATTTTCAAATGTTAGGGTACGCACCTTTCGGTGAACAAAGCACTAAGCCTAGTCTGGACAACAGAGCAGGTGGTTTGGGAAATACCAACAAAGAGTTCACACGCTGGCCAGCTTGTCAGATACATCAGAGGGTTTCCCTTTGGACACGTTTTGTTTTAAACGTACAGCTTTCAATGTAAGGTTGGGGAACTTGCAACTTGCGGATAAAGCATGTGGAATCCAAGGACATTTCCCCCCACCCCCCGCTTCCACCCCCTCCTTGGAACATATTCCCTTTTCTTATTGCATGGGGTTATTTCTAGTCTAATGGGTTTACTTAGATTCACACGTTGTTCCTGCTGGAAATTTTACAACACACACACACGCGCGCATGTGTGTGTATGGTGGGAGTAACCTGCAGCCAGTGTTTCAGAAATCATAAGACTTGTATTCATGGTTTTCTTATTATGTTATATGCCACCCTGGGTACTTAGAGCAGGATAATAATTATTCTTCTTATTAAATAATCAGGTTGCCCAGCTGTTGTAAGGCAACCCATAAACACCAGCCAAAATGGCTAACACTCCATTCCTTAAGTTCTGCCACACAAACAAATCAAGCCCATTCTTAGACTGTCACATTCTATTCCTCCTCCGTATTACATTTGCATCCCAGTTTTCTTCATCAAAGGAGCTTCACATGCCTTCCCCATCCCACGCCCCACTTTATCCCCACAACAGCCCCGTGAGGTCCTCTGAGCGAGCTTTCGATCTGAGCTGGGTCTTCCGAGCAGGGAATTCAACCAAGCTCTGGATTCAACCAAATCAGAAGGAGATGCCTCAAGTAGTAGCCCCAGTGAACCCTCACAAAGCTTCACTAGCGAGTCAGATAGAGAGGCCTGGGATGCCTGTACTGGGTGGAGCAAACATGCAAGGAGAGGGGGGTGCACTAGCCCAACCCCCCTCCGCTGTCGCATTTGTCGTCCTCTGCTCATGGAGGACAGCACTCTGAAGAGGAGGGCTTCCTATATCTGTGGAGGCTCTCCGTGCAATCCAGAATGCTGGAAAATCAGCATCCTGAATCCCGTGGGAGGCCTCCATAGATGGAGGAGGCTCTCCTCTTCATAAAGCCACCCTCCACAAGTGGACGATGAACGTGACAATGGGGGTGGGGTGGGGCTGGTGCATTCCCTGTCCTTGCGTTTAAGAATGCCAGAATAGGGCTGAGGTGTCTGAACAAACAGGTGTCTTTGTCCCCAAGGCCTCCATATAAGGAAACCATTAGGGTGGGGAGAGAGTGGAGGGGCGATGAGGGGTGCAGTTTTATGACTGACAACTCTAGATCACAGTGAATGATTTTAGGCAGGCTGTACAATCCCAGTGCTGTGAGACAGGAATATTAAAATAATATATTGCAGGATCATTTCAGTCTTCAGTATTTTTTGTTAATTATTTAATCAATTTATACATTACTATCTAAAAAATATCTCAAAGTGGTTTACAAAATCAGACATTTAAATGCATTCAAATTCTCATTCACAGAAGCTGGAGCATTGAAAGTACTTTGTGACTTTGGTGCCAATTGAGCAGAGAACAAAAAAGGCTTCAACTGGTTCGCATTCTGTGTGACTCCCCGGCCCTTGCAACTATCCTTCTATTCCCTGGTCTTAGTCCAGAACTGCGATCATTCTGCACACTCTGGGAAGGGAGAGAGGGCCAGGTGGACTAGTGGGAAAGCAATGGCGTGTGCTGGACTTGTACTCCCAATGCGAGTGTCCTCGCTCTGGCCCACTTCTAAACCCCCAACTGCAAGCTGCAAATGTGTTTCAAAGTCTCCATCTGCACCCTCTTAAGGCTAAACGCTTGATTTAAACACTAGGATGCTGAGGCCTTTGCAGGAGCTGGCAGGCAGAAAAGATGCTCCATAAGGTGGAATATCACCATGACCAGATACATTCTTAAGTGGTCCACAATCCTGTTTCTCTATGCTGCCCCTACATAGTTACTTACGAATATCACGAAAATGGATGATGAGCCTTGCCACGAGGGAAAGGTACTCCTCCTACAAGTAGAAAAATTGAAATGCATTTCAAAAAGTAAAGAGGGAGGTGATGGCTTCCCCCTTGCCCTCCTGGTCACACCACATGAGAACAGAAAGCTGTCCTGCTGGCAAAGCTTATTTGCAAAACTGAAAGGGTTCTGCAGGACATGGAACTGTCATTGTGTTTAACTGCACCAGGCAGAAAGCCAAAGAAGTAAAATGGGTGAGAAAAATCATGGGTAGCAAAATCCGTTGTACATTTACAATCCATTCCTGTGCAAGGACTATGCTTAGTTTTTAACTCACAGAACAGGTGAAAGGACCAACACATATCTAGCCGTTGTTCAGCCTTCCCAGCTCCCCAGACCGAGGTTCACAGTCAGTGTTTATGGCCCCAGTGTGCAGATGCCTTGGATCTGGAGGGAAATGGACACCCATGCTTGGTGCTGAGTAATGACAGTATCAGAGCGGATGGAGGGGGGATGTCTCAAAAGGTTTTATACTACCTATGGAATGGAGGGGGGTTGAGAGCGTCTCCAAAATTGAATTCAGCCCTGCCACAGAGGAAGGGTTGTATATAGCTCGGTGGAGCACATACTTTGCTCAATACCTGACATCTCCAGGTAGGCCAGGTGAGACCCATGTCTGAAACCCTGGGGAACCACTGCCAGTCGGAGGGCCTGTTCAGATAAGACACTAAGCCATAGTTAGGTCACTAACCCTCTTGCAGCAAGTAGCTAGTGAGTGGCTCAATTCGGACGACACAATAAACAACTGGTGTGGGGGAAACAATCGTCAGTTGTTTTGACTACTGTGTCATCTGAATGCTGCCATAGTCAACTCAGCGCTGATCCTCATCCACAACACAGTTGATTATTTATTACCATGTTGTGTGGGGAGTGCCCCCTAGGGTTAGCGTGAGGGTTAGGGTTAGTCAACCCACCATTGACTATCGTGTCGTCCGAATTGAGCCAGTGTGTTTAAACCAAGGTTATGTAGCCATCATGGTTAGGAATGGTTCACACAACACACTAAGTCATGGTTCACATGACATGCTGAGCCAAAATGTTTAGCTCAAAATGCTTCACCACCGTGGGTTAGTGTGCTGCCTGAATAGGATTAATGTCATGGTTCACATGACATGCTAATATTGGTATTTTAATACTGTATTAGTTTTATGTGCTTTTAATCAATTTTATGTATTTTATATTTGATGTTGTTCCCCACCTCCGTCCAGAGGGAGGGGCAGGTAAAAAATAAATAAATGTATTATTATTATTATTATTATTATTATTATTATTATTATTATGTTTAGCTCAAAACACTTAAACCACTGTGGTTTAGCATGTTGTCTGAACAGGGCCAGTGTAGACCAGGGATAGGCAACCTGATCCTTCCAGCTGCTTTGGGCTACAACTCCCATCAGCCCCAGCCAGCATGACCAATGGTCTGGGATTATGGGAGTTGAAGTTCCAAACATTGCCTACAGGTGTAGACAACTTGGTCTAGGGTAGCTTCCTCTGCTTGGACTGGTTCTTCATTTTCACATCACAAGGTGGATCCTTGGCCCATCCTGCTTTAATCATTGCTTCAGAGAGGAAGGAAGCATCTTACCCGTGATTTGGCCTTCATGAAAACGTGGTTCTCCATGTCTTTGCTGGTCTTATTGTGAGCAACTCCAGCCATCCTCATGGCATCTTCACTGCAAGAAGCAAAACAAAGAATCCTATGCTCAAGCGTCTGAATTCCGGCAAACGGAAGAGTCTGCTTCATCTTTTCCGGATGGTCTAATTCCTTCTTTTGAAAAATGCCTACCAAGGCACGCCTGACCCACTTTTCAGGCAGAGGAAACTTCAAAAGGAATTGCACATGCACATCAACACAGCTGCCTTGCAAATTGGTTCATATGTATTTTTAGTACACACGTACACACACACTATGAGTTTGTCACAGCCTGAAAGAAGTGATGAACTGACGCTCTTCTGCCCTGCCAATGATCTGGAATTAGGAATGAACAGTGAAGTGGACAAGTTTGCCAACTACACCAAATTATTTAACGTGGTTAAAACAAAAAGGCATTGTGAGGAGCTCCAAAAATATCTCTCCAAACGGTGAGAATGGGCATCCAAATGGCACTCAATGTAAGCAACTGTAAAGTGATGCATGTTGGGGCAACAAATCCCAACTTCCAAGTGTGCAGCTGCTGTAAAGAAGGCAAACTCTATGTTAGGCATTATTAGAAAAAGAATTGAGAATAAAACTGCCAGTAACCCTAGCCCTAATACAAATCTATGGTGTGACCACACTTAGAAAATGTGTACAGTTCTGGTCATCATATCTAAAAAACGATACTGCAGAGCTGGAAAAAGTGCAGAAAAGGGCAACTAAAATAATCAAGGGGCTGGAGCATCTCCACTATGAGGTTACAAATGGGACTATGTGGCTTAGAAAAAGAAGTGCAAAGGGAGACATGACAGAAGTGTACAAAATTAAGCCTGATGTGGAGAATGTGGACAGCGAGACATTTTTCTCCCTCTCTCATAATACTAGAACCCAATGGGGTCAATCCCATGAAGCTGACTGGTGGGAGATTCAGGACAGAGTTAAACTCTGAAATTCACTACCACAAAATGTAGTGATGGCCAGCCATTTAGATGACTTTAAATTTAATAAATTCATGGAGGAGAAGGCTATCAATGGCAATGTGCCACCTGTGTCCTGCTTGGGGGTTCCTAGTCAACAGCTGATCAGCCACTGTGTGAATATAACGCTGAACTAAATGGACGCTTGATCTGATTCAGCATGGCTCTTCTTATGTTCTTATATTCTAATTGTTCCAAATGGGGTTGCACCTCCTGCTAAAACTGGGGTAGGATACCCCTGGCCCACAGCCAATTTTCATCCAGGCCATGTTAGCTCACTCTGGTGACTCTTCCATGAGGCAGCCAAGCTGGGTTCAAGGTGGAGGCCCCTAACAAAAGGCTTAAGTAAAGCAAAGTACAGTGAACATCAAGAAAAACTTCCTAATGGTCAGAGCACTTGATTGCCTAAGGGCCTCTTCCAACGGAATGAGCAGGGTACCGCAAGGCTCAGTCCTGGGCCCAGTGCTCTTCAACATTTTTATTAATGATTTGTATGAGGAGGTGCAGGGAATGCTTATCAAATTTGCAGATAACACAAAATTGGGTGGGATCGCTAATACCCTGGAAGACAGAAACAAACTTCAAAGTGATCTTGATAGGCTGGAGCGCTGGGCTGAAAACAACAGAATGAAATTTAATAGGGATAAATGCCAAGTTCTACACCCAGGAAAAAGAAACCAAATGCACAGTTACAAGGTGGGGGATACTTTGCTCAGTAATACTACAAGTGAGAAGGATCTTGGAATTGTTGTAGATCACAAGCTGAATATGAGCCCGCAGTGTGAGGTAGCTGCAAAAAAAGCAAATGCTATTTTGGGTTGCATTAATAGAAGTTTTTTTAAAATTTTATTTCAAAACTCATAACTACAATTATACCATTCTTTTCCATTCTTTATACACCAAGTGCAGCCCTCACCAGGAGCAATTCCTCTTCATTACATTTTCCAAAATTGTGATACTTCTTGCACAGGTTTGTGTCCTTTCCCTCTCAACAATACATGCTCTAAAAATAATTTCCATATATCTTCAAATTCATTTCTATTACGTATTCCCTTTTCTACTTCAATATTACACGTTAATTTATCATTAATAGAAATATCCCATACCTCTTTATACCACTCATCCATTTGATAATTATCCTGCATCTTCCATTTCCTTGCTATTATTAATCTTGCTGCAGTTAGAAACACAGTAATTAAATCCTTAATATTCTGATTATATTTCATCCCTTCATATATTGATAATAACGCAATCTTTGGGGATGACTCCAAATCAATTCCCGTTATCTCTTTTATCTCTTTATATACCATTTGCCAAAACCTTTGTACATATTTGCATGACCACCACATATGAACATACGTGCCAGTTCGTTGACATCCTCTCCAACATAATACCGAATATTTTTTTATCTTTTTGATTCAATCTAACTGGTGTTAAATACCATCGCCATATTAATTTATAATAATTTTCTTTTATCCTTACTGATAAAGTTTTCAAATTCCTTGCTCCCCATAACTTCACCCTATTCTGATTACTTATTAAAGTTTTCATATCATTTTCCCACATCAATTTGCAGCCATCCCCTTGTTCCTCTTTTTACCATCAATATTTTATAAATTTCATTTGTTATACCTTTTAATACCATATTTTGTTCCCTCTCGTCTTTGTGTTATCATTTTTCAAATATCGTATATTCTCTACATTCTTTATTTTCTTTTACCCACTTCTTTATCCGCTGTTCCAACTGCATACAATTAATCCATGAACCTTTCTCTTCCCTGAGTGTTTCTTTTATTTGATTTAAATTATCCATCTTTATCACTTTTTCTAATCTATTTACATTTTGTTTTCTTAATATTTTCCCCATTACTTCTTTTAGATTTTCTGGGAAATTCTTCATCATTTCTACCGGTGTTAGTGGGGAGATGGCGGGTATTAATTTAATCTTATTCTTAGCCCAAATCTCCAAAATATTCTTCAATAATGAATTCCTAACTCTTTGTAAAAAATTCTTATTAATTTTATTAAAATATATATTTTCCATTTCCGTTTCCACTTCTTTGGATTCCAATTCTAACCAACACTTTTCTCCCAAACCTAGAATACCTTCCACTACATATCTTAATTGGTTAGCCAAATAATATCCCCTCAGACTAGGAAGGCCTAACCCTCCTGTTCCCTGTTGTTTATACCACATTTTCTTATTTATTCTAGATTTCTTATCTCCATTACTAAAATTGTTAAACAACTCTATTTCTGATATTTTAATTGGCAACATCCTGAATAAAAAATTAATTTTAGGTAATATCTTCATTTTTAATAATGCTATTCTACCAAACCATGAAAGTTTTATCTTCCGATATTCCTCCAATTTCTTTTTAACCTCCTGCCTTAATCTATTATAATTTTCCTCTTCCAATTTATCCAAATTCTCTGTTATATATATCCCTAAATATTTTATTTTTCCTTTTAATTTAATATTCATTTCCCTTTTGGCTAGTTCTTGCTTCCCTTCTTCTTAATATAATTAAACATCATCATCTCTGACTTGGGCCAGTTTATTTGTAATCCCGTCATCTCTCCAAATTTCTCCAGATAATGCCGTAGTTTCTCCATCTTCTCAATCGGTTCTTGAATTGAAAGTAATGTATCATCTGCAAATAAACTTATTTTAATTTCTTCTTTTTTCCCTATCCCCTTTATAGTCATATCTTCTCTAATTGCATTCGCCAAAAGCTCTATAACCATTGCAAATAAGATTGGGGAAAGGGGACAACCTTGCCTAGTTCCTCGGGCCAGAGAGAATTGTTCTATAATACTATCATTAACCATTACCTCCGCTACATTTCCTGAATATAGCTGATATATGAATCCCTTATATTTTCCTCCAAATCCCATAGTACTTATTAATATTTTTAGTGTTGGCCATTCCACACAATCGAAAGCCTTAAAGACATCCAGGGCTATTAAACCCGCTTGTAATTTATCATTCTTAATATTTATCATATTCAATACTCTACCTATTAAACTTGACATCTGTCTACCGGCTACAAACCCACATTGATTCTTATTAATATATTTAAACATAAATTTATTCAATCTTTTCGCCATTATCGCTGTCAGAATCTTAGCATCCCCATTTAATAATGATATAGGTCTATATGATCCCAGAACTGTTAAGTCTTTATCTGGTTTCGGAATTAAGACAATTAAGGACTGTTTCCACGATGGTGGGGCCTTCTCCCCATTCGTTATTTGATCATATATTTTTAATTTCGGCACCAACATACTCTTAAATTTTTTATAATATTCTGGACCCAAACCATCCATCCCTGGAGACTTTCCCACTTTTAACTCATCAATTACTCCTCCAATTTCTTTATCTGTTACTGATTGTTCCATCGCTTCCTTATCCGAGTCTTGTATTTTTTCCCCCCAATATTTCCCAATATACTCCTCCCTAATCTTTCCCACTGACATTTTATTTGATGTATATAACTCTTGATAGAATTCTTGAAAAACTTGCAATTTATCCTACATTAAAGTTTTACTCTTACCTGATTTATCTAGCCCCAGCTGGATTCCCCATTTTCCTCGACTTTGTGGATCTGGCCAACATTTTGGAATTTCTATTACTAAACTCAAAATATTCTCTTTTTAAATATATCAAATTTCTCTGTATTTTCCCAATTTCTATACCCTCCAATTCCTTTTTTTTTTTGTCTGCAATTGAGTTCTAGTAATTTTATTATTATTCCTTATGTATTCCTTCTCCAATTCCCTAATTTCTTTTTCTAAGCTTACTCTTTCTTCCTCTTGTTGTCTTTTTAATTTACATGATTCCCTAGTACAAATTCCTCTCATCACCACCTTCATTGTATCCCAAAGTATAGCCTGATTGGATTTTCCACTACAATTAATTTGCCATATATCCTCCATTTCTTTCTGGATCTTTTCTAACGTTTGTTTGGATTTAAATATTCTAGTATCCACCCTCCACCTTCTAGCTTCCTTAAATTCTTTTTGAACCTTTATCTCTATATTTATCAATGCATGAACTGATACTTTAATAAGGTCTATTCCTGTTTCTACTAATTTTGTTATTAAACTCTTAGAAATAAAAAAAAATAATCTATTCTAGAATAACTCTTATGTACTGTCGAGTAGAAGGTATATTTCTTTTCTTCCCCTTTATTCATCCTCCAAGCATCGAACATCTCCTTTCCTTTCATAAACACATTTAGGCTTGTTATATGTTTCTGCCTATCATTAATATTGGGGTTAGATTTGTCTTTATTTTTATCCATTACCATATTAAAATCTCCTCCCAATATTATATGACCTTTTTGAATTTCTTGCATTTCCTTAAATACTCTATTATAAAAATCTAATTGCTTTTCATTTGGTGCGTAAATATTTACCAAATTGTGTGAGGTACTGGTTCCCTTCTATTCAAGTTTCAGGAAAACAGATTCCAGCTGGACATCAGGAAAAACTTCCTGGCTGTTACTGCAATACAACAATGGAACTAATGACCTAGGGAGGTCATGGGCTCTCCTACACTAGAAACATTCAAGTGGCAGCTGGACAGCCATCTGTCAAGTATGCTTTAAGGTGGATTCCTGCATTGAGCAGGGGGTTGGATTCGATGGCCTTATAAGCCCCTTCCAACTCTACTATTCTATCGTTCTGGACCTCAACAATACTATATGACGTTAAAACTTGTAGCTGTATAATGACACTTTATATCTGAAAATAGAAATATTTCAAAAGCATGCATAATGAAAGGGAAGAAAGTGTCAATTAAATGCTTAGGAATTCCTGCTGTTTTAAAAATAAAATTGATTGTATCAGTGCCGACTTTGATGCCATAAATAATATAGGTCCAGTAGATGTAACTTTTGCTCCTGCATGTCCAGTTACAATGGATACTTTTCCATTTGTACAGCCTTAGGATGTGGACAGCATCCTTGGAGAGGTGGGCCTACCACTTGTGTGCTGGACCCATGCCCTTCCTGGCTTATAAAAGCAGCAGAGGCAGGGAACTAGACGAGCGGGTAAGATGAACGCCTCTTTATGGCATGATATGGTTCCATAACAGGTGTCATTTTTATAAGCCGTACAATTTTGAGGCTTAGAATGGTGGAGCGTTCTTTTATTGGCTCACCTAAACTTTAGGGGCACTCCCACGTCCCTCTAATCACTGACTGGTACCATTGTTAAAAGATAAAACATGACAGCATAGCATTTAGAGGATAGAGTTACCTCTAAGAATATTTGCCCAGCATTATTTAAACATAAACTACAGCCTCTGACAAAAGGCATTCACCAACTTGCTAGCTAAGGCAAGCACTGAGGATGGCCAACAATAAGCTCTGGAATGCCTCCCTATGTCCCGGTCAATAGCAGCATCAACAAAACAAAGCCTTTTGCAGCCCATCCAGGACTGCACTTACACTGGGTCAGGAGGATGAGAGAAGTTGTGTCTGGATCAGCAGTGGGGGGGGGGGGGGGGGGAGGGGGGGAAATCCTGTAACTGCAGCCAAGTGTGTGTCTGTGTGGAGTAAACTTGTATTAGGTTAGGGAAGTTGTGCTTGGGACTTAACGGTGGGGGGGCCGCAGAAGAACGCTGAACCTGTCTGCATTTGCCTTGCGTCAGGAGAAAAGACAGCAAGATTAAATCTGGAATTGGGTTGGAAGGAGGAGACACTGATTGATGGGGACAGAAAGATCACAAACACATAATAAATATAGTGAGTTTGACTCCATATGAAATCGTGAGGAGCCAGGTCAGATGTTGAACTTACATGAGTTTCCTATATGCTGTTCATTACATATTTATTACATGCATAAGTATAGAATAAAAGGGCACTTTTCCTGTTTCTTAGAGCAAAACAGTTTCTGTAGGCTTCTCATAAAGTGAGATTGACATCGAGTAAGCAGGCACCAATCCACATGCTAACAATTGCTAGATGTCTGACACTGATACGGGTGCAAGCCTCATGTTAACAGTTACACAGCTGCCTAATTTCCTCCGTTTGCCTTACTGTTCTATCTCGCTAGAGAGATGAGGACGTCTCCCCACCCCCACCCCCACCCCTGTGTTGGAATGTTGGGATCATTTAATCATATATGTACATTACTAGCTCATATGCCTGGCGTTGCTCGGGTCCGTGAATAATGTTTATGACATTTGATAAATAATACATTTCTCTGCAACTTATTCATCTTTAGGTTGGTTGTTTTTTTTAGTTTGTTTTGTTAGAATAAATGGAAAATTGTGTTAATAACAAATGTATTTTAAATTAGAGCTTCATGATAAACCACATTTTTTGTTTTACCTCAAATGCCTACACCTCCCATCATGCCTTAAACTTCAAAAACAATCAGGACACACAACACCCTTTCTTCCAGCTAAAAAGGATGCCAACCTAAAATATATGTTTTCAAAATATACCTGGCATTGCCCAGATATCTGAATAACATATAGTAGGGAAGCAGATCTCAGTGGATGTGAGGAACTGTTGTATGCATGTGCTCTGAAGTTACTATTATGAAAAAAGGAAAGCAGCCAGAACACAGAATACTTTATTGGCATAACTTACTATATAATATCTACATTTAACAGGTTTTGGCAGACAGCGAGGATGATGAAGGAAACTGGTGATTTGGGCCTTTTATCTGACATAAAATACTTAAAACCCAAAATTTCATGCTTTTAGATTTTTCTGGTACATTGTACTGCCAGACCTATCAGTGTGCCAGATTTCAAGTGTCTACCCGGTATTGCTCAGGCCCCCTAAAATATATGTCTATGAATGAGCATCTTAAAGTAGCAGGCCAGTTAGGCCTGTGAATTAACCTTTAAACAAATAAATTCATTTCTTTTTTCTTCTCTCACCCTCATTACAACCCTTCAAGGTAGGCCAGTCCTAGGCCTGTGAGGTAACTTTAAAATAAATTAAATTAGTTTCTTTCCTCCTACCCTCTCTCACCTTCAGTGAATGGCCAGGGCTACCTTGAAGCTGTCGCCATAATTTCCCTTGTCCCCACAGAAAACAAAAACTACAACTCCCAGCATGCCTAACCAATTAGGCTTAGCTCCATGAGGGGATGTGTACATCTGGCCTGGAGAACTTTGGGTCCAAGGAACAGCATATCCAACTGTGAGGAAGTTGGCAGCTCAATCAGCTGAAGACATGTGTGCGCTTTCTTTGTATTTTTATTTTGCATCCATTTTCTGTCAATAAACTTGTCATTCATTGCACAAGTGGTCTAGTTTCATCTTGGTAATCCAACGAATCTACTTACTGAACATCAAGAGTTGGGCTAAAAGGAAGGTTATGCTGCTTAGCACCATCAGCAACAAGAGACCAAAGGGGGACTTAAAACCAGGACAGTGCTGTGGCGCACATACATGCACACCTCTCCTTGTACAAGCTGATCCCATCACAGGCACTAGGTGTTGCTTGCGTGTTTGGGAGTCAGAACAATGCCAGGAGACTTACCAAGCACATCTCAGTTGCTCTGTCCTTAACAAAAGAGGTAATTATTAAAAGTATGAAGAAGGGGCAGCAAAACTCCTTCCTAGCCACATGAGTCCAAATCCCAATTTTGTTTAAAAAAACAACAAACATATCAATAAAACTGCTTTCCTTTTTATTGACACACTTTTGTGTATAAAGGTATAATGAAGATCCTGTCATACTGTGTTGAGATTGGACTTTACAGCTGGCTAGTAGAAGATAAAGGGTTAAAAGCTACCAGGCCCTGGCAAGTTCTTGTCCCCGAAAAACAACCTTGTGTTGGACCACAGCCATGCTGGCTGGGGATGATGGGAGATGTGCTCCCACACATCTGGAAGGCACCAGGTGAGGGCCCAAAACCAACCTCACTGACTAAAGCATTTCAGTGTTGAATTTAGTTTAGAAAAGAAGAGCTGGGACATGAGAGAGGTTTATAAAAGTGCTCATGGTACAGAGAGGGGCTGTTTGCACAATACATCATGGTTCATAGTGGCTTCTGTAAGCCACGACATCTGCAGGCACCTTCCTGAATGTTCTACCCCCAACCTTGGGTTGTTGTGTCTTGTGAACCCGGCTGGCAGGGGTTATGTGAGAGTTGTGTAACCCGCCAGCTGGATTTGCATGACATGACAACCCATGATTGGGGGTTGAATATTCAGGATGGCACCCTAAATAAATAATTAAGCCACGATGGGCTGTAGCATGTCATGCAAATAATTTCAGAGAGAAGAAAGAAGAATTTCCCATAGGGTGGAACTTAGACAGGACGGCGGAAATGCAACAGCAACAAGAAGCGCAAGAGATTGAAGATCAACAGCAAGCAGAAGTGGAGAATGCTGAGATGAGGAAAGCCAACGAAGAGGAAACTCCTTGAAAGAGGGTGACAGTTAGGAGAAGAACTAGAAGACACACTGCACCAGTGGAACCATTAGAGTTATGCAACCGCTTTCAGCTACTGGAGAAAGAGACTGGAGGACAGCCTGCAGAGGAAGAATTACAGGGGACCCCGGGCAACAGTGAGCAAGAGGCAGAACGTCAGTCGACCAAGAAGAAGAGTAGTCCATTGTGGGAGACTCCCTGTTGCATGGGATTGAAACCCAAGTATGTCGCGAAGACCCATGGACTCGCCAGGTGTGCTGTCTCCCTGGAGCACAGATTAGAAATGTGACTGAAGGGTTGCCAAAGCTCATCAAGCCCATTGACACATATCCTTTTCTTTTCATCCAAGTGGGAACAAATGATATTGCCAAGCAGAGCTACGAAGAAATCACATCAGACTTTGAAATCTGGGAAGGAAGCTCAAGAACTTTGGGGCCCAGATAGTTTCCTCAGCCATCCTCCCAGTACTTGGAAGAGGAATAGAAAGGTAAAGAAAAATACTCCAGGTGAACGACTGGCTACAAAGGTGGTGCCAACGTGAGGGATTTGGATTCTGGGACCACGGGCTACGTTATTTGGAAGATGGACTGCTGGCAAGGAACGGGTTGCACCACACAAGGGCTGGGAAGAATGTGTTCGGCCACAGCATGAAGAACCTCATCAGGAGGGCTTCAAACTGAATCCAAAGGGGGCGGGAAATGTAACCCTTGAGGCAACAACAGACGAAGGCTTATGCACCATAACAGAGAGAAGAGCTCTAATAGTGCTCCCAAAACAGTGTTCACAACAATGTAGGAAAGAAGCCACACTGCAAAGCACATGGGCTTCGATGTCCTTATACTAATGCCCAGAGTATAGGAAACAAACAGAATGAACTTGAACTCTTAATACATTAAGGCAAATACGACTTGAAAGGTATAACTCAAACTTGGTGGGATGATTCCCTTGACTGGAATCTAGCAATTGAAGGATACAACTTGTTCAAAAAGAACAGGAGAAATAGAAAGGGAGGCGGAGTCACACTATATGTTAAAAATACTTATCCCTGCACAGAAATACAAGAGGATGAGCCTGGGAGCCCCATCGAGAGCATCTGGATTAAAATAAATGGGGAAAGGAATAAAAGGAGCATGATAGTCAGTGGCTCAATTCGGACAACACGATAGTCAGTGGTGGGGTAATAATCAACTTTACAGTTGTTCAACTAGGGGGTACTCCCACACAACATGGTAATAAATAATCAACTGTGGGGTGGATTAGGATCAGCACTAAGTTGACTAAGGCAGCATTCGGATAACACGATAGTCAAAACAATTGAAGATTGTTTCCCCCACACCAGTTGTTTATTGTGCCGTTCGAATTGAGCCAGAGTCTACTACCGACCACCCAATCAAGGAGAAGATGAGGGTGAAACTTTTGAAAAGCAAATTGCCAGTTTTTCAAGGAAATCCAATGTAGTAGTAATGGGGGACTTCAATTACCCGAACATCTGTTGGGAGACACATTCTGCCAAAAGTGGCCCCTCCAAGAAATTCCTGACAGGTGTGGCTGACAACTTCCTCCTACAGAAAGTAAAGGAAGGAACTAGAGGAACGGCTATCCTTGACTTGATACTGACCAATAGGGATGACTTAGTGGATAAAGCGGCAGTTACAGGAACTTTGGGGGGAAGTGACCGCGTCATACTTGAGTTCTTGATTTTAAAGGAAGCAAAAGCTGAGTGTAGCCAAACGCATACTCTGGATTTCAGGAAAGCCGATTTTAATGAACTCAGAACTATGATAAGTAAGGTCCCATGGCAAGTGACCCTAATGAAAAAAGGAGTCCAAGAATTGGAGGGGGGGGGGTTAAAAAGGAAATTTTAAAGTCCCAATTACAAACAATTCCAACAAGGAAAAAAGATTGAAGGCAACTGGAGAAACCAATGTGGCTCCACAAAAAGCTTAGAGATGACATGAAAATAAAAAGGATACATATAGGAAGTGGAAGGAATGCCAGGCAACAAAAGAAGAATACGGACAGATAACACAGAAGTGCTGGAATGGCGTCAGGAAGGCTAAAGCTGAGAAGGAGCTGAGGCTAGCGAGGGATGCTAAAAGCAATAAAAACACTTTCTTCAGATACGTCAATAGTAAAAGACAGAGGAAAAAAATGGTGGTTCAACTGCTTCACGAGGATGGCAAATTGGTAACAGATGACAAAGAAAAGGCCAGAGTGCTCAGTTCCTACTTTGGTTCAGTCTTCTCTCAAAAGCAGGTCTTTGACCCCCCCTGGAAAAACTGAAGTACTAACTGTCGGAGCAGGATTGCAGTTTGAGATTGATAAACAAATGGTCAAAGAACACCTAATTTCTTTGAAGAATTTCAAATCTCCAGGGCCCGACGAACTGCATCCTAGAGTAATAAAGGAGCTGGCAGAAGAACTCTCAGAACCACTCTCTATTATCCTTGAGAAATCATGGAAGACGGTGAAGTGCCAGACGACTGGAGAAGGGCTAATTTTGTCCCTATCTTCAAAAAGGAGAAACCTGGGAACTACAGACCAATCAGTCTGACATCCATCCCTGGGAAAATTTTGAAACAGATTATAAAGAAGTCAATCTGTAAACACCTTGAAAATAATGCAGTGATTACTAGAAGCCAACATGGATTTGTCCAGAACAAATCCTGTCAGACTAATCTGATCTCACTTTTTGATTGGGTAACCTCCCTTGTGGACTGTGGGAATGCTGTGGATATAGTATATCTTGACTTCAGCAAAGCTTTTCATAAAGTGCCCCATGACATTCTGATTAACAAACTAGTGAAAAGTGAGCTAGATGGAACAACTATTAGGTGGATCACAGTTAGCTACAGAATCGGAGTGCTTATCAATGGTACCTGTTCACACTGGGGGGAGGTAACGAGCGGGGTACCGCAGGGCTCAGTCCTGGGCCCAGTGTTCTTCAACATTTTTATTAATGATATTGGACGAGGAGGTGCAGGGAATGCATATCAAATTTGCAGATGACACAAAATTGGGTGGGATTGCTAATATCCTAGAAGACAGAAAAAAACTCCAAAGTGATCTTGATAGACTGGAGCGCTGAGCTGAAAATAACAGAATGAAATTTAATAGGGATAAATACCAAGTTCTACACCCAGGAAAAAGAAACCAAATGCACAGTTACAAGATGGGGGATACTTGGCTCAGCAATATGATAAGTGAGAAGGATCTTGGAATTGTAAATCACAAGCTGAAGATAAGCCAACAGTGTGATGTGGCTGCAAAAACAGCAAATGCTATTTTAGGCTGCATTAATAGAAGTATAGCTTCCAAATCGCACGAGGTACTGGTCCCCCTCTATTCAGCACTGGTTAGGCCCCATCTTGAGTATTGCGGGTACCACACTTCAAGAAGGATGCAGACAACCTGGAACATGTTCAGAGGAGGGCAACGAGGTGACTAGGGGTCTAGAAACAAAACCCTATGAGGAGAGATTGAAAGAACTAGGCATGTTTAGCCTTGACAAGAAAAGATTGAGGGGAGACATGATAGCACTCTTCAAATACTTAAAAGGTTGTCACACAGAAGGGCCTCTTCTCGATCAACCCAGAATGGAGGACACGGACTAATGGGCTCAAGTTACAAGAAAACAGATTCCGGCTGGACATCAGGAAAAACTTCCTGACCGTTAGAGCAATACGACAATGGAACCAATGACCTAGGGAGGTGGTGGGCTCTCCCACATTAGAGGCAGTCAAGAGGCCGCTGGACAGCCATCTGTCAGGGATGCTTTAAGGTGGATTCCTACATTGAGCAGGGGGTTGGACTTAATGGCCTTATAGGCCCCTTCCAACTCTATTATTCTATGATTAGATGGTACAAATCAAGGTGTTTTGAATCACTGATTTAAATCACCAAAGAAAATTCTAGTTCTTGACAGAATTATAGGCCCCTTCCAACTCTATTATTCTATGATTAGATGGTACAAATCTGATCACTAAAACATATTAGTTTACAATTCGACACTGCATTTTACAAAACCAAGGAAGGTATATTTAGGTAGCCTGATTTTTATATTAGTAATATTGGATATTGTACATAATTTTATTTATTCCATTTATATACCGCCCCATAGCCGAAGCTCTCTGGGAGGTTTACAAAAATTAAAAACACAGAACATTAAAAACACCGATATACAAAATTTAAAAGCATAAAAAGCATAAAAACAAGTTATAATTACAATAACCTTTAAAAATAACAATTCTGGGTCAAAGCACGACAACAACAACACAAAATCCTCATCATATGCTGTTCTATGCCTGGGAGAAGAGGAATGTCTTGACCTGGCGCCAAAAAGATAACAATATTGGCACCAGGTGAGCCTTGTCGGGGAAATCATTCCACAATTGGGAGGGCCACATTACTTTTGTGAAGCAAAAGACAGCAGCATTTTTTGCAGCTCACTTCATCGTTCCTTTCTATTCTGCTTCCTTCTATTGTCTCACCATCTTAACTCTTCTGCTTTGCTAAGTCCAGCTCTAACACCACATGAGCACACAACACAAGTCCTTTCCAGCACATGTGACTTTAGTCAGAGGAATTGAAACTGAAAGTCCAGAGCTTTCAAAACAGAGAGTTGATAGCCTAGGTGGACAGAGTAATTTTCACAAGATGAAAAGCTAAAATGTTTGATTGGTAGATAACCTCATTTTTCTAAACTGTAAGTAGATATTTAGGCTGCATTCGGACAGCACAATAGTCAACGGTAGATTAATAGGCTCAATTTGGACGACACAATAAACAACTAGTGTGGGGGAAACAATCGTCAGTTGTTTTGACTATCGTGTCATCCGAATGCTGCCATAGTCAACTCAGCGCTGATCCTCATCCACACCACAGTTGATTATTTATTACCATGTTGTGTGGGGTGTGCCCCCTAGGGTTAGGGTTAGTCAACCCATCATTGACTATCGTGTCGTCTGAATTGAGCCATAGTCAACTCCATGGTTGATTATCGAGGGGGTACTCCCCACACAACATGATTATGATCAACTGTGGTGTGGATTAAGGCCAGCGTTGAGTTGACTATTAGTGTGTTTGATTTACACATCCCCCGCCCTCTCTCCTCCCCTCAGTTTTCTCCCTAGTATCCCATCAGCCATTGCGAGTTCTGCAAGATGGACTAGAGCAGCCACCACCGTTTTGGTCATTCTTGCTAGGGGACCCTGCAGTCGCTGAAAATAGTCAACGATGTGCAACAAAATAGTCAACGGTGCCCAACACACAACACAATGACCAACAGTTGTTCAAATAGTCAACTCTGCACTGTGTTGGTTATTTTGGCCAAACAACCAATTGTGGTGTGATAAAGTCCGGAAGACGACATAACAACTAACCGTTGACTATTTAACCCACCACTGACTATTTAACCCACCACTGGTTATTCAGTTGTCTGAACCCAGTCTGTGGCTGGTTTCGGACAACACTTTAGGCAAGGAGGGGGGGGATAACGTACTGACAGTACACTAAGCAGGGAGGGTACTCCCCATACGACATGTTGCTACTCTGTCCGATGAGAGGCTGAAAGTCCCGGTATCCATCTGGGCTGCAGCGTCTCCTCCCTCCCACCCCCCTCAGTCCTCCAGCCGTATCCCAGCATGCACCGCAAGTTCTGCCGGCTGCATCAGAGCAGCCGGGGTTTTTCGGCTGCTTCAGATTGCATAACTCTATGCCCAAACGGAATAGTACACGAAGAGAGGGGGTTCCCTCCACACAACACTTCAAAATGGAATTCGAGATAAACAACATGCAAGCCCAATGTTTTTCTCCATTGTTTTAAGTGCACCAAATAGCATACTGTCAGTTGTGTGTGCGTTGTGTGTTGCCCTCCATACGAGACAATAAGCAACACAACTGACAATTCCCCCCCCCCCCCCGTTGATTATCATGTCGTCCAAAACCAGCCTGTATGTGCATGTGCAGTGGCTTTTATTTGGTCTCTTGCCTGAAAAGTGTGTGTGTCTTTGGTCATTGGCCAAGTAAGCATCCAGTCACAGCACACCACTAACTGTGCAGAGGAAGAAAGGGCACAGGGCTCTCTTCCTCAAGGGAACTCTGGCGAAGGCAACTATGGAGAAAAGCTACTTTGCACAAGCAGCGTGGCCTCACAATACACGTGAGTATATTACTAACACTTCTCTGCCTGGAACCTTAACAAGGACCTCACAATTTGATTCCAGAAATAAACACCCAATAACAACTTTCACTGCATTCCAGCAACTGGAGATACCAGGAGAGAGCAGCCCACAGATAGGCTACAAAAAAGAAGTACAAAGCTGCAAATGGATCCCCAAGTACCTTTGCCATAAATGAATGAATACTGTGTTCTGTCTGAATGCATCGTGCTCTTACCCCAACACAAAGGTAAGCTCTCTATTGGCAAAGGCTGCATTCCATTCACTGTCACTGGTGGCTAAACACTCATAATCACCTTTCCTCACAAGATCACAGCCTAAACAAATGGGGCAGAACAAGCTGTTCTATTGCAACCATCGAGGGGAAAAAATACTCAGTCCCTGCAGGCGCCCCCTCTTCTCACAGGACGAAGCATCACTCCCTCCTCTCTCTCAAACACCTACTTGCATCCAGTTCCAGAAACGATGTGTTCCGGTTCCTGACTACCGCTCGTTAGTCTCTCTGCATATCTCCCTTGGCTCTCCACAAGCTGCTTTCCAGGATCCATCCCACACCATGTTCTGGGCTGACCTCAAGGGGAGGTTTATCCCATGTCCAGCAGCAATGACAGAGATGTTCCTGGCTGTTCCTCTGTGGGGCCGACAACCTACTTGCTAAAGGCCAACCCTTGCAAGCTCCATGACAGTCATGCAGCAAGTGGCGGTGTTTCTGACAAGGAGGTTGAGCTACTGTCCAAGGCACAGGATCTCAGCTGGGCTGACTCGGTGCATTTCTACATATGATTTTTTTCTGTCATGATCTACTCCATCCTAGATACTGTTCAATAAAGGCTCTGACTCTGCCACCTGTGCTGTTTCTTTGTTGCTAGGGGGTGGTAGGTAGAGACCGCTCTCCTCCACCCTACTAGGACCTGGCTTCAGCTGAGAGGGCAAGGTGTTTGGAAGGCCAGTGCTTGCTCAGGTTCCCAGGGGTGTGAGGGGGCATTGGTGCTGCTGCCAAGGTGTTGAAGGCAGCCAGTTGATAGGGAGAAGAGGGAGGAAGAGACTGTGATGGGGAAGGAGCAACAAGGCCTATCTGGCAGGGCTGGCTTACCAGGCAAAATGGCAGGGAGATAGGTCATGGATGTTGCTGGGTGAGGGGCAGGCCAAAAGCAGGTGGAGGGGTGGGGAAGGGAAATCCCTCTTCTCCCTGCCCTGAGACATTGCCACAGCACAGCCCCCGGATGCTCCCAAGCGAGCCTGCACAGCCGTCTGGAACACGGCCCTCCTGCTCAGAGCCACAGCAATGTGACCAGAGCCAAATACTTGCATGCTGCAGGCAGGCAAGCTGGGGGGCGGCTGGGGGGGGGGGGCGCGGCGGCGACTGCAATGCTCCCTGCAGGCAGGCCAGTGGCACAGCGGGCGGGGCAAGAGCCCCTGAAGGGCTTGCGGGCCGCCTACCGGGAGCTGTTAACGGCAGGGAGGCATGGAACGTGGCAGGCTCCCGGCTCCCGCCCGCTTTCCCTGCCTAGGGGAGGTTGGCGCGGGCTCCACGGCTTGGGCCTCATGGACAGCCATGCCCTGCTTTGAAGGCACCCCGCGCCCCCCCCCCCCCCCACTGCGCTCACGCCAAGGGGCTGGAAGAAGCCTCGTCGAGAAGGGAGCCGGGGGGCGGGAGGTCGGTCGGTCGGTCGGTCGGTCCGTCCGTCCCCGCTGCCTTGCGACTCCCTGGCGCGGCTGCGGTGCGGAGCGGTGCCTGGAAGGGCTCCCGCCGCTGCCCGAAGTCCATGATGCCGCCGCGCCAAGGCCGACTCGGGAAGGAAAGGGAGCTCCGCCCCGCCCGCCCGCCGCCTGCCCGCGCGGCCTAGCCCCTTCCTGGCCCGCGCGGCGCCGCCCGCACTCACATCTGGCTGACCAGCTTCTGCCTGAAGTTGGCGCTGCGCCACTCGTTCTCCTCCATGCCGACGAGACACGGCACGACTGAGCAGCCGCCGCCGCCGCCGCCCAGGCCCAGGCCCAGACCCCGCCGCCCACCAAGGCCGCCCGACCGACCGACCGACCGACCGACCGACGGACGCCTGCTTGCCTGCCTGCCTCTTCCGGCTACCGGAAGTGCGCCCCAGTCATCGTTCCGGACGTTGCTTCCGGCGCAAGCCGGCCAATGTAGTTCCGCCTCGGAGGCGCAGCGCCGTCTTCGGGCTCAGGAAAGGCGCTCGACGGAGGGCGGCGACATCCTCCGGCTTCTCCTGGCCGCCGGCGAGCGGAGGGCCCTTTGTTCGCGGCCAGGCGCTGACAAATGGGCGGCGGCCCCTTTAAGAAGCGGCCCGAGCGCGCAGTCGTCCCTTCCGCGCTCCGGCCTCACGTCTCTATGGTTCCAGGTAGGTGAGCCCAGGAGGAAACGTGGTGGGAAGGCGGGTGAGTCCCAGTGCCCCTGAGCATGTGCAGAGCGTTGTCTCCGCCGGGGGAGGTGGGGTGGCTCGTTTTCCGCACTGGGCCCCTCCGGGCCCCTCAGCGAGCGAGGAGCTGGCCCGGCCGCTCCGCCTGTTCGAGGGCCGCCGCGGGCGACTGTCAGGCGGGCCGCCGCCGCCGCCGCCGCCGCCTCCTGCTCCTCCTCCTCCGCCCGGCCCGGCCCACGCTGCCTCCGCGGCGGCTGCAGAGCAGAACGGGGCCGCCGCCAGCACTGGAGGGCCCCCGAGGCCTGGAGGGGCGGGCAGGCAGGCAGGCAGGCAGGCAGGCCGGCCCCGGCGGCCTCTTCCCGCCTCTCGGAGCCGCCCCCCAGCTCATCGCGAGTATCGGTACCTCTGCAGCGTTAGAGGGTTGTGGGGTTTGTTTGTTTGTTTGTTTGTTTGTTTCCCTTTTTAAAAAAGCGACCCGCTCCGCGTTTCATCCGGTCCCGACAGAAGGAAGGGGCGCTTCTTGGACCCCATTGAGTACCTTGCAGAGCGGTGGGCCGGCGAGGACCTCTCTCCCCCCCCCCCCGCCGCCCCCGTTTCATGCACAGAGTGACTTGACTGACAGTCTCCGTGAGGGCTTGCTGCAGTAGGGTCCATTCTGGCCAGCGGAGACCCGAACAGCTGCCCACGCAGCCCCACCTCCTAACCCCCCCCCCCCAGAAAAGGACTGTTTTTCAAGCAAATCCTGTTGAAAAATAATCTCTAGGGAGGACACCATCACCAAACGCTCTCCGATTTATCTTTGACTTATCCTGGTGATTTGCAACGTTTAGCCATTGAGGACACGTTGGCTGGGTTCGGACGACACAATAAGCCATGGAATGGGGGGGGGGGAATCAACTGTCAGTTGTGTTGATTATTGTGTCATGTGACACACAACACACACGCAAGGGGCGGTTGATGGAGAAAAACAACAGGCTGCTCCATTGCTTATCCCAGTGCCCATTGCTTACCGTGTCATGTGTTGGTTCCATTCATTATTCTCTCATCCACAGAGTCGTGAGGCAAGAACGGCAGAAACCCCACCACTCGAGCCCCATGCGCTCCATGAGCAAGGGAAAATAATCCTGTGCGTGCGAGTGCTTCAGGAGCCCTAATTGTCCCGTCCCTTGGTAGGGTGGGGATTGGGGCTCCTGAAGCACTTGCACGCATGGGAACATGCTGTCCCTGGGAGGGATGTTGCGATCCTGACGCCCCACCCAGGGACTGCATGTCCCAAGCCCTGCACCCCCATCCATTTGGAGATCGCCTCGAGGAGATCCCGAAATGGATTGGGGGGGGGGAGCGAAGGATGCCTCCCACAGCTGGACTTGAAACGTCCAATGGGAAGCAGCCTCCTATGCAGATTGGGCAATGGAGGAGAGCGCACGGAGCTGCTGCTGACACTCCATGTCCCCTTCCGTCGCTTCCGTCACCAGGTCGTGCCAGCTGAAGGGTCCTCCTGTGCGGAGGCTGGATGACTCTTCAGCTGGTGCGACTGGGTGATGGAAGGGGATGCGGAGTGTCAGCAGCACGGCGTCCTCCATCACCCGATCTGCTTTGCCCCGCGTCTTCTCTGCCCATTGAGTTTGGAGCCAGAGTGCAACTGCTCTCTGGCTTCACTCGATGGGCATGGCAAAGACGCTGCTGGGAGCAAGGATCTCTTCACACCCGAGGAAATCCAGCCCCCAGCAACGCCTCCTGCTCAGTTGAGGTTCTGGGAAGAGGGCAGGGGCACCCCCCTTTTCCCAGGACCCCGACTGAGAAGGAAGCCTCAGCACCAAGCTGCATCATCCCTCCAATGATGTGGCTTAGCGCTGAGGCGCCCTTCGCAGGAGCTGGGATCGCAGCCCCTTACAAGCAAGGAGGCTGGTCTCGAGCATCCTGCTTCTGCAGTGGGGACTCTTGGGACTTCCCATGTCGCGTGTAAGGGGTCGCGAAGGCGCCCTCACCGGCTAGCCCTGACGCAAGAGACGCAAGCGTCCCGGTTACCTGGCGACGGCGGCGGAGGACTCCCAATTTTCGGTCAACAGGAGACATGGTTGGGCCGGAACTTCTTCCTTGACCCTGTCACCTATTGAGAGAAGATCGGATCCTGCTCCCCCGTAATGGCTGTGCCGGTAAGGTAAGGCCTCTCCGGCACTGCCATTCAGTGGGGAGGGGGGAGGGGGGGGAGACGACTAAGCCATGGAGAGGAGACAGTCCTCTCGACCGAGGACACTTCTGTGTCGGCCAAAGGCGGCCATGGATTTTGCTCTCCATCCATGGACTATTTCCTTTCTGTTGCTTAATTTATTAATTTATTTTATTTATAAGCTCTCTGGGCGGTTTACATAAGATTAAAACAATTAAAAACAATATACAAAAATTAAAACTGCAAAAACATACAATATATGCATAATATACATATATATTTAAAACCACTGTAATAACTTTAAAAAGCTATAAACCCAAAAATAAAACAAACCAGGCTCATCAGATATTGTTAAATGCCTGAGAGAAGAGAAAAGTCTTGACCAGGCACCGAAAAGATAACAATGTTGGCGCCAGGTGGGCTTCGTCAAGGAGGTCATTCCACAATTGGGGGGCCACCACAGAGAAGGCCCTCTCCCTTGTTGCTGACCTTCAAGCTTCCCTCAGAGTAGGCACTCGGAGGAGGGCCTTAGATGTTGAACGTAGTGTCGGGTAGGTTCATGTCAGGAAAAGTGTTCCGTCAGGTATTGTGGTCCCAAACCGTGTAAGGCTTTATAGGTTAATATGTCATCCAAACTCACCCAATGGTTGCGTAGTTATGCAACTATCAGTTGAGTTGCTTATTGTGTTGTCTGTCGGGCAACACACAACTGACGGTTGCCTAATTTTGCAGAATAAGCAACGGAGAAAAACAACGGGGCCGTGGGCTATTGCTTCGCATGTCATCTGGCAGGCTCTGTTGTCTACTTTGATTATTTCAGCAGCCCATTGTGTCCTCCGGCAAGAGCGCCCAAAAGCGCCCGGGCTGCTCTGCTGCAGCCGGCACAACTTGCAATGGCTGCAGTTGGGAGGAGGGAGGGAGGAGCAACAGGAGGAGGGGGGGAGGAGCAACGGACAGCTGGAATGTCACTCAACTGACACCTTGACTATTAACATACGCAACAGGAATGTCGGCTGCTCGATGGGGGCGGGGCAACATGTTGGCTGGAGAGTACCTGCAAAATAACGCACTGTGAGTTGCCGATATCCCCCCTCCGTTGACTAAAGTGTCATCCGAATTCAGCCATCCTTTTGGTTGAAGAGTGCTGCTGAAGTCTGCCTTCAGTCAATCTACTTTAACCATTCCAAATTCTGACTGTGAGCACACACATGGCAATTGTTAACTCCACAGTTGATTATCGAAGGGGTACTCCCCACACAACATGATTATAATCAACCGTGGTGTGGATTAAGGCCAGCATCGAGTTGGCTATTAGTCAATGGTGTGTTGGATTGACACATCCCCCGCCCTCTCTCCCCACTCAGTCTTCCCGCTGGTATCCCATCAGTCATTGCGAGTTCTGCTGGCTGGACTAGAGCTGCAGCTGCCGCTTTGGTCGCTGTTGCCAGGGGACTCTGTAGTCACTGAAAATAACCAACTGTGTGCAACAAAATAGTCAATGGTGCCCGACACATGACACAATAACCAACAGTTGGTCAAATAATCAACTCTGAACAGCGTTTGTTATTTCAGCCGAATAACCAACAATGGTGTCAAATGTCCCAACAAACAACACAATAACCAACTGTTGACTATTTAACCCACCTTTGTTTATGGTGTCATCTGAACCCAGTCTGTGTGTGTGTGCAGTGGCTTTTCTTTGGTCTCTTGCCTATAGTTGCTTTATTCCCTGAAAAATGTGTGTGTCTTTGACCATTGGCCAAGCTAGCTGGAGCTGATAGGAGTTGTAGTCAAAAAAATATGGAGGGCACCGGATGGCCTATGCCTGCAGTTCAGTTTTCTTTAAAAGCTCCCAATTCTCAGGGGCTTTCTCAGAATATGAATTTTATCAGCCTCAGAGCTTCAAGAGATAAAAGTGCTACATTCTAGCCCAATGCTCATCATATCCATATTTGAATCAGAATGCTCAATTTCACCTCTGGTAATTGTTCCACAGGAAACGCTAGGTGTGTGCAAGTGTCCTCTGAATTCCACCAGGGATGGCGGAGGACCAGGAGCCAGTGCAGCCACAAACTACTTCTCTGAAGCCTTTGGTCAAAGAGGGTTCCAGCAACACATACCGTAGTGCTCAGCACTCCCAGACTTTGTTGAGTGGTTTAGTCGCTCTCCGGGACAGTGCCATCCTCTTTGATGTTGTCCTGTTGGTAGAGGGGAAGCCGATTGAAGCACATCGTATTCTTCTGGCTGCATCATGCGATTACTTCAGGTCTGCCCGTAATAGAGCTAAAGTGTGGTTATGCATAAAATAGAATATTTGAAGTGTGAATGTTGGAGTTTCAAAAAAGGACAAGGTCCCCATTAACAATACCAGTACAAACACTCCAGGTATGAGAGACCTACAATACAGTACTAGGCCAGTTAGTTACAACATTTATAATGATTAAATAAAGCAATTGGTTTATAAACAGTTAGGATTTCGAAACAACTATATCGGTTATGCTGGCCTGTTTTAAAACAACTATATCAGTTATTTCTACAGATCCAGTGTATTTCTGTTTTTACTCGATACAATCTTCATCAGGTACTCCTGTAGACCTACCATGTTCAGTAACAATTTATATAACTGATTGTTTTGCAACCTTATCAGTTATTGTAAATTGTTACTGCCCATCCCCCTTGTACCTCCCCCTAATCCCGTCCAGTGGCTCTCACCTTGCCGAGTGCAAGCAGGTGCATATGCAAGTCCTCTGCAAACCATCTAGTTGGTGGAGTGAATGAGACTGAAATGTACCAAGTCCTATGCCCACGTACCAAGCAACTGCATGCACCTAGTGGGTCACCTCCAACGGTTCAAGTCCCCACTTACCCACACAACCTAGTGGATGCCATTGGGCCAGCCACCATTTCAGCCCAACCGACCTCTTGGGTGGTTGCTGTGAGGCTCAAATGGATGATCCCGGCAGACGGTACATAAGCTCCTTGGAGGAAAGAGGACAGCATACAAGAATTGCCCCGTGCAGGATATTGTCCATAAGTGCTTTGGATCATGCACACAATGTGAAGGCATCGTGCAAAGGTTCCTTTCTGGAAGAATGACTGAAAGCAGTTCTTTCCTTTTGTAGGGGAATGTTTGCCGGCGGACTAAGAGAAATGGAACAGGAAGAAGTCCATATTCAGGGTGTATCTTATAATGCTATGTGTAAAATCCTGAACTTCATATATACTTCTGAACTGGAACTTGGCCTAAACAACGTGCAGGAAATACTAACAGCGGCCTGCCAACTTCAGGTGAGAGTTGGCAACTTCAAAGGAAGCACAGCAAAGGCTCCTTCCCACAGGCGATATTAGATAAAGGTTTTATAAGCCACTTTTTAGGGCCCTCCAAAAGTGACATACAATAATCGTAAGATTCAAGTTAGCAATATATAGGCAAGACTTTAATATATGAGCCATTTGTAGGTGAGCCCAAAGCAGCCTTAGTGAGAGGCTTCTGAGGGCCGTTTGAATGACTGAGTAGCGGAGGAGAGGCTCAACTCCATCAGGGCATTCCAAAGCTGAGGAGCCACCACAGAGAAAGTCCTGTCCCAAGTGCTCATTAACCTAACTGATTTTAAAGGTGGTCATACAAGCAGGGGTTCCAGAACAGATCTCCACACATGGTGAAGTCAATCCTTTGTATAACATGGACCCAAACCATTTTGGACTTTGAATGTTAATAATAGCACTTTGAATTGGGCTTGGGACTGTATAAGCAGCCAATGAAATTGGTGCAAAATTGGTCTAATATCTTCAGATTTCCTGGTACCCACTAGTATCTGAGTGGTTGCATTCTGCACTATTTGAAGCTTCCAAACTCATTTTAGAGCCAGGCCCACATGAAGTGCATTACAGTAATCTCGTTTGGAGGTGAATAACACTTGGATGACTGAAGCTAGGTAAGTGTAAGTGTAAAACAGTTTATTTGTTTATGGCACAAAGGCCGTTACAATCATAGCACAATCACATATTTACAAATTATCATGAGTCAACTTTTATAAAACTTTTATAAAACGTTAAAACCGACATTGGGACAAGATTAAAAGTACCCCACCTTTCAGAGTCCCACAATTAATGTAAATGATCTTCTGTACAGTCTATGACATCTTTGTCCAGAACAGACTGGTGAATTTTTTTTTTGCTGCAACCGCAAATGTTGCCACCTTAGCTGTGATGGCTTTAGAATGGTCTGCTAGCAGGTCGCAGATAATATTTGCTGGCTGCCACCCCCTCTTGAGCTCAGGAGCTCTCCCATAAAAGGGGCCCTAATATCACTATACAAGGGGCATCGTAACAAATAATGGATCACGTCTTCCACCTCCTCTGTTCCACAAATACAAGTCCTCTGGTTGTAAGGCAGCCTTTTATACTTTCCCTCCAAAAAGGCAGCGGGCATTGTTTGAAAGCGAGGGGTGTGAAAGCCTTTCTGATCGCAGGGAATGACAAATCTTGTAAGTACTGAGGAAGGGACTGGTCTCTTTTGATATGGCTGTACCATGTGGAAAAAGCTTGCTGCTGGCTTGCTAGCATGTTTCCTTGAAAATCTGACTTGTAGATTCTATTTCTTATATAGACTTTGTTCATCAAAGTTGGGAAATACTTCAGATAGATACTGGCTGAATTTGGATGACACAATAAGCAACTGTGGGAGGGGAAACAATCGTCAGTTGTATTGACTATCGTGTCGTCCGAATGCTGCCATAGTCAACTCAGCGCTGATCCTAATCCACACCACAGTTGATTATTTATTACCATGTTGTGTGGGGAGTACCCCTTAGATGAACAACTGTAAAGTTGATTATTACCCCACCATTGACTATCGTGTCGTCCGAATTCAGCCACTGACTAATTCCATCCATTTGCAGGCCCACCCTCCTTTCACCAGTTGTTCTAAAAAACATTGTTTCGCCAGGTTATTTTCCTCCAACTGGAGAAGCCTTTTCCCATATAATACCATAGCCTTGTGCATCCTAGCCTTAATAGAGGGCAGATCAGCTTCTAATCTAAGTAGTGGGGCGGGCACCCCCTGAGGGAGGGTCAGGAGGTTTTTCACAAATTTATTCTGCACAGGCTCCATCTTGGAAACAAAGCCCTATCCCCATATCTCTACTCCATATAGAAGTTGGGGGAGGACCTTAGACTGAAGCTAGGTTTGATGAACCAGCCTAAGCGTATAAAAAGCGCTCTTGGCTTCTTCAGGTAGCAATGAGTCCAGAAGCACCAGCAGTCAGCACACCTAAATCCTTCAAGGGGAGTCGAACCCCATCTGGGATGGCTTCTACGCCACAATCCAGATTAGCTAAATTCCCAACTCACAGAACCTCTTTCTTACCTTGGTTAAGTTTCAACTTCCTGTACTCATTTATTACCATATGTGTTGGCTTGCCCATTTAGCAAGCTTGTAGCCAGCAGATAAGATTCTGGTGAAGCATGTGTACAGTCACCACAAAATTGACCCCAGATCAGCACTTTGCTTTTGCTCCACATTTGTCCCCGGGGAAAGGGTTAGGGTGGACAGATGGCTGAAAACATCAGCACCATGTACAGCTGCTGTGACAAGGGCATATTCCATTAGGAAAGGAATCAGAATTAGAGCTGCCACTATCACAATACCTTTATACAAATCTATGATGTGACCACACTTATTGGTCATTGCACCTAAAGGGGGATATTGTAGAATTGCAAAAGGTGCAGAAAAGCGCAACCAAAATGGTCAAGGGGCTGGGAAACTCAGCTATGAGAAAAGGTTACAATATTAGGGGCTTTTTAGCTTAGAAAGGCACGTATGTGTATTGATGGGCACCACTTGGATGGTTTAAAAGAAGATTAAATGAATTCATGGAATAGCCATGGCTATCAGCGCCTACTAGTCATGATGGCTATATAGAGTCTCCAGTATCAGAGGCGATATGCCTCTCAGTACCCGATGCTGGGGAACATGAGTTCAGCTCATCTTCTTTCCATCAGGATGGATAAAAATATATGCTTTTGTAAAAAGTAGGATTTTAAAATTTTAATTAAAAAATAAAATCTAAAATTCTTTCACTTAAAAAATAACATAGATGCAATTAAATCTTACCATAAACATGAAAATGAAGTCAGCTATCAATCAAACATGGACATTCATTTCAGTTATTCGTCTCATCAAAATGACTTAACTCCATAAGGACAGCAGAAGGGTCTGTCTGGTCCAGCGTTCTGTGGCCAACTAGCTCCCTGTGGAAAACCTACAGATGGCCTGCAGAAGCACCCCCCTGATCATGTTCCCTAGCAGCCGGCATGCTTACAGCTCTTGCTTCTTGAAAGTTCTGGGCTTTCAGTTTCTTTGCCACATGTGCAAAAACACAGATTGGATAAGATTGTTACTATTCTGTGCTGATGTGATGGTGGACTTGGGCCAAGCAAGGATGACAAATTAGTTAAGACAGAAAAACAATATAGCAGGGTGGAAAAAAATGTTGCTTAAAAATTCTGATTTTTCCTATTTATTTTTTTCTGCTCGTTAACTATCAAGCCAGTTATGGGCATTTCATTTGTGTTTGTGGCTTTTCTTTCTTTTTTTTTTCTTTTTTGTGAGGGCAAGGTTGGGCCTAGACAGAGTGAAGCGTGAAAAAGCAATAAAGAAAAAGCAATGACAAAATTGTCCAGTGTGCATCTTCCTGTATTCCCATACTAAGGCTATAATCCTATACCTACTTACCTGGGAGTAAGCCCCCTTGAACGCAATGCAACCTATTTCTGAGTAGACATGTCCAGGTTGTACTGGTCATTTTTCTTATGACCAGCATCCATGAAGTTGCTTTGGGTGCTGGTCATAAGAAGGACCTATAAAGGAATATTTTAATGACATTTCCCCTGAAGATAAAAAAGGAAAGCATGCAAAGTATATACAGTGAGACAATGAGCTGCAAAGCCTGCTTCTAAGAACAAAGCAATGTAAATAACACTCTATTTAGTTGTACATTAACACGGTTTAGTGGTGAGATTTGCACAATTCAGGAAATATTTGAAAAAGTTTCAGTGATTTAAATCAACTTTTTTTCTTGCTGCTGAGGGTTTGTTTGTAACAGAATGTAACTGGAATTTGGGAGGGGGGCTGTGTGTGTATTTTAAAATGTTACTTTTCAGGCAGAGAGTAGCTTCCAGTCATCTTTCAGGTTGGGATTGGATTCCTTGCATATTTCATTTCTATACCCCATGTCAGGGAACTCCTGTGCTTTCCTCTTTGCAGATCCCTGAGGTCATCAAGTTCTGCTGCGAGTTCCTCATGTCCTGGGTGGATGAGGAGAATATCTTGGATGTGTATAGACTTGCTGATCTCTTTGACCTGAGCCAATTGAGTAAGCAACTAGACTCCTACATTCTGAAGAACTTTGTTACTTTCTCAAAGACCGAAAGGTACCGCCAACTTCCCCTAGAAAAGGTCTACACCCTCCTCAGTAGCAACTCCTTAGAGGTCAGCTCTGAGAATGAGGTCTACGAAGGGGCCCTCTCTTACCATTACACTCCAGAGCAAGTGGAGATGGATCAGGTCTCCTTGATGGAGCCTCCGAAGCTGCTGGAGACAGTCCGTTTCCCATTGATGGAGCTCCACATCCTCCAGAGACTCCATGACAAGCTGAGTCCATGTCCATTAAAGGAGACTGTGGCCAGTGCACTGATGTACCACAAAAATGAGTGCCTCCAACCAGTGCTTCAGAACATGCACACGCAACTGAGGTCAGAGTTCCGCTGCGTGGTGGGCTTTGGGGGGATGCACTCTACTCCCTCCACAGCTCTCAGCAACCAAGCCAGATACTTGAACCCCTTGTTAGGAGAATGGAGGCATTTCACAGCAGCCTTGTCCCCCAGGATGTCCAACCAGGGAATTGCTGTACTCAACAACTTTGTGTACTTAATTGGGGGAGATAACAATGTACAAGGCTTTCGAGCAGAATCTAGATGCTGGAGGTAAGAGGAACCGCTTCTGATATCCTTGTAATTTGCTGGTGTGTGCTTGTGTTCAGTGGGCCTTTGAATACAGTGGGTCTTACTTCTGGGTAAACATGCATAGGATTGTGCTGTTAATCAGACAACTGTTTTCTTGACACTCTCACGTTAGCTAACTAGGAACAAGTCAATAACCTTCCTGGTCCCTTGTACAGGAAACGTTCCCCAAAAAACCAAACCCAATCTCACTGACGGGGAAGGGAAATGTCTCCAGTTACAATCGTGTCTTTTGCTTTTCAAGAATGCAGTCAGCCACAGAAGGCAATATTTTTTTTAAACTAGGTAACAAGTTTCAGCTCTGATGGTTAGCTTGTCCTTCTCCCAACTCAGAATGACATTGCGTGATTAAAACACTGAAGTAGCCGAGACAAAGAGAGAAGCAGCCTGCCCAAAAAGACCACCCAATGCACAGCTGAGCAAGACTGGCCTGCTTTGTCTTGTCCAGATTCAGCATTGTGGTAGCAGAGGCTGTGCATTGCTCTATACTTTTGGTGAAAACCCTCCCAGCTGTAAAATGGGGATACTTTTGGCTGCACATGCAAGGCTTAGTAGTCCCTGCAAGTAGATTGATGTTTGTTATATGCAGCAAAGATTGGACTATATCTGTAACTTATTAAGCCAAAGAAGATGGAGCTTTGCTCAGGTAATGAGGAAGGAAAGCCAACCAGTGCATAAACACTTCCTCATTTTGGAACATAGTTGTTGCTCAGCACATTTTCATATTGGTATGAGGGTGGGGAAACCGTCCATCTTCAGCGAACATGGACCTAGACGAAGACGTTCCTCACTCTGCCTCTTAAAGCCGAGAGATTCCATCGTGGGGGCAACTGCTTTAGGGCTGCGCTGTCTTTCCACAAAGCAGAGCTCCTGGCCCTGCCTTCAACAGCCCTTGAGAGCAATGGAAGCTGTAGCAGGTGGCAATCAGCTGGTCACCTGGAGGCAGCTGCGACACATTCCAAGAGAAAGAGAACTGAGTGGAAGGGACCCTAACAGCAGGCCACTGCAGGATCCTGTGTGGGCAGATACCATGGGGGGTGGGGGGGTGGCTCAGAGTGACTTGCCTAGGGCTACCGCTCTCGGCACCCCTCTTAGGTAGGAATGCTGTGCAGTTTGGCCCTCATCTGTCTTTGCAAGGTATGACCCACGACACAACAAGTGGTTCCAGATCCACTCCCTCCAGCAAGAGCATGCAGACCTCTGCGTCTGTGTTGTGGGCGAGTACATCTATGCCGTGGCAGGACGGGACTACCATGAAGACCTGCGGGAGGTGGAAAGATACGACCCCAAAACCAACAGCTGGGAATATGTGGCACCGCTCAGGAAGGAGGTAAGGAGGGTGAGGGTGGATGGGCACTGCCAGCCTCCTTTCCCCCACGTCCTGTAAGGAAGTGATTGCAGCTGGCAAACATCCCCGGTGTGTGTGTGTCTCTTGCTGGCCCATTGGGGAGATCCAGAGTGTGGTGTCAGGTGAACCTTTGGTTCCACTCAGCAACCAGGGGCGACGTTGTGGCTGGTGTTTTCCAAATGGGCTTGTGGTGGGAGGCCAGAGGCCTGTGAGTCCGGACTAGAGATATAAAGGCCCAGAAAAAATCAGGAGGGAAAAACAGGGTTTTTTTTTCCTAAGGACTGTTTTTGTTTTTCCTCGAAAAATTGAACAGCCTTTTAGAATTTAAGACAAAACATTTATATATTGTTACCCAGCTTTTACACACACTCCCAAAAATGATTTCTAAAAGCTATGTAATAAGAACACTTTTATAGAAAGACTAGAAATATAAAATGTCTGGAAATAATGAAGCCATGGGGAGAAACGTTCTTTAGTCCTCCCTGTAAGATTCCCAGCAAAGTTCTTACATTTCCTATTAAAAATTATTGATCTAAAGTATATTTTACTGACAGACATTTATGCTCAGTCACCATTGTGCCTTCTTGACAGTAAATGTGCATTTTTGACAGTTTGGTTTTTGTTCTATAGAGTCCCTGTGTTCTTCTTCGTGGTCTCTGTGCATCACACATTATGGTCTTGCGCCAGCGCTGAGCCTCATTTGGGAAACTTCTATAGCCTAGACTTTTTAGGCGGGAACCCCTCCCCCCACCGTCCTATTGCGCATGCTCGGGTTCCCACTTACCTCAGTTCTTTTTCGACCGCCGTGCTGCTTGCCTCACGGGAGTCTTAAGAACTATAGTTCGTATTCGTGTTTTTTCCATAATCTAGTTCTTGCTTAGACTCTGCCTTTTCTCTCTTCTTCTTCTTCTTCTTCTTCTTCTTCTTCTTCTTCTTCTTCTTCTTCTTCTTCTTCTTCTTCTTCTTCTCCTTCTTCTCCTTCTCCTTCTTCGTTGTTGCCTTTTCTTAAAAAAAATAAAATAAAATTATATATTTAGTTAAATCTATCGCTGGTTTTCTTCCTTCATCTTTTCTATCTGTTGGAGTGCTTATGGTGCAAACAGCCCTGTTCAAGGACTGTACTTCGTGCCAGGCCAAGCTAATTTTATCTGACGGCCATTCCCGGTGCCTCCTCTGCTTAGGAGAAACGCACGTGGTCGATGCCTGTGCTCATTGCATGAGTTTCTCCCTGCAAACGCGGAAGAACAGGGCGGATAGATTGAGGGCACTCCTGTGGAAGAAAGAGTTGGAGGCAGTTGACATTCCCTCCTGCCCGACTGCCACTGTAATGGCCACCGCTGCAGAGCACGCCCCCATAGAGCATTCGAGGTTTCACCCGCTACCGGCTGGGCCAGCCCCTGTTGCTGAAGGGGTTAAGGCTAAAAAGCCTAAAAGATCAATGGCTACTCAAGAGGAAGTGCGCCTTAAAAAGAAAACGAAGGCGAAACACTCCGAGAAGCATGGAAAAATATCTGCGGACCGCCCGAAGGTGAAACTGGCTTCCTCGGTACCGACTTCGTCGGGGCCGGCCTTGGTACCGATGAGATCTCCGGTACTGATGGCGCGACCGATACCGTCGCCTTCGGCCTCTATACCGCTGATGCGACCTCTGCAGTCCCCCTTAGCGGCTCCCTCGATACCACCGGCTCTGCCAACATCGTCGCCTCCGGCATCGCCTTCATTGCCGAGCCGACACCGGTCTTCGACTTCACAACGGACAGAGACATTCTCTCCTTCGCCTTTTCGCTCACCCTCGGGATCGGTGCAGCATTTGTTGGGATCACCTCTGGGACCGAGTTCAGGAGGTCATGCGTTTGATCCACTTTCCCCTCAAGCCTCGCCGCGTTCGGTACCATCGCCCTCTCCGAGACCGAGGGATTCATCTGTGGATCATCGGTACCGCTTGCGATCGCCCACCCCCTCCCGAGACAGGGATCGCTCTTCGGATCACTTGGCTTTCCTCATCTCAGCATTCTCACTTCTGCTTGCGGTTGCTCTTCAATCTCTTGCGCTTCTTGTTGCTGTTGCAGCTCCACCGTTCTGTCTAAGACCTCTTTGCCTTCCCTTATTCCTTGGAGGGTGGACACTCGCCGCTCAAGTGCTTTCACTTTTTCTTCCAAAAGTGCAACCAGCTTGCACTTGTTGCAGGTGTACGCCATGTTGATCTCAGGCAGGAACACAAACATTGCACACACCTTGCAAGTCACCACCGCTTGCGGTTTTGTTTCTGCCTTTCTGATTGTATTGGAATTTTGTTAAGGACCTCCCCCTTGACCTCCCCTGCCGATCTCCTGTTTGCTCTCCCTGTTCGCTCGCTCTGGGAGCTCTCTTCCTTATATTCCTTCTAGTCCAGCTGGGGCAGCTTCCTCTTCTCTGCTCTGCTGAGCTTGGAGTCAGGAAACAAAGCAACCCCGAGGGCTGGTGGTGGCAGTGGCACGCAGAGAGGATCTCGGGGCGTGTGAGTGGGGTCATTGGCAGCCCCATGCCAAGGGCCCATTGGCTGCTGACACTGGGGATTTCCCCTGATCTGTCCTCGTGGAGGTGCCAGGACTAGACCCCACCCTCTCCACATCCTTTATTCTTGCCTCTCAGGATTTCTGCCCTGCCTGTCAGACAATTCTTGGAAGGAAGGTCTTACCGTACCAAAAGAAGATTTAAGACAAATAAAACCAACACATCTAAAAAGCACAACAAATCTACAAAGGGCAGCAGCAGACCCTCCACAGGCATAGCAAGTTGGGTTGAATTGAAAGGGCTGGGAAAAGAGCAGGGCACTTGCATGGTGCCTGAAGGAGGGCGAAGGCCAGCCCGGGCCACAGTGGGCTGGGTGACAGGTCATATTTCCCCTCTTACTTTCTGCACCCATAAAGCTGGAAGGGGCCATTGAGGCCAGCAATCCCAATCCCCTGCACAGTGCAGGAATCCAGTTCAAAGCATCCCTGAGTGATGGCTCCCCAATCTCAGCTTGAAGACCTCCAGCGGCAGGAAGCCCCCCACCTCCACCCTGGCAGGTGGTTCCATTGCCTGACTGCTCTGACCATTAGCAGAATTTAGCAGAGTTGACTTCCTATCAAAATTCTGTGTATTAAATATCTGCATAGATGTGCTTAATCTGAACAGCTGTAGTAGTTGCTTCATCTTATCCCTCGACACCTACCAAGAATGTCTTTCAGGCATGTGGCAACATTCAGTTTCCTAAGCAGAGTGCTCTGGTGGGGGAGGGGATTTCTGACCCTCCTGGTTGCAGAAATGTGGAAAGAAGTGGCAGCCAAGAACGGGAGCGAGGCTGGGGGTAGGAGGCGCGAGGGTTCCCGTGCCTGGCAGAGGGTGTCTTCCTCTCCCTGGTCTGCCCTGACTGGAAACCTATCCCTCCCTCCATGACCTTCCTTCTGTCATTATTTTGCTTTGTCAAGAGAAAAAAAATGCTCTGCCCGGATCTGGGAAACAGAATGACTTAGAATGAGCAAATCTATGCAGAAGGTGCATTCGCACGATACAGCAACCCTTCAGAGGTGACAAGCTATGCACTGTGGGTTTGTTTTGTGAAGTACGCCACAGTGCATGGTTTGTGCACTTGATAGACAAGTGGGGTTGTTCCCCCCTCCTTCCCCCCTTGGTCCTCCTGCTGGCTCCACCCTGCATCCTAGGGGACCTGGCGGCAGAACCTGCCTTGTCTCCCTTCCCCCCTTTTTTTTTGCACATTTCAATTTTCCAACCCTTTGGAATGTGCACAAATGCCCCCCTTTTAAAAATAAGGGGGGGAAGCATTTTCAGAGTTGCGCAAGTGAGCAACTCTGATTGTCAGAAATATATAGGCTTCCCTTGCTTGGCTGAGTCCCCAGCTTCTGTTTTTCAGGCACCAGACACGCCGCCGCATTTTTACCTCCTAAACGTGGCAACTGCTTCTAGTGTGCAATTGGGAGTGAAAAACAGGGTGGCAATGCGATATGATAGGGCATGTTATTCAAACAGATCTACATGTCGCCACTGTTTTTCCTTAGCTGTGGGAGGGGAAAGGGAGGGGTGCATTTCCCATGAAAAAGAGGTGCTGCTGGCTCAGGATTAGGGTTAGAAGGGGGCACCCCAATGGTCAGGGCAAGACTTGAAAGCCACAGGATGACCTGGGTAAATGGGTGATTGTGAGCACTTTGACAGGTGGGGGGAAATTCCCACGACCACTCAGGAAGAACAGCAGGGGTTTGGATGAGACACCAACCCATTTTGGGTAAAACAACCCCAACAAGACCCATGGGTTATCAGGGTGGGTTGTTTCCCTGTGGAAACCCATCCAGGTTTGGACAACACACTAACGCATCAAAGGGTGGGTGTGTCATGTGAACCCAGTCAGATACTTAAGACACAGAATTTTGATAGCAGAATTTAGCACAGAGTTTGACACAGCATCAGAAACTGTTGAGACAGCAAGCTGATGATATGAAATAAAAATCCCACAACCCTGTACTGCTTTATTTTAAAAACGAACAAAACGAAGCACACATGTGATGCCTGTGTGTTCCCTTTTCTAGATAGATAACTGAGATGTTGATGTTTTATGTAATGTGCCAAAGCCCCAAACAGTGACTTTCTGGGAGGGGCATCCCTTTTTCTGTTTAGGACACTTTAGTGTAGTTTCTTAAACTGTCCCAAGGACTTTAAAGCAGTTGACTCTTCAGCTCTATTTGTGTGGGTGGGAGGGAGGGAGAGGCGTGTATGTGGGTTGGGGGGGGGGGTGACAGAACTTCCTGTTGCTCCTGCATTGCATCTGGAAAGCAATCAGTTGAGTCAAGCACAGGTAGCCTTAGTTCAAGGGCTGGTTTTCACTGCTGTGAGAATTGTTTGCCAAGTACATCTTTCAATTTTAGCTAACCATCCCATTGTGACATTGGTTGCTGAGGACAACTGCCAGTGTGGTGCAGTGGTTAAAGGGTTGGACTGGAAGTCAGGAGATCTGGGTTCTATTCTCCGCTTGGCCATGGAAACTCACTTGGTGACTTTTGACCAGTTACAGATGCTCAGCCTAACCTACCTCACAAGGTGATTGTTGTGAGGATAAAATGGAGAGGAGGAAGATTATGAACCCCACCTTGGGTTCTTTGGAGGAAAAAAGGTGCCATAGAAATGCAATAAATAAATAAAATTTCAGGAATGGTTTGTTAAGGGCAGGAGGAAATGCAGAGGACACAATCTGCTATCTTTGACCCCTTCTTGCACTCTCTTGTGGTGATGCAGGTCTATGCACATGCAGGCACGGAGTTAGAAGGAAAGATGTATATCACCTGTGGGAGACGGGGAGAGGACTACCTGAAAGAGCTGAATTGCTATGATCCTGTGGTCGATCGCTGGGACAGCTTGGCTGACGGTCCCATCAGGAGGGCCTGGCATGGGATGGCCGCACTGCTGGGAAGGCTGTACGTGATTGGAGGCAGCAACAATGACTCTGGCTATCGAAGAGATGTCCACCAGGTGAGGCAATGCCCTATCCAAGTATATAGTATTTCCAGGTTGATGCATTAGTAATATGGCATGCCCCCTTTTTATCCATGGCTGCGTTTTTTCATGCACCCTGCAGGTTGCAGCAGAATACGTTCCTGGCCTTCATGGCTCTATCCAAAAGCTTGGAAACCGGGTCCCAGTGGGGGAGGAGTAATTCCAGTACTAACAGTCACATCTGGGAAGCCGTTTGAAAACTTTGATTCTCTAACTTTGCCTGGAACTTTGCTTTGGTTTTGCCTTCTTCCAGGTTGCCTGCTACAGCCCAAGCACTGCTCAGTGGACTATGGTCCGTCCTCTGCCTTCTGGCCACGGCGAACCCGGCATTGCCATCATGGGACACACGATCTATGTCTTGGGGGGTAGATCTCATAACCGTGGAATCCGCATGGACTATGTCCACATCTACGATGCCAAGAGAGACAGCTGGGAAGAAGGTCCTCAGTTAGAGGATGATATTTCTGGGATGGCGGCCTGTGTCCTCACACTGCCAAGGGCTGTTCTGATGGACACTGAGAGTCGGGCCTCTGACTGGCAGAATCACCCGAACGTGACTTCGGAAGTCATGTGCGTATTAGGGTGGGAGGAGTTCGATCATTTGAGTGACAGCTAGGCGGAGGCCTTTTTGCCCACTGCAGGTGACAGGTGATGTGACTTTCTGGCTTGGTTGAGCCCCACCCTTTTGCCACGAAGCCACGCTTGCTGTGCCGCTGGAGGCAACTGGTCCCATTAGTGGTGGCTATGCAGGGCCTGCTTCCTGTGAGACCCGCAAGCAATGGTGGCGGCGGTGGCAGGCTCTATGGATTTCTTGCCAGAGTCCTTTCCCTCGGATGTGCCAAGGGCAATTTGCGCTAGAGGACAAAGCACTCTTTACGAAGGTGCCTTCAGTAACTTCCCAGCGGAGCAAAATCAACCCATGGACAGTTATGTTTTCCTTCCACATGTGGAGGTTCTATTTCCCTCACAGCTTGCTTTGCTTCTCTACCCATAGTGTAGATGGCAGCAAAGATCTAGTTCAACTATTCCGTGAGCATCAAATGTTCAGCATGAAAATCCCTTCCTTTGCCCTACTTCCAAAAGGCAAATGCTTAGCAAAGAGGCAGAACTGCCTTCCTTTAAACTCCTCCGTTTTGCTCCTCTGCCTTTCTCTGCTGCTCAAGCTCACGGCTGCCAGCCTGTCCTAACTGCTCTTTTTCCTAATGATGCATACAGATGGAAAGGAAAGCACCAGTGTGACTTTTCAACATCCTTCACAAAATGATTGTGAAGCTGCCTTTCTCTCAACAGCCTGGCGAAAACCATGTTGTGTCTCATAAATTGATCTGTGGGGTGGGCATGAAAACACACAGAATACACACAAGTATTGGAAAATTATGTCAGTGCAATGGAAACAAGGAGCTTGAATTTAATGTCTCAAGAAGAAATAAGACAGAGGAGGAAAAGCCCATATAATCCCATCAAGGCATCAATCCTTCATCCCTTGGTTTTTCAGCTCAATTCATTTCACATTGTTTTCAGCTCCTCAGCAAAGGACAGGCGTAAGATGTTCTTTGTAGCAGCTAAGCATGTTTTGCATGAAAGCCAAAGAGTGGTTTCCTTTGCAGTATGTCTCTGTCAGCAGATTCTCCTCCTGGGGTGTCCCATCACCTCAACGGTGCCCCACTTCCTGGCTTGGTTCAAGGGAAACTTGCCCCGCTTGTTAAAGAGTTATTAAACTTCCTGCAATGTATGTTGTATGGACAGCCTTCTCCTCATGGAAACTCAACATTTGCTGCCATGCCTATCTAGGAACAAATTTATTTGTGTGTAGACATGCCGATTTGTGGATTCAGTTGGCATTATGGAACACCTATTCACAAGTAAAATGTTTTGCTTTGCCCCTCATTGCTCCTCTGGTGCTGGGCAAAGATATATACTGTGGGGCAAATAAAAATGAAATGATCCCAGCTGTAAATGGAGGAGAGCTTTTGTTGAAGATATGCCTGTAGGGCTGATGGGTTACTTTGGCGGGACGATATGCAACTCCAGTACTCCTGGTGAAGCTGTAGAGTAGCTGATTTTGCTGAATTGCACCCTCCTGCCAGGATCCAATGATGTAAAAATGCTTACCTGCACTATATCAAAAGTTCCCCATAACATGGTAATTGTTATTATTAGTTAATACATTTATATACCGCCCCATAGCCAAAGTTGTCTGGGCGGTTTACAAAAATTAATTATTTATTGTTTGGTTGGTTTCTTACTGTTTTCTGTACAATTTCCCTGGATAATAAAATTCTTTGAGAGCAGAATGGCAGCTGACCCAGGGGAGAGAAACCAGAGCTCAGGGGACAACGCACATGCTTTGCATGCAGATAAACAACACTGAAGTTGGGTTTCCATTCCTTTGTACGAAACTTTGAAAGAGAGCTGTATCAGCTAAACTGAACAAGAACCAAATATTTATATGTTCCTATACCACAAATTAAGTTTAGGGCTACCTCATGTCATATACCTCTGTGATTGGGAGACTGTCCTTTGAAAATACACAGCTATGTTCTCTCCAATCAGAACAGTCATTTTTGGGCAAAATGCATTAGCTTAAAATAACAGTGCCCTCTGCACCCCAAATTAAGCTTGGGCCACCCCCAATCATACACCCACATATCCAGGAGAGCATTCTTTATTAGATGCTATTGACTCCTGACCAGCCCAAAGCTTTATGTGTAAGCAGAACATTGCCAAGCATAGATTACACTAGTAATATCCAAAGTATGTAGAAAAGAATACAGAATTGGTGTTGTTTAGCCCAAATTAACTTTGGGCCACCTCAAATTGTATACCTTCACATCAAATAGAGTGTCCTCTACTAGATGGAACACAGTCTGTCTGGTTCAAAACTTTCAGCATGTGCACGTTTCACTGCCACCCCTTGGCAATAAGTAGAAAGCAAAAAGGAACTGGTGTGACATAAAGCTTTGGGCCACTCTAAATTGTAGAACCATATATCCGGGACTGTGTCCTTTACCAGGGATCATTGAGATCTGTCTGTCCCAAACCTTGAGTATGTAGGACAATGTCAAGCATGGTGCACCCTGCCTATACTACTCCACTAGGTAGAAAAGAATAGGGAACTGATGCTGTGCACCTCAAACTAAACTTAGGGCCAGCCCAGGTCATACACCCACGCGTGAAGGAGAATGTCCTCAAGATGGCTTTGAGTCCTGTCCGGCTTTCTGTAATCGCAGAGCATGCCAATAATACCGAAACTATGTTGACATTTTGTGCCAACCTAAATCATACACCTGCACATCCAGAAGGGTGTCCTCTACAAGATGCCATTGAATTCTGTTCAGCCCAAAATGTTTCAGTAGTCTTTATGCTGGACAGCTTCCTGATTGTTTGTGTGCCAAGTGAATGGGGTGGGAAGAAATGGCATGTGGGTTTTCTATTACAGCCTCTGTAATGTCTCAAGGTGAGGCTTGAAAAACAAGAGTGAACTCGAGCATCTCATAATATCCTAAGGCTGGTCCTCTTTAAGAGACTTCCCCATGCCAGGAAAATCTATCGGTAGTAGACTCTGACTATCATGCTCCTTTTATTCCTTTCCCCATTTATTTTAATCCAGATGCTCTCGATGGGGCTCCCAGGCTCATCCTCTTGTATTTCTGTGCAGGGATAAGTATTTTGAACATATAGTGCGACTCCGCCTCCCTTTCTATTTCTTCTGTTCTTTTTGAACAAGTTGTATCCTTCAGTTGCTATATTCCAGTCATGGGAGTCATTGTGGGAGACTCTCTGCTGTGTGGGATTGAAACCCAAGTATGTCGTGAAGACTCATGAACTCGCCAGGTATTGTCGTGACGCAAGCCCACCCCCAGGCTTCTGCTCACAAACTGTAGGCAAACTGACACACTCCAAAAATGGTGAGACTTCTTTTATTGTGAAATCACACGGAATTCAAGCATAACGGTTTCATTTCTGCATACACACACTTGAAGCTGAAGACGGACCAGATAGCTTTCAGGTACAACGGCTTAATGCTAACAGCAAATAACTCAGGGGGAGACATTTAGAGTTGGCCCCTGTCCCATGCGAACAGTCAGGAGTGGCCACACACACTGACTCATCAGGAACACGAGCAAAACTCAAAGGAGAAACCCCAGCACAGAAGTGCATGAAGTCTGACAGTAGACAAGATCATCTTGTACCAAACTAAACTCAGCCTGCCAGGAACACTGAGCTGATCACGTAAGCAAGATGTCAGGGGACGAACCTCTTCGACCTAGGAAACCTCCCTTGCTCGTAGCTTTGGCTCTGAGGAAGGCTGTCTCGCAGGTCACACACACATACAATTCCAGAACAGCAATGATCAGCCTCAGAGTTTCCCTGTGCCCGTACTTTGGCTCCATGCAGGGAAAACAGGCTATAGAACACAAATCCAGAACAGTAATCTGCAAGTCCAAATCTATGAAAAGCCTCAAAGCACTTTTCATGGCATAGTTCTTAGAAATTCCAAGTCCAAATAGCAGCAGAACATGTACAGAGTGCATCTAACATCTCCAAACCAGATAGAATCCCAAACACGAGGAGTTTCATTGCAAGCGTAGAACAGATGAACAGATGATTCCTAGCAAATTCCACTATATAGGATGGAGGCTGGCTAATTCCAAGCAACTTTGACAGACAGGGCTTCAGGCCCGTAACTCAAACTCATGTGCCAACAGGGCGGCACAGTTCAACCTCCTCTTAATGACGACACTATGTGAGAGACAGCTTGCAAGATAGCCCCCACCTTTTCAAAACATACATTTGTTCTCAAGGAAACTCAAGGCCTCGGCTTGCAGCCACAGATAAGCACAGAACAGAGACAGACTTTCTCACAACAACTGCCAAGCTTTCAACTCACAATTCACTAGGCCAGCCTAGTGAATTGTTCATGAAGCACCCAACATCCGACAGGTATGCCGTCTCCCTGGAGCAGATTAGAGATGTGACTGAAGGGTTGCCAAAGCTCATAAAGCCCACTGACACATATCCCTTTCTTCTCATCCATGTGGGAACAAAAGATATTGCCAAGCGGAGCTACCAAGAAATCACGTCAGACTTTGAAGCTCTAGGAAGGAAACTCAAGAACTATGGCGCCAGGATAGTTTTCTCATCCATCCTCCCGGTTCTTGGAAGAGGATTAGAAATGGAAAGAAAAATACTCTGGGTGAACGACCGGCTACAAAGGTGGTGCTGACGTGAGGGATTTGGATTCCTGGACCATGGGCTATGCTACTTGGAAGATGGACTGCTGGCAAGGGACGGGTTACACCTCACAAGGGCTGGGAAGAATGTGTTTGCCACAGCATGAAGAACTTCATCAGGGGGGCGTTAAACTGAATCCTACGGGGGAGGGAGATGTAAACTTTCAGGCAACAATGGATGAAGACTTATGCGCCATAACAGAGAACAGCTCCAACAGTGCCCCAAAAAAGTGTTTTCAACAATGTAGGAAAGAACCTAGACTATAAAGCACATGGTCTTCAATGTCTATATACTAATGCCCAGAGTATGGGAAACAAACAGAACGAACATGAACTCTTAATACAGGAAAGCAAAGACTTGATAGGTATAACTGAAACTTGATGGGATGACTCCCATGACTGGAATACAATAATTGAAGGATATAAGTTGTTCAACAAGGAACAGAAGAAATAGAAAGGGAGAAGGAGTCACACTATATGTTAAAAATACTTATCCATGCACAGAAATACAAGAGGATGAGCTTGGGAACCCCATCGAAAGCATCTGGATAAAAATAAATGGAGCAAGGAATAACAAGAGCATGATAGTTGGAGTCTACTACCAATGAGGATGAAACTTTTGGAAAGCAAATTGCCAGTGTTTCAAGGAAATCTAATGTAGTAGTAATGGGGGAATTCAATTACCCTGATATCTATTGGAGAGAAATTCTGCCAACAGTGATCCCTCCAAGAAATTCCTGACATGTGTGGCTGATAACTTTCTTCTATGGAAAGTAGAGGAAGGAACTAGAGGAATGGCAATCCTTGATTTGATACTGACCACTAGGGATGACTTTGTGGATAAAGTGGCAGTTACAGGAACTCTGGGGGAACTCTGGAGTTCTTGATTTTAAAGGAAGCAAAAACGGAATGTACCCATACGCATACTCTGGATTTGAGGAAAGCTTTTTTTAATAAACTCAGAACTACAATAAGTAAGGTCCCATAGCAAGTGACCCTAATGCGAAAAGGAGTCCAAGATGGGTGGGACTTTTTAAAAAAGGAAATTTTAAAGACACAATTACAAACAATTCCAACAAGGAAAAAAGATAGAAGACAACAGAAGAAACCAATGTGGCTCCACAAAAAGCTTAGAGATGACCTGAAAATAAAAAGGATACAGATAGGAAGTAGAAGGTCAGGCAACAAAAGAAGAGTACAAACAAGTAGCACAGAAGTGCCATAACGGTATCAGGAAGGCTAGAGCTGAAAAGAAGCTGAGGCTAGCGAGGGATGCTAAAAGCAATTTAAAAAGTATTCAGAGACGTGAATAGTAAAAGACAGAGGAAAGAAATGGTGGTTCAACTGCTTCATGAGGATGGCAAATAGGTAACAGATGACAAAGAAAAGGCCGAAGAGCCCAATTCCTACGTTGGCTCAGTCTTCTCCCAAAAGAGGGTCTATGACCTCCTGGAAAAAGTGAAGTACAAGCTGTCAGGGCAGGATTGCAGTTTGAGATCAATAAACAAATAGTGAAGGAACACTGAATTTCTTTTAATGAGTTCAAATTTCCAGGATCCGACGAACTGCATCCTAGAGTAATGAAGAAGCTGGCAGAAGAACTCTCAGAACCACTGTCTATTATCTTTGCAAAATCATGGAAGATGTGTGAAGTGCCAGACGACTGGAGGAGAGCTAATGTTGTCCCTATCTTCAAAAAGGAGAAACCTAGGAATTACAGACCAGTCAGTCTGACATCCATCCCTGGGAAAATTTTGGAGCAGATCATAAAGAAGTCAATCTGTAAGTACCTTGGCAACAATGCAGTGATTACTAGAATGAAATTTAATAGAAATATACCGGTAGTTTCCAAATCGTGCGAGGTACTGGTTCCCCTCTATTCAGCACTGGTTAGGCCCCAGCTTGAGTATTGCGTCCAGTTCTGGGCACCACACTTCAAGAAGGATGCAGACAAGCTGGAGCATATTCAGAAGAGGGCAACAAGGATGATTAGGGGTCTGGAAACAAAGCCCTATGAGGAGAGACTGAAAGAACTGGGCATGTTTAGCCTGGAGAAGAGAAGATTATTTTATTTTATTTATTTATTTTATTTCTAACCCTCCTCTCCATCCAGATCGAGGCGGGGAACAACAATAAATATAAATACAAGAATCATAAAATAGATAAAACATTAAAACAAATAAAAACAAATACATTATTAAAAACGTCTTAAAATTCAACTGGATAGGCTTGCCGGAAGAGATCAGTCTTCACAGCTCTCTTATAAAAATTATTTATTTTTGAGGGGAGACACGATAGCACTCTTCAAGGACTTGAAAGGTTGTTGCACAGAGGAGGGCCAGGATCTCTTCTCGATCATCCCAGAGTGCAGGACATGGAATAATGGGCTCAAGTTACAGGAAAACAGATTCCGGCTGGACATCAGGAAAAACTTCCTGACGGTTACAGCAACGACCTAGGGAGGTCATGGGCTCTCCCACATTAGAGGCATTCAAGAGGCAGCTGGACAACCATCTGTCAGGGATGCTTTAAGGTGGATTCCTGCATTGAGCAGGGGGTTGGACTCAATGGCCTTGATCCTATGATTCTATATTGGGGGGGGGGGCACACCACAACATGCCCAGCAGAAATTTGTTGTGATCTGGCTGGCTTCCGAAAGGGCAGGCCCAGGAACAACGAATTTGGACCCTCCCAGCTCCCCTTGGATGTGGGCCACCTCTTGAAGCCATAGCTGCCGCCCCAGCTGCAATGCTGCCGCCTCTCCCCATATGCTGCAACCACCTCCATTCCCCAAATCCCCCTGCATGGCAATGAAGCTTAGAAGAAATCTTGCCATTGTTGCCAATGGGAGTTTCCCACCCCCAAGGTTAGTTTCCATGACCACGGAGGGATGAATTTCCAGGGGGGTCGTGCTGTAGCCGCTTCACATGACAGCTAAGCCTAGAAAAACGCGTGTCAAAGGAAGCTTTTTTCCTGAGCTTAATTCCATGGGGCGGGAGCAATTTTCCTTTAGGAAGCGCGAGGGGTGGTGGCTTTTTAACCTCCGAAACCGTCAAGCAAGACAGGAGCTCCTTCAGCAGGTCCCCAAGTGCGCGTTAGAGCCTGGCCTCGTGTCTGGGGGCGGGCAAGGGCTTCCAGGCATATCCAGTGTAATTTTTAGAATGTTTTTAGGATGTTTTAATGCAGTTTTAATAATGTTTGTCATGTTTTAATTAGTTTTATGTATTTTATCATGTTGTTGTTCCCCGCCTCGATCTAGACGGAGAGGCGGGTAAGAAATAAATCATTATTATTATTCGCGTGCAATGGATCGTGGCGCGCGGTGTGCGCCTTCGTCGCCTGCCTGCTCTGCATTAATTAATGAGGGTTAAGGGGGCGAGAGAATTAATTGAAGGAGAATTCGTTCCATTTTGGAGCCGGATCAGAGTGAGAATTAGGCCATGGATTGCGGGGGGGGGGGGTGCGCCCGGTTTGCCCTGGGCTCGCTTTTGGACCAGCGCGCTTGTCACCTTTTTGAAACTCCGGTTTGGTACAAAAATTGCCGGTGTCAGGCGTGTGCATGTGAATGCGCGCACGCGCGTGCATGCGGCGCGTAAACCTCCCAACCTCCCTCCCTTCTCTCTCTTTTTCTTGGGCAGCGCGCAAACCAGTCCAAGGGCGCGTCCTGCCTGAGGGGGATCGGGTGGGCATCCTGGCATCTCCACACGCGCAGCAGCAGCAGCAGCAGCAGCCCGGGTCTCCCACAGCCCCGATCCGTGCAAGGGCCTCGCAGCGCCCGCGCTTGAAGGAGCGCCGCGGGCTCCGCGCCCTTCCCGGGCCCACTATGGCCTCGGGCAATGCGGCGAAGCTCACTCGCTCGCACCGCCGCGTGGGGAGCCGGTGTGGTGTCGCGGCTCGGGTGAACCGGGCTCAGGCTCCCGTTTCCCGGGGCGTTTGGCCGGTCATCGACTTTCCGCCGAGCCTCCCTCGCAGGGTTGTTGCGAGGACAAACTGGGGAGGAGGAGGAGGAGCCGGAAGTCCCGCCTCCCGAACCAGGGCATCCGGTACGTCGCGCGCGCCGTTTCTTCCCTCTGTGGGGAGCATCCGGGCCTCACGCAGGCGCCTCGTTTGCGCCTGCGCAGCAAAGCGAGAGCCGCCCGAGGGAGCCCCGCTTGGACGTCCGGGCCGCTGGCGGAGCGGCGCCTCCCTCCTTGTGCGCTTGCGCAGAGGGCGTGGCTCCGGGCGCCCCTCTCTCTCCCGCTCCGGCCTAGGCCGCCATTTTGGCACTGAGCTTTCGCGGAGCGGTCGGGCCGCCGCCGCAACAGCCGCAGGGCGCTCGACGGGCGCTGACGCCGGGCTGTGAGGGGCGCGGCCGAGCGCGATGCCCCGCGCCTGACGCGCTCCCTCCCGTCCACGCCCCGGCTGCCTGCCGCCTCGCTCGCCGGCCTCTCCTCGCCATGTCGTCGTCCGGCGCGCCGGCGGCGGCGGCGGCGGCCCGCTTCGACGCGTCGGAGCGCTCTTCGTGGTACGCGGGTCCGCTATCGCGGGCGGAGGCGCAGGGGCGGCTGCAGGGGCAGCGGCACGGCACCTTCCTGGTGCGCGACTCGTCCACCTGCCCCGGCGACTACGTGCTGTCGGTATCGGAGAACTCGCGGGTCTCGCACTACATCATCAACTCGTTGCCCGGGCGGCGCTTCAAGATCGGCGACCAGGAGTTCGAGCACCTGCCGGCCCTGCTCGAGTTCTACAAGATCCACTATCTGGACACCACCACCCTCATCGAGCCCGCGCCCAGGTCAGGCCCGGCGGCGCCGTCTCCCTCCGCGCGGCCCCGTTGCAAAGGATGGGGCGGGCGGGAGAGGGAGCGGGGGCCCTAGAGGAGTGGGGCTGGCAGCCCTCCTCCTCCTCGACGACCCACGGCGCCTGGTGTGACCCCCGAGCCCGGGACAAGGCGCGCGCACAGGGCCAGCTCCAGGCCGAGCGTTCCCGGGGGCCGCCGCCGCCGAGTCCCAGCTGTTGCTGCTCTGAGAGCATGGAGAGGGGTGGGCAGGCGGGGGAGATGAGCTTCTCTCAGCCCTCAAACGTACGTGACAGGTGCGCCGCCCTGTTGCTCTCCACGCTTCCCAGGGGCATGCCGACCAAATAATAATAATAATAATATATTTATTTATCACCCGCCTCTCCCAACGGATCGAGGCGGGGAACAACATCAAACACAAAATACAAAAACTGATTAAAAGCAGATAAAACCAGTACATCATTAAAACACCAATAAAACACCAATAAAACACTTTAAAATTCATCTGGGTAGGCCTGCCGGAAGAGATAAGGCTTTATAGATCTTTTAAATTCCGGAAGACTAGTGAGTTGGATGATAGAGTTGGCAGTACTGCACACGTCGCTTCAGGCTCCATATTAAGGAGCTGCCCTACACTGGCCTTAAGCCTGCCTACAGAACTGCGCCTGTCTGACCTTGTGGCTAACACAAGATCTTGCCCACCTGGAGGGGCTCACCTTTGCAGGTCAGGAGGAAGTGCTGCTGCCTCCTTCAGACCTGCCTCACAGCTTCCCCACATCTTTACTAGGTTATTGCTAATGCCCACCAGTTCTCAGTTTGTAAAATATTCTTACTGCTGAGCATGGTATACTGAGAATTGTAGGATTTCTTTTCTGTCTAAACATGCATAGGCGCCCTAAAGCAGTAAAATACTTAACTAGGTTTGCTGCATAGGTTGTTCTGCACATTAGTGTTGGACAAGTAAAAAGAAAAGTAGTGCATTTTCTGGAGCTATTATGTAAACAAACTTTTTGAGGGGAAAACTGGTTCATGTTCTACAAAGGATGGCATTGCTGCATGAGGCTGCAGTCATGTGTTGTGGGCTGTGGTTTCCTTCCCTGAGCCAAAATGTCCAGTGAAGTGCAGGCATGCAATACTGGGACATGTTTTTTAGCCTTTGTACTGGGGACAGCTATAAAGTAAGCTCGTAACTTGAGAGTGCAAAGCAGAAATGAAACCTTTTATTTCCCTTATTCTGCCAGGCTTTTAGCAACAGGAGATATCTCTTGTTGAGAGTGTAAATAGGGTTAATTACTATTGTGCTTGAAATTGGGTCATTTGAAGTAATTTCAGATTCATTGGTTGCCTTCTGCCATAACTCCCATTGAACACAACTCTGTTCTGTTGCTTCTGCCTCCTTCATTTTTATTACCTGTACCAGCAGAGTAGCACGCCACACAATGTAAAGGGTGTCAGAATGGATTATTTTGAATCAAATTTCCAGTTTGAAAAGTAGATCTTTCCTGTCACATATTAATTGGCTGCTATGGAGAGCCTTAATACAGCCTTGGACAGCCTCAGTCAGCAGAGCCAATGGGATGGATGATGAGAATTTCAGGCCAAAACACCGGAAGGGCAACAAGTTGCCTTAGCACATCCTTCCCCAGATGTGTCGACTATCCTTCACTGGCTGGAGGAAGATGGGAGGTGTAGCTGAGACATCTTCAGGCTTCCAGGTTGGAGTAGGATGTCTTAGGATCATCATCCAAACCTTTTGGCTGTGCAGCCAATGTGACTTTTGCATGGCACTCTGTACACATGCAAAGACAGCACTTTCTGGAAAGTTCTGCACTTTCATTTGGAATGAAGTTGGCTTTCCAGGAAACACACGCAGACTCAGTCTGCCACTGCCTCAAACTTTTCTGTGAGCAAGTCCATATTTCACCATGAGATAGAAGGTAAGTGACCATGATGCTGTCTAGTTGGTAGAGTCATAAATATTCCTAATTTGAGATCTGAAAATGTTGGAGGTTGTAAGGTACATGATCTCACACATGTATGTGGATGCATCTCCTGTAGTCTAGCACCCGTAATACATTGGTAGTCCCGAGACCAAAAGAAAGCTCTCCATATTGAATATGGTACATGATTTTATTTCTGGTATCATTTTTAATGCTTAATCTCTGAAGTCACATATTTACCCCCTTAGTTCTCTCTTTACCCTCATGTTTGATAGAGCAGATTGATTCAGTTTTTAAAAAATTATGTGTAGCTTTAACATATTTCTATCGCATTCCAATTTCCTCTTCGGACATTGTATTTCTAAAACACACACACACTCATTGACTGCTGTTCTATGCAGAAGTAAGCCATGTTGAGTTCAATGGGACTTATTTCCAGGTGAGTGTATATAGGACTGCAGCCTTACTGTAACAGACATTTTTAAACATCTGAATTAAATTCAAATTTTATTATTAACATCATTGATTCTTATGTGCTGGGAAACTGCTCTTCAGTGCACAGATACCAGCTGTCTGGATGCTATTTCACTTTTCTTTAAGACAGCTCTGGATTTGGCAATGGCATGGGATGTAAACTTGTGCATTTATCTAAAAGGTGGACCAAATAAGAAGGAGGCATTCTGAATCCTAATATTGAAAGCATTAAGAAAACATTTAAGCAGCTGATAATGTTAAATACTGTGATATCTCAAATCCCTGTTTTCTTGTTTTTTGCAGATGTGGCATTTTTTAAGGATTTTGTAGTAAATAGAGGGTTTAAAGGGCTGTGTACCAACTTAAAATTCCATCACTTTCACATTTGTCTCCCACTCTAGAAAGCATTATATACAAGTATTAGCTAAGTCATTGGCACCAATTAAATTGACATGGAGTGCAATCCTCTCACATTTACTCAGAAATTTCACTCTGTCAGTTCGCACAACACGACATGGAGCTGCGGTGTATGCTGGCCACCATTATTAATATGTAAGTCCCAGTTGGGGATTGCCGTGGCTTGTTGTATTGTCCAAATCCAGGCGGTGGCTGTTATTTAAGAGTTAAACCCTAAAACAGGCTGTTGGTTATGCAGGGTTTATTTAACCCTTAACCCTCTGCATGGATTCAGACAACATGGCAACCCTCGATTTGCATATTCATAATGGTGGACAGCACACATCACAGCACCCCAGTCGGTTAATTAACCTACTGTGGGCTATTGTGTCATCCAAATCAGATCACCATGTTCAACAGCATGCATAGGATTTCAGGCTTCGAAATAAGGAACACCAAACACCAAAAACTTTCCCCAAGCATTTAAAAGTTATTTTAAGAGATTGAATACCTGCTACTAACCCCCATGCCCTCTTCAGGTATCCAGCACCACTGATGGGGTTGGGATCAGCGCCCATCATGCCTGCTACAGAAGAGAATGTGGAATATGTTCGGACTCTTTATGACTTTCCTGGAAATGATGCAGAGGATCTGCCATTTAAAAAGGGGGAGATGCTGGTCATTTTAGAGAAGCCTGAAGAACAGTGGTGGAGTGCCAGAAACAAAGATGGTCGTGCTGGAATGATCCCTGTTCCTTACGTTGAGAAGCTTGTGCGATCTTCCCCACATGGAAGGCACGGGAATAGGAATTCCAATAGCTATGGGATTCCTGAGCCTGCCCACGCTTATGCTCAGCCTCAGACCGCTGCAAGTCCTCTTCCCAATGTACCTAATACTCCTGGGGCAGTGATCAGCCCCCTGCCGTCAACACAAAATGGACCGGTCTATGCCAAAGTGATTCAAAAGAGAGTTCCATGTGCTTATGACAAGACTGCCTTAGCATTGGAGGTAAGCTTTTCAGATGACTTTCTTACATGCTGTACCTAGACTATTTTCGTGTTTGCTTGCTATGATTTAAGAATGTGAGAAGACCAAAGGCTTATCTAGTCCAGCATTCTGTTCATCCAGTGGCCAAACAGTTGCCCATGAGACGGCCACAAGTACGTCATAAGTGCAACAGCATCCACCTACGCATGTTCCTCAGTAACTGGTATTGTAGAGACACACTGCCTCTGATACTGGAAGTAATACATACTCATGTTGTCTAGCAGCCATAAATAGACTTGTCCTCTATGAATTAATATCCTTTTATAGCCATTTAAATTGGCAGCCATCACTAAATTTTATGGCAGTGAATTCCATAGTTTAGCAGTGCACAGTTTGTAGAAGTACTTGCTTGTTACATGCTTTCCTTTTTTACCTATAGAGGAAACATCATTAAAATATTCCCCTATGAGGTCTTTCTTATCACCCGCATCCATGTTAGTTTGAGGTTAACGGCACAGTCATGTACATGTCTACTCAGAAATAAGTTCCATTGAGTTCAGTAGGCTTATTCCCAGGTGTGTGGATATAAGATTATAGTCTTGGCATGGGAATACAGGAAGATGCACACTAGACAGTTTTATCTTTTTCTTTCCAGTATTGCTCCTTTCTGTTTCACTCTGTCTAGGTGCTGTCCTGCCACCACAAAAAAGAAAAAAGTAGCAAAAGAAATTGAAATGCAAGATTTGATAGTTACTGAGCAAACTAGAACAGTTTTATTTTCATCAAGTAAAAATGAAATCCTTATGTTTGATAGGCAGAGTAAATATTCATCTTGAGAAGAGATCAGATTCTTCATTTTTATAGCAAAGTCTCCTTTAATTCAGTGTATCTGGTAGAGGTGTTAATCCTGTTTAGAGATCAACTGTAAGCTGGCGGGCTTCCATTAGGATCATTAAATGTTAAGGTAGTTATTAGTTCAGAGAAAGTTCGTATATATATATATATATTAAAAAATTTAAAATCTGATGTCATTTTTTAAAAATCAGATTTTTGTGTTTTGTTTGCTTTTTTGTAAAACATCATTTTCATCCACCCTGTCTTCTTTACTAACTCCTCTGCCTTGATTGGCCCAGCACAGAATATCAACAGTCCTATCCAGCCTGTGTCTTTGCTCATGTGACTCGACTTTTTCAGAGGAACAGAAACTGAAAGTCCAGAAACCAGACTCCTCCTCCACCACTCCATTCCCAGACTTTTCATGTTGTTTATTACCGAAGCCACCTGTGTCATGACCTTTGGAAAGCTCCAGGTCTAGACAACGGCTCAGTCTTGGATAGCAGAATTTGTGCCTTTGGAGGGATTCAAAGGTGTCCTGTCCTAATGGCTCTTCAGGAGAGCCATGTTCATTTCATAGAACAGTAGAATTGGAAGGGACCTATAAGGCCATTGAGTCCAACTCCCTGCTCAATGCAGGAATCTACCTTAAAACATCTCCGACAGATAGTTGTCCAGTTGCCTCTTGAATGCCTGTAGTGTGGGAGAGCCCACCACCTCCCTATGTCATTGGTTTCATTGTCGTATTGCTCTAACAGTCAGGAAGCTTTTCCTGATGCCCAGCCGAAATCTGGCTTCCTGTAACTTGAGCCCATTATTCCGTGTCCTGCACTCTAGGTTGATCGAGAAGAGATCCTGGCCCTCCTCTGTGTGACAACCTTTCAAGTACTTGAAGAGTGTTATCATGTCTCCCCTCAGTCTTCTCCAGGCTAACCATGCCCAGTTCTTTCAGTCTCATCCTCATTGCCCTCCTCTGAACATGCTCCAGCTTGTCTGCATCCTTCTTGAAGTGTGGTGCCCAGAACTGGACGCAGTACTCCAGATGGGCCCTAACCAGTGCCAAATAGAGGGGAACCAGTACCTCGCACGATTTGGAAGCTATACTTGTATTAATACAGCCCAAAATAGCATTTGCTATTTTTGCAGCCACATCACACTGTTGGCTCATATTCAGCTTGTGCTCTACAACAATTCCAAGATCCTTCTCTCTTGTCATATTGATTAGACAAGTATCCCCCATCTTGTAACTGTGCATTTGGTTTCTTTTTCCTGGGTATAGAACTTGGCATTTATCCCTATTAAAATTCATTCTGTTGTTTTCAGCCCAGTGCTACAGTCTATCAAGATCACTTTGGAGTTTGTTTCTGTCTTCCAGAGTATTAGCAATCCCACACAATTTTGTGTCGTCTGCAAATTTGATAAGCATTCCCTGCACCTCCTCATCCAAATCATTAATAAAAACGTTGAAGAACACTGGGCCCAGGACTGAGCCCTGCGGTACCCCCTCGTTACCTCTCCCCAGTGTGAAAAGGTACCATTGATAAGCACTCTTTGAGTCCAATTCTGTAGCCAACTACGGATCCACCTAATAGTTGTTCCATCTAGCCCTCTTTTCATTAGTTTCTTAATCAGAATGTCATGGGGCACTTTGTCAAAAGCTTTGCTGGAAGTCAAGATATATTATATCCATAGCATTCCCACAGTCCACAAGGGTGGTTACCCGATCAATGAGATCAGATTAGTCTGACAGGATTTGTTCTTGACAAATCCATGCTGGCTTCTAGTAATCACTGCATTGTTTTCAAGGTGCTTACAGATTGACTTTTTATAATCTGTTCAAACAATTTTCCCAGGGATGGATGGCAGAATGACTGGTCTGTAGTTCCTAGGTTCCTCCTTTTTGCCCTTTTTGAAGATAGGGACAACATTAGCCCTCCTCCAGTTGTCTGGCACTTCACCCGTCTTCCATGATTTCACAAAGATAACAGACAGTGGTTCTGAGAGTTCTTCTGCCAGCTCCTTTATTACTCCAGGATGCAATTCTTTGGGCCCTGGAGATTTGAACTCATTCAAAGAAATGGTCACACAGATTTGGAGGACTGTTTTGTGGGGGTTGGGGTGTTTTTCATAGAATTGAGAGAGACATCACTGAGAGTGCCTTCCATGTAGCGCTGTTGCTTCTTTGTCCTTGGCTCTACATTTTGCCTGTGAGTTAAGTTAAAGAGCTTCCCTATGGTTGTTCATTGGCCTGCAAGAAGGAGTATCTTTATGAGTATCTATTATTATTATTATTTGCATTTATGTACCGCCCCATAGCCGAAGCTCTCTGGGCAGTTTACGAAATTTAAAAAGCAATCAAAACAGATTATAAATACAGTATCCATTTTAAACAACTATCTATCTGAGTTTCACCATGCAATGCCTTGTACGTTTATTCAGAAGTCAGCCTCAGTGGGCTGGTTTGCAGAAACAGCATGGCCATTTTGAGTATTTAATGTGCGATCGTAACATGTGATATCATGCAAACCCCGGGAACCATGAGGTTATGTGAAGGGGTTATGTTAAATTATAACACACCATGGGTTTAACCCTCAATTAACCCACAATCCCCAAGTTATGCAAATATGCAAATCCCACCTGGCATGCACTGCAGTTCACCATAGCTTAAATAATTAATTAAGCTATGGTGGACTGTGGAACGTGCCGGACAGGATTAGCCAATTTGCATAACTCAAGAAACGTGTTGTGCAAATAAGCCATTGTGGGCTGTTCTGATCATGCGAACTAAGGTCATTGAGTTCAGAAGGGTTTATCCCCAGGTAAGTGTGTGTAGCCTTACATATTTCGGAAGGGATGTGGAAATTATTGTATGTGACTATTATTATACATGACTAGTACTTTAATCTGAAGTGGTTTAGAACTGCTTTGATATGTTGAAATTGGATTTTATAAAAAAATCAGATGGTGGCTTTGTGTTAGTGGAAAACACACGGCGGGACATGCAGTGTTCATCCATCCGGCAGGCGTGCACCTTCCCCATGCCTGTCAAAAAGTTCTTTCTTGAGGATTGGGGGGCTCCTTGGAATAGCGTGGGCTACGATGCAGAGGGCTTCAGTAGCTCGTGGGGGTGTATTTCTATACCGCCCAATGGCTGGAGGAGCCGTAGTTGCCCTGTCTTAACAGAGCCATTCCACCAGCCCTGCGAAAAGTCTATTTGTGTTTTTTTTCTCCCCTCTTCCATGCCCAGCCCTTTTCCCTTGTGTGTCGTGTCTTTTTAAGTTGTAAGTCATCTTGTTTAATTGATTATAAGCCGCTCGGGGAGCCTTTTGGGCCAAGGAGGAGTGGGATAAAAATACTTCAGATAAATGAATGAATTAGAAGTGTGTGGGCATATCCAAGTGTCAATTGCAGATTCCAGCTTGAGTTGTTTTGCAGTGAAGCAGTACAATCTTTCAGTTTAATTATATCATCAGCTTCTAAAACGTCTCCTGCGCATACTGCAGCTATAGATTACAGGGGAAACAAAAGCCATAACCTTGTAAGTAGAGCAAAATGTGCCCAGCTGTAGCACCACTTGACAATTTTGTACAAAATAGGCTTTGACTAGTTCTGTCTAATATTAAAGTGTCTTTGTAGGGGAAACTGAAGTTCATAGATTGTTGTGCTTAGTGTTCATTGCCTGATTTCACTTTGGAAGTTCAGCATTGCTTTGGATACTTTGAAGTAGCTGAAAACAACAAATGTTTTCCCAAATTATGAATTTAACATTATTTAACTCACGATAAGCCATAGCACCCATGGGCACCAGGTTGCATATGCAACCCTCACTCTGGAGTTGTGTTGTGCAAACCTGGCAAGCGAGGGCTAAACAATCCTTGCATAACCTTAAATCACTATGGTTTAACCTGGGTTCATACAACACGACAACCCCAGAGCAGGATTGGATATTCAAAATAGTGGCTGCATGTGCTGTGATATGTGCTTTTCTTTCTGGCATTGATGTTTTTACTACTGTCCAAATAGCAGAATTTGTCTTGACAGCAAGGCAAATACGCACTATAAATCCCCAAAGCCATGGGTGTGTGTGTGTTTCTGTTGGATATGTGTATGCATGTGTATATATAAATACGTGGCTGTATTGTTTTCTTCTCTTTTTACATACATTTGGTGGCCTATGGCCCCAGCAGTAAAGTTACTACTTCTGATACTGATACTACTAATAATCTAGGCGGCACTATTGGTCCTTCCTGAGCTTGCCCTTGCAATGCTTTTCCCCCACTGGTTGCAATCAAGATAAGCAAAATGGCCTCTGTCACACTTTTTGTGTTCAGTGGCCCTTTCATCTGCAGATGCTTCAGAAACAGTGTTGCTGCTAATGCTGTGCCATGGATAGTTAACATCCAAGTATTTTAGTAGCTTGAGTAACTTAAATGTGGATATACTGATGTCATTGATAGGCTAAGTTCTGTAATCAAACTTTTGAGGAGGCAAATCCTTGCTGCTTTTCCTTAACTGCTGCTGCCTATTGGGGCAGGAGGAATTGTGAATTAATTGTTCTGTAGGTACATGAGTTACTGAGGTTAAAGCCCCATTGACATGAATGAGACAAGAACATGGATCCCTTAGCTGGTGCTGGAGAACCTCTGACTGGCTTTACACTTACACTTGTGTCTTGAACAGAAACTTGGACTGGAGCTGCAGGAAGAGGAAATGATCTGCCTGAGGTGTCTCCTTTTCAGCCTGTGTCACTGGGCTAAGTCAGAATAGCAGACATGAATCACCCAGTGACTGGCATGTTCCAAGGCCTCTACCATATATGTGGTCTGGAGCCTTTAATGCAAAGGGCAGAGAACCCCAAATACACCCAGGTTTTTTCATTTGGTGGGAATGAGACAACTCATAGAATCATACAATAGTAGAGTTGAAAGGGGCCTATCAGGCCATCGAGTCCAACCCCCTGCTCAATGCAGGAATCTACCTTCAAGCATCCCTGACAGATGGCTGTCCAGCTGCCTCTTGAATGCCTCTAATGTGGGGGAGCCCACCACCTCTGTAGGTAATTGGTTCCATTGTCGTATTGCTCTAACAGTCAGGAACATTTTCCTGATGTCCATCCAGAATCTGGCTTCCTGTAACTTGAGCCCATTATTCTGTGTCCTGCATTTTGGGTTGATCGAGAAGAGATCCTGGCCCTCCTCTGTGTGACAACCTTTCAGGTATTGGAAGAGTTCTATCATATCTCCCCTCAATCTTCTCTTCTCTAGGCTAAACAGGCAATGTATACACTTTGCTTCATCAATGCTAATAAAAGTATTCCATGTCTTTCAGCAATGTCTCTTCTCAAATGGCCACAAGCCCCCCTCCAAGTTATGTGGCATCCAGTTTTCTTGACATTGAAATAACTCATTAATTCGCTTCATCAAACCCTCTCATGGGACCCACCTTATTTAAATATCTGAAAGTTCATTCAGACATTATCAGTTAAAATTAAGTCATTTTAATGTTTCCACAATAAAGCCATGAAGTGCTTTGTCAATGTGGTGCATGGCAGAGAAGCAAAGTTGCAGTTTGGATTTTGTTGGAAGTGCTGCAAAGGTGCCACTCAAGCCTGGCTCAAGGCCTTTTCTTGGTTTTTTGTTCCCAACCTAGGAGAAATTGCCAGCATCTTTCTAAGCAAGTTGCTGCAGTCTCAGCTTCTGAGCATTTTTGGAGGAGATGGCTGAATGGAGGTGAATCTTGTGGCTAGATCTCAAGGCCACATTTATCAACTTTGGCAGCACGAAAGCCAAAAGTCAGTTTTGTGATGTTTGCTACTGAGAGCTGGTCTAACATGAAGCAGAATGAGGTGGTAGAATGCACTGTGCCACTGCAGGTGGGGGCACAGGCTTTAAACACTGTGCATGTTTATCTCCTGCCCCAGTATTCTTCCAGATTTGAGTTAAAGAATGAAGGATAAGTGTTGTGTGGCTTTGTGAATGGCATCACATACTCCCAACAGGAATGACTGCCCTTTGCTGCACTTGTACTTTTAAGTCCTCCAGAAAAACTAACCATCCATCTTAGTTTTCTACTATTGCCGAAATCTCCACGCCGTCTAATGGAACTTGTATTGTTGGAATTATATGCCAGGTAGGCGGTAACCTGGCAGTCTAGTCTTAAACAGGTTTACTTGCAAGTATGCTTGGAGTGGTAGCTGGACCAGTTGCCTGAGCTGCCATGGAATGCAGCACGTTCTCCTGACCCGGTTCCACTCAGCTGCCGGTTGGCCACTTGGAGAACTGAGCTCATTGGCCTGATTTAGCAGGGTTGCCTCTAGGACCACAATGTTGCTCTACAATATGGATATTTTAATTATGAATGGTTTTAATGGGGTGTCAGTTTTCACACGTGCTAAATGGATGTAAGTTTAGTGAAAGGGTAAGCTGCATCCTGTCTTACTGGAGGGGGGAAGAAACTGTTGATTTAATCCTTTTTGTGGTGGTTTCTGAAGGACTTAGCTTTCCCAAAAGAGAAATCAATGTACTGGTGCTTCACTGATAGTTCAGATCTTCTCTTCCCCACGCAAAAGACACTAGCTGAATTCGGGCAACACAATAGCCAATGGTGGGATAATAATCAACTTTACAGTTGTTCATTTAGGGGGTACTCCCCACACAACATGGTAATAAATAACCAACCATGGTGTGGATTAGGATCAGCACTGAGTTGACTATGGCAACATTTGGACGACATGATAGTCAATACAACTGACGATTGTTTCCCCCCACCCCAGTTGCTTAATGTGTCATCCAAATTCAGCCACTGTGTGCTTACCTACAATCCTTTTAAAAAAAATTGTGTGCTGGGCTTGGCTTGAAGACCAAGGGATCTGTTGACCAGTAACAAGTCAGTATTTCAAGGGTGGCTTTTTGGGTCAGCCAATGCCATCTTGTAATAAGCAATAAATGGTGCTTCAGTGCCTTTTCTCTCCGAATTGAAGCTCAAGAACATCCCATGAAGTGTGATTCCTTTAAGCTGAATCCATTTGCTGTCTTCCAGCTGTGTACTAAGATATGTATTTTTTTCCCTTTCAACTCTGCAGGTTGGCGACCTGGTGAAGGTCACAAGGATGAATATCAATGGTCAGTGGGAAGGCGAAGTCCATGGTAGAAAAGGGCTCTTCCCTTTCACACACGTCAAAATAATTGACCCTCAGAATCCAGATGAAAACGAATGATTCCCGCTGGCCCATTTTTACATTACCGCTTCATTTTCTGGCTATCATGAGCATCATTTGAAGTGCAATGATTGTTAATGGCGCATTGTAAGCACTGCCCGTTACCCATGTTTTCCAGCTTGCTGTGATTTGACAGCCCCCATAGTATCTCTTTGGTATGCACACAGTGGAAGTCACTTGATGGCACTCATGCCACAGTCGTGTTATTCAGTAGTTAGGATTTCTCCCAGAAGGGTTTTGGACCTTAAGCTGCAGAAGAGTGGGGGAACCACCCAGGCAGAAGGCGAAGGGCGGAAACTTCCGTTTCCCTGGCTGCGGTGGACCAACGTTCTGCTCAGAAGGAGAATTCTAAGCAACTTTGTCCAATACAGAACAGCAAATGATACATTTTAATTTTTCCTTCTGGGGCATGGAAGACTTGATTTGAGAGGGAATAATCTGTTTAAACAGTTAGAATAACAGTATCTTTAGCGTATGTTTGATGCTTGTATATTAACAAGACATTTTGTGAGTGCTGTTGACCTAGAACACGTTTGGGATAACAGCAAAGCATCATTTGAAGGAATTGCATTGCAGCAAAGGCTTGAATTTACAACTGTGATACACAATTAATCTGTTTTGCCATATACCTACCTAAAATTCTGCAGTTTGGTGCAATGATTCTACAGTCACTAGATACAAGTTTTAAAATAAACATTTTTATGTTTATCACAGGCTTCAGTGAAATGACACTTTCTGCCTCTTTAAAAGCAGTTTTTTAAAAAACAAATGCCAAGCATTGATAATCAATAATGGGTGGAAAGCAACTATAAATCAAAAGATATAATTTAATCTCTTCCATGCCTGCTCTGTGTGAACCACAGGTGGTGTACAAAGTTGTAGTACAAATTGTTGTTTCTCTGTGCTAGGTTTTAAATGTAATGAGGAGTGGTAAAAAAAATGCAGAAAGCTGAATGTTGGTTTTAACATCAGAAAAATTTACTCCATAGATGGTGATTTTAAAAACTTTAGTCAGCGTATGTTCTCTCTTGAGGTTTTTCAACTTCTGAGGAGCCCCATCTTCAACTAAGTATTAAAGTGCCTTAATTTGAGGATGCAGTTGTGGCAAAGGGATTTGGTCTAAACAGAAGTATTTCAGTTCGCTGATCATTAAAACTCTGTAATGCTGGTTAGGTGGTTGATGGTCTAATGAAAAGGAGAGCATGGTTTTACTGCCAAACGTACTGTGAATTGAACTAGCCTTGATGCTCCCAGGAAGCATTGTGATGCCTTAGGTGCTGAGGCCCTCTGAAGGACAGTTACGCAGCTGTTCTAAAAAATAATAATAAAAAAAGAAGATGCCCAGATAGGTGCCCCTGTTGATTTTTGAGTTACTGCAAAATGAAACTACTGAGTTTTGTGTTAGGAATATTTAAGCTGCACTAAACATCCATCTGCCACAGATAATCCTACTACACTGCTGGTCTAACCCTCATGAGCAGTCCTTAAATGGCAGGTTTGAGACTGTGTCTGACCCTTCTGCCTTGAAAAGCTTCAAAAACACTGTGTTGTCACTCCAATATGCTCCAGATAGAACAGCTGTTACTTCCCAACTCGCTTCCTTAGTGTCGCCTTAGACTGCCTGGTAAAGAAATGTGAGGATTACAAAGAAAGGGGTGGGCATCTATGCAAGCAAGTGTCAAGCCATTACCCAGGATCACAAGCAAGAGTAGTTGGAGGCTTCTGACGCTCTTCAGAGACTGTTGAGAGCTTCATCTCCATCTGAAGCCCACATTGGAGCAGCTTCTGTCATGGACAATGCCTACAGCTCAAGCGTAGCACACTAAGTTGATTGGATGGTACAACAGGCACCAAAATGTTTGTTTGCTATTTTATTACGATAAAAATATTTTCATATTTTAAAAAGAAAATACTGCATTTGATCTGTCCATTAATGTCATTAAGGATTAGCTATCATTGCTGTTTACTTACATCTCTGCTTCCTCAGAGAACCTCTTGTAGAAGACAACCCTCGGGTTGATCGTGAGAGCTCTTCAATCTATGCATTCTGATGGAAGGTGTTAAAAGCTGTGCAGTGCGGTCCTTACATGTTTACTTGGAAATGAATCCCTCTGAGTTCTGTGGCAGGTGCTCCCTACTAAGTAGGCAGAGGTTTGGCTCCTAATTGACTGGAAGGTCTTTGGAAGGTCTTACCTTTCCTGTTGTTGCACAGTGTGATGGCTTGGATCAACAGGGGAGTTGGGAAGGGTTGCCGCTTGCAGAAGTCACTGTTTACGAATCAGGCAGGAATGCATCAAAGGGAATCTCCTGTTTTGGTTGGAGCTCTTGAGGGCCCAATCAGTATTTTTGTTAAGGAATATAAAGCATTTGCGTGCCATTTCATGTGCCTGCAATATTTTTTTGTATTTATAATAAACATCCTGGGATGGGGTTGGCTTGTTCGGTCTGTCTCATACATTTTTCTGGCATCTCCAACTGTGAGCTTCCATTGTGGGACCAGCAGTAGTGTGCTGGGAAGCTCTTAATGTTCCTGTTTGCCTCATCTGGGTTGTCAAAATGTCCAGAAACAATTTTGCAGAAAGGTGGCCTTGTATTTAAGACGGTCTTCACTGTGCAAACATTTTTATGTAATTGAAGTATCAATTGAGTTTCAGGCAATGATGTGTTATGCTTTACATCTTATTTTGGGGGTCATCATAGCTTGTTTTTATTTTATTTTGTGCTACAAAATTAACAGTATTAAATATATTCTTAGAACACATCAAGTGTCTTTTCTTAAAATTAGTGTCTTTTTTGTTTACTTACTCAATTTACTTCACTACGGGTCCCACATCAAGCCAGTGTGGTAAGTGCCCAATTTGTATATTCTCAATAAAACATACATCCAACTTGCAACAAGAGTTGTACTATTTGGTTCTGACCTCCTTTCTCCAATATGCTTGCCAACTTTCTCAAAGCTTTGTCCTAGCAGAAGGTATCATGCTCCCCCTTTGTTCCTAGGTGCGGCAAAGAGCTGCAGCCAAATAATGGGCTCTGCTTGGAGTCATGAGGTGCAAGGCAGCAGATACCAGATATTGGTTCAAATGAGTGAAAAACAAACTGAGCATATAGAAAAAATACCACATGTCAACTACTAGGAAAAAGAGTCAATTTGGTTTCTGTTGATGCTTTTCTTACCTAGCACAGCATCTACATTTATGTCCAGCTTAGTTGAGATCTATTTTTGTTTTCCACCAACAAGGAACCTACGTGGTTCCTAGGATGGTGATACTTTTGAGTCAACAGCTGGATTTTATGTTTTTTTAAATGGTGGATCAGCAAGTGTTCCTTCCCAGTGGTCTTAGGGGCATTGGGTTAGTGTCAGGCTGGGACTGGGGAGACCCAGGTTCTAGTCCCCACTGCTATGAAACTCAGGGTGATTTTGGGCCAGTCATTGGGCCTGTTTTGACAACACTCTAAGCCATAGTTAAGCCACTAACCCTTTTGCATTATGTGGTTAGTGTGTTTAAACTGTGGTTATGTAGCCACCATGATTAGGAATGGTTCACACCAAAATATTTAGCTCGAAATGCTTAACCACCATGGCTTAGCATGTTGTCTGAATAGGGTCACTGATTCAGTCTAAACTTACTCAAAGGGTTGTGGGAATAAAACGGAGGAAGATCCATGAATGCTGCTTTGGGACCCTTTGAGGAAACGTGGGATATAATGTGACAAATGGAATCGCCTGGCGGAGCCCATTTGAGTGTTTGCAAACCCTCTTCCATATCATCTTAAGACTTTGACTATGCAGACATCCTGACTATGACATTCAGTCGGTCTTACTTTTTCTTTCCTCCTACCTTGTTCCCCCATCCACCCTGCCCTGGCCTGGTGAAGAAGTCTGAAGATCTTGAAAGCTGGCACATATTTTGTGATCTTTGGGTTGGCCTAATAATAAAGATGGTAGACTAATGTGGCTTAGAAGGAGTATTGCAATTGAGCTGTAAAAGCCATGGAAAAGTTGAGCCATTTTCTTTGGCTGTTGCTCTTGAGGACTGATGGGGAATGTGCCCACGACCAAAGCAATGGAGTGGTCTCAATTGGGCCACTTGGCTTTCCTTTCATTTTTCTCTTACAGAGTTGATTTTGGGTTTGGAGCAGAGCACGACTGTCTGCTGCAAAATGGGGCTGCTGCTGCTGCATTTCTTCTCTAAAGGAAACTAATCCATGAAGGTTTGACTGACTAGTACTTGGCTTTTACTTTTTGCTGAGCTTAGGTGGTCTGACTTTCTGAAAGTAAGAGCTAGTCCCCTGCACTGATGATGATTTTTGGTGATGCAACATGTGAAGTGTTTCTCTTCAACATAGCAAACTGGTCTGGATATTTTTTAACAAATGACAGAATTTGCTATAAGCCTCCCTGCCTGTTCCAGGAGACTTGTGCCAAAATGAAGGTGTGTGTGTGTGTGTGAAAGAGAGAAACAGACAGAATGACAAAGACATCTCTTAGCGTGTATCTCCTTGAAAGTATACTTTACTCAGCGTTTGTGGAGAGGCTATCCAGATCTAACCTCCCTGCATGAGCTTCAAATCACTGAAGCAAACAAAGGACGAAGCAGAAGCCCTTGAATGACAAACTGCTATTCCCAACTCTAGACACGAAAAGATCTGCTTGCCAAATATAAGGAGGAGATCCTCCTTTTTAGTAGAGGACTAAAAAATGGGTGCACATTCCCCAGCAGCTACACCATTGGCTCTTTCTTCCCCCTCCTGTAGTGTGTGTGGTCAGTAAGCTTTAAAAACCCAAGAAGAATAGAGCCTGCCATAGGGGAGGGGCACCTATGCAAAGTCCAAGCCATAGCTGGATAAGGCCAGTGCAGAGAGTGGTCGTAATTGGAACCCCCTTTATGCTTCCTGGTGGACAGGTCTCCAGATGATGCTTGCCACTCTGACCTTCCTCCCCTGCCTAGGAAATCTCTTCCTCGCCCACCTTTCACCAGCAGGTGTAAGGGCACAAGGGGTATTGGCTCCAGTCTGTCATGCTACTCCCAGTGGGCCCCTGCACCCCAAAATCTGTGGGAAAAGCTGAGTAGCTCAGGGCCCTATACTGGGGGTGCGGAGGAACCATCCACTGGCTGAAGGTTTGATCACGGGCGTAGGGACTGTACATCGGCCTTCGGGCTCCTGGCTTGCCTGGAGAGTCTACAGAATTGACAACCATCCCAGAGTAGTCCTGTAGTGGAGGCAAGGGAGTGGAAATGGATGGCAAATTTGTGGAGAAACCTTCTGGTGGTTTGGAGTCTTGTTCAGGAGCCATGGAAAAGTCCTGTTGGTGTGCTCTGGTCCAAAATTCATTTAAAGAAATGGCGTCCCGAAGGGAAGCTTGCATGGATGCATCACTTGCCTCAGGCAACCTGGGCATGGGGGGAGGACACAGAAGGAAGGGAATAAAGAAGATTGGGTGGCTTTGTTCTCAGAAGCAGCCCACGTTAAGTAATAATTAGGTTTCCTTTTGTGCAGGGGCGGGGGGGTTGGGGCAGGAAACATTCAACCCCAAGCTGGTGCCCTCTAGATGGTTTGGACTATACCTGGGACTGGTGGGAGTTGTCCAAAACATCTGGAAGGCACCAGCTTGTGGAAGGGTGTCGGAGGCAGTTTGTTGCTGATGGGACAGACACTAGCAGTGTGAGTAGCTGATCAGCCCTTGAGAAAGGACCCAAGTATCGACTCCTGTCTGGATCCTGAAGCTTTGTTACTCGACCTGCTTTGTAACCCAACTGAAGCTTCTAACTGCCCTTTACTCCCACAACCACAGCATCCAGCCATCTCATAACCACCCAGTGACAAAGCACCAAGGTTACAACCTCTACTGCACATTGTGGGTTGGAAGGTGGGTTTAAAGGTTCAGATGACATGCCAACCTGTGCTGAAGTGCAAATCATAGAATTGTGGAGTTGGAAATGACCACAAGGAGGATCTAGTCCAACCCTCTGCAATGTGCAGGAAAACCAGTTACACCATCCTTGAGAGGTATCTGTACAGCCAGAGATGAAGAACCCACAACCTCCCTGGGTAGACTGCTCCACTGTTGTATAGATCTTACCATCAAGAAGTTTTTTCTTATATTTAATCAAAATCTAGGTAGCTGTAACTTATAAATGGTGGTCAAATGTGCTAGGGCAAGGGGAGAAGCCAAAATGCTTTCTTCCCCTGCTGCGATGTCCAGATCCAGCCACTGTTTCCCCTTCCTATAGAGTGAGATATCCGTATGGCTGATAACTTTCTCCTACAGAGGAACCATTGGGGGGGAAAATGACCACATCATACTTGAGTTCTTGATTTTAAAGGAAGCAAAAGCTAAGTGTAGCCATACACATACTCTGGATTTCAGGTAAGCAGATTTTAATAAACTCAGAACTATGATAAGGTCCCATGGCAAGGGACCCTTATGTGAAAAAGAGTCCAAGATGGGTGGGAGTTTTTTAAAAAGGAAATTTTAAAGGCCCAATTACAAACAATTCAAACAAGGAAAAAAGATAGAAAATAGAAGAAACCAATGTGACTCCACAAAAGGCTTAGAGATGACCTGAAAAGAAAAAAATGATACAAAAGAAGAGTACAGACAGGTAGCACAGGCGGCTAAACCTGAGAATGAGCTGGGACTAGTGAGGGATGCTAAAAGCAATAAAAAGGCTTTCTTCAGATACATGAATAGTAAAAGAAAGAGGAAAGAAATGGTGGTTCACGAGGATGGCAAATTGGTAACAGAGGACAAAGAAAATGCCAAAGTGCTCAATTCCTACTTTGGCTCAGTCTTCTCCCATAAGTGGGTCTATGCCCCCCCCCCCGGGAAAAAGTAAAGTACAAGCTGTCGGGGCAGGATTGCAGTTTGAGATTGATAAATGGTCAAGGAACACCTAATTTCTTTGAACAATTTCAAATCTCCAGGACCTGACGAACTGCATCCTAGAGTAATAAAGGAGCTGGCAGAAGAACTCTCAGAACCACTATCTATTGTCTTTGTGAAATCATGGAAGATGGGTGAAGTGTCAGACGACTGGAGGAGGGCTAATGTTGTCTCTATCTTCAAAAAGGGCAAAAAGGAGGAACCTGGGAACTACAGACCAATCAGTCTGACATCCATCCCTGGGAAAATTTTGGAGCAGATCATAAAGAAGTAAATCTGTAAGCACCTTGAAAACAATGCAGTGATTACTAAAAGCCAGCATGAATTTGTCAATAACAAATTCTGTTAGACTAATCTGATCTCATTTTTTGATCGGGTAACCTCCCTTGTGGGCTGTGGGAGTACTGTGGTCATAATATATCTTGACTTCAGCAAAGCTTTTGACAAAGTGCCCCATGACATTCTGATTCACAAACTAGCTAAAAGTGGGCTAGATGGAACAACTATTAGGTGGATCCACAGCTGGCTACAGAATCGGACTCAAAGAGTGCTTATCAATGGTACCTTCTCAAACTGTGGGGAGGTAATGAGCGGGGTACCACAGGGCTCAGTCCTGGACTCAGTGCTCTTCAACATTTTTACTAATGATTTGGAAGAGGAGGTGTAGGGAATGCTAATCAAATTTGCAGACAACACAAAATTGGGTGGGATCGCTAATACCCTGGAAGACAGAAACAAACTTCAAAGTGATCTTGATAGGCTGGAGTGCTGGGCTGAAAACAACAGAATGAATTTTAATAGGGATAAATGCCAAGTTCTACACCTCGGAAAAAGAAACCAAACAGCTCAACAATACTACAAGCAAGAAGAATCTTGGAATTGTTGTAGATCACAAGCTGAATATCAGCCAACAGTGTGCTGTGGCTGCAGAAAAACAAATGCTATTTGGGGCTGCATTAATAGAAGTATAGCTTCCAAATCATGCGAGATACTGGTTCCCCTCTATTCAGCACTGGTTAGAGCTCATCTTGAGTATTGCATCCAGTTCTGGGCACCACACTTCACGAAGGATGCAGACAAGATGGAGCATGTTCAGAGGAGGACAATGATGATGATCAGGGGTCTGGAAACAAAGCTCTATAGGAGAGACTGAAAGAACTGGGCATGTTTAGCCTGGAGAAGAGAAGACTGAGGGGAGACACGATAGCACTCTTCAAGGACTTGAAAGGTTGTCACACAGAGGAGGGCCAGGATCTCTTCTCGATCATCCCAGAGTGCAGGATATGGAATAATGGGCTCAAGTTACAGGAAGCCAGATTCCGGCTGGACATCAGAAAAACCTTCCTGACTGTTAGAGTGGAACTAATGACCTAGGGAGGTGTTGGGCTCTCCCATACTAGAGGCCTTCAAGAGGCAGCTGGACAGCCACCTGTCAGGGATGCTTGAAGGTAGATTCCTGCATTGAGCAGGGGGTTGGAATCCATGGCCTTATAGGCCCCTTCCAGCTCTGCTATTCTATGAGTCTATGGATGTGGCCAGGGGGACAGGTGTGCTCGCCCTAGTACCTGCCCTGCCATCAGGACTGGTGCTTTTGGATAGGAGCCACTTGGCTCTCATCCTGGTGATGTGGCAGTGCTTTCACAACTCTTGCCAGGAGTGCGTTAAGAGCGGGGGGGGGATTAAAGCAAGCGGACAAAGGCGTGGTTGGCAGAAAAGGAGGTGAGCGGGATGGCAGTGCCCAAGAGTAAAAGAGAAGGTGGGGCAGACAGAATGTATGTGTGGACATGTGTGTGTTTGTGCGTGTTTAAAAGTCCGCTCCAGTAGAAGGGGTCCTTTTGCATCCGTGTGGTTTGTATACAGGGCCCTCCCCACACCACTATCAAATCGCAGATCATATCTGTCTCAATGGTCTGAACTACAAATGTCACAGATCAAGTGGTTTCAGTCCTGTCATGGTGCAAAAACATGGATTCATACGATCTTCCCCCAAACCACCATCAAATCCCAGCTCCCCTCTGTGTGAGTTCTTTCCCCAAACAGGCTTGAGAGTTTCACTGGTGAAAGTGAGCTTTTCCCTTCCCAAATCCAAATCAGCTCCTCCCCCTCCCTTCCCTCCCTGCCCAACAGAGATGGGAGGGCTCTTGCCTGTAGGCTTGGGTGGGGGAGGCGGTGGCAGTGGCGGCTGGAGGCGGTGGCACTTGCTGCTCTGGGGAAGTTGGCGCTCTCTGCTCCACCTGTGCTAGAGGCCCTGCAGGGATTGGAGAAAGGCTGTTGTGATCCAAGTGCCAGATGGGGAAGCTGCTGCTGCTGACGATGATGGAGTCGCTCTCCTTCAGCCCCTCCATGGCTTCATCCCTTGGAAGATCTGACGCACCACATGGCAGAGAGAGAGAGAGAGAGAGAACAAAATCAGAGGACAACCTCAGATTCTATGGAATGGGGCGTGCCTGGCTGCTGCCTGAGGAAACTCCTCACAGCTCTCTTGAGGCCTTGGTGCAGCTGCTGCAGAGAGCGGCCTGAAGGGACGTGTACTAGGCTTGCTGCCACTGGCAGGCTGCTGGAATCAAACAGCGACTGGGTGCAAGAGAAAGAGAGTGAATGCTACAAAATAAGGGAATTTGTTCATACTGGCATAATTTTTGTATAGGCTGCATGATTTAGCATTTTGAGGGAGCAGAATTTCCTCAGCACAGAGCCCCTTTTAGCTGGTGCCTGAAGCTACAAACAGTGCAGAATGGTTATTAAAATCAAACAAAACCCACTAGTAATACTCAAATTGCTTAGTCACAATAGCCCTATTCAGATGTTCAAACAAATAGGTGTGAGCTTAAGGTTGGAATCAAGCCCCACCCCTAACACCCCTGCCCATGTAACCCCCATTTCAGACCATGAAGTTGACCCATTACAGCATGAACTGTATAGGGGCTTCCAAGCACCTCCCCAGATCACATCTACATAGGGCTAATATGTGGCAGCGATGGAATTGTGAATGCCATGAACAGTGCCATCGACTGGGCAGCTGGGGTGGGGTGGGGATCGTCTGCCCTGCCCTCTGGCCCAACCCCACAGCAAAAGGGCAGCCCCAGGCCAGTCAAAGAAGGGGGAACTTTATAATCACTGCAAATGGAGTTATTGTTGGTGAGAACAATCTGGCCAGGCTAAGAAACAACCTGCTCAGACTCAGGTGGCATGTTGCCAATGAACTGTGGGTTGTTGGAAATGCAGCAGGAACTGGAGGGCCTTGACTGTTCACCCATGCCAGCCAGCTTCCACTGTGATAAACAACCCAGGTGTGTTAATTATGAGTTTTTTGTGAAGTGTGAGCCAGGTCTAAAAGTGGCACTGTAAAATGGGGTGGGGGTGGGGGTCATCCCTAATTGGAAATGGCTGAAAACTAACAGTCACTTGATGTTGCCATATCTCTGTTTCTGCAGAGTAAATGGGTCATTTCAAAAAAGAAGAAGCTTTCCAGACATTTAATAAGGTTATTTGAATTTCTTTATTAACAGCACAAGAGTCTTGAAAAATAACAACTTTCCTTTACAATACTTAACACAAGTCATTGTCAAGATTTCCTGGCACACAGCTGCATCCAGGCCAGTGCTCAGTTTGGGCGCAAGACACTATTATGTCATGGGCGACTGCCCCCATGCCATTAATGGCACAATATTATGTCTGACCCAATGCTGGTTTTAGATGCAAGAGATTGATTGGGTTTGCACAACAAGGCAACCCATCCTGGATTATTGTGTGAAGCAAGCAATGATGGGTTGTTGTGTCATCCAAACCTGGACTGCTTCCCACAGGGTGGCTTATTTTTCCCCAGCAAACCACCATGACAAAACATGACTTGTTCTTGGGGTTGTTTAACCTACAATGGATTGGCGTGTAATCTGAACCCAGCAGAACCAACCCATCATGGCTTGCAGCGGTCAGACAGCAAGCTGCTCAGCAAAAGCAGAAAAAAATGCAACCAATCTCACCCATGCCACAGTGACAGTCCCTCCATGGATACCAAAATGGCAGATTGGCTGTCACTTTTTAAGTATTTGTTCATGCCCCGACATTTGTGCATATGGGGATGGAATATATGTTTGTATATCTGTATTGTTCCAGCTCCGGGAATCTGTGCAATTGTCTTCGTGCTTTTTTATTATTATTTCTTGCTGGCTTTTCAAAGTTGTGCAAGTGCGCACTTGTGGCTGTCAAAACTATATCTAGCCCTGCCTTGCCTATTGCCTTGTATATTTCAGTTGTCAAAGGGAATGAATCACAGCATGAAATGTACAAGGTAACTGACAAAAGGAGACAGCATATTGGCTGATTTGATAGGTGTTGTGGGGAAAAGGGGTGAAGATTAGCCACTTAGCAAGATGATCCCCAGAGTTTTAAATGTTGAGCTGACACTTGGGGTGCCCAGCATCCATTCCACATTCCCCCCAGTCTCTAGCAAGTCCTTTTAAGGAAGATCTATGCTCCCCACTCCTTTTTGCAGCTCGCATTGGCAGTAACCAAAAAATGTTGTGGGGGTGGAGAGAGATCTTCTTTAAAAGGACTTGCTGGAAGTGTGGAATGGAAGCATGCACCCCCAAGTGCCAGCTCAATACTTAGAACTATGGGGATGAACTTGATGGGGGGCATCTGATCCTCTTTTCCTGACCTGTCAACTGTCAACGGCTGTCAAATGAGCATATATGCAGCCTTGTCTTGTCAAACCTTGTATATTTCATACTGCAGTTCCTTCCCTTTGACAGCTGAAACATACAAGGCAATAGACAAGGCAATATACATTTATATCAGCTACAAGTGCACACTTGCACAACTGAAAAAAAATTACTTCTTCATATTATTATTATTAGTAGTAGTAGTATATTATATTATTATTATTTAAATGAAGATATTTGTGGAAATTCCTGGGGCTGAAAAATACATATATTCTAGCCCTATTCATGCAAATGTTGGGCCCTGGAAAGAAAAAAGCTGGGGCACAAAAATGTGGTCAGGGTCAAAGTGGGGAGAGAGACAAGATGGGCAGAGTCCCCTAGGATATGTGCTTCAGCTGGCTGGAGGACCAAGGGGGAAGGAAGGAGGGAACAACCCACAGTAAACCTGATCATCTGCATAGCTTGTCTACCAAAGTGGGTTGTTGTGGGCTCACACAATTGACAATGTGTGAGTTCACATGACACGTATACAACATGTACATGAATAAGGAACTAAGGTTGTGCACCCCAAATCAAATGCCCTGAGCACTAGGGCAGTATCCTCCACCAGGTGGCATAAAATCACATTTGGCCCAGGGCTTGTTTGGGGCACAAGAAACGTTGGGCCAGGTGTGAGTCTATGCCACCCGTTCCAAGCCTCATGCTCTCCCCATGTTTTGACTACAACTCCCAGCAACTGCAGCTACTATAGCGAATAATAAATGTGAGATGGCCAAATTAATGGCACCAAATGAGTTGGGGTACAAGTCTGGTTCACCAGCTCATCTGCTGGTGCCCCCAGGTTTGAGGGAGATGATCTATCTAAACATCTACCTATCTAAAACCATTTCTAGGCCACTGCCTTTCACAATCAAGACACATGCTCCAAAATGCCACTCTACTGTGTCGTTTGCTCATCTTACCTGGCTGCTGCACACCAGATTTGGGTTCTTCCATCACTGTCCTCTTCTGACATTTGGCCGGGCTGTTCCGCTGGACTCTCCCCACCCTGAGAAAAGAGCACCAAACGGTGGACATTTGGGAGCCAGCACTTCAGGGTCCTTCAGCCCTTCAAAATCCTGCTAGATGAGGAGCAACACAGTGCTCTGGCAAAGCACCCCATCGGCTGCGCCTTGTGCCTCTCTGCAGCGCTGAGGTGCAGTTTGCACTGTGCCGCTCCCAGACTGGCCTCAGCCCTGCCAGGAGAGGGTAGGGGTTGCCCCCATGAAGTGAAGTGAACCAAGGAGACTCTTCTCTCCCTCCCACCCCAGTTGGGCAGTTCTATGCAAGCACTGCTCCCCTCAGCAGCTGGAGAGAGGGGGGTTGTGCTGCCTGGAAGGCCCCCGCACGTACCTCCGCGTATTCTTCCCATGTTCTCTGAAGCCCTTAGCAAAGGGATTGTTGTAGATCTTGAGTTTTGTGATCTTCAGAGAGAGAGAGAGAGAGAGAGAGAGAGAGAATGGGGGGTAGTCTGGCATCAGCACTCGCACCCACCTCAACTTCTCCAGGGCCAGAGTTTCCCTTATCCACATATGGTATTTGCAACTTGGTTTAGGGCCCTCTTCTGCATTTGCAAATAAATGCAGAAAAGTCGCAGCATCCCAGAACATGTCCAGAGCCAGGATTTGAACTGCGCTCTGCTCACACGCATCCCCTTTGCTGGGGCTGCCACAGGGAAAAGGTGCGACAGGCAGCAGTTTGAACAAACAGATGCCTGGTGCACAATAGATGCCGGTGCCCAACAGAATATGTCCAGCCTTGAAACACTGTCCACTTGGAATGGTGTGGCAAGGTGGAAGGCATGACGTGGGAGCTGCAGCGGGGAGCCAGGCTAAGGGGCAGCAGGGCAGCAGAGAAGTTGGGATGCCCAGCAGCAGCAGCAGCAGCAGCAGCAGCAGCAGCAGCAGCAGCAGCAGCAGCATTGCCCCTTGCCAGCCTCCACATGTTTACCGAGGGCCTCATCTCAAGGACCAGCACCAAGCAGGCACACAAATAAAGATCCCACCTTCTCGTTTTGGTATGCAGTGACTGAGGTGAAGGCCATCTCTGGGAAGCTGTAGGTCTGGAAGACACTCCAGCAGGTGCTGAACAAGTCATCTGCCTGCATGACATGGAAACGAGGCTTATAGCGATGCATGGAGTGAAGGATGACCTGGTGGCAGGAGAGGGAGGGAGGGAGAGAGAGAGAGAGAGAGAGAGAGAGAGAGAGAGAGAGAGAGAGAGAGAGAGAGAGAGAGAGAGATTCACTTGGCAGACCTCACCCCAGTCTTCCCTTGCTGGCCTGCCCAACAGCCGTGCTTTGAGGATGCGGACGGAGCCCTTTCCACCTGCCAACCGCTGTGCTGCTGGAGGTGCAGAGAGCTTCTGGTCCTGGGATGCTCAAGGTCCCAAATGTGATGCCCAGATCCCAAATTTCACCTTTAAAATGAACATGCACAACCATTTCTGAAAGTACTCTGTACATGCCCCGAACCACTTCCAACTATTCTTACGTCAGACATTCCAGGGCTGCATCCTGGGTGCAGAAGAGCTGAGGAACTAATGGCTTTGCTCAAGACATGTGGCCTTGAGGGCTGAAAGAGGCAGCTGGACAAGATGCCCCTGCCTGGAAGGCTCCAGGGTGGGGCTGGAGCCAGAGGAATGGATGACAGAAAAGGGAGTCTTCCTCGGGAGGCCTCCTTGGCTGAGCGAGAGAGACAGGAGGGTCACCAGGCTTTGCTTAAACCAACACGGGGGGTCCCTCTCCAGGGAATGTCCTTATGCGTGTGGATGCTCTCCGGCTTATGGGCAATTCTGCTGTGGCGGCATGACTCAAATGCCAGATTTTGGGTGCCATTAAGAGGGGCAGCAGAGAGGGAGACAGGCAGGTCTTTGGGCAGTTCCCTTCCACTGGAAGAAGGCTTGTGCAGAACTCCCCTGTGGGTTGTACCCCACATCCATTGGTAACACGAAAATGCCTCCTCCCCCAGCCCAGCACCCTCTCATCTCCCTGCACAACCACACACCCCATCTCGACATACATACATGGCCTTGCTGGTCCAGGGTGTTGTTGGTCAGCTTGAGCTTTTGGAAGGAGACAGGCTCCTTCATCCAGTGGCTGCCGAGTGCAGGGGAGTCCGGGTGGGCATACGTCCGGCAGGGGGGCTGGGGCTCTGCTTTGCCAGCAACTTCCCACTGGTCCTTGTTCCACTGGTGGTGGCAAAGACAGAGAAAAGTGACAAGAAATCCCACCAATTGCACGTTTTTTGCAAGCCAGGCCAGGCACGGACCTCTAGTTGGGCTCGCCATGATCAGCCGGCATTCTCCACAACCTCCACTGGCCATGAGAAACACTCTTGCAACCTAGTTTGAAAGGTCATTGTGTTTCCACATGGCCCACGGCTCTTGCCTGGCCTGCCGGCCTTCTTTCCTGCCTTCCTTCCTGCAACAGAGGCAACTGGACTGGGCCATCACTCTCGAGGCAGAGATGTAGCTCACCCAGCTGGAGTGCAGCAGGGTGGGAGAGCCAGTGGCCCACGAGATGCGCAACAGAGATTAACGTCTCACACTTGAAACAAAACGGAGCGCTCTGAAGGTTGGGAAATATGGCTCTAAAAGTCACCTACAAGTTCACAAGTCACTTCAACCTTGACTGGCCCCAGCTGCCTCAGAACACAGGAGGAACCCGCCCCACAGCTCCTTCTCCCAGCAGTCTTGCAGAAGACAGACTTTGGCAACCAGAGGGTGGGGGGTGAAGATGGAGTACCACTCCCCACCACCTTTCCTGTTCCTGCTTATTGCAAACCAGGGACCTGAATTTTGCTATGCTAGTTTGAATGAGTAGGCAGACTCCCCCTTCCCCAATACCAGTGGCTACACAAAGCAACAAGAGTGGCTTCTGGTTTGAAATAAACTCCCCAAAAGACCCAAAGATCCCTCCAGTTTGTGCTGAAACTGGAGGGATCTCATTCCTCCATTGAGAAAAGCATTTACCTTGTACCTGAAGTTGTCCATTGGCACAAAGTCTACCAGCATGAGGTATTTGGCGTAAGGAATCAAGCCAGTGACTTTGATCTTGCATTGTGGAAACATTCGCCTGCAGAAGAGGAAAAATGCAGGTGTCTCTAGTTTTGCGCTTTTTAAATGCCCCCTCGATGAGAACACCCAGCCTCAGCTGATGGCTTGTGCAGACAGCATTCAATTCCAAAGCAGATGGCATTCATTTTTCTTTCAATTCAAGCTTCTAGGCATCATCATCAGAAGGAGGGCAAGTGGGAGACCAGGGACCACAGCAGGCTGTCCTCCTGCCCCGTCGGAACCTGTGAATGGCAGCATCTCCCTGATCTCCTTAGGACAGAAATGGGGAATGTGTGGACCTCCAGATGTCATTGAGGCTGCAACTCCCATCATCCTCACCATTGGCTCTGTGGCTGAGGCTGATGGGAACTGCAGTCCACCAACTTCTGAAGGGCCAGGCGTTCACCACCACCACTAGGGCCATTGACCTCTAGGGCCACTCAGATACACTGATGATTGATTAACTTTTCCAGATTTTGACTGAAAACACTCAAGGAATGGAGAGGTGACATCTTTGGTCTCCACTTCCGGAGAAGAATTGTAGCTGTACGGCGGGGATCCCCTTTCAATTAATCGTCCTGAGAAAGAAGCTATTTTGACAGTTCACGTAGGCCTGCAAGTCTTCCTGATCAGGACTTGTGTCATGTGCCTGGCATCATATTCCATGTACAATGCCAGGCAGGGTAGGGTGAGTATGTGGGCAAGACCCTGGCCACATGCCTGGTCAAAACTGCTATCAATTGGTCATTGCAAAACCATTTTTAAGTATTGGACTGAAGTGGAGTCTGAAAGTCCAGTGTAAAAATGAGATGGCAAACGCAGCCATGAAGGAATTCATGCCTTGTGCCTCAGCAAGAAGAACCGTGCAATGAAGTCCAAGGGTTAGTATGAGGCAAAGGCGCAGAGCCCCCTCCAACTGCAATGCTTTACTGCCATGGCATGTGCATCATCACTGCTGCAGGGGGGCTCTAGGAGGGGGGGGGAGTTTCAGGAGAGAACAAAATGGGGCTGAGCTCACCGGCCAGACTTGGTGATAATCATTTCCGTGCCCACTTGGTGGAACTTGGTCCAGAGGTCCCTGTCCTCAAGGGTGACGATGACAGAGCTGTGACGAGAGGAGGCCTCCAAAGGGTCAGGGAGAGCACCTGTGTCTTGGAAGGAAAGGAAGGGCAGAACCAGATGGTGAGAAAAGCTTCCCAGTGGCCTTGCAGGTAGAAAGCAGAGGGAGTTTCATGGCCCATCCTCCCTCCCTCCCACCCACTCACCCACCCACTCACTCCTCAGCCTCCAGCAGAACATTGCCTTCCTTCAGGTGAAGCCTCCAAGGGTTGATTCTATACACCGACCACCATTTTAACTTTTGAGTTTCCTGCAGCAGGAAGAGTTTAGAAGAAAATGTCCCTGAGGACAAGAGTCATACTCTTATTTTTTAAGTTCTCAATATTACTTACATCACCCATGACTGGGATCCCAAGGAACATGGGTGCATGTTCAGTGTGGGCACTCAAGATTTCCCTTTCAGAAAATGCTTCAGACCCATTCTTTTTTTAATGGAAGGAGACAAGAAAAAAACTGAAATTAAAAAAAGTTGCAAGGACAAGAAAGAGGAGGCAGTTGTAGATATTAAGGACAGAAATCCTGTAGCAATCAGCTGAACAAAGGTAATCTGTGGCCATAATTTTAATGGGGGATTGTTCATTTTTTTTGTTTGTTTGCTGAGTTTTCACCAAATTTATGTTAATGAACCTGAACAGATTCAGAATGAACCTGAACAGATTCACAAGTTTGTCTTGGTGAACCGCTTAATAACAAGTAGCAAAACCCATTTGCAAATAATTCAGCTCCTTGCAGGAAATGCCCAGGGCTCCATATAACAAAAAGTACAACATACTTCTGTGCCTTTGGTTCTCCATCTTCTGCTTTAATTCAGGATTAATTACCTCTTTAAGAAGTAACACCCACTTTGATGGATAATATTAAATTGTTAAAAGTTCTTTATTGCAAGGTAGAAAAATGGGGGTGTGACACTTTGGAGGAGGATAGGATTAAAAGAAGTGCCAGGAGAGGCAGTTAGTGCAACCAAAATGCCCCTGGGATGGATGATGATGGGCCTTTCTATTGCCACCTTTAAAGCACACACACACAGAAAAAACAGAGGACAATTCGAATAACAGGACTCTCTTTGAAGTGTCAGGCCATTTAAAATAATTTAAAAAAAAGAAAAAAAAGAATGGTGGTTCTCAGCAGTGGCCGCACTCTGCATTTGCTCCACGATGGTGCTGGGTGATGATGCCCGGCCAAGATGATTTGGCACATGTGCTTTTTAAAAAGTGGCAGCAATTGTGGCAGCAGGGAAGCAAGTTTCCAAGTCTCACAGAACTTTATTCAGGCTGACAAGAAGCCCTTCCTGGAGCCACCCATTTGTAATGGATTCCTCATTTACTTACTTGACCCAGTTTCACTGGGGAAGCAGCATTCAAACCTAGAGCTAAAAGCTTCCCTATTTTTAGGGCAGAGGTACCCAACATTTACTGCAAAGGCCCCCATCAGAGCTGTCATGTGAGCCCAATCCCAACCTGCTCACCCAAATTTGCTAGGGAAAGTTAACCCTGAAGCCCCCATGGGGCTGCCTTTCTGACATGCTCCGTCCCACAGGAGGAGCTAGACAAGAGCAGCTGCTCTGCCCTGGGAAGAGACGCATGCAGAGGCTCTTAGGTTTTAGACCAATATCCAGAAGTGGTCTAAAGCTCAAACCCATTTTATAAGAGGGAGGCAGTGATTACTAGAAGCCAGCATGGATTTGTCAAGAACAAATCCTGCTAGCCTAATCTGATCTCATTTTTTGATTGGGTAACCTCCCTTGTGGACTGTAGAAATGCTGTGGATATAGAATCAGAGTTAGAAGGGGTCTCTAAGGCCATCCAGTCCAACCCCCTATTCAATGCAGGAATCCATCTTAAAGCATCCCTGACAGATGATTGTCCAGCTGCCTCTTGAAGGCCTCCAGTGTGGGAGAGCCCACCACCTCCCTAGGTCATGGGTTCCATTGTCCTACTGCTCTAACAGTCAGAAGGTTTTAAGAATTGTGGCGGGGGGGGGATTGTTCCAGCCCACCCTCCTCCCACTCCTCCCTCCTTTGCTCGCATCCCAGCAGGAGCCTGGTCCTCGCTTGGGTGGCGCCTCCTCCACACGAGACGTTTAATGAGCCTTAGAGGCTCATTATAAATTTTACCTCCACACCAGCGGAGCGCAAAACGGGCGTACAGGCGCGTTATTTCCCCGATAATGCGCATTTTCGAATGCGCGTTAAATAGCGACGGCCCCCTCCACAAGAATGCGCCTTTGCGCCTGGTTCCGCGATTATGCGCATTATCGCGGAGGCGCATTTACTCACAATCCCTCTGCACGGGAGGCGGCGAGAAGCGGCGAAGCGCATTAAAAGATGCCCAAAAAGCACTTTACAGGTAGTTAATGCGCATAATCGCTTGTTCACACAGCGAAAATGCGCTTTAACGGCCGGAGCAAAATAAAAGTCGCTATTTAACGCGCGTTCGAAAATGCGCATTATCGGGGAGATAACGCGCCTGTACGCCCGTTTTGCGCTCCGCTCGTGTGTAGGTAAAATTTATAATGAGCCTTCAAGGCTCATTAAACGCCCCGTGTGGAGGAGGCCGACTTTTATTTTTCTCCGGCCGTTAAAGCGCATTTTCGCGGTGTGAACAAGCGATTATGCGCGTTAACGTCTTCTAAAGCGCTTTTTGGACATGAATTAATGCGCTTCGCCGCCTCTCGCCGCCTCCCGTGCAGAGGGATTAGGCGTAAATGCGCCTCCGCGATAATGCGCATAATCCCGGAACCGGGCGCAAAAGCGCATCCTTGTGGAGGGGGCCTCAACGGAGTCTGTCCAGACAAACAAGCAAGGATGGTCGGCAACGGCGCTCGCCTCGGCTGCGTCCGCCTCCTACGTAGGTTCTAGCGGTGGCCCTCAAGAGCGGCCGGCGGGAGATCCTGCTGCTGCGGGGCCCGCGGCGCACGAAACAGCCGCGGGGTCGCGTGCCCCCTCGCTTTGTGGCGCTCGCCCGGCCTCAGCGCTCCGGAGGGGGCACCCGGGGAGGGGGCTACTCGGCTGCCCCATATTAGCCCCGCAAAGAAGCACGTCTGGGGGCGGCGGCGGCGGCAAGAAGCCCTTCGCCTCAGGCGCACCAAAGACGGGAGGGGATGGCGCCCGTGGGGGGGGGGCGGCGCAAGGGACCCCCCCTGCCAAGGCGGCCAAGGCGGCTGCTGCCCTGCGCCGCGCGCACGCCTCCCCTGCCCCTTGCAAGGCGCCGCCCGGAGCCGCCGCGCCTCCACCGACGGCCGAGAGGGAGCCCGGCGCAGCCCAGCCCAGCCGCGCGCCCCTCGGGCGAAGGCGGCAAACTTCCCAGCCACGGCCGCCGCCGCCCGGGCGGAGCTCCCCACCCCGGCGGGGCAGAGCCGAGCGCCCTCGGCAGGAAGGCGCCCTGGCCGGGAGAGGCTTGCCCGGGAGACGCCGAGGGGCGCCCACCGGCCGAGCCCGCGCGGAGCGGCCACCACCTACCCGGCGCGGCGTGCATGGTGTCCCCGGGCGCCGGAGCGGGGCTGCCCCGCTCGGCCTGTCGGGCCTGAGTCCGGCTGCAGCTGCGCCCCTGCCGGGACCCGCTCGGCGCAGCCTGGAGCCGACGGCGCCCGCGCGGTGCTTATTTATGAAGGCGCAGTGGCGGGGAGGAGCCGGGGCAGACCTTTGCCCCCCCCCCCCTACAGCCCGCGGGCTTCTGAGGTCCAAAGGGGGCAGGCGCCGGCGAGGAGCTGTCCAGCCGGAGGGGCAGGCCCGAGGAGGGGCCCCTGGGCGCCCCGGAGCAGCAACCGAGCACAGACACGGGGTGGGGACTGTTGCCCTCCGCCTCCCCCCAGGAACTCGCGGGGGGTGGGGGTGGGGGCGCCTATGCCATCCCCGCCTCCTAAGCCAGCCCTAGACAAGCTGGTCTGCTTTGGAAGGCGAGGGCTCTTTTAGGATGAGCCTGCCTCCCTGGAGAGGAGGCAAGGGAGTCATGGAGAGGGTCAGCTGCAGCCCCCCCCCCTCGGATGACTGGCAGCTGTCGAAGCCCCTTGGCTTAAGCCCCCTGGTCTCTACAACAGGCATCTCTCCAAGCTGCTTGCAGGAGCTAGCCAGAGGCAAGTAGCATCAATCACCTCTTGGCACACTGATGACTGTGACAGGCCGCTCCGTTTGGGGCAGGCTTCCAGGTGCTGTGCCTCCCTAAAACAGCATGTACCCCCAAGGTTTCTGCTCAGATCACCCAGGCAACAGGCCTATGAGGAGCCTGAAGCTGAGAGAATTGGTGGATGGTTCAGGGTCCCCAGTGAATGAGCAGGAGTTGGACCCACAAATCCAAGTCCTGAACAGTGCCCAGAACTGTGCTTAATCGGAACATGGGCTGGTTTCCTTCTTCTTGCAGCTGTGAAGCTCTTCTGGTTGTGTTCCATGCACAGTCCTCCCCACAGGCTGGCCTCTGAGGACTGCTGCTGCTGCTGCTGCTGCTACAAGGTCATCAGTGGCTGACCCTTCCCCAGACATGCCTGCATGAAGGGGGCCCGGCAAAGAGGGAGAGGGGAGAGGGCCTTTGTGGAGAGCATCCTGGAGAGCCAGAGCAGCACCAGGGCCCGCTAGCTTCCTTTGAGCAACGTAGCGGCTTTGCTTGGCACCCACGCATTATATAAACCGCTCAGAGAGCTTCGGCTATGGGGCGATATACAAATGTAATAAATAAATAAATAAATATACAGTGTGGCGTGGCACTAAACCAGCCTGGGGTGATGGCAGCCTTGGAGAGGAGAGCAGCAGCAGTAGCAGGCCCCAGTTGCAGAGACCTGCAGCTCCCCCACAAGAGAGCTGTGGCTCCAGGTGGCTCCAGGTCCCTCAGAGCTAAGTGCTCCTATTAGCCAAACATTGAGCTTAGTCTCTGACTAAGCCTCTGACCTTGGAAAGCTGACAGTAGGCAGTCATAGGGGAAACCCTTCCATTGGGAGGTGATTGCGGAACCGTCCCCCCCCCCCCCCGCCATCTGCCCAGAGCCTCTGCTGTTAGCTGGCTGGGTGTCCGAGCAGCCTCCCATGCAAAGAGAGGAGTCCAGGGGGGCCACACCAAGGGATTTCTCTTTGCAAATTCAGCAAAAGGACTCAATCCAGACAAGACGGAGGTACTGTTAGCGGGTGGTTCGTCTGTCCGGCGAGGTGATGTTCACCCTGTTCTGGAGGGGGTTGCACTCCCCCTAAAGGATCGGGTCCGTAGTTTGGGGGTGCTCTTGGATCCAGAACTGTCGCTTGAGGCACAGGTGAACTCGGTGGCAAAGAGCACCTTTTACCAGCTTAGGCTGATATACCAACTGCGCCCTTAACTGGACAGAGATAGCCTAGCTACAGTTATCCATGCTCTCATAACCTCTCGTTTGGATTACTGCAATGCGTTATACGTGGGGCTGCCTTTGAAAACGGTCCGGAAACTTCAGCTGGTACAAAACAGGGCAGCCAGATTGTTAACGGGGACTGGCCAACGAGACCATATTACGCCAGTCCTTTTCCAACTTCACTGGCTGCCGATCCAGGTCCGGGCCCAATTCAAAGTGCTGGTACTAACATTTAAAGCCCTAAACGGCTTGGGGCCAGGTTATCTAAAGGAACGCATCCTCCCATATGTACCTGCCTGGACCCTAAGTTCATCTACAGGGGTCCTTCTCCGTGAGCCCCTGCCAAAGGAAGTGAGGCAGGTGGCCACTAGGACAGTGATGGGCAACCTTTTGAGCTTGGTATGTCAAACTTCGCCAAAAAACTGAGCATAACTCGGGTGGTGTGTCACTTTGAGGAAAAAACATTATTTCGCGATATTTATAGTTTAAATAACATAAAAAACATAAACATAAACTCTAAGACTCTAGTCGCAAATGTTTCATCCTCAGGAGCAGCAAATGTTTCATCCTCGGCTACTCGAGGATGAAACATCCTTCTCGGCATGCGGTAGGGTGACCAGATTTAAAAATTCAAAATCCCGGTCCCCCCCGCCCCCACCCACCCAAAACAACTGCCCCACCAAGCCACCCCCCCCCAAAAAACGAGCCTGGACCTTCCGCCGGGTTCCTCTGCCGCCCGCGTGGGGTCCTCCGTCGCCGCCCGCGCGGCCGCGCCGGGTCCTCCGCCGGCCGCGCCGGACGCCCTCTCCTGCCTCTTCCGCGCGGCCTCTGGCCTCCTGGGGCTCAATCGCGATGGCGATGACCCCTGAGACGCCCGGACGCCTGTGCCCGCCTCTTCCGCGCGGGCGCGGGCGTCCGGGCTCCTCAGGGGTCATCGCCATCGCGATTGAGCCCCAAGGAGGCCAGAGGCCGTCAGGAAGAGGCGGGAGAGGGCCGGTTACGTCACTTCCGGATCCGGCCCTCTCCCGCCTCTTCCACGCGGCCTCTGGCCTTACGAGCCCGGCAGCGGCGGCGAAGGCGGAGGAGGAGCCCGGGAAGCGGCCGCCCCAGCAGGTAAGTGCCCCCCTTCGTGCTTACCTGCAGGGGCGTCCGCTTCCCGGGCTCCTCCACCGCCACCGCCACCGGGTCTCGCTGCCACCGCCGTGTGACCCCCCGCCACCCAGCCGCCTCAGCGGCCGCGTGTCATCAGAAATGGCTACGCGTGTCAGTGCTGACACGCGTGTCATAGGTTCACCATCACTGCACTAGGAGGAGGGCTTTCTCTGCTGTGGCACCCCGGCTGTGGAATGAGCTCCCCAGAGAGGTTCACCTGGCACCTACTTTGTACTCTTTTCGTCGCCAGGTGAAGACCTTTTTATTCTCCCAGTATTTTAACAGTTAAATTAACTCAATTTTAATCCTTGCTGTTTTAAATTTGTATTTTAATCTGTATTAATTCCTGCTGCTTGGTTTTATTCTGGTTGTGTTTTTATATTGTATGTTATTCTGTGTTTTTAGATTGTGCCTTGTTTTATATATTTTAAAATGATTTCATGGTTTTAGTTTTTGTGAACTGCCCAGAGAGCTTCGGCTATGGGGCGGTATAAAAATGCAATAAATAAATAAATAAATAAATAAATAGTTAGCTGTAGTCAGGCCCAAAGGGAAAGACTTAGCCCCCACTTGACAAACCTAGAAAAGAACCACTCTCTATTATCTTTGCGAAATCATGGAAGACGGGAGAAGTGCCCAATGACTGGAGGAGGGCTAATGTTGTCCCTATCTTCAAAAAGGACAAAAAGGAGGAACCAGGGAACTACCGACCAATCAGTCTGACATCCATCCCTGGGAAAATTTTTGAGCAGATTATAAAGAAGTCAATCTGTAAACACCTGAAAACAATGCAGTGATTACTAGAAACCAGTATGGATTTGTCAAGAACAAATCCTGTCAGACTAATCTGATCTCATTTTTTTATTGGGTAACCTCCCTTGTGGACTGTGGGAATGCTGTGGATATAGTATATCTTGACTTCAGCAAAGCTTTTGACAAAGTGCTCCATGACATTCTGATTAAGAAACTAGTGAAAAGTGGGCTAGATGGAACAACTATTAGGTGGATCCAAAGTTGGCTACAGAATCAGACTCAAAGAGTGCTTATCAAAGGTACCTTTTCACACTGGGGGGAGGTAATGAGCGGGGTACCTCAGGGCTCAGTCCTGGGCCCAGTGTTCTTCAACATTTTTATTAATGATTTGGACGAGGAGGTGCAGGGAATGCTTATCAAATTTGCAGATAACACAAAATTGGGTGGGATCACTAATACCCTGGAAGACAGAAATAAACTCCAAAGTGATCTTGATAGACTGGAGCGCTGGGGTGAAAACTAGGGATGTGCATGGCCAAAATTATCGTATCGTATAGTTATCGCAAATTCCAACATAAAAAAAATTCGGATCCGATCATATAGGGGGGTACTTGGATTTGATCGGATTGGAAAGCTGATAAATATCGGAAGTTTCAATACAATAACAGTGTTTTTCCCCATAGGTTTGCATTGGGGGAAAGAAAGCTTCCCCCAATGCAAATCTATGGGGAAAAACACTGGGCCGGCACTCCCTCCCTCCCCCCAGTCATCCCCACCCCCGCCACCCTGTAGTACTGCTGATGTTGTCATCACTCGGCATGGTTCTGTACTGACGAACAGGCTGGAAAGCCTGTTCAGCAGTACTACGGGGCGGCGGCGGCAGGGAAGGCCAAGGTAAGGAGCAAGAGGGGGAAGGGAGGGGTTCCCCTTACCTGGACCTTGTCCACTGTCGTCCACTGCTAGGAACTACTAAGAACTAGGCCGCAAAGCCTAGTTCTCAGTAGTTCCCAGCAGCGGACGGCAGCAGACGGCAACAGACAAGGCCCAGGTAAGGAGCGCAAATGGGAGGGGGGAGGGAGGGCCAGCCCTAGGTCCGATAATCTGATATGTCCGATAGTTATCGGACATATGAATTTCGGATCGGATCAGATTGGACCTGAAGGAATGTGTATTGTTATCATTAATCGGATATCCGATAACGACTTTATCGGTTCGTTATCGAACATCGTAACGATACGATACATATCCCTACTGAAAATAACAGAATGAAATTTAATAGGGATAAATGGCAAGTTCTACACCTAGGAAAAAGAAACCAAATGCGCAGTTATAAGACGGGGGATACTTGGTTCTGCAATACTACAAGCCAGAAAGATCTTAGAATTGTCGTAGATCATAAGCTGAATATGAGCCAACAGTGTGATTGATGTGGCTGCATTAATACAAGTATAGCTTCCAAATCGCACAAGGTACTGGTTCCCCTCTATTCAGCACTGTTTAGGCCCCATCTTGAGTATTGCATCCAGTTCTGGGCACCACACTTCAAGAAGGATGCAGACAAGCTGGAACATGTTCAGAGGAGGGCAACGAGGATGATTAGGGGGTCTGGAAACAAAGCCCTATGAGGAGAGACTGAAAGAACTGGGCATGTTTAGCCTTGAGCAGAGAAGACTGAGGGGAGACATGATAGCACTCTTCAAATACTTGAAAGGTTGTCACACAGAGGAGGGCCAGGATCTCTTCTCGATCAACCCAGAATGCAGGACATAAAATAATGGGCTCAAGTTACAGGAAAACAGATTCTGGCTGGACATCAGGAAAAACTTCCTGACTGTTAGAGCAATACGACAATGGAACCAATGACCCAGGGAGGTTGTGAGCTCTCCCACATGAGAGGCATTCAAGAGGCAGCTGGACAACCATCTGTCAGGAATGCTTTAAGGTAGATTCCTGCACTGAGCAGGGGGTTGGACTGGATGGTCTTATAGGCCCCTTCCAACTCTACAATTCTATGATTCTATGAAACCACAGGAGTTCTATCAAGTGCCCCCCATCCTGCCCCGTCCCACTTTCTGCTTCACAGGAATGGGGAGGAAGTTCTCCTTGGCCAGTAACTTCCTTTCATCTTTTCTTGTTTGGTTGTGTCTTATGGCTTGGAGTGGAGTCTTGAAATTGAAATGGTTGTGATTTGCTGGGGGCAAATCTAATTTTAGAGCTTTATCACACCTACTGTTTCCCCCCGGGTTGCTTCTATGTCTTACCCTCCGTTTCCTATGCGAGTCTAGTGTTTTGAATCACACGTGGTTGGTATTGCTGCGATACCTCAGCTTGGCCTGTTGAACTTGCCCGTTTCGGACTTTGCTCGTTCAGGGATAAATTGAAACAGAAACGAAGAACTGCAACCTCAGGGAGAGAGCAGCACGACAGATGACATCATGCGAGTTCAGCGCTGAAGAAGTGGAGCAAAGACGAGGTGGGCGTGCTTAAAACCATGACAACGGCCTTTGCCTGCAATCCTACACACATTTACTTGTGAATAAGCCTTACTGAAATCAGTTGAACTTATTTCCAAGTAAACAGGCCTAACAGGATTGTTTGCTAACTACGTTTGTGTGAAAAGTGCAGAATGCCAGGCAAATCCCCCTTCCTGCTACACCACCGAAACGCATGAGGAACTATTCTGCCCACTGAAGCTGCTCTGCACCTGCCATCCATCCCCAGAGCGCTGGCTGGAGTTGCAGAAGCCCCTGAAGGCAGTTGCAGGAGGAGATGCTGGTGTTCTCTACATGAGCTGTCACTCACGGAAGTTTCTGGGCCTATTTAATGACACAGTGCTCAAACCCCCACATCCCATTTTAAAATACATTAACAGACAAACTGGAATAACCCCTAACGGCACGAAATCGGCATTGTGTAAAGCTGGTGTTGCACTATGAACTTGCCAAGGAAGGGAGGAAGGGCTTTGAATAGAGGGAGAAGAGGGTAAAATGCCTTCCTGCAACAAAGGGAGGCAGATGCGATCCCCTGTGTCTACTCAGAAGTAAGTCCCCATTGTGTTCAATGGGGCTTACTCCCATGTAAGTGTGATGAGGGTTGTGAACTTACAGCAAAATCTTCTACTCAGAAGTAAGTCCTGGCTTTCCTGTGGGCTGTGAGGAAACAGACAAGAAGACCACCCCCTTCCTTTGCACATATGCCAGGGAGGGAAGGAGGCACTCCCTCCATTCAATGAGCCCCAGGAAACAGAAGCAGGACCTTCCCTTGCCCCTCTCCTCCCATGTAATCAAATTAACATCAATTCGTATCAATCCAAGAAACAGGAAGCACAATAGCACCAGATAAATAACGGTAGGGTGACCATATGGAAAGGATTGGGCTCCTGTATCTTTAACAGTTGCATAGAAAAGGGGATTTCTGCAGGTGGCCTTTGTATGCATGCAGCACCTGGTGAAATCCCCTCTTCATCCCAACAGTTAAAGCTGCAGGAGCCCTGCCTAGTGACCACATACAAAAGAGGGCTAGATTGGGGGGAGGCAAGTGGCCACCAAAGGACTTTCCCCACCCCAATGTTTTACTTTGGTTTTTAAAGCACAACACTTCTGACTCTTTCCTGGAGGGCCCAGGGGGCGCATGGGTGGGGGGAGTACATAGACATCCTTGGAAATGAAGATGGCGGGTGGCTGCAGGCTGATGCTTTCCTCTCCAGTCACCAAGGAAAAGAAGGAGGAACGGCAACGGGACTCTCGTTACTTGGGGCGGTGATGCATGGGTGGGAGCGGCAGCAATAACCCAGCAGGAAGAAGCCAGTGGGAGATAGGGGCCATTTGGGAGCAGCCTGTGGGCAACTGGGGAGGGTTGTGTGAATAGGCAGGAGCTACATGGGAGGAAGGGTTCAGGGTGGGGGGGATCCAGAGAGGGCTGATTTTGGAGGGATCTGGAAAAAGGGAGAGGGAGGGGGTTCCCCCGTGAAATAGTCTTCTGCTGAAAATGGCCCAAAGGCCATTGTGTGTTGGGTCTCAACCACACCTCTGTCTTGTACTTAGTCCTTTCAGCCAGTTACTTGTCCTTTGCCATGTCTCCCATGGCAGCCATTTTGTGATTGTGCACAGGACAGTTTATCCTGTTGCAAAATGTGCCCACAGGCCCAGAAAGTTTGGAATCCCCAGGGAGCCTTCAGGGGTTGGGCCATTGCCTCCCCCTGCAGCACAACGGCTGGTGTAAAGTCCTGTGGCGGGGTAGGGGGGAGGAGGAGGAATGGTTTGTTTCCCCCCAACGTTTCCTGTCCTCAGCCCCTTCCATCCTAATAACAATCCTGTTATGCTTGACCCAAAATCCCCCAGTGGGGACCTGAACCTTGATGTCCCTGGTGAAGTCCAACACCCGCCCCCCACTGGCACGTTGAGCAGACAGGAGCACCTTTTTGGCAGCAGCCCCCAGCTGTTGCCAAATGTCTGTCTGTGCATTGGCTGCAGAGGTTCCCCAGCAGTACCAGCAAAACACTCACACACCCACTGGGAATCCCCAAACTTCCAAGAGCTGCAATGTGGCCCCAAGTGTGTTTTGTGCTACACACCAGCAATTACCTTGTGGAGGGGGGGAAGGATGATTCACGGGATGGGGGGGAACTGTGAAGTGGGGGAAGTATTAAGAGCAGCTATTCCATTAAGGGCAACTAAAGATTGTCCAGGGCCATATATCACTTTCACACCCCAGAGTTTATTGGCATTTCTTTTCAGTGCTCTGAAAGAGCCTCTTAAGAGCTCTCAAGGGAGGAGAGGGAGGGAAAGTGTCAAGAGAGGAGGAGGAGGAGGAGTCCTTCTTCATGGACATTGCTCTCGAGTCCTGTCCTGAGCAGTGGGATGTGCAGGGAGGGAAGAGGAAATGATGGGGGGGGGCCCTCTGGCAGTTGGTCTCTTTACCAGCACATCCATCAGCTGCAAAGGGTGGAGCAGCAGCAGCACCCTCCCCAAATATAGGTCCCAATCCCTTCATGATCTGTGTTTCCCAGGCTGGTGGCAACGGAGAGTGGCTTCTTTGGTAAGGCACAGAGCTGGTCCAAATGATGTATTTTCTCTTGGAGAGTCTCTGGGAATTGTTTTTATCTTTGCTTCAGGGCCCCCAACCGAAAGCCCCTCCTAAGCGGAACATGTTGGTCCCACAGAAAGAGAAGCAGAGAGCCATGGAAAAGAACTGCACATACTTTGAGGCCCTTTCATAGGTACTGGTGTTCTGGGCCGGGCCTACAGTGAGAGTCCTTTGATCAAGGCTAGGTTGCAACCTGTTGGAAAGGAGACCATTAAATCCTCTTCAAGTAGTCCAACATTCTACAGGGCATCATTGCAGGCGTCAGTGCCTTCCGTTTGTAATGCCTGAATGGCCTCGGTACCTGAAGGCATTTAGTGAGTTTCAGGGCGTCCCCACTTTGTCACGCTCTCACTTTTCCACAGTAGGAAAGTGTGACTGGCAGGGCTCTCCAGAGCACCTGCCAGAATTGCCACATGGGTGGTGGCTCTGGAGAGCTCTGTCAGTTCCTCTGTGGCCAATTTCATGGTGGGAGAGTGGCTGCCAGAGCTCTCCAGAGCACCCACTGGAGGTGGGCCTTCCTTGCAGGGGGGAGGGGCACAATTTGTTGCTCCTCCCACTCCAGCAGAAGCTTTACCCTGCTTCATGGGATTGCCAACCCTGTCTGCAGATAATGTTATACCTTGCTATATGACCTCACTGACAAAGGCTTGAATCCCCAACCTTTGCACCACCAGGCAATCCCACCACATACACAGGTAGATGTCTCTAGTTGACTCCACATCTCCAACAACTAGAATTCACATTATGATAGAAATAGCTCTGCTTTACTGGAGTAACATACCATCTTTGCCTGATCTTCAGTGCATTTTCTTTCACTCTATGGGTGCCAATAAAACATAATGCTACTATTCTGCGTTGGTAGTGCAATCCAAGTCATTTTCCCATGACATTTTTGCTCCCTCTGCTTTACCAATAACCATAGCACTTAACAACTTGCAAATTTTTGCAGCTAAAGCTCTTTGTTTCAGATTTTGCCCAAGCTACTAACTTTTCAAAACTGCTTAGCGTGCCTTTATGGCTGGTGTAGATGTGAAATGATGAATTCAGTGTATATCTTCTGATAAGTCTTTTCTTCCCTGTGTCCCAGTGTTGCACAAATTGTGCTAAATTGCAAGTGTATCAAAGTCCAAAAATGAGACACTTGACGAAAGATCTGCAGAATAGGGGACACTGGCACCAACTGGTCCCAAATCAGTGTCACCGAGCACCAGATTCAAACAGCAGCTTTTATACCCCAGATGTTACATGTCATTAGCCCCCATTTCATTGGTCCATAGCTCCAGTGACATCATTTGAACCAACCCATTTTACTCTCAAGTAGTCCCGATCAGTCCCGAGTAGTGGCCAGATGTGGCGTTGCAGTCAAGGACCGTTGGTTGCCGCCATTGCCATTTGCAGGATTACCTGTACCTAGAGGTGCTTTACAACATCTCGGCACTTCTATAATTCCATTATATGGTTATTTTGTCCTCATCCAGGTGTGTCAATATCTGGTCACATCTGGATGAGTCACCCACCCAGTTCCTGTGCCCTGAACTAGTATCAAAGTGACTAAGGCTTTTTGAATTATGATGACGGCGCGGAGCCAAGAGGCAACAGGGGGATGGGGTTTTTCCACGTCTATACTAACTATATCTGATGTGCTATGAGTGGGGCTTGGGTGCGCACACATGGGCACATGTGGGTGTAGATGCAGGCGTGTCTGCAGACATGTGTATAGATGCATGTACTGTTGCGTGTGAATACATGTATGCGTGTCAAGGGGAAATGGACACCTTTTGGCATGAAAATCACATATCTACATGGATTTTTATCACAGTCCCTGTGATGCCTTATCCTAGCCCCTTGCTGCTGCTGCTCCTGTCCTGCCTTTACTATTAGGCCCCACAGCTCCACAGCCCAGCAACCTGGCCTCAGTCAAGCATCTAAGTTCCCGCTGCCACCAGTACCTTTCTCAGGTACACTTCAATGACCACACCAGTTGGATGAAATTAACAAGTTTTATTAACGTCAAGTATATTGCGTGCACAGTAAGTTTATTGGTTTCTTTAGTTTATTTGCATAGCGGTTTTAAGTGTAAGGCTTATACGTTTCAAACTGTTCCCAAAGCCAAACTGTTTCCTCTCACAATATCAATCAATCAAACACCTCACTAGATACTCTCTCTCTCTCTTCTCCCTGCTCAACCCACAATCAACCCCACTCCTCAATTCAACCCAAAAACAACCCTGTCAGCTCTCCCCCGTCTGACATATATATATCTCATTCACTCCCCAGCTCCTCCCACTATCCCACACCCCACCAATCCAGGCACTCCAAACAACTAACCAATCAACACTCACTTACTACTCATTCCATACTCACTCAGACCTGCAACTCTAAATAATAACTTTTGCAACACATTCACATCCCTAAACAGTAGAACATCACAGTTCCCCCTGAAAGCTACCTTTAATTGAACTGTGGGGGAATGTCACCTCTAATTGGTCCTCCCGTACGTGCACATATTCTTGGATTTCCTGACAACCCATCTCAAAATTCACATTTTCAGCAATGGTCAGAGGCAGGATACGAGGCGGCCTACCATAGACAGTCTCGAAGGGTGACAATTTAGACCTACACTTAGGGGTACACCTGATTCACGTAAGGGCAAGAGATAATACCTGGGGCCATTTTAATCCTGTCTCAATGGTTAGTTTGGCCAAATCCACTTTCAAAGTCCTGTTCATTCTCTCTACTTGGCCAGTGGCTTGTGGTCTCCATGGCGAATGGGGAGTCTGCTAGATCCCCAAAGCTCTTGACACTTCACGGACTACCCGTGCGATAAAATGTGATCCTTGATCAGATTCTATCACCTCAGGCAGCAAGAAACAGGGTACAATCTCTTTCAAGAGGATCTTGGCTATGGCTTGCGCCGTGACCCTTCTAGTAGGAAATGCCTCAACTCTCCCTGTGAGTTGATCCACTATCACTAGCAAATACTTGTACCTCTCAAAAGCTCTCAAAGCTTTTGGGTTCTCAGGCCTGGGAACTCCCGGGATTTCCTTGATTCTTTCTTGGCTCAAAGTAGATCTGGGATTGTAGCTTTGCTAGCAAATCATGACCGAGTAGGGCAACTGGACACTTCTCTGACACCAAAAACTCATGCTTCAGCTTTGCTGTCCCCACCTTTGTAAGGAGAGGGTGCGTGCTGAACACTCAAAATGCTTCTCCTTCAATTCCTTCAATCAATTTCCTTTTCCTTCTGTTCACTTTCTCTTCTCTCACCTGATATCAATCAGTCCCTGGATCCTCTGCAATTGCAGCTAACAATTGAGTAGTGGGGGCAGGGGATCCGGGCCACCTTCAACATTCTCCACTCCCTTCACTATCACTGGAGGTGGCCATAAATTTGGCCCCTCTTTCTCCTCCACGGCCTTCTTTATTCATCAATTTCTTGCACATTTCTCCAGTTCCCAAATTCCTTGCAATAAGCACAGTGGACTTTGGCCAGCCACCTCTGGGGCTTCTGCTTCCCCCCTTTGCCAGTCCTCTTGTCTAGTTCCTCTTTTCTGATTGCCATTGCTAGCAAAGCCATCTGTTGGCGTGCCTTGTGGTCTTGCTTTTTTGCCTGTTCTTGCTCAAGCCTGCCATAACAGATGCTGACTGTGCTATAAACATCGTGGTCAAAATTGGCTGGGTAGTCTGGGCCTTTCTGAGCCTTTCCATCAAGCGTTCCAAAAAGGCAGCAGGATTCTCATTCAGTTCTTGCTTGAGCTGGTAGACTTTGGTTAAATCTACCACCTGGTGCACAGATGCAGCCATGCCATGGAGGATCAGCCTACGGTAGCGTTCTAGGCTTGCTTTGCCAGCTGGAGGCTGTGGTTCCCAATCTGGGATGTTGCGTGGCACAGCCAGAGCTGCTGTCGGCACTTGCGGGTTCTGGTTGTGCTCCAGTTCCGCTTGCTTCTCTGCATGCTCCAAAATGCCTCTCTTCTCAGCTTGAGTGCAAAGTTCATCCAAAAGAAGCTGAACATCTGCCCAGTTAGGCTGGCGACTCCAACAAATGGAAGTGACAAGTCTGGTCACTTTCCCTGGATCCTCTGAATAAGAGGGTCCTTGATTTCCCCAATTATACAGATCTGAGGTTGAAAATGGAATGTACTGAATCATTCTGCCACCTGCAGTATCCATAACTTCTCACAAAGGCATTTGTTTCCTTCCTGCTTCCTTCCTTCACTCCCGTTCAGTGGTAGCCCCTTGCGAGTGGAGGTGCTGCGGAGTTAACTCTATAGTCCTTTGAAGCTGCTCCAGAGCCTGGCTTGCTTCATGGAGAATCCTTGCAGCAGCTGCAGCTCCTTCCTGCCCTCCCTCTTCCTGTTCCCCACCACCAATCCCATAGAACTCAACCCCTAAAGTCGCTTGGGGAGAGAGCAGGGTTTGTGAGGTGAGGCTTGCTTGCGGGCGCTGCTGGGTGCTGGCAGGATCCAGCCATTGGGATGAATCCTTCTGAGCTGCTCCCTGCCAGTCCAGGTTATAAACTGGCTGGCTTGGCCGGCTAGGGGCTTTGTGGCTAGTTAGCCCACCAGTGGGTGTGCTGACCCCCCACCGGTGTGGCACCAGCTGGGGTGACTGGGTAAAGGGGCTGGCTTGGGGCTGCTGCTTACTTGGCCAGTCCCCAGAACTCCTCGGGTCACCTGAGCCACCTGGCATTGGCTGGCCAAGGCTTGCATCTGATACCCCACTGCTGGAGGAGGTTTGCTGAACAGCGCTCCCTTGAGAGAACGGCCCGTCCCTGGGCAGTTGCTGATGAGGGCTGGGTGGGGATAGAGTGTTCCTCATGGGCACCAAGGATTGCTGAGGCAATTGGAACAACAGGAGCTGTGGCAGGGATTGCTGCAGCCCAAGCAGCTGGTGCGGGGGTTGTTGTGGCTGGGGCACCTGGGCAAGGATTGGGGTGTAAGGCGGGGACATAACTTCCCATCTCTCCCCAACTCTGAGTCATACAAAACCGGTGGCCATTTTCTCTCTGCAGCCCCCCCCCCCCCCCCGCCGCCTTTTGGTATTCTATTCCTTTAATTGTATGGATTTAAAACGCAGTTGATGAGGCTGACGTTCTGAATCCAAAACTTTTGAATTTTAAACAAGCTTCAGAGGAAGAAAACTATATCTAAAACTCCACTCTTTTCATCTAACCAATACCAGTGTACTATAACAATACAAAGAATTATATACAATAGCTTTTAACTTCCTTCTGTTCTGGGGGAGGGGAGTAATCTCTTCCCCTGCTGGGGTCTGCTTTGGATTGCCCCCAACCATGCATCAATGTAGGACAGTTGATCCCACAATTTCCTTTCCGTAATGCAGTCATGTACATTCATCACCACCCTTGGATCCCATGTTCCTCCCAAAGGCCACCCAGAACCCACAAATGACGTCCAAACAATAAATGATGTCCAAACTGCAATATTTGATCAAGTCTTCCAAATTTTCCCCACGAATATTGTGCAATATGTACCCAAGGGGGTGGTGTCTTCCCTCTGAGTTTTGGAACTCCCTGCGCCCATCTTTTAGTTAACTTTACACACTCACACACTAACAAAGGGAGCAAGCTTTTATGCTGCAACCCTTTGTCCTAACTGGGAACAGGTCCTAGCACTAGGGGTTCCCCAAAAGTAAAGCTTAGAAAAAGGGGGTTTGAGAACATACCGTGTTTCAGAGGGGCAAATGGAGCACCTGGTGTCCAGCCTAAATCCCGCAGCCTCCGATCTTTCAGTTCAACAGGAGCCAGTTCAACAGGATCCTGGCTAGAAGACTGAGCAACGATGAGTGGAGAGGGGATCTCTCAATGGGAAACCTCCAATCCTGTCCAAGGATGCCTGTTCTCACTGGAGGTGCAGTCCTCTTTTCAGGTCCACGGGTCGCTTGACTCCTGGCTGGCTTGCCACTGTTGCACAAATTGTGCCAAATCCCAAGTGTATCAAAGTCCAAAAATGAGACACTTGACGAAAGATCCAGGTAAGGCATTGGGAGCAAGTTTATTCCGCAGAATAGGGAACACTGGCACCAACTGGCTTCAGATCAGTGTCACCGAGCACCAGATTCAAACAGCAGCTTTTATACCCCAGATGTTACACGTCATTAGCCCCCATTTCATTGGTCCATAGCTCCAGTGACATCATTTGGACAAACCCATTTTACTCTCGAGTAGTCCCAAGCAGTCCCGAGTAGTGGCCAGATGTGGCATTGCCGCCATTGCCATGTGCGGGATTACCAATACCCAGAGGTGCTTTGCAACATCTCTGCACTTCTATCATTCCCTTATATGGTTATTTTGTCCTCATCCAGGTGTGTCAACATCCGGTCACATGTGGATGAGTCACCCACCCTGTTCCTGTGCCCTGAAGTAGTATCAAAGTGACTAAGGCTTTGACGGCGCGGAGCCAAGAGGCAATAGGGGGATGGGGGTTTTCCACGTGTATACTATAGGGTGCCTCTACAAGAGAGGTTTAATGCGCTTTGAAGGTTCATTCAAATTTTTACCTCTACAAGAATGGAGCGCAAATCGGGCGTAGAGGCGCGTTATCTCCCCGATTATGCGCATTATCAAATGTGCATTAAATCGCGAGTTTTATTTTGCTCCGGCCGTTAAAGCGCATTTTCCCCGTGTGAACAAGCGCTTATGCGCATTAACTTCTTGTAAAGCGCTTTTTGGACATCTATTAATGCGTTTCGCCGCCTCTCGCCGCCTCCCGTGCAGAGGGATTAGGAGTAAATGCGCATCTGCGATAATGCGCATAATCGCCGAACCGGGCACAAAAGCGAATCCTTGTAGAGGGAGCCTATATCTGAGGTGCTATGAGTGGGGCTTGGCTGCGTGCACATGGGCGCATGTGGATGTAGATGCAGGCATGTCTGTGGACATGTGTATAGATGTATGTACTGTTGCGTGTGAATACATGTATGCGTGTCAAGGGGAAATGGACACTTTTTGGGGAGAATATCACATATCTACACGGATTTTTATCACACCAGTTTTGGGTTGCAGCCCATTAATAGGTCAGTTCTTTCCCTCCCATTGTGCAAAACTGTTTAGATCTGTCTCCACAATAAAAAAATAATGTGTGGCATAAAAAATAATAGCTTCCAAACCGTGCCTACAGTGAGGGATGCCCCCCAGTCATGGGGAGGCTAGCCCTGTTGTGGGAGGGGGCAGGCCAACTGGAGCCGGCCCTGGTGTCCTCTCCCCCACGTTTTGTTGATAAGCAGACTTTCCTTCAAGCTAGGTCTATACCATGGCCCTTCTTATTTGAGAACTTCATATTAGTTCTTAGCCGTTTCCAAAATTTGGTTTACTCTAAGTTTCTGGCTAAGGTTCACTGCAGCCTATCAAAGCTTCACTGAGAGGCCAGAGCTAGGGGAAATTTTTTTTAGCTTTCTTCAGAATTTTCCTTCTAGGATTCATTTCCTAAGCTGTAAATTTCCACAGGATTATCCCACTGCTAATAATAATAATAATAATAATAATAATAATAATAATAATAATAATTTCTTACCCGCCTCTCCCTTTGGATCATAGGGAACAACATCAGTACATCCGAAACCAACCCCCCCCCCCCCAGTGGACTATTCTGTTTGGGAATAGAGTTCTGCCGGCCGGAGCAGCCGAAACCCCCCAGCTGCTCTACACAGCCAGCAGAACTCATGGTGCATGCTGGGATACGGCAGGGGGACGGAGGGAGGGGGAGGGAGGAGATGTAGCAACCAAGATGGCCGTCGGAACTTTCAGCTGCACAAGCACCGGAGTTGCAACATGTCATGTGTGGAGCTCCGCCTACCTAACACATGGTCAGTACATGCTATTACCCCCTCCGTTGCCTAATGTGTCATGCGAAACCAGCCACTGAGTTAAACAAAGGTGACAAGAGCTTCTATTCTAGATCTTCTAGAGCTTGTCAACAAGTCAGAAATTAAAATTAGGGTGCCTCTACAAGAGGCATTTAAAGCTCTTTCAAGGCACATTAAAAAAATTACCTCTACAAGAACAGAGCACAAATCGGGCGTAGAGGCGCGTTATCTCCCCGATTATGCGCATTATCGAATGCGCATTAAATCGCGAGTTTTATTTTGCTCCGTCCGTTAAAGCGCATTTTGACTGTGTGAATAAGTGCTTATGCGCATTAACTACTTGTAAAGCGCATTTTGGACATCTGTTAATGCGCTTCGCCTCGCCGCCTCTCGTGCAGAGGGATTAGGCGTAAATGTGCTTCTGCAATTATGCGCATAATCGCCTAACCAGGTGCAAAAGCGAATCCCTGTAGAGGGGACCTCAGCCAAAGCCAAGAGATTAATTTTGCCAATCAAGAATCAAAGGCAGTCCAGAAAAACGGGGTCTTCAGGCAAAGGCAGGGCCAACCCTGATGGATCAAGGGAGGCTTAGTTCCAGAAGCCCTCAAATGAGGGATGAACTAGCCTGGTCTCCCAAGTCCTGCCCAGGCTCAGTTGCAACAAGTTAGTCCAGCTGCCCAGGTCTCCCTACTCATGAGAAGCTATAATAATAATACTAATAATACTAATAATAAATTTATTTATTACCCGCCTCTCCCTCTGGATCGAGGCAGGGATCAACATGAAAAGGAAATGATAGGAAATACATAAAACTGATTAAAAACATATAAAAACTAATACATTAAAGTTTGACTGGGTAGGCCTGCTGGAAGAGATCAGTCTTCATGGCTCTCTTAAATTCAAGAAGACTGTTAAGTTGGTGAATCATTCCTGGCAGGCCATTCCACAGTCTGGGAGCGGCAGACGAGAAGGTCCTCTGGGTAACAATTGTCAGCCTAGTTTTGGCTGACTGTAGTAAATTCTTCCCAGAGGACCTGAGTGTGAGGGGCGGAATGTACGGGAGATCCCACAGGTAACCTGGACCCAAACCATGTAGGGCTTTAAAGGTACAACACTTTGTACTTCGCCCCAAAACTAATTGGCAGCCAGTGGAGTTATTTTAAAGCTGGTATAATATGGTCACCCCTAGGTGTACTGGTGACCAACCTGGCTGCCATATTTTGAACTAGTTGAAATTTCCAGACTAGGCACAGAGGTAGCCCTATGACTATGTACAGCACATTGTGGAGGTCGAGCCTCAAAGTTACCAGCGTGTGCACTACTGTTTTTAGGTCTTCCAACTCTAGGAAGGGGCGCAGCTGGCATATCTGCCAAAGCTGATAGTAGTAGGCTGACCATCTGAAAAGGAGGACAGGGCTCCTGTAACTTTAACAGTTGTAGAGAAAAGGGAATTTCAGCCAGTGTCATTTGTAGGCAATTAGTTCCTGGTGAAATTCCCTCTTCATCACAACAGTTAAAGTTCCAGGCACTATACTAGAGTGACCATATAAAAAAGAAGGCAGGGGCCCTGCAACTTTAACAGTTGTGATGAAGAGGGAATTTCACCAGGAACGAATTGCCTACAAATGACACTGACTGAAATTTCCTTTTCTCTACAACAGTTAAAGTTACAGGAGCCCTGTCCTCCTTTTCAGATGGTCAGCTAGATAGTAGGCACTCCTGGCTGTTGTGTTTATCTGAGCTGTCATTTGGAGCGATGGATCCAGGAGCACCCCCAAGCTGCGAACACAGCCTCTCAAGGGGAGTGTAACCCCATCCAGAACTGGTTGACACACCTCTAAACCTTCCTGAGGAGCCCAGTTCTTTTGGACCTTAAGGCATGTGGTCTGTCACTGGGTGGCCATCCATGCCTGCATGTTCTGGCATCGATGTCCTCCTGGGCCGCAACGTCATTCCATTTCCCCTTCTGATTCCACAGGTAAGACAAGGACCGCTTCCGTGGTTCTTCCCAGGTCCTCAGCAGACCAGCCCAGACTCTGCACTGTCTGGATCCTTGTCCAAGGAGGAGCCTGTGTGGGCCAGGCTTGGGCCAGGCACAACAAGACTCAAATATGTTGTTGGACCGTAATTCCAATTATCCCTCATGGAGAAAAAAGTAACCAAGCCCTCCTCTTCACGGTGCCGGTGCGGCCGCACAGCAGCGGTGGCAGGCATCGCGCTCCACATTTGCGCTCCTTCTGCCCATCTACAGTGGAAGGAGCGCCACGGCAGGCTTTCCTGCCTCTGCCGCCGCTGCGCCTGCCAAGCAAAGCACGAGCGGCAGTCTTCCAAGGTAAGGTTTTTTGTTTTTGTTTGTTTATTTTATTTTTTGTTTTATCTTTTTTTAATGGGGGGGAAGTCTGTGGAGGCGTGGAGGTGGTGCAGCGAGCTTATGGCTCGCTGGTCCACCCCCTTCCCTGCTCAGTCCATGGCAACCAATCAGTGGTCACCATATACTGTGGTACACCTGCCAGAAGCTCTGGAGCAAGAGTGACAGACAGCAAATGCCATTGTCGCCTCGCTCCAAGCTAAAAATGTTGGGGTAAATGCCCAACTTTTTTAGTGCGGAGCTTTGGGGCTTTTCCCTGCAGTAGCTTCAGAGTGGCGGCAGCGTCATGTAATCCACCTGCCACCACTCTGAAGCTACTGAGGGGAAAAGTGACCATGTAGAGGTACCCTAAAATGATGGATCCCCTCCTCCTCCTCCTCCTCCTCCTCCTCCTCCTCCTCCTCCTCCTCCATGAGGAACATCAAGCAAGGGCGGCCACAAGCAGATGATGTAGAGTGCATAGCCCTTCCCCCACTCTCTCCCATCACACTAGAGTGTTGACTGCCCCATTCAGCTGAGGAGCAGCAGGGCAGGATGGGATGGAATTAAGTTCTACCCAATGTGGTGATCTGGGCCACTCATGTCAGTGCTTTCAGCTAAGGACCAGTTGGTCTATCAATGAACTCCAGCCATGGAGAGCCAGGCGGAGCCTTCCTCTTCAGAGGTGGTCCATTTTGGACTGCAAACAACAGGCCACAGCTTTTCCTCTGGAACTACCCCCTCCTGCTGTGGCACATGGGAGCCATATTCCACATTTTGCTCTTCCTTGCTGTCTTGATGGCCAGATGTTGTGCAACAGGCTTTAGACGGAAAAGCCACTCACAAACCTCCTATTAAAACACAAATGGAAACTCCTCTCTAATTTTACCCAGTGACTGGTTCACTTTGGATTTATTAGCCCATTAGGTCGTGAAAATGCCTTGGCAGGAGAAAGACAGACCACTTACCATTTTGTTGTAATTTTGCTATCAATTGCCTTCTTTTTAAAAAATCATTAAAGTGAGCATTAGAGCTTGTTAAAACTGTGCTGGCCGGCTGAGCTCCCCCTCCCCCAATTCCTGTGCAGCAGCAGCAGCAGCAGCAGCAGCAGCAGCAGCAGCAGCAGCAGCAGCGGGGGTGGGGGTGGGGGTGAGGGTGGGATGGGATTTGCCCTGGTTGCTTAATACCTTCTGCTACACAAATGCCTCTGGCAGCTGCTGGGAGCTCTTTTGGGCCCCGAGGGAGGATCAGGCAGGGCTCAGCACCTGCTAGTCACACCCAAAGGGGCTGGCTGGCAGACAACTGGCAGGCTGGGGGGGTGTAGCATTCCTCGCACCACAAATGATGTATGTGGTCAGGTGTGTTGTGAAGGGAGAGGGCGCCCAGCCTGCCTGCCTCCTCCTCCTCCTCCTCCTTTCAAGTAGGGAAGGAGAGAGGGAGGAGGTGTCAACCTTAGGTGGCAGCACTCTGCACTTTCTCAGAAGTAAGCCCCATTGAACAAAGTGGGACTTACATCTGAGTAAACCATGCATACGATTGGGGTGCACAATAGAAAAGGAGGCAGGCCGTCCCTGGCCCTGCCTTCCCCAACCTGCTGCCCTCCAGATGTTTGCAGCTACCATGGGCCATGATGGCTAGGATTGATGAGAACTGTAGTCCAAAATATCTGAAGGGCCCCCAATTTGGGAAGGCTGCTCTTGCCTCTCTATGGGTGGAAATGCAAAGAGAATCTTTGGTCAGCAAGAAGTGGATCTGTTTGCAACTTCTGGAATTCTGGCCAAATAAATTTATAGCTAGTGGGAAGCAGCCTCTTACGCCTGGAAATAATGTGTGGGACTTTTAGCCCCAAACATTACAGGGCTTCATGGATGTTCAAGGAGAGGCCACCCAAACCAGAACCCCCAGGGCAAGGGAAGGGTTTGTGTGTGTGTGTGTGTGTGTTTGCGCATTTGGGGGGGGGAGTCCAAAATTCTGTGATGGCAAAAGCAAAGACCTTAGAAAGGTGAGAGAGCTTTTGGGGACTCTTAATGTGTGTGTCCATAAACACAATGGGCCAGTCCACATGATTGCCGAAGCCCAACATGGCTTATTTAAGATATAGTGGGTTACTGCATATGTTGCTAGCCATTTTAAATATTCAAGCTGCAACAGACAGCTTGCTGTGACTTATTGTCTCAATTCGGACAACACTTTAGTCAATGGTGGGTTAATAGCATACTGACGGTGTGTTAAAGAGGTGGAGCTCCACAGACAACACTCTGCAGCAGGCGCTGCAGGGAACCAGCAAACACCCTGGTGGTTAATAACGTACTCGGCTCTGACTGACAGCTTGGCCGCCATGTTCTCTGCTCACTGACCTCCGTTAGTCCTCCAGCAGGTATCCCAAAACACACTGCGGCGAAAATCCATGGGCGCCGCCATTGAAGCCGATGCAGGACACGCCTCCCAAACCCCATTGGCTGTTGTAGGCAATGGGCGGAACTCAGCAGCCTCCGGCGAAGAGGCAGCCAGGAGGAATCGCCACACCAAAGCAACGTCCGCACCCCGCACCCAGCACCATGCAGCAAACGTTGGCACCCACGCCCCAGGGAGCCACCTATGCCTCAGGGAGCCACCCCCGCCCACCCTACACGGGGGACAGGCAGTCGCGAGGGTGACCCACGTCCCCCAGCCACAAACATAACCCTCCCTAAGCATCCAAACACACACACAGGAAAGGAGGCAAGAGTGGGGCGGTTTGGAAAACTTTATTCAGCAGGGACCTCAGACATGGGCAGTAAGGCACATGGTCACTACTAAGCAAGGGCAGAGCCCACGGAAAGGACAGGCACCCCCGGGAAGGGAGAAGGCGACTGGAAGGCACAATGGTGAGGAGGGGGAAACTGAACGAGCACCCCCAGGGAGCTAGCCACAGAATGGGCGATGGGGAAGAGGCGGAGAGGGGCAGAATGCCAGGGGGAGATGCCAGTCTACAGATGAAACCCCACAGCTGACTCTCACAGGGGGTGGGGGTAGTGCTGCCAGATCCAGGCACTGATGCTCTCTCGCACCCGGGATGCCTCCAAATGGGTGTGGCGCTCCCCAACGGGATTCACGGGGCCCGGCAACGGCTCAATGTCCAGCCCGTCCACAGGGATGGCGTCGGCGTCCTCTCCCCCCCCCCCCTTGGATGTGGTTCTCTTCTAGTGCACTTCCCTTTCTGTTTGGGTGGCTGCATGGGCGCTCAATGTGAGTGCTTGCAGGAGCCAGCCCCTTGTTGCACTCCGTGCCGGCTGCCTGGTGGGGGGGGGGGCGGGCGTCCTTGGTTGCTATGGCAGCAATGCCGGCGATCTGCTGTGGGTGTTGCTGAGCGGCCACCCACATTCTGCCGCTCTTGCCGGTCTCCTCTATGGTCTTTTGTGATAATGTACTCACCACAGTTGTTTAACCCACACTTCCCTCCAGACGACACTTTAGTCAATCGACTAATCCCTAAACAACTCGCAAGTGAGTTGGCTCATATTTCTCTTGTGATCTACAACAATTCCAAGCTTCTTCTGGCTTGTAATATTCCTGAGCTAAGTATCCCCCATGTTAGAATCATAGAATCATAGAATAGTAGAGTTGGAAGGGGCCTATCAGGCCATCAAGTCCAACCCCCTGCTCAATGCAGGAATCTACCTTAAAACATCCCTGACAGATGGTTGCCTAGCTGCCTCTTCAATGCCTCTAATGTGGGAGAGCCCACCACCTCCCTAGGTAATTGGTTCCATTGTTGTATTGCTCTAACAGTCAGGAAGTTTTTCCTGATGTCCAGCCGGAATCTGGCTTCCTGTAATGTGAGCCCATTATTTCATGTCCTGCACTCTGGGTTGATTGAGAAGAGATCCTGGCCCTCTTCTGTGTGACAACCTTTCAAGTATTTGAAGAGTGCTATCATTCCAAGACCCCTCTCGCTTATCGTGTTGATTAGCCAAGTATCCCCCATCTTGTAACTGTGCATTTGGTTTCTTTTTCCTAGGTGTAGAACTTGGCATTTATCCCTATTAAATTTCATTCTGTTGTTTTCAGCCCAGCACTCCAGTCTATCAAGATCACTTTGGAGTTTGTTTCTGTCTTCCAGGATATTAGCGATCCCACCCAATTTTGTGTCATCTGCAAACTTGATAAGCATTCCCTGCACCTCCTCGTCCAAATCATTAATAAAAATGTTGAAGAACACTGGCCCCAGGACTGAGCCCTGCAGTACCCCGCTCGTTATCTCCCCCAAGTGTGAAAAGGTACCATTGATAAGCACTCTTTGAGTCCGATTCTGTAGCCAACTGTGGATCCACCTAATGGTTAATCCATCTAGCTCACTTTTCACTAGTTAGTGAATCACTACGTCATGGGGCATTTTGTCAAAATCTTTGCTGAAGTCAAGATATATTATGTCCACAGCCTTCACACAGTCCACAAGGGAGGTTACCCAATCAAAAATTGAGATCAGTTTAGTCTGGCAGGATTTGTTCTTGACAAATCCATGCTTGCTTCTAGTAATCACTGCATTGGTTTCAAGATGCTTACAGATTGATTTCTTTATCATCTGTTCCAAACTTTTCCGAGGGTTGGATGTCAGACTAAGTATATGTCTAAGGATGTCTATGGTTCCCAGGTTCCTCCTTTTTGCCCTTTTTGAAGATAGGGTCATCATTAACCCTCCTCCAGTCATCTGGCACTTCACTCATCTTATATGATTTTGCAAAGATAATAGAGAGTGGTTCTGAGAGTTCTTCTGCCAGTTCCTCTATTACTTTGGGATGCAATTCATTGGGCCTTGGAGAATTGAACTTGTTCAAAGAAATTCAGTGTTCCTTGACCATTTGTTTATCATTCTCAAGCTGCAATCATGTCACTTCAGCTTGTACTTCATTTTTGCCAGAGGGGTCAAAGAGAAGACTGAGCCAAAGTAGGAATTGAGCACGTCGGCTTTTTCTATTTGCTATCCTTGTTAAGTAGTTGAACCACAATTTATTTCCTCTGTCTTTTACTATGCATGTACCTGAAGAAAGCTCTTTTGTTGCTTTTAGGATCCCTTGCTAGTCTCAGCTCATTCTCAGCTTTAGCCTTCCAGATACCATTTTGGCAGTTCTGTGCTACCTGTCTGCACTCTTCTTTTGTAGCCTGACCTCCCTTCGACTTCCTACATGTATCCTTTTTTGTTTTCAGGTCATCTCCAAGCTTTTTGTGGAGCCACATTGGTTTCTTCTGTTGTCTTCTATCTTTTTTTCCTTGTTGGAAATGTTTCTGATTGTTTCTGACTGTTAGAGCAATACAACAATGGAACCAATGACCTATGGGGGTCATGGGCACACTAGAGGCATGCAAGAGGCAGCTGGACAATCATCTGTCAGGCATGCTTTAAGGTGGATTCCTGCACTGAGCAGGGGGTTGGACTCGATGGCCTTATAGGCCCCTTCCAAATCTACTGTTCTATGATTCTATGATTCCACTTCAGTAGGGTGACCAGATAAAATCCAGGTCAGGGCTCATGGAACTTTAACAGTTGTAGAGAAAAGGGAATTTCAGCCAGTGTCATTTGTATGCAATTAGTTCCTGGTGAAATTCCCTCTTCATCACAACTGTTAAAAGTTGCAGGGGCCCTGCCTTCTTTTGCATATGGTCACTCTAGTATAGTGCCTGCACCTTTAACTGTTGTGATGAAGAGGGAATATCACCAGGAACTAATTGCATAGAAATGACACTGGCTGAAATTCCCTTTTCTCTACAACTGTTAAAGTTACATGAGCCCTGACCTGGATTTTCTCTACTCAGCCTAACTTCAGTCCCCCTGACAAACTCCTGTTTGCTCTCCCTGTTCACTCACTCTGATCACTCGCTGTCTGGGAGCTCTCTTCCTTATGTTCCTTCTAGGTCAGCAGGATCAGCTTCCTCTGCTCTGCTCAGCTAGAAGTCAGGAAACAAAATCTTATTTTGCTAGAGACAAATTTGAAAGGCGCCCAAGGCCAGATCTTGTTCTGTGCATCTTCTTGGATTGTTTTTTCAAAGTCTTTTCCCCAAACAAATCTGGAACCTGCTGCAGACCCACATTTTATTTCTATTAGCATATTGTAATTTTTGAAACCAATACTTTAGTTCCCAAATTTTGTGTGTAATGAGTGATTCAGAATTTGTCTGTGTACTGACCACCTGTTCCCTCATCTGTGGGTTTGCTATGAAATACAATAATTGCTGTATTTGTAAGGGAGTCCCCTCTTCTACCTCGTAATTCTTTAATTGGTTGACCCAACTTGGACTTGTCCCTGTGTATAGAACAAATTCTTCAGTCTATACAACCCTATTTATTCCCAACCTGCAAACCTGTTTAATTTAGCAGAGCCATAGAAAAGCCAGTGATGTAGGAATGGGACAATCAGAGTTGGAGCAAGTATATGGTACCACCACTTCCATGTTTGCATTGCTGCCTTAAAAACGGATCAACCACATTTTTTTAGTTTCTTCCACCTATCAGACCTAAATGGTAGACTTCTGATTTCTGTTAAATAATTTTCTTTTGCCTCTAATTTAATCAAGGTATTTTCCAGGTGCTTTCTTAATACCTGTACACCAATATTATGGTGCAATCCAGTGGGGATGATCGCAAGCCTCCAAACCCTGAGGCTTGCTGCGACCAGTGCAGAGCAGGTGGGGGAGCAGTGGCGATTGTTCATAGAATCATAGAATAGTAGAATTGGAAGGGGTCTATAAGGCCATCGAGTCCAACCCCCTGCTCAATGCAGGAATCCACCTTAAAGCGTCCCTGACAGATGGTTGTCCAGCTGCCTCTTGAATGCCTCTAAATAGGGAGAGCCCACCACCTCCCTAGGTCATTGGTTCCATTGTCACATTGTTTGAAGCCACATCACACTGTTGGCTCATATTCAGCTTGTGATCTACAACAATTCCAAGATCCTTCTTGCTTGTCATATTGATTAGCTAAGTATCCCCCATCTTGTAACTGTGCATTTGTTTTCTTTTTCCTGGGTGTAGAACTTGGCATTTATCCCTATTAAAATCATTCTGTTGTTTTCAGCCCAGTGCTCCAGTCTATCAAGATCACTTTGTAGTTTGTTTCTGTCTTCCAGGGTATTAGCAATTCCACCCAATTTTGTGTCATCTGCAAATTTGATAAGCATTCCCTGCACCTCCTCATCCAAATCACTAATAAAAATGTTGAAGAGCACTGGGCCCAGGACTGAGCCCTGTGGTACCCCGCTTGTTACCTCTCTCCAGTGTAAAAAGGTACCATTGATAAGCACTCTCTGAGTCCGATTCTGTAGCCAACTGTGGATCCACCTAATGGTTGTTCCATCTAGCCCACTTTTAGCTAGTTTGTGAATCAGAATGTCATGGGGCACTTTGTCAAAAGCTTTGCTGAAGTCAAGATATATTATATCCACAGCATTCCCACAGTCCACAAGGGAGGTTACCCAATCAAAAAATGAGATCAGATTAGTCTGACAGGATTTGTTCTTGACAAATCCATGCTGACTCCTAGTAATCACTGCATTGTTTTCAAGGTGCTTACAGATTGACTTCTTTATAATCTGTTCCAATATTTTCCCTGGGATGGATGTCAGACTGACTGGTCTGTAGTTCCCAGGTTCCTCCTTTTTGCCCTTCTTGAAGACAGGGACAACATTAGCCCTCCATATCAACTGTTATCCATCCCTACTGCAGTGTGAATCTTATAGAATCATAGAATAGTACAGTTAGAAGGGGCCTATAAGGCCATTGAGTCCAACCCCCTGCTCAATCCCTGACAGATGGTTGTCCAGCTTCCTCTTGAATGCCTCTAATGTGGGAGAGCCCACCACCTTCCTAGGTAATTGGTTCCATTGTTGTATTGCTCTAACAGTCAGGAAGGTTTTCCTGATGTCCAACTAGAATCTGACTTCCTGTAACTTGAACCCATTATTCCATGTCCTGCACTCTGGGTTGATTGAGAAGAGATTCTGGCCCTCCCCTTTGTGACAACCTTTCAAGTAGTTGAAGAGTGCTACCATGTTTCCCCCCAGTCCTCTTCTCCAGGCTAAACATGCCCAGTTCATTTAGCAGGTTTCCGTGCTGGTTACTCCACAATGGACCATTGTTTTGGACTAGACCATTTGGTTAATAAGTACAAAACCCAAGAAAAGTCAAAACTGTATGTGGCATTTGTTGATTTCCAAGCAGCCTTTGACTCAATTAATAGGAACAGGCTATAGGCAAAACTGGCAGAGTTAAACTTAGATCAACGCCTCTTGATTCTGTTACAACTGCTGCACGAAAACTCGAACATCCTGGTGAGATTTTCTCCTGCTGGACACATGACAGCTAATATTGCAGTATCTCAAGGAGTTAAACAGGGGTGTGTGATGGCCCCTCTTCTCTTTAATCTGTTTGTAAATGATATAGCTCCTGATTTGACTGGCGATTTTTTCTTCCCAGTAAAATTAGAAGAAAACTGTCCTTTCTTCTCTATGCTGATGACCTGATTCTCATCTCACATACCAAGATTGGTTTACGTAGACTACTATCAGCATTGGCTGAATATTCCCAAAAATATGTACTATCTATCAACTATGGGAAAACCAAAGTCATGGTCTTTGGACATAGATCTCCATTACACAAATGGAGAATAAATACCTGTCCTATCAAGCAAGTATCCTCGAATCGCTATCTGAGTGTTCTTCTTTCAGCTTCAAGAGGCTGGGACGCCCACTACAAATCCTCGAAATTAAAGACAAACCAGCAATTAAACGGAGTATTGAAGTTCTGGCACACAAGGGGAGGTTACCAAATCCACCCAATGTTAACCTTGTTGAAATCAAAACTTATACCCCAGTTTGTGTATGGAGGGGAATTGTGAGCTCTGAAATGTTCATACAATATGGAAATGTTTCAAAATAAATTGCTGAGGACAATTCTAGGTGTAACAAGGCACACTCCTGCTTCATTTTTACGCTCAGAAACCAGCGTAACAGCAGTTAAATCTATCACTATTTATTTATTTATTTATTTATTACATTTGTATACCGCCCCATAGCCGAAGCTCTCTGGGCGGTTTACATAGGATTAAAACAATTAAAAACAATATACAAAAATTTAAACAGCAAAAAATGCAGGTTGCCTACCTGTAACTGTAGTTCTTCGAGTGGTCATCTGTGCAGTCACACATATGGGCTTGCGCCGGCGCCGAGCCCCGTTCGGGAAACTTCCCTAGCTAGCCTAGCGTTTTTGGCGGGAACCCCTCCCCCCACCATCTCACCGCGCATGCTCCGGGTTCCCGCCTACCTCAGTTCCTTGAGACCGCATTGGCCTCGCAACCAAGGTAGTATGAATAAAAACTGGAGCATACCGGTAAAAAGAACACACTGCACACAAAGCGATGCAGAGAGGGGATGGTGGGTGGGTTGTGTGACTGCACAGATGACCACTCGAAGAACTACAGTTACAGGTAGGCAACCTGCATTTCTTCTTCGTGGTCTCTGTGCATCACACATATGGGCGAGTAATCAGCAGTACTTACCGGAGGAGGGTCTGCACGCTGGAATTTAATGGCAGATAGAGGAAAGGACAGCTCTCCCAAAGGATGCGTCCTTGACTGCTCTGGTATCTAGTCTGTAGTGCTTTACGAACGTAGAGGCATTCGACCACGTCGCGGCTCTACAGATATCCGGGATTGAAGACCCATGGGACAGGGCAGCAGATGTGGCTTGTCCCCTCGTGGAATGCGCGGAGAATTCGGCTGGCGGAATTTTCCGTAGCACTTGGTAAGCTAAGACGATAGTGTCTACGATCCAATGGGAGAGGCGTTGCGGAGAAACCGCTAGGCCTTTCGTCCTGCCTCCGTAGCAAACAAACAACTTATCCGACTTACGGAATGAAAGTGATCTGTCCTTATAGAAGGCTAATGCCCTTCGCACATCTAGGGTGTGCAACTTGGAGCAGAGAGAGTCCGAAGGCTCCTTGAAAAAAGTAGGCAGAACAATATCTTGGTTAATATGAAATGGGGAAGAAACCTTAGGAACAAACGAGGGTCCCGGACGTAACACCACCTTATCTGGGAAGAATTGTGTGTAAGGTGGGTGAAGCATCAGTGCGGCCAGTTCCGAAGCTCGCCTTGCCGATGTGATGGCAACAAGGAATGCCGTTTTCAGAGTCAGTAAACGTAGGTTAACGGTGGCCAAGGGCTCAAAGGGTTTTCCCGTGAGGGCAGTTAGGACCACCGATAAGCTCCATTGAGGGGTAATGGATCGCAACTGGGGAAATAAGTTCCTAAGTCCTTTCAGGAATGTTCTAGTGATGGGGTGCGTAAAAATGGAAAAACCATCAACCTTAACATGGTGCCTTGAAATAGCCGCCAAATACACCCTTAGAGATGATAACTTCAGTCCCGTGGAGTGTAGGGAATATACAAAATCAATTACTCCGGAGATGGGGCCATTGACAGGGCTAAAGCCATTTTGCTTCGCAAATTCCTGGAAACGCTTCCATTTCCTAGCATATGATGCTCTGGTGGAGGGTTTTATGGAAGCTTCAAAGATAGTCTTTAATGCAGGTGGTAAGTGGAGTGACTGCCAGTTGGTTGGATCCTCCACGCTGTGAGTTTCAGGGACTGCAAGTCGGGGTGTAGGATCTTGCCGTTTTCCTTTGACAGCAGGTTCTGGCGCTGCGGTAGATGCCAGAACTGGCGCCGCGCTAAGCGACACAGAGGGGTAAACCACGGTTGTCGTGGCCACCAGGGAGTTATTAAGATGGCGTTTGCGAGGGATCTGCTGGCTTTGGCTATTGTCCGAGATATCAGTGGGAATGGCGGAAACATATATAGGAAGTCTTTGGACCAATCCCACTGGAATGCATCTCCTAGAGACGCAGGTCCAATCCCCGCCCGCGAACAGTAATTTTGACAGGCTGCATTGGCAGAAGTCGCAAATAAATCTACAGAGGGGAGACCCCACCTGTCGAACAGCATGCAGAGAACGTCTCTGGCTAACTCCCACTCGTGAGTGTTGGCGAATTCCCGACTGAGAGTATCCGCCAACCCATTGTCTGTGCCGGCGATGTGCAGCGCGGAGAGACAGATCTTGTTGCGTATCGCCCAGCGAAAAATGCGTAGTGTGAGGTTGAGGAGACGGGAGGAACGCGTCCCTCCTTCCTTGTTGATATACCACACCACGGCGGTATTGTCGGAGAGTATTTGCACGTGGTGACCTCGTAAGAGGGGCAGAAAGCTGTGGAGGGCCCGTTTGACGGCCAGCAGCTCGAGGACATTGATGTGTAGGGATCTCTGGGCGTGTGACCATTTTCCTTGTATTCTCAGGTCGTCCACATGAGCTCCCCAGCCCTCCAGGGAGGCGTCCGTCGTGAGTACCCGAGTGGGCTCGTGTTGATGGAACGGGAGGCCTTGCGAGAGATGAGCCATAACCGACCACCATTCGAGAGACGGAAGGACGGAGAACGGAAGGGTAAGTATCGTCCTGTGAGGGTTCTGTTCCGGGCAGTAGTGCTTTAGGAGCACCTGTTGAAGGGGGCGCATGTGTAGTCTGGCCCACCGAACAACGAATACTGAAGAGGCTATCAGGCCCAACAATCTTAGTACCGCGAACGCTGTTGTTCTGCGGGTGTAGCGGAGACGGGTGGCGAGGGCTTGGATACTGCGTCTGCGTTCCACAGGAAGAAATGCGCGACCCAGAACCGAGTCGATGGACACTCCTATAAACTGAATCTGCTTTGTTGGTTGCAATACTGACTTTTCCACATTTATTTGCAGCCCGAGCTCGGTGAGGCAGGAAGTACCATGCGAACGTCTTCGAGAGCCTGCCGGTGAGACGTGGAGACGATTAGCCAATCGTCCAGGTAGGGGTATATCTCGATATCTTGCGATCTGAGATGGGCGCATACAGCCGCCATACACTTGGTAAAAACACGAGGAGCAGTTCGAAGGCCGAATGAGAGAACCGCGAATTGGTAGGCTTGACTTCCCACAATGAATCGCAGGAACTTTCGATGCGCGCAGTGAATTGGGATGTGGAAGTAAGCATCTTTGAGGTCCACGGATGTGAACCATCTGTTTCGCTTTAGCAATGGTAGTATTTGTGCTAATGTAATCATGCGAAATTTCTTCGGTTGTATAAACTTGTTTAGATGTCTGAGGTCCATAATTGGGCGGAGGCCTCCGTCCTTCTTTGGAACCGTGAAATAGCGCGAGTAAAAACCCGCTTTTTTTAGTTTTTGAGGAACGACCGTGATCGCTCTCTTTTCCAAGAGCGTGGATATCTCTTGGATGAGTACTGTAGATGGTTGAGTGTGTCGCACCATGCCAAGGGGGGGACGAGCCACAAACTCGATACGATAGCCCTCGGCTATGGTGGACAGAATCCACCGATCCGTAGTAATGCTTTCCCATGCTGGCAGGAAGGGTAGCAGTCTGTTGTAAGGATCTTTGAGGCTGCGAAAGGGTACCGCCGAGTCAAAGGCGCCGTTTCGCGCCATAGTCCTGCTTGCGAGACTTTCCGAACCTAGACGAAGGCTTACGTGATTGGTACTGAGACTGGTAACGCTGGGAACGTTCCTGCTGCTGGCGAGACTGGTAAGGGAGCGGCCGATACCAGCGACGTTGCCGGTGAGGCTGTTGGTGCTGCTGCTGCTGTGATGGCACGCTCATTCTTTTTGCAGTCATTTTGGCTTTATGGATGACATCCATAGTATCGTCCGTGGTGGCATGGAAGAGCCCTTCCCCGTCAAAGGGCAGATCTTCGATCCGGGCTTTTGTTTCTGTCAGCAAGTTTGACGACCGTAGCCAAGCATGGCGTCGCAAGGCCACCCCCGCCATAAGAGCTTTTGCAGTACAGTCCGTTTGATGGTTGGCAGTGGCCAGCTGTTGTCTTGACAATCTCGCTGCCTCCGCCTGGAAAACTCTTGCCAACTCGCGTTGGTCGTCCGGAAGGTAATCGGTGAGAGTGGAGATTTTCTCCCATAAAAATAGTTGATAACGGGCCATGGTAGCCTGGTAATTCGCTACCTTGAACCCTAGTGCCGCTGAAGAATAAAGTTTTCGGCCGACTGCATCCAGCTTTCTTCCCTCCTTGTCAGTTGGAGCGGCGTGGGACCGTCCCGTCCTACCGACTGATGACTCCACCACAATTGAATTAGGTTTTGGGTGCGTAAATAGGAACGGGGCGTCCGCCTCTTGGACTTTGTACAATGCGTCCAGCCTTTTTGTCGTTGGGCCCGATGTAGCTGGATTTGGCCATGCTTCTTGCAACGTTTGCAGGAGAGTAGGCACTACTGGAAGCGTAGGTTGAGGTGTCGGATTCAGATACATTACATCATATATTTTGTCCTTTAATGGCTGCTTGGGTTGCTGCAGATCCAGACCCAGAGATTGAGCCATACGCTGCATCTGATCCGAGAATGCCCCTAATTCTAATGAAGGGGACACCCTGTCTGAGGCCACCACCTCGTCGGCGGGAGAAGGCGCCGATGGTGGGGGGGAAGGAATTGAAGACGTATCTGACGCATAGTCTTCTCGTGAGGATGGAGAAGGCTCTCGCATCGGTACCGACAGTTGTAAGGAATGCGAGGGTGTTCGTGACCTCGCTGCTGTTGGAGCAAGTCGCTTACCCGTATATGGGTCAAATCTAAATTGTTTCTGCGGGCGATGCCCAGAGGTACTGTGGGCTCGCTCAGAAGACACGTCCCAATCATGGGATCGGGATCGCGAAAGTGCCCGGGACCGCTCCGTGACCCCTGATGTACGGGATCGGGGGGAAGGCGGTAGATCTTGTTCCGGGTCAGAATCCAGCGAGATAGGCTGAACGGTACCGAGGGGGTCGGTGCCGAGGCCAGGATGGTCCTCGGAGTCGAGTTGATCCACTGTCACGATCTCGGAAATGTCGATCTCGGAAGAGAAGTCAATCGGAGACCGGGGCGGCCGCGGCGGTAGCGACGCAGCCCTGTCCCTCGGAGTGGACGCCCTTCGTGCATCCCTCGGTACCGATGCCGGTGGAGCTGACGTCGGCGTCGCGTGGGCCGTCCTCGGTGTCGAAAGTTGCAGTGTCAGCGGTGTCGATGACGGTCGAGAAGGGCTCGGTACCGACGGAAGTTGCTGCTTCGCAGACATCGAAGCAGTTGTCGACGCTGTCGGCGCCGAGTGTTTTTTCTTTTTTGCCTTCGATGTCGACAGCGGCTCCGATGCCGATCTCTTCGACGCCGATGACGCCGCCGCCGATGGCTTCGGTACCGAAGATTTCGAAATGGCCGACTTATCTCGGTGTTTCTTCGGTTTCTGTAGCTGGGTCTTCGCACTTTTTGATGGGGGACGGGTCCCCGTCAGTGGGTCCAAAACCCCATGGCCTACAGCAATCACAGTGCCGGGCGATGCTGGGTCTGAGCGACTTACTGGCGGCCGCCAGCGCTCCCCAGAAGTCGAATAGGCCTTGTCGGACAAATCGTCCCGAGGAGAACGTGGCAATTCTCTCTGCCTGTCCACTGCCGACAGAGCGTTGCTCCAGAGGAGACTGCGCAGTCTATCTGCCCTATTTCGCCGGGTTTGCCAGGAAAAAGACATGCAGTGAGAACATGTCTCCACAACGTGGCCCTCTCCTAGGCACAGTAGGCAGAGGGAATGCCCATCGGTAAGGGTGAGCTTTGCCTTACATTTTAGGCAATGCTTGAAAAGGGCAGCCTGCGCCATTGCCGCAGCAGGCGGCTCAGCAGGAGCGAAAACGAACAACTTAACTACTATTACTATTATTAATTTTTTTTTTTTTTTTTTATATATATATGTTAAACACAATACTACGCTAAGCTAACTAACTATTCTAACTTTGTTTTTTTGAACAGATATACGAACGACGAAGAAACGTCGGAGGAAGTCTCCCGCGAGGCTAATTCACCAGCGGTCGAAGAAGAACTGAGGTAGGCGGGAACCCGGAGCATGCGCGGTGAGATGGTGGGGGGAGGGGTTCCCGCCAAAAACGCTAGGCTAGCTAGGGAAGTTTCCCGAACGGGGCTCGGCGCCGGCGCGAGCCCATATGTGTGATGCACAGAGACCACGAAGAAGAACATACAACATACACACAATACACACATACATTTAAAACCGCTACAACAGTCCCAAAAAAAACTACAAAGACAAAAACAAACCCAGGCTCCTCAGATATTGCTAAATGCCTGAGAGAAGAGGAAAGTCTTGACCTGGCGTCGAAAAGATAAAAATGTTGGCGCCAGGCGGGCCTCGTCAGGGAGATCGTTCCACAATTGGGGGGCCACCACAGAGAAGGCCTTCTCCCTTGTTGCTGACCTCCGAGCTTCCCTCGAAGTACAAACTCGGAGGAGGGCTTTATATGTTGAACGTAGTATTCGGGTAGGTTCATGTCGGGAAAGGCATTCTGTCAGGTATTGTGGTCCCAAGCCTTGTAAGGCTTTATAGGTTCAAACCAGCACCTTGAATCAGGCTCAGTTAGGGGCATAGCTGGGCCACCAACCGAAGTTGGTAGAAGGTACTCCATGCCACCAAGGCCACCTGAGCCTCAAGTGACAGAGATGGTTCTAGCTACCCGCTCCTTCAAGGGGAGTGCAACCCCATCCAGAACAGGTTGAAGTCCCTCCATCCGGTCAGCAGAACCACCCACTAACAGCATCTCAGTCTTGTCTGGATTGAGTTTCAGTTTATTAGCCCTCATCCAGTCCATTGTCGCAGCCAGGCACTGGTTCAGCACATCCACAGCCTCACCTGATGAAGATGAAAAGGAGAAATAGAGCTGCGTGTCATCAGCGTACTGATGACAACGCACTCCAAAACTCCGGATGACGGCACTCAACGGTTTCATGTAGATGTTGAACTGCATGGGGGACAAGACTAACCCCTGTGGAACCCCATACTGGAGATTCCACGGGGCTGAGCAATGTTCCCCAAGTACCACCTTCTGGAGTCGACCTGCCAAGTAGGAGCAGAACCACTGCAATGCAGTGCCTCCCACTCCCAACTCAGCCAGTCGTCCCAGAAGGATACCATGGTCGATGGTATCGAAAGCCGCTGAGACATCAAGGAGAATCAACAGAGTTACACTCCCCCTGTCCCTCTCCCGACATAAGTCATCATACAGGGCGACCAAGGCTGTTTCCGTACCAAAGCCAGGCCTGAAACCCGACTGAAATGGATCCAGTTAATCGGTCTCATCCAAGAGTGCCTGGAGCTGGCTCGCAACCACCCACTCCAGGATCTTGCCCAGGAATGGAACATTTGCTACTGGCCTGTAGTTATTAAAATTTTCAGGGTCCAGGGAAGATTTCTTTAGGAGTGGTCTCACTGCTGCCTCTTTCAGGAGGCCTGGGACCACTCCTTCTTGCAAAGAGGCATTAATCACTTCCCTGGCCCAGCCAGTTGTTCCATCCCTGCTAGCTTTTATTAGCCAAGAGGGGCAAGGATCCAATATGGAGGTGGTTGCACAAACCTGTCCAAGCACCTTGTCCATGTCCTTGAGCTGTACCAACTGAAACCAAGCTGTCTCCTGTTTTGTTTCATCACTCTCAGCTCTGGGGTATACCACGGAGTCATACGAGCTCTACACAGGAGAAGGCGCTCAGGAGCAATCGTGTCAACCGCCCGGGTCATTTCTGCATTCCACAGATCAACCAGGGTTTTGACAGGACAACCACCCCTATCAGCCAGAAAGCTCCCCAGAGCCCTCTGGAAACCATCTGGATCCATTAGCCTCCGGGGGCAGACCATCTTAATGGGTCCCCCACCCTTGCAGAGGGGAAAAACTGCTGTAAGTCTGAACCTCAGCAGGTGATGATCTGACCATGACACAGGGGTTGATGTAAAATCCCCCACTTTCAGATCATCATCTCCATGTCCAGTTGAAAAAACCAGGTCTAGAGTATGCCCTGCTATGTGAGTTGGTCCAATGGCATGTTGGGACAGTCCCATGGTTGTCATGGAGACCATGAAATCCTGAGCCACCCCAGATAAAGTGCCCTCGGTGTGAATGTTGACATCCCCCAGAACCAGGAGTCTGGGGGACCTCAACAGTACACCCGAGACCACCTCTGTCAGCTCAGCTAGGGAGTCCGTTGAACAGTGGGATGGGCGGTACACCAACAGAATTCCTGATCTGTCCCGTTGGCCCAACACAAGGTGCAAACACTCTAGACCAGTAGTCATATGGACAGGGAGCCTGCAGAGGGGGATGGAGTTCCTATAGACCACAGCAACCCCCCCCCTCCCCGGCCCTCAGGTCTACCCTGATGCTGAACCAAGTACCCCGGTGGGCATAGCTGGGAGAGGCTGACTCCTCCCTGCTCTCACCCAGGTCTCGGTAATGCAAGCCAGATCGGCTGCCTCATCCACAATTAAGTCATGGATGAGGGAGGTCTTATTATGCACCGATCTGGCATTTAAAAGCAGCACCCGGAGGCCTGAGGGCTGGCTGATAGGGCAACCAACAAGCCTGTGGGCGTGAGGGGGACCGGAACAAGGCACAGCCATTAACTGTCTGGGCCTTGTTCCCCTTACCTGGCAAGTCCTCCTCACAACACCATATCTCCCTCTACCCGTCACTACACTGATCGGTGCCTCCCTCAGATCCCCCCACTTGGCCCTGTATCCTCCCTCCCAGGCACATGGCTCAAGCCTGGGGAAAGGGAAACAAAACAAAACACAAAGACAAAAACAAAAAGCCAGCAGGCAGCAGGCAGCCCTTCCTCCCTCCCTCCCCCCCCCCCCAGGCAGCAGTCCTCCCTCTCCTGCAGGTTTGATAGCTTTAACTATTGGCTCAAGACTTTGGCTTTAACTATTGGCTCAAGACTTCCCCCCCTCGACCAGATTACCTAAATTGTGTCTTTTAGAGCAAATGAGAGCCATTTCATCAAATACATCATCTTGATTTCAGAAACTGATTCCTCATATTAATTATTATGGTTTTTCTGCTGAATACTTTATTACTTTGAATCTAGATCACAGCAAAGAGGTCTTTAAGGAGAGGGTTAATAGTGTTTCCATCCAAATGGATCTCTGTGCAGTTGCAAGTAATAAGATAGCACCTTGGTTTGCAGTGACTAAGCTTACATTTGAATATGAACACTACCTGACTCTAATGTCTAATCCTCGTCTTAGATCAGACCTTGCACGATTAAAGATGCAACAAATGAAAACAGCAGTTTTAGAAGGGTGTTTTAATAAAATTCCTTATACCTTGAGACTTTGCCCTTGCCGTAGTGGCAAAGTGGAGGATCTGCCTCATTACTTGTTCTACTGCCCTATCTATTCCCAAATTTGTTCTAAATATTTAGATTGTTTCCTTGAGAAAAAGTCCAGCTGGTCCGATTCAGAAAGAATACACTTTTTGTTTACTAGTGATAGCAAGACTGTCCTATTGGCATTGGCCAACTTTGCTGTTACAGCGCAAATGTATAGAGCAAAATTTCTGACCTTGCAGATTGTATTATTTGTCTTACCATTGTTTTTACTATACTTGTTGTAACCACTGGTTGAAACGATAAAGTTTTATCTCTCTCTCTCACCTCACAGGGCTTTGTTCCCAAACCCCTGACCATCCCTGTTGCCCTCGACTGAACACGCTCCAGATTGTCTGCATCCTTCTTGAAGTGAGATGCCCAGAACAAGATGGGGCCTAACCAGTGCCGAATAGAGGGGAACCAATACCTCGCACGATTTGGAAGCTATACTTCTATTAATGCAGCCCAAAATAGCATTTGCTTTTTTTTGCAGTCACATCACACTGTTGGCTCATATTCAGCTTGTGATCTACAACAATTCCAAGATCCTTCTCGCTTGTCGTATTGCTAAGCCAACTATCCCCCATCTTGTAACTGTGCATGTGGTTTCTTCACGGCAGTGGAGTCATCTGGCTTGATTGAATGCCCTCCTAGGACAGACTGCCAAGTGGCCATATTCCCTATTTCAAAGTTCTGTCCAATGAACAGGAGTGGCTACAGCAGGTATATAACAGGGTGATGAAAGCAAATAGCCGTGAAAGACTGGACAGGCAGTGGCAGTCCTTGTGGCCCAAGGCTCAAATGAGTGGATGTCCCAGATGGAGAGCAAAGTGTGGGTGACCACATCCACAGGCTTAGAGAGGGGCAGCATTTTCTCATCATCCTCATCTTGAGCAGAGTTCAGACCTCTCTCAATTTGCACTGGGAGGTATTCTCCTGCTTGAGAACTGGGAGAAAGGCATTCCAGACATGGCATAGTGAGGAATCCAGAGGCTTTGGGGAACATGTTTTCACTTTATTAGAAAAATGTGTATTTATACAAAGCTCTGCACTGCACCATTTATTTAACTCCCTCTCCCACCCCAACAAACATAAACCCAGCATAATAAGCTAAATGCATGTTTTGTGCATGACATGCCCCGGTTCTGTGCAGGGTTTGCATTTATATATTACAAATTTAACATTCGATAGAAAAATGCTTGGTTTCCTTTATTTTCCCCATATAAATATGACCAATCCCTCCAGAGATACTTAAAAAACAAACATACACCCATTTTTGTGTCATTCTGTAAAAAACACACCAGACGTTACTAAAATGGTATTGAAATCTGTAACATTTCTCAATACGACCAAAGATATCCCGCAACCATTCTGCCTCTGCAGCGTGTCCAAGAACACCAGGAGAGACAGGGCCATAAAGCTGCCAGCCGTCTTTTCCATCTGATTCTTTGAAGACAATAACTGAGATAAATAAGCAATGGTTTCACTGAAAGTAACATGGGAAGCAAGCTCTTGGGAAGGGGGGGAACCATTCCACTCCGCTCGACTCAGCCAGCTAGCTACATTCTGCTCCCTGCAATCGCTTCCAGTGTAGAGAGGGGAGGGGCACGAGGAAAAGTTTGCGGATTGCTAAACTGTCAATGTAGATTTGGCTGGAGGGATGGCCAGCATGCTGGTGAGGATGCTGCGGGAGCTGAAGGCAGTGCCAGACGAGGCAGCAGCGGCAAAGGCAATAGCAGAGACAAGAGACATGGTGGGGCTGCCTGATGGAGGGAGGCGGCCATGCGTGCGCACAGCGGTGCTGCAATGAGAAGGCAACAGAAGAGGTGAGCTGCTGTATCAGACATCCATATAGTCCTCCTCTTCATCAGTGTCACTCTCCTCCAAAGAGGACTCTTGGCTCGAGGTTTCCACAATCTCCAGAGCTGGCTGACAGAGGCTCTCTTTCTTCACGTTTGCTGCAGACTGGGCCGAAAGAATAGCGGACTGACCCAGAAAAGGAAATAATGTTGAAGAATTACTCTTCCAAAACATTCCCCTCAACTCCAGGGCTTCCTGGTTCACCCCCTTAAAGGTTTCATGCAGCATATTTAAGATCACATTAGCTGCCTTTTCACGTTCGAAGAGTAAAACCATGGCCTTTCCTGCCCTTGCAATGCAAATGGATTGGTGGGGCTAGTCACGGACTACAGAAGTGAGTTCCAGCTACTCCCCCAGCACAATCCCCCTCTGCCCCCCCATCCACACTGGTTCTCACCCCATCTCCACACCCACCCACCCAACTGGCAGGAAAGATGTGGCTGCAGCTGAAGGCAATGTGGCAAAAGGAGGGCTCCAAAGCTCCGTCTCTCTCTCTCTCTCTCAACCCCCCCCCCCCAACAGAATAGCACATTTCTCTGACAAGGACATATACCTTGAGCTTCTGCTTCGTTTCTTCTGAAATGCTGCCCTTGGGAGATAGGAGGGTGGGGGTTGGTGGGGTGACGGTGATCTCAGGGGGGAATTTGGTGATTGATGAGGGGATAAAAAGCTTTGGCATGTTGGGCAGCGCGCGGGATCTCATTCGGCTGCTGTCGGCCTTATTTGGTTGGCCTCCCACAGACTGTGAAACAGCCTGGAGTTCTTTCTTGCTACCAGGTGCTAAGAGGAAGACCAAAGAAACAAACAAACAAAAATTAGCACTAGAGATTCTAACCAAAAAGAATGTTTGCACAAGAGCAAAACTAGCAATTCGCTGCAACTGACCTCCAAGTGGTCAGCATCAAAAATCTGTAGTTAGCATATGTGTGCATGTTTTAAATTGCAATTGTATTTTCCATGGGTTTTGTAGTCTCGTAAGCTGCCTTGTGAGGAGAGCCATGTGCCCTGAAAAGCAGGCTAAAAACCTTTTAAATAAATACATGAGCCCTTCTGCAGTTTGCACTGCAGGTGGAAGCAACTGGAATGCCTGCTTGCAAGCCTGGCCCTTCTTTCCAGATCAGCCTCAACACAGCTCTCCTCGCAGAATTCCTAGCCTCTGGGGCCAAGGAGAACATGCCAGCCAATTAGAAGGAAATGTCCCAAATGTACAGGAAGCTCTAGATTCGAGGGACTGCAGAGCTCAATGGGAATTGGTGTTCACCTGGCAAGCTACTCCTTCTCCAAGAAACGTCCGGCACGCCAGTACTGTGAGACGGCTCTTGCATGTTATAGCAGAAGCCACCTTCTGAAATGGAAGCAGGCCTCCCTTACCTCGCCCACAGTTGTGTCCTCCTGTGCTTGTGCTGGTCACAGGTTCCAGATCCACTTGCCAGCATGATGGATTGTGTGAGGGGGCAACAGTAGCCATCTTCATCTGCTTGCAGAGGTGGGACTCCTGCTGATGCAGCAAGGCCAGTCCTTCTAGAGGCTGGCCCAGCTTGCCTTCTTCTTCCTCTTCCTCTTCCTCCTCCTCCTCCTCCTCTGCATAAACAAGATGAGCAAGGATGACTTTTGGAACTATATTCAGGGTGGATAAGGCAGGTGGCAACCCTGAACTTACCTGGGAGTAAATCCCATTCAACTCCGTATGACTTACTTCTGATTAAACACGTTTAGGATTACACAATAAATATGATGCAATCCTGAACATGTTTCCCTATCCACAGATCTCTTGTACCCAAAGTTGTTTCCCTAACCCTCACAAAACTTCCTCTACTACCCCAGCTGCCTGGTCCCTATAGCCAGGTCCAGGGCTGGTTCCAAGACATTTTGCGCCTCCCTCTCCCCCTGACCTCCACTCCAAATGCACAGTAGTGCTCAAAACCAGTCAAGTTATTTTGGCTCCTCAGGCAGAAAATCCTATCAGCACCTCTCTCCCCTTCTGTGGTAGTGAAAATAAATAAATAATGAATAAATTAAATAATGAATAATTTGCCATTTTTTCATGATGCCTCAAATCAGCTGTCCGAGGCAGCTGCCTCAGGCTCTAAAAGGTGTGTGTCTTTAAAGGACTGTCTCCTAAGAACACCTAAGAATTTTAAATGTTTTAATGATGTGTTTCTCTTGTTTTTTAATTTTTTTAAACTTTGTCATGCTTGTATTTGCATTGTGTTCCCCACCTTGATCCGTAGGGAGAGGCGGGTTATAAATAAATATTATATTATTATTATTATTATTATTATTATTATTAACACCCCCATTTGTATTTTTTACTGTTTTATTCCTATGTGCACCACTCCAGAATCTAATTTAGATATGAAGCGGTATATAAATACTGCAAATAAATAAATAAAGTACAGACAGGGGTAAGGAGGACATTTGATTTCAGGAAAAGAAACATCGGGAAGGAAGATTCAAGGGAGGCAGCAAAAGGGGAAAGCACATGTGGGGCCCCAAAGTCTGCTGGTCCAGGGGATGAGGAGTTCATAGAATCATAGAATAGTAGAGTTGGAAGGGGCTCACCGGCACTCCTGAACCTTTATTTCAGCAAGTGCCATTTTTCTTCAGTTGTACATCTTTCTGTACAGTGGACTCCTGTCCATGATAGCTTATTATGCCACAGTAAGTTTGTGTGTCTTTATGGTGTCACAAGGCATTATGGCTTTTGAACACAAAAGAGCAGGAAGCCCTTATCATCCTTCTCCTCCTCCTCTATCTATTCATCTTTCTCTAGCCTAGTGCAAACGCCACATGCCGAGGAGGACCAGGCACCCACCACAATCTGGCCACATAGATCATGCAAAAAGCACGTGCACTCCAGAAAGAGGATTGCAGAGCCAAGGAGCTCCAGACACACTCATGCAAGCCAGACTTTACTTTGCCCAAAATTTAGACATTTCTGTTCACTCAAACCTTTGCAGTGTAGTGATGGGTGGAGGGAGATATGGCACTGTGAGGAGGACTTGCCAGATAAGGGGAACACGGCCCAGTCCCCCCCACATACCCACACACAGCCTTGTTGGTTCCCTTATCAGCCAGCCATCAGGTCTCCGGATGCTTTTAAATGCCAGATCAGTGCATAATCAGACCTCCCTCATCCACAACTTAACGGTGGATGAGGCAGCCGATCTGGCATGTATAACCGAGACCTGGGTGGGTGAGCAGGGAGGAGTCAGTCTCTACAAAAGAACAGTACAAACAAGTAGCACAGAAGTGCCAGAATGGCATCAGGAAGGCTAAAGCTGAGAAGGAGTGGAGGCTAGCAAGGGATGCTAAAAGCAATAAAGAGGCTTTCTTCAGATACGTGAATAGTAAAAGACAGAGGAAAGAAATGGTGGTTCAACTGCTTCATGAGGATGGCAAATTGGTAACAGAGAACAATGAAATGGCTGCTCAGTTCCTACTTTGGATCAGTCTTTTCTCAAAGGTGGGTCTATGACTCCCCTGGAAAAAGTGAAGTACAAGCTGACGGAGCAGGATTGCAGTTTGAGATTGATAAACAAATGGTCAAGGAACACCTACTTTCTTTGAACGAGTTCAAATCTCCAGGGCTCGACGAACTGCATCCTAGAGCAATAAAGGAGCTGGCAGAAGAACTCTCAGAACCACTCTCTATTATCCTTACGAAATCATGGAAGACGGGAGAAGTGCCGGATGACTGGAAGAGGGCTAATGTTGCCCCTATCTTCAAAAAGGAGGAACCTCGGAACTACAGACCAGTCAGTCTGACATCCATCCCTGGGAATTTTTGGAGCAGTTTATAAAGAAGTCAATCTGTCAGCACCTTGAAAACAATGTAGTGATTACTAGAAGCCAGCATGGATTTGTCAAGAACAAATCCTGTCAGACTAATCTGATCTCACTTTTTGATTGGGTAACCTCCCTTGTGGACTGTGGGAATGCTGTGGATATAGTATATCTTGACTTCAGCAAAGCTTTTGATAAAGTGCCCCATGACATTCCAATTAACAAACTAGTGAAAAGTGGGCTAGATGGAACAACTATTAAGTGGATCCACAGATGGCTACAGAATTGGACTCAAAGAGTGCTTATCAATGGTACCTCTCCTGTGTAGAGATTGTACGGCTCCGTGGTATACTCCAGAACTGAGAGTGATGAAACAAAACAGGAGACGACTTGAGTGTAGATGGAGACGAACTCCTGGTGGATGCAATTAAACACTGGTAAGTGCCTATGGTAAGCTGTATTCAGGGGCAGTGGGGGCAGCAAAAAAACAATACTTTGCTGCCACTATTAAATCACCAACCTGCCGCCCAGCAGAGCTTTTCAGAGTTGTCCGGGGGCTTTTACATGCTAGCCCCAAGGACATGGAAAAAGCATCTGAGGCACGTTGTAATAGATTTGCTAGGCACTTCCAGAATAAAATCTTTGGCATCCATCAGGACTTAGACTCCACTTTTATAGCACGTGAATCAATTGAGGTATCCAGAGCACAGGCTTGTCCTGTTTTCTTGGATGAGTTTCAGTTGGTACAGCTCGAGGACGTGGACAAGGTGCTTGGACAAGTTTGTGCAACCAGCTCCGTATTGGATCCTTGCCCCTCTTGGCTAATAAAAGCTAGCAGGGATGGGATTAATGCCAGGGAAGTGATTAATGCCTCTTTGCAAGGAGGAGTGGTCCCAGGCCGTTTGAAAGAGGCGGTAGTGACACCACTCCTGAAGAAATCTTCCTTGGACCCGGAAAATCTTAATAACTACAGTGCAGTGGCAAATGTTCCATTCCTGGGCAAGGTCCTTGAGTGGGTAGTTGTGGGCCAGCTTCAGGCACTCTTGGATGAGACCGATTATCTGGATCCATTTTAGTCCGGTTTCAGGCCTGGTTTTGGTATGGAAACAGCCTTGGTCTCCCTGTATGATGACCTATGTCGGGAGAAGGACAGGGGGAGTGTGACTCTGTTGATTCTCCTTGATCTCTCAGCGGCTTTCGATACCATCGACCATGGTATCCTTCTGGGACGACTGGCTGAGTTGGGAGTGGGAGGCACTGCATTGCAGTGGTTCTGCTCCTACTTGGCAGGTCGGCTCCAGAAGGTGGTGCTTGGGGAACACTGCTCGGCTCCATGGATTCTCCAGTATGGGGTTCTGTAGGGGTCTGTCTTGTCCCCCATGCTGTTTAACATCTATATGAAACCATTGAGTGCAGTCATCTGGAGTTTTGGAGTGTGTTGTCATCAGTATGCTGATGACATGCAGCTCTATTTCTCCTTTTCATCTTCATCAGGTGAGGCTGTGGATGTGCTGAACCAGTGCCTGGCTGCGACAATGGCCTGGATAAGGGCTAACAAACTGAAACTCAATCCACACAAGAATGAGATGCTGTTAGTGGGTGGTTCTGCTGACCAGATGGAGGGTCGTCAACCTGTTCTGGATGGGGTAGCACCCCCCCTGAAGGAGCAGGTTTGTAGCTTGGGGGTTCTCCTAGAACTATCTCTGTCACTTGAGGCTCAGGTGGCCTTGGTGGCATGGAGTACCTTCTACCAACTTCAGTTGGTGGCCCAGCTATGCCCCTATCTGGACATGGATAACCTGGCTTCAGTTGTCTATGCTCTGGTAATGTCCAAATTAGATTACTGCAATGCACTCTACGTAGGGCTGCCTTTGAAGAATGTTCAGAAGATGCAGCTTGTGCAAAATGCAGTGGCCAGATTGGTAACAGGGACCAGAAAGATTGAGCATATAAAACCTACTCTGGCCCGCTTGCATTGGCTGTCTGTATGTTTCCGAGCCCGATTCAGGGTGCTGGTTTTAATCTATAAAGTCTTACACAGCTTGGGACCACAATGCCTGACAGAATGCCTTTCCCGACATGAAGCTACCCGAACACTACGTCCAACATCTAAGGTCCTCCTCTGAGTGCCTACTCCGAGGGAAGCTTGGAGGTTGGCAACAAGAGAGAGGGCCTTCTCTGTGGTGGCCCCCCAATCGTAGAACGATCTCCCCGATGAGGCCCGCCTGGTGCCAACATTATTACCTTTTTGGCGCCAGGTCAAGACTTTCCTCTTCTCTCAGGCATTTAGCAATATCTGATGAGCCTGGGTCTGTTTTTGTTTTTTAGGCTTATAGCTTTTTAAATTATTATAGTGGTTTTAAATGCACGTGTATATTGTATGTTTTTGCAGTTTTAATTTTTGTATATTGTTTTTAAGTCTTTTAATCTCATGTAAGCTGCACAGAGAGCTTCGGCTATGGAGCGGTATACAAATGCAATAAATAAATAAATAAATACCCCACTTTTGTTTCCCCCTTAAAGCAAGGGGCCTGGGCCAGCTTGGAGGAAGCAATAGATGAAGAAGGCCTCTGGCACTCCATCTGATATGTGAGCAGCCAGTGCGCCTGCTCTTCCTCTTGTCATGGTCTTGCTGCTTACAATGGCCCTGGACACAAGTGCAATTGCCCAATAGCAATTGGCTGGGCAGGTCTCTGCAGAGTCAGGCGCACTCTGAGAAAGCCTGGCGACAGTGGTGGACTCAATGGGAAAAAAATAAGCAAACTGTGAAAGGAAAGGTGGCAGTTGCCCATCTTCGTGATACACTACTTATTAAGTCTGCTAAGGGAGTGAAGTCTTAAGGTCTCCTAGAACCTGTAAGGCTATTGAGTTCAGAGGGAAGAAGCAGGCAGATGATGGTAATTGGGGCACCTCTCAAGATCCATGGCCCAGCTCAGAAGGTCCGGGGCCCATGCCTAGGTGTGCCCCCTCTATACCACCCATGCACATGGTGATGGCTATGTTCTGAGAGAGGGGGGTGGGTTTTTCTAGGGCTGGAAAACAGAACTGTGTAACAGATCCATTTCCTATGACTTCATGCTACCTTAGTTTTCTTGACACAGTACGAGTGCAATAGCTGCTACCAAGCTGACTTTAGTTTGCTTCTGGTCACCCTAAAGCAGCAGCACAAGCCAACTGGCACAGAACAACAATCTAAATGCTTCGCTGCAATGGGTGTGCAGACCTCAGACTGTGCCAAAGTCCTTACACACATGCTAACCCGGTACATGGAGCCGTGCAAGAAGAGGACTGTCCCCTTCATTCCAACGTGGGGAAAACTCCAGCTAGCCATCTGCACAACCACTATCAAAAGAACGGAGCAGTTTCTGCTCACAAGGTGCACTACACACACACACACCTGCAGTCCCAAAGCTTCAACTGGATGTGTGCATGCAGCCATGCACGTGAGAGGCAGGCATCCCATGTTATGTTCTTCAGATGCTAGATGCACTTTAATGGGACTGGCATCTTCCTCAGGAACCTTCCCTACATTACGTTACGTTCTAAGACAGGCACTCCATCATGTGCCTGAGAGGAACGCTCCCAACCAGAGATGCAGAAACACCTGTTGAACTATGGTCATAAATGGAATTTCTCTAGAGTAAGAATGTTGCAGTATAAAATATCTCATTCAAGCATAAAAGTGTGGCCCAGATAAGGAGCTAACACAAGGCCTGCTTTGCCTAAAACATCTTGGGGGTAATATCTTCGCTCTGCTAATACTTTCTGAACACAATACAAAAAAAACCCTCAAACTTTTTCCTCAGGGCATCCGAGTTTGAACCCTGCAGTGACAAAGAGGGAAGATGGGCACTCAAGGCTAGTTTTCTAGCATTACACAAGATGTTTTCAAAAGGTTCAAACACCAGCCTTGCAAGCGTCACATTTTCTAGTGCAACCCTCCCTCCAAAGCAGAGCGTGGGATAACGATGAATGAGTCTTTAAAAACCTAGCAGTTCGATTCAAATACTGCTTTCAGAAAGAAAGCGAGAAATGTAACACACACGCACACACACACACACAGAGCTATTTTTTAAGATTTCACAGGTGACTGCCATAGCATGGACCCCCAAAGCTCTCTTCAACTTCCCTTGAAACAGCACCCTGAGTACCCATGGCAGGAGAGAAAGGCACATTGTCCCTTTCCACCTCCCCATGCTTTAGCAAGGAAGAAGCAGACTGCACCAACAGCCCACTGCAGATCTCGTCCCACGTTGCCAAGGCAACCAGCGTTGCCAATAGCAGGTGCCACGGCTCATGACTGCAGCGTGTTCTCACCAACTCATTTGCACGGGGGATGCATCACACACATCAACTACAAACAAGTTACATCATTTTAGCAAGGTCCCTCTCCTAAAACACTCCAGGAGCAGGCAAGCAGCTTTGTCCCTGGGGTGGGTGACAGCAGAGCCCAACCCTTAAAAATGCAGGTTGCTTACCTGTAACCGTAGTTCTTCGAGTGGTCATCTGTGCAGTCACATACTATGGGCTCGTGCCGGCGCCGAGCCTCATACCGGAAACTTCTAAAGCCTAGACTCTTGTCGGGAACCCCTCCCCCCACCGTCCTATCACGCATGCTCGGGTTCCCGCCTACCTCAGTTCTATGAGACCGTATTTGCCTCACGAACGAGATAGATGGAAGGAATAATAATAATAATAATAATAATAATAATAATAATAATGTATAAAATAAAAGAGTTGCATGTCAGCGATAACCTCTTTGACCAGATAATACAGCAAGGTCTAGAGGGGACGGTGGGTGAGTTGTGTGACTGCACAGATGACCACTCGAAGAACTACGGTTACAGGTAAGCAGCCTGCATTTCTTCTTCGTGGTCTCTGAGCATCACACACTATGGGCGAATAATCAGCAATCACTTACCCGAGGAGGGTAGACTCGCTGATACATCACTGGAGGACAGAAGACAAGACAGCCCGGCCAAAGGAGGCGTTGTCTCTGGCTCTGACGTCAAGCTTGTAGTGCGAGACGAAAGTGGATGCATTGGACCATGTCTCCACTCTACAGAGTTCTGGAATAGATATTCCGCAATCCAAAGCGGTAGAGGTTGCGAGAGACCTTGTGGAATGCGCCTTCAGGGCGTCCGGAGGTTCTCTCCCTGCCAGCTGGTAAGCCAGTGAAATAGTTTGCACCACCCATTTGGCGAATCTCTGAGTAGAAACAGGGTGGCCTTTAGTCTTGCCACCATAACAAACGAACAGATGGTCCGACTTACAGAAAGTCGCGGATCTAGCCTTATAAAAAGCCATTGCCCGTCTCACATCGAGGGAATGTAGTTTAGAGCTGATCGGGTCCTCTGATGCTTGAAAAAAGGTAGGCAACACAATGTTTTGATTAATATGAAAACTAGTGATAACCTTAGGTCGAAAACACGGGCCCGGTCTAAGGACCACCTTATTGCGAAAAAACTGGGTGTAAGGGGGGTCCGCCATAAGGGCGCATAGTCAGAACTTCGTCTCGCCGAGGTAATGGCCACCAAGAATGCAACCTTGAAAGTCAGCAGTCTAATGTCAATAGTAGCCAGAGGTTCAAAGGGCTTGGAAGCTAGAGCTGCTAGCACCACCGATACACTCCATTGTGGTACTATGGACCGTAGGGGTGGGCGTAGGTTGCGTAGTCCCTTGAGGAAACATTTTGAAAGGGGGTGGGTAAACACGGAAAAACGCTGGATGAGGTTGTGTCCTGCTGAAATTGCGGCTAGGTAGACCTTAATGGAGGCAGTTTTGAGGGCTTCTACATAGAGTGAATGTAAGAAAACTAAGATGTCTGCAATTCCACAAGATCTCGGGTCCAGACCCCTTGCAGAAATAAACTTGGTGAACTTGGCCCACTTCCTATCATAGGAGGATCTAGTAGAGGGCTTTCTGGCCTCCCGCAGGATATTCCGCACCGAGGCTGGGAGGTCTAAGTCGTGCCAGTGAGCCGGATTCGCCAGGCCGTGAGTTTCAGTTGGTGTAGGTCTGGATGGAGGATGAGGCCGTGGTTCATTGAGATTAGTTCTGGGTTCATCGGTAGATGAAAGTACTCCCCCTTGGAGAGACGGAGCAATGGGGAGAACCACGCTTGACGTGGCCACCACGGGGTTATTAGGATGGCGCTTGTTTGACAACACTGTAGGATAGCGACCACATTGGCCACCAATGGGAAGGGGGGAAGGCATATGCCAGTCCCTCTCCCCAGTGAGTGTTGATGGCATCCCCTAGGGAGTGGTTGCCAAGTCCCGCTCTTGTGCAGAAAGCCTTGCAGACTGCATTGTCCGTTGACGTGAATAGGTCGATGATCGGTGTTCCCCACTTTGTGAAGAGATGAGATAGAATGATTGGACACAGGGCCCACTCGTGAGTGTCCTGAAATTGACGGCTGAGAGCATCCGCTTGAACGTTCTCCAAGCCTGCTATATGGATGGCGGAGAGGCGCATCCCGTGTCCAATCGCCCAATCGAAGATCTCCAATGTCAGATGGAGGAGTGCCAGCGAACGGGTGCCTCCTTCCTTGTTGAGATACCAGACAACCGTCGTGTTGTCTGATACAACGCGGACGTGCTGTCCCAAGAGATGACTCTTGAAGGCTAGTAGTGCTTTCTGTACTGCCAGGAGTTCTAGTTTGTTGATGTGAAGGGACTGCTCTTGGTAGGACCATTTTCCCTGTATGGTTAAGTGATCGCAATGTGCTCCCCACCCTAGGAGTGACACGTCCGATGTAAGCGTGCGAGTCGGGCCGGGGTTCACAAACGGTAGGCTGTTCCCCAAGTTGCATTGGAGAGTCCACCACCTGAGTGCGGGGTGGAGAGAGTGTGGAATGTCGAGCTTGGCCCAGTTCGGGCTTTTGGATGGGTCGTAGTTCCGTAGAAGGAACTGCTGTACAGGTCGCATCCGCAGCCGTGCCCACCTGATGTATACTGAAGTATACTGAAGAGGCCATTAGGCCCAACAGTCTCTGTAGAGTAAGCACCCTGGCGCACACTGAGTCCAAGACGCGTTGGGCAAGACATCTGAGTTTGACTGACCGTTCTCCTGGGAGGAAGGCTCGTCCGACTCTGGAGTCTAGCTGAACTTCAAAAAACTGGATTGTTTGCATAGGAGTAAACACTGACTTTTCGTGGTTTAGCACTAGGCCCAGCTGTTGTAAAAGTTCTGTCGTGGTTGTCACATCCTTTTCCGCCTGGAGGCGAAAGGAGGATACTATCAGCCAGTCGTCCAGGTATGGGTAAAGCTCTACCCCAGTGGTTCTTAGGAAGGCGCAGGCTGCGGCCATGCATTTTGTAAACACCCTGGGTGCTGTCTTTAGGCCGAAAGGGAGGACCGTGAACTGGTAGACTTCCTGTCTGATCGTGAACCTGAGAAACCGTTGGTGAGACCTGTGGATGGCGATATGAAAGTACGCGTCCTTTAGATCTATGAGGGTGAACCACCTGTTGCGTCTTAGCAGTGGGAGAACAACTGCTAGCAGGATCATGCGGAATTTTTGGGTCGGGATGAAGTCGTTGAGGTTTCTCAAGTCCAAGATGGGGCGGAGACTGCCATCCCGTGTCAGGACTGTGAAGTAGCGGGAATAGAAGCCGGCTGGCAAGTCCGAATTGTTGATGGGGACAATTGTGTCTTTTTGGAGTAGATTGGCTACTTCCTGACGTAGTACCTCCGATGGAGGTGTGATTTTCATTGAGCCAGTCGGGGGAAGGGAGGCAAATTCTATATGGTACCCGTTTTTGACTATATTCAGGACCCATTTGTCTGACGTTATGTTGGCCCAAGCTTCGTGGAATGGTCGTAGCCGGTAATCGAATGTTGTGGGCGCATGGGGAGTAACCGGGAGAGAGTCAAAGATGTTGTTTTTGAACTGTATCCGTTCTCCCATGCTGCTGGCGGAAGCGGCCTTGTGGATAGCCTTTCTTCGGTTGGAAAGAGGGCTGTGATGAGACAGGTTGGAATCTTTGTTGCCGATTCTGTGGCTGGTGTTGCTGGTACGGATGTTGGCAGCCCCACCTGCGTGGTCAGTATGAGTGGGATGCAGTAGTCGGGTAAAAACCCATCTTTTTTGCCATGGTTTGGGCTTTTTGTATAGTATCCATTGTCGAATCAGTGGATGTGTTGAATAGTCCCTCCCCATCGAAGGGCAGGTCCTCAATCCTTGTCTTAGATTCTTGGGGCAAGTTGGAGGATTGGAGCCACGCATGCCACCTTAGGGCGATAGCAGCGACCATAGCCTTGGAAAGGCAATCCATCAGGTGTCTAGCTGTCATCAACTCCTGCTTGGCAAGGCAGGTTGCCTCCTGCTGAAAGACTTGCGCAGCGTCCCTAATTTCGTCCGGTAGGTGAGCGTGGAGAGAGGACACCTTGTCCCACAAGAAAAGATGGTATCTGGCCATCATGGCCTGATAATTAGAAACTTTAATGGCCAGCGCAGCAGATGAGTAGACCCTGCAACTCAACATGTCCAACTTCCTCCCTTCCCGGTCAACTGGGGCAGAGTGTGACTTTGAGGACCTCCCCTGAGCAGACTCCACGATCACAGAGTTAGGCTTGGGGTGTGTAAGTAAAAATCCAGCATCTTTCTCCTGTATTTTATACAGGGAGTCCAGGTGCTTAGAAACCGGGTCCATGGTGGCCAGGTTCTGCCATGACTCCTGGGCAGTGCGCAGCAGGGTTGGGATCAATGGCATGGCGAGCGTGGATGAGGACTCCCTATACATGACATCGTAGATAGAGTCCACACATTGTTCTACAGGCTGCTGGTGCTCGACCCCTAGTGACTGAGCCATGCGTAGCATTTGCTCTGTGAAAGAGGCGACCTCCACGGATGAGGAGGCTCGTTTGTCCGTTCCCACGGCATCGTCCGGGGATGGGAGAGATGGTGGTGCGACCCCCGACAAGGATGAGTCAGAAGCGTAGTCCTCCGCGGATTAGGGGGACACAGGAGCCCCGGCGTTGAGTGAGAGGATCGGAGTCGGAGATGGCATCGGTACCGACGATTCCAGTGGGGGGGGGCCAAGACCGTGGTGGACGGAGGGAGCCTGGGCGGCAGGGGTGGAACAAAGGTGTCATCCACTCTAAGTCTCTGTCCCGTGTAGGGGTCGAAGAGATAAGGCTGTCAAGAGCCGGTATGCACAGTCGGATGGGAATGAGAGACCCAGGATTACACAGAATGGTCCGAAAAACGATTCCAATCTCGTGACGGCATGGGGGACCGGGAGTGGTACCGATGTTCCGTCGAAGCGCTCCTCGATGGTGGCCATAACTGCGGGGCGGGCGGGGACATCCACCGTCTCTAGCGCCTTTTTCCAAAGGAGAGCCTGCAATTTATTCGCCCTGTTCTTCCGTGTCTGCCTCGAGAAATTCATGCAGTGAGAACATGCGTCCACCACATGGGTCGCACCGGGAGTGGCCGTCAGATAAGGTCAGCTTGGCGTGACACGACGAACAGTTCTTAAAAAGGGCCGTTTGCGCCATGTGGTGTTCAGTCCCGGGGGAAAAAAGGGGAAAGAAACCCTGGGAGGGGAAGACAGGGAATATGGAAAACTTGGAGCAAGAAGATATATATATATATATCTAAAAAAAAATTATATATATAATATATATATAGGAACGAAGAAAGAAGAAGGAAAAAAGGAAAGAGAGAGAGTCTAAGCGAGCTAAAAGTAGAAAAATACGAACAACAGTTCGACGAGAAGTCTCCCGCGAGGCAAGCAGCACGGCGGTTGAAAAAGAACTGAGGTAGGCAGGAACCCGAGCATGCACGATAGAACGGTGGGGGGAGGGGTTCCCGCCAAGAGTCTAGGCTTTAGAAGTTTCCGGAATGAGGCTCGGCGCCGGCGCAAGCCCATAGTGTGTGTTGCACAGAGACCACGAAGAAGAATTTCAGCAGCTTCAGGGACTTCATGTAGCAGTTGCAAAGATCACCCACAGCTGTATGGGGTCTTCAGGTTCACAAGGCCCATTTTCATTTATGCCTTAAGGAGATGAGATCTCAAATGCTCCCATTCTTAACAACCCAGAGTCTGGCTGGCAGCAAACAAAAGAACGCATATTATGCGGGGTTAACAAGTACCGCCACTGGGTTTCTGGAGGCAAGTTCTAGTCAAAGGGAGACTCCCTCCTACAGCCTTTCTCCTTTTTCTCTCCCCCACATTTGGAGGGAGGAAAATGCTGCATTTAATACTGGTTTTCTGCAGCTGGCAACGGATCAGCCCAACACACCCTTGGTGGGCAGCTAGCTATGCTGGGTAGGGGGTTATGCAAACAATCTACTGTGCTCCTGTCAGATGATCAGGCAAACAAACTACACAGAAACGTTTATTTCACACACTCCCGCCCCTTCTCCTCCTGTAGTCCTCCTGCCCAGACAGGCAGGAATTCCAGCTCCCTTTGTGGTGGGAACAGAGATTGCTTGAGGAGAGCAGAGCAGTGGCAGCGTTTTTGGCTGCTCTTGCTGAGCAGCTTTGTAGACATTCTCCGTAACCCACGCTTGTGTGACAGACCCATCATAGCTAAAATGACCCTGACTGCAGACTGTGGGTTCTCAGTGTGGCTTATTTGGGGGGGGAAATAACCCACAGTGGTGGTGGTGGACATCCCACAGACAACATGCTAACCCAACATGGGTTGTTCTGGAAAATAAACCATCATGGGTTAGCATGTTGTGTGAACCTAGTCATTCTCTCACCTCCTTTTGCCAAATGGCACCCCAAAACCACACACAAACCCCATTCCCAGTGGCCATCCTATCACATGGGGAAGTCCCTCCTCCAGCTGGACAAGCAGCTGGTTTCAGAATACAAATGGAGCATTCAGGATAAAGAATAGATGCCCCTCACAACAAGAAGACTCAGAGGCAACACTGACATGCCCCCCCCCCATGGTGCTATTTCTGCCTCAAAAGCAAAGCCAAACCTTCCACTGGTGCATAAGCCCCAATCCCAATGGCACCTGGGAAGCCACAGTTTGCACCCCTGGTGCTACATAGAAGAACAGCTTAAAAGAATAGTCCCGCTGCAAAGTGATCATCCCAGCCTATCTGGGGAAGCAATTCCTTATTAACTGGCCAGGTTTGGTTTTGTCCCTTTCTGTCCCAATCTGTTTATAAACAAACCTGTCATAGCCTGGACCTGGTTGTGTGAACAGGACCCAAGAAACCAATTTGTTGAACATTTCAACTGGTCCTGAAATAATAATAATAATAATAATAATAATAATAATAATAATAATATATTTATTTATTTATTACCCGCCTCTCCCTCCGGATCGAGGCGGGGAACAACATCATCATAAAATACACAAAAACCTTGTCCCATCCGAAGACCTGCAGTACTGTCACCATCATCACCCCAGCTCATACACAAAATTTTATGGGGGGAATTTCATCTTCTACTCATAACCCTATTTTCCCACCATTCCTCCCATCTTTTTCTTAACACACAGAAAACAGTGAAGGAAGAAAAAGGAATAGATGTGTAATGCCTAGAAACCCTAACCCTCTGCCTGGAAGCAAATCCCTAAACTACACGCCCCCAGGACTCGCTGCATTCCGCTCCACTCTCAGCACAGGGGACCATCTTGCCAGGGCTCAGCTTCAGCACTGCAGTGGGCCTTGTAGGTTATAGCCAGAAATTGATTAGAAGTAGTCTGGAAGGATTTTGGCCTATTCTGCCTGGGGCATGTCAAAAGCTGCATGAGTTTATCTCTGTCAAGTGTTCTCAGAGTAGAGCGAGGGGTGGAGGTCTCCCTTTCCAGTCTGATAGAAAACTGGTAACATGACAGATCCAGTTGTTTTGGGTTGGATAAAATCCATGACTGGGTCATCGACCGGGGGGTATTTACTTGCTAAATCTCCAATCCTAAGGATGTAGCCATACAGATCAACTGTTCTCTATAGAGGTGATTACTTTTCCCTGCTGAGTGACTTCCGACTTTCTGATAGGAAGAAAAAGATGATGGAGGGGGGGATGAGTCTGATTCAGGCAAGTCCAATTAGTCGTCATTGGGGTCTGTTTCTGGTTGCGCTGGTGGATCCAGTAATTCCTTTGGAGTGGCTGCTGGAACGGCAGGTATGGTCTGACAGGTGATGTCCATGTAGTCAAAGCCCACTTCTGTATTTCCATAGGGACTGCGTGGAAGGGACGTTCATAGATTGTGAGTGGTGGGATTGAGACCAATGGATCAGCTGGAAGCGCTGCACATACAGTCACCAGTTCCAGTGGTACTGATACTATTGGTTCTGAAGGTTCTTGGTTCTTGGAGGTCTGGACAGTTTTGCTGTCATAGTATGGGATTTCTGTCCAGCTGTTAATATATGCCATGGTGACCTTTCAAATTCAGGCAATGCCTTTTGAGCCTGAGAGGGATATGATTCAAAGTGCCATGGGTAGACTCTCTAGCGCTTTTGTGAGGAACCTCTTCTCGGGGATCGTCTGTCCCAGGAGCGAGATGTTGAGTGAGAGTATCGGCTATTATAAGGCTCTCACCATGATGAGCCACATCCTTTTCTGCCACAGTAGAAATGGTCAGTGGCTCAAATAGTACAAATCAGGGGAACCCCTCCTGGAGTATGGTGAGTGACTGTATCTTGATGATAATGTGTGGTCCACAGATCAAGGTAACTCTTGATGGGTGACAGGTACAGGTGAGGAGACTCTTATCTCTCCCTCTGATGTAGAGCCCATAACATGAACCTCATGCAATGGCATGGGACAGGCCCATGGGAGATTTTGTTTCACGTTGATAGGCGGCAGTAGGAGCAGCGCTGGTAGTGGTGGCTCAAGTGGTCCGTTTTGAGGAAGGGCAATGTCATCCTCTCAGACAGGAGATGGCATGGCTCTGGGCTTTGACTTCTCTTTCAGCTCCAGGGCTGAGTCATCAACGGAGGGTTGCTTGGACTTAAGACTTCTTCAGGATCAAAGGCCCAGTGTGGGCAGTGGATCCGAAGGAGTAGGTACCAGTGGTGGCACTCCTAATGGAGCTGTAATAACATCTGGAGCCAATGGGTGGGATGAAACTGACGAGGATGGTCCCAAGGCCATTGAGGCAGCCAGTTCCATAGTAAGAGATGGCTTGACACAAGTCTGTGGATGTGATCCCAACTGCTTGACTGAGTCAATCCCTAGATGGCAGTTCCTGCTCTGCGCTCAGGAGATAGCAAAGCCATAGTCAAGGAAGACTGAGAGCAAACTTGAAGAGTTAATAGTGATGTGGGGGGGATTTTTCCAGTGCTTTTATTTTTCCATGGAAAATTTTCAGTTTCATAACTTCATGTTGTAATTAATGTTTTTCAGGTGATTATCTCAAGCATGTATGCAAGAGAATACATATGTGTCATTAAACTACATATATGTCTCAGCGTGAAATGGAACTAGTAAGTAATGACAGTAAAACTGAAGGTGCCCCAACAACCATAGTGGAAGAAAGTTAAAATCTGTTGACATAAATAAGTGGTCGTCATCATAACATGCATGGCTCTTTGGATTGATAAAAATAATTAGTGTAGCCTTCTCCAATCTGATGATCTCCAGATATTTTAGACTACAACTTCAACATCCCCAGCCGGCCATGTGAACTGAAGGATGCTGAGAATTGTAGTCCAAAATATCTGGAGGGCACCAGGTCCGGGGAGCCTGAATTAATGTGTCAACACTTTTCAGTACCTACAAATGTACTGTTTCTTTCTTACATTTAAACAATGCAAGGAAAGTACATGTTATTACCTTTAATTTTTTTTACAAGTATTCCCATAAGTCTACACGAAATATTATTTAAATTGCATTAAGTGTGCTTTAATTTTCTCATTCAAATACTTCAGGTCAAATACTTGTGGTCTTTTGGGACAAAAAATTAACATGGGTACTTTTTTGGGCTTTGTTGTTTATTTTACTTGTATTTTGTAAATATGCTAAATTGATTTTCTGATGCAAACTGAAAATTTTCTGATGCAAATGACACCATGCAAATTAACCTAATTTCAGGAGAGGGTGCATTACAGCCTCTTTCAAGGCAGCAGGCACCACCCCCTGACAGAGTGAGGCATTTACCACCCCCCTGGACCCACCCAATCAATCCACCCCTGCTGGATTGTATTAGCCAAGATGGGCAAAAGGGTCAAGCTTCCATGTGGTGGGACGGACTAATTCAAGCTCCTTGTCCACATCGTCAGGCTACAACAACTGGAACTGATCCCAGGAAACATGACCAGCTGGGGCACTGGGCACCTCCCCAGGCTCTGCAATAACTGTGGTATCAAGTTCTGAGCAAATACAAGCAACATGGCCGCTTGCACCCTCCTCAGTCAGTGCCTTGCGGGTGGATGGTGGTGGGGCTGTCCACTACGATGACTAACTCTGTGATCACAAGGCGCAGCTGCAAACTGGATGCAGAGCAGGTGGACCAGGACCCCTGCAGTGCACCAGATCAGGAAGGGCCCTGATCCCTCACTACCAACACATCCACTCCCCTGACCTGTTGCTGACTTGGATGAATTATCCCAGTTTCATCACTTCTAAATCCTGATCCGTAAATTTTGGCAGCCATTGTGAAATCCTTCATACACTGGACTGATCTATTTATATGCCCTACTTGCATGAAGACCTATTTTGTCCTCCTTTGCCAGTTGTCCTGGGACTGCAGAACTGAAGAGGGGCCCACTTTGGCCAGAGAAGGAGCTGCTGCTCCAATGCTTGCTTTCCTCCCTATTCCTTTGTCCTTTTATTTTGAGTCTATTTAGTCATGAGCCTGCAGGCAGGAACTGTACCACCTTTCAGTATCTGTAGAGCACTTAGAAAATTCTAGGCACTTCCTGCGTGTTAAATCACCACCATAAAAACATAAGGGAGCTGTGCTGGCCCATCTAGTCCAGCACTCTTTTCACGTAATATTCAACTAGCTGCCTCTGGGAAGCCCACAAGCAGGACAGGAGTGCAACAGCATCCTCTCGCTCAAGTTCCTCAGCAACTGGGCTAGATCATCAATGTCTGCATACTCATGGTATTTTGTGCCCAATTGCAAAAGTAATCCATCTTCATCCTCACAATACATATTTCAAATGTACATTCCACGCAGAAGAAAGCTTCCACGTGTGCATAAAAGACGAATTGTTTCAGGCAATGCTACACCTCCAAAACCCAGGACACACCGCACCCTTGAGAAGCCTGAAGGCCAAAGCCCCTGACAGAGGAGAAGTCTCTCCAAGTCAATATGCACATTACAGAATGGAGCTGGGGTACGACCCTTCCACTGACACTCTCTGCAACGCTAAGCAAACCATTCAATGCAATCCAAAGTTTCTCTATGAAAACGCTGCTTACCATGTGCAAGACTGGACATGGCGGACACCTCCTCTTCAATATGCTCCACACCTGTTTGCTCCTGTGGTGGCAACAACAGCACATTTGCAGAGGAGGAGGGAGAGGCTGTCTTGGATTTGGCATGCAGGTCGGTCAGTCTCAGAAGGGAGTCCGAAGCCATAGCGTCAGCAGTCCCTGGAGGAGGGGTCAGAGATGGCGGAGCAGCTGAGAAGAAGCTCTCTTTGCTGTCTCTTGGGTGCTTTGGAGTGGTTGGAGTTTCTCCTGTGGACTGGAAAGGGAAAAAGCAAATGCAGTCAGCAGGAAAAGTGCTCCCCTGAGTGGGCTGATGACTGACAGCTGCAAATCTTGTGGCCTCCACAGCTTTGCACAAGAGGAAAACACAGTCGCCATCAGGGAACCTCCAGACTAATTGCAACAGCTCCAAATGCAGAGTATGCTTCACAAGACCTTCACGAGATCAGGTGTAAGTGGGTCCCGGTGAGAGCGCTGGGACACTTTGTCAAGTATTATGCCTAGGATCAGGACCTCTATCACATTTACAATGCTTGTACTAAATAGATTTTTTTAAAAAACAAATGACTCCATGCACACCCTACCCCTCCAACACCCTAAGGGTGCAATCCTGCGGTGATGCCCATAAATCCCTGAACTTTCAGTTAACCTCAGATTGGGATTAGGGATGGGGTGGGGGGAGGCTGAGAGACTACTCCCCCACAAATCTCCAGAGACATTTGACCCACAACACAATTCTTGTTATTATGCTATACTGTCTCTGAGGGGGCGATTAGAAAAGCCAATTAAAACGAGAAAATGAAAGACATATAATTAGCAAACAACTTCTAGCTTTGTCCCTCCCACACACTGCTAATTTTCATCTCCTTGGTTTTCTTGCATTCCTGCCCACCAAGATGCCAAGGGTTGCACCAGGGGAGATTCTGGCTGGCCTCTTACATTCTGAAAAGACATCACAACGGGGACAAGAGACTACAGGGGATCGTGTGAGAGACAAGCTCTTCCCAGGCCTCTCTCTCTCTCACTCGGCTTGCTGTGGCTATGGTGTCTCCACCTTATTTCTTCAGATGGAACCTTCTGAGTATATTGACCCCCTGAGCTGCTTTTCTAAATTACCAAGAGGTGAAATTTTAAGTTTTACTCCAAGAACTGTTAGTTCTTTCAGGTTAGGATTACGGCTGATAAATCGTCCACTAGCCTACCTTTTATGGCAAGGGCAAAACTAGTCAAGGCTGAGCATCGAGAATGCATCACTCTTGTGCATGTGACTTGCCTTGAATCAGAACGAACTGTGACCAGAAAGGAACAGCCCTTTGGGACTGGGTTGTGAAAACATGTCCTTGCCTTCAAAACAGAGGAGGGAAGCAGGGTTCTGAAGGCACCACAGAAAGCTATGCCCTGCTTGATCCCTGGAAGGGGAAGACTGTTCTACAGGCCGCTTTCAAAGCACAGCCCCACCCTCTCCTCTGAAAAAGAAGACTGGCCCAACCCCATGGGAAGGGCAGCAAACATTAACACAATATAGCATAAATAAGGCACACCTGTAGGGATCTGTAAGGCTGTGCCAATGGAGGCGGCAGCGGCATGGGGAGCACAGGCAAGGGGATTGCGGGGGAGGATTGTCATGGCACTGGCAAGGCATGCAATATAAATGTTCTCCCACACTGGAGGCTTAGTTGAGTTTTCCTGTGTTCAAGTACTTTTTAACTATGTGGTATCCAAAGTACCTTTAAGGTGCTTTGCCTTAGTAACCCTGGGAGCTACTTTCTACAAAGACAGCAGCTCTCCAGGGTTTTAGGCAGAGATGGATCTTTCCCAGCCCCACTGAAAATGCCAGGGATTGAATCTGGGGCCTTCAACATGCCAAACTGCTACAGATCTATGGCTGCTCCCTCGCTGCTTGGCTTAGAACAGATAGAATCCACATGGGGAAGTCTCGTAAAAATTGGAAAGAAGTTCTTGCTACCCTTTATGGAGGGAGCTGGTTGTGATGCCAATGTAGAGATCTGTGTAGCATGAGCCCATACAGAAGAAGCTGAATCCCGACCCGTGGCAGTAGATACAAGTCTCAATGCATGTGGTTAATCACTCAAAAGCCCAAGATACTAGCAAACTTAGAACTTACTTGCTTTTGTGTAGAGGCTCCAATATGCACCTGGCAGAACTTAACTGCCTGTTCTAGGGCTGCATCTTCATCCACCTGCAGAAAGTAATTCATACAATTAACAAAAGCAGGCCCAAAAAGACCCCTTTACTCAAAAGCAATAGCATCTCAAGGATATTTGCAAAGTTCACTACAAGGTAAGTCAGTTATGTTTTTGAAATATTGTGGTTATTTTAAATCTCATTATTTACTGTATTTTTGTGCTTTGGGACAAAAACGTGGCCTGGGAATTTTTTAAGTGAAATAAATTGTCCTTTGGCCAATCAGTTGCAGAATTTAAGGGACAAAATTTAGACAGACATGAATCAGCAATGAGGAAACTTCCTTGGGCTCTCTGTGGGACCATGCTGGCCCCTGCCCATACTTGACAGCTCAGTGAGAATACACAGGGGAGGGCAGGAAGGGGCCACTGCCTCAGCCCCTTGTGTCTTTCAAGAACAGCCCCATTTGGGGATTGTACCACAGCCACAAAGAACTCAGGAGCCAATCAGGGTATCTTGGGAGTTTCCCTTCCACATGCACCATGACACCCATTCACATCCTTCCTTTATTGCTATTGAGGCAACAGCCCTGATGCTAGAAACAATAATTCCAAAAGGGGAACAATCAATAAGTGATCCTTTCAAATTTGATCTAACCTTGCAGGAAGAACATACTCCAACACGATTGCTTACTTGCTTAATTAGCATATAGGTCTCAGACATGATCTTCTCGATCTTGCCCAAGTCATAAGTCATGACCTTCTGACCCTGTTGCCACACACGGTAAGCATCCAGAAGCAGGGTCTTCCCTGACTCTGCGTCATTTATCAGCTTTCTCTTCCTGTTTGGTCTCTGGCTAACTTCCTCTGTCGGAGCAGCCTGGACTCGGACTTTCACTGTGTCCAGCTGCTGGTGCTTAGAGCTGATGCTGAGATCCTCCAGAGAAAGTTCTGCAGTTCGGCTCTCGGGGATTTTGTCTTTGGAAATCCTGACAGGCAGCCCTCGGGCGGACTCCAGTTTGCCAGGGTCATTGGAATACTCCTCCAAATCCATGGGCTCAGCTGAGCCCAGCCGAGGGCCCTCCGTGGCTTCTTGTTTAGGCATCACCTCTGGTGGCTCCACCACTGTGTCCATCACACTGGGAGGCTGCCCTTCAGCCACTTCTTTGCCAGCATTCTCAGCACCACCATAGGCTGCCACTGCCCCATCAGACAACACTGTCCTTTTGGGAAGGGCTTCCTGTCCTTCTTCAGCATTAGCTTTGTTAGACACATCGGTAGTCATCCTCGCCCACAAAAGGCTGGAGTCTTGATCTTCAGAGACCTTTAAAGCAAGCACACAATTGGTCTGCTTGAAGTAGGATGGAACCCCCACGCGAGCCCAATAGAAGTGCTGGGAATCTTACCTCTGTGAGCACATTCAGCATGTCCTCCAGTACCAGCACCGTAAGAATGAAGGCGCGCTGGGCAAGAACCTGGCGATCTGCATCCCGCAAGTACTTCCTGCAGGACAGGACAGAAAGGAACGTGGCTACAGAACTCACCAACAATTTGAAACTCACCAAGAAACAGTATTTACTATTACAAGTCTTGCTGGATTTTCTTCTCCCAAACCAACCTTTTGCAGCCAACCAGTAGCCTTTAGTTCAATACACAAACTACACAGCAGTCAGGAGTGGACACATTATACCTGCCTCGACTGAGTGAAGCTATGCCTGCTTGCTGCACCCCTCAGGCACGGCCCTTGCCATGGTGCAACTCCATAGCCCTGTGAGGCAGGGGTCTGCCCCACAGGAAGCGACAGGCATACTACTCTGTCCCTCAGGCTGCTAATCTGCCCCAGCTTCAAACTGTACGGACTGCAAAGCTATCTGATTTAGGAAGCCTTCCCATAGTGGCTGGAGGTGTTGCTGCAGGCATCAACCATATGGATGTATTTTAAAAAATTAAATGTATTAAAATTAAAGCATTTATAAAATAAAGAAAGCCCGACACCCTCCCAAGATCCTTAGTATGCATGCTCCATTCCACGGTCTTGGCGCTAAGGCACTGACGAACGGACAGACACACATCCTCCTTTATTATATTATTTGTGTTTGTATATGAACAACTAGTGGAAACTTGTATATCTCCACCCTGTCCCCTTAAGCACATAACTCCCTACAATGTTAACTGAGTAGAATCTAAGTTACAACCAAGATGTTGAATGTTTTAATGAAGATGGGAACCCTTAACCCTAAATGCCCTCATGCAACTGTGCACAGAATTTCTAAGTACACCTTTTAGCTCCCCTAATAGGACACTAGTTGAGTCAAGAAGCAAGCAAACACGGTTGCTCTGTGTTAAGAGAAGCACAGGAACACGTGCATTCAATCAGCCTTGTCCACTCAGCTTGGGACAATTCAACATTTCAAAGTGTAGCTAAACCTGGTCAAAGTTTGCCAGAGCTGCACGAAACAGCTGAACAGGACACCTACAGCAGTGAACTGAATATGTCTCTCTCCCCCCACCACCACTGCCCCTCATCCATCCCTCGGTGTGTCCCCAAGATTCATGACAACCATTCCTTGCTCTGTTTAAGTGACAGCAAACTCCCAATGACAAAACCTTTTGGCAATTTTATCCACAAGCAGCAGCTTCAACTTTAGAACCATAAACGATGCCATGCTGGCTTGGTACATCCTGAAAAGCAAAGCTGTATTTATTCACCAGCACCACACAATTATGTAATCTTCGGTAATAACAGCAAGAGCCACAACAAGGTAGCCTCTGCTTTCTTCAGGAGGCACAAAACAAATTGGGAACAGCCTCTAGACCTCAGGCTGCCATTTTCAAAGATATGTCCCTGTGAGGCCCCATTCTGAGAAGTCAGCCAAGTTCCCATAAACTTTCAACCTGTTCAAATCCTTAAGGCTCTACCTCCTACACTGCTCATTCTGGGGAGGGGGAATTAACGTGAGGACAAAACAGGGACATGGGCTCCTTTCCAACTTCTGTTGGTTAACTTCTTTATAAAAGTCTTATAGACTTTTAAATAAAAAAATAGAGCCAGTGTGGTGGTGAGGTTAGAATGTTGGAGAGGAACTCAGGAGTTCCAGGTTCTAGTCCCCACTCAGCCATGAAGCTCACACTGGATGACTTTGGGCCAGACGCTGACTCTCAGTCTAATCTATCCCACAGGGTTGTTGTGAGGATAAAAATGGAGAGCAGTATCATGTAAGCCACTTTGAGTTCCTTGGGGTCATGCTTCCTTTTTAAGCTGATGCAAATGTGAGGAACCTTTGCTAGGAACATCTCACCTGCATTGCCCAAAGCTCTCTCTGTTTGGAACTGCCATTGTCTGGGCCTCTGGAGGCATTCTGCACACAAGACTCTAATTCTAATTGGAACTTTGGATTGCTAAGGACTTGCCATGAAAAGTACTGTGAGGCTTTTCACAGATCTGAATGCTCGTTTGCTGTGGATTGTGTCTTTGTTTGTCATCAGTTCAGTGTACTGGCAGACTGGGTTTGATCTGTGACTTTTGGACTTTCCTCTGCCTGGACTTATGCGGTGTGGAGTTGCCAGTGCGAAAGCAGTGGCATGGAACTCCTTGCATCTGTGGATTTACCCTCCCCTTGATCTTGTTTAGGCCTTGATCATGTAGCCTGGCGTTACCAATTAAAGGTTCAAAGAATTTATCCCTTTGCCTGAGGATTATGTCAGGCATCATTCCCCTTCCTTGTTCGTGTTTGGAACCTGTATGGATTGACCTTTTCCTTGTGTTCGGAACCATGGAGGTGGTAATAGCGAAACCATGTTGATGAGGATCTCAGTCACAGTAGTAGTGATTAGCTTTTGACTTTTCTGGAATTTCTCGGAGCCTATAGCTACTGACCATCAGATAGATGATTTCTGAAGTGTGTAACCATTCAACTTTTGCAGTGAGATTTCCTCCAATAAAGAAGTCTCACTGATCTGGGTTGCCAAAATGTGTGCTTGCCTGAGGGACTGGGAAACCTGACACTTGAAAGGAAAACAGCAGGATATAAATATAGTAGTAGTAATAATAATAATAATAATAATGATAAAGACAGGTTGCTTACCTGTTACTGTAGTTCTTCGAGTGGGCATCTGTGCATTCACACATTATGGGCTCTGTGCCTGCATGGAGCCACGACTTGGAAACTTCTATAGGTAAGGAGTGCTGTTTTGGCAGGAACCCTCACCCATCGTCCTACTGCGCATGTCCAGAGGGTTTCCCACCCATCTCCTCAGTTCCTGGAGACTGACTTGCAGACCTCGAGGCCGAGGAGAAAGGACCCCTATCAATGTCGATAAAGTAAGTAGAGACCAAAGAGGGGACATTGGGAGGGTTGTGTGAATGCACCAATGACCACTTGACGAACTACAGTTACAGGTAAGCAACCTGTCTGTCTTCTTCGTGGTCTCAGTGCATCACACATTATGGGAGATTAGCAAGCTGACTTATTGGAAGAGGGTAGGTGTCGCTTGATCGCTAGTGCAGTATAGAGGATAGGACTGCTTGTCCAAAAGTTGCAGTCCTGTTGTGCTCTGGTGTCGAGGAGGTAGTGAGTTGTAAACATTGAAGGCTTCGACCATGGGGCAGCCCGACACAACTCAGGCAAGGATACTCCCCATGTGAAGGCTGTTGACGTCGACACTGCCCATTTGGAATGAGCTGTCAGTGGGCTGGGAAGTTCTGAATTCACTAGCTGATAGGCTAATTTGATAGTGTGAACTATCCAGGAGGCAAATCTTTGGGATGAGACTGGCTGTCCCTTCCTTGCCCCTCCATAGCAGACAAACAGACTTTGGAAACTACAGAAATCTGATGTTCGATGTTTGTAGAAGGCCAAAGCTCTTCTAACATTGAGAGTGTGAAGAGTTCTTTCCAGCGGTGAGGACGGAGAGGGAAAGAAGGTAGGTAAAATGATGTATTTATTAACGTGAAATTCTGTTATGACTTTTGGAAGGAAGGAGATGTCCGGATGAAGGACGACCTTATCCTTGTGGAAGATGAGGAATGGAACATTGACACGGAGAGCACAGTTTACCTGCTCTCTTGGCCGTTGAGATGACAACGAGGAAAGCCACTTTCCAGGTGAGTAGTCTCAGATTGGTGGTAGCCAGAGGTTCAAAGGGTCTCAATAAGAGAGTTCTGAACACCACCAACAAGCTCCACTGTGGAATGAGGGTTCGGACAGAAGGAACGAGATTGCTTATTCCTGTAAGGAATTGACGAGCAAGTGGATGGGAAAGTGGGTAGTGGCCACTGAAAATAGGCTTATAAGCCAGTATCGCTGCTAGGTAGACTTTCAAGGAGGAAGGTTTGAGACCTTTCTGAAACAGTGAGTGTAGGAAGAACAGGATTCGCATAATAGAGTCTGTTTGGGGGTCAATATTGCTGCCTGATCTGCTTAAGCTATTATGTCTGCTGAGCTACAGTGTACAAAAGTTTTATAATTTCAAAGGGAAGAGCTCGTAACATCAGGTGGAAGATACTGTATTTGGGGCGACAAGTCAGCATTGAAGTCTTCAGCTGTTTGGTGTGCGAAGTGGAGAAAGGTTTCCCATTTTGCCTTATGGACTTGTCTAGTAGCCAGTTTTCTGGCTGCTAAGAGGCTGGTCCATATCTCTTCTGGTATGGGAAAGGATTCTGGCGGATCCTCCATGTGGTGAGGCGGAGGGTTTGAATGTTCAGATGGCGGAGAGTTCCACTGTGCCTCGTCAATAGGGTTGGGAGAGGCAGTCTGATGTATTCTCCTCTGACCATCTTGAGCGGGTGTGTGTGTGTGTGTGTGTGTGTGTGAACCACGGTTGTCAGGGCCACCAACAGGTGAGGACGATGCAGTTTGCAAGGTCCATCTGTATCTTCTAGAGTATACAGGTGATTAGAGGAATCTAAGGGAAGAGATAGTAAAGGGTGTGTGACCACTGGATCTGGAATGCATCCCCGAGGGAATGATGACCCATGCCCACTCTCGAGCAATATTGAGGGCAGAGCGAGTTGTGCTGGTTCGCAAACAGATCTATCTTCCGCTGGCACCATTTGCCTACTAGGAGCCGAAAGATGTCGAGCCTCAGCTACTACTCGTGGGACGTCAACCCTGCTGAGCGTGTCGGCTAGGAGGTTGGTCTTGAAGCACGAGTTTAGGATGTCCATGGTGAGACTGACGAAGTGCGATGAGTGGGTTCCTCTGTTTGTTTAGGTTTCATAGCACCGCGGTGTTGTTGGTGTGGACCTGGACAAGGTGACAGAAGAGGTGGTCTCTAAAGACCAGCAGTGCTTTCTGCACCACTAAAAGTTCTAGAGTGTTGATGTGCAGGTTGGCTACAATAGGTGAGCAGAGGCCTTGTGCTTACAGGTGGTTGCAATGGGCACCCCAACCCCTTCAGGAAGCATCTCTCATTAGGACTCGGGAAGGGGGTATCAGGGTGTGGCGCCTGAGGGGTTAGTGTCAATTATCTTGGCACCGATACATCCCAAATTGGTGAATCCAAGAGAGGAGGAGGTGGCAGGATGGCCTTTTTTGAGCCGTCTCTCACCTTTTTTGTTTCTGGAACTCGTTTAGAGGAGTCCTTTTTTCTTTTCTTATGTTTCAGAGTATCTGTAGAAGACTTCGGTAATTTAGCCTTCTTAGATGTCTTCAACGCAGTGCTGCTAAGGAAAGGCCAGGCATTTGCAGATCCGATTGACCTGTGGTTAGAGTTGAAGATTGTTGGTGAGATGGAGTAGAGTCCATGGTCGATTTCTTTGGTTCGATGGCTCAAAGCCGCTGTTCCCAAAGGATAGCTCTGAGGTGGTCCAAGCAATTGCGCTTAGTTTGTTTCGAAAATCTCGTACAAAGGGCGCATGTTTCAACAATAGGCCCTTCTCCCAAACAAATTAGGCACAGTGAATGATCCATAGGCAGAGGGCAATTTACTGCCATAACGCACACATTTCCTGAGTGGTGCCCTCAGTGCCGTGCGCTTGGGAAGCAAAGGCCCAAAACGCCCAGTGGGAAGAAGGGGAGAAAAAAGGGTCAAAAAAGAAATGTTTGTCTTTTTGTAGGAAATAGCAGAAAATGAAGCAAGGGGGGGGGGGGAGATGAAGATTAAGGGCGCTCCAGAGAGGATTGATCTAAGTGATCAGAGAAAAGCTTACTGAGACGCGTCCAGCAAGGAGATGGCGGGAACCCCACTGGTTCCCCCTCTGGACATGCTCAGTAGGATGGTGGGGGAGGGTTCCCGCAAAAACAGCATTCCTTATTATTATTATTGAATTTATTTATATCCTGCCCTTTTCCCAATAATGGGACTCAAGGCAGCTTACAAATTAAAACATGTACAGTTAAAACAAATAGTGATATACAAAAATTAAAAATATAATTAAACACAGTACAATTTAAAAATATTTAAAACATTTTAAAACATTTTAAATACACATAATTAAAAATCCGAACTATAAGCAGTACATCCACAAAGGTATTAATTATTCCCCAAAGGCCTGCTGAAACAGAAAGGTTTTTGCCTGCCTCCGAAAGCATACGAAGGAGGGAGCCAGTCTAGCTTCCCTGGGAAGGGAATTCCAGAGCCCTGGGGCAGCCACTGAGAAGGCCCTCTCCCTTGTTCCCACCAGGTGTGCTTGTGATGGTGGTGGGACGGATAAAAGGGCCTCCCCTGAAGACCTCAGGGACGGGCAGGCTCATAAGGGAGAATACGGTCTTTCAGATATCCTGGACCCGAGCCGTATAGGGTTTTGTAGGTCATAACCAGCACTTTGAATTGTGCCAGGAAACAGACTGGGAGCCAGTGGAGCTGTTTTAACAGGGGAGTTGTATGCTCCCTGTAACCAGCCCCGGTCAACAATCTGGCTGCAGCTCTTTGAACCAGCTGAAGTTTCCGAACACTCTTCAAAGGCAGCCCTACGTAGAGTGCGTTACAGTAATCCAAACAGGATGTAACTAAGGCATGTGTCACCGGGTCCAGGTCCGACATCTCAAGGAACAGGCGCAGCTGGCGCACAAGCTTTAACTGTGCAAATGCACTCCTGGCCACTGCCGAAACCTGGGCATCCAGGTTCAGTGCTGAACCCAGGAGTACACACAAGCTGCAAACCTGTGTCTTCAGGGGGAGTGTAACCCCATCCAGCACAAGCTGAGTCCCTATTCCATGATCTGCCTTTCAACTGACCAGGGGCACTTCTGTCTTGTCTGGATTAAGCTTCAATTTGTTTGCCCTCATCCAGTCCATTGCTGCCGACAGACACCGGTTTAGGACCAGTTATAAATGTTTCCAAGTTGTAGCTCCGCGCAGGCACAGCGCCCATAATGTGTGATGCACAGAGAGCATGAAGAAAAATGATGATAATAATATCCCAACTTCAGCTATCTGTTGTTTGTGTGAACATTGCAAAAGTAGGGCCTCTCTCTTCCCCCTGCCAGTTTGCACATGACTTCACTGAATGCAACCTGCCTGGGAGAAACAGAATATACTCCTGGCACTCCTTGAAACACATGAGGACAAAGCTAGTCTCTGCCTTCTCGATAACCTCCAAGTCTGTTTGCTTCCAGCTATGTGGATTCTGCCCTTGTGTTTTCTCATGGCTTCTTACAGGCCAGAGTGCTCGTCACTATTATTTTCCTAATCTTTCCAACACCCAACTTAACCAAGGGACAAGCTTTGAATCTTCATCCAGAGGCATTTCCTCTGTGAGCAAGAAGTGTCAGCTGGTGGCTTTCTATATAAACAGGAAAGGCACATGCAGAAGCAGAGATGGAAGGTGTGTTAACAGCCCCACAGGGGAATCTTGCAGATCTTCAATTCAAGCCAGCCCCAAGTTGAAACAAAACCCCCAGTCTCTTACTTTCCCTGATCGGGGGTCCTCTGCAGCATAGATGAGACTTTCAGCAAGGTGTTGTAATCCTTGAGCTGCGACAACACATTCAGCAGAAGGACAATGGAGCGGTTCATGTGAGATGCAAAGCTACCGGGACGGTCGATTTCATCCACGGGGATGCGCCAGATTCCCTGAGGAGGGAAAAAACACTTTCAGTGGAAACAGGTACTGGAGCAGCAGCAGCAGCTTTGGACAGGGTCTCTTTCCCATCCATACTGTCAACGTATGAAATACAACTAGAATTAATTTACTTGGAATTTCTACGCTGAAGCTAGTCACCTCTTCTGCCACAAAGAATACTCAGTTGCACAACCAACACTCTTGCTTAACTCTGATCATGCACAGGACCATGCTTTTTTGCAATGGCCAATCTGCAATGATGAGTCAGTGGCAGTTAGGTTATGGAGTCTGACAGAGCTCTATTTCATCCCCATGCTATTTCACATCTATATGAAACTGCTGGGGGAGTTGCAGGCTGAGGTGTCACCAATATGTAGATGACGGCGAGTTCTACTTCATCTTTTTATCTAATCCTTGTGAGGTAGTGGTTGTTCTGAACCAGTGCCTGGGCACAGTACTGAACTGTTCCTCATAAACTGGTAAACCAAAGAGGTGCTTTAAAGTTCAGGTGTTCCTTACAGTTCAGGAGCTAGTAGCTCCATTTGTTACAAAAAAAGTAAAAATATAATAAAGTAAATTCAATTTGTAATAATTGTTTGAATACACTGTACTTTGAATATACCAAATGTGATAATTTTATGCCAAACCAACTTGTACTTAATTACATTTTATGTTCCTAAAGTAATAAAGTGACTTTCAATCTGTAAAAAGTGCTAATATTGCAACTTTTCCATTTTTTTTTAAAAAAACCCGTTTTTTCCGACCCCCCCCCCCAAAAAAAACCAGTTTTTTTACCATGGCTTCAAGATTTCCAGAAATTTTACATCTCTAGCTGGGGCTGCCTTTGTAAACGGTCTGGGAACGTCTGCTAGTCCAAAATTAGGGCAGCAAGGCTGCTAATTGTGACTGTATGATATTATCAGTTGTAATGTGCACTGACTTCCAGCCCATTTCTGGGCCCAATTCAAAGGGCTGGTACTAGCCCTTAAAGCTCTAAAGAACTTGGGGTAAGGTTACCTGAAGGAGCGTCTCTCCTGTATATATACCAACCAGGTCATCTTCTGTCCTGGATTTTTAAGGAATAGTTGATTTTGCTTTATTTGACTAGCTGGGAAGACTAAATGCAAATGCCAAATGTTAACAATAAATAACTAAGACTTTAAAATATAAATAAGTAAAAAGTAGTAATTGCATTAAAAAGAAGATACATAAAGACACAAGCAGGTTCACAATGAATTCTGGATAACTGGCATAAAAAATTGTGGTAAAGATGACCTGGATGGTATCCAAGAGGAAATGCTGAGTCAAAGCCCTATCATTGGAGCCAAAGAGTTATTTGAATAATGAAAAGGTGTGAGATTGTATTACTCCAGGTCAAAAGTTTGCTCAATTTTTTTTGCTTATCAATTAATGAGCAAAAGATATTGTGTAAGGTATGCACAACAAAAACCTTGATATACAGATGCCTAGAAACAATCATAAACTTAGGTTTAATTGGCAAATTCTGAGTAAGGAGTTATCTTCTCAAAGGTATAATTCAGAATTGATTGTATCTAGCCTGAAAAGTGTACATCTAAGCCTTTTTTGTATGTTGTATGGGCAGCTATTGGTAGCCAAAGGATTCCTAAATTCTGGAACTGTTGTTTGAAAACACTGAACAAAGGCCAAATTCATAACACCCCTCCCCCACCAAGTGAATTGAGGCAGGTGGGCTGCTCAGGAGGCAGCTGGCATTTTCAGTGATGGTATTCCCGGTTATGGAACGAGCTCCCCAGAGAGGCTCATCTGGCACCTACATAGTTGTTTTTTCAGCACCTGGTGAAGACCTTTTTATTCTCCCAGGCTTTTTAGTCCTTTGGTTTTAAAAATGTGCTTGCGTTGTTTTGTCCTTGCACTTCAATTGTTGGTTTTAGTTTGGTTTCATTGTGTGGCTTAACTATTTTAATCTGTTTTAGATTGTATGTTGTTTTTATATGTATTTTATTTATTTAAAATTAAAATCATAAACTACAACCCAATAAAACATAATAAAAAGTTTAACATTACAGTATAAAATAAAAACCAAAGATAACATAGTAGCACTGTGAAGGTTTAAATACAGTAACAGATTCAAACAAACTGAAAAACTAACTTCACCTGGCTCGGAAAAGACCACCACATACATAGGCACCAGCTGAGCCTCAACAGAACTTAGTATACTTTCAGTTTTTATTTTGTGAACCGCTTAGAGAGCAGTTCACAAAATACAGAAAGATTCAGAAATGCAGCAAACAAATTAAAATAAAGAAAATGTTTTAATAAAATTCTTCAAAGCACCCATTTGTTGAACAGATCTTTCGTCTCGACAGGTATGCTGTCTCCCATGTGCCCGAATCCGAGAAGTGTCGGAAAGACTGACAAGGCTTGTTTTACCCGCTGATCACAGACCTTTTCTACTCATTCATGTGGGCACAAATGATACTGCAAGGCAGGACCTCCAACGTATCAAGAGTGATTTTATGGCTTTGGGGAGGAGGGTGAAGGCTCTTGGAGCCCAGGTGGTGTTCTCATCAATATTTCCTGTCGAAGGCAAAAGTCCATCAGCAGAAAGGTTTTTTTTCAAGTGAACTCCTGGCTGCAATACTGGTGCAAGCAGCAGGGGTTTGGGTTTTTCAACAACGATACAATCTTCAGGGATGAGGAACCTAGACAGGAGGGCATTAAACTAGAATGCAAGGGGGTGGGAGTTATAGGACCATTGGGGAGTAATGAACTGGCATGTAAAGGATTAAATAGAGCATGAAAGCAAAGTGTATTGGAAATTACTAGTTTAACGAAGAAACAAAGAAAATACAGCACAAAGGGAAAAGGAGATTGAACACTGGGAGTCTAACCCATTATCTTAAATGTCTCTACGCTAATGCACAAAGTATGGGAAACTAGCAAGATGAGCTGGATCTCAAAAGCCACATAGGCAAGTATGACATAATAGGAATTACAGAAACATGTTGAGATGAATCCCACCAATGGAACTTTAGGCTTGATGGGTACACCTTGTTTCAGAGAAATAGGCAACAGAAGAGGTGCTAAAGTTTAGCTTGGATGGCATTACAGTAAGGTGGGTCCACAACTGGCTGGTTAACGGCACTCAGAAAGTCAGCATTAATGACTCTACATCAAGTTGGAGAGCAGTAACCAGCGGGATACCACAGGGCTCTTGGGACCAGTATTATTCAACATTTTTGTTAATGACCTGGATGATGGGATTGATAGGGTTTTTTTATCAAATTCGCGGATGACACAACACTGGGAGGTCTGGCCAACATGCATGAGGACAGAATGAGACTACAATCTGATTTGGACAGGTTGGAAGACTGGGCTGAAAGGAACAAGATGACCTTTAACAGGGAGAAATGTAAGTTATTACATTTAGGGAGGAAAATGTAGGGTACACATACAAGATGGAGGGATTTGTGGCTTGGAAGCACTACATCGGAGGATTTGGGTGTGGTCACTGACAGCAAGCTGAACATGAGTCAGCAGTGTGAGATAGCTGCTAGAAGGCTAACACAGTTCTGGGCTGCATTAGAAGAAGCATTGTAGCGAAGACGCATGAAGTCCTTATTCCTCTCTACTCGGCATTAGTGAGACGACACCTGGAGTATTGTGTACGATTTTGGGCACCACATTTCCAGAAGGACATCAACAGGTTAGAACAGGTTCAGAGGAAGGTATATGAGGAAAAACTTCCTGGTAGTAAGATCTGTACAACAGTGGAACAATCTACCTATGGAGGTTGCAGGTTCTCCATCTCTGGAGGTTTTCAAGAAGAGGCTGGACAACCACCTCTCATGGATGGTTTAACTGGTTTTCCTGCACATTGCAGAGAGTTGGACTAGATCATCCTTGTGGCCGCTTCAAACTCCACAATATGAAATATCTAAACAACTAAACAGTCTATACGTGGGCTACAAGTAACCCTTGAATTTGTAAATAAAAGTTATACTATAATACTAAATAAATTCAATTTACTTTAATAGGGTTACTTGCAGACCCACTGCCAGTAGTGCAAATGATCTCTCCAGTTAAAGCGGGCAGACCTGCTTTGGGGGAGAATCATTTGCACTTGCCTTAAACAAAACACGTTAGAGGAGATGGGGACTGGACAGAAAAGATACCTGCAACACAAACAATTAAACAAGTCACTGAAACAACAACAGCTAATATGGTCATGAAAAGGAGGTGCTGGCAAGGAGGGGAGCCTTGCAGGTGCCCCTTTCGTCTACTTGTAAAGAACATCATAAGTGCTCTGGTGCCTAAAAGACAGGGCAGTTCCCAGAACTGCTTTTTAAAAAAAACCAAGTTCACAAACTAGCACACTTTAAGGAAGGAAAGCGAGGAGTGTTTGGTCATCTGGAAGGATGTCCACACGCACACTCAGGCAGAGGCCCCGTGGAATTGGATTCTTCATGATGAAACACTGATTTTCCCACAGCAGCAGCAGCAGCAGCATCTTAAGTGAGCACACCAAGCGAGAAACTCAGCACCCAAACTACATGGAAACACTATATCTATTGATAGAAAGACAACAAACAGCAACAAGTTCTTCTCTCTTTTCAGAGCAAAATAATTCTTTTAATTGTTCAAGGATTGGCAAACAATGGCTATGTGCTTCTGCTGTTATTTAACTATTATTATTTAACTGGAAGCTGCATGTCTATTTCCTTCACTTAAAAATAAAAATAAACAGCAACCTTGAGAGATGGACAATGAAGAGGAGGGGAAAGGACTGCTTAACCCTTCCTGGCTATTTATATGCTCAAACTCTCACCCCAAGCAACCTTATCCCAGCCCCCTCTTCTGTTCTCACTTGCAAGCTCCCATTGCCGCTTTTCATCAAAAAGCAATCCAGCAAATTTACATCCTTGGTGCTAACAACCTGCCAGGTTTTGTGGAGCATGTCTTCTGACAGACTAACAGGGGTCCCCTCTACAAGGATTCGCTTTTGCGCCCGGTTAGGCGATTATGCGCATAATCGCAGAAGCGCATTTACGCCTAATACCTCTGCATGAGAGGCAGCGAGAGGTGGCGAAGCGCATTAACGGATGACCAAAATGCGCTTTACAAGTAGTTAATGCGCATAAGCGCTTGTTCACACAGACAAAATGCGCTTTAACAGCCGGAGCAAAATAAAACTCGCTGTTTAACGCACATTCAATAATGTGCATAATCAGAGAGATAACGTGCCTCTACGCCCGATTTGCGCTCCGTTCTTGTAGAGGTAAATTTTTTAAAGCGCCTTGAAAGAACTTTAAACCTCTCTTGTAGAGGCAGCCAGGGTCTGAGGAGCTTTTGCTTCATCTTTACTCAAAGCTGAGGCAGCTGAGGCTTCCTCCACACGAGACGTTTAATGAGCCTTGAAGGCTCATTATAAATTTTACCTCCACACCAGCGGAGCGCAAAACGGGCGTACAGGCGCGTTATCTCCCCGATAATGCGCATTTTTGAATGCGCGTTAAATAGCGACTTTTATTTTGCTCCGGCCGTTAAAGCGCATTTTCGCCGTGTGAACAAACGATTATGCGCATTAACGTCTTCTAAAGTGCTTTTTGGACATCAATTAATGCACTTCGCCGCCTCTCGTGCAGAGGGATTAGGCGTAAATGCGCCTCCGCGATAATGCGCATAATCCCCGAACCGGGCGCAAAAGCGCATCCTTGTGGAGGGGGCCCTGAGCCTCCAGCTGCTCCAGGCAGGGTGCAGGGACCACTTTGCCCCCTTCCCTGCCTCCTCTTATCTTGCTAGGTGGGTAACCTGGTTTAGAATAGGGGTGTGTGCCATCCTCTCCCCCCATCTTCTGTACCACCAGGAAGAGCAGTGAACCACTCTGGTGAGGTCTGACTTTGTTGGTGTTGGTGGCGGCAGCAGCATCAGGAGAGTAACCAAGCAGGCCCAGAGCTCTCATCATCACTCAAGTCATCCAGAAGTCACAATCCCAGGGCATGGAGGCCAGCCATTCCAATACACCGAGTCCTCTGGTTTCCAAATTGAGAGGTTCCGTGGATTTATGGACGCAGCACTTGGGAGCCCAGGAACGACTCCACTGGATGTAGGCCATGGGCGAGACGTGGGAGGGACTACGCTGAGGACAGACATGGGGCTGCCTACAACCCGTGCTCGTTGGCTGATCCCTGTACTGGTTCGCTGCTATCAGGATGAGGCCCCTGGGGTTCTTCTCTGCGTCTCCACGAACGCTCCCAATGCAGCCGGCCAGCCCGTCTTGACGGTGCTGGGGCCTCACTGGGAAACTCCGTGACATTGGCCTGAGCCACTTTCATGTACGGAGATGGGCCCATTTCGCTTCCCTGCCAAATCGGCTAAGAGGCGTCACAACGCCGAGAAAGGAAGCTCGCGGCGGCAGCAGCAGCAGCCCCACGCCGCTCGGGGGGCCCAGCTTCTGGAGCGCCTTCCCTGGCAAAGGGCTGCGCCATTCGTGCAGCGGCAGGAGTGGCGCTGGAGCCCGGGGGTGGCGGCGGCGGCCTCTCAAGGCCGAGGCGCGGCCGGCCAGCCCGCAGCGCCTTCCCGGGGCGCCACCCTCCTCCACCCCTCCCGCGGTGCTTCGCCAACGCCGCCTAACGCTGGCGGCGGGACCTGGGGCCCAAGGCCGGGCGGGCGGGCGCGCAGCAGCCTCTCCGAAGCAAGCAGTGCGGCGGCCCGCGGCTCCCGTCTCCGTTTCACCGCCAGCCAGGAACGCTCCCGCGGCTTCACTCACCATGCTGGGCGGCGCGCAGCTCCCAGCGGCTGCGCGCCCTGGCGACGGCGGCGCCCGCCCCGGAGAGGGCCCTTCTGCACTGGCGACGCCGAGCCGGGGCGGCCCCCGCAAGCGCCTCCGGCGGCAGGCTGATCATGGCCACGGGGGATCGCCTCGCCTCTTCCTGGGGGCGCGCCTGTCGCACGGCTCTTCTCTCCCCCTCTCCGCCCAGGGAAGGCGGAGCTCTTCGCACGTCCACGCGCCGGCGGGAGCCGAGCTAGCCCCGCGCGCCCCTGCCCGCCCGGCGCTTGCCCCGCGAAGGCGCCAGCCAGCCGCGGTCCTCCGGCCCAGGCCCCTCTACCCTCCAGCCCCCTCCGGTGCCGCCGCCGCCGCCGCTGCCCTGCACCTGCTCGCAGCCTCAGTGCCGCCCTTCGCCGTCTCGCCAATGCCACCGCTCACGGGCCCCGCCGCGCTCCCGCTCCCGCCGCTTGGAGCGGAGCCGCCCCGCCTTCTCTCGAACGAGGCTCCCGCGCCTCGCCGGCCCCCTACCATTGGCAAACGCTGTCCCCGCTGGGCCTCGAGCGGAGGAGGGCTGCCCCTCAGCGGAGCCTGCGACCGCCGCAGCACACAGCCGCGCCCCAAAGCAGCCCGTCCCCGGGTGGCCCGCACGGTAAATGGCAGCCAACCTCTCGGCGACAGCCTTCACCAAGTCGGCTGCAGCACCCCCGCCCCCTCCCATGTTGAAAGCACGGGGGCCACGATTGGTTTTAACAACCAGATTCCTGGTACTAACAAGTTCAAGGACTCGTCCAGCAGTGAGGAAACAGAATCGCTAGGAAAATGCTGCCTACCATAGAGGTTTTTGAATAGCGACGTTTTAGGGCCGTCTTGTACTAATTTAGCACAGAATCCTTCACAAAGATCCAGAGTCCAAGACGTTGCCATATGCAATGCTTTCCCCAATCCTGGATACTGGACAACCACAGCTTAACTTTCTGACCTTGCATCTCCCTCTGGGCAAGCTTTCCAGTGAATGCAGCTCCTGCGCTGTTCCAAGCTCTGGTTCACCTTCCCCAACACCCAGTGTGTTCAGCTGGCTCAGCCAGGAGCAAGAGCCACTTATTTGCCTCCTGTCCCAACTGGGGCCATGCCACACACTGGGGGGAGCTGAGCACCACTGGAAACGCAGCACTGGCCCACATGGCCAATTCCGCTGAGCCACCTTTCCCGCGCTTAAGTGCAATTAAGAGATCACGTGATCTCTCTGCGCATGCAAATTTCCCCTCTTCCCTCCTCATTTGGCCAATCTTAATGTCATTCTTAATTAGGTACTCATAAATATGAAATGACAAATTCCTTCTGCTTCCTGGAAGAGCCCCAGGACATAGTCACACATAGTCACTCTGGAATCTTTAAAGACCAGAAGTTGGGAGTACAGCACTTTTTACTCACCCTGCTCATCAACGTATGCAAGTTCTGGCTACTAGTCCTGATGGCTATATCAGAGGTATCTATGTACATCGGTTGTTGGGGAACATGGTTGGGAGGGGGCTGTTGCACTCATTTATTATTATTATTATTATTATTATTATTATTATTATTATTATTATTTCTTACCTGCCTCTCCCTCGAGATCAAGGCAGGGAATAACATCAATGCAAAAAATATAAAATACATAAACTAATTAAAAGCATATAAAATTAATTCATCATTAAAATCAACGAGGTAGGCCTACCAGAAGAGATCAGCCCCCCCCCCCCCCCCATGGGCAGCTAGTTGACTGCTCTCTGAACAGAATGCTGGACTGGGTGGATGCTGGATCTGATCCAGCCTCCGGGCTCTTCTGATACCCTGATGCTTATCAGACGTCTGTCTTGCCACCTCTACTGCTTTCACTCCCACCGCTCAATGTGCAGCTGGGGGTCTCAGCTCTGAAAAGTGAGTATGAAGGACCAACACCCTGTCTCAGCTTGGAAGAGTAGGGGGCTGTTGCTCTGAGGGGTTTGGGACAGAATCAGACTTGGTAGTCCTGCTGGATGGCTGCCTTTGGGAGAGGGACAGGGTGAGGGCAACTATTAATTCTTAATCTCGCAGTGGCTTTTTATACCACTGATCACAGTACCCTCCTGGACCGGATCTGTAAGTTGAGAGTACTGTCTTGCAGTGGTTTAGCTCTTGTTTACATGGATGCTTCAAGAGAATCCTGGGTGCCTTGGCAGTTGGACTTTGGGGTGCCAGACAGACAGCACTATTCTGTCTGTTTACATTTACATGAAGGAGTAGTCATCAAAATATTTGGGGCAAAGTATTATCAGTATGCTCTGTTTCTCTGGAACATCTGAATTGGGAGAGTGCACATTCTAAACTGGTGCCTGGATGCAATTATGGGCTGGATGAGGGCTAATAAAATGAAGCCGTATCCTGACAAGACAGAGACCTACCGATGGGTAGTTTCCAGGGCCAGGAATTTGGTTGTTTAGCAGTTTTGAATGGGGTTGCACTCTCTCTGAAGGAATACATAGTTTGGGGATGCACCTGGATCCGTCTTTATCACTATAGGCCCAGGTAACCTCAGTGACATGGAGTACTCCTTACTAGCTTCGGGGTGGTATGCCAACTACGCCCATTCCTAGATAGGGATAGGCTAGCCACTGTGACCAATGCACTCGTAACTTTATGGATGGACTACTGTAATGCAGTCTACTTGGGGATGCCCTTGGCCCTGCAGCCAGAACAACGCAGCAGCTAGGATGCTCAGTGGAGCATCTAGATATACACGGATTATACTGTGTGTTAAAAGAAGTGTACTGTCTGCTGATTGGCTACCAATCCACGTACGAGATTTGTTGCTGATATACAAGCCATGGGGACAGTCTTCACGTGGTTTTTCCTGCAGTTTGACTGTGTTGTGAGGTCCTTTAAGCACATGACGGTGTGGCCAGTGCGCTCCCAGCCAGCCACTTCCACCTGGAAAACTGCAGAATCAGACAGTCTTTTATTCCGTTCTTTTTTGTTAAAGCAGCTCCCCAATGCTTGATTTGCAACGTGCCCTGTGCCTCCGCATTAAATCTTGGGCATGCCGCCTATGACCTCGCTGTGACGTGGGCTGGGCCTTCCCCCATTCACTCCTTTAGTGCTCCCATTGAGAGACGTCTATGCACTTCCTGCGTTAATTAACTCCGGAACTTTGTTAATTCACTTCTCTGATGTGTTGTTAGCTCTGGAGCTGCATAGCTCCAGAGCTGTGAACACGAGTTTGTTAATTTGCTTCAGTGAGTGTTAATTGGGTTCCCTGATGTAGTGTTAGGGTTGGTGCAACACTTTTTGGAGTGGGGTCTATTTGTGCCAAGGGGGTGCTCTCACGGGAAGCCAGTATTGTGGGTTCATCAAATTGTACTGGTTGGGGAACTTGGAAAGGGGCAGGTAACAAGCCTCTCACCAGATGGCGTTGGTTCCACCCCCACCCAGAAGTGTCTTTCCATCGTGTAACAGTGCGGAGCATAATAACAATGCACACTCTTTCTGTGCTCATAAAGATGAGGCCCTAATTGTCTCAGGACTCGCATACTTAGCTGATTCTCTTTTCTTATATATGCCCAGTTGGCCTAAGATCTGAAGAGGCCTTTATGATTGTTCTGCAGTCAATAAAATGTCACCTGGTAGCAATATGCAAGCGGGCCTTGCCAGTGGGGGCATCCAGTTTTTGAAACACTTCCACAGGTGATTTGAGAGGCAGAAACAACAGCAAATTATTTCACTGTCCTGTGTGGGGCTTTGTTACCAACCTGTTTTATTGTTATGATGATGTAATGTTGTTATCTGTTTTATTATTTTTATCTTGTTTCTATATTGTTATGTTGTATTGTATTGTAAACCACACAGAGATGGTCCCTTTAAAATAAGCTCCAAACTTTAAAGCAGGAATAGTGAAAATTTGGGGGTCTGGGAAGCCAAATGGCCACCCAGGCCTTCATGGACCAGATGATGTCAAGGGACCTGGCTATGCCCTGAAATCATCCAATGCCTGGCTAGCGGACCAGCGGGAGCTCCAGTCAGTGCTTTGGTTGGGGACCAGCTGAGCTGCACTTGGGCTTTTCCCAGGTGCGGAAAGCTCTCATGCAGTGAAACCAGCCCACCTGAGGTGGCAACTTGTAGGGATGGGCGAACTCACCTGCGTCCATGTACCTCCACTCACGACGCCTTTACTCTTGCATAAATGGGGCCTTTACGACCACCATTTACGCAACGGGGGAAATTACGTAATTTCTGGAGCCCCTATTGCCACGCACAATGGAAGCTCTGGACAAGGGCAGATTTGCCAAGGGTGCCCGACTGGGTCCGGTGGGGGGCGGATGCAGGGGACTCGTTGGACTCCCGGACCCAATTGGGCACCCACGACATCCCTAGCAGCTGGAGTAGTGTTCCAGCTGCCACTTCGGTTGGGGTCACTTCGCTTGCACAGCCTGCTCCCCCTGCAGCTGCCTGTCGGACATTTGGTACGCTTCATGTCCTCAAAAGAGGGCCCTATATCTGCAAATTTAATCCAATTCTGTTAACAAACTTGATAGCGAATTGTTGGTTTCTCCCTTATTGTCAACGGGAAGACATTCAAAGCTTTGGGATTTTCTAGGCCAGGCACCACTTCGGATCTGAATCAAAGTGGGATGTCAATTCAAGCTTCCAAAGCAACCCACTATTTGAAGGGCATTCCAAAGTAATGTTCTTTTCCTATGCACATCCCTTTTAATTGTATGTTAGTTTTCTTTTATGGTAAACTGTCTTGATTATTTGTATCAAGACAGGAAGATGGATTATAAATAGTTTAAATAAATAAATAAATAAATAAGAACATAGGAATCTGCCTTATGCTGTTGGTCCACCTTGTTCTGTACTGTCAACACTGATAGGCAGCACTGCCTCTCCAGGATTTCAAGCAGGGGGTTTTCCAGCCCTACCTGGAGCTGCTGGGGATTGAATCTGGGACCTTCTGTATGCAAAGCAGGTACTCTACCATGGAGCTACAGCCCCTTCCCCTGAAGAGCCTGCAAATCCTGACCTTCCCCCTGGGTTCTGGAAGCAAGCCAATCAGAAAGCTCTGCCTACTTGTCCATGTCATACGCTTGGGGCAGGGTGAGAGATTACTGCAAACTGGACTTAATTGGCCTGGCCTAAAACTCCCAAAGACCAAGTCTCTGGCTGCCAGGCCTGACTTCCTGGGCTTCGTGCTAGGCAGTGAATGGCATGGATGCCAGAAGCCTTTGCAAGTCTGATTTTCCCCTTAGATCTCTTAGTGTGGGGGAAGAAAGCAGGTTGGCCTCCGTTAAGTATTTCTCCTTAGAGTGTAAGGTACACATTTTGCTAGACTGCAAATTTAAATTAGCCTTTGCTCTCTATTAAAACTCTGTTAAACTCTTATTAAAACAAGTTTGATCCGAGCTTGCCTCTCGACAATATTTCTAGATGAAAAGGAGATAGGAAATCAAGAAAAAGTCCAGTTTTAGGCATAGTGCACACAACTTACATTGAAGAAATTTGTCTTGTTCCTCTCACAGAAGAGGCCTTGCGCTGGCATGTGCTTCAGTTGCTGCCATGGGATACTGCTGCCTAGCAACACATCTCGAGCCCACTGAAGATTCTATGTAGGACAGTGCAGGAGAGACATGAGAGTTGGGGAGGGAAAGGGGACTTTGGCCTGTCATCGCAGCTGCCTCCACTTGCCCTTTTTTCCATGCCACTTCCCAAGTGGCTTATCTGCCTCTGTTTCCACTTCCGGTCACCTGCCCCTAGGCACTGTGTTTCTTCCACTTCACTTCCCCCAGCAAAACTGCAATGTCTGTCAATATTCTATGACCACACCTTTCCTCCCCCAGACGCCAGGATGTTTGGGAACATCCGCAACCAACACAGCAATTTACTCAATGGCACCCAGAGGGGAAGGCTGGGTTTTCAGTCTAATATTGGATTTAATAAAATATGTTTGGACATAGATGGAAGCCCCTCCCCACCCACAAGAGAAAGGGGCTGTACCTCTTCGCCCAGGCCCAGGCTTCTTTAAGGAAGATTTTTGCATTGACCAGGGGGTTGGACTCGATGGCCTTATAACCCCTTTCCAACTCTACCATCCTGTGATTCTAATGGGCTGGACCCCCACCTGGCAGCAAGTAGGGAACACAGCTCATGCCTGCCCTCTGACTAGCCTTAACATTGGCACCCCCCTGAGTGCCAGTATCTCATGGCAAAGTGGAAATCCACCTGTTTCCTGAAAGGTCAACCTCCACAACAGTTTCCACACACACAGTGAACTGTTTTCACCTAGCCAGATCTTCATTGTGCCAGAGTATTTTTCTCACTACAGTTAGTTTAACGTTCACAGAAGTGTTACTGTTTATGTCTACTGATAGGCACATCTTCCTCAGGGGCACAAAAACGACTGTAACATCCATCCTCCCCTCAAATGAACACCTTGAATAGAAGAGGACTTTTGTAAGTCTGTGGGCATACAGAGAACAAGCAGGAAATAAGATTGCTGGGGGTGGGGAATTAGCAGATCAGGCGTCAAGTGTGAATGCAAAGTATCACTTGGTCCGAGTGCCTGGATTCTAAGGACAGAACGGGGCACAAGATGCAGCACCAGCCTGCTTGGACGCCTCTGCTCTTCCTTGGCCCATACCGGTTTTAAAAACAGGTTTCTAGACCATATTGCTTTGAAGGTACAGGCACACTTGCAAGGGAGGGCCCTGCCTGGCAAAATCTCAGGCGCTTGGGGGAAGCGAAGGGCATGGGGCACCAGACTTCCAGTGACTAGGAGGGGGTGGGGCTTCCAGTGCCTGTCAGAGTTGCTCCCCACTCCAACACAACAAGCAGAAGGAGAATTCATATTAGGCAAAAGTAAAAATATGAAATGTTTGCTGAGTTTGCATAATTTTTATGGACTATAGGATCTAGCTCTTTGGAGCACACATCTTGGCATCTCATATTGGTGTTTTTTTTTAAGTGCAACATGAGGCTCAATGCAGCAGCGCCACAGCATCCATCCCATTGTCTTCCTTTGTGAAGAGGTGATTTCCACACATGCAACCTCCTCCACGCACATCGTAGCCTTCCGTTCGAGCCTGACAGCACACATTGCATCAAGAGCAGGGAGCACACAGCCATACTAGGAGCGTGGGTTTGGCTGGTCTGCAGCCGCCACAAGGCTGTGTTAACATAGCTCTGTAAAAGAGAGGCTGCAAACACTGCTCTCAGTGAAGGTAGAGGAGGGTGGAGAGCCTGCCTGCTCATTGGTGCTAAGAGCAGGTAGAGTTTGCCACTTGGGGGCTCCTTGGGGGCAACCTGCCACTTGCCTTGGGTGAGCACCACATCGTATTGCTGAAGGAAGCAACCAGCAACACCACTGGTATTAATTCTGTGATGAGAATTGCAGGAAAGCTCAGGACTGCTGCCCGGAGGGTCCTTGAGGGCTTGTTTCCTTTCCACACACTTCTCTGCCATTCCCCCACCCCCACCTGAGGCCTTGACAGTGGCAAGGGCAATCTCACCCTGGCCGGGGGAGCATGGCTTCTGCCCCCTCCCTGTACAGAGAGGGTTTCTAGCTTCTTGTGCAGATCACCTATTGCTTTGCTACTCCCTGTGCTCTCCCTTACCTTATGTGTGGTGCTGTACATGTAGAGATAGGCCAGCCTGTAGAGGCTCTTGTAGTGCTGAGGGAAACGGCTGAGGCACAGGTGAAAGGAGGTGATGCAGTGCTCTGTCAGGAAGTGGCGCTGTTCTTCCAGGTCAGTCGGAAGGGTCTGGGGAAATGGGTCTCTGCAGGGTTCAGATCGCCTCTTTGGGTCCCACTGGGAAAGGGAGGAGAGCGAGGCCTTGGAGGGAATGCTCGCTGGTGTCTGAGGATCAAGCTTCGGCTCAGCTGCATGGCAGGACTCAGAGTTCTCCAAGGGTTCCTCTGACTTTCCTAGTGGTATCAACATTAGCACACAGTCAACATCTCCATTGATCCAATGCATCTTTTTCCCCATTAAAATGTGTTACAAACCATTTCAAGACTTTTAATATATGGTCCCCTCTACAAGATACCTATTCTAATACCTATCCTAATACCTATTCATGAGAGGCGGTGAAGCGCATTACGGGCTCTATACAACGCGCTTTAAAGTTGTTTACATGCAGAGAATTGCATGTTTACATGGCCATAAGGCGCTTTAACTCCCGCGGTAAACTTTAAGTCGCTATTTAACGCGCATTCGATAATGCGCATAAGCGGAGATAAAAAGCGCCTCAACCCCCGATTTGCGCTCTGCTCTTGTAGAGGTAAAATCTGTAATGCGCCTTGAAAGAGCTTTAAATTGCTCTTGTAGAGGCACCCTATGACAGAATTGCAAATGTGAAGCAAAATACGCTGGTGCAAGTAATTCCGAGCCTTCTTGTTCTCTGCCAAGCATAAAAGGCCAGGAGGGAGCAGGTGCGCCAACAGCAAGGCACCATATTGACCTGCTCAGCCTGCCTCCAATGTGGCTCAACTTTTGCCACTCCTTTCTCATTTGCAGATGGCGGCAAGAAGCTGGCTCTGATGGCTGAAGTTTTGCAGTGTCCTCATGCACAAACAGGTACTTTGGAATCACATCCTAGAAATGACATACCCCTTTCCTCTGCAGGACCTAGGACCTCTTTACCAGTAGTGGTGGCTTCTGAACACGAAGTACATGGCCTCCTCTCTGGAAAAGGCTTCTTCGCACTGTCTTGAGAGCTGGCAAGCTCAGTAAACAGGTCTTCTGTAGAGTTGGAATCAGAGAGCACCACAGCAGTGCTGTCCTGACTCCTGTCTGCATAGGAGAAACAAGGACAGAAATGAGTGCACCTCCTGTGCTGTCTTTCTACACACACCTGTGCAAGTGCTTCTTCATTACTCTTGGCCACCTCCAGCCTGTGACTGCCACCACCCGTCCTCCATTTCAGCATCTGAGGCCGCCAACAAGTCCGTTACTCGTTCCAATTCTCAGCCTCTCCTTGCTGTCAACCGTCCATCTCACCACATGCTTTGCACTGCCCCTCCCCCCTTTTCCCACATGAATTTAGAATTCACTGCCTGGAATGCTCCTTTAAAAGCAGTGCTGCATTTGAGACACAATATGCACAAAATACCGTACGGCTATTTTGAAGCCCTTTCTGGCGGCAGACAGACATCCTTATCCACAATCTTGTCTGGCACTACCAGGACTCCCTTCCCAAGGCTAATTTCCAGAGGGGGATGTGAGAGGGGGAGTGTTGTCCTCTAACCTCACTGCACACACTGCCGCCCTGCCCAATCACGCATATATCTACATCTTCATGCAACTGAAGCAGACCTTAGTAAAACACAGACACATATAAATACCACAATAAACAAAACCCGCCCTTTGTTGCTTTTGCTGTAACAGACTAACACAGTTACCTCTCTGGAAACTGGCTTAAGAGAATATATCCTTATAGGAAGAGACTCACAGGTTTTGATTCAACAATAGATCAAAACCAGTGTAGTGCTGTGGTGAAGGTCCTAAGCAATAGCCAGATAGTCCCCATTGCAGATCTCAGAGGCTCAGCCACGAACCTTTCAGGATGGCCTTAGGCAAACTTCTGCAACTCTGCTCATCGGTGGTTGTTATGGGGATAATTCTGGCATCCCTGACAGAGAATGTATGGGAAGCAAACTTGCAGAAATTACACAATTAGCAGCAACTGCAAATACTATGCAGGAGAAGGCAACAGAATCTAAACTAAAGAGCTTAGATTCTGAAATTCCACAGAAGAAAAATGTATAGAGCATTAGAGATGGTAAAAAAACACCAATCGTTTTGTGACACAAAACAATAGATCTTGAGGAGGCTACAGAACTGCAGATAACGATCTGGACACTGGAATAATTTCCATACAAAAAGTCAGAGATCTGTTGCCAAATGTATAAAAAGAAGGGAGCAAGTTGCCAAAGTAGCAAAATTAACAGGCTTCTTTTGTTAGTGAATAGTCTTGCAGTTAAAGTTACATTGGGCAGCCATGAAGAACCTGGCTTCACCCACTAGAGGTCAATGCAAGAACTGAAACCCGACCAGCAGGAACGATGGAACAATCAACCCTTTTAGACAAGTTTCAGACTGTATTTTGTAAGTCACCAGCCAGGAGGAGCTAAAGTAAAATGCGAATAAGGGATTAGAAGAAACAAAAAAACTGAACAACTAGGAAGGGAAAAACAACAAATCCAAGTAACCTCTGCTGAAAAGGTTTTTAACAAGCTGCTCTAAACAGAGGGGAAGAGTCCTATGAGGCACCTAAGGTGGCGGTTGAAAATAAAACTGAGGGAAAGGAGTGGGAATCCATTGGGCATGCATAGTAGAATGGGGGGGGAAGGATCCTGCCAAAACAACCTCAGCTTTGGAAGGTTCCTGGATCTGTGTGATGCGCTGAGACCACAAGGAAGAACCAAGAAATTGGCTAAGGGGACATGGCTGTCTTTTTTTTAATTCAAACTGGGTTTGGTGGCGTTGGATATTTGACCTGGGACCTGCAGGCAATAAATCAAATCCACTGCTTTGTATCACGGTGTATTCAGCTACAAGGCTCCTGCATACCAACTTTCCCCAAATGAATCTTGTCATTTGTAAATTGATGAGACAGCAAGAAAAAAATAGAAAAAACTTGGAAGAAGAAATTGAGGATCTAGAAATGGAATTTATAATGCATAAGGATAAACAGATTTTTGCACAACTACAAGCAAAAAAAAAAGAATTAGAGAAAGAGGAACTGGAAGAAGTTCAGAGAAATCTGATATATTTGAAAAGAGAATTTTTTGAATATAGTAATAAGAATTTTAAAATGCTGGCCAGATTTACACAGTCAAAAAAGACAAAGAATTTAATTGGAGCAATCAGAAATAAATCAGGGAAGTGTTGTAATTCGATGAAGGACAAATTGGAGATATTTCAGGATTTTTATCAGAAGTTATATTTTCCAGGAGGAGGGTTTCAAGAAAAGATTGAGGAATATGTGGAGAAGCATTTAAAGACTAGATTACAAGTTACAGATATAGACTTAATGGAACGAGGAGTCTCAGAAAAAGAGATAGAAGAAATTATTGATAAATTAAAAGGGGGGAAATCCCCAGGACTGGATGGGTTGGGAACAGTATATTATAAAATATTTAAGAAAATGTTAATACCAAAATTGAAATTGTTATATAATAAGATATTAGAAGGCAATAGGATCCCACCATCATGGGAACAGTCTTTGATTGTATTGATTCCAAAAGCAGATAAAGATTTGTCAGACCCAGGATCATGTAGACCTATTTCTTCAATAAATCAAGATGCTAAGATATTTACAGCGATAGTGGTGAAAAGAATGAATACTTTATGTATAAATATATTAAAAAAGAACAATATGGGTTTATAGCAGGAAGACAGATACCAAATTTAATTGGAAGAGCATTGAGTACGAGAAATATAATTAAGAAGAATAAATTGAAGGTGGGTTTGATGGCTTTGGATATTTTTAAAGCCTTTGATTGTGTGGAGTGGCCAGCTTTAAAAATAATAATACCCTGGAAGACAGAAACAAACTCCAAAGTGATGTTGATAGACTGGAGCGCTGGGCTGAAAACAACAGAATGAAATTTACTAGGGATAAATGTCAAGTTCTACACTTACAAAAAAGAAACCAAATGCACCGTTACAAGATGGGGGATACTTGGCTAATCAATACTACAAGCGAGAAGGATCTTGGAATTGTTAGAGATCATCTTGAGTATTTCGTGCAATTCTGGGCACCACACTTCAAGAAGGATGCAGACAATCTGGAGCGTGTTCAGAGGGCAATGAGAATGATCATGGATCTGGAAACAAAGCCCTATTAGGAAAGACTGAAAGAACTGGGCATGTTTAGCCTGGAGACTGAGGGGAGACATGAGGAGGGCCAGGATCTCTTCTCAATCATTTGAGTGCAGGATGCGGAATAATGGGCTCATGTTACAGGAAGACAGATTACGGCTAGACATCAGAAAAAAACTTCCTGACTGTTAGAGCAGCACGACAATGGAACCAATGACCGAGGGAGGTTGTGGGCTCTTCCACATTAGAGGCATTCAAGAGGCAGCTGGACAGTCATCTGTCAGGTATGCTTTAAGATGGATTCCTGCGTTGAGCAGGGGGTTGGACTTGATGGCTTTAAAGGCCCGTTCCAACTCTACTATTCTATGATTCTATGATTCTCAAAGTGCCTTCAACCAAGTGCTGAATGAGCAATCTTCTAGTTTCTATTACTTGCCTTTGAGAATAGGTGACTGGGACACAATGGAGACCAACCTGTTGCCTAACCTGAGCTAGTTGGCGTGATCTCTGTTATGGCAGTAGAGTCCCCTAAAGTAAAATTGTTGGGGGACTTCAATATTCATGCTGCCCTGGCTCAGGACTTAATGTTCCCCATGGCAGATGTGAAGCTTCCAGGTGATATCCAATCCCTTTCATGTACCAGATGGGTGATGGTGGTCTGCATTTGGAGGGATGGTATGCATTCCCTTCTACTTGGTTTGGGGTTTAGACTTACAGAAACTTCTAAACCTTCATACATATTAGAAAGGCCAGCTCATGGAGTAGGATGGATCTGAATGATTTTTGGCTGCCTTGCAGGTGCTTACTAACACTTCAAGGTGATGATGCTGTCAAAGCCCTTGTGGTCCTCTGGGATAGAGAAGTGACCCAGGCAGCTGACGTTTCGTGCTTAAACTTGCCCTTCCTGGCTGAATAAAGCTGCCAGAGGAGACTTGGCCAAATGGGCAAGAGGAGTGCTAAATCACTCCTTAGAGGAATGTTCAGCTCCACCCAACTTGAAGATGCTTTTGTGAAGCCTCTATTGAAGAAACCGTCTCAGCAGCCGAACATGCTGGATAATTTCAAGCCAGTTTAAATTTTCCCATTTTTTGGCAAAGTGCTTGTGTGTGTAGTGAAGCCTCAGCTTCAGGGATTCTTGGATAAAAAGGATTATCTAGGTCCATTTCAATCCAGCTTCAGGCCTGGTTTGGAACTGAGGTGCAAAATCGGGGGCATCCAAACCAGACCCACAAATAGAAGAGAAACATCTCAGGATGCGGAAACAAATATTTTATTTCTTTAAAAGTGGCCTATTTTAAGGCTTTCTTCAGGGGGTTAACACCTGCAGAAATTATTTTATATTTTTTTTAGAATTAAAACTTTATTTTACCTATATGAGATTTCAGATACATGAGTGACAAAAGGAAGCCAAGTTGTTTCAAAGGCCTCAGAATTAGTATGCCCTGTTGCCATATAACTTAGCTTTTCCATCAGGACAAGCTTCCATACACAACTCTAACAAATCTCCAAAGTAAAATCTGAAAATTTCTACCACCACCCCACAATTGTAAATTGAGCTGTTGTTAACAGAAAAATGAGTTCCCTATGCAATTATTCTGTACCTGTAAATCATAGAAATGTGGTGTTGGAAGGGACTGCAAGGATCATCTAGTCCAACCCTTCAAAACGTGCAGGAAAACCAATTAAAGCATCCATGAAATTTGGCTGTCCGGGCTCTTCTTAAAAATCTCCAGAGATGGAAAACCCACAACCTCCATAGGTAGACTGTTCCACTGTTGATCAGGAAGTTTTTCCTTATATTTAATCAGAATCTAGGTAGCTGTAACTTATGCCCATTATTTCGGTTCTTAAATTTCTGTGGCCATGGAAATTAGTTCTTGACCATCTTCCCTGTGGCACCCTTTTATGTACTTGAACACTGCTAACATGTCTCCCTTCAATCTTCTATTCTCCAGACTGAACATCCCAAGTTCCTTCAGCCTGTCCTCATAGGGCATGTCCTCAAGTCCCTGTATCATCTTTGTTGCCCTCCTCTGAACTTGTTCTAACCTGTCGATGTCCTTCTGGAAAGGTGGTGCCCAGAATCTTACACAATACTCCAGGTGTAGTCTCACTTGAGCCAGGTAGAGAGGAAGAAGGACTTCACACATCTTTGCTACAATGCTCCTTCAAATGCAGCCCAGAACTGTGTTAGCCCTTCTAACAGCTATTTCACACTGCTGATTCATGTTCAGATTGCTTTCAACGACCACACCCAAATCCTCCTCTGATGTGGTGCTCCCAAGCCACAAATCCCCCCATCTTGTATGTGTACCCTACAGTTTTCCTTACTAAGTGTAATAGCTTACATTTTCCCCTGTTAAAAGGCATCTTGTTCCAGTGTTCCAACCTGTCCAAATCAGACTGCAGTCTCATTCTGTCATAATGGGTGTTGGCCAGACCTCCCAGTTTTGTATCATCCGCAAATTTGACAAGAAACCCATCAATCCCATCATCCAGGTCATTAATAAAAATGTTGAATAATACTGGCCCCAAAACAGAACCCTGTGGTACCCCGCTGGTTACTGCTCTCCGACTCTCCAAAGTGGGAGAGGAATGTGAATGCTGGGGTTTGGGGAGCTAAACGTTTAGTAATAATAGAAATCTAATTATTGCTGCTGCCATCAATCGTAATAACCTCTGTACGGTAATAACTTTTACCGTGCCCACCTCGTAAACATCTCTGGCTAAGCACGCTAGCACCCTCACATGATCTCGAAGCAACAAGGCTCTCCCATGGGTGGAGTCGATGATTGCTCCTTACAGGTGTTGGCTGCAAGGTAAATTTTTCTGCATTTATGCACAATCTCAATTTGATCAACAGATCCAGTGTGATTTTTATGTCCTTTTGCAACTCCTGTTCTGTCCGTCCCACCAGCAGCCAATTATCGATGTAAGGGAAGATTTTCACCCTGTGAGATCGAAGATGGGCGCACACCACGGCCATGCATTTCGTAAAGTCCTTTGGGGCTGTGGTGAGACTAAATAAGAGGACCACGAACTGGAACTGTTGATCTCTGATGGCAAAACATAGGAATTGTTGACTGAATTCTTCAACTGCTATATGGAAATATGCATCTTTTAAATCAACTACCACAACCCAATCTTCTTTTTGCTGGAGAGGGAGAATCGATGAGAACATGGTCATTCTAAACTTTTTGGGTGTCAGAAACACATTCACTCCTCTGAGATCCAAGATTGGTCAGAGCCCTCCATCCTCCTTTGGAACTGTAAAATACAGAGAATAAAAACCCTGTTTTCTTTGTGGGGGTGTAAGGGACGAATGGCACCCTTCGTTTGTGAAGTGACTACCTCGGTATGGAGTACTGGGGAAAGGAACAGTAGTACGGATTCCAGAAAAAGGAGGGAGGATCTTGAAACTGATATTGTAGCCTTGACGGATTATTGATAGAACCCAGGCTCAGTGGTGATGACTTTCCACATAAGGAGTAAAAGGGAGAGATGATTGCCAAAGATGGGGTTTTGGTGGCCAATCGGTGTCTGTCGAGTGAGAGAGTCAAAGCCTCTGCTGCTTCCCGAACTCTGATCACCTACGGGAAAGTTGATATTTTGGTTGTGAAGGATATTGTTGTTTTCCCAATGTAGACTGTTGGCTGTTACGGTGCTCAGGTTGTACTTGTGGTTGTGAAGCAAAAGACTGTTGATACTATCGCCGAGGTTTAAAGGTAGGGTTGTGGCTGTGAGATTCCCATTTTCCATGCAGTAGTCTTTTCTTTTTGGACAGAATCCATAGTGTCACCTGTATTAGAATTAAACAAGCCCTCGCCATCAAAGTACAAGTCTTCTATTCCTGATCTGGCTTCTTGAGTGAGCCCTGCAGACCGTAGCTAGGTGCACCATCTCAATGCCACAGCTCCCACCATTGTCTTGACAGCCTGTTGGCGAGCGGTGTTAATTCGCTGCTGTGCCAACTCGGTGACTTCAGAATGAAAAGGCTGTACTAACTCTCTCTGGTTTTCTGGGAGGTAGTCACATAAAGGTCCGATCTTTTCCCACAAGAACAACTAGTAGTGGGCCATGTTTGCTTGGTACACATAATCCTAAAGATACAGAAGAATAAATGTGCCATCCCATTAGGTCTAATCTCCTACCCTCTTTGTTGATGAGAGAAGAGAGTTATTGTGGAGTCCTCCCTCGGGAAGTCACACAAGATTCAGAGTTTGGTTTCAGGTGAGCAAACAGAAACTTTGCATCCTTCTCTTGTATACGGTACGTTGGCATCATGAAAGACGGCACCTTCCAAGATTGTTGTACTGTTTGCAGGAGAGTCAGCAAAAATGGGATCGCCATGGGGACACTCATCTCAGCATTAACCACATCAAAAACTGGATCTGCAACCCTTCCGACAGGGCTATTCTTTGAACTTGTTAACTGAAATGCCCCATGTCCTCCAAAAGTGATGCTGGGTCATGTGAGCACTCATACCCCATTAGGGGAAGGTATCGATGGGGCTACTGAAGAGGTGGAAGCAGAATCCAACTGATAGTCTTCTACTGGAGAGGCTGGAGATTCCTTATGCTGTTCTATTTCTTTCATTGCAGTGCCTCATGGAGAATGAGCTGCCGCTGTCCTTGCTACCAGCGAAAGTGCATTCAGTATGGCATGTCATAGAGATGGGAGCTCTAGCATTGGTGTCAAACATGGTGCTGGGATGGTTGACCCTGCACCAACAATGGTCTTGGATGAGGAAACAACCAAGAAACAGGAGGGGGAGGCATAAAACATTCCACTTGTTGATAGTATGCTCGGCCTTCCTGGTTGTATCTCTGGTAATAATCATATGGTCTATAACTGTGCAAATCTTTCCAGCCATAACAACATCTCCGGGAGATGGAATAGTCAGATGCACTGTCCCAATCTGAATGGGAGCATTCGCTCTATGTCTGTAGTCCTGGCATCAGGGTGGTTGTTGCACTTCCCTCACCAAGTAAACTGAACAGATGGACTCTGGTGAACAGTCACACCTGGCATCTCTAATAATATCAGTTGTAAGGTCAACCAGGTCATGGTCTCTTGCCAGCGTTGAATCCTGGATCTTGCCTTCTGATATCAAAGGGACAGCTTTGGTATAGCCTACGGCATAGATTGCATTGGTACCGACTGTGTTGGATAGGTGAATCCAACAGTGGAGTTGCAGTTGGAAGACATCTCGGTTCCCTTCTCAGAGGAATGGGGAGCTTTGAATCCTTCCTCTTCTTTTTCTTTTGGGGTCCTCGCTTTCTTAAACAGCTTTTTGGCTAAAGAAGAAGCTAAAGAATGGCTGGTTTAGGAGGGTCAGAACAGCCCTTGGCTAGAGCTGGAGCTGACTTCAAGGGAGGATTTTGAGGCTTTAACTCCCTTCCTGTTGGAGACGGAGAACAGACTGCCCTAGATTGGGTAGAGGAAGCAGCCATTTGATTCCGAGGTGGTTCCATTGCTATTAATGTCTTCTCCCACAGGACTGCTCTGAGTCTGTCAGCATGATTTGTTCTTGTTTGGTTTGAAAACAACAAGGCAGATCATGCACAAGGAATGACTGTGTGTGTGTGGGGGGGGGAAGTTTTCCCCCACAGTGAACATTTTCACTGCCATACGCCCTAAGGCATCTGGCGACCAAAGATCACGTCTAGAGAAGAATAAAATGGTAAAAAACTTGCTAAATTACAGAAGGAAAGTACAAACAAAAGAACAGAAGAAAGGTTAGAATAAAAAAAATTAGGTTTTCCTCAGCAAACTTCTCACACACTGGAGGTGCTGAAAACGAGCACTGCCACAATGGCGGTCAATGAAGAACTGACGGAATAGGCAGGAAACTGTTGGCGCATGCGCAGTGAGATGGTGGGGAAAGGGTCCTGCCAAAAAATCCTCAGCTAAGGAAGTTTCCTGAATTGGGTCTCTGTGCAGGAGCAGAACCCTTATATGTGAGGCACAGAGACCACGAAGAAGAATGCATAGATACCATGGTCATGGCACATACAAAAATTAAATAATTTTAGTGGTTGCATTTTATTTTTTGAATTAGATGGTTAAGAATTCAGATTTGAATTTGGGAACTGACGTTTTCAGAACCTGCAGATTGCAAATGTGCACTTGTCTGGTCCCTAATTTTTACCCCAATATGTCCATTGGTGCATTTTTCCAGAAGTGTGACTAGATTACACAAATTAAAAGGAAACAAACTTTGTTTTGCATAAGTAAAATGGATGCAGAAAATGTGTTAAACGTACAGAAAATCCAACTGTTGTAGAGTACTGTCATGGGAGAGGAAACTCATCTTTAGAAGCCTTTTGCAACTGGGTGTCTACATTTCCACAATCAAGAGATTCATCAGCTCCCAGAGCTATTAAGCTGCAGTTCTAGTGTATTGTTCAAGCAAGCCGTGATGGGTAAAAAGCAGGGAAAGAATATCCATGAATTGAGTTCTTAAGAGGGTTAGGGCAGCACGGGCAATATTGATCACAAAAGCACAAATACACAGACAGCGAGGAAAAAAAGGGCAACAGCAGCCACGTTAAGCTGTGGAATGAGCACTAAATGACAAGAATGAGTTTTCTGCTGTACTGAACAAATGACCCCCACTCCCCACCACATGCATTTATAACAAATGTAACTGGACAGCAAATGCATCCAATACAAATGTGTTATCAAAGGTAGAAAAAAACTTATTCAGTGGAGACTCTACATCTCTTGCTAGGGGTAGCTTGTTTTCATTTGTTCCCACTTCCTTTCTACAGTAATGTTTGTGGTAAACAAAAACGATGGAACCTTGTGATATCTGGCCATTTAATACTTAATATTTCATGCCCCCATTCAACCAGTTGTGCCTACTCAACCTAAGTCACTGAGAATCCATTAAAATATGGCAAAATCAAACTGCTTCTGTCTGCAAGGGTCGGTTTCTATGTCCCCAGTGTGAACATAGAGAGGCAAGGCTGATATGATAGCACAGAAATTCTCTGTATCAAAAAAGGAAAAGGAAAAGCTTTGGTTTGGGTCACAATAAGGGAAGCATGAGCGCACCAGGGAAGCCAACTGTTGGGCACCCGCTAGTGGAGAAGAAGCAGAATGAACAGCAATGGCTGCTTAATTTAGAATTGCTCAGAAGAGGCAGCTAGGTAGAGGCAGGGATGGGCAGAAGGCGGCTTCTGGATGACTGGTGGTGGATCAGCAAGGGGCTCCAACAGCAAATGTTTTCCCCTCCAAAATTAGGCTGCTAACATTTGTGGGGAAATAGGCATAGACTGATGTGCAAGCTCCAGTTCTGGTACTGAAACAACTTCCTGGATTGTGCATGTGCTTAGAGGCACCTTGTTCTGCAATGTCCAACATTTTGAGACACTATTTTGCACCCAGTGCACCTTGGGATTGTAGTGAAAAACAAAACTGCTCCTGTAAACCTACCTCTGCCCCCGCTGTCTATCCCTCTCCCCTCCCCACCTCCTTGTCCTTGTGCGTCATGTGTATTTCAGATTGCAAGCCCGAGGGCAGGGTCTGGCTCACATGTAGATGGATTGTAAGCCACTCCGGTAGCCGTTTTTGACTGAGGAGCGGGATAAAAATGATAAATAAATAAATAAATAGGGCAAGACCGAATGACCATATTTTCTCCTTATTCCCTGTGGGAGAAGGCAGTCCTCCTTAACTCAGAAATTCAAAGACACTGACTAAATCCGGACGACACATTAAGCAACAGAGGGGTAAATAGCGTACTGTCCAGGAGTTAAGCAGGCGGCACTCCCCACACAACATGTTGCAACCTGCGTTGCACGGCACCAGCAAATGCACCAGAAGCTGACAACGAACGCGACCGGAACTGAAAGCCCGTCCGCCATGTTGCCCATCCACCAACCTCCGCTCGTCCTCCCAGAGGTATCCTAGCACACACCGCAGTCCGAAATCCATGGCCGCCGCCATTGAAGATGCAGGAGGACACCCTCTCAAACCCCATTGGAAGCTCAGAGGCACTGGGCGGGACACACCAGCCCAGGCGGAGAAGCAGACAGGAGGAGCGGCCACACTGACAGAGCAGCCGCCCCACATCCCCAGCACAGCACCCCAACTGTGGCACCTACACCCTGTAACACCCGAGGCCCCGATGGGACCAGGCAAGGGCCGGCCAGCAAGCCATCAGACGGGCACAAAGCACGCACCCCCGATCCATCCCCCACAGACCCATCCAGAGCTAAGGAAGGCCGTGCACGGTCAATGCATGGGCAAGCTGCAGCCGACATGCACACCTGGGTGCCGGAACTGGACGCAAGGCAGCCCTGCCCCGGGAGTGGACTACGCCCATCCTACACGGGAGGCACGGCAGCTGCGAGGGCACCCCACGTCCCCGAGCCACCACCCAAGACACCCCCCCGAGTGCAATACCCGCAAACATTGGAAAGAAGGCAAGAGAGGGAAAGTGAAAAAACTTTATTCTGCGTGGCGTATAAAAACAGTTACATGGGCAAAGGACCACTGCGAAGCACGGGCGGAGGAATCGGAAAGACGGATCACCCTGGGCCGAGAGATGGTGACCAGGAAGGCACAGTGGTGAGGGGATAGCAGACCAGGGCACCTTGAAGCAGCAAGCAGCAGAAGGGGACGAAGGGAAGGCGGATGGGGCGCACCACCAGGAAGCAATGGCAGTCCACAGAAGGAACCCCACAGCCCCAGATCACACGGGGTGAGAGTAGTGCAGCCAGATCCAGTCACCGATGCTCTCATGCACCCGTGCCGCTTCCGCACGGGCACGGTGCTCCCCAACAGGATTCACGGGCCCAGGCAACGGCGCAACATCACGCCCATCCACAGCAATGGCATCATCGTCCTCGTCCAGCCGAGGGAGGTCAGGGTGCTCGGCCAGTAACACGTCCCCAAGGGACTCGCAGAGTTGTACAGGATACAGCAGCACACCATGACGGCGGGGATGATGTCAGCCTGCAAGTCAAGCAAGCTAAACAGGGAGCGCCAATGCTCCTTCAGACGCCCAAAGGCGCTCTTCATGGGCAGGCGGGCACGGCAGTGGTAGTAGTTGTATTTACGCTGCACGGTGTTGTGGGGGTAGCGGTACGGGGCCATCAGCCATGGCTGAAGGGCGAAGGCCTGGTCGGCCAGGAGCAGCGGACCCAAGGCATGCCAACACACAGAAACAGGCCCAGAGGTCAGGAAGTGGCCCGACGACAGCTTGCCCCCCAGGGGGGAGTTCCTGAAGACTGTCGTGTCTTGTCTCCGCCCGGACACACCTGCATAGGCATCCAGGAACTGACCCTTGGCATCCACCACCGCCTGAAGAACCATGCTGTAGAAATGCTTGCAGTTGTAGTACTCATCACCACGGGAGTGGGGGCCAGGATGGGCATGTGGGTCGAGTCCAGCACCCTGACCGCCCGCGGTAAGCCCAGGGCACGGAAGCCACGCATGTTCTCCCACTTGTTCCCAACCCAGATGACGTTGGCCAGGTACGGCTCGTTCAGAACGCTCACCGCCTCCCAGAAGATCTTGCAGGCGGTGGACATGCCCACTCTGAAGATCGTCGATAGTGGTAGGTACCCCACGTTGAATGGCAACTTGTACAGCGTCAGGCCCAGACGGCAGGAGACCGGAATGGATGGGTGTGTGACAGTACACTCCCTCTGCAGGACAGGGGTCACCTTGGCCACCAGCACCTCGAACGTCACGCGGGACATGTGGAAGCTCCCCCGGAAACGCTCGTCGTCCTAGTCCTCCAAATTCTGCATCTCCTTCCACACGGCATCCATCTGGGGGAGCACCCAGCGGCGCACGGTCTCGCATTGATCAAGGAGATCGGCCAATGTCACCAGGCTGGGTCCGCGGTGCAGGGCTTCCACGGCCATGCCTCTGGCCAACGCCCCCTTTGTCACCGTGCCTGCATCACGGCAGCACAGCAGCGGCAGGATGGCGGCCCGGCAACAGGGCAAGGCCTCCACAGCACCGAGGAGCCAGCGACCGTCGCCTGTTTTGAACGTTGGCTCCGCGGGCAAGGTGCCACCCAGGCGTCGCAGCCAGGCGCATAGCACGTCCTCCTCCTCGCCATCACCATGGTACCGCGTGGCCACCTGGATGGCCGCCTGCAAGCTGGCTGTAGCGAGCTCTTGGTGGGACATAGCCACCAGTGCTGCAGAGGCCAGAGGGGAGGCAGGCTCGACGGGAGGGCCGGTGGGTGTGACGGAGCGGGAGAGCGGAGGGAGGGGCGCCGCAGCGCCCAGCATGGGACAGCCCAATACGGGAGTGTGGGAATGGGAGGCCAAGGCGGCTTTGTTATGGCTTCTGCACACCTGCAAGAGAGGGGAGTAAAAGGAAGTGGCTGGAGTTGGGGGGGGGGCGCGATGGGGCAGCGCCGTTTCATGACGAGACAAGGGCAGAACAGAGGGGGGATGGGCGCAGCTCCCTCATGCCAACAGAACAACAGAATCAGACAACGCCAACGCCTGACGCTCCGCTCCAGACGTCGAATGCGATGCAGGACTTCTCCCAGGGCCAGCTCCAGAGCATGGAGGTGCCGTGCCGTATGGCCCCCCCGCCTTCTGCGGATGGCACGGCGGAGGGAGCGCAACTTCCCTGGAAGGGGGGAAGAGAAGGGGAGGGGAGAAGAGGAAGGACAGCTATCAGTGACATGGAGCCCATAGCGGTTCCCCTGCACCCAGGCCAACCGACCCGCACACCAACCTCCACGCCGCAGGGCCCTGCGGCGTTGGCTGGGGCGGCTCACGCGGAGCCCAGCAGACCTGTAGGGTGATGCCATCTCGACGGGAGTGGGCTGCAATGAGGGACAGTGGGGCCGGGAATGCATGGAATCCAGGATGTGCAACATTGTAACAGGTGGACGCTGCTTCTACTTGGCCTTGAGCGGCCTGAACGGGCCAAGGGAGGCGGTTGCCCGAGCAATGGGAGGCGACGGGGGCTTATCGCGGCATGGGGATGGGGTGTCTACTGGCAAGGACCCTCAGCGGACGGCACAGGGGGACCGTCACATGCTTGTGGCTCAAGACATGTCATGTGGGGAGGGCCCCTCCTCCCCCTCTTCGTCGGAGTCGGTAATGACTCCCAGGTCCACTTCGCCCGGCTGCCTAAGCGTCGCCGCTCCTGCCCTCTGGCCTCCATCCCTGAGGCACCTGCTGCAGCCAGCGCTGCCTGTGGGGCCCGGTATGCTACGTCCACTGCTGTGGTGGCATGTATCTGTACGGTGGCATGTAGGATGTGGGCTACAGGGGACCATGGTACACTCCCTGGAATGCCTGGTCAAGCTCCCTGACGACCTCAGTTTGGTGGTGGATGTGCGCTCGTGCATGCCTCGGTCGATGATGGTGTCGGTGGCCGCCATGGCAACGGACATCCCGGTGACATGATCTTCCAGACCATGGCGCATGTCCTGCTCCACCTCCCGTATGGCTTGGGAGCATCCCTCCACGGGTTGGGTGGCCGTGCGCGTCGCCCACATGGTGAGAACGCGCTCCTTGGTGTGCTTGATCTCCTCCTCGCCCGTCATGCGTATGACTAGCTCATGGATGCGTCCCCCTGTCGGCTCCACGGCCGTGACCAGGTCCCTTGCCACCTGCAGCCTGTCTGCCTTGTGCCTGTTGTGCATATGGGCACACCTCTGTGCGTTGGTCAGGGGATAGGCTTAAGCGGCCCGTCCCGCGATGTCCTCACCGGCGGGTGGGGGCGGCGGCTCCTTCTCTAGGGGGGCTGCGCCCTCCATCTCCGCGACCTCTGGCTGCGGGGGCCCCTCGATCTCCTCTGCAAGCATGTCCTCGCCAACCTGGAGCTCGGCTTCCAGAGGCGCATCCTCCTCCATCATCTTCACTTCCATGAAGGTGTCATCGGTGGCCTGCGTATCGATGCCCCGCAGCTCATCCTGGGAAGGCGACAGTTCTGGCTCCAGAACGTCGGCCACCTGTAGCTCCATGAGCTGCTCCATTTCATCCTGCTCCTCCTGTGACACTGGCCCCATCCCCGTAACGGCGTCCATGATGCTGCAGGCGAACCCCTCCACCATGGTGCTATGGCTCACTGACCCCGCCCGCATACGCGGTGCGGCCTCTGCCCACCGTGCTCCCCATGGGGTCAACTGGGTGTGCCCTCATGGGAGGTACCCATGTCCACGATGGCCCTGCATGATCATCCTCCTTCTGTGTCTCTGGCACTAGCGGGACAGGTGTCCTCTACCTGCAACTCTGCACAGATCAGCCGTAGGAACGCCGTAGGGCTGTTAGTGCTGGAGGAGGCTGTCACAGGAGAGGTGCTCCTTGAGGTGCGGGCCGTCCCGGGTGCGATGGGTGGCGGCCGCAACAGCAGTGATGGGCTTTGGGATCCTGCGGGACCACTCCTCGGTGGTGTCCTCGCCGCCAGCATGTCAGTTGGCAGCGGGCATGGGCCCCCCCCCCCGTGGCGGCGGTTGGGGTGCCCTGGTAGCGGTGTCTTCGCCACTTTGCCCTTGGGCCTGTCGGGCTCATTGTTGTATGCGCAGTGCCTCGTTGGTTGCGACCCCGCTGCCAGCCGTGTGGCCTGGCACGACGTCGTGGCACTCGTCCAGCAGATGTGCCAGCTCGTCGTAGAAGGGCATGGTGTGTGGCTCGACCCCGGTTCTGTTATTATGTGTGACAGTCTCCTTGAATTTCCTCTTCAGTCCGTGCAGCTTGTCCTTGCATTGCTTGGCGCTGCGGTTGTGTCCCCGTTCCAGCATCTGCTTGGAGAGCCGGGGTAGAGCTGATCATGCCTGGCTGTGGCCATGATCTTCCTTCCTTCTCGGCTGCCCCACAGTTCAATGAAGTCCCCGATTTCTCCCTCGGACTGGTCCTGGCTGCTTCCCTCTCCTGGGGTTTGCGAGCTGGTGTCCTCGGGTTGGCTGACATGGCTAACCTCTCCCTCTGGGTCCATGGCGCCAGTGGGGGTACGTTATGGTGCTGCCGGGTGTCCCTGCCCTCGCCTGGTGTTCCCCGTCCTGTGTGCTCGTGGGATGGTTGGTGCTGGTGGGCTGTCGTGTTTGGTCAGAATGTGCCGTTTGGCAGCGGAGGTGTTGTTGCTGGCTGCGGGCGCTTCACGTCCTTGGGATTGTTGTGCATACCTTTGGATGTTTCCCACAACATCCACAGCTGGCCGACCGGCATGTTGTGGAGGTGGGCCGCCCACGGGCGCCCTTTGCCTTGGCATTCTCCGCGTCTTGCGGATGTCCATGGCTGGTGCACGCTGTCCAGCTGTGTTGGGTGGCTGAAGGGGGGGCTCAGTGAGCGCCGCTTCCCTGGCCCGCTTGCTTCCGGGTGAGGCGACGGGCGAGGATGCATGGCCATGGGAGGCAATGTCGCCTGGGTTGCTGTGTTCTGCAGGGTAGGTGGGCGGGGCCCCTTATTCCTGGGCACCTGGGGATGGCGCGTGTCCCATGGCCTCCCCTGTCCTTTGTCCTGATTCCCTTCTTGCTGCATTCGTTTTCCGTTTGGGTGCTGATCGGGCGCATGGCGCGTGTGCTTGCAGGAGCTGGCTCCTTGTTGAGCTCTGTGCCGGCTGCTGGGTGGGGGACGGTGGGCGTCCTTGGTTGCTATGGCGGTGCAGCCAGCGAGTTGTTGGGGGTGTGCCTGAGCGGCCGGCTGCATTCGGCTGCTCTTGCCGCTTCCCTCTATGGGCTTTTGTGATAATGTACTCAACGCACGGGATTAACACACGCACACCTCCACATGACATTTTAGTCAATTGACATTGCTCTAAACACCGTGCAAGCACGTTGTTTCCCTCCATTGTTTAATTATCCCGATTAGTGTACTGTGGGTTGTGTGTGGGTTGTGTGTGCGTTGTGTGTTACTCCCCACACAACACGATAAGCAACGCAACTGACATTTGTTTCCCAAACCCTCCGTTGCTTAATGTGTCATCCGAATTCAGTCACTGAAACAGCTCTAAAACTAGTAGCTGGTTTTGCCCACACTTTCAGGACAGTTTATCACGTTTGATTTGGTTTAGTTAAGAAACCAAATTAAATGCCTTTTGAGTTCTGACATGAAAAATATCAACCTTGGAGTCAGGCAATTAAGAATTATGCAAGTAAACAAATACTTGTGTTACTAGGTTCACAAGGCCATGCAGAGAGATGCTGTCTCCGAAAAGCCTGGAAGCAGCCCCCAACTCAATAAGTCTTTGATAGGATGGGCCACAGTATCCTTCTGGACTGGCTGTTGGGAGAGGCTGGAATTGGGGGCACCGCTTTGCTGGTTTACTTCCTATCCTCACAGTTGTGATGCTGGGAAAGTATTGCTTTATTCAATGGCAGGCTATTAACTTGTACACAAAACCAACGGGTGTGGTCATCTGGAGATTTGGGGTGAAGTGTTATTAATAAGCTGAAAACACCTAGCTTTATTTCTCTCATCAAATTCAGGTGAAAGTGTGGAAATGCTGAATTGTTCTCTGCAATAAGTAATGAATTGGATAAGAATAAACTGGAACTCCATCCAGACAAGAAGGAGTTGCTGTGGGCTGGCTATCTTTTGTACTGGGGAATACTGTTTAATCTGCTTTGGATGGAACTGCATTCCCCCTAGTTTGCAGTTTGAGGTTGTTATTAGATCTGGTGTTGTCACTAGATGCTCAACTGGCCCCCATGACATGGGGCTTAGGCTGGTTTGTCAATTGCAATCTGTCCTGAGCAGAAATAGCCTGTTTAGATTACTGCGATGTACTGTATATGGGGCTGCCTTTGAGGACTGTTCAGAAACTACAGTTAATGCAGCCCAATTATTAATTGGGAATGGATGTATAGAACACATCTTGCCAGTTTTTAAAACAGTTACACTGGCTTCCAGTCTGTTTCTGGACACAATTCAAAGTGCTGGTTGTAACCTATATCTGCCTGCCCAAGAACTGAGATTTGTCCACCAACGTAAAATATACACTATGGTGGGACATGGGAGAGGGCTTTCTCTGTTGTGGCATCCAGGCTGTGGAATGCCCTCCCCCTAGAGGCCCGGCTGGCGCTGGCACTGGCTTCATTTCGGCACCAGGTTAAGACATGGCTTTTTAACAAAGCCTTTGATGGCTAAATCCACCAGCCTGCACACTGTTTTGTTTTAATTGGATTTTACTGTTTTAAAATTTCATATTGGTTTTAACATATTAATGGTTTTATGTGTTTTAGAATTGTATATGTATTGTTCTATTTTATATGTATGATATATGGGGCGGGATATAAACGTTTAAATAAATAAATAAATAAATAAAATAACCTACAAAGCTCTAAATGCCTTGAGACCAGATCACTTGAAATACCAGGCAGTGTTCCCATACAAAATCGCCCAAGTGTTAAGATCAGACAATGAGGCCCTGCTCAGGGTCCCAACATCTACTGAGATGAGGTCAGGGCCTTCTCTGCTGTGGCATCACCCCATCTCTGTAATTCTCTCTCCTTTTATGATGCCAGGTGAAAACCTTTCTCATTGCCCAGGCCTTTTGAGATGTTTTAGGGCACAACCCTTTCAGGTTGCCACCCACTAGCTGGGAGCCTCTCATCTCGGAGGTTTTCAAGATTCTTATGCCCAGGTGGGCTGTTGCTGGCAGAGCAGGAGGAATGACAGAGACAATTTTCATCTCTCCATCTCCCTTTAAAATGTTTTCATACATGGGCCTCCCCTCCTCCCTCCCCTCACACCCCTTTTCCTCTCCCCATCCTCAATTGTTCACTGACCTCAGAAGAGCAGCCGCCACAGAGCTTCTGTGGTGACTTGGTGGGGGGGGGGGGAGATCCAAGCCGGGATTTTACTCCTAATGTCACAGCTATCTATGGTCTTGGAGGTGAAAATCCCCAGTATCCTACGGCCCCTCAGACAATGTCTAGGGGCTATAGGATTATGCCCTTATGGTGGCATTTTATCTTATTTTATTCTATTATGTCTTGCTTTACTATGATTTTGAAGATTCATTACTTTGTTATTTATTATTATAAGCTGCTCTGAAGAAGAGTGAACTATACATAATTCTAACTAGGTAAATAAATAAAATAACAGAGCTGAGCCTTTGGAGTTCATCTATCCTCTCCCTGCTGGGTCCCCCAGTCTTCAGGATTTTTCCCACTGCTTCTCCTCTTAGCCATTTCCTTTGTCTCGAAAACTACAGAAGCCTGCTGCCTTCCTGAAATCACTCCTTTTACAATTTGTTCCAGCTCTTGCACTACCTTGAGGTGCTCTAGATAGCTCACTTGCCTACAGTGGAACTCCTGGTTCTGGACACTCTTCTTTCAATTAAGGAGATTACTCATCTGGGGCTTGTAGTATTACAACAGAGTATGCTTATTTATCTATTTGTTTTTTAAAAATTATATCCTTTCAAATATTGTCCAACATGAGAAATTTTAAAAACTGATTTTCCAAAGGAGAAGGTTTCTAATCCAGTGTTGGCTTTCCCTCATAGAACAGCTTTGCAGGAAGATCCTGTGCCCAGAAGCAAAACATTTCCACAGCACAAAAATAGTTGTGTTTTTAAGAAGATGCTGACAGAAATGCAGACACCAACATCCCTCTATCAAAAAAATCAACTGAATAATGCCAGTAAGAACCTATTTCTAAGGGATGAATGCAAAACGGTTAATTCTATATTAAGCTGCTCAGACTGGTTGATGGGTCTATCTACCGAAGACAAATATCACAGCTCTCATGAGCCAACAACTGTTTTGTTCACAACAGATAATGCACAACAAGACCACTTCTGCAATGCTTTGCAGTTCTTCTCTGGAGAAGTCCTAACATGCTTGGCCTTGCCAGAAGGCACGCAAACCCAGCATCTTTCATGGCTATGGCAGCAGTACTATGGAAATAGGACAAAACCCATAGCACAACCCATAATACTTGCTTTGAATATGCTATCCAATATGCTCAACCCACAGAACACAGGAAATGGCCTTCTACGAGATCAGACCATTTATCTTTCTGAACCAGCCTTGTGCCAGGTGACTGGAGGAGAGAGGGGTCCTTCTCATCACCTGTTGCCTGACGAGCTGTGGGCTGCTGAATGCAAAGCAGGGCTACTTCACCACAGAGCTATAGCCCATCCCCATTCCTACAATGCATGGAGGGTGAGGGTCACAATTAACCAAATCATGCTCATTGTTTTTGCACACACACACACACACACACACACACACACACACAATTTATTTTAGAATACAAATTACTAAGAAACATGACATCAGCACAACAGGAATATACCAATAAAAGAGCACTTTTGTGACAGACTCATCATGCATGTCATCTACCCCGCTGAAGAGGATGTTCAGAACAGCAGCTTTCCGTCACATCCAGAGAAATGGTTAAATTACTGTAATTCTAGTGCCAATCTGACCTAGGTTACAATGGCCATCTGCTATGGAGATGAGCCAGCCAGTTATGGGAAATGGTGATGTGGGGAGTGGGGAAGAAATTATATGAGAAGATGAAAAGTCAATGGAAGCCATTCCAGTTCCTACTGTGAATGTCACGTTCACATTGTTGCCACCTGCCTCCTTCCATATGGCAGGAACTTGGATTTTAGAATTGTGTCCAAGAATTGCTTCAACTCCAAAACCAGTAAGACAATTTATTTATTAAGCATGTGGATTATGGAAACTCTCAGAATGTTCTGAAAGAGTACTGAAATATTCTTGTGTCTCAGGTAATCCAAATGTCCTGCCCATTTAACATTGGGTGGGAGGTGGCAACTTTTATGAGGTTAATGAGTTGCAATATTGCCCATGTTACCACAGACCCATCACCCTCCTTGAAGCAAACAAATTGATCTGCCCAAATGAAACCCCCATGATTACAGCACCTCTGTGTGCTGGCAGTATTGAGAACAGGGACTGTACCATCCGGTGTTGCCTGCTGACGGATTTTTTTACATTTGACGTAATCGTGGTCAACTGGAGTGGCTGTGTAGGGTGGGGATGTCAGACCTGGACCAGAGGAGGATGGAAGGGAAGTCCCAGGGCCCGGCACAGTTCCAGCAGAGGAGTGGGAGTCATCGTCCACCATGCAAAGCTTTTCCCTGTTGGAAGAAGAGGGGACAAGAAAGAGAGATCATACAGACATGTGGTGCGTGTACCACAGGGATGCACAACTCCAATCCCTCCAAGGCCACTCCTAAGTGTTTTGTGACTGCTCAACAGGGCCACACGGTACATGAACTATAAGAAAGCATTTGTGTTACAATGTGTTTAACCCATTCTGTCAAGATCTTTTTTTCTGTACCCATAATGTGATCACTTTTCTCTCTTTGCACCACTGGAACACGAGTCTCTCAGAACCCCACAAGGCACATTGTCTCCTACCTGTCTTACAGATGTGCACCTCAGTCACTCAGTCACCCACTTCTTCTCTTTCCCCACACAGAGGACAATGCAGCCTCATTCCTTGCCTCCTTTTCCTCTCTATCCCTATCTCATCAAATAGTCATTCCCCTTTCTTTCTGACACAGGAGGGAATGCTTCTTGACATATAAAACTGTAGATAACAAGGGATAAGTACCTGTGTTAATTCTTTTTCTAAAAAATCTGCCTAATTAATACTTTTAAGCTGCTCAAATTGTTTTACTATGTCAATTAAACATTGCAGCCCTAATAATCATGGGTTGGATCAAGAATCATACTTAGAGTAGTCCCATTGAAATCAATCACTAAAATAAGCTCCATTGTTTTTGGTGATCTGGGTCAAATGACACATGCAGACAGGGGTGATGTGTCGGGGAAACCCGACCACTGGGTTATGTAAATATGAACCTGCTGTTGTTTATTCAGAATGCATTTTGATGTTCACAAATTGATTCCTCAGCCTCAAAATCTACAGAAACACCACTGTACACATTTTATGTATGATTTGGAAAGGTTTTAAATAGAATCATAGAATCATAGAATAGTAGAGTTGAAAGGGGCCTATAAGGCCATCAACCCCCTACTCGATGCAGGAATCTACCTTGACGCATCCCTGAAAGATGGTTGTCCAGCTGCCTCTTGAATGCCTCTAATGTGGGAGAGCCCACCACCTCCCTAGGTAACTGGTTCCATTGTCGTATTGCTCTAACAGTCAGGAAGTTTTCTGATGTCCAGCCGGAATCTGTTTTCCTGTAACTTGAGCCCATTATTCCATATGCTGCATTCTGGAATGATCGAGAAGAGATCCTGGCCCTCCTCTGTGTGACAACCTTTCAAGTATTTGAAGAGTGCTATCGTGTCTCCCTGCAGTCTTCACTTCTCCAAGCTAAACATGCCCAGTTCTTTCAGTCTCTCCTCACAGGGTTTGTTTCCAGACCCCTGATCATTCTTGTTGCCCTCCTCTGAACACGCTCCAGTTTGTCTGCATCCTTCATGAAGTGTGGTGCCCAGAACTGGACGCAGTACTCAAGATTGGGCCTAGTCAGTGCCAAATAGAAGGGAACCAGTACCTTGCACGATTTGGAAGCTATACTTCTATTAATTCAGCCCAAAATAGCTTTTTTTTTTTTTGCAACCACATCACACTGTTGGCTCATATTCAGCTTGCAATCTACAACAATTCCAAGATCCTTCTCACTTGTCGTATTGATTAGCCAAGTATCCCCCATCTTATAACTATGCATTTGGTATCTTTCTCCTAGGTGTAGAACTTGGCATTTATCCCTATTAAATTTCATTCTGTTGTTTTCAGCACAGCACTCCAATCTATCAAGGTCACTTTGGAGTTTGCTTCTGTCTTCCAGGGTATTAGCGATCCCACCCAATTTTGTGAACTGCAAATCTGATAAGCATTCCTTGCACCTCCTTGTCCAAATTATTAATAAAAATATTGAAGAGCACTGGGCCCAAGACTAAGCCCTGCGGTACCTCTCTCGTTACCTCCCCCCGGTGTGGAAAGGTACCATTGATAAGCACTCTTTGAGTCTGATTGTGGAACCAACTGTGGATCCACCTAATAGTTGTTCCATGTAGCCCACTTTTCACTAGTTTGAGAATCAAAATGTCATGGGGCACTTTGTCAAAAGCTTTGCTGAAGTCAAGATATACTATGTCCACAGAATTCCCACAGTCCACAAGGGAGGTTTCCCGATCAATGAGATCAGATTATTTTGACAATATTTGTTCTTGACAAATCTATGCTAGCTTCTAGTAATCACTGCATTATTTTCAAAGTGTTTACAGATTGACTTCTTCATAATCTGCTCAAAATTTTTCCCAGGGATGGATATCAGACTGACTGGTCTGTAGTTCCCAGGTTCCTCCTTTTTGCCCTTTTTGAAGATAGGAACAACATTAGCCCTCCTCCAGTCATCTGGCACTTCTCCTGTCTTCCATGAATTCATAGACAGTGGTTCTGAGAGTTCTTCTGCCAGCTCCTTTATTACTCTAGGATGCAGTTCGTCAGGCCCTGGAGATTTGAACTCGTTCAAAGAAATTAGGTGTTCCTTGACCATTTGTTTATCAATCTCAAACTGCAATCCTGCCCCGTCAGCTTGTACTTCACTGTTTCCAGGGGGTTTAAAGACCCACTTTTGGGAGAAGACTGAGTCAAAGTAGGAATTGAGCACTTCAGCCTTTTTTTGTCATCTGTTACCAATTTACCATCCTCATTAAGCAGTTGAACCACCATTACTTTATTCTGTCTTTTACTATGCACGTATCTGAAGAAAGCCTCTGTACTGCTTTTAGCATCCCTCGCTAGCCTCAGCTCCTCAGCTTTAGCCTTCCGGATGCCATTCCGGCACTTCTGTGCTACTTATTTGTACTCTTCTTTTGTAGCCTGTCCTTCCTCCCATTTCCTATATGTATCCTTTTTTTTAATTTTCAGGTCATCTCTAAGCTTTTTGTGGAGCCACATTGGTTTCTATCTTTTTTCCTTGTTGGAATTGTTTGTAATTGGGACTTTAAAATGTCCTTTTTTAAAAACTCCCACCCATCTTGGACTCCTGTTCTTATTAGGGTCACTTGCCATGGGACCTTACTTATCATAGTTCTAAGTTTATTAAAATCGGCTTTCCTGAAATCCAGAATACGCGTATGGCTACACTCAGCTTTTGCTCCCTTTAAAATCAAGAACTCAAGTATGACGTGGTCACTTTCCCCCAGAGTTCCTGTAACTGCTGCTTTATCCACTAAGTCCTCCCTATTGATCAGTATCAAGTCAAGGATAGCCGTTCCTCTAGTTCCTTCGTCTACTTTCTATAGGAGAAAGTTGTCAGCCACACGGCAGGAATTTCTTGGAGGGGCCACTTTTGGCAGAATGTGTCTCCCAACAGATATCGGAGTAATTGAAGTCCCCCATTACTACTACATCGGATTTCCTTGAAACACTGGCAATTTGCTTTTCAAAAGTTTCATCCTCATCTTCTACTTGATTGGGTGGTCGGTAGTAGACTCCGACTATCATGCTCCTTTTATTCCTATCTCCATTTATTTTAATCCAGATACTCTCGGTGGGGCTCCCAGGCTTATCCTCTTGTAATTCTGTGCAGGGATAAGTATTTTTAACATATAGTGCGACTCTGCCTCCTGTTCTATTTCTTCTATTCTTTTTGAACAAGTTATATCCTTCAATTGCTATATTCCAGTCTTGTGAGTCATCCCACCAAGTTTCAGTTATACCTATCAAATCGTCTTTGCCTTCATGTATTAAGAGTTCAAGTTCATCATGCTGGTTTCCCATAGGCCCCCTCTAGAAGATCGATTTAAGCCTCCTTCAAGTCGCTTTAACGAGTTTACCTCTAAATGAACGATGCTCAAATCAGGCGTACCGTCGATTTTTATCCTCATTAATCCGCATTTTAGAATTCGCATTTAAAAGCGACTTTTCCATTTCCTCCGAAGTTACAGCGCCTTATCTTCGTGTAAACAACTTGAGACGGCTAAGAAACATGAAGTAGATAATCTAAAGGCTCGATCTGCCACTACTGGCCATTTTCCACTCCATTTGAGCTGCTGGCGGCTGCACGACTTTGGGGAGAGGGAAAGAAGAAGGTGGGCTGCAGCACGAGAGGGGCGAATGGGGAGGGGAAGGTCTGTGGTCTTGAGCCGATCTGGCAACGGCGGGGAATGCTGGATCATCTCAGCCAATGGAGGCTGCATGCTTTGGGGCAGCCCCGGAGCGAGAGCAGCAAAGTCCCTGTTGGATGCTCTTGCTGACTCTCAGGGTGTCTTCCTAGCAGAGCATGGCTCTGCAGACTAGCAGGCGTGCAGAGGGCCCTGCTTGTTCCGGGGAAGGCTGGGCGGCTAGTTCCCTGGGCATGCTTGCAAGGGAGGCAGCAGCGAGCTTCAGGCCGGTTGAACTTTAGGCGCCAGCTGGCCTTTGCTCACTCGCTGGCTTTCTTCTTTGTGTGTAAAGCTGCCGGCAGCGGCAGGGAGTCTTTCAAAGTTCAACTTATAAGGTTCGGATCACATGGGCACAGACGTCACAAATGTTTCCCCGTCGCCGCCTTCCCTCCCTCCTACCCCACCAGCGACGATTCCCCCGCTGAGCATTGTTGACAGGGCGAGACTCCCGGGGCAGCGCTGCCAGAGAGTAGAGACGAGCAATGCTGCACTTCCCGGGAGTGACTGGAAACAAGAAGTGCAGGATCTCATGGACCCTTCCTGAGCTGGAAGGAGAATTCGCATTTAGCAGAAAAGCTTAAATTCGAATGTAGGTTGATGCAGCATATTCGGAGAATCAGGTGTCAAACTGACATCTTCTAGAGGGAGCCATACTCTGGGCATTGGTATATAGACATTGAAGCCCATGTGCTTTGCAGTCTGGCTTCTTTCCTACATTGTTGTGAACACTATTTTGGGGGTACTATTGGAGCTGTTCTCTCTGTTATGGTGCATAAGCCTTCATCCGTTGTTGCCTCAAGGGTTACGTCTCCCGCCCCTGTAGGGTTCAGTTTAAAGCCCTCCTGATGAGGTTCTTCATGCTGTGGCTGAACACATTCTTCCCAGTCCTTGTGAGGTGCAACCCGTCCCTTGCCAGCAGTCCATCTTCCAAGTAGCGTAGCCTGTGGTCCCAGAATCCAAATCCCTCACGTAAACACCACCTTTGTAGCTAGTTGTTCGCTCAAGAGTATTTTTCTTTCTCTTTCTAATCCTCTTCCAAGAATTGGCAGGATGGATGAGAAAACTATCTGGACCCCAAAGTTCTTGAGTTTCTTTCCCAGAGCTTCAAAGTCTAACATGATTTCTTTGTAGCTCAACTTGGCAATATCATTTGTTCCCACATGGATGAGAAGAAAAGGATATGTGTCAGTGGGCTTGATGAGCTTTGGCAACCCTTCAGTCACATTTCTAATCTGTGCTCCAGGGAGACAGCACACCTGGCGAATCCATGGGTCTTCGCGACATACTTGGATTTCAATCCCACGCAGCAGGTAGTCTCCCACAACGACTACTCTTCTCTTCTTCTTGGTCGACTGACCTTCTGCCTCTTGCTCACTGTTGCCCGGGGTCCCCATGTAATTCTTCCTCTGCAGGCTGTCCTCCAGTCTCTTCCTCCAGTAGCTGAAAGTGGTTGCATAACTCTAACGGTTCCACTGGTGCAGAGTGTCTTCTTGTTCTTCTGCTGCTAACTGTCACCCTCTTCCAAGTTCCCTCTTTGTTGGCTTTCCTCATCTCAGCATTCTCCACTTCTGCTTGCTGTTGCTCTTCAATCTCTTGCGCTTCTTGTTGCTGTTACAGTTCCACCGTTCTACCTAAGACCTCTTCGCCTTCCCTTATTCCTTGGAGGGTGGACACTCACCGCTCAAGTGCTTTCACTTTTTCTTCCAATAGTGCAACCAGCTTGCACTTGTTGCATGTGTACGCCATGTTGATCTCAGGCAGGAACACAAACATTGCACACAGTTTGCAGATCATCACCACTAGAGAATCATTTCCGTCCATAGTCTCAATTTCTGTTTTGTTTCTGTTGTCCAATTGTGTTGGAATTTTGTTATGGCCCTCCCCTGCCGAACTCCCCCTGACAAACTCCTGTTTGCTCACCCTGTTTGCTAGCTGTGCTGCTGGCAATATGATTTGACAATTATCTCCGCCTTGGTTTGGCTTCATTTTTACTTCAAAATTGCTAGGCCTCAGAATTATTTGACTTTTACCTTGTATCTCATATGCTGCTGACTTCATTGTAAGGGGCAGAAGGGCCTCATTAAGGGCTGACTTGAATTGACCGAAAACAATTATCTTTTGATTCTTCCCACTGTTGAAACAGGCTGTTGATTCTACTGTTTTGACAGGGAAGGTAAAATTCTTTTGTGGGGAATCTACTCAGACCTGCTTCCAAATGCAAAAGGAGTTTACTGCTGCAGCACAAATAAGACAGGTACAGCTCTTCAGCAATACCATAATGGGGGAAGCGCTGCCTATTAAATGTCTGCCTGCCATGCATCTGATTCAGTCACAGAGCCCCTTTAACGGAGCTGCGGATGAAAAGGTGGGAAGAACCCTATTGGGATGGGTCAGAAATGTGAACTGTGTGGGGCTTGTATGGGGAGAGGCATCCATCCCATCTCAAGTAGCAAATCTGTTCTTTATTGAAGTTTAAAATGTCCTTGTGGTTTCAATCTATACTGCTCAATGGTTGATTCAGACATAAATATTTTAAAGACTGTTTGTTCCTACAAAGCAAAGCACAAACTTTCCTGGGCAGCAGTCACACATGTGTACAGCATACATTCAGCAACGTGCAAATTCACACTAGTGCAATTGTACACTTTAGGCTATTGGGAAATTCAAATTTTGGCTGGTTTTGCTTATTTTCTAAAGGTTTATTTGTGCCATCTCCTATTTGGTGCATTCAAGGTTTTTCATCACCTGGGTGAAATTGCACAGGAGGCTGCCTATGATGTGTGGTCCCAATCCTGCAAACCTTCAAGGTTTTATAGAGCAGCAGCACCATATTGCCATGCAACTCTATAGGTGAGTAAATTAACCCATGATAAAAACCCCTGCACATTTATTCCAGAGGGGCAAAAATCCCAAGTGAACTCTTCTCAATCATCCCAGAATGCAGGATGCGGAATAATGGGGTCAAGTTATAGAAAGCCAGATTCTGGCTGGACATCAGAAAAAAAGTCCTGACTGTTGGAGCCATTAGACAATGGAACCAATGGCCTGGGGGGGGGGCTCTCCCACACTAAAGGCATTCAAGAGGCAGCTGGACAGCCATCTGTCAGCTATGCTTTAAGATGGATTCCTGCATTAAGCAGGTGGTCGGACCCGATGGCCTTATAGGCACCTTCCAACTCTACTATTCTATGATTCCATGACTGAGAAGAGATCCTTGCCCTCCTCTGTGTGACAACCTTTCAAGTATGCAAAGAGTGCTATCATGTCTCCCCTCAGTCTTCTCGTCGCCAGGCTAAACATGCCCAGTTCTTTCAGTCTCTCCTCATAGGGTTTTGTTTCCAGACCCGATCATCCTTGTTGCCCTCCTCTGAACCCCCTCTAGCTTGTCTGCAGTCTTCTTGAAGTGTGGTGCCCAGAACTGCATGCAATACTCAAGATGAAGCCTAACCAGTGCCAAATAGAGGGGAACCAGTACCTTGCACAATTTGGAAGATGTACTTCTATTAATGCAGCCCCAAATAGCATTTGCTTTTTTTGTAGCCACATCACACTGTTGGCTCATATTCAACTTGTGATCATCTACAACAATTTCAAGATCCTTCTTACTTGCATTATTATCATTTATATACCACCCCATAGCTGAAGCTGTCTGGGCAGTTTTCAAAGATTAAAAGACTGAACATTAAAAATCAATATACAAAAATTAAAAACATAAAAAACAGCTGACATTTAAAACAATTTTAAATTCCCATCCAGGCCAAAATTCAGTTAAAAACTCAACATAAGTTGTTAAATGCCTGAGAGAAAAGGAAAGTCTTGACCTGGTGCCGAAAAGGACTTCTGGTGAATGCAATGGAAGGTCGGCGCCACGAGCTCTGAGCTCCGCGGAGAGGGATGGTTCGGCTGCCGTCTGGGGGACCCCAGACAGAGTTAATTTCCCCAGATTAAAGGGGAATGCAAAGAGCATGCCATTAAGTATCTCGTAAACCCTTTGCTGCCTCTACAAGAGAGATTTAAAGCTCTTTCAAGGCGCTTAAATTTTTTTACCTCTACAAGAACGGAGCGCAAATCGGGCGTAGAGGCGCGTTATCTCTCCGATTATGCGCATTATCGAATGCGCGTTAAATCGCGAGTTTTATTTTGCTCCGTCCATTAAAGCGCATTTTGCCTGTGTGACTAAGCGCTTATGCGCATTAACTACTTGTAAAGCGCATTTTGGACATCTGTTAATGTGCTTCGCCGCCTTTCTCCGCCTCTCGTGCAGAGGGATTAGGTGTAAATGCGCTTCTGCGATTATGCGCATAATCGCCTAACCAGGCACAAAAGCGAATCCTTGTAGAGGGGACCTTTGATGCGGTAATGAAGTTGAAGTGGAAATTTCGTCGGAGAGACAGCAGAAGAGAGAGGAGATGCAGGCTTCCATCGCTCACGAACCGTTCCGGACCCGAGAGGGAATAAGATTGGCCAGGTATTCATTCCCCAAGAAGGGCAACATCTGGTGAGAAGGGGTACTTTTACTACAGCAAAATCAATTAGAATAATGACTGATTTGCAGGAATAAAGAAAACGAAACCCCGTTGCATCATCTTGTGGGTGAGTCATTTACCTTTTGTGTAAAAAAGACTTTCTTTTTTTTAAAAAGCAGGTGGATATTTTTGTTTAAAGAATTTACATATGAACTTTAAAAAAAGTGAAAAGAAAGAGAGAGAGAGGTGGGGAAATAGATAATCAATTGCCTTTTCCGTTTTGAGAGGAACTCATGTGAAAGCGGCGGGGAGTTACAGAGCATAGAGAAAAAGGCTTTCGTAATGGGAAACATCAGGAGAAAATCGAATGAGTGTGGGGGAGTAATCCAGGAATTACAATTATTTATTCAAAATTGTTTTCAACAATTATGTGACAAATTGGATCACATTGCAGCGAAATGGGACTGTAAAAATAAGACGGAAGTACGGGGGACAAAGATGGCGGATGAAGACACAGAACAAGAACGAGAAAAGGTACAAGAAAGGGAAAACTTGGACATTACCATAAAACAAGGGTCTGATGAGGTTAAAGGCTTTTTGGACAACAAAGAAAAAGGAATTCATAGGTGATTTCGAAAGAATTCTGTGATGGAACAAGGGCTGAAAAGGTCATCCCAGTGATAAGAAGCTAAAAAAATAAGTCTATTTTTACACAAAAAGCTGCAAAAGCTGCAAGAGCAAAATCAAAGCAGAGAGGAATGTTTCGATGGGTTACTCCGACAGTCAAGGGACGTAAGGTGTTTTACAGGGCGAAATCCAAAAAGACTGGCAGAATTTTTTAAAAAAGAATTTCCTTTTGAAACGGGTTGAAAGAAACTTTGAAGTCGGATGGATAAAAAGGCACTTGACTAGGATCTGGAGTTAGGACGGAAGTTGGGGCTTTTTATTTCCTCTTGGTATTGTTTTTTTAAGTGGGATAAAAATTGTGGAAACTTTTATATTTAGAATAAGAATAAGAATAAGCTTAATGTTGTTGTAAAAAAAAAGAGTGGAAAATAAAAAACTTGGAGGTATGGGGAGAGGAGAAGTGAGGGAAAGAAACTGGGTATGTTAATAATGAAATAAAAAGTAATATGTATTTGTAAATTCTCTATAAAAGGAGTGGTATAACTGGGGATTTAAGCAAAAAGTTTGTCTAGGTATGCTAATAATGAAATAAAAAGTAACATACATTTGTAAATTCTCTATAAAAGGAGTGGTACATCTGGGTATTCAAGCAAAACGTTAGTTTAAAAGAAAGAGAGGGAAAATATTTTAAAAGACAAGAAAATTGAGTTACTTTATATTTAGCAAGAGGGGGAAAAGGGGGGATAATTTTTTGTGAATGAAAATTTCTGCAAGAGAAAATGTGGCTTTTATATTATTGTTGCTAGGAAAGTAGGGGGTCCAGTTTAAATGTTGTGTGTCCTTGTAAGTTTTATCTTTGTTTGAAAATAGTAAAAATTTAAATTGGAAAAAAAAGCCCCTCTCCCTTGTTGCCATCCTCCGAGCTTCCAGGCTATCAGATATTGCTAAATGCCTGAGAGAAGAGGAAAGTCTTGACCTGGCGCGGAAAGGGTAACAATGTTGGCACCAGGCGGGCCTCATCGGGGAGATCGTTCCACAATTGGGGGGCCACCACAGAGAAGGCCCTCTCCAACCTCCGAGCTTCCCTCGGAGTAGGCACTCAGAGGAGGACCTTAGATGTTGGACGTAGTGTTCGGGTAGCTTCATGATGGGAAAGGCATTCTGTCAGGCATTGTGGTCCCAAGCCGTGTAAGACTTTATAGATTAAAACCAGCACCCTGAATCGGGCTCGGAAACATACAGACAGCCAATGCAAGCGGGCCAGAGTAGGTTTTATATGCTCAATCTTTCTGGTCCCTGTTACCAATCTGGCCGCTGCATTTTGCACAAGCTGCAGCTTCTGAACATTTTTCAAAGGCAGCCCCACGTAGAGTGCATTGCAGTAATCTAATTTGGAGGTTACCAGAGCATAGACAACTGAAGCCAGGTTATCCATGTCCAGATAGGGGCATAGCTGGGCCACCAACCGAAGTTGGTAGAAGGCACTCCATGCCACCAAGGCCACCTTAGCCTCAAGTGACAGAGATAGTTCTAGGAGAACCCCCAAGCTACAAACCTGCTCCTTCAGGGGGAGTGCAACCCCATCCAGAACAGGTTGACGACCCTCCATATGGTCAGAAGAATCACCCACTAACAGCATCTCAGTCTTGTCTGGACTGAGTTTCAGTTTATTAGCTCTTATCCAGTCCACTGTCGCAGCCAAGCACCGGTATAGCACATCCACAGCCTCATCTGATGAAGATGAGAAGGAGAAATAGAGCTGCGCATCATCAGTGTACTGATGACAACACACTCCAAAACTCCAGATGACCACACCCAACAGTTTCATGTAGATGCTGAACAGCATGGGGGACAAGACTGAACCCTGTGGAACCCCATACTGAAGAATCCATGTGTCTTCTACAGGTATTTACCCCATTCCCCATGTGAAGGTGAGAACCAGGCCATCACCACCTGTTCCAACCTCAGTGCCCCTGTGCCTATACTGCCAGGGTGTTAAAATCTCATGGGGAGCCCACACAGGCTCCCCTCCTCAGATCTCCCACTCCAATGTGTGGATTGGGCTGGTGGGGGCAAGGCCATGAATGGCTGCAAGTCATGGTGGCTCTATACAATCTGTATGGTCAGAGACAGCAGGCTTCTAAATACCAGTTGCAAGGGAACAACAGTGGGAGGAGCTTATTGCCTTCATTTCCTGCTTTCGGAGTCCCTGGAGGCATCTGGATGAGGAAAAACAAACTGAAGCTGAAACCAGACAAGACGAAGGTGCTTCCTGTCAAGGGCTCTGACCTGGGTTTGGAGGTGTGTCAACCAGTTTTGGATGAAGCTACACTCCCCCTGAAAGAATGCGTTCACAGCTTGGGGGTGCTCCTGGATCTGTTGCTCCAAATGACAATCCAGATAGATGCGATGGCCAGGAGTGCCTACTATCAGCTTCGGCTGTTGTGCCAGCTGTGCCCTTTCCTAGAGTTGGAAGACCTAAAGACGGTAGTGCACATGCTGGTAACTTCAAGGCTCGACTTCTGCAATGCGCTGTACATCGGGCAACCATTGTACCTAGTTCAGAAACTTCAATTAGTTCAAAATATGGCAGCCAGGTTGGTCACTGCTATACCTAGAGGTGACCCTATTACACCAGTTTTAAAATCTCTTCACTGGCTGCCAATTAGTTTCCGGGCGAAGTACAAAGTGTTGGTTATTACCTTTAAAGCCCTACATGGTTTGGGTCCAGGTTACCTGAGGGATCACCTTCTCCCGTACAATCTGCCCCATACACTCAGGTCCTCTGGGGAGAACCTACTTCAGTCAGCCAAAACTAGGCTGACAACTGTTACCCAGAGGACCTTCTCCTTTGCTGCTCCCAGACTCTAGAATGGCCTGCTGGAGAAGATTAGTCAATTTAACACTCTCTCTGAGTTTAAGGCAGCTATAAAAACTAGCCACTTCCAGCAGGCCTGCTCAGATTAACTTTAAAATGTGTTGTTTTATATTATTATCATTATCCTCATTATCCTCATTATTATTATTATTATTATTATTATTATTATTATTATTATTATTATATTTATATACTGCCCCATAGCCGAAGCTCTGGGCGGATTACAAAAATTAAAAGATTGAACATTAAAAGTCAATATACAAAATTTAAAACCATAAAACAGCTGATATTTAAAACATTTTAAAGCCTGGCCACAAAGTCAGTTAAAACCTCAACTTAAGCTGTTAAAATGCCTGGGAGAAAAGAAAAGTTTTGACCTGGAACCGAAAAGATAATAATGCTGGTGCCAGGCGGGCCTCATTGGGAAGATCATTCCATAATGGGGGGGGGGAGGGGCACCACAGAGAAGGCCCTCTCCCCTGTTGCCTTCCTCCGAGTTTCCCTCGGAGTAGGCACCCGAAGGAGGACCTTTGATGTTGAGTGAAGTGTACAGGTAGGTTCATGTTGGGAAAGGTGTTCCATCAGGTATTATGGTACCATGTAAGGCTTTATAGGTTAAAACCAGCACCTTGAATCGGGCTCTGAAACATACAGGCAGCCAATGCATGCTGGCCAGAATCGGTCTCATATGTTCGAACCTTCTGGTCTCTGTTACCAATCTGGCTGCTGCATTTTGCACAAGGTGCAGCTTCCGAACCATCTTCAAAGGCAGCCCCACGTAGAGCGCATCGCAGTAATCTAATTTGGAGGTTACCATAGCATAGACAATTAAAGCCAGGTTATCCCTGTCCAGATAGGGGCGTAGCTGGGCCACCAGCCGAAGTTGGTAGATGGCACTCCGTACCGCTGAGGCCACCTGAGCCTCAAGTGACAGAGATGGTTCTAGGAGAACCCCCAGCTACGAACCTGCTCCTTCAGGGGGAGTGCAACTCCATCCAGAACAGGTTGAAGACCCTCCATCCGGTCAGAGGAACCCCCCACTAACAGCATCTCAGTCTTGTCTGGATTGAGTTTCAGTTTATTAGCTCTCATCCAGTCCATTGTCACAGCCAAGCCCTGGTTCAACACATCCACAGCCTCACCTGATGAAGGTGAAAAGGAGAAGTAGAGTTGTACTGATGACAACGCACTCCAAAACTCCGGATGACCGCACTCAATGGTTTCATGTAGATGTTGAACAGCATGGGGGACAAGACTGACCCCTGCGGAACCCCATACTGGAGAATCCACGGGGCCAAGCAATACCCCCAAGCACCACCTTCTGGAGCCGACCTGTCAAGTAGGAGTGGAACCACTGCAATTCCGTGCCTCCCACTCCCAACTCAGCCAGTCGTCCCAGAAGGATACCATGGTCGATGGTATCAAAAGCCGCTGAGAGATCAATGAGAATCAACAGAGTCACACTCCCCGTCTTTCTCCTGACTTAGGTTGTTGTTGTTGTTATTATTATTATTATCATCATGTCATGACCATTCTAGAGGCCTGGAATGCAAATATCTCAAAATAGGGCGCAGTTCAGCAATCCAACTCCATGACATCCTTCACTAAAGGACTTTGGATGGAACATATAACCTGCCAAACCAGCCCAGCACAATACTGGGCCAGAATTACATGAAGCTTTTCAAGATTTGTATTTTGGCATTTTGGCACCACCAGCAGAGGCCTCTGTACTTTTACCTCCCATTTAACTGAAACCCTCAAAGTATCTTGAGAAAGTCAGTACTCACTTTTCCGTGATTTTGGGGGTATTCTTTTCCTCACCCCTGGCAAAAGGTCCCTCAGCGGCTTCCTTCATAAAAGTGACAAGCAATTCAGCATCCACTCCAGAGTCCGGTTTCCCCACAAGCTTCAAGATTGAGGCGTGAAGCCGAAAATACACCTGAAGGAAAAAAATTCAGTGCATGGCAAAATTCTTCCTGGTTTTAAATTAGTTCCAAAAGCATAATAATAATCACTATTACACACAGGAGATAACTAAATATAAAGGGAACAGCTTGTTGTATGCCATGGATACCAAAAGCCTACCTATTGCAGGCTTGTAGGTGGCCACTTATCTGGTTGCTCATGAAAAGAGGACTAGTGAAACAATTTGATGTGCCAGGAATGACAAAGGGCCTTTGTGATGGCACCTCTGGATGAAAGGGGAAAAAACCCACCCCCAAAACTCCTGGCCCAAGCAATGCTATACATACATGGCAGATCTACGCCACCATTATATCAGCAGAAACGGCATTATGTCCAACATGGGCTCAGCCAGAAAGGGAGGGGAAATACACACGACCCAGCGCACGCACGCACGCACACGCACACACACATCCCTCTCCCCCGCCCAACCTTCCAGGGCCACGGAACGTCCACGAATGCTCCCGAATCATGGACTACAACGCTGGGTACACAAAGTTCACGTTTATTTATTCACTGACCATTCTATGTCTAAAAATTCCTCAGAAGATAAACAACAATATCAAAATTATTATTATTTCATCTCTTTCTTGCTCGTGGCGGTTTTTCTAGAGGGACATGACGGGCTTTGCCAAGTTATGCTGTCTTTTACAGATTCAGGAATTTCCTGACAGTTGAGCATATTTTAAGTATGAGTGCTTTCTGGAGGTTGGTGTGGATGTGTTCTGGTAGGCCCAGTTTCTGAAGGTTTTCTGTAGAGTTTTTTGATGTGATGCCGGTGACTGAGGTGAGTAATGGAGTAATTGTGACCTTTTCCTGTTGCCATAATTCTTTGACTTCCATGGCCAGTGGTGTATATTTATCTCTTTTTCCTCTTCCTTTTCCACAACATTTTTGTCAGTAGGTATTGCTATATCAATGAGGTATGAGTTTTTTTTTCTTTTTTATCGAAAACGAAACGAAAATTTTTATTTGCGGTCAAAAGGCCAATAAAAAGAGATACAATTTATACAGAGCAATAGGAGCAATAGGATCTGCACTGTTTACATATCGTCATTACAAAGTACAATTACCTATAGACTTAATTGATTTCTACAGCTGATTACATTGTGCAAAAATTTGGCAACCTGGATGGTAATTTGCTGGTCTTTGGACTGTAACAGAAAGCTCACCATAACACGGTGGCTTTTCTCCCCGTGTTCTCTGATAATTGGATAAATCAGGTCGATCCTAGAATTTCTGTAGAATCTGCATTCCAATAGCATGTGTTCAACTGACTCTACCTTGGCATCATCACATGGACATAATCTGGCCTCGACTGGGATTTTCTTATATCTTCCAGTCATTAGATTGGATGGAAGAGCGTTGAGTCTTGCCAAGATCGTTATGTATGGTCGGTTGCAAGGTACTGTCTAGTTGGTATGAATTGTTCTGTCCCAGTATATTTTATGAAGTGTATTTTCCAAGATTGTTTCGGGTGTGTATGTATAAATAGGGTGACCATCTGACCGGATTTGCCCAGACATGCCTGGAAAAATCCTGAAATTTAGCCCCCCGATTTTAGCACTTCTGGAATCGGGCCTCTGCCACCTTTTCCGTGCATGCTCCAGGCTCCTCGGCATTTGTCACCATAGCGACAAGCCCCAAGGAGCCCGGAGAGCGCATACAGAAGTGGTGGCAGAGGCCCGATTTCAACACTTCCGGAATCAGCCCTCTGCCGCCTCTTCCGCGAGCCTCCAGTCTCCTCGAGGTTTGTTGCAATGGCGACAAGCCCCAAGGAGCCCGGATGCCCGCGTGGAAGAGGCAGGAGAGGCCGATTTCAGCACATCTGGAATTGGGCCTGTGCTGCCTCTTCCACGCATGCTCCGGGCTCCTCTGGGTTTGTCGCCATAGCAACAAGCCCCGAGGAGCCCAGAGCATGTGCGGAAGAGGCAGCAGAGGCCTGGTTTTGACACTTCTGGAATCGAGCATGGCAGCAGCGTGAGTGTGGTGAGTCATCTCATGTAAGTGCTGCATTTTCAACTGTTTTTTTTATTTCAAAGCCGTTGTGAGGCTACTTCCCTTCAAATCTCTCCTCAAAAGTCACCTTTTCTATATAGCCTTTTGAACAATCATGCAGTCCCTGAATTCTCTACTGTAACTATGCCTAAGGAAGTGTAATTCTTCCCGTTTATCCCTGTCTCCATTTGTCCACCTTCCTCAGTTGTTTCTGTGTGTCTTGTTTTTTTACATTGCAATGCAAAATTACCAAACTGAAATTAAAATATTTTTATTTTACTCTTATTTAGATTTGTTACAGATTTCTATTTTTTGTCAACAACAGCAAAAAGCCTTAATGGTTACTTTCAAAAATATTTTTTGCAAAACATTTGATACTGTTATAATGTACATTTGATAGAGTATGCTGAACACTTCCTTTGCACAAGTCACAGAGTTAAGATGGACATTGATGTTTATGAGGTAACTTTAGCTATTGCACTGCCATTCAGATTATATTTAATAATTTGTTATGCCAAGGGAAAATGTTTTTACATTTAGGCCTTTGCTGATTCCTTTTAGCTAAGTCTCTTCCTTCGTTTTCCATTTTATTGAGAACTTGGTAAATCATGCAGTATTGCAATGTGGATTATTATTGAAGTGTACACTTGTGTACCGTTCTGTATAATGTATAGAACTTTGTATATATTATAATATAAATATAAATACTGTATGTGGCTTGGCACATAGAGTAGTTTTCAACACCAAAGGCCCATTTTATGCATGGTTCTAAAGTCTGCTTTGGAAAAATGTCTATACAAGGCAATTGGGGCTACCGGAACTGCAATAAGTAGGGAGGGATAAACTCAAATCAGATACCCCACGTCGCACAAGCAAAGCACTTTCTGTTAATGCAAAGTCACTATTGAATACAACATAATAATGATAATTAATAACAACAAATTAAAAGTGCAGAATTTAATTGTTCTCTGTTTTTAGGTGCCCCATTTCAGGCATGATAAAATGTACGTTTGTCTGCATATAAATTTCCCACTTTTGTAAAGATACTTGTAATATGTTTGGTTTTGAATATATACATTTGCAAGTGTATGAAATTCATTCAATATCAGGATAGAAACAACTTAATCGTACAACTTATTCAAATTATTTGACCCACTTTTAATTTAGGAGCTCCATTTGTTGCATGTATTTAAAGATTTTACAAATGAACACATTTAGTTAAAAGTATAAACAATTTTGCTCCATAAGTAGCAGATTTCTACAACGCACGTTCTAATAGAAATACATCACCATATGTGTATTTGCTTGACTTATTTGTGCCTACTTGCTCTGTAGTGCAAAGGTCTCTAGCTGGTGCTAGAAGATAGTAATACATTTTTTAATAATGCATTTTGACCCATAGACCATCCTCTCTAATTTGCTTTGATATAATTGGCATGATATATATTTTGTAACAATTGCTGATAATTGTTCATCCTTCCTATAAAAAAATAATAATAACAGGGTTGCCGCTGTTGTTGTTGTTATTATTGTCTCTTTTCTTACTCATGGTCTTTTACTGATTCAGACATTTCCTGACTATTGAACATGTTTTAAATATGGCTGCTTTCTGGATGTGCCAAAAGCCTATCTACACTACGACTTTAAAACAGTTTATAACTGTTTTAAACCGGTTAATAACCGTTGTTGACCGGTTTAAAACTGTTATAAACTGTTTTAAAGCAGTAGTGTAGATACCTCCCTAGTTTCTGAAGGTTTTCTGTAAAAAAAATAAATAAATCTTTTTTTTAATGACGTGGTGCTGGTGACTGATGTGACTAACATAATAATTGTAACTTTTTCCTGTTCCCATAGTTCTTTAACTTCCATAGCCAGTGGTGTATATTTTTGTCTCTTTTCCTCTTCCTTTTCTGCAACATTTTTGTCATTATGTATTGCGATGTCAATGAGGTAGATGTATTTTTCTTTTCTTTTTTATGACTGTTATGTCTGGTCGCTTGCAATATATTGTCTTGTCCCAGAATTGTTCTGTTCCAGCATAGTATGGCTTGGCTTGGCTTATTTGAGTGTGTCTGAATCTCCTAGGCTCTGAAAGCATCTTTCTGGAGAGCATCTTTCTGGAGAGCACCTGCTGGTTGCATGATCCACAAGGCCAGCCTGCCAGATCCCAGGAAATTATACCCAGCCCTTTCTTGTTGGTACGTAGTCAGTATGGTGTCAATGGAGAGGGGGAAAAGGTTGGTAATATTGACATGAAAATCCGAAATTATCTTCTCTAAAACCCAAGATTAGGCTGACGCACTACCTTCGCCTTATAAAAAAAAAGGAAGGGGGTAACCACACAGAGTACACAGAGGTCACCATAGATATAGATATAAAGAAGGCTACCTTCCAGGTTAGGAGCTGAAGATCTACTGTAGTGAGAGGTTCAAATGGTTTATTTATTTATTTATTTATTGTATTTCTATACCGCCCAAGAACCGAAGCTCTCTGGGCGGTTTACAAAAACTAAAACCATAAAAAACCATTCAAGATATAAAACAACAACAGTATAAAAATACAACATAAGAATACAAGCAGAATAAAACCAAGCAGCAATGCAAACATTTTCAGAAGTTTCAAAAGTAACACCTTCAGAACCATGGATAAGCTCCGCTGTGGGATCAAGTCACTTAACGGAGGAGCGAGGTTCCTTATCCCCTTCAGGAATTGATGCACCAATGGGTGGGTGAAGGTACTTGACAAGGATGTCCACTTTCCCCATTAATATTTGATCTATCCCCTGGCTTGCGCAATTAGAATAATAGTATTCACGGGTTTGTGCATGCTGACTTGGAATTTAAAATTATTCTTTATGCTGATGATCTTTTATTGTTTAATTCTAAATCCCATGCATCTATTCCTGCTTTGATGAAATTGGTTAATACTTTCTGTGATCTGTCTGGTTATTAAATTAATTGGTCAAAATCTGAATTGATGCCAACTGGAGACAGCATATTTCCTAGTGTGTTGGCTAATGGTCAATTTCGATGGTGCCCTGATTTTATTATCTAACTGGGCCACCGTTAAAGTTGAGTTTGTGGGATAAAGTCAACACTTTAGATGAATGTTATGCCTTGAATTCTCTATGTTATGTGTGAGATTCCTTTACTTATAACTGGCAAATACTTTCAACAACTTAATGCTTTGTTTTGTAAATTCTTCTGGGGTTCTTCCTCACCCCGAATATCCTTGAAACAGATGCAGCTTCCAATTAAAGAAGGTGGGTTTGGTTTTCCAGAATGCGTTTTGTACCATTGGGCCTATCTATTGGCTTGTACTAAGTTTTGGTCTTTTCCAGTTTGCTTAGATTTGCCACCCTGGTCAGTTCTGGAATCCTTATGGTTAGAACCTCTTCCCAAATGGATGGCACTCAGTTCTCGACATACTAGATTTTTTTTAAAAAAAACCTCTTATAATTTTGGCTGCTATAGAGGTGTAGCGCATAGTATCAAATCAAGTACACCCATTCTCTCCTGCAAAATTGACTTTATGGGAAATCCAGATTTAAGAATGGGAAAGAAAGCATTCTTGTGGAGGACATGGATGGATGATTTTTACTTTGGATCAATTAATAGGCCTAGACAATGAGTTTTTGTCTTTTTCTGATTTACGCGCTAAATATAAATGACCTACTATGGCTGAATGACAATACGTGCAATTGCAACACTTGCTGGAATCTAGGTTTGGTCTGGCTGCTTTCACAGCTTCAGAGCCTCCGTTATTGTTAGACACACTTATAGCAGCTGAGCAGACACGACTTGCAGTGGTCTCATGTGTAGTCTTGCCCAAGCCACAACAGAGACTGTGGCTGCCATATGCCTTAATAACCGTTGAATATGGAAGGCTGTTGTCGACTGAGACCTGAGTAGCTTTGTGGCCAATCTTGTGAGCATTAGAGCTTGTTCCCGAGGTAAGTAAGCCCTGGCTGTCCTTGAATCGAGAACTGCACTGAAAAAAGAGATGATCTGAGTCAGCTTCATTTTGGACTTTTTGACATTGACATACAAACCCAGGGCACGCAGCAAGTTCCATTCTAGGAAAACTGCTTGCATTAGTTTGTGTCGGGGATATGCCTCTATTAGCCAGTTGTCCCGATATGGATAGAGTTTGACTCCTTGCTTCCTTAGGTGGGTACACACCACAACCACACACTTCATAAACACCCTCGGTGCAGTGGAAAGACCGAAGGAGAGGACGTTGAACTGAAACAATAGGTATCTTTCAGGTCCACTGTGCAGGAGCGACATAATAGTTGCTAGAATAGTCATTCAGATTTTTTTTGTCTTGACGAATTTGTTTAGGTGTCTCAGATCTAGAATTGGGCAATGTCCTCCATCTCATTTGGGAAGCGTGAAGCACCATAAAAAAAGGTGTCCCTCATCCAAGGTGGCTGGACAATCTGGATCACACCTTTCCGTAGTAACGATTCTGTTTCTTGTCTCAGTGCTTCCAAAGATGGCATTACTCGGACAGTACCAACAGGAAGCGGGACTTCGAATTCTATGCTGTAGCCAAATTGAAGGATGCAAAGGACCCAGGAGTTTGATGTTATGGTCCTCCAATTCTTCAAATGCACTAACAGAGATCTGGCAAAAATCGTTGGTTGAGGCAGAGGTGGAAAGGAAAGATTGCTCCAGTCAAAGCCTCCATTTAGAGGCATTATCAGTCTTTCCTCTACGCTGACGATAAGCAACTCGATGTATACTCTGTTGTTGGTGTTGCTCAAAATGACTGCCGCAGTCAGGATATTGACGAGCCTGGTAGAATGGTTATTGTTGTGCCCACCTTCTCGGTCTATATGAAGGAGATTTTCTTAGCTATTATCTTGGCCTTTTGTATGGAGCCCATCATATCGTTGGTATTAAAGTTGAACAGCCCTGCCCCGTCAAATGGCAAATCCTCAATACACAATCTTGCCTCCGGTGTGAGACCAGCAGAGCGCAACCAGGCGTGTCTGTGAAGGGCAACAGTGCCACCTATAGCTTTAGCGTCATAGTCCGCTTGGTGGCATGTGGTGTTAACTTCTTGGCAGGATAATCTTGTCACCTTTTCTTGGAAAACCCGAGCTAAATCCCTCTGTTCCTCTGGCAAATAGTTGAATAAAGATACGATCTTCTCCCAGAGGGACGGTACTGGGACATAGTAGCTTAGTAGTTAGCTATTCAAAGGTCTAAGGCCACAGACATATAGATTCTTCTCCCTAGAAGATCAAGGCGGCAAACCTCTTTATCAGCCGGAGAGATGTGGATTCCTTGTGATTTTCCTTGAGAAGATCCAACTATAATGGAATTAGGTTTTGGGTGTGTAAACAAAATTGGATTCCTTTTCCTGAACCTTGTAAAGCGCTTCCAGTTGCTTCGGTGTTGGGGTCATCGATGATGGGGCCTTCCATGACTGTTTCACAGTATGGAGCAGTACAGGCAGGCAAGAATGGAATCAACACTGGAGCTGATGCCTCATTGTATATTAAGTCAAATACAGGATCTTGCATTGTTTCCCTAGGCTATTGTGTTTCTATCCCAGAGCTTGTGCTATATGCAAGATCTGATCCATAAAGTGGAACATGTCTTGAGTTGGTGAAGCACCCTCATTGGCCCCAACAGCATCATCTAGAGATGACATCGAAGATGGAATGGAAAATATTGACGTTGAATTCAATATGTACTCTTCCACCAAATGCGGTGAAACCAAAACGTAGTCAACTTCCCTATCAACCTCCTGGCTCAGTGGTGGTGGCAGAGGACGATTGGTGGGGATAATGATTCTGTCTCTGTGAAACACCATTTGGTGGAACTGGGGGACGAAATCAGAGTACTCCATATAGGTCTGGAGATTGTCACAGATGGCAGGGGGTGATAACTAGGAGAGGGTGCACCCAAGCACCGTGTTCAGTCAAAACATGCCTCTCCCTGTGGACAAGGAGGAAGCAACCATGCTGAGTATCTGTCCTAATTGCACTGAGTAGTCTAGAAATCACCAACCACCAAAACAACAAATGTAAAAGACAATGAAAACTTTTAAAAATAAATAAATTGTTAACTAGTAGAACAAAACTAATCGAAAAGTGGAGAAAAAACTTTTACTCAGTGTCCTCCGTGAGTCTGTAATGCGACTCAAACACAGAGAAGCTTCCCCAACGCATCCAGCAAGATGGTCAAAAGACAACTGAGGAGACGAGTGGGAACCTGTTAGAAAATGTGCAGTGAGATGGTGGGGGAGGGGTTCCCACCAAAACTACATTCCTCAGCTTTAGAAGTTTCCTGAAGTGTGGCTCCATGCAGGTGCAGAACCTATATATGTGATGCACAAAGATCACGAAGAAGAACTATGTTCCACATCCAAATCAATTTTAAAACACCCATTTTTAAAGTGGATTGCAGAGAAGGGGTGATGAAGACAAATTAAGAATCACAGATGCCCAGTTCTTAACTGGAAATGCACCAAGCACAAAAAGGCATTGACACTTCACCGACTAGGGCCATGAGAGCTAAGATTGCCTCCCCCCCATTTCCACCTAAATCACAGGGAAACTCTGAACTTCATAAACTATGCCATTGATCACCGAGTGAGGAGAAATTCATGTCCCCTCCTTCCTCTAAACATCTGCTTCACCCCTGACAAGACAAATTATTGTTTTTGGGTCAACTTGCATATATAGATGTTCCTTGATAGCCCTTATAGAAGGACAAGGAGTGTTGGTGGCACCAGATTATTATATTATATTACATTATTGGAATGTGACCAAAGGGGAAAGGGGAGGATAATGAAAGCTTCAGGGAACTTTGACTGTATAAGAGGTGACCGGATGCCTATAGGAGGCAGAGTGATTGATTTCCTCCATTGGGAGCTGTCTCTCTCCTACGTGGGTAGTCTCTGAATAAAGCCTGTGGATGGGGACCTGCCTGCTTGGATTTTATTTCATCTCTGGTTTGGTCATTTCCCTGACAGGGGTATGATTGTATACCCCTTCTCTGCAATCCACTTTAAAAATGGGTGTTTTGAAGTTTTTAATTTTTTGATTGTATTGTCATAAACTTAACAAACTTTATATCTAAAAGATAAACTGGATAAAATGGCAGATGGCTCTCTAAATACCCTCCAGCTAGATGTGATCTCTGTTTAATTTATCTTCTAATGTAAGTGATTTGCACTTCCATGAGAGATTTTTAAACATCTAATATTAATATTTGACAAATATTTGACAAATATTTGACAAACACAGTTAAAATTCCATGCTTCATTAAGACTTAAATTGATCTAGCCATCACTTTCCTTAAATGCAAATAGTCATTCAAATAGTTTTGGGAGATGGAAGTTTACATCACTTATAATTTCTGACTAGTTTCTCTCTCTCACTCATTTGCTCTCCTTGATTTTCTCTCTTAGGGCCAAACTAGACATTTACTTCAGTGTAAGCACACAGGGCCCCCATTTCAATCTGGCTTTGGCACTTGAGGAAGGAGGATGTAAGCAACCCTCCCTCATTTTTGTGCTGAAATTCCACCCCCTACCGGGGAGGGGGATTTTAACATGAAAAAGTGTGTGCGTGTGTGTGTGTTAAACCCCTCCCTTCCAGATCATCATGGTCCTGACTCGAATAGGGATTGCTTGTGCTTACACTAAAGTAATACGCTTAGCCCTTACTCCTGTGTAAGTGTGTTATGTCTTCTCTCCCTTGGTTTCTGCGTTGAAATACCACCCCTCCATGCAGAGGGTGCAAGTGAGAAGGTCTATCACCCCCCACCCCCAAGATTGCCATAGTCCCGATATGAATCGGGGCTGCACATTTATGCAAATGCAAATCAAGCTTCTCCCTACCTGATCCATCCGGCTCCTCTCATCTCCTTCTCCACGCCTCTTTCTCATTCCTGCACTGCGGGAAAGACAAGAGAAGGTCCAGCCAAAGCGGCTGCTCTGCTGCCCCTCTCTGAATTCTCCATATTGCTAGGCAGGCTTTTTCAGAGGTGTGGCTTGTTTTGAAAGAACACTGACAGACGCTTGGTTCACCTTTCGCCCTGACTGATAAGGGAGGGATGGCAGCCAGCCCAAGTAGTTCTCCTATGGATTCCTTTACTCCCGGGTAGGGAGCACTATTGAGAAATCCTGGTTTTCAAGGGAGCGATCCACAGGTTGCCTCTGCCCAAAAGCCGTTTCCCCTGTCCGCGCAGGCGGGCTTGCCATTTTTAAAACACACACTCTCACATACCCAGAATATTGCTGGGGGGGGAGGGGCATCTTGAGCATGTGCAGATATCACATATGCTCAGAACATTCCCTCTAGCCAGTGACAGAGTCTTCACAAGAACAGAAGAGGAAGAGAGCCCATGCTGCACTTCCACAACATAGTTTAAAGGTTTGCTGGCTCTGGGGTGCCTTGGGGAGGTAGAAAGCCAGGGAAGTGGAAGGTGATTCATTGGCCACCTCTGCCAGCAGGCCGCGAATGCCCCTCTGGTACAAATGCTCAAATCAAAACCAGCTGCTTTTAAATGTGCCTTTTAAAAAGGTGAGATTTTTGTGCATCATGACTATCCATGGTGCATACAAACAGACCTATGGGGCAGGTGGGCTAGTAACTGCTGTGGACTTCTGCACAGCGCTGCCTTGATGTTTGCAAGAGCTACCACCTAGGAAAGGTCACTCAACAGAAAACAACACACAGAGATTTAACACTCATACTCTCATATTTACGTGAAGATGGATAGTGGTTCCTACACAAAATTCATGCCTAGAAGTTGCCTATGGACCTTTTAAGCTTTGCTATAGGTTACAATTAATTGTTAAGTAACTTGTCCATACATTTTGCTTTTTTGTTTTACCTCCAAGGCCTCCATGGCAAGCTCTGGTGGATTATGATAGTGGATCTTCTTGGGATACCTTGCTGCTTCTTCATGCAGGAAGTGACCTGCCTGCTTGTAATGAAGAAGATAGACCACGGGAGGCTGCTTCTGTTTCTCAGCAATCTTCCCCAGCATGTAGTGGATCAGCCACTCCTCTTCATCGCCATCCCCCTCGCAGTGAGAAGCCGACGTGAAGCAGTGCTTGGCTGTCTCCAACATGTTGTTGCGTCGCTCTTCCATCTGAAAGAGGAAGCCCGCGTAAGCAGCAGCAGCAGTGACTCAAGGTGGACCATCTAAAACTATGGATCAATCCTCACCTGCTGCACCACCTCAGGTGGCAGTTCTGACTTCCACTGCTTAAGCTGCCTAGACGCAAAAGAGTGCAGGGCATAGGAAATGGTGCCATACTCTATCCAAAGGGAAAGGTTGGAACCGTCAATCTCAAGGGCTCTTTTGAAACAGCTCAGAACTGGAGTGGAGTGCTTCCAAATGGGACCATCACTCTTCAGTTCATTGGAGTTCAATTTGTCTTGGATCCGACTGGCCCGAGCCAAAGCCATGCCAGCCCAGGAGTCAAACCTGAAGGAGGAACATACACAGTTTACAGAATGCATCAATCAAGAGAACAACCACCCCTTTTAGGTTTTTGATCTAGATAAGAACATAAGAGCCTTGCTGAATCTAGGGCTAAAGTTGTATCTATGCAGCATTCTGTTCCCACAGAAGTCCACAGCTGGACATGAACACAGCAGCATCCTCTCGCTCGGGTTCCCCAGCAGCTGACATCCAGAGGCATACTGCCACTGATACTGGAGGCAACACACAGCCATCAGGATTAGAAGTTTTTAAAAGCCTAATTCTTCTCCGTGGATTTGACTAACCCCCTTTTAAAGCCATCCAAGGCAGTTAATTCCATAGTTTATGACTTCCTTGTCTCTGCCCTGACCCTCCCACCACTTATATTCTTTGGATGACACCAAGAGAGGGAAGATTTACCCTCCCAGCTACTTCCTCCTCTCCATGCACAATTGTATACACCTCTATTATGTCCTCATGACCTACCTGTTAGGGCAGATGCAGATGTCATGCATGTAGAACTTGATGGCCTTGGACTGTTCTTTGTTCTTGAAGTGGTAATCTGCCAAGAGGTAGTAAAGCTCTGTCACAACCGGAGGAGAATAGTCTGCACCCTCAGGGAGAGCTGGGGCCTGACAAAAAGAAAAGCACAACATTTGCTCAGCGGAAGGGGAGAGTTCTTGAGTGAGCTGGGCACATGCAATGGCCTCTACTTGAGTGGGCTGGGCACATGCAATGGACTTTTCTTCAGTTACTACTTCTCTCTTCTTCTCTGGGATATTTTCCATTTCCTCTCTCCCTGGTATGGCTTGAATGCAGACCATTGGAACCTTTGCTTCCCTGCACTGACCGGCTCTCACGGAGATGGAACACCCATAACACACTGTGTTGGATTGGTAGATATGACATTTTCATAGCATTACAGTTTATTGCTAGGAAACGTAGAAATGCTTTTTGAAAAACAAGATAGGCAGAATCCTCAGTTAGAATTAAAAGGTTGGAGTTGCTTTAACTGGTTGTTGTTGTTGTTATTATTATTATTTACATTTATATACCACCCCATAGCTGAAGCTCTCTGGGCGGTTTACTAAAATTAAAAATATTGAATGTTTAAAAACCAATATACAAAATTTAAAACCATAAAAGCGTAAAAACAAACTACATATCATTTATTACTTTGTCATGTATTGACTGCTTTTTTCAATGCCATTGTAATGCCATTCTCATACCATTTATTTTGCTTTACTGATTGCTTCCTTACAGCTTTTCTTAATTATTCTCAATCATCAGATAGATACTCGAATTGGTTGCTTCCTCTTCGGACACCCTACTAATATGCTGAGTGGCACCCGCATGGGGATAGAGATCCCTACTACGAACAACTTCGTACTTGGGCACGGCCTCCCCTCAATACCGAGCACCTCCATCAGCATTGGTTTCAAGACCACCAGCTCCTCCTTGACACCGAACAAGGAATAAAAGGAACATGATAGCCGGAATCTACTACCGACCACCCAATCAAGGAGAAGATGAAGACGAAATATTTGAAAAGCAAATTGCCAGTGTTTCAAGGAAGTGCAATGTAGTAGTAATGGGGGACTTCAATTACCCCGATATCTGTTGGGAGAAAAATACTGCCAAAAGTGGCCCCTCCAAGAAACTCCTGTCAGGTGTGGCTAATAACTTTCTCCTATAGAAAGTAGAGGAACGGCTATCCTTGACTTGATACTGACCAATAGGGATGACTTAGTGGATAAAGTGGCAGTTATGGGAATTCTGGGGGAAAGTGACCACATCATACTTGAGTTCTTGATTTTAAAGGAAGCAAAAGCTGAGTGTAGCCATACGCGTACTCTGGATTTCAGGAAAGCCGATTTTAATAAACTCTGAATTATGATAAGTAAGGTCCCATGGCAAGTGACCCTAATGAGATAAGGAGTTCAAGATGGGTGGGAGTTTTTAAAAAAGGAAATTTTAAAGGCACAATTACAAACAATTCCAACAAGGAAAGAAGATAGAAGACAACAGAAGAAACCAATGTGGCTCCACAAAAAGCTTAGAGATGACATGAAAAGAAAAAAGGATACATATAGGAAGTGAAGGAAGGCCAGGCTACAAAAGAAGAGTACAAACAAGTAGCACAAAAGTGCCGGAATGGTATCAGGAAGGCTAAAGCTGAGAAGGAGCTGAGGCTAGCGAGGGATGCTAAAAGCAATAAAAAAGCTTTCTTCAGATATGTGAATAGTAAAAGACAGAGGAAAGAAATGGTGGTTCAACTGCTTCATGAAGATTGCAAATTGGTAACAGAGGCCGAAGTGCTCAATTCCTACTTTGGCTCAGTCTTCTCTCAAAAGCGGGTCCTTCAGGACTTCCGGTGAAGGCATGGATGGCTGAGGCTGCAAGCTTTGAGCTCTGCAGCAACTGGATGGCTGTAGCTCTCTGGGAGTTCCCAGATGGAGCTTTTATTCCTCAGAAGTAAGGGGATTGCTAAGAGCATGCCACAAAGGGTCTTGTAAGCTCATTTCATGAGGTAATGAAGTCGGAGTAGAAATTCCATCGGACTTTCAGCATGGAGGAGTGGGACTGTGGCTGACATCGCTCAAATGCTGTTCCAGGCTCGAAGGTCATTCTATCTTCATTCCCTGAGTTGGATAACATCTGAATGTACGGGGTGCTTTTGTTGCAGCGAAGTGAAAAGATAACATCTGGATGGCGGGGACAAGGTTAAATTAACATCCTCTCCCAGTACATACTGGGTGAGTTATTTTAAAACAATGAAAAAGATTTTTTTTAAAACTTATTTTTATTTGGAGGAAGAACAAGAGGAAAGGGAAAAAAAGAGTGAAGCAAAAGAGGCGGGGAAATGCATCAGTTTTTTTGGAAGAATAGCAAAAGAGAGGAAGATTACAGTTACCAGCGTCTGAAAGTCTCCCCAGATTTAAACACAAGATTGATTAACTTTTATTTTTTCAACGGAGAAAAACATTGGGAGTGAAGAGTGATGTTACCGCCGCAGTGATTAATTGGATATCGAGACTGCAGAGATAAGAAATGGGTTTTTTTACACATTTTTTAGCGGGTGAGTTAATTTATCTTCCTCAAAGAAAAGTATAACTATGGGTCATGTGCTGTTTGAGAGAAACATTTATGGATTGAGGATTTTTAGAAGAAAATTGAATTACTGTGAGAGTAATTCAGGCAAGAAGGAAAAAGTGTTTTTAAAGACTGCGTGTTAAAATGGAAGATAGTGTGGGAAGGAGAAGAAGGGCTAATATGGCGGATGCACCACAAAATAAGAAAGGAAAACGTGGCCATTTTTGTTGTTGTTGTTGTAGAGCTGTGCTTGGAACTGTGACGGAGAAAGGTGGAATTTACAGGAGAGGCTTTGAAGGGACTGTCAAAAAGGTTTGAAATTTGTTTTCCTTGAGATGGATTAACATCAGAAGACTGGAGATGCGACCTGCGAGACAAGTGGAATTTTTCTGGACTCTTGTTGGGTTTGGTTTGTGAATTTTTTTCTTTTTTTTTCCTTTTTATTCTTTTTCTTTTTTTTTTATTAGAGGGATAAAAGCTGGGGAAATCTTAAAATGTATTTATAATATGTATAATAGATATAATGCTGTTGGAAAAAGGGAATAAAAATTGTTTAAGAATTAATATGAGATGGTTGGAATTGGAAAGGGGAATAGTAATTTGGCAAGTTAAATAATGAAGTAATAAGTAATGTGCATTTGTACAAAGGGATTGAAATATTTGGAGTTTGGAGCTGTAATGGAGAAAGGTGGAATCTACAGGAGAGACTTTGAAGCGACTGGCAAAGAGGCTTGGAATTTGTTTTTCTTGAGATGGATTAACATCAAAAGACTGGAGATGTGACCTGCAAGACAAGTAGAATTTTTCTGGATTCTTGTTGGGTTTGTCTTTTTTTTTTTTTTTTTTTTTAAAGAATTGACAGGAGATGGTTGGAATTGGAAAGGGGAGTAGTAAATTGGGCAAGTTAAATAATGAAGCAAGTAATGTGCATTTGTATAAAAGGATTGAAATATTTGAAGATTTAGATAGAAAATTGTGTGGGGATATAAGCTTAAAATTGCTGTGAGTTATAAGGTTAAATTTTAAGTTGTTATAAGGGGGAAATAAAAGGGAGAAAGGGAGAAAGGTTTGGTTAATTTTACAATCTGTAAGAGAAGAGAAGAGGGTTTTCTTTTGTTGAATGAAAAAATTTTTCAGAGAAGAATAGGGGGGTTATTTTTACTTGTGGTCTGTTTTTGTAATTTTTATTTTTGTGGTAAAAAATATGGAATATTAGGGGTATAAGAATGTTAACATTTAGTTGTGTTAAATATTAAAGTAAAAGGAGAGGATGGTTTTTTAAAATTTTCTTTTAAAAAATTAAAAAATGCTGTGGGAAAGGTAGGGGGTCCTTTTAATTGTTGCATGTCTTGTAAGTTTTGTTTTTATGTTTTTTAATAGTGAAATAGAATAAAAATCTTTAATGATAATAAAAAAGCGGGTCCTTCAGAGATTGAAGTAGTAGCCACACCAACACAGTCAGGTCTGGTCCTTGCTGGTATCAGTGACTGAAGCATGGGTGGCAATGGTGGAAAGCGCCTCGACGTCGACGGGGACAAAGTCATGTCTAAGGAAGGTTCCGTCGATCTCAACACTAGCTCTTCTCCCAATAATTGTTGGGGAGGTGGAGACGGGTCATCCACGAACATAGGTTCAGTCTCGACGGCAATCTATGAGGCCGGAGATTCTGACCTAGGCGGTGGTGGCATGGATGGGCGCGTGTCTATCGGAGGCTCCATACTGGGTGCCCGAACCTATTTGTCCAATCTTTTCTTTTTCTTTGACAAATCCTTAAGAGGTTTAGGTCTCTTCTTGATAATCTTCTTTGTGGAAGATGTCAGCGAGAGCGAAGTCAAGGGCACAGGTGAACGTACGATAATAGATGGGGCTGCCATCGGCGAATCCACGGATTGCAAAGCCTTGCTCCAAAGGATCGCCTTAAGTCTCTCAGCCCTGTGTCTTCTAGTTTATTTAGAAAAACCCTGACAAAGGGTGCAGGCTTCAACAATGCGGCCTTCTCCTAAGCAGAGGAGGCATAAAGAGTGGCCATCCGAAGGGGGGAGTTTGCTCCCACAAGTCGTACACTTACGAAACGGAGCCTTTCAGGCCATCCATTTGTCAATTTTTGACGGAAGAAAAGAAAATGGAGAAAAAACGCCTCAAAAATAAAGTTCTCTTCAGAACAACCCCACGAGGTGTTGCCACAATGACGGACAAAAGAGAACTGAGGGCTGGGTGGGAACCCCTGCAGCATGTCCAGTTCAGTATGGGGGAGGGGTTCCCACCCAAACGCCTCAGCTATAGGGGAAAAAAAATCCCATTCGAGGGCCCGTGCAGGCGCAGAGCCCATATGTGTGATGCACAGAGACCACGAAGAAGAAATGGTGGTTCAACTGCTTCATGAGGATGGCATATTGGTAACAGAGGACAAAGAAAAGGCCGAAGTGCTCCATTCCTACTTTGGCTCAGTCTTCTCTCAAAAGCAGGTCTTTGAACCCCCTGGAAAAAGTGAAGCACAATCTGAATGGGTTTGCAGTACAAGCTGAAGGATTGCAGTTTGATAAACAAATGGTCAAGGAACACCTAATTTCTTTGAACGAGTTCAAATCTCCAGGGCCCGACGAACTGCATCCTAGAGTAATAAAGGAGCTGGCAGAAGAACTCTCAGAACCACGCTCTATTATCTTTGTGAAATCATGGGAGACGGGTGAAGTGCCAGACGACTGGAGGAGGGCTAATGTTATCCCTATCTTGAAAAAGGGCAAAAAGGAGGAACCTGGGAACTACAGACCAGTCAGTCTGACATCCATCCCAGGGAAAATCTTGGAACAGATTATAAAGAAATCAATCTGTAAGCACCTTGAAAACAATGCAGTGATTACTAGGAGTCAGCATGGATTTGTCAAGAACAAATCCTGTCAGACTAATCTGATCTCATTTTTTGATCGGGAAACCTCCCTTGTAGACTGTGGGAATGCTGTGGACATAGCATATCTTGACTTCAGCAAAGCTTTTGACAAAGTGCCCCATGACATTCTGATTCACAAACTAGTGAAAAGTGGGCTAGATGGAACAACAATTAGGTGGATCCACAGTTGGCTACAGAATCGGACTCAAAGAGTGCTTATCAATGGTACCTTCTAAAACTGGGGGGAGGTAACAAGGAGGGTACTGCAGGGCTCAGTCCTGGGCCCAGTGCTCTTCAACATTTTTATTAATGATTTGGACAAGGAGGTGCAGGGAATGCTTGTCAAATTTGCATATGACACAAAATTAGGTGGGATAGCAAATACCATGGAAGACAGAAACAAACTTCAAAATGATCTTTAGGCTGGAGTGCTAGGCTGAAAACAACATAATGAAATTTAATAGAGATAAATTTGCAGTTCTACACCTAGGAAAAAGAAACCAAATGCACCATTACAAGATGGGGGATATTTGGCTCAGCAATACGACAAATGAGAAGGATCTTGGAATTGTTGTAGATCACAAGCTGAATATGAGCCAATAGTGCTATGTGGCTGCAAAAAAAGCAAATGCTATTTTGGGCTGCATTAATAGAAGTATAGCTTCCAAATCGTGCGAGGTATTGGTTCCCCTCTATTCAGCACTGGTTAGGCTTATCTTGAGTATTGCGTCCAGTGCTTGGCACCACACTTCAAAAAGGATGCAGACAAGTTGAAGTGTGTTCAGAGGAGGGCAACGAGGATGATCAGGGGTCTGGAAACAAAGCCCTATGAGGAGATACTGAAAGAACTGGGCATATTTAACTTTGAGAAGACTGAGGGAAGATGGCACTCTTCAAATACTTGGAAGGTTGTCACACAGAGGAGGGCCAGGATCTCTTCTCGATCATCCCAGAGTGCAGGAAACAGAATGGGCTCAAATTACAGGAAGCCAGATTCCGTCTGGACATCAGGAAAACCTTCCTGTTAGAGCAGTACGACACTGGAACCAATTACCTAGGGAGGCTGTGGGCTCTCCCACCTTAAAGGCATTCAAGAGGCAGCTGGACAGCCATCTGTCAGGAATGCTTTAAGGTAGATTCCTGCACTGAGCAGGGGGTTGTGGTGTCAATTGTGGTGTCAATGCCATTATGTTGTTGATACCAGAATGGATTTATCTCCTCGCCATGACCAGCAAATTGGTCTCAAGAAACTGAGAAAGTTAGGAACCTGTTGGTACATGTGCAGTGGCTGGTGGGGGAGGGTTCCTGCTAAAAACATTTCCATCACCTACGAAAGTTTCCTGAAACGAGCTCTGCACAGGCGCAGAGACCATACATGTGAATGCACAGGTGATCGCTTGAAGAACCACAGTTACAGGTAAGCAACTGTTCTTTTAAAGAATAGACTGGCTAGCCACATCTCATGGATGGTTTAACTGGTTTTCCCGCACATTGATGCTTCTGGTCTATCCCAACTCCACAATTCTATGATTCTATGTTTCTCTGCTGCCTCTTGTGGTAAGTGGATTGTTCTCCTGACCTAACTGACTAATGCAAGATGGGATTGAGGAGAGAAAAGACAGCCTCGTGCTCAGTACGTGTCAGAGCTCCAATGCAACCATGTTTCTTCAGAGGAGGCAGGATCAGAACCTGCAGCAGCACTAAGCAAAGTGACAATTTGCAGAGGCTTGCCTACTGCAACAAGTGGGAGGAGCACACATAAGGGTAATGAAGAAGAACCCGGTACTTTCCAAAGCTCTAACGTACTCCGCCTTTTGCTGAGCAGAGAGGGAGGTGAATTTGTGCACATAATTGCAGCTAGACAGGTGCACTTTCTCACGGCCCACCAACTACTATTTACTGTATGTTTCAAACAGCCAAGCAGGAAAAAGGAATGTGTCCCCAGTAATGGTGAACAATTCTTTTTATTGTTATTGATAGCTCAATGCATTTTGGAGAAACAATCTTTTGGACTGTTTGTAAAAGCTGAAGGTTCGTTTATGCTTGCTTGTCAAAAGAAGGATATTTCTCTGCTGAAGATTATTGCTCCTATGGAAGGAAAGATAATTTCTCCAAAACGTGTGTCATAAACAATAAAGAATTTATTACGGTCGCAAGACCAGCAAAGTAGAGCAGCACTATAAACACAGTCATATTCACAAGCCCAACAAGGTAAGGCATAAACAATAAAAATATTGTCCACCAGCACTGGGCACACTTTCCCTTTTTCTTCTTGGCTATCTGGTTTTGTTCCCTCCCTCCACCCAACGCCCTATGTTTCAAGCAGCAATATGCTGCTCCCTTCCCCAGTGAGGACTAAGAAGCTCTGAGTTGGAAATTACTCTGAAGAAGCAAGAAAGAGATCCCTCATCACCATCACCATAACCCCTGCTTGTACCTTGCTCAGAGTCCCTTCAATGTAGCTAGAGACTTCATCTAGTCTCAGCATAGGCTTGTCCGTACGAGGGACGATAGTTGCCATCTTCTTCAGAAGGTTGGCCAAGTCAGCAGAAACGGTGCTGGTTTTGTAGCTATCAAACTCTGGGAGAGTCTTGGGCTTAAAATATTCAAACATGAATAGGGCATCTTCCCATATCAGGTCCACCTTGGAAAGAATGAAACGCTCTTGACATCATCCCAAAATGTATACATGAACTTAAGTAGCTGCTTCATACCAAGTCAGACCACACATACATCTGGCCCAGTACTGTCTCAAGCAGAAAGAGGCCTCCTTTCCCAGCACTGCTCTTACCTGAAAATATGTTGCTAACAATTTCTAGATGCAGCTTTGCTTTCACTGTCTATTATGGAGAACCCCCAGTTGGTTACATTTTGATACAGAGCCATCTATAAAATAGAAACTGACTCTGAAGTGCCATGAGAACATGGCGGCTGAAGTCATGACGAAGGTTTGCCCTTGCAAATATGAAGATGTACTTGGAAACCAACTGTGGAGAGAAGTGCCACTGCTGGAAACTGAACACTAGACTAAATAGATCAGGGACAAGTAATCTGGTGCCCATCAGCCAGTTAGTCAAGGATTATGGGAGTGTAGTCCAAACCTTCTGGAGGGCACTGGGTTGATTACCTCCTGAGATAGCTCTTATGTATTAATGCCTGGAGGACTCCGTCCCAGAGAGCAGTCTGCCTGTCCTTGAGCATCAACCTTTTCTTACTGAAGGCAGCATCAGACCATCTCACCTGCTGTGTGGAATGTTCTTCCAAGTATCGTGCCTTGCTTTTTTTGCTAGGGAAACTATATAAGCAATAAAAACACTGCTCCAAAGCAGTCTCCAGCTCCTCTTTGTAGGGATGGGTATCTTCAGAGGTAGAGGCCAAAAGCTCTTTTTGCAATACCCGCACCTGGAACAAAAAAAACAGCCACTGATTAAATGAATCACCAGTGCTTATTTTCCATGTTCTGCATTCTTAATGAACACATTTCAGTGGGCTGGATCCAGATTTATGCTGCAATCCAATACAAATTTACCCAAGATAAACTTAGTGAGACTCACTTCTGAATCATAGAATAGTAGAATTGGAAGGGGCCTATAAGGCCATCGAGTCCAACCCCCTGCTCAATGCAGTAATCTACCTTAAAGCATTCCTGACAGATGGCTGTCCAGCTGCCTCTTGAATGCATGTATAGAATTGCATGGTTAAGTCATTCTTGGAGTAAATGTAAATTAGCCTGAATCCCTGCCAATTTCTGTTAAGTGTCAAAATTTGTGTAACTCAATGAGAATTCCAACATTCCTTCTCAGGAAAGGTATCCTGAATGGTATCTCAGGTCCAATCAAAAGACCGAGACCTTTCCCATATGAGACATGCAGGAAGATAAAAGGAAAACTTTTCATAGATAGTCCCAACTCACTCATTCACAGGGCAAAAGAATGATCGTTGGAATGGAGCTGCTTTCATGACACAGGAATAGAAAATTATTATGAATCAGATAAGCTATCCTTATCCTTAAAAAAAATCTATGGGTAATCAAAAATAAGGTATTTCTTCTTAAGGTGCCTTCTCCCATCGTAGGCTAGCTATCATTGCAGCTATTTTTGTTTTTGATACGCTGCTCTAAATAATTGTATAGAAGCACAGCTATACCATTCCCTCAGGTTCTTTAGCCATGATATTTGTCTTCTTCCCAATGATCTTTCCTGTACAATTTTCCCTTGTATAATAAGTTGGAGTATGGTGTATTTTTCTCCTTGAATAATATGATCAAGTTAGTGTAATTTTCTTCTTTTGATGGTATTTCTTAATTCCATTTGTTTGTTTACCCTGCATAGTACGTCCTCATTCATTATAGAACATATAGAAAAACATTTAAATAACCCCTGCATGACTTTTTTAAAGTCTGGAACAGATGCAAAGGGAAATTGGCTCTGGGACTGTCCCCACTTATATCTTGATACTATAATGAACAGCTTTATAGCAAAGATGTTTTGAGAAATATGTCTATTTAGCATAAGAAACGTGTAAATATAATAAGGTATGGGAATAGGCATATTGCATCATTCAGCCAGATAATATAAAAATTGTAGCCTGATTTGTACTCAGAAATTCTTTCAAGGTTTTCATGTTAATTATGCAATTACTCCGTTGAGGCGGATGTGTGGTCCAATATGTGATTATGTAGAGGTTGAGGAGAAACTGAGGGAGAGGGCGGGAACCTGCATGCGTGTTGGGACAGTGGGGGAGGGTTCCCGCCAAAAATCTCTCAGCTTGAGCAATTCCCGATTGAGTTCCGCACAGGCGCAGAGCCCCCCTTGCCCCTTCCAACTCTACTATTCTATGATTCTATGAAAATGTAGCTCAACATTTTATAACAATGAGGCTGAATTATTTTAAAATCTTACATCAGTGAAACCTAGTCCGTTTTTAAGATCAAAATAATGTATGGGTTGGAGCAAGGTAATTGCTGGTGATTTAACCAAACGCAAGGTGATTATATTCATATCTTTTGGAAGTGACCAAGAATTAAAACTTGTTAGCGGACTATACTGATTTATATTGCACAAATGATAGACTATAGATTCCCTAGTGAGCCTTTGAAAATTTTAAAAAGGTGATGTGGAAAATGATGATGTTGAGATGATAATTAATTAAAATATCTATTGCTTTTTATTGTTTCCACTTCTTTTTCAGATTGGTTTTATAGAATCTGTGTCAGTGATCATGGTGAAATTAACCAGTCTAGAGAAAGTCAGACATATGAAGGCAACTTTATTTATCATTTTTTGGAATGATCGGTGTAATGAAAATTTATGCTTGCATTTTTCATTATATGAATGTTTTTTAAATGTATATTCCTATATTTATCATGATATATAGTTATATTGAAAATTTTGTATCTCCTGTGCATAACATGTTATTTATTCAAGAATTTATTTAAAAATGGCTAGATCTAGAACATCCCAACGATGCTATGCACAGGTTTTGCTGCACACAGAGCCGACAAAAGCATTTATCTCTTCATATCTGTGAGAGTTGTACAGATGTCTTATGTCCAGGTTTGGGAACAAGAGGAAGCCAGAATAAATAATCAGGCATTTCAATCATCTTTACTCACATAGAATTTAAGAAGGGCTCCATCCGAGTTACAACACCATGATCTCCTCCCAAGGTATTCATGAGCTGTATTCAGCAGCATCAGAGAAGAGGGCAGCATAGCCGTATCCAGAGTTGGAGCCACTGTAAGAGACAAGTAATTATTTCAACAATCATGAAAGAAGCAAACACAGCAACTACTTTGTAGTTGTTTAGAATGCTTTATTTACATATAAGAGCATTTCTAGACTACTGTTCAGTCCTAACAAGGACCCCCAAGAGATGTAACATTTCCAGTTATTTTGAGTCCATTGAAACAATGGGGGCGGGAAAAAATGGGAAATATACAATACCTTTTTATTTGTAGTGCACTTTACAGATGTAATGTTACTTCGTTACTCTAGGACCACAAAATGTACTATGTACAACAGGGAGGCCTGTGGGGGTTCCCCAACTGCCCCAGCATCTGCTCCCCCTGGCCCAACCCCTCTGCTGTGGAAGGAAATGCTCTTCTCTCCAGTCAGCAGAGGATTGGGACATAAGAGCTTTTCCCCTCCTGCTTAACACAGGAAAAGGCCTCCTGGCTCAGTCCTGAGAAGGTAAGAGCACTTATCTCAGTGCTTGTCACACAGGTCAAGGTGAAGGTGGACAAGCAAAGGCCGCAGTGCTGGGGTGTCAATGCAGTGAGGAGAAGCAGGCGATCCAGCCAGGCTGGGCTACACGTCACTGCTCCTAGCCTGGAAAAAAATGGGCTCCTGGCCCAAAGTCACCTTGTACAAATGAAACAACACTATTACATTTATTCTGGCATAGGTTTTCATGGATTACAGCCCACTTCATCATTAGATGCATGGAGTGTTGTCCTCCCCACAGCCAGCATCGCAGTTTCTATGCTGCTAAAAATGGGGCAATGATTGGGGGGGGGGTAAAGTCTCCCCTCCCCACTCCCACAGCAGAATCATTGCTGCTTCCACCCTTTCCCAGTGACCCCAACTGGCATTGCTGGTTTTGCGTCACCATTAGTAGTGCAGAAGCAGCAGTGCCAAGCAGTGCAGTGTGTGGAAGGGATTTGGGAGGGGGAGCCTGGGGGCTGCACAACAACTGCCCGAGGGCCACATGAGGCCCAGGGGCTGTGCAACCCTGTTGTAGGGGCACTCCGAAGTATGCCCATGGAGGCCAAAGTCATTCCATCTGGTTAAGAAAATAAAAGGAAGTAGCCCCTTCCCCTGAAATTGTTTGAGGACCAGAGTCATCTCCAAAAATGGTAAATGAAATCGCCTTTCAAAATTCACCCTCTTCAAACGGGCTGGTAAATTTGCAAGGAGAATTTCACTTCAGTTCATTTTTCTCCTACGCACAACAGGCCAGAGACAAGGCTGACAAGCAATATTACAAATGAAAATTTAATTGATCTGCAACAACTTGTGGTTCACCTGTTTCATTGACTAAACATCTGAGGTGATACAGAAGTGCTTAGAGTTCACATCTACCACCTCTTTCCATTGCCTTCACAGCTCCTTACGGCAGGAAGAGAAGAACAAGGGAGCCATTGCAAAAAGGACGTCCAGTTCCTACCTTCCTCATTTTGGTTTTGCAGTTGCTCCTCTTGCTGGCAGCAAAGAGACCGGAAGCGGTCTTCTTCATGTTGAATGATCCTATGAAGAATAATCCAGGGAAGCACAGAAGACACAAATGGTTCTTTGGGCTCCTCCTGGGCAGCCATGCTGCAATCTATTATCTATTAGTTAAAAAAGAAGATAAATTGCAAATTAAACCCACAAAAACATCAACATTCTGCAGTACAATTCAGTTGCTGCTGCTGTTATTATTATAGCAATGTAGATGTAGAGTTCAACATTCACTAAAGTGATCATCCAATTGTTCCAACAAATGACTGGACTGACTTTAAGCTTGCAAAGCAGCACGCGACTTCTTTTGTGGAATTCTTTATGGGTTGAATCTGGCTGCACAATGGAGCAATCAAACAATAGCTTAGCTGCGCTGCATAACACATGGAACAATGTTTACAAGAACTGCAATAGGAGAAGCCACAGCTGTGCCCCATATGAGCTGTTGTCTTGTCCCCAAACCAAGGTAAGGCTGCCCAAGAGATTGAGCCCTTCCTAAACCAATGCTCTCCTCAACAGTTGCACCTAGAACAAAAAGAGTGGTGTGTGTGTGTGTGTGTGGGGGGGGGGATAGCAAAAATGTGGGGGAGTCTGAAAAGCCATTCAACCTACTCTGCTACTTCACAGAAGGGAGGGGCAGTCCGAGATTGATGGGCCTCAAAGACAGCCTTTAGCAGCCACCCTAGCAAGTAGGAAAGCAAGAAGCACCCAAAAGCAGGAAGACATGGAGGTGCGAGCCTCCCTCACTTTTCAGGGGTGGTGGGGAGAGCAAGAGCGCACGTACAAGGCAAGGGAGGGGGCAGAGCTCTCACTAAGGAAGGAAGGGAGTGAACTCCTCTGTCCCACCATCGCTTGCCTTTTTTTTTTGCCTACCCTCTAATGGACACTTTGGGGAGTGCAGTAACTCCAAGCCCTCTTAGGGTCCAAAAGGATCCTTATTGTTTGGGATTATACTGCCTTTGCCTGCTCCCTTTTCCCCCTGGGCAATCAGGAACCACCACCACCACCCCTTTACTTGTTTTCATCTTGCCTGTGATATTAAAAGTTGGACATAGCTGGCTGAAGGGCCCAATAAAGCCTATCCTCACTAGGGACTGAGATCCCAGCAGAGAGCCATAGAGCGGGCAGCTGTCTTGCTAAGACCTGACAGGCCTTGCTAAGACCTGACAGGCCTGTTTCTATGCTCTGGCCTCTCCTGTGGTCCAAAAGTCTCCTGCCTGTTGCATGGGCCACTTCTAAGATCAAATGAAATCAAGCAACAATCTTTTGAGCGACAGAAAAGCTCTTCAAACCACTGCACAGAGAAATACTGCTGGCAGCTCATGTCAGCAAGAGCGGCTCGGCTCTGTGGGGAAATGTGGGCACCTGGATGAGGTTGTTAGTCAGTCGGACAAGGCTTTGCAATGCAGACGACTCGTTCAGGCAGCTGCAGTCAGAAGACAAGGAACAATCAATCCCTCTGAGGAGCTGCGTGACAGTGGCCACCCACTCTTCCTTTGCAGAGGCTTCCGTCATATTAATCATCTGCTGAAAGGCTTCATTCAAGGCGACTTCTGAACATTCAAAGCACTGTCTGTAGTCCTTCAACTTGAGCAAAGAATCCTAAGGAGCATCAATAAGAGAATCCAATGTTAAAGATCCTTGTTAAGAGGAAGCTGAAGAACTTGTACATTGCATTTCCATGGGAGTGCATGGAAAAGCAGCCAGAGTTATGCATCATACTGAGACAGTGGCTCAATTCGGACAACACGATAGTTAATGGTGGGTGGACTAACCCTAATCCTAAGGGGTACTCCCCACACAACATGGTAATAAATAATCAACTGTGGTGTGGATTAGGATCAGCACTGAGTTGACTATGGCAGCATTCGGATGACACAATAGTCATTTCCCCCACACCAGTTGTTTATTGTGTTGTCCGAATTGAGCCAGTGTGTATAATTCAGGCTATACATAACAAGAGGCACTTTCACCTGAATGGCTGAAACGTTTCTACTACTGAGCCTCTCTATGACATGATCAAGATAAACACAGCACTGCATATAAGTCATTGAGAGAACTGCCCAAGGAACTTTGTTTATGGGGCAGCATAGAAATGTTTTTGCCTGCACTTATCAGGACCAGAGAGGTAGATAGAAGCTGTTTCCTCTCCCAGTACATGGCTACAAGAGGGATTTACTCCATTGGGGCTGTGAAGTTGCGCACCTTTGTTTAGATAATGCAACCACTAATTCATAGCTACATCATGGTTTCCATCCCAAAGTCATGCATTTTCATGGTCCCATTTTACTGTGTATTTTAATTTTGCTCCGCCATTGCCATGGTTCTCTGTGGATATGTCATTAGTGGGGTGAATGCAGCTTAGGGCGGTGGGCCTACCTTGGGCACTGACTGGCGGAAGGAAAAGTCATGTAGGGCGGGGTGGGAGGGAGAGCAGAGGTGTAACCATATCTACCCGGAAGTAAGTCATTGCCCAATAGGCACTTTGGGAGGGAGTACAGGAGCAGAGGGGTCTGGAGAATTCCTTTGCCAGCGTCTTTTCATTAGAAGCTACTGTGTTGGGAATGCGGGCTCAATCGCTGCCTCTTTATTTAAATAGTCATTGAACGATGGGTAATCATGCTTACTCTGAAGTAGGGATGGGTGAACTGGGCCTCGAGATGTGTGAAGGATCCAAGGATTGGAGCTTTGTAAACACCCCTCTCTCTCTCTCTCTTCCCTCCCGGCCTCTGGGCTGCAGCCACCGCTAGGGGAGGAAAGGAATGCAAAAATGCACTGGCGACTTCTATTATTGTTATTGTTGCTGCTGCTACTCCTAATGCTGCCCTCAGTCATTCAGGGCCAGGGTAGCGTCTGCTATTAGTAGTAGCAGTAGTAGGAAAAATCCATATGCTTTGTAAACATTTCTCTCTCCAATTCATCTCCTGCCCCCACCCCCAGACAGCCACATCTACAAGGGGCAAGGAGAGGAAAGGAGATGTGGGAGCAGCCATGGATCTGATGTCGTCATCATCATCATCGTCATCATCATCATCATCATCATCATCATCATCCCTGCTGCTGCTCAGTCATTCACAACATCGGGCTTAGGGGCACCGCCTCCCACTGCAAGGAGAGAGGGGGGGCACAAGGGTGGATGTTTGCGTGTCTACTCAGAAGTAACTCCTTTGTTTCATTTTATGGACACGCAAGCTGGGGGGCGGGGAAGCCTGTTGATTCAAAGCTTCCAAGCTACACCGGAGCACAACTGAGAGAGGGTGGGAACACCTGTTGATTCAAAGCTGTGTTGCTTCGTAGGTGCACGGAGGCATCTCTTCACTGCTACGGAGTTGAGCAGCAGCAGAAGAAATATTTTGAGAGCCCCCAATGCTTAGTCGCTATTTGATGCACATTACGGCTGTGTCTTTGATCCTGCAAAGTTTCAGGGCACATTCAATTCTGCTCATGTATTGCAGTGGTTGTCGCTGTGAAACAGCGATGCTGTCGATTTTGGGAGGAATCAACAGTAAAAACGGCGTCATGTAAATGCCCCCCCACCCCAGAAGTGTCCATCATTCTATATTTTAAAATAACTATGTAACTGCAATGAGGATGGGTGACCGATGGGGTGCAAAAGGTCAACTCTCCCCTCCCCAACACTGTGACACCCCCTTGAAATATCTCATTTCCCCCACCACAGGGAGAGAGGGGGCACAAGGGTGGATGTTTGCATGTCTACTCAGAAGTAACTCTTCTGTTTCACTTTATGGGCACACAAGCAAGGGGAGAAGCTTGATACATGTCATGAGGCAGTCTGAAGAATCTTCCTCTGAGGAGGAGGAAGTGGCAGAGACTGCAGCTTCACCCATTCCCCAGGACTTACCGGAGGAAGAGGAACGGCAGGGAGTGTTGTGACTCTGTAAGTTCTAACGAATGGTGAGGACAATAAAGAGACCCCTTGGAGGGAAAATACAATCCTTTAATATACAAAAGATGATCCTTCTCTCTCCTCCAGCAAGTAAGAGGAAGCAAGGTTAGCAAAAGGTCCTTTTGCCCAGAGGCTTGTTAGATAAGCAAGCAATTCAGTTGAGTTAACTGAGAGAGAAAAAGAGAGCAGAGTCACATAATTAAGACAAATTAGCCTGTAAGGCTTTGTTCGCTAGTCTCTCTGAGCGGCGGGCGGTTTTAAGTTTGAAATCCTTTCTCTTTACCTTTCTCCGAGCCACAGCATCTTTGAGACCCTTTGTCTCAGAAGAGAAAGTATTCTCTGCCCGGTTAGGAACGTCTCCTTGGGAATTATCTCCCGCGTCCGCCGCGGGAAAGAGTTCTCCTTCTGGCACCAACTCCTCTGCCTGTTGCATTCCTTCTCCAGGATCAGAATCGCTGTCTGAGATTTCATCCCCTTGAAGCAGGGAGTTGGACATAGACACAACAGGGAGGTTCCTCAGAAGAGCCCCAGGAAAGCCACCCTCTCCCACCCCCTGTTTCTAACGAGGAAGATTCTGGGCCTGAAGGGGTTTGTCCAGTAACTCCCCAGCAGAGGCGGCGGCTCAAGCGTGCGGAGCAAGCATGAGATTACAAAAACAGAGCACAGCTGACGCAAGCCTTAAATAAGATTGCAAAGGAATAGGACACAGCTGTGGACAGGCTCAAGCGAGGATAAAAAGGGTGAAGGCGTAAGCAGAGATTCGTTGAGAACAACCGACATATTCGGCTCTTGACACCCCGTGTACTTCTGGCTTGGAACTTGTGAACTGAACACCCGGCTTGACTGTTTGCTCTGGACCTTGGACTGCTCTAATACCTGGTTTGACCTTCGGCTTCGACATTTGGACTGACTGACTTTCTGGCGTGACCCCTGGCTTTGGTAAATGGACTTTTTGAATATAAATAAAAAACCTTCAAACAAATAAGTGCTGGCGTCCTTCCCGGACATTCTTTGATAAGGGGGTTGGCTGGCTTCCCAGACAAAAGACTGTTGAAATACGACAATACAAAGCTTTGCAACTACGAAGGAGCACAACTGAGGGCAGATGCCTGTCGATTGAAAGCTGTGTAGGTGGATGGAGGCATCCTTTCACTGCTATGAAGTTGAGCAAAAGAAAAAAATACTTTCATAGCCCCGTCAGTAGTCACTATTTGCTGCCCATTATAGCTGTGTAACCTGATTCTGTGAAGTTTCAGGGCAGAATATTCCACATTTAATTCTGCCCATGTATCACGGTGGTTGTCACCTCGCAACTGCAATGCCGTGGATTTTGAGGGGGGGGGGATCAGCAGTGAAAGCGGTGCTGCATAGATAGTTCCCATATCAATGAGAGTATGAAGGCAAGGCCCCACAATATAGCCCTCCTAAGAATCAGAACCAGGCAAGATACAGAGGCACAATCCCGAATTTTCACCTGCTGGCCCAAGAAATGCCACCTGATGATGCCAGAGAAAAGCTGTGTGCAGGGAAATCTGAGAGGGAAGATATTAGCACCATTGTACCTTTCCTGTAAAGAGGAAGACTCTGCAGCCTGCTTCTTGGGAAGTGCTGTTGGAAGAAGTCAAGACTGTGATTTTTCAGCATCTCCCTATGAAGAAGAAGAGGTGTCGACTTGGTGCTTTTGGCAGGGATCTTCTTAACTAGCTTTACATGTTTGAGTCAGAGCCACTTAGACATGATGTGAAGAGACATTGGCATGCTCAGTCTGAAAATAGCTTGGCTGGGACCTGTACCATCGCCGCTGATGAGGCTGCTAAGACTGAGGAAGCCCCATGCATCGAGCAATAGCTTGAGCCTTTTGCACTAAGCCTAGGGATTCATCTGTTTTAGCATTAAAAAGCTCTAAACCATCAAAGGGCTGGACTTCAATTCTACAGTGCGCTTCTTGTGATAAGATAGCTGATCTTAGCCAGACATGACGACACAATGCAAAGGTCACCACTAATGCTTTCGAATCACAATCCACTTGATATCTAGAAGTATGGATCCGTTGTCTCCACAGACACACAGTCCTGGCTAAATTCTTTTTATCATCTGGTAGACAGTCAAGAAGCTTACCAACTTCATCCCATAAAATAAGTTTATGGAATGTAACACCCTGATTGATTATTTTTATTTATTACATTTTTTATACTGCCCAATAGCCAAGGCTCTCTGGGCAGTCCCAATTAAAACCATAAAATACAACAAATCAAACATAATATAAAGCTTTAAAAGTTTAAAAATACCATGCAAAACCAAAATAAATCTAGTAGCAGTTACAGCTCAGGAGAAGCCTCTATGAAAAGATGTGTTTTCAGGAGACGTTTAAAGGATGTTACATTTTCCACCTCCTGAACCGCACAAGGGAGGGTTTTCCAGATGATGGGTGCCACTACAGAGAAGACCCGCCATCAAGATTCTTCATGGCAACATTCTGTTTGCTTCGGAATGACCAGCAAGACTTTCTCTGAAGATCATAAATGTTGTCTGGATGTATATACAGGAAGGCAGTCTGCTAGGTAACCTGGTCCCAAGCTGTTTAGGGCTTTATACAATAATAACATATCCTTGTATGTGGCTTGGTAGCTAACACATAATTTGAGACCATAAGCCCCAATGCTGCTGAAGAATGTGTCTTCCTAAAAATATCAAGACAATGACCTTCCTTAACGTACAGTGATGAATGTTGCCGATGGGACTTCCTTTACGCCGCCTCCACCACAGTTAAGTTGGGCAATGGGTACTGGAATAAAAACTCTGCGTCTGACTATTGGACTTTATACATGCCCTTGAGACAGTTGAAGTAGATGGCATGGAGTTTTCCACAAGTGCTTTATGGTAACATTAGGTATAGAAACTGGCCCAGACACTTCCATATTAACAGAATCAAAGACAGGACCTTGCACACGTGGAGCTGACTGCTGTGTTGTTATTCCTAATACCTGTGCCGTTCTTAAGACTTGGTCAGCAAACCGACCTAACTCCTCTGACAGTGAAATTACATTCTGGGAAACCACCTCTGCATCTGGGGATGAGATTGATGGTTGCAATGAGAAAGGAGATGTTGAGACCGACCTGTATTCCTAAGTCTCTGACACAGGTGATTCCTGTAACTGTTGAGCAAGCACTGGTTCCTTAGACAAATTAGCTGTAAGGTGCTGCGTCACTGCTGAAGGTGTCACAAGTGGACCTGGCACAGGTGGATGCGCAAACTGCTGTGCCGATTCGGCCTGCACCTGTGGCTGGCAGTCCAAACGAGAGTGTAGACAAATTGGTGGTGAGCCCGAAGACTGTATTCCACATCTACAGTAACTTTGATACCATGGCTGATGGACAGAGTCAATATGGGGGCTCATAATATCATCAATCTCAGTAGGGGTTTACTTCCCAATACCTATATGTTCCCAATCTGAATGCAAATCCCAGTCCAAAGGCGATCATGAATGGTCTTTTTGCCTGATACAAGGACGATAATAATCTCTCATTGAAGTTGTAGAGAACACTGAATCAGGGGAGATGTGACATCTGTCTCTTGCTGGAGCTCTCCATTGCGTATCACAGGTATGTCGGGTTATTGGAGAGACATCGCGAAACTCCTTCCGATGTCGAAGTGAGTAGGCAATGCTCGACAGCCGTTGGTTGCACAATTGGCGACTGTAGCAATGTCAGTGTCAGTGGAAGAACCCTTGGTATTGAGGAAGGCCGGTCCTGAGATGGAACCATCAGCAGCGGAGATTGCTGTCCACTCCAAGCCTTGATAGCGATAGAGAAATCGCCGCTGAAAAGTAACGACTGCGGTGGGCTAAGACTAGGAGCGTCTATCTGCTTTGAGGATTTTTTCCTTCTTATTCTCTGTATAAGAAGCCCTTGTGTGTTTCACTGATTTAGCCTTCTTACTTAGCTTTATTGCTAACAATACAGCCAAAGATCTGCCCCACGTATGCCACAAAACTGCTTTGTCTTTCAGAACGATGCCAACCTGTCTGCAAAGAAAAAGCTTGACAGTGTTGGCAGGACTCTGCTACATGCCCTTCTCCTAAGCACAGAAGGCAGAGGAAGCGGACGTCAGATGGTGGGAATTTCCTGCTGCAGTGCATGTGTTTTTCTAAAGGGGGCCCTGAGGGCCTGCACCCTTTTGGGCGATCACTAAGTCACAAAAAGAAACAAACAAAAGAATGGAATGAGAACAAATCAGAAAAACAATAGAAAGAGAAAAGATAGGATAAACATGTCAGCAAACAAGTATAACTTTGTGAAAGATGACAAGAAGCTCCGAATCATAGAATAGTAGAGTTGGAAGGGGCCTATCAGGCCATTGAGTCCAACCCCCTGCTCAATGCAGGAATCTACCTTAAAACATCCCTGACAGATGGTTGTCCAGCTGCCTCTTGAATGCCTCTAATGTGGGAGAGCCCACCACCTCCCAAGGTCATTGGTTCCATTGTCATACTAACAGTCAGGAAGTTTTTCCTGATGTCCAGCCGGAATCTGGCTTCCTATTACTTGAGCCCATTATTCCGTGTCCTGCATTCTGGGTTGATCGAGAAGAGATCCTGGCCCTCCTCTGTGTGACCACCTTTCAAGTACTTGAAGAGTGCTGCCACAATGGCAGCTGAAAAAGAGAACTGAGGGAAAAGGCACATTAGGACATGCACAGTAGATGGTGGGGGAAGAGTTCCCACCTAAAATGCCTCAACTATAAAAGTTTCTTGAACTGAAGCTCTGAGCAGGTACAAAGCCCATATATGTGGTACACAGAGACCACAAAGAACCACCATCTATTCCAGCATTCTGTTTGCACAGTGGCTAACCAGCTGCCCATGGGAAATGCACAAGCAGGATGTAAGTGCAACAGCACCCTCCCATCCATGTTCCCCAGCAACTGGTGCACATAGGCTTACTGCCTTTCTTACCGGAGGCAGCATATAGCCATCAGGATTTGTGACCATTGATAGCCTTCTCCTCCAGGAATTTGTCCAATCTGCTTTTAAAGCTACTTAAATTGGTCATCATCACTACATCTTGTGGTAGTGAATTCCACATTGCAAAATAAGCAAGAGTCACAGTCTTAATTTGAATGAAACACTCAATAGCACTCATAAGAAAAGACGTGCTGGATCAGACCAAGGGCACATCTAGTCCAGTATTCTGTTCAAACAGCAGCCAAGCAGCTAACCCGAGTCCAACATCACCATTCCACCCAAGTTCCCAGCAATCGGTGCCCACAGGCTTACTGCCTCGGATACTGGAGGTAGCATATAACCATCAGGACTACTAGCCATTGATAGCCTTCTCCTCCATTAATTTGTCCAACCCCCTTTTAAAACTATCCAAAGTGATGACCATCACTACATTTTGTGAAAGTGAATTTCATAGTTTAAGAAGAAGTACTTCCTTTTATCTGTCCTGAATCACCCATCAATCAGCTTCACGAGGCTCTAGTTTTATGAGAGGGAGAAAAATGTCTCCACATCCACATTCTCCACACCAGGCATAATTTTGTACACCTCCAACATGTCTCCCCTTACAAATCTTTTTTCGAAGCTAAACAATCCCAGCTGTTGTAACCTTTCTTTATACGGGAGATGCTCCAGCCCTTTGATCATTTTAGTAGTAGTGTCCATTTTTAGGTGCGGTGAAAATTGTACACCGTATTCCAAGTGTGGACACATCATAGATTTGTAAAAGGACAGTATGATATCTGCAGTTTTATTTTTGATTCCTTTCCTGATTGTTGTTGTCAACAGCAAACATGGTCACCTCGCTGTTCACCCTAATTCCAAATTATTTATGAACAAGTTAAAAAGAAGTGGTTTTAGTACAGATCCCTGCAGGACCCCACTGTCTGCATCCCTCCAGTGGGAGAATTTACCATTTATTCCTAGCCTCTGCTTTCTGTTCCAGTTACTGTTTTTTAACCATTTACTGATCCATTTCCTCTTATTCCATGACTGCTAAGTTTACTCAGGAGTCTTTGCTGGGGAACTTTATCAAAAGCCTTTTGGAAGTCCAAATAAACAATATCTACCTGATAACCCAACCACATGTTTACTGATACTCTCAAGGACCTCTAAAAGGTTAGTGAGATAGACTTACCTTTGCGGAAGCCATGTTGATTCTTTTCCCTTCTATATGCTTCTTAATTTTATCTTTAATAATGCTTTCAAGCAATTTATGCAGAACAGTCATCAAGCTAACTGGTCTGTAATTTCCCAGATACCCCCAGGATCTCTTTTTAAACATTGCCGTTACATTGGCCATTCTCCAGTCCTCTGTTACATCAAAGGGTGTCAGAATTGAGCCCCCACTCTCTGCAAATACCATGGAATCAGAGTCAGAGTCAAAAGGTGAGATGAGTCTGGGTACGGGGAGGAAAATTCCTCAAAGGGCTTCAGGAAACAGAAGAATCTTCTCAAAGGCATGGAAATAAATTCAAGCCAAGCACAGATATCACTTATTCCGTGGAAACTCAGCAATTTGCAGAAGGGGAGGGGAAGAGCCTGGCAGGTACATGGACCAGACGTTGATCTAAGCAGGCAGAACAGCTAAAGGAATTAACATGGTCCACCAGGTTAGCTCATCACAGGAAGTCTTTAGGGGAAGATCCTCCCTGAGGGCGGGGCTGAGAAAGCTTTTCAAATTCTGTGCAGAAGTGTCATGTCTGATTCGCAACAATTGTCTATCCTACAGTAGTGCATCTCTCCAAGAAACCTATTAAGTAAGTGTGGAGGGAATATTTCAGGTGTGATCATACCAATAGCTAAAATGAATTATTTATGATTGATTGATTGTAACCCTATTGCTTAAGATTTCATCTCTCTATTTTATAAAAGACAGAACTGTCTGTGATGCGAAACTGACAGATGTTTAAATCAGAGAAGTTAAAGAGTTATATTTGTCTTCGGCCAAAACCGCAGCAGGCATCATGTGCTACTTGCAACTGTTCTTGCTTTTTTGCTTATTCCATCAATCAGCAATTTTAATCGTGTAATCGACAGAAAATATATCTTGTCAGCCTTTTGATTGTGTCTGAGAGTAACCTTTGATTTGACCAGCCCTCATGCCCACCCCCTTAGAAATGTGAAGTGTGCATATTCTTGACATGTATAAAACCATGTGCTGTGTTTCAGTATGCCAGTCAGAACTTCCTTCTCTGACTCCATCAGCCGATGAATTCTATTAAAGCTTCTTATTTGGACTGAATCGTATGTGAGTATTCATTGGTCTCCACTGCAAACCGAGTTAAGTTGCTTGCATGAATCTAACTCCATTGAGTTAGTGGGTGGGTGGTCACCAATCTAGGGGAGGGAACCCTCCCTCCTAGGGTTATCCCTAGGCTACATGTAGGCCAGTTATTGTATCAACGCATAGAAGGGAATTAGAGAGATCTAGCTCTTTAACAATTAAGTGACCCCTTCTCATAAGAGGGAGTCACCCAGGAGGGCTCAAATTCCCACCACAGTAAGCTAGTTAGTGTTGGGGCAGCTTAGTCAAGAAACTAGAATTTGAATTGCTGAAAGACTATTTCACATAATAAAGTCTACTGACTTGGAGTTCAAGTCTTTGTTTGATGACTACACATCAAACAAAGGGCTTGGGAGGGCTCATGACTTGACTAAGAGATCCCTTACAAATTTTTGCTAGGATCAGTAATTTCATATTTCAGTTCTTTAAGAAATGTAGGGTGGATAATTGTGGTCACCACACCTAAAAAAAGATGTTGTAGAACTGGAAAAAGTGCAGAAAAGAGCAACTGGAGCATCTCCCCTATGAGGGAAGGTTACAACAGCTGGGTTTGCTCAGCTTGGAAAAAAGGAGGCTCAGGGGAGATGTGATAGAGGTGTACAAACTTATGCATGGTGTGGAGAATGTGGATAGGGAGACATTTTTCTCCCTCTCCCGTAATACTAGAATCCGAGGTCATCCCATGAAGTTGATTGGTGGGAGTTTCACACAGTGAATAGTTAAACTATGGAATTCACTACCACAAGATGTGGTGATGGCCACCAATTTGGATGGCTTTAAAGGGGGTTGGACAAATTTCTGGTGGAGAAGGCTATCAATGACTACTAATCTTGATGGCTACAGTATGTTCTATCTCCAGTATCAGACCTATATACAACAGTTGCTGGGGAACATGGGCAGTACGGTGCTGTTGCACTCGTGTCCTGCTTGTAGGTTCCTGGTCTACAGCTGGTTGGCCACTGTGTGAACAGAATGCTGGACTAAATGGACCCTTGGTCTGATCCAGCATGGCTCTTCTTATGTTCTTAGGATACCTAGTGGCTTATTAACGTTCAATTTATCAATTATGTTGCAAACTGCTTGGGCATTGTGATGGCTTCTCAATTCCAGAAATTTCTGAATGAGACGGATTATCTAGATCCATTTCAATCTGGTCTCAGGCCTGGTTATAGGACAGAGACTGCTTTGTTTGCCTTGGTGGATGATCTATGCCAGGAAACAGACAGGAAATGGTTCTGCTGGACTTCTCAGCCAGTTTCAATACCATCAACCATGATCTGCTTCTGAGTTATCTGAGATGGGATTGGGAGGCATTGTTCTACGGTGAATCTGGTCCTTCATGGAGGGGAGGGTGATTACAAAGTTGGTGCTGGAGATTCATGTTCAACGCCATGGATTTGGGCCTGTGGTATCTTGCCCCCTGCCCCTCCATGCTGTTGAACATATATATGCAATCACTGTGAGAGATTATCCAGGGTTTGGTGCCACCAGTGTGGTGAGGACACCCAACTCTATGTCTCCTTTCCATCTAGTATGGACTGCATGAGGATGAATAAATTGAAGCTTAATCCAGACAGGACAGAGGTGCTCCTGATTAGTCAAAAGATAGATTAGAGAACAGGGAATCAACTTGTGCTGAATAAGGTTACACTCCCCCTGAAGATTATGTGTACTCCTAGACGTGGCCCTGAAATGGATGCACAGCTTTTGGCATTGTCCAGGAGTGCATTTACACAGCTGAGGCTACTGATCCTGTTTCTAGAGACATCTGAGCAGGTACAGTCAAAAATGCATTAGCTATGTCCCCTTTAGACTACTGTAACACACTTGTCCTGGGGCTATCTTTGAAAACTGTCTGGAAATTTCAGCTGGTCTAAAATGCTGCAGCTATGCTGTGGACTGGTTATACATAGCACAATTCAAAGTGCTGCTTAGGGCTTGTGATCAGGCTACCTGAAAGACTGCCTTCTCCCATATGAGCCTACCCAGCTTTTAAAATATTCAGGGGAAGCCTTTCTCTCTATATCGCCACCTTCAGAGGTGCATTTGGTGGTGGTGTGAAAGAGGGCCACTCCCAGGCTGTGGGACTCCTGACCGAAGCAAGTCAGAATGGCTCCCCTCTTCTGCCTTCTTCCAGCAGGCAAAAGTATTTTTATTCAAGCAGGCCTTTGGTGTGTATCTGTTGTGTTGGATGTTGTTTTTATTTTCTTATTGTTTTTTTTAACTGTGTTTTAATGCACGTGTTTTAATCAAGTATTTATTTATTTATTTATTTATTTATTTATTTATTTATTTATTTATAGTTCCTATGATTGTAAGCTGCTTTGAGTGCCATTTTCTTGGAAGAAAGGTAGGGTCCAAATCAAATCAAATAAATCAAATACATATTAGTGAATATGACAATTACTTCATTACTTAATGGCTCAGTGCCAAACAAGTTGCCAGTTTCTGTTTCAACGGTCTAAGCTAGCAAAGCAACCTTCCCTCCAGATATTTTGGACTGCAGCTGGCTGGCACTGATGAAGTCTGGAGGACATCAGTTTGGGGAAGGCTGTAGTAGAGAATCTGGCTGTAGTAGAGAACCTTTGTGCCTAATCCGGAAACTTCAACTAGTTCAAAATATGGCAGCCAGGTTGGTCACCGGTACATCTAGGGGTGACCATATTACGCCAGCTTTAAAATCGCTCCACTGGCTGCCAATCAGTTTCCGGGCGAAGTATAAAGTGTTGGTTATTACCTTTAAAGCCCTACATGGTTTGGGTCCAGGTTACCTGCGGGATCGCCTTTTCCCATACAATCCGCCCGCACGCTCAGGTCCTCTGGGAAGAACTTACTGCAGTCGGCCAAGACTAGGCTGACAACCGTTACCCAGAGGACCTTCTCTTCTGCCGCTCCCAGACTGTGGAATGACCTGCCGGAGGAGACTCGTCAACTTAACAGTCTTTTAGAATTTAAGAAAGCTACAAAGACTGTTCTCTTCCGGCAGGCATATCCAGTGGAATTTTAGAATGTTTTAAGGGTGTTTTTAGGATGTTTTAGGATTTTTTATGCAGTTTTAATAATATGTGTTATGTTTTAATCAGTTTTATGTATTTTATCATGTTGTTGTTCCCTGCCTCGATCCAGACGGAGAGACGGGTAAGAAATAAATTGTTATTATTATTATATTATTATTATAATGACCAGTAAATATTCCTCAGAAAAACAAACCTGCAGCAGGAGAAGCTGAGCGGGTCTCTCTGGTATGGAGATGACAAACTCCAGGTGTTTGGTCCGGCCGTATCCACTGAAGCATAACGTTGGGTGAAGCAGGTGCACCACAGCCTTATAATCCCCAGCTTCGTATAAGCGTTGGATCTCCTCCAAAGACTGGCATCTCTCCAGAGATTTGAGGTTCTTGTCAATCTGCAAAAGTTACACATTGAGCATTGCAAGCTACAAATTCCCTTTGGTATTTCTCATGGGCAACGAAATATCTGCAAAGACCACGTGATGAAAAGGGGACAAACCACCAGGGCAGTAGGGAGGAGCCCAACTGAAGATCATCCGCCTCGTTTTCTTTTTCAAACCAATGACATAGTCTCTTAAAACCAGAACTACACATCATAGCATTTTAATCAAATATTCCTTCAGATTCAAACGTAAGAAAGCTTCCGCGTATCATCAAGCCCATGACCCAATCCAGGGCAGCGCTGCTTCCCCCTACCCAAAGAGCAGCTTGCCAGGATCTCAGGCACAGCCATTTCCCAGCAGCCCCCCAGATCCTTGAACTGGAATTACTGGGGTTTGAATCGCGCAAGCAAAGCACATGCTCTACTTGACCCCAGATTTGAGGCCTGCCACCTCCAAAGAACTAAGAAAAACTGAGGCAAGTTCCCCCTCACAAATGAGGCCTGTGCAGCTAAGCTCTTACGGTGACCAAGAAGCTGTTACCTCTTCCAAAGAAACCACAGAATCAAGGTGGAGATTAGGCATTCTTATCACAACGTTCTCTTGGCTGCCTGTTTTGGCTTGCACGGCAGCAGAGCTCTGGAGCATTTCTGTGCAGACATCATAGTTCCCCAAGGCCTGCTCCATGTCGCCCTGAGGAAGCAACCACAGAGTCTCAAGCACAGCCGACCACTGTTTTAAGTGTCTTCTTTAACCAGCCCCTCCTATAACCATCACAGCCTAATTTGTGTTTTGTTCAAGGGTAATTTCCTCACTCCATCTTCCTGACCAGACTTCCAATGTACTTACAGAAGAGCTGAGTGCCTAATGCTCAGCCACAGCTATATATCAACAGCAAGGACTCAGTATAAAAGCAAGAACTCAGCTACAAATGCCCTGGATTATAAAAAGAACTAACGATACAAAAACCAGTAATTCCCCCTTCCCAGACACCATCTTGTAAGGAATTACAAATTAATTAAAGACGACTACTTGCTGAATACATACCTGTAGCGCCAGAAATCGAGCTTTCAGCCAGTACACTCGAACTACAAACTCCAGCCAACCCTCCTCAAATAGGTCCCGCTGGGAAGATGCAAAGGAAAGCTGCAGCAGATCCCCCAAGAAATGGGTGCCTGGAAAATCGGGGCCAAACTTGCCATTCACAAAGCTGGCAGCAGGGCCATTGCGGGGAGATACTGAAATATTTATTTTACATTTTAGTGCAAGATTTCGCAAATTACACCAGAGAACACAAATCCATCATGGATACAAATTTAAAATGTGAACATCAGGCACAGTAAACCTCAGGGTTTACACCTGAAAGTCGAACAGTATTCATTCAAAAAGCAAAGCAAAGAAATTCAGTTCTCATCTACAAGCAGCGCACTCGAACATGAGTAAGCAAACATGCATACATAAACGTATGAAGCTGCCTAAACTGGTCTATGGCCATCTACTCTGACTAGCTGCATCTCTCCAGCATCTCAGGAGCAAGATCCCTCCCAACCTAAGATGCCAGAAACTGAACCTGGAAACTTCTGCATGCACAAACCATGATCTTCTGCCAAGATACAGCTCCTCCCTAACATTCACTCAGATACATGTTACCTATTTTAGTATATGTGCTGCCGAAGCTGGATAAGCTTTTGTTGTGGGAGGAGGATTCTAACATCCTAGCAAAGGAACAGGCGGGTTTCAGGAGCGGGATGAGTACGGTAAACCAATGCTATGTGTTACAGCATCTGATCGAAAAATACCGTAGCACTGTGGGAGGGAGACTGTATGTGGCCTTCATTGATTTTGCCGCAGCTTTTGACAGCGTGGACAGAGACCGCTCTGGAACAAACTTGCGGAGACAAGTATAGATAGGCGATTACTAATGTTAATACAAAAACTATACTCCCACACTGATGCAAGGGTGAGAATTGGATTAGGGGGAGTACTGTCAGAAAAAATCAACATAAAAAGGGGTGTCAGACAGGGATGCTTACTAGCGCCTTTCCTATTTAACTTCTATATTAACAACCTAGTAGAGGATCTTACTGCAATGGATTGCTTCCCCCCTACAGTAGGTCATAAAAAGTTACAAATGCTGCTGTATGCAGATGACATGGCCCTATTATCCTATACACAAGTGGGACTGAGAAGACTCCTAAGGAAATTGGGGAAAATATGCAAAGAAGAGAAGTTAATGATTAACTATGCAAAAACAAAGGTGGTGGTGTTTGCAAAGAAAAAGTGTTATCATACCTGGAGGGTGGATGGTCAACAAATTGAACAGTGTGATAGCTTTAAATATTTAGGGGTACATTTTGCGTATAATGGGAGCTGGAAAACTCAGGTCAATGCGGCTAAATTGTCAGCGGGAAGAACGGCAAGAGCAATCCTTGATTATGGTAGGCAGAAAGGTGGCCTACTGGTTGAACCTATATTGAAACTGTTCACAGCAAAGGTACTCCCGCAACTGCTCTATGAGGCAGAACTGTGGGGTGTGGGGAAGTCTGATGAATTGGAAAGGATACAAAATAAATTCCTGAAAGAACTGCTGGCTCTTCCCAAGGGAGTCCCTGCAGCCCTACTGAGAATGGAAGTCGCTCTTCCCTCCATCAAGGCCCGCCTACATAAGGCTTTTTTACTATACGGGAAAAAAATAATGAGCATGAAGGAAGATAGTCTCCCTAGTTTATGTTTTAAGGAACAGCATAGGAAAGGAGGGTGGGCACAAAGTTTCCTGGAATTGGCGCATTTCTATTTTAATGAATCTCAAGGATTGGTCTGCCAAAACAGTGTGAGTATTAGAAACAGAATTTATGAGCTAGACACGTTTTGTAATGTCCAAGCAAGTCAACGACAGCGGTTCTCACCCTGGTACAGCTTGGTAAAAGGGGAGCAATATCGCTCATACTACTTGCTAGAGTTAACATTTCCAAGACTGAGAAAAGCATTTACGGCCCTCTGTTTTCAAACAACAGTGACAGCATGCCTGGAGGGGAAATACAAGGGGATCCCATATGCACAAAGAAAATGTATCTGTGGTGCAGAGGAGGTTGAAGACCTAGTACATTACCTCCTCTATTGCCCATTGTATCAAGGTATCAGGGTGCATTTTCTAAAAGAAATTCTGGAAAAAAGGGAGAGCTTATCAAATAGAGACCTTACTTTGAAACTTCTGGCTGACTATGACATGGCAATTTCAAGAAAGGTGGCAAAATTTGCTGTAGCTGCACAAAAGATCAGACAAAACTTTTTATTGCAAGAAGGGGTTGATTGCAATGGGGATAATTTTATTTAAATAGTGGTTCATATAGAGTATTTTTAATTGGCATTGAAAGGTGGAAGGATGGGGCAACCCTCGATTATGTTTGGGGCGACCCATGGAGGTTGTGTATGTATTGATTGTAAAGGCCATTGTGCCATATGCAAATAAACTTTGACTACATGTTACCTGTGAATAATCAGATCTTGCAAGCATAGATATTACATGGTGCAGCTCCTTGGAATGTTTGCTACATTTCAGCCATCACTCACCCATTGAGCTCTTCCCTTTGGTCAGCAACCACTGATCAAGTTGTAGTTCCATGCAGGACAGACTCATAAGCATCATATCCTACGGCAAAGACAAAAAATAGCAGAGAGAAGGGTGTTCAGAAAGGCTGAGGGGAAGATGATTAAGTAGCTCTTCTGTTTATCCTTTCTGTGATTTGTACTGCTAGTTGAAAAATCTTCCTAATGAGAGGAAACTGCACTCTCTACAATGCTCATTAAGGATCAGAAACAGATGTTCTTTTTCAGCAAATGAAAGACATTTCATCACAAAGAAAGAGAAGAAAAAGAAGAGACTGATCAAGATGGAGTTGGTTGTGTCCACTAAACTATTAAAATGAAAACATGGCATACTGCCTTTATACGAGGATATCAAAGAGACCATTACAGGAAAAGCCTTTTCTAAAAACAAAGGGGAAGTGATATATGTCTCTTAAGTGGCTTGCTAGCTGCTTTGTTCATCTACATTTATGGTAGGATTACTCACAATAGTCAGATACACGCCTGGAGTTCCAGCACAGCTTTCCAACGAGAAAGCTGTGCAGATGGTATAAGCATCAAGCAGCCCAAAGGGAGGCCTAATGTCATCCCTCACTCACGCCCCTATTGCCGACTGTTAAGAGCACGTCTTGCAGGCAGAAGGTCCCAGGTTCAGCCCCGGGCATCTCTAGTAAAAAGGATCAAAGCAGGGCTACGAAAGACTCTCGAATCTTGGAAAGCTGCTGCCAGCAGATTCTATTGAGCCAGAGGGACCAACAATCTGGCCCCGTAAATACCAAAGGCAATTTCATCTGTGAGACTTGCAAATGGCTTCAAGGACGGGGTGGGCAACACCATGCAATTCCTGCCACACACACACGAAAAATACTTTTTTAACCCACCCACCCCAAATGGTGTCAGAGCAGCTACAGAGCACCAAAAAGGTTGGATTTAGCTTTGCTAACGAACTAAACTTAACCACTGTAACACTCTGTAGTGCAATGGAGTGCTTTGCAGCCAAATTTGGGCAGCACACCAACAATTTTTTTATTTTTGCTTTCCCCCATTTTGGGGGGGGGGCATCCTGCAGGCAAAAATGGTCTCCTAGAGTTGACTTTCCTGCTTTAGGAGCATGACAATTCTCTTCTGAATTGTCATGTGAGTCTGCTCCATCCATCCTCATGTTCAAGGAAGATACCATTTTAAAACTACACAAAATAAAATGTGGTAATACTCATACCAAACACCCAGGTTCAACCTTCCAGCATTCAAGTATGGCATCACTGTAGCTGTTTGCACAACATGCTTCAGAACCTTGACCTCACTCACCTTCCCAGCTGCACACAGTGAGACAAAATGGGAACCCCTCCTTCCAAAGTGAGAACACAGAGTCTGGGACTGGAATCACGGTTCCTCAGCTCCCACACTAACACTCACTAGGACTTCACCCACTAGGGGATCTGCACTAACAGCCATGCTCTGAGAAGTAAGAATCTATATTTTGTTGCATAGAGCCAAAGCCTCCATCCAATCTGATATTCCAATCAAGGGAAACTCAAGCACTGTGTAACTTTGCAGTCAGGAACTCTCCCACACTTCAGATATGGTGTCTGAGGGCAATGGAGTGAGGTCATAACCTAAATAATTTCCTTACTCTGATGTGCTGGTTGTGACAGTCCCTTAACAATGGATTGGGTAGGCTACTGCTGTGCTTTCTCCAGTTGTTGTAGATATTCAAGACAACCTCAGACAAGCCCAGTGGCCATTTCACTAGAAACTTCTCGCTGATCACTTTCAGATACCTCATCATCAACTCAAGGATGCCTCCGTTGTTCAAATTAGCCAAGAGAAACTTATGAACATCCTGCTTCTCTGGAAGAAAAAATCAGCACAATGTCCATTAAAGTAGCCACTGCATTGTGTGATGTCAAAGCAGCTCACCTAATCACTGTCAGAGGATTCATGAAACAACCACATTACAGCATGGATATTTTCTGCATCTAATACAGAAGGTGAGCTAATCAAGCTAATATTAAGCAAATACTACGGAAATTCTTGTAGGGATTCACTCCACTCAGAAGCCAGCAAAAATTCCTACCAGACTCCATGCCTGTAGTCAAGTCAAATGACATTCTATGTGAGCCAATGTGCTGGAAATTCTCTTCCTTGGCCTCAGACTGGACTTCATAGCTGCAGAAAGGACCATCATCTTCTTCTGGATCAAGTTTCCTCAGGCTTAAAGCAGAACCAAATAGCAAAGCATTTATTTATTTATTTATTTGTTTGTTTGTTTAAAATGTTTTGATACCACTCCACATCTAGACAGATTCTTTGACCTTTGCTGAACCCTCATAATGCAGACATCCATGGCAGTCAGTCTATGGCCAATTTGCAAGCAACCTGTAATTTTCAGAAGCTAGATTTACTTTAACCCCACACAAATCAAAGTGGAATGAAATGCAAGTATCTTGTAATTGCCTGCAATATTGCCAATTTGTGTTACTGAGCTGACAACTCACCCAACACTCCCAAACCTAAAATAGAGGCCAGGCAATTTGATCCACAATTATACAGGCGTTCTCTCACGCACAGAGAACCCTCACTCAGAGAAAAGGGCTGTACTTGCATCAAAACTGCCCTGGGTGTAGCTTAGCAGCTTCTGAACACCAATGTTACTTTTCCAGAACCAACACAAGAATTCATTATTCTGCAACAGGCTGCCATACCGTAAAGGAAGGAACTTCACTAGCAATTCCTGGAAATCAACTTTCTCTTCCTTTTTGCATTTGGTATTCCTCACTCGAGCTGATCGCCTCTTTGCTGTCTCACCACTGTCTTCAGCAATTCTCTTCCGCTTCACTGCTTTCTTTGATTTGTCACCTGTAGAGGCATCACCTAAGAAGAGGCAAAGACTATCCAGTCACACTGTCTGGTTCATAAGGACACCCTTGTAGGTTTCCTGGGTGACGTGCCACAGGCGCCCCTGCTGCTGCCATTGTCCCCACATTTTGTCACCAGTGTGCTTGTGCTCAAGGGGGTCTGCGAGGATGGCTCTCTTGGTGCACCATCTTCTCCAGCACCATCAGCCTCCTTACAGCCTGCCATGAAATATTTGGGTGGGCTGCCAACAGTGCAATTTCAATGAGAAATCGGCACATAGGAAGTATCACCCCTGAACACTGTCTTCTCCATTTCAATTGTGGCTCCCACCACTGATTGGCAAGGGGAGACATGAAATGATCTCTGCATGTAGGGAAGGGAGGTTTAAACCTCACCATCCCTATGTGATGATGATGGGGTGGCAGTGAGTGCACATATATGCATGAATGTGATTCAGAGAAGACCTGGGGGAGGGCTGTGCATGGATGTGTGGTTAGCCTGTGTATGTGTCCATGCACAGGTGCAATCCATGACCCATTGCTACCTGCAACCTTCAGGACAAAGAAGATATCAGATTTCCCCCCCAGCATTCTTACGTACAAAAGGTAAGTGAAATATTGAGGTGTGCAGTACAGAAGACATCCCCTGGTGCCAGGCTCAAAGCTGGCCAGAAACTTTTGCTGAAGAATGCCACCCTGTAGGAAAGTTGCAGTAGCAATGACTTGCTCACAAGGGAAACTCACCCATTCTAGATGTGTTTTCTCAAAACCCCCCGGGAAGAGCAGTCTGCATCAGTTAGCTCTCATCTTGCTCAAGGGCACATAAGTCTGGAAGCTGGACTTCAGCTGTTGCCTTGGACTGTAGAAGCCAACCTGTTCAGAGTACTCTGATGCACTCTTCAGTGCTTAGGGCAACAGACCAGACTAGGTGGCCAACGCTACTCTTTGATGAGCCATTCAGTGAAAAACACATGATTCAGAATACTCCTCATTGGGGGTGGGAGATCCCAGGGAATACATTAATGTGATGCTGGGGTTCCCAACAGTGCCCATGGGCCAATGGTGCTGACAAAGGCTTCCACCAGCACGCACAAAAGCCTCTGTGTTCCCCTCCCCCCACTCACTGCCTTCGCTCTCTCAGAAATGGAGAGGAGGTAACCTCAGATGTGGAAAGTTCATAGAGCTAAGAGAGAGGGCTTTTCTTCTCTTCCTTTCTCTCTCTCTCTCTCTCTCTCTCTCTCTCTTTCTGTCTGGGTCTAATTCTTTTCTCTCCCACCCCCCACCTCTCTCTGCGCTGGGAGAGAAATCAGGGTGCTGGGCCGATTGTCAGAAGAAAGAACATTTGAGCACCATGACAGCCATTTTTGTGAGTGTGCCCACAACACTGCCTCAAAATTCCAAATGCGCCCATGGACCCAAAAAGGTTGGGACTTCTAACGTGATGCCTACGGCAAATAACATCCTCACCTGCAGGATTGACTGATTCCAGCACATTTGGACAGGGAAAGGTAGGCGTCACTGGTGTATATGTTAGTAGTGGCTCAGTCACAGACACCAGTGTGTTAGCGTTGACAGGGTTGGGCTGGATAACACTGACAGGAGCGGAGGTTGCAAGGATATCCAAGTCCTGATCCAGATCTTGGTACTCCAAAAGGTCAATTCTCTTGCCCAGGCTGGGCCGTGGCAGCTCACAAGTGACCAGATGTTGATACATGGCCATCAAACTCTCCCCAAGACACTTCCACCTGCATGAGAGTACATGACAACCAACACAAGCTCAGCACTTACCTATGTTGTCTCCAAATCGTTAAACCGTTCTTCTGCTACATAGAGAATAAGGTAAAAGCTGTTTTATGTCAGACCAAATGACTTGAGCATGCTAGAAGCAAAGGCAGCCATTTTGCACGGGGGGGGGGGGGCAATGCCAGACCGATCACTGTGATGAAACATCACAGCCCCAGTGGCAAACCGTCAAGGTAAAACTAAGTTAAGTACACACACAACTTAAACACACACACACATTTAGCAACAGGGTCAGGAGGCCCAGGGAGATCAGCCCTTCCCTGCCTTCTGCTAGTAAATAACATAGTTTTTAGGCAAACAAACCTAAGATTAACAACAACATCAGATATGAAGTTAGAAAGCCAGCAGGGGTGTGGGAGCCATCCCATTTATTGTACTCTATCACATGTGTGACCACCTGCCTGCTAGACAGAAGTCATGGGGGTGTGCTCGGTGCAATGAAGTCCTTGCTCTGAGGAAACAAAGTTTGCTTCCTTGTAACCAAGGTTGCTGATCTGGAGGAACAGAGACGCAGGGTCCTTCAGGGATGTGATGGTGACAGCTCCTCTGCAATCATACAGAATGAAGGAGGGCATCAGACCACGGAAGAGAAGGACTTCATCCTTGAAGGGCATATCCTCTCACAGGGTATGCCTCCAAGGAGTGGGAGATTTGATCATTAGAGACATAGACAGCTGGGTTTGTGATCAATGCATAGACTGCACAGTGAATTGATTACCTGGTGTGAAGGTGATGGATATCACACATTGTCATGATAGTCTAGCAGATAGTGCTGGGGTGTAGTCAATGGTTGTGTTGCATGTTGGTACCAATGACATGCAGAAATGTAGTTGTGAGGTCCTGGAAGCAAATTTTGATTGCTAGGTAGGAGGTGAAAAGCAGGACCTCCAAGGTAGCTTTTTCTGAAATGCAACCTGTCCCACACATAGGGGCAGCTAGACAAGAGAACTGAAGAGTCTCAATGTGCGGATGAAATGGTGGTGTAGGGTGGGGGGATAGATTTGTCAATTACTGGATGACATTTTGGGAACACACCTGGCCTATACAAAAGAGACAGGCTCCACTTGAATCAAAATGCAATCCACTGCTGCGCTTAAAATAAGCCTTTAAGCCCTGGGGAAAAGCCAGCAAGGGCTGAGGAGAGTCTAGTTTGGGTTGAATCATCCCTAGGAGGAGAAGAGGAAAATGTTTCCAACTGCCCAACTGGTGATGGGGTGGAAATAGGCCATAAGCATATGGTGAAATATAATAGCTAGTCAAAGAGCCCTAAGGACCATAGTGGAAAATGGAAAACGGTGTTTCGATGCTAATGTTAGAAGCTTCTGAGCCAAGATGGAAGAGTTGGAGCACTTGGTTTTCTATATAGTGGGCATAATGGAAACCTGGTGGAATGGAGAAAACCAGTAGGATATGATCATCTCTAGATACAAACTCTAGAGTCTAGAAGAAGGACAGGGAAAGACATACTAGAAGAGGTGCTGCTCTATACATCAAAGAAGTTACAATGTCAAGTAAACTAGAAACCTCAAAAGGGGCAGGTTCCTTCACAAAAGCTCTTTGGGTGACAATACCAGGCTATGCTGGGGACATGCTACTGCCCCCTGACCAAAATGATCAGGGGGATGAAAAATGAAATCAGGGACACATCCAATTGAGAAAGTGCTGCAGTAATGGGTAGTAATTACCCTTACATCACCTGCTTAAATGCATGTTTGTTCTTTTACGGCTGAATCAGAGCAAATTATGGGGCAATCCAAAAGGCAAGGCAATAAAACAAGCATACGGTCAAACACAACGGACACAAGAAGCCTTCCTCAACTAACCAGCCACTGTTTTTATTTGGTCCTTTGTTGTAAATTAAACAATTTTATTTTGCTTTTTAAATCTTCATTCTTTTTAGAATTTTTACTTTTTACTGTTTACCGCTCTGGAATCTGTTTTAGATAGGCAACGGTATATAAACATTGTAAATATATAAATCAGGCTAAAGCAGGAGTGGTTAAGATACAAGCAAAGATCAGAGAACAGTTAAACAGTCAAATACAATACAATGTCCAGAAGCAGAGTTAAGGAGAAGTCCAAGGTTCAGTAGTATGGAGGGTCAATCACAAAGCAAGGTCCGGAAAGAACAATGTTGTTCCAGCACTGGCCTACTAGAACTGAAGGCTTATATAGCCAGAGTTTCCTGAGCCCCACCCAAGGCTCAACTGCAGTGTGTTACAGGCCTTTTCTTCCTGAGAAGTCCTCCTTTGAAATCTAGCACTTTAAAAAGGAGGCTTATTGGCCTTCCTCTTGGGGTGACAATGCTTTCGGGGATTAGGTGGTCTCCCAACCTCTGCCTCATAGGCAGAACTCCCCTCCTCCTGTGGGTACAGACTAGTGGTGATTTCTCCTGAGGGCCCAGGCTCCCCCACATCTTCTGACATGGGTGTCCCCTTGGAGTTTGGCAATTCTGTTTCTGGAAGCGCTAGCTCTTCTTCAGAGAGGATTCCTCCAGTGATGTCATGACAAAGAGGTAAAATAATGCCCTAAACAACTATGCCCTAGGACAGTTATTCCTCGTACCAAACAGAAGAGAGGCAACCCTGGTCTTAATCCTAAGGACTAGTGTGAGCCACTGGTCTGATCTAGGAGGGTTCTTCTTATACTTAAAGCAAATCAATCAACAGGCCTTCTGACATCCATTTGCTTAGCCCAATCAAGAGACAATTTCCCCTTGTTATTTACATACCATTTTATTTTTACCCTGTCTTTTTGCACTGTAATCAGTGGTTTAAAAGAAAATAATTAAGAGTGCTAGAGTTGCACCAGCTGAGGAACTATAGTAGGAGTAAATAATCTGGTACCTTCCAGATGTTTTGGACTACAAGTCTCATCAGCCCTACTTAGCATGGCTTGTGCAAGCCATAGACCAAAACATCTGGAAGACATTTGGAGGTTTCCTACACGTGGGCTACAGATTGTCACCCAATTCTGCCAATAAAGCACTCTTAAGGTGGCTAACAGTAAAATTCAGATTAAAAACAAAGATCTTAATTAAACCATAACATAAAAAATTAAAAATACATCAAAGAAAAAAATAGTATATAGAGATCAAGGTGTAAGACTCTGTCTTGATATCCGGTAAGGAGCATCAGTGCTGACAGGAGTCGGAGGATCCTACTCTGTGATATCTTCAGAAGTAGAGTGAGCTACACCTTGACTATGATGTAGACTGTGTGGATTACACGATATTAATATTGTCATACCGCAGTATTCATGGAATGAGAGGAAAAACAAGGGGAACAGGTAAATAGACTTCCAGTTCACTCAACCTGGAATGCATCCCCCAGGGACCCGTTCCAGTTCCCCACTCTCAAACGAAAACAGACAACCAATCATGTTGTGAGGTGTCGCGAAGAGGTTTATCTCTGAAGTCCTCCATTCCTGAAAAAAACTCGAGATAGAACCAAAGATTTGGCTGCTACTCGTGTGGGTCCCTCTGAATTCTGTTGAGCAAGACGGTTAGAGACTTGTCTCATTCGCCAAAGTTTAAGGCCGAAATGAGATTTCCCTGTGGATGGTCCCGACGAAAATTGTCATTAGGGCAAACACAGAGAGGGATTTCTCCTCCCCTGCTTACATACCACAACACAGGTGTGCTGTTCATAATAGCCTGCACTCTGTGATTGGTCAGGTAAGTCTCAAAAGACTGGAGCGCTTTCCTTACCGCTATGAGCTTCAGCAAGTAGATGTGGCGCATATTGTTTCTCCCTTGTCACATTCCTTGGGGTCAAAAGGGCTGCAAAGAGATCCCCAGTTGAACAGGAAAGTGTTTGTGTGAGGACTTGAGATGGGGGAGGAGGCAGAAAAAGGCATGCCCTGTAGCAAATAGTCTGTACAAGTCTGTTGCATATAGTTCGGTATCAAGCCTTAGAACTAATTAACAGTGGTATCATTTCGAAAATCTGTCCGGAACTATCCTTGCCAGTCCCGCATTCAAAGCCTTGCCCGTCGAGCAACAGTAATTGTGGACGTCATTAGTCCGAGAAGTCTCTATACTTGAGATGCAGGAGTATCGTTATTGGTTATACACCTGCCTGAGAGAGTAGAGGGGGAGAAGCTCTGTCCCAAGGAAGATAGGCTCTCTCCGCATTGACATTGAGAATGCTGCAATAATGGAATTGTTAGTTCCAGGGTGAGTCTGGATTCTGTGTACACTATGAGGCCCAAAGAGCTCAATAAATTGAGTAGGCACCCTGCCTTTGATAGCATTTCCTTCGAGGATGCCACCTGTTATGAGTCCATCTGAAGAATCTTCCTCTGAGGAGGAAGAAGTGGCAGAGACTGCAGCTTCACCCATTCCCTAGGACCTACCAGAGGAGGAGGAACGGCAGGGAGGTTCCTCAGAAGAGCTCCAGGAAAGCCACCCTCTTCCACCCCCTGTCTCCAACGAGGAAGATTCTGGACCTGAAGAGGTTTGTCCGGTAACTCCCCAGCAGAGGCGGCGGCTCAAGCGTGTGGAGCAAGCTCGTCCCACAAGACGCAGTATGAGATTACAAAAACAGAGCACAGCTGATGCAAGCCTTAAATAAGATTGCGAAGGAATAGGACACAGCTGTGGGGAAGGGGCGAGGACAGGCTCAAGCGAGGATAAAAAAGGTGGAGGAGAAAGCAGGGATTCGTTGGGAACCACGTACTTTGGCTTGTAACCTGTGGACTGAACACCCGGCTTGACTGTTGACTCTGGACCCTGGACTTCTCTAATACCTGGTTTGACCTTCGGCTTCGACATTTGGACTAACTGAATCTCTGGCATGACCCCTGGCTTTGGTAACTGGACCTTGTGGACTTCTTAAAGTGATTTTGGATCCTGGAACAGAACTGAGGATTTCTCTGCCTTGCAGTGTAAGTTCGGCACTCTATGCAGACCGGGGGGTTAATCTCTGGAGTATAAATAAAAACCTTCAGACAATTAAGTGCTGGCGTCCTTCCCGGACATTCCTTGATAAGGGGGTTGGCTGGATTCCCAGACAGTAGACGGGTGAATTACGACACCACCAGAAGTTAGTTGTCTAAATATGGATAGATTTCCACCCCTTGTAGGTGAACGAACACAAGGACCAGTGCTATACATTTTGTAAATATTCTGGGGCAGGGCTTAGGCTGAACGGGGGTACCCGAAAGTAGGATATGTGTCATCAGAAATTCCTGGTTCAGACGTACGTATTGAGCCATCTCAAATCCAGAACAGGTTGAAGAGATCTGTAGAGGAGTGGACCAAATATTAAATCAGAGAGTGATATAGGTCTTCCGAAGGAGGCTCCACTCTGTGCAGCTACCCCATCAACAGGCGATGCAGAAGAGAGTAATGTTGGGTCCAACTGATAGCCCTCTAAGGATTATGGGGAATCAGGTTTAGTTCTGTGATTTAACTCATCTTCCCCAAGCTGATCTTTTTGACACCCCACAGAGAGGGGCTGGAAATGGGGAAGAGCTAGGTGGACGTACTGACGCATTCACAACAGTATCATGAGTCAATGGTTGAGCCCTGAAAAGAGGTCACAATGATAGTGATCTCGGTGGAGCTGGAGGGAGTTGCGAGAAAACTTCCTCCAGTGGCAATCGCGATACTGACGGAGCTGCTCGGTATCGAAAAAGGGATGTGTACCAAAATAGGGGTTGGTATCGATGCCTGGTATGGGAGTTACGGGTCCACTGCAAGAGGTGTCCCCCTCATAAATGATGCCAATCTCTGTACTGGTATGGCATTCTCGGGGGAGGCAACCCACTTGAAGTTCTGCCCCCCCCCTTTTTTTTTTACAGAGACCCAAGAATGATGCCTCTAGACATTACAGGCATAAAAACTCTCTCCGATTGTAGCGGCTCTAGGGAGCATCCCTGTAATCGGCAGCTGTGCTAATTAACTTGGTGGAGAGATGTCTACTTCAAGCTGCATGTTAGACGTCTCGTCTTGGTACCAAGAGCTTGGTACCGAAAGAGGCAGTTGAGTCTCACCTTTTGATGTTGATTCTGCCTGCTAGACGTCTCATCTTGACGTCGAAGCTGCATGTTAGAAGCTCCAGTATCGAGAGCTTAGACCTCGGTACTGAAGGAGCCAGTTACATCATTACCACCAAAGCGGCCACCCTCGGTATCGGGGGCCCTAACAGCTGAGGCGGGGTCGGAACCCGGGCTCTCTCTAGCTGTAGAAATACAGGTAGAGAGCGTCCAAATGTTGGAAGATCAGAATGACCCATGGTCAGAGTCAGGTTCTGAGGACGCAGAGGGGCTCTCCTCCGTAGAATCGCTCCATGCGATTAGCCCCAGAAGGCTCCGGCCTTCTTAGATATCCCTCTTGCTGTAGATACAGCCTGGGGAGCGTCCAAATGTTGGAAGATTGGAATGACCCATGATCAGAGTCAGGGTTCGAGGATGCAGAGGGGCTCTCCTCCGTAGAATCGCTCCATGAGATCAGCCCCAGAAGGCTCCGGCCTTCTTAGATATCCCTCTTGCTGTAGATACAGCTAGGGAGCGTCCAAATGTTGGAAGATCGAATGAGGTTCGAAGAGGCCATGTCTCCAGTAGGTCGAGGAGCTTGTGCCATAAGTGTAATGATTGCCTGGAAGAATCCATGGCTTCTAGAGCTTTTATCCGCAGAATTGTCATACAGTGGTGACAGGTTTCGACGACCTGAGCCTCTCCCAAAACAAATAAAACGGAGAAAAGTATGTCTGCTGGGGAAGCTTGCTGATTCACTTAACACATTTTCAAAAGGGGCCTTAATGGCCGTGCCATCCCCCTAACGCGATCTAAGATTGCTGGAGAATAAAATATCTAAGAATATAACAACAATCAATTAAGACTAAAAATGAACTTAAAACAAAGTAAAATAACTAAAAACCTTAGAACTCTAAAGCTTTTTCCTCATGAGAAAGACAGAAGTTCCCAACAAGACATCCTTTCAGCAAGGCGGTCAAAAAACAACTGAGGAGAAAGGCGGGAACACAGAGTCAGTAGACAGTGGGGGAGGCGTTCCCACCAAAAATGTTTGCCTTAGCTATAGAAGTTTCCGAAAGAAGCTCTGTGCAGGCATAGAGCCCATATGTCTGATGCACAGAAACCACGAAGAAGACCTGTCATTTTCCAAGTACCAGCTGTGTTCAGTACGATCAAGCCCATTGTCAGGTTTTCTACAATCTGCTCATTTCCACAGCCATGACACTAAATTGCTTCTTTTAATATTTTGGATCAATGCAGGTTTAAATGGAGGCAGCATTGTTGGGTCAATCCCTTTAACTTTGGAGAATGCCTTAGACTGGATCTTAGGTGTTGTTTTCTTCATAAATAGACTGTATCTTACTTTACTCACAGAGGAGTATCTAGGGTGGCCGTACATGGCACAGACAAATTTCTCCAACCCAGCTATCTTTTCTTTGGTTAAAGTTAATGATTCACCTAGCTGGCTGAGGATTTCTTGGAATTCATTATTCTTTTTCATGATTTCAAATGGTTTAACTTTTCCCTGTCTTACAAATGCAGCTGTGAAATCAGACCCTGTAAAAGCGTGGTAGCCAGACAAGGCCTTTGCTGGATCATGTCCAAGCTCTTCTGTGATACAAGTTACATTGGTTGTCCTTCTGCTGCTGTTAGAAGACACACCACAATCAAACCAAACCTGAGAGTTTAGGAAGTGCTTTTGATGGTAAATTAACAGAACCAACATATCAGTGTCATTTGCTCTAACCAGGATATTCTTTGCCTGATCACTACCATGTGATGTATGTAGGATGTGCCAAATAATCCTTGTGTCTGTCTCTTAATGATGGCAAGCAAGATCAGGCACCACTGTTGCCTTAACACTGATATCCTTGCTGGTGTATTTGTAACACACAGTCTCTGCTTCGACAAAGAGAATTTTGCCTGCCAGAAGTGAAGCATACTTCTGATTTTTCCACTCATTGCATAGGAAAGATGTAAGTGATGTTTTAAACTGCTCTTTCCGAAGTGGATTGGTGGATCAATGAATAAAACAGACAAAAGTAAGTTGATGCACAGGCTAGAAAAGTACCAGAATTTAGACGAGGAGCGTGATGTAACTACAGGTCAACCTCACATAGATGTGGCTGTATATGATGCAATGTTCGTGTTGCACACTTTGAAGTTCCCAGAAACTTATGGAGCTCTTGCAAGTAAATTACTGGAGCACATTACTAGTAGTACACCAGCTAAGGAAGTGCACCTGGTGTTCGACACTTACGGCTATCAAAGTATAAAAGATTGTGAACATGAACGGCAAACAACTGTACCAACTACTGACATTGAAGTAACAGGCGCAGATCAGAAGACCCCAAAAAAGGGAGCTGAGGCATTTTGGAATGAGCAGTTTAAAACATCACTTACATCCTTCCTATGCAATGAATGGAGCTAACCAGTGGAGGGAAGGTGTCTAGGCAAGAAGTGATGACAAGACTGCTTTCCCAAAGTTGCAATCCGCTCTCGACCGAACATCGATGCGGTAGTGCCTTAAAAATGTTGACGGTGTCGACCAAGTTGCAGCTCTACAGAGATCAGGGATAGAGATCCCTTTCTGGAAAGCCGTCAAAGTGGCCATGGCTCTGGTTGAATGTACCTTTATCGGTACCATCAAAGGCAGTTTATTAAGTTCACAGGCCAAAGAAATCATCCTGGTTATCCAGGTTGTGAGACGTTGTGTCAATACCCATCTGCCCGTACGTTGGCCGGCGTAGCACACGAATAGCCTTTACGATTGACGAAAAGACTGTGTCCTATCAACACAGAAGGCGAGAGCTCTTCTAGTGTCAAGTGTATGCAGCATCCTTTCCAACACAGTCATAGGTGAAGGAAAGAAAGCAGTGAGTATAATGTCTTGTCCCAGATGGAAATCCAAGTTGACCTTGGGTAGGAAGTTGGTATCGGGTCGAAGAATTACTTTGTCCTTGTGAAATGCAAGGTACGGGGCATCTATACAAAGACTGCAAAATTCACTTGCTCGACATGCAGAGGTGATTGCTACTATGAATGCCACCTTAAAGGAAAGTAGGCTTAGATCCATGGTGGCTATAGGTTCGAAAGGCTTGGAATATAGTGCCTTAAGGACTACAGAGAGACTCCATGATGGGATTGGGCTTTTAATTGGTGGAGCAAGATTGCGGATCCCTTTCAAAAACCTCTTACAAATAGGGTGCGAAAACATAGTGAAGCCCTCAACGAGAGGGTGGAATGCCAAGACAGCTGATAGATAAACACGAAGAAAATTTGAGTCCCTTCTCAAAGAGGGAAAGTAAAAACAATAGAACTTGGGCAATCGCAGCCCCATCCCTGCTATCACTCTCCTGCTGTGAGGTGAGGATGCTAGAGCTTTTGTCTTTTGATGGTCTCCTAACCATGTGTGTTGTTTTGTTCTTTTTTAAGGCCTTAGAGGCCTTTTTCGCTGTTGAAGAGGGCATGAGAAAAGAATTGAAAGCAGAGCACAGAGATAAAGTGTTTGTTTTTTTTAAAGAAGAAGGAATTACAGAGGAGATTATGATTTGAAGAAATAAGAAATTTAAGATAGAGATTGAAGGCAGTAGAGGTTTTGAGTAGGAATAGCCAAACATAGCTCTGTCCTGGGCAAAAAGCAGGGATGAATTGGTGAGGAGCCTGGGACCAATAGAACACCCAAAAGTTTTAGTCACATGGTCCGTGCTTTTTCCTGGGGAACAGGGGGAGATAACCCACGACAGGGAGGGGACTTCAGAGTTGGCCGATCCCAGGGTTTGCAGTACGTTCAAACGGGCGGTGCGAAAGGTAGGCAAGAGGCAGTCAGCTCAACTAGCCTCTCGCCAAAAGCTTCTTCCAAGAAATCCTCCTTGAAGTGAAAGGGCCTCAGAGAAAAGACCGTCTTCCCTTTTCTTGAAAGAACAATTGTCTCGCTTAATTTAGCCAAGTGTTAGTCTAGAATAAAGTTCCTAAGCTTTAAACTCTCTTAAAGTGCAAAGAGATGTTTATTACTGAATAAAGCTTTGTGGATTACTTGGCAGACTTCATTATCTTGCACTTCGGCAGAAGGGCAAAAAAACACGACATCTAATCAGTGTACTATATGATGTTAATTTGTCAGCTAGAACTATTTGCCAAATACTGGACCAATCCAACCATTTACTGTATATGCTGACAATGTTTTCCTTGCTATCCCCATTTTTGCTGCTGCAAGCAATGGCAGTTATTATTCCTTTATGTAGTATTTGATTTGATTGTCTGGAAATAAAGCAACACAGCTAATTGTGTGTCTGGCGTGGTTATTTGCTTAGTTATGTGTGATAGTATGCCACACAGTTGTAAGCAGAAACATTCCACAAGGGGACATCCCTAACCCATGTGGGATAGCTTGGCCACAGTGGTCCAGGCGTTAGTAACCTCAATTATTCTATGATTCATGGAATCATAGAATAGTAGAACTGGAAGGGGCCTGTAAGGCTATCAAGGCTGCAATGGGATCTATGTGGGGCTGCCCTTAAGGCTGCTCCGGAAGCTGGAGCTAGTCAGAATGCAGAAGCTTGGCTGTTGTCTAACCAGGAGCACCTCTGTCTTGTCTGGATTAAGCTTCAATTTATTTGCCCTCATCAAGTCCATTATTGACATCAGACACTGACTTAGAACCAGAACAGTTTCTTTGGATTTAGATGGAAAGGAGAGTTAGAGTTGAGCATCCTCAGCACATGGGTGCACTGAACCCCCAAACTCTGGGCAATGTCTCCCAGTGCTTTCATTTATATGTTCAAGAATGGGGGAAAAGATGGAAACCTGAAAGACGCTACAGGCCAATGGTCATGGCTGTGAACAGGAATTGGCTGTTATTGCCCCTCCAAGAAGGAGGACAGGCTGCTTACCTGTAACTGTAGTACTTCGAGTGGTCATCTGTGCATTCACACATATGGGCTCTGCACCTGCGCGGGCCCTCGGTCGGGATTTTTTTTTTCTATAGCTGAGGCATTTGGGCGGGCCTATAGCTGAGGTGTTTGGGCGGGAACCCCTCCCCCACATCGAACTGGGCATGCTCCAAGGGCTCCCGCCCAGCCCCCAGTTCCTTGAGTCAGACATTGTGGCTCAGAACCGAAGGTGAGAAGTTGGTAGAAATCCTTATCATGACAATAATATAACCAATAAATATTGATATTCCTGGAACACAACATGTGCTTAACCAGAAAATTGTTACTGATGTAACCACTAAGATGATGGAAGTAATAAAGATTGATATTAATGTAATCACGAAGATGTCATAAACAATAAAGATTGTTATTCATAAGACCAATAATATGCTGTACAATGAGTTATTTATGCCAAGAACAAGACGATTATTCCACCCTAGACTCCGTAGTGGGGTCGGTGGGCAGTTTGTGTGAATGCACAGATGACCACTCAAAGAACTAGTTACAGGTAAGCAACCTGTCCTTCTTCTTCATGGTCTCTGTGCATCACACATATGGGCGATTAGCGAGCTAACTTACCAGAGGTGGGTACGGTGTCTTAGGCAAGTAGGGATGACAACACCGACCTTCCAAAATTGGCATCCACTCTGGATCAAACGTCAATGCGGTAGTGTCTCAGGAAGGTGGACGGTGTTGACCAAGCCACTGCCCTACAGAGGTCTGGTATGGATATCCCCTGAGAGAAGGCAGCTGAAGTGGCCACGACTCTGGTGGAGTGAGCTCTGAGTGATACCTCTAAAGCCAAGTTACTGAGCTCATATGCCAAAGAGATTGTCCTGGTTATCCACACTGCCAGGCATTGAATGGAAATAGGGTTTCCCTTTTTCTGACCCACATAGCAGAGAAATAGGCTGAATTCAGACAACACATTAGTCAATGGTGGGGTAATAATCAACTTTACAGTTTTTCATCTAGGGGGTACTCCCCACACAACATGGTAATAAATAATCAACTGTAGTGTGGATTAGGATCAGCGCTGAGTTGACTATGGCAGCATTCGGACAACATAATAGTCAATACAACTGATGATTGTTTCCCACCCCCCAGTTGCTTATTGTGTCGTCCGAATTCAGCCATAGTCTTTGGGATTTCCAGAATGGCTGTTCTATTGATATAGAAAGCCAGAGCTCTTCTAACATCCAACGTGTGGAGGTTTTTTTCCAAGTCTGATGTTGGGGATGGAAAAAAGGTAGGAAGGACAATATCCTGTCCCAAATGAAACACAGAGATGACTTTAGGCAGAAAAGTGGCATCAGGGCGAAGGATAACCTTATCCTTATGGAAGGACAGGTATGGTTTATCGGCACGGAGCGCACCGAGCTCACTCACTCTTCGAGTTGATGTGATAGCAACCAAAAATGCCACCTTAAAAGAAAGTAGACTAAAATCTATTGTTGCAAGGGGTTCAAAAGGCTTAAAACATAAAGCCTTACGAACGACAGAAAGGCTCCATGGTGGTACAAGAGGTTTCGTAGGAGGAGCCAAGTTATGTAGTCCCTTCAAAATTCTTTTGCAAACAGGGTGTGAGAAAACCGTAAACCCTTCAACTAGAGGGAGATATGCTGAGAGAGCAGATAAATACACTCTTAAAGAAGACAACAGGTCCTTTTTCAAACTGGGAGTACAAGAATAACAAAACTTGAGAAATGGTTGCCAACATAGGTTGAAACCCATTAACAATGGCAAACGTCGAGAAAGCCTTCCATTTATGGTTATAGGACCGACGTGTTGCCGGTTTCCTAGATGCGTGCAGCATTTGATGTGGTCCAAGCTGTCAGACGCAGTGTACGTAGGTCCAGGTGTTGTACCTGGCCCTTGCCCTGTGTCAAAAGGTCTGGTAGGGACAGTAGCCGATAATAGGGGTTGTGAGATAGACGGAGGAGGGTCGTGAACCAAGCTTGGCGCGGCCACAACAGGGCAATCAGTATGCACTGAGTGCTGTCGTAGGCAATCTTTGCCAATACTCTGGGAAGCAGGGGGAATGGGGGGAACAGGTAAAAGCATTCTCCTGTCCAGGTGATCATAAAAGCATTGTCTTGCGAGTTGGTTCCCAGACCTGCCCGACTGAAGTAACATGGAGTGACAGAATTGTGCTGTGTGGCGAATACGTCCACAGTAGAGCTGCCCCAGTGGTGGAATAATGTCCTGAGGGTTCCTCTGTGTAATTCCCACTCGTGACACATTAGCATTGTTCTGCTGAGGGAATTTACCAGAGCATTGTTGAGTCCCGATAAATGGATCATGGAAATGTGGATCTTCTGCTTGCAGCACCACTCCATGATGTCAAAAGTGAGTTGCAGAAGGGGTAATGATCGAGTCCCGCCTTGTTTGTTTAAGTAGGCGACAACTGTAGTGTTGTCGGAGGTGACCTGGATTGGTTGGTTTACCAAGTGTGTCTCAAAGGTGCGTAGCACTTTTTGGACAGCTCGGAGTTCCAGGATGTTGATATGGTTCTTCCTTTCTGATGTGGACCAAACACCTTGGACCTTGAAGTCGAGGCAATGAGCACCTCATCCGTACAGGGATGCATCAGTCGTGACCACGATGGATGGTTTGGGCTGTTGGAACTCGATTCCCTGGGTAAGTGTCGTGACGCAAGCCCACCCCCAGGCTTCTGCTCACGAACTTTAGGCAAACTGACATACTCCAAAAACGGTGAGACTTCTTTTATTGTGAAATCACATGGAATTCAAGCATAACGGTTTCATTTCTGCATACACACACTTGAAGCTGAAGACGAACCAGATAGCTTTCAGGTACAACGGCTTAACGCGAACGGCAAATCTCTCAGGGGGAGACATTTAGAGTTAGCCCTTGTCCCATGCGAACAGTCAGGAGTGGCCACACACACTGACTCATCAGGAACACGAGCAAAACTCAAAGGAGAAACCACAGCACAAAAGTGTATGAAGTCTGACAGTACACAGAATCATCATGTACCAAACCAAACTCAGCCTGCCAGGAACACTGAGCTGATCACGTAAGCAAGATGTCAGGGGACAAACCTCTTCGACCTAGGAAACCTCCCTCGCTCATAGCTTTGGCTCTGAGGAAGGCTCTCTCGCAGGTCACACACACACACAATTCCAGAACAGCAATGATCAGCCTCAGAGTTTCCCTGTGCCCATACTTTGGCTCCATGCAGGGAAAACAGGCTATAGAACACAAATCCAGAACAGTAATCTGCAAGTCCAAATCTATGAAAAGCCTCAGAGCACTTTTCATGGCATAGTTCTTAGAAATTCCAAGTCCAAATAGCAACAGAACATGTACAGAGTGCATCCAACATTTCCAAACCAGATAGAATCCCAAACACGAGGAGTTTCATGGCAAGCGTAGAACAGATGAACAGATGATTCCTAGCAAAGGGCCTCCCCTTTGCTCATTCCACTATATAGGATGGAGGCTGGCAAGATAGCCCCCACGTTTTGTAAACATACATTCGTTCTCAAGGAAACTCAAGGCCTCGGCTAGCAGCCACAGATAAGCACAGAACAGAGACAGACTTTCTCACAACAATTGCCAAGCTTTCAATTCACAATTCACTAGGCCAGCCTAGTGAATTGTTCATGAAGCACCTGACATCCGACAGTAAGGTTGGAGAGGGCAATCCACCATCAAAGGGAGTTTATTTATTTATTTATTTATTTATGTATTACATTTGTATACCGCCCCATAGCCGAAGCTCTCTGGGCAGTTTACATAGGATTAAAACAATTAAAAACAATATACAAAAATTAAAACAGCAAAAACATACAACATACACACGATCCGAACTGCGGCTGGTACTTGCAGTATGGTTCTTCTTGCATTTCTTTGAAGATTGAAGGTCTGGAGGAACCATTGCTGGAGAATCCTCATGTGGAATCTGGCGTATCTTACTACGGCTGTAGTCGATACCATAAGCCCTAATAGACGGAGGATGGAGAAAGCTGATGTCGATTGCTGGTGTAGAGTCGTCGAGGCCAGTGATATCAACTTCTCGCAGTGAGGTAGAAATAGGAACGCTCGTCCTGCGATTGTTGTGGGCAGAAGATTCCGATCTCGGCGTGGTGGTAAAGATGGATGGTTGTCAATCGGAGGTTCCATACTGGGTGCCCGAACCGATTTGTCCATTCTTTTCTTTTTCTTAGAAAGATCTTTAGTCGGTTTAAGTCTCTTCTTGACAATCTTCTTTGTAGAAGTCATCAACGGTAGCAAACAAGAGGTCGAAGGTACAGGTGAACGTACCTTATCAGAAGGGGCTGCCATGGGCGAATCCACAGATTGCAAAGCCTTGCTCCAAAGGATCGCTTTGAGTCTATCAGCCCTGCGCCTTCTAGTCTGTTTAGAAAAGCCCTGGTAAAGGGCACAGGCTTCAATGATATGGCCTTCCCCCAAGCAGAGAAGGCACAAAGAATGGCCGTCTGAAGGCGGAGGTTTGCTCCCACAACTGATACACTTACAAAATGGAGCCTTTAAGGCCATCCGTTTGTCATTATTTGAAGAAAGAAAGAAGATTGAAAACACCTCAAAAACAAAGTTCTCTTCAGGAACAAGCCCGACAAGGTGTTGCTACAATCGTGGTCGAAAGAGAACTGAGGGCTGGGCGGGAACTCCTGGAGCATGCCCAGTTTGGGTGGGTGAGGGGTTCCCACCCAAACGCCTCAGCTATAGGAAAAAAAAAATCCCGATCAAGGGCCCGCGCAGGCGCAGAGCCCATATGTGTCATGCACAAAGACCACGAAGAAGAACCAGAACTATCATAACACAGTGACTCCATTTCAGACAGATAGCAGGGAAGAATACTATGGTCAATGATATTGAAAGCTGCCAAGAGGTGAAGCAGAACCAACAGGGGCACATTCCTTGTCAAGAGGCAGCTGGACAGCCATCTGTTAGGCAGGCTTAAAGGTGGATTCCTGCATTGAGAAGGTGCTTGGAATCGATGGCCTTATAGGCCCCTTCCAACTCTATTATTCTATGATTCTATGAAAACAATGCAGTGATTACTAGAAGCCAACATTAATTTGTCAAGAACAAATCCTGCCAGACTAATCTGATCTCATTCTTTGATCAGGTAACCTCCCTTGTGGACTGTGGGAATGCTGTGGACATAGCATATCTTGACATTCTGATCAGCAAGCTAACTCAAAGTGTGCTAGTCCTGGGCCCAGTACTCTTTAACATTTTTATTAATGATTTGGATGAGGAGGTGCAGGAAATGCTTATTAAATTTGCAGATGACACAAAATTGGGTGGGATCACTAATACTGTGGAAGACAGAAAAACTTCAAAGTGATCTTGATAGGATGGAGCGCTGGGCTGAAAACAACAGAATGAAATTTAATAGAGATGAATGCCAAGTTCTACACCTAGGAAAAAGAAACGAAATGCACAGTTACAAGATGGGGATAGTTGGCTCAGCAATATGACAAGCGAGAAGGATCTTGGAATTGTTGAAGATCACAAGCTGAATATGAGTCAACAGTGTGATTGATGTGGCTGCAAAAAAAGCAAATGCTATTTTGGGATGCATTAATAGAAGTATAGCTTTCAAATCGCACGAGGTACTGGTTCCCCTCTATTCGGCACTGGTTAGGCTTCACCTTGAGTATTGTGTCCAGTTACGGGCATCACCCTTCAAGAATGATGCAGTGAAGCTTGAGGAGGTTCAGAAGAGTGTAATGAGGATGATCAGGGGTCTGGAAACAAAGCCCTATGAGGAGAGACTGAAAGAACTGGGCATGTTTAGCCTTGAGAAGAGAAGACGGAGGGGAGACATTATAGCACTCTTCAAATACTTGAAAGGTTGTCACAAAGAGTGTCAGGATCTCTTCTCGATCATCCCAGAGTGCAGAACGTAGTACGGCCGCTTCTAAAAAAGCCCTCCCTTAATAATTGCAGACCAGTATAGAATCTTCTGTTTCTTGGCAAGGTGATTGAGAGGCCAGTTGCCTTTCAACTCCAAGCAGTTTTGGATGATACAGATTTTCAAGACCCATTTCAAACCAGCTTCAGGGCAGGATATGGAGTTGAGACTGCTATGGTCACCTTAGTGGATGATCTACGCTTGAGCATTGACAAGGGGAGTGTATCCCTGCTGGTACTTCTGGACCTCTCAGCGGCTTTCGATACCATCGACCATGGTACCCTTCAGGAACACCTGAGTGGATTGGGACTCTGGGGCACTGTGCTTCAGTGGTTCTGGTCCTACCTCTCGGGCAGGTTCCAGATGGTGATGCTTGGGGATAGTTGCTCCTCAAAGAAGGAGCTGCTATGTGGTGTACCACAAGGTGCCATCCTATCCCCAATGCTGTTTAACATTTACATGAAACTGCTGGGAGAGATCATCCGGAGGCGTGGGGTGCTATCAGTATGCTGACGACACCCAAATATATTTCTCTATGCCTTCGACAACAGCATCAGCTAAGGATAGTGTGTCTCCTCTGAATGAATGCTTGGAGGCGGTAATGGGCTGGATGAGGAAAAACAAACTGAAGTTGAATCCAGACAAGACGGAGGTGCTTACTGTCAAGGGCCACAACCTGGGGTTGGAGGTGTGTCAACGAGTTCTGGATGGGGTTACACTCCCCCTGAAAGGCTGTGTTCGCAGCTTGGGGGTGTTCCTGGATCCATCGCTCCAAATGACAGATAGATGCGACAGCCAGGAGTGCCTACTATCAGCTTCGGCTGATACGCCAGCTGCGCCCCTTCCTAGAGTTGGAAGTCCTAAAGTCAGTAGTACACACGCTGGTAACTTCGAGACTTGACTTCTGCAATGCGCTATACATAGGGCTACCTCTGTGCCTAGTCCGGAAACGTCAACCAGTTCAAAATATGGCAGCCAGGTTGGTCACTGGTACACCTAGGGGTGACCATATCACACCAGCTTTGAAATCTCTCCACTAGCTGCCAATCAGTTTCCAGGCGAAGTACAAAGTGTTGGTTATTACCTTTAAAGCCCTACATGGTTTGGGTCCAGGTTACCTGCGGGATCGCCTTCTCCCATACAATCCGCCCCACACACTCAGTCCTCTGGGAAGAATTTACAACAGTCAACAAAAACTAGGTTGACAACCATTACCCAGAGGACCTTCTCTTCTGCTGCTCCCAGATTATGGAATGACCTGCCAGGAGAGATCCGCCAATTCACCAGTCTTCAAGAATTTAAAAGAGCTATAAAGACTGATCTCTTCCGGTAGGCCTACCCAGATGAATTTTAAGTGTTTTATTGGTGTTTTATTGGTATTTTAATGATGTATTGGTTTTATGTGCTTTTAATCAGTTTCTGTATTTTATGCTTGATGCTGTTCCCCGCCTCGATCCAGAGGGAGAGGCGGGTAGTAAATAAATAGATATATTATTATTATCATTATTATTATTATTATCGTGGAGTAATGGGCTCAAGTTACAGGAAGCCAGATTCCGGCCGGACATCAAGAAAAATATCCTGACTGTTAGAGCAGTATGACAATAGAACCAATTACCTAGAGAGGTGGTGGGCTCTCCTACACTACAGGCATTTAAGAGGCAGCTGGACAGCCATCTGTCAGGGATGCTTTAAGGTGGATTTCTGCAATGAGCAGGGTTTGGACTCGATAGCCTTATAGGCCCCTTCCAAATCTACTATTCTATGATTCCCCCATCCAGTTCCCAGCATAGATCGTTCACCAAGGTGAACCAGTCTCTGTCCCAAAACCAGGTCTGAAGACAGACTGAAATGGATCTAGATGATCCACCTCATCCAGAAACTCCTCGAGCTGAGAAGCCACCACAATGCCCCTGCACCTTGCCAAAGAATGGAATACTGGAGACTTGTTCAAGGAAGACTCTGGTTTGTTTGTTTGTTTGTTTATTTATTTACAGAGGACTTACTACTGTCTCTTTTAGGCAAGATAGAACCACAACTTGCCACAAAGAGGCCCGTTTAGTAAGCTACAAAGGGAAGCGGACCAGCACACATACGGTAGGTTTCACTTCTCCAAGGATCTTATCCACATCCTCAAGCTGTATAAATTGAAAAAATATGAAAACTGGACAAGCAGGAGCAAAAAGATAAGGCCCCACAGGCCAGTGGTTCCCCACCACTGGTGCAAAGATCACACATTAAGACACCAATCTTTAACCACAGCCTGGAAATGACACAGCTACTGCACCATTTTAGACCAGCCTTCCTCAACTGGGTGGCCTCCAGGTATGTTGAGTCTTCAACTCCTATCATTCCCAGCCACATTAGCTGGGAATTATGGGGGTTGTAGTCCAACACATCTGGAAGCCACCCAGTTGAGGAAGGTTGATTTAGACACAGCTAAAACTGTATCTAAACAATAATTTAAACAAAGCCTTGTTGACACAATAATAATTTTACTCTTGCAGCTGTTTTATCCAGATGGCTGTTAACTGGCTACTACTGGAGCAGTTACAAAGAATCCAAATAAAGGAGACAGAAACTGGGACCAAGTTACAGTTCCTATCCCAGACTTTCACTTCAAAAGCAGGCCACACAATAAAAATGAGTGCTAAGGATCTCCAAACAAATGAACTGACACTATTTACAGCTTGGTTTGTCAGGCAGGTATGAGAAAGCATCCACACAGAATAGGAAAAGCACAAGAGCTGACCCATAAAATATTAAGATAGCAAGAATTCTGGTACTACCCAAATTCATTCAGAAACATCGTGGGTGGGTGGGTTATAAAGAGACTGTAATAAATCTTGATCTCTTAACAAACACAATTATAATAATAGTTCATGCATAGTTGAGACATACGTGAAAAGAGGAATTGGATGGACAAGCGTCAGATCTGGCTCGCTCTTCCGAGCCATCAAAGCTTGTCTTTTTCTACGCAGCTCCAGTGCTTCTTCAAGGATTGTCCTTGCTTCAGATGCACTCACACTGGCATCATGGATTGACATGTCACTGAAAAATTAAGGGAAACAGGCTATTTCGATACTGCTGTTTTATTTCATAGACATTCAAAATACTTTAAGCTAGCAAAATTAAAGTCACATTGCAGAGAGTAAAATAGCTTAACTGGGCTATTTAAACATCAGCAATTCTTGATCTACAAAACTGTGATGAATTCTGGTATTAGCATTTCAAGTAACAAGTACCATACAGAAAAAATATTTGTGGACTGGCAGTGAGCAACAGTCAACAAATTTTGTCTTGTTTATTAGCAAAAGACAAGACTTGTTCCATTGCTTGCCTTTGTGTTGGACTTCTACTAAATGTAGATTCTTGCATTGAGCAGGGGGTTGGACTCGATGGCCTTATAGGCTCCTTCCATCTCTACTATTCTATGATTCTATGAAGTCGCAAGCGGCTCCACGCTGCTGATACATTCAGAAGCCCACTGGGATGGGACAAAAGTTACCCCAGTGTGCATGTGGAGAAGGGCGTAACCAAGGTGGTTTCACTTCTGCATGTTGGGTTTTTGCAGAAAAGAGCAGCAGCGCATCACTGCTACTTCTGCAAAAGTCCAATGGATGAAAAAGAAACAACACTTTTATTAACAAATGCCCCATATCTAAGGGACCTTTTAAAGTAGCGACATAGCATGTCTTCGTAGATATGTCCCAATGAGTTGCACATCTACACACACACACACACACACACTTTTCTTCCAAATATGAAGGCATCAAAAATACATAAACTGGTTACTTTGGGAATTCGCAGATTGGTAAGAGGCACTGTCTGTATGAATTCCAGAATGAAACTAATCAATGCATATATAACAAACAAATCTACACGCACTAAGAAGGCAGAAAACAAAATGACTTTCACGAACAAGTTTTGAAAGAACTCAAAGGCCCACAGTGTTTAAACCAAGGACGGCAGTGCATGGAAGCCCAGGTTCCGGACCCAAACATATTGGACTACGATTCTGGGGGAAATGAACAATGTCGGGGCTCAGCAGATTGGGGCTCTGGGGGGGCGGAGGAGAGAGAAGGAAAATTACATGGGAAAGCAGGGTGACAAGACCATGGAGAGGAAAGGGGCTTATGGCGGTATGTCTGTAGCCCTGGGCGAAGCATAGCAGTTAGTCCTTGTACAAAGTCACTGTGCCAAATAAGTATCCAAATACGTATCAATTTGCAGGTGGCTTCTATACGCAAAGCATTCAATCGTTGAAAGCATTGTAAAGTCTTCAATCTATTGCATTATAGGAGGTGAGTGTTTATCCTTCATGCTTTTACCTGTCAGAAGGGTGCTGAGAATCCATTTGTGCTTACAATGCATGAACTTCCTGGAAGTTGGTAGATAATTTAAAAGAGCATGTACATCGGTAAATATTAAGGAGTGTTCCCAAAAAAACCCTACCCATATAATGAACTCCTCCCAAAAAGGAGCAACTACTGGGGATTGCCCAAACATATGCTTAAAAGAAGCATTAGCTGTGTAACACCTTCAACAATTAGCCATCTTAGACAAACTCTTATTAAAGAGATGTTGTGGCATCCAATAGACATGAAACAAATGTTTCTTATCTTTCCTTTAGGAAATGGATGTAGACCCACGGATACAACAGTTCCTGACTACTAGATATCAATTGCCAGAAAAGCCCAGGGCAAAAGGGCAGCAAAAAGAATGTTTGATGCAATGAAAGAACTCCAGCACGTTTTGGACCCTCAGACTTTTCTTCAGGGCAATCTAAAAAAGACAATGTATGATGTTTATGCGCTCACATGTCCACCATTGTATATCACATAAATCACATAGATGTGCACCATCATATAAAACTATACATTTATAAAAGGGTAACACAGAATATGGGGCTCAAAGCATGAAAGCTTGTGTACTCTGAGCCACTCAATCATTCTTATCCTTTAATAAATTCATAACTAAACCACTGAGAAGGCCAGGGACCAATGTGATTTCAGGCCAAGAGCCAATGGGCCCGGCAGCAGTAAATGGAAGGACAGGTTGCTTACCTGTAACTGTGGTTCTTTGAGTGGTCATCTGTGCATTCACACCTATGGGTCTTTCCTGACCTATGCCACATATCACAGAAGCAGGAAGAAGACAGGAGGAGGACACTTTACTGTTTTTGTGATCAACTTGTATTTACAGAGTGTCCTGGATAGCTTTTATCAAAGGACAAGGAGTTTTGCTGGCACCTGATTATTGCTCAGTTGCAACATTATTGGAATGTGACCAAAGGGGGAAGGGGAGGGAGGAGAAAATGGGAAGGCTTCAAAGAACGTTTGACTGCACATAACATGGCACAGTACCTATAGCAGTCAATGAGCCAGTGTCCAGCTGGCTGGGGCTACCTCTCTCTCCTAAATCCATAGACTGAATAAAGCTTTTGGATTGGGATTTTTGCCTACCGGGAATTTGTTCTATCTCTGGTTCGGTCATTCCCATGACACTACAGATAGCCCAGCAAACTGGAAGTCATGTGTAATGCTTTCCTGGAATGGATGACAAAACTTTAACAAAAGCAAGTCATAGCAGTAATAGGGGATTTCAACTATCCTGATAACTGCTGGAAGTTTAATTCTGCAAAGAATGGAAAATCCAATAGATGTTTTACTTGGCTTGCTAACAATTTCATCTCCCAAAAGATGGAAGGAGGGAAAAAATGGGTCTGCTGTCCTAGATTAATCCTGACCAAAAGGGAAGAAATAGTAGATGAAATGAAAGTGGCAGGAAACTTAGGGATGTGTAACTCAGGATCCCACCCAACCTTTCCCTGAGCTTCTTGAAATTGCCCCTTAAATATTGGGTGGGATCCCATGGCTAGAAATCCTGAAGAAAAAACATTCAAGAGGGATGGGAAATCCCGAAACCTGAAATATTGAAGGCACAATCACAAACTATTCCAATGACAAGGAAAAATGATGGACATTTATAGAAGCCTGTGTGGTTGCAAGAAAACTCTCTGGAAAGTGAAAAAGAGATGGAAGGTGGGACATACTACCAAGGAGGAGTAGAACAGAGTTCTCGAACACCATGGAAGACAGGATCAAGATGCAAAAGGATATAGACAGGCTGGAAAACTGCGCTGAATCTAACAAGAGATTTAACAGAGATAAAAAATAAAAGACACAAGTATAGGATGGGGAGACCTGGCTTGTCAGCAGTACATGTGAAAAGGACTAAGGTGTCTTAGTGGATCACAAGCTGAATATGAGCCAACAGTGTGATGCAGCAGCTAAGAAAGCTAATGCAATCTTGGGATGCATTAACAGAAACATAATGTCCAGGAAGCAGTAGGTCTGCTCTATTCTGTATTAGTCAGGCCACATCTGAAGTACTGTGTCCATTTATGGGCACCCCAGTTTAAGGAGGACACTGACAAGCTGGAGCGCATTCAGAGAAGAGTAACCAGGATGGTGAGGAATCTGGAAACCAAGTCCTATGAGGAACTGTTGAAAAAGCTGGGTATGCTTAGCTTGGAGAAGACAAAGTTAAGAGGAAACACAATAACCGCCTTCAAATATCAAAAAGGCTGTCATGCAGAAAATGGAGTGGAATTGTGCTATGTTGCTCCTGAGGGCAGAACTAGAACCAATAAGTAGAAATTGCAAGGAAGCAGATTTTGGCTAAACATAAAGAGAAAATTCGTGAGGACTGTTTGGCTAATAGACTGCCTTGGGAGGTGGTGGACTCTCCTTCGCTGGAGATATTTAAGCAGGGGCTAGAAATCCCTCTGTTGGTCCCTTTCAACCTTCCAATCCTATGGACTGCTTCCTTGGTGCCAAGAAGCAATGTTGAGCAGCATCATTTCAAAACTTAAGATGACCCTCTCCCAGCGGCTTCATGAAGTTATGAAGTAATCAAAGGGACAAAAGAACATTTACATGTGACACTGAGCAAAGACTGAATTTGTCTATGAAGCAACATATGCAAGACAAGAGAGATCCTTGAAAGCAGATAAAAATACAGATCCACAAAGGCTTTCTTCAACTTCCCCTACGCAGCAAATCCAATATGTAATTCTGGATCACAAGTGTCTGTTGCACACTAGATCCAGTAGAACAGCTTCCTTGAAAATGGAAGTCTGGAGACACTCTCTTTTTCTCTTATTTTATATCAAACTTAAGCAACACAAACAGAGAATAAATTTCTGCTGATACAACTGACAGAGAGAAAGCCAAACTAACTACTAACTCCAAGGATTTGCCTTAAGAACAGTGATTGAACTCCCTCGAATGAGCCTTTCAATAGGGGGAACCAGATCGGAGTGCCATACAAGATCTGAGGAATCAGCTTTGCTTTACTACAAAAAGACATCACCTGACTTTCTTTCACATGCCTAAAGAAAACATTAACCCTTTAGAGTTTACACAGTCCTCAACACGGTGTCCACAGGGCCTTCCAACGATGCACATGAAGCTCTCCACTACCTGCCACCATCAAAAAAATATTTCCACTAAAAACCTTGAAAACAAAAGGGTGCCAGGATCTCCTTCCTGTTCCTGAAACTGCTGCTCATCAGCTGTTCGGCAAGCAGGAAGAAAAGGGAAGAGCTGCTTCCTGGCCCACCCAATCTTCTTCCACATACACAGAGCTCTCCCTTTTGCTCTCTCTCTCTACTCCCAACCTCTAGCCTCGCTATTTCTCTCCACCCTGCCCCTTCCCTTGCTATGTCTCTCCCTTCCGAGTCCATAGCCGTTTCCTTCCTCTCCCTTCTTAATCCCTAGAGCCTTGCTTCCACTCACCGTTTTATCTCATTGCTTCTCTCCACTCTAAGCAGCTAGCCTTGCTGTTCCCCTCCCCACAGCTCTTTGCCTCACAGTTTCTCCCCTTCCTACCCTCTAGCCTTATTCTTTCTCTTACTACTCCCTCACTTTCATCCACCTTAAAGCATACCTGATAGATTGCTGTCCAGCTGCCTGTAGTGTGGGAGAGCCCACAACCTCCCTAGGTCATTGGTTGCACTGTCGTACTACTCTAACAGTCAGGAAGGTTTTCCTGATGACCAGCCAGAATCTGACTTCCTGTAACTTGAGCCCATTATTCCACATCCTGCACTCTGGGATGATCGAGAAGAGATCCTGGCCCTCCTCTGTGTGACAACCTTTCAAGTACTTGAAGAGTGCCAACATGTCTCCCCTCAATCTTCTCTTCTCCAGGCTAAATATGCCTAGTTCTTTCAATCTCTCCTCAAGGGGCTTTGTTTCCAGACCCCTGATCATCCTCGTTGCCCTCCTCTGAACACGCTCCAGCTTGTCTGCATCCTTCTTGAAGTGTGGTGTCCAGAACTGGATGCAATACTCAAGATGGCGTCTAACCAGTGCTATACTTCTATTAATGCAGCTCAAAATAGCTATTGCTTTTTTTGCAGTCATATCGCACTATTGGCTCATATTCAGCTTGTGATCTACAACAATTCCAAGATCCTTCTCGCTTGTCATATTGCTGAGCCAACTATCCCAATCTTGTAACTGTGCATTTGGTTTTTTCTAGGTGTAGAACTTGGCATCCATCTCTATTAAATTTCATTCTGTTGTTTTCAGCCCAGCACTCCAGCCTATCAAGATCACTTTGAAGTTTTTCTGTCTTCCACAGTATTAGTGATCCCACCCAATTTTGTGTCATCTGCAAATTTAATAAGCATTTCCTGCACCTCCTCATCCAAATCATTAATAAAAATGTTGAAGAGCACTGGGCCCAGGACTGAGCTCTGTGGTACCCTGCTTATTACCTCCCCTCAGTTTGAGAAGGTACCATTGATAAACATTCTTTGAGTCCGACTCTGTAGCCAACTGTGGATTCACCTAATAGTTGTTCCATCTAGCCCACTTTTAGCTAGTTTGCTAATCAGAATGTCATGGGGCACTTTGTCAAAAGCTTTGCTGAAGTCAAGATATATTATGTCCACAGCATTCCCACAGTCAAAAAATGAGATCAGATTAGTCTGACAGGATTTGTTCTTGACAAATCCATGCTGGCTTCTAGTAATCACTGCATTGTTTTCAAGATGCTTACAGACTGACTTCTTTATAATCTGTTCCAAAATTTTCCCAGGGGTGGATATCAGGCTGACTGGTCTGTAGTTCCCAGGTTCCACCTTTTTGCCCTTTTTGAAGACAGGGACAGCATTGGCCCTCCTCCAGTCATCCAGCACTTCACCCATCTTCCATGATTTCGCAAAGATAATAGACAGTGGTTCTGAGAGTTCTTCTGCTAGTTCCTTTATTACTCTAGGATGCATTTCGTTGGGCCCTGGAGATTTGAGTTCGTTCAAAGAAATTAGGTGTTTCTTGACCATTTGTTTTATCAATCTCAAACTACAATCCTGCCCCTTCAGCTTGTATTTCATTTTTTCCGGGGGGGGGGGGTGTCATAGACCTGCGTTTGGGAGAAGACTGAGCCAAAGTAGGAATTGAGCACTTCGGCCTTCTCTTTGTCATCTGTTATCAATTTGCCATCCTCATGAAGCAGTTGAACCACCATTTCTTTCCTCTGTATTTTACTATTCACGTATCTGAAGAAAGCCTTTTTAATGCTTTTAGCATCCCTCGCTAGTCTCAGCTCCTTCTCAGCTTTAGCCTTCCTGATACCATTCCAACACTTCTGTGTTACCTGTATGTATTCTTCTTTTGTTGCCTGGCATTCCTTCCACTTCCTATATGTATCCTTTTTATTTTCATGTCATCTCTAAGCTTTTTGTGGAGCCACATTGATTTCTTCTGTTGTCTTCTATCTTTTTCCCTTGTTGGAATTGTTTGTAATTGTGCCTTTAAAATTTCCTTTTTTAAAAACTCCCACCCATCTTGGACTCCTTTTCTTATTAGGGTCACTTGCCATGGGACCTTACTTATCTTAGTTCCGAGGTTATTAAAATTGGCTTTCCTGAAATCCAGAGTACGCATATAGTTACATTCAGCTTTTGCTTCCTTTGAAATCAAGAACTCAAGTATGACGTTGTCACTTTCCCCCAGAGTTCCCATAACTGCCACTTTATCCACTAAGTCCTCCCTATTGGTCAGTATCAAGTCAAGGATAGCCGATCCTCTAGTTCCTTCCTCTACTTTCTGTAGAAGGAAGTTATTAGCCACACATGCCAGAAATTTCTTGGAGGGGCCAATTTTGGCAGAATTTCTCTCCCAAAAGATGATGATGAAGATGATGATTTATTACAAGTATATACCGTCCCATAGCCAAAGCTTTCTGGGTGGTTTACAAAAATTAAAAGATTTAACAGATATCTGGGTAAGTGAAGTCCCCCATTACTACTACATTGGATTTCCTTGAAACACTGACAATTTGTTTTTCAAAAGTTTCATGCTCATCTTCTCCTTGATTAAGGGGTCAGTAGTAAACTCTGATTATCATGTTCATTTTATTCCTTGCCCCATTTATTTTAACGTAGATGATCTCAATGGGGCTCCCAGGCTCATCCTCTTGTATTTCTGTGCAGGGATAAGTATTTTTAACATTTAGCGCAACTCCGCCTCCGATTCTATTTCTTCTGTTCTTTTTGAGCAAGTTATATCCTTCAATTGCTATATTCCAGTCATGGGAGTCGTCCCACCAAGTTTCAGTTATACCTATCAAGTCGTCTTTGCCTTCAATCTTTAGCCTTGCTTTCTCCCCCTCCCTTTCATCCCTCTATCGCTATTTTTCCTCCTCAAATACCCTTGCTATTTTTCTTTCCCTTCCCAGCTCCTTCTCTCATTCATCACATACACGCACACACACACCCAGAGCACTTTCCCAGGCAGCAGCTCTGATGGCAGTGGAGATAGGAGTGCCAGTTGGTTGAGCCTGGGGGATGAGGTCGGAAAAACTTTTTGTTTCCATTCGGAGGGGACATTTTGCTTTTGGGTTGAGGAAAGAGGTGTGTGTGTGTGAGTAGATTGGATGAGCAAAGGAATCCTATGTAACCCTACTCTGAAGTAATCCCCATTAAGTTCCATATAAGCATGCTTTGGATTACAACCTTAAATTGCTATTTTGTTGTGCTGCTGTGGGGTCAAATATGTGCATTGGCTTTGGAGTGCAGACCTTTTCTCTGCTTGTACTCAAGTTCTTGATTGAATTACTTGTCTTTTGACTAGCTGAGTTCTCATGGAAACCATCACGTGACTAGCCACATCCTCCATAGCAGCCATTTTATGATGGACCATACAGCAGTTTCTCAAATTCCCAAATATGCCCATGGGTCCAAAAATGTTGGGGACCCTGATCTAAAGCAACTTTCCCTAATGTGGTGCTCTTCAGCTGTGCTGTCCTGCAGTTCCATCATTCCCAGCCAAGGAGGCCATGGGAGTTGTAGTCCAACACATCTGGAAATAGGGAATAGAGAACTCATGGAGCCATTAGCATGGCTGGGGGAATTGCACACTTTCCAGAAGCCCCAGAAAGCATGCTTTGCCTCCCTCTCCCCTCCACGCTAATCGTAGCCTTGAAGGCCCTCTTAAAACTTTGGCTTAAGAGAGCCTTCAAAGGGCATGATTGGCATGTGGGGGTAGGGAGGCAAAGCACACTTTCCCAGGCCTCCGGCAAGCACGCAATTCCCCACTCTGACACTCATTTCCCCCTGCTGCGTTAATGACAGCTGCCATTAACGCAGCGGGGGGAAATATGTAATTCACATTTCTCCTCGTGCCCCGACAATCATAGAATAGTAGAGTTGGAAGGGGCTTATAAGGCCATCGAGTCCATCCCCCTGCTCAGTGCAGGAATCAACCTTAAAGGCCCATTGGTGAAGGGAGGGAAGAGAGAAACGTAATTTCCTCAAAGCTGGGGAAATTGCTTATTTCCCCCCACTGTGTTAACGGTGGTCGCCATTAATGCAGTGGGGGGAAATGACAAAGGGCACAGGTCAGAGCAGAACCGAGTTCCGCCCAGACCTGCACCCCCTTTGTCCTTTGGCCCAGTGTTGGGGCAAAAGTTCACTGGCTGCTGTCCTCACAGGCCCAGGCAAATTTTCATCACATCACTCTGGAAGGTTGAGGAAGGTTACCTAGAGGAATTTCAGAATCAAGAAATGGATGCAAAAAGCGAAGAAGAAATTCACCCTTTCAGGAACATCCTTAATGAGTCCTTCCTGAGGCACGGCTGCTCCTCAAAAATCTTCTCCTTAATAACAAGGCCTTTGCTGTACTGGCAGTCTCTCTCCAGTGCTTTGCAGATAAAATACAAGCATGCTGTAGCAATGAAAACAGAAGTCAGAGGCCATCTGTAACTTCACATTAAACTCATTCTTCATACAAATTACAGAACAAAGTCAGCCATATTATTGCGCTTCATGTTTTGATAAAACAGTGATGTGGATTTTCTGTTTGGCTTATATTTAGTAAACAAAACTAAAGAGTATGCTATATTAATCCTGCATAAATATTTCAAAAGTTTTTCCAATAGCTAAAAGTAGTTGAACCACAATATGTGATGGGGAGGGGAATTCATAAAGCACATAGTGTGGTTTAAATGTTACATTCAAGCACAGTTCAAAGCTTTACTTGACAATTATTTTTATATTGGGATACCTGTAAACATTTTCAAACAGGACAAGTCAATACCATAAACGTACCTTATGTTATTTAGATTTTAAAGAGAAACATGAAAGCAATGAAAACTGCTCATACTAATGTTAGCATGCCTGAGGAGCAAATGTACCTGCTTCCTAGAGATAATCACCTGACAATAAGTGAATTCCAGCACTGATTCCAGATTTGTATTGCTTTTTATCCAACCATGCTACTACTTCATTGTTATGAAGCAATGCATTTCTAAAGATTGAACATTTTCCATGGGAAAATGCAGCTGTCACTAATGATTAATGCATATATTTTAAATAAGATAAGCTAACATCAAAATTTCCTATGCACTTACAAAAGGTGAGTGAAGGATCTAGCAAAACGTGAAACATTTCTAAATATCTGCAGAGTATAAGAAAATCCATAAAAAATAAGCTTGTCATAACAAGCTTGTCAGGGGCACTTGCCTTGTCTCTACCTTACAAAGGTCCTTGAAATGCTCTGAAATCTGTTTCTTTACTGTTTACTTTTTTTTAAAAAAAAGTTTCTCATATTTGAACAAACAGAAGTCTCCAACAAGCCTTCAAAGACAGTTCCAGATGCAACACACACAGTAGTCAAGTCCGGATAGGGTATATAATTAACTGTGGCCAGGCTAGTTCTGTCCAGGAGGGGTTCACAGGTGCTGCACCATCCTAATCTGGGAATCCAGAATAAGAGCTGGATCTAACAGTACTCCAATACTGTGAATTTAAGAGTGCAATGCAATCTAGAACAGACTGAAACCTCCTCCTTAAGTAGAACAGAATCTTCACTTTGTCTGGATTGAATTTCCAATTATTACCCCTCATCCAGTCCATTACCAATTCCAGTTCAGCTTCACTTCACCAGACTCCAAAGAAAAGGAGAAATAGAGCTGGATGTCATTAGCTTACTGATGGACACAGTATTCAAAGTCTCTGGATGAACACACTCAGTGGCTTCATACATCTATACAAACGGGACGGGGGACGGGACAGCACCATCTTCTGGAACTAGTCTGCCAGATAGGAGTGAAGATACAAAGGTACTATCACACGAACTCTGGCCCTAGCTGGTCCAAAAGGATAATGTGTCAAAAGCTTCAGAGAGACCCCAAAAAGTGACTAAAGTCACATTTCTCCTGTCCTTCTCCCAGTTCAGGCTGTCCATCAGAGTGACTAAAACAGTTTCAGTGCCTGCTGAAACCCAGACACAAAGCCACATTGATTATCATTCCAGATCTTGGAGCTGCCCAATCACCACCCAGGAAGGGGATATTAACAACCAGGTGGTAGTTGAAGTAGTCCTTGTGTTCAAGGCAGGCTTCTTTAGAAGTGGCCGAACAACCACCTGCTTCAAGGTGACTCTTAACAAGATCACAGCCCAACCCTGCCTGATGTTACTAGCCATGAAGGAGAGGAGTTTAGCAAACAGCAATTGGAAACCCATCCAAATGAGAAGGACTAGATGGTTTCCCTAGACATAACCTGTGAGTGAACTTCTACAAATGTGGCTTCAAATTGCAATAAATCTGAATAATTTTTATTATCAAAGAGCTTTGTATCTGCCCAGAGAATATTAGTTATGGGTGGGTTAGAAATGCAAGAAATAAACGAATAAATATTTTCAATTAGGTCACAGCAGTCTTTCAAGGGTTCCCAATGATCACCCTGGAGTCCTGTCTGAAGAATTCCCTAACCATACAAACTCAGTGCCCTCCAGCGGAGCTGACACTGTGGATATAATGGCAGTAGGAAAGCAGGCTCTCCTTACTGCCTTCCCCTCCATACAGTGGGTTCAGTGGGCTAGGCTAGTTTCTTGAATATCCAACCTGGCATCCAAAAGGTTAGTCTGGATTCCAAGATAGGTCTCTCCTAACTGCAAAAATTTCCATTCTAAAGCACTCACAAAACTGCAACTCCAGCAATTGCTTGTACCAATCAGTGCAATAAGGTTCATTTAGGAAAATAATACAAAAAGAGTATAACTTACTTGTATAGTCGCTGAGTGTGTAGAGGACAGTGATAAGATTATCTAAGCAAGGCCAATGATCTGGGTTGCATGTGAGCCCTTCTTCAAAAGCATGCCGTGCTAAGGGAAGACGCGTAAGTCTGAGTGCCACATGACCAATTTTATACCATAGGTTGACGTCAGTGGAGTCTAGCATTACAGCCTAGAAGGCACAAGACACAACATGCCTGATGCACACACACACAAGTGTAAGTTGTACCAACAGAATCTGGAAGTAACAATGACTACATGTTTCAAGTTTCAAGGCTTCAGTGCAGGGGTGGGCAACCCGCAGCCTAATTTCCAAAGCCTTCTGCAAGCAATCAGGTCAGACCTCTGGAGAGAAGGATCTCTCCCTTTCCCAGCAGCCTGCTCAGTGGAGAAGAAAGGGGGGCAGGAAAAGAGAAAGAGAAGGGGTGGTACCACCCAACTTTGGCCCTCCACACTGCCAGCATGCATGTGATGCCCAACAGAAAAAGTTTGTCCACCCCTGCTCTAGTAGATGGTCTCAGAAACTTCCAGTGTCTGTCAAGCATGTTTAACATGCTTTAATTCAAATCAGTATTAGGTCAAGACTTTTCACTGTAACAACAGAAATGAATGAGAAGAACTGTAAACTAAATGTTTAGCACAAAACTTTACATTTTGAAAAACAGATTTCACATTCCTTTGAGAGTTACGTAACATATCAGGAAAAGAAGAGGCTTCTAATAACTGAACTGTTTTTATAAGATCATGCTTGCATGCTATCTAGTCTCTTGTCTATTCTCTTCCCCTAGAAAGAGTAATTCTGTAGGGTGTACTGGCATTGAAAGAGAAACATGGTGGGTGCAAAAGAGGTAAGTGGGGCATAGCTTTAGCTAGCTCTTGTGCTCAGAATGAAAACAGCAGCAAGCACTACATGAGGAATGATACTGGCAGGGCGCTGTGAGGTAACCACATCTTTGCTATGGCATTAGCCACATACCAGAGGAGGATGCCTTTCTGAGTAAACAGGTAGGAACACTATACCTCCAGGTAGAACTCCATGGCTGTCTCAAAGTCATCTCGCTGTGCTGCCAGCTGAGCTAAGTTTTTATAAGTAGAATACTTCAGCATTAAGCCTGGATGTTTTAATCCCTCTCTCTCATCACCAGATGGAATTGCCTGAAAATTGTAAAGAGGAGAAACAATGCGAAGATAAAGGCTTCTTTGATCATGAAGAACAATTAAAAAATCACCAGATGATAGAATTTAACTCCAAAAGACAATGCAGAAACCATTGTTACCACAATAACTATCCTAAGTACCAACCAGGCTTTTTTGGGGGGGGGGAGGGGAGCAGGGAGATACTTTCCCTTTTAAAAAGCCCCAGAAGCTACCAGCAAATGGAAATACATCACTCAACTACTCTCACCTCATAGGAACATAGGGAGCTGCCCTATACTGAGTCAGACCCTTGGTCCAACTTGCCCAGCATTGTCAACTCTGACTGGCAGCAGGTGGCTCTCCAAGGTACAGGTAGGAGTTTTTCTAGCCCTAATGGAAGATGCTGGATATTTAATCTGGAACCTTCGGCATGCAAACCAGGTGCTCTACCACTGAGTTAGGGAGGTTCAAAAGCTTGAACAAGGGCCATGTAGTGGAAGGGACATAACTCAAAGGTAGAGTACATCCTTTGCACTGAGAAGACACCGGCTCAATCCATATCAGCATCTCCAGTTTAAAAAGATCAGCAGGTGATGAAAAGACCCTTCTCTGCCTGAGACCACACAAAGGCGGCAATTCTGGGCTAAGAGACAAAGAGCTTGACTTGGCCTAAGGCAGTTTTCTCTGTTCCTTCCTATATAAACAATCCTAACAGCAGTTTTACAATGAAAGCAACAATTCATTCACTCTTTGGAGCCCACCCTCTCAATTCTTACAAAACTGAAAGTTTGGAGTGAAACATCACAGTAACATCATATATATATTTCTATGCTTATCTGGTTGTTGACCAATTCTGAAACCCATTGAGGTTTAAAATGCTGCTACTGATCCAGTGTATATTTCACAAAAAGATGCAGCTTCAATGCTGAAATAGCTAAGTAGAGTCTGGATGTACTACCAACCAGAAGGTCTGGAGAAGCTATCCCTCCTTTTTTCACCTTAACAGATTTTCTGCGACAAGAGAAAAAAGACTGGAGTGGCGGTGGGAAAATATTTCCCGTCCCCTGTAAATTCCATGAATGAGGCATGGGGGCAATGACACCAAAAAAGCCTCACCTATAAGCATCCTCTGAGGTTTGTTCCCGTGCGAATCAGCAGCTTCCTCCCTTTCATTTACTACTGGTGGTTTGCAAGATGATTCCTTGGGTGTAGCATTAAACATCTTTGCGGCCCTGCAGTATCCACCCAGTCTCGTAAGCCTCAGATCAAGACTTGCTATGAGAATATTATTCTGAGGACTGAGCTGAAGACTGCTGTAGGTCTCCACAAGCCAAGTGACAATACAGGGCGTAACAGGCAGTGGACTGAGATGATACCCCCCACCTAGTAGACGGAAAACTTTACCGACATGGCTCCTATTTTACTGACCTCTCGCAGGAGGCGAGTTTCAAGTAGTTCATGGTAAGCTTTGGCAGATTCTTCAAACTGGTCATGTTTCTGAAGGTCCAAGGCTTTATGGTACAAGGCAAATGCTTCTGCTTCCTAAAGATCAAGAATGGTACTCTCTCAAAAGGGGAGAAAACATCACTATGTTTACCACACATGGCAAAACTACTTCACCCTTCAATGGAAACTGATGGAGATAAAATCACCACCAAAAAACTGAGAGAACACAAATGCAGGTTGCTTACCTGTAACAGTAGTTCTTCGAGTGGTCATCTGTGCAGTCACACATATGGGCTCGCGCTGGCGCCGAGCCCCATTTCGGGAAACTTCCATAGCTAGCCTAGCGATTTTGGCGGGAACCCCTCCCCCCACCATCTCACCGCGCATGCTCCGGGTTCCCGCCTACCTCAGTTCCCTGAGACCGCAAACGGCCTCGCAGCTAAGGTAATATACAGCTATTTGAGCATGCCAGCACGGAGTACCTTCTGCATCATAACAGCGTTGCAGAGAGGGGATGGTGGGTGGGTTGTGTGACTGCACAGATGACCACTCGAAGAACTACTGTTACAGGTAAGCAACCTGCATTTCTTCTTCGTGGTCTCTGTGCATCACACATATGGGCGATTGATCAGCAGTACTTACCGGAGGAGGGTGTGCACGCTGGATGTTACTGGCAGATGGATGAGAGGACAGCTCTCCCGAAGGAAGCGTCCTTGACCGCCCTCGTGTCTAGTCTATAGTGCTTTACAAATGTCGAAGCATTAGACCACGTTGCAGCTCTACAGATGTCGGGAATGGAGGAGCCGTAGGATAGCGCAGCAGAAGTGGCTTGTCCCCGTGTTGAGTGAGCTGAGAAAGCGGTTGGTGGAACCTTTCGTAACACCTGGTAGGCAAGGACAATAGCGTCCACTATCCAATGTGACAAACGTTGTGCAGAGACAGGTAGTCCCTTTGTTTTTCCTCCGTAACAAACAAATAACTTCTCCGACTTACGGAACGATTGCGACCTGTCTTTATAAAAGGCTAACGCCCTTCGAACATCGAGGGTGTGCAACTTGGAACAAAGAGGGTCTGCAGGCGCCTTAAAAAACGTGGGCAGAACAATGTCCTGGTTAACGTGAAATGGAGTGCAAACTTTGGGAACAAACGAAGGTCCCGGACGTAGAACCACCTTATCCGGAAAGAAGGTAGTGTATGGGGGATTTAACATCAGTGACGCTAGCTCCGATGCACGTCTAGCTGACGTGATAGCGACGAGGAATATGGTTTTGAGCGTCAATAAACGTAGGTTAACTGTGGCCATAGGTTCAAAGGGTTTTCCTGTGAGGGCAGTCAGAACTAAGGACAAGCTCCATTGAGGCGTAATGGGTTTGAATGGCGGAAACAAATTCTTAAGTCCCTTCAGGAACGTTCTGGTAATAGGGTGTGTAAAAATTGAAAAACCATCAATTTTATTGTGGTATCTAGAAATAGCCGACACGTAACCCCTGAGAGACGACAGCTTTAATCCCTTGGAGTGCAAGGAATATATGAAGTCAATGATCCTGGAAATCGGGCACTTACAAGGGTCGAAGTTGTTTTGATTTGCAAATTGTTGAAAACGTGCCCACTTGCTAGCATATGATGCCCTAGTGGAGGGCTTTATGGATGCCTCAAAGATCTCTTTTAGTCCAGGTGGCAACGTGAGTGATTGCCAGTTGGTTGGATCCTCCACGCCGTAAGTCTCAGGGACTGTAAGTCGGGGTGTAGAACCATGCCGTTGTTCTTGGACAGCAGGTCTTGACGCATCGGTAGGTGCCAGAAGCGGTGACGTGACAGGCGGCACAGAGGGGTGAACCACGGCTGCCGTGGCCACCAGGGAGCTACTACTATGGCGTCGACTCGAAACCTGCTTGCTCTGGCTACAGCCCGAGCTATCAGTGGGAATGGCGGAAACATATATAGGAAGTCTCTGGACCAGTCCCACTGGAATGCATCTCCTAGCGATGCAGGTCCAATCCCCGCCCGAGAACAGTAACGTTGGCAAGCTGCATTGACAGATGTTGCAAACAGGTCTACTGAAGGAAGACCCCACCTCCTGAACAGCAGAGAGAGAACATCTTTGGCTAATTCCCATTCGTGGGTGTCGGAGAATTGCCGACTGAGGGTATCCGCCATCCCATTGTCGGCTCCGGCGATGTGCATTGCGGATAGACAGATACGATTTCGTATCGCCCAGTGAAAAATGCGCAGTGTTAGGTTGAGGAGGCGGGAGGAGCGCGTCCCTCCCTCTTTGTTTATATACCAAACTACTGCGGTGTTGTCTGAAAGTAGCTGGACGTGGTGACCGTACAAGTGAGGAAGGAAGGCACGAAGGGCCCGATTGACAGCTAATAGCTCTAGCACGTTGATGTGCAGGGAACTTTGAGAGCGTGACCATTTTCCTTGTACTTTTAGGTCGTCTACATGAGCTCCCCAACCCTCTAGAGAGGCGTCTGTCGTGAGAACTCGAGAGGGTTCCTTCTGATGGAAGGGCAGACCTTGCGAGAGATGAGTCATGACCGACCACCATTCGAGAGACGGAACTACGGCAGTTGGAAGGGTAAGTATTGTCCTGTGGGGGTTCTGCCCCGGGTAGTAGTGCCTGAGGAGTATCTGTTGGAGGGGCCGCATGTGTAGCCGGGCCCAACGCACGACAAATACGGAGGAAGCCATCAGTCCTAATAGTCTGAGAACAGCGAACGCCGTCGTTTTGCGATTGTAGCGGAGACGTGTGGCAAGCGCTTGAATTCTGTGTCTGCGTTCTACAGGAAGAAATGCACGACCCAGTACGGAATCGATAGACACCCCTATAAACTGGATCTGCTGCGATGGCTGAAAAACTGACTTTTCTACATTCACCTGCAGCCCGAGGTCTGCGAGACAGGACGAGACTACGCGGACGTCGCTTTGTGCTTGACGGCGAGACGTCGAGACAATTAACCAATCGTCTAGGTAAGGGTATATCTCGATGTTTCGTGATCTGAGGTGTGCGCATACCGCCGCCATACACTTTGTGAAGACTCGTGGCGCTGTTCGGAGGCCAAATGGGAGGACGGCGAATTGATACGGCTGATCCCCAACCATGAAGCGCAGATACTTTCGATGCGGTCGGTAGACTGGTATGTGGAAGTAGGCATCTTTGAGGTCCACGGATGTGAACCATCTGTTTCTTTTTAACAGGGGCAATATTTGTGCCAGGGTAATCATGCGAAATTTTTTTTTGGACATATAAATTTGTTTAGATGCCTTAAGTCCATAATTGGACGGAGGCCTCCGTCCTTCTTTGGAACCGTGAAATAGCGCGAGTAAAAACCCGCTTTTATCAATTTGTGAGGGACGGCAGTGATTGCCTTCTTCTGCAAGAGTGTTGAAATTTCTTGACGGAGAACCAACGATGGTTGGGTGTGTCGCACCATGCCAAGAGGGGGATGAGCTACAAACTCGATGCGATATCCCTCGGCTATAGTTGACAGAATCCAACGTTCGGTGGTGATGTTTTCCCACGCAGACAGGAAGGGTAGTAATCTGTTGCAGGGGTCGTTGACACTGTGGGTGTGAACCGAGTCAAAGGCGCCGCTTGGGGCCATAATCCTGCTTGCGAGGCTTATTAAAACGGGAGGAAGGCTTACGCGCCTGGTACGATGGCTGCATTTGCTGCGGTTGGTATCGCTGAGAGCGCTCTTGCTGCTGGCGAGGTTGGTAAGGAAGTGGTCGATACCAGCGGCGCTGCCTTGGGGGTTGTTGATGCTGCTGGTGGGATGGTACACTCATCCTCTTCGCTGTCATTTTTGCTTTATGGATAACATCCATAGTGCTGTCAGTTGTAGCGTGAAAAAGGCCCTCCCCATCGAAGGGGAGGTCCTCGATACGGGTCTTCGTCTCCGCAGGGAGGTTCGACGACCTCAGCCAGGCGTGGCGGCGCAGGGCGATGGCAGCCATCATAGCTTTGGCTGAGCAATCAGTTTGATGGTTGGCGGTCGTCAGCTGTTGTCTCGACAGCCTAGCCGCCTCTGTCTGAAAGACTCTGGCCAGATCGCGTTGATCATCGGGCAAGTAATCAGTCAGCGTGGAGATTTTTTCCCATAAAAACAGCTGGTACCGGGCCATGGTTGCTTGGTAATTTGCCACCTTGAACCCGAGTGCCGAAGACGAATATACCTTCCGGCCCACGGTATCAAGCTTCCTCCCCTCTTTGTCAGTAGGAGCTGCGTGTGACCTCCCGGTCCTGCCTACAGAAGATTCAACTACAATTGAATTGGGCTTAGGATGAGTAAATAGGAACGGGGCGTCTGCCTCCTGGATTTTATAGAGCGCATCTAGTCTTTTTGACGTTGGGCCAGCTGATGCCGGGTTAGGCCAAGAATCCTGTAAGGTCTGCAGGAGGGTAGGCACCACTGGGAGCGTCGGCTGAGGAGTGGGGTCCATGTACATGACGTCATAGATTTTGTCCTTCAGGGGTTCCCTTGGAAGCTGTAAATCAAGGCCCAATGATTGGGCCATCCTCTGCATTTGGTCAGAGAATGCCCCCAACTCCAACGAGGGCAAGACTCTATCCGAGAGCATCACGCCATCGGCTGGAGATGGTGCCGAAGGCGGAGGAGATGGTATGGAAGAGGTATCCGACGCGTAGTCGTCTGCCGATGTTGGTGAAGGCTCACGTCGTGATGGCACAGGTCGTGGCAATGCCCGAGCGGGCTCCCGTTGCTTGGTGACTGCAGGGGAAAGTCGCTTTCCCGTGTATGGGTCAAATCGATAGCGCTTCTTAGTACGGTGCCCGGAAGCTATTTGCGCGTGGTCCGAATACGCGTCCCAGTCCTGAGATCGTGAGTGTGATGGCGATCTGGACCGGTCGACAGTAGCTCGTGATGCACGAGATCTAGGCGAAATAGGCAAGTCAGGTTCGGAATCCAAGGAAATCGGTGGCTCGGTATCGTGTAACACGGTACCGAGGCTGCGTTGCTCCTCGGCGTCGATCTGATCCACAGTGACGATCTCCGAGATATCAAGATCTGAAGAGAGGTCGTGTGGGCTATACGGCGGACGAAAAGGTCTCGGCGGTAGCGACGTAGCCCTATCTCTTGGGGTAGACGCGCAGCGTGCATCCTTCGGTACCGAGGCAGGCGGTGCCGACGTCGACATCGAGCAGGTCGTTCTCGGTGTCGAGGGACGCCGTCGTAAAGACGATGCCGACGATGGTCGAGTGGTTCTCGGCGTCGCAGACGCAGGTTCCAGCATCGACGTCGGAGGAGTCGTTGCGGGGCCCAACGGTGTTGAGTGCTTTTTCCTCTTCGCCTTTGGAGTCGATGGGGACTCCGAAGCCGGCCTCTTCGACGTCGATGCCGACGCCGACGACTTCGATACCGACGGCTTCGATACCGAAGACTTCTTAGTCGATTTTTCTCTGTGCTTTTTCGACTTTGCCGGACGACTCTCCTGGCATTTTTCCGGGGAGAGGACTCCCGTCAGTGGGTCCAAGCCCTCAATTTCTTCAGCACCCACAGATAGTAGAGTGGTGCTGGGCGATGCTGGGTTCGAGCGACTGACTGGCGGCCGCCTGCGCTCCCCAGAAACAGAATAGGCCCTATCCGATGATGTGCCTTTCTGCCTATCCACCGCCGATAGAGCGTTGCTCCAAAGGAGACTTCGTAGTCTATCAGCGCGGTTCCGGCGGGAAAACGCCATACAGTGGGAGCAGGTTTCTACAACATGGCCCTCTCCCAAGCAAAGTAGGCATAGAGAATGCCCATCCGTTAAAGTCAATTTGGCCTTACATTTCAGGCAATGTTTGAAAAGCGCGGCCTGCGCCATAGCCGCAGCTAACTATTCTAACTAACTATCTATATATATATTTGTTTTTTTTTTTTTTTAAACAAGAACAATAACAATTCTAACGCTAAGCTAACTAATGACTATATTTCTTTCTTTAAAGGTATACCGGACGACGAAAAACGTCGGAGGAAGTCTCCCGCGAGGCGATATCACCAGCGGTCGAAGAAGAACTGAGGTAGGCGGGAACCCGGAGCATGCGCGGTGAGATGGTGGGGGGAGGGGTTCCCGCCAAAATCGCTAGGCTAGCTATGGAAGTTTCCCGAAATGGGGCTCGGCGCCAGCGCGAGCCCATATGTGTGACTGCACAGAGACCACGAAGAAGAACAAAAATCAAGTTGTAGCTTTTAGGAAGAGAAGGGTAAGTAGGGACATGCAACAAAATCCTGCAGTGTATATTCAACCCCTAACTGGAGTGCTCCAGCCAGCCTGGAATAGGAGCCCTTTAGCACTATTTTTCACACCACCTTTAGCACTTTTTTCTAAGCTAAAAACCTCCTAACATTGCAAAGTTTTCCCAAACCCCTGATCATTTTGGTTACCTTTTTTGCACCATTTCCAGTTCCATCCTTTTGGAGATGTGGCTACCAGAATTGTAACATTATTCCAAGCACTACACTTGTATGACAATGCTCCCAGTACTATTTTCAATCCCTTCCCTAGTGATCCTGAGCATGGAATTTTACCTTCTTCGCTGCAACAACACACTGACAGGACCCTTCCGATGACCAATCCACCATGGCCCCAAGATCTCTTTCCAGGTTAATCACTGCCAGTTCAGACTCCATCAATGTATGTGTGAAGTTGGGAATTTTGGGCCTAATGTGCATTTTTTTATTTCATTTATGTTGAATCTCATCTGCCATTTTGTTATCCAATTGCCAGTTTAGTGAGATCCTTTTGGAGTGATTTGCAGTCTGCATGGATTTTCACCATCCTGAATAATGGGCTATTGTGCAATCCAGCAGTCCTCCTGATTGGCCCAGATGGGCTTGAACACATGTTGGTGTTGGGGAGGGGTCCTCCCCATCTTATCTGCTGTGGGGTTGTATTAGGTACATGAAGTAGGGACCTCCAGCATGTAAACATGAGCTGCTCCACCTGATTCGGGCTGCATCTGCAGCCCCTGTGCTCCTGACATCTGTGACTAGAGTCATGGGGGAGGGCGGAAGAGAAATTCCCCATGATGTGTCTGACTGCTGTCTGCTGCTTTGGCTGAGTAGTTACTCTCTGTGGTGGTTGTACCCCAAGAGTTCCCCCTCTTTCGCCCCTGTCATGAATAGGGGGGGGGGCGGTAGCTAGGCATGCAAAAGGTGACTGAGGGGGGCATTTTCCCCCTTTCCCCTGGTGTAGTCCAAACTCTCATCTCCTTTTAAAGCCATCCAGATTGGCGGCCATTACTACATCTTAAATAATATTCATATTTTCTTTCAGCCTGTAAAATGCTTTTTTTTATTGTCTATTTGGACAAAAGTGAAAGACTAATTTTTATTATTTTCAAGAAGCAGGAGTCCTTTGGCAGGAGTCCTTAGGCCAAATGAATAACTTTCTGTTCTGGTGTTAGGCAACTTTTTGGGGCCATGGGCGCATCTGTCAATTTGAGAAACTGTGTCCTGGCCGCCACCACCACAAAATGGCTGCCATGGGAGGCATGGCAAAGGGCAAGTAATCCACCCAAAAGGCTGAGTACAAAGCAAAGAACATAATAAGTGCCATGCTGGATCAGACCGAGGGTCCATCTAGTCAGCACTCTGTTCACACAGTGACCAACCAACCATCTACCAGGGACCAACAAAGCAGGACATGGTGCAACAGCACGTTCCCACCCATGTTCCCCAGTAACTGGTGCACGCAGGCTTACTGCCTCTGATACTGGTGCATTGGGGTTCAGCCCAGAGGTGTGGGCTAAACCCCAACACACTACAATCTCAGCCACAGTACACCCACAGACAATTCGGCTTGTTATGGCTTGTTCTCCTCCTCCTCCTTAACCCCTTGGTCCTCCAGCCACCTCTGGCATGTATCCCAGATGCCTTTGCAGCAGAACCTCTTTGGCTCCTCATCCTGGCCATTCCCAGCTCCAATCACTACCCCTTTTCATTCCCCAACTTCCCCCTCTCCAATGCTTCTGGAGTATGCAACAGCAGCAGTAACTGCTCCAAAAAGGAGCCATGTAAAGGGAGGAGCCAATGTCCCCTTTCTAGACTTGCTGGAGACTCAAGGAAGTGCTGAACAGGAGGACACTGCCAAATGTCAGCTCAACACATAAAAGTGGGAGGATTACATTGCCAAGTGGGAGATATTGTCTCTCCTGCCTTTTGGGGGCACCTACTTCTCTCACTTCGGCATTTCCTTTAACTGCTAAATTATACACGGAAATTGACAAGGCAAGGCTACATATATCCGATGCAGTTGCGAAGGAACGGGGGAAATAATTTTCAATGCCCTCATTTGCATACTCCCAAAGCCCCGAAAACCGCAAAAAACAGGTGGTGAACTGATGGTCCTTCCAAAGTGCTGTTTGGTCATTGGTGCTATCCACCAATGACCAAACAGCACTTTGGAAGGATCATCAGTCAGAGGCAAGGGAGACTGGAGATGACATTGGCAAGGCTTTTTTGCAGCTCTTGGTGAGCAATTCTGTAACCGATCCTGGCAACCCACGATAAAATTGCTCTCCTGGGTTTGGACAATACCACAACGCACCATGGGTTCTTAGGGTGGCTTGTTCACGAAAACTAAACCACCCTGCAGACAATGTGCCAGGTTCAGACAACACACCATGATGGGTTGTCATGTCATGCGAACTCAGTCAATGTGGTAATTTCAAAAAAGAGGGAGGATAGTTGCACTGTATCCCTGCTACAGTGCAACTATCTTCATTTCATTTATTATATTTTTATACCACCCCATAGCCAAAGCTCTCTGGGCGGCTCACAAAAATTAAAAGCCATTAAAATACATAACATAAAGTATAAAACCACTCACGTAAGGACATAAAACAGATAGCACACACAATATATATCTGAAACAAATCAAAACCATCAGCCAGAGACAATCCAAAACGTGATCAGAAAGATGTCACATGCTGCCAAATGCCTGAGAGAAGAGGGCAGTTTGAACCTGGCTGCGAAAAGATAACAATGCTGGTGTCATGCAGACCTCATCAGGGAGATAATAAATGAGGGGCCACCACCAAGACAGCCTTTTCCCTTGTTGCCTCCCTCGGAAGAGGCTCCTGGAGGAAGGCCTTGGATACAGAGAACAGCGTCTGGGATGGTTCATGTCAGAAGATGCGTTCCATCAGCTATGGTCCCAAGCCGTGGAAGGCTTTATACTGTAGGTCAAAACCAGCACCTTGAATTCAGCTCAGAAACATACAGATAGCCAATGCAAATGGCCCAGAATCAGTGTTATATGGCCAGACCATCTTGTCCTTGTTATCAGTCTGCCTGCTGCATTTTGCACAAGCTGCAGCTTCTGAACTATTTTCAAAGGCAGCCCCACTTAAGAGTGCATTGAAACCAGGTTATCCCAGAAAGAGGCATAGCTGGGCCATCAACTGAAGCTGGTAGAAGGCACTCTGTGCCACTGAGGCTACTTGATCCTCAAGTGACAAAGATGGCTCCAGGAGGATCCCCAAGCGACAAACCTGCTCCTTCAGGAGCAGTGCAAACCCATCCAAAACAGACTGAGCACCCTCCATCCAGTCAGTAGAACCACCTACTAACAGCATTTCAAGTCTTGTCTGGATTGAGTTTCAGTTTATTGGCCCTCATCCAGTCCATTGCCGCAGCCAGGAACTGATTTAGTACATCCCCCGCCTCACCTGAAGAAGATGAAAATGTTAAATAGAGCTGCATGTCATCAGCAAACTGCAAAACTCTGGATGACCGCACTCAACCATTTCATGTAGATGTTGAATAACATGGGGGACAAAACCAACCCTTGCAGAAGCCCATAATGGAGAAGTCATGAGGCTGAGCAGTATCCCCAAAGTACCAACTTCTGGAGCCAACCAACCAAAATAGGAGCGAAACCAGTGCAATGCAGTGCCACTCCCAACTCAGACGATCGTCCCAGAAGGATACCATGGCTCATGATATCAAAAGCCACTGAGGTCCCCTCTACAAGGATTCGCTTTTGCGCCCGGTTAGGCGATTATGCGCATAATCGCTGAAGCGCATTTACACCTAATACCTCTGCACGAGAGGCAGCGAGAGGCGGCGAAGCGCATTAACAGATGACCAAAATGCGCTTTACAAGTAGTTAATGCACATAAGCGCTTGTTCACATAGTCAAAATACGCTTTAACGGCCGGAGCAAAATAAAACTCGCGATTTAACGCGCATTCAATAATGCGCATAATCGGAGAGATAACGCGCCTCTACGCCCGATTTGCGCTCCGTTCTTGTAGAGGTAAAAAAATTTAAGCGCCTTGAAAGAGCTTTAAACCTCTCTTGTAGAGGCAGCCTGAGAGATCCAGGAGAATCAACAAGGTTACACTCCCCATCACTCTTATGATATAGGTAATCAAACAGGGCAACCAAGGCTGTTTCTGCGCCAACCTGAACCCCGACTGTAATGGTGCTAACAGCTGAAGTTTGGCACTAAATGAGTAGGAAGCTGCTCATGCAAACCCCAAAGTGGGCACTACAGTGGAGGGTAAAGGGGTACAAGTCAGCTTGCGGGGGGGGGGGAGGGGGAATTACATCTTACAGTATACTTCACCAGATCCTGCTTTCACTTCTTCCAGGAAAAGCTCCTGATTTCTTCATTGTGCCATGCAATGAGGTGGCTTGTGCACATAGTGGGAAACCTTTGTTAACTGTTGACATCCAAACTGGCCCATACAGTCTACATTACCAGAAGGAGTCAAAGCCTACCTTGTTGAATTTTAAGGGTTTCATCGTTATTTTAATAATGTATTAGTTTTATATGTTTTTAATCAGTTTTATGTATTTCATACTATTTTGTATTTAATGTTGTCCCCTGCCTCGATCCAGAGGGAGAGGCAGGTAAGAAATAAATATGACAATAATGATGATGATTAAGAGTTTAGGGTCAAACAAAGTAGAACTGGTCTTTGCTCACTTGTGCCTCCTTTGTTTGAGTTTTGTGGCTTTTAAAGGTTCCTTCATGGTCATCTTCAATAGTGGAACTGGCATTCAATGCTGCAATCCTAATCTAGAAATGAGATAAAAACAAAACCCAGCAGTCAGCATGGATTGAGACAAGCCTCTTGTAATCCTATTATAAAATGATCTCTCTTTTCAGTCCCAGAATGTTAGCAATTTCCCCCTCCATATACCCATTTACAAACAGTGAAAAAATAAGTACACAAATAAGCATTGCATAAGGAAGGGAGCCAGAGGAAGCTACTGGCACCTTGTTGAGGAGAAGTGAAACTGTTTGGATTATAGTTAAAACTCCTGCAGTTATTAATTACTCCAAGGACAGTTAAACACACACACAAATATTTTAAACATGCACCAACACTGACAGAGAATTTTCTGGTCAATGTAAGGGAAAAGAGAAAACACGTTGGCAGATAAACTGAGGATCAAACCAGAAAAATGTATTCAGCAAGCAGCATTCCAGCTTCTACAGAGACCTGCAACAAGTTTTTTTTAAAATAAGCAAGAAGCCAACAGCTACCTTACCATGTTTGGGGAGATTCAGGATTGTCGTTCACTACCTCTGTTAAACTCAGTTCATGTAGGAATCTAAGGAGCAAAATTAAAAGTTACAGAATACATATAGTATTATTGATCAACCAGTTAGAATACCCTACCCTACAATGGATCATAGGAGGATCACATTCAAATATCAGTTCCAGTTGAGTTTAGAGAATGTTGATACATCTCCAAGAAACTTCCCAAACCAACAGAATTTAATTGGACAGATTTATCCAGCTGCCTCGGGAACTGGACAATATGGGGAAATCCAGAGCAAGTTTCAAAGTGTGTGAAGCCAGTCGAAATGAGGTCAAGATTATAAATTTGGCCATATTCCCAGAGTTAAGTTCCTTTCCCTGTAAACAAATGAATTTCTGATGCCTAATTCTGCATGTTGAACACAATCCATTCAGTGCAATGAAGACTGAAGACTGAAATTTCTAGGAAATTTGCATAAGATTAATTGCAACAGAAAAAATTCTGATGCCATAGAAAGTGAACTAATTTACCCTGTTTATTTTATTTGTTTACTAGTAAACAAAACCTTAAGAAGTACCCCCATGTTAATATTTTGGCCCAATTTAAAGAGAAGAGTAGTCGTTGTGGGAAATGCCCTGCTGCGTGGGAGCGAAACCCAAGTATGGTATGCTGTCTCACTGGAGCACAGATTAGAGATGTGAATGAAGGGTTGCCAAAGCACATATCTTTTTCTTCTCATCCATGTGGGAACAAATGATATTGCCAAGCGGACCTACGAAGAAATCGCATCAGACTTTGAAGCTCTGGGAAGGAATCTCAAGAACTTTGGGGCCCAGATAGTTTTCTCATCCATTCTCCCAGTTCTTGTTAGAGGAATAGAAAGGGAAAGAAAAATACACCGGGTGAATGACTGGTTACAAACGTGGTGGCGACATGAGGGATTTGGATTCTGGGATTACGGGCTACGCTACTTGGAAGATGGACTGCTGGCAAGGGACAGGTTGCACCTCACAAGGGTTGGGAAGAATGTGTTCGGCCACAGCATGAAGAACCTCATCGGGAGGGTTTTAAACTGAATCCTACGGGGGCGGGAGACGTAACTCTTGAGGCAACAACGGATGAAGACTTATGCACCATAACAGAGAGAACAGCTCCAATAGTACCCCAAAACAGTGTTCACAACAATGTAAGAAAGAAGCCAGACTGCAAAGCACATGGTCTTCAACGTCTATATACTAATGCCTAGAGTATGGGAAACAAACAGAACGAACTTTAACTCTTAATACATGAAGGCAAATATGACTCCCATGACTGGAATATAGTAACTGAAGGGTATAACTTGTTCAAAAAGAACAGAAGAAATAGAAAGGGAGGTGGAGTCACACTATATGTTAAAAATACTTATCCCTGCACAGAAATACAAGAGGATGAGCCTGGGAGCCCCATTGAGAGCATCTGGGTTAAAATAAATGGGGAAAATAATAAAAGGAGCATGATAGTTGGAGTCTACTACCAACCACCCAATCAAGGAGAAGATGAGGATGAAATTTTTGAAAAGCAAATTGCCAGTGTTTCAAGGAAATCCGATGTAGTAGTAATGGGAGACTTCAATTACCCCGATATCTGTTGGGAGACAAATTCTGTCAAAAGTGGCCTCTCCAAGAAACCCCTGACAGGTGTGGTTGATAACTTTCTCCTACAGAAAGTAGAGGAAGGAACTAGAGGAACAGCTATCCTTGACTTAATACTGACCAATAGGGATAACTTAGTGGATAAAGTGGCAGTTATGGAAACTCTGGAGGAAAGTGACCACATCATACTTGATTTCTTGATTTTAAAGGAAGCAAAAGCTGAGTGTAGCCATATGCGTACACTGGATTTCAGGAAAGCCGATTTTAATAAACTCAGAACTATGATAAGTAAGGTCCCATGGCAAGTGAGAAAATAAGTCCAAAATGGATGGGAGTTTTTAAAAAAGGAAATTTTAAAGGCCCAATTACAAACAATTCCAACAAGGAAAAAAGATAGAAGACAACAAAATAAACTAATGTGGCTCCACAATAAGCTTAGAGATGACCTGAAAATAAAAAAAGGATACATATAGGAAGTGAAGGAAGGCCAGGCTAAAAAAGAAGAGTACAAACAAGTAGCACAAAAGTGCCGGAATGGTATCAGGAAGGCTAAAGCTGAGGAGGAGCTGAGGCTAGCGAGGGATGCTAAAAGCAATAAAAAGGCTTTCTTCAGATACGTGAATAGTAAAAGACAGAGGAAAGAAATGGTGGTTCAACTGCTTCATGAGGATAGCAAATTGGTAACAGAGGCCGAAGTGCTCAATTCCTACTTTGGCTCAGTCTTCCCTCAAAAGCGGATCTATGACCACCCCCCTGGAAAAAGTGAAGTACAAGCTGTCGGGGCAGGACTGCAGTTTGAGATTGAAAAACAAATGGTCAAGGAACACCTAATTTCTTTGATCGAGTTCAAATCTCCAGGGCCCGAAAAAACTGCATCCTAGAGAAACAAAGGAGCTGGCAGAAGAACTCTCAGAACCACTCTCTATTACCTTTGTGAAATCATGGAAGACAGATGAAGTGTCGGATGACTGGAGGAGGGCTAATGTTGTCCCTATCTTCAAAAAGGGCAAAAAGGAGGAACCTGGGAACTACAGACCAGTTAGTCTGACATTCATCCCTGGGAAAATTTTGGAACAGATTATAAAGAAGTCAATCTGTAAACACCTTGAAAACAATGCAGTGATTACTAGAAGCCAGCATGGATTTCTCAAGAACAAATCCTGTCAGACTAATCTGATCTCATTTTTTGATCAGGTAACCTCCCTTGTAGACTGTGGGAATGCTGTGGATGCAAGTATATCTTGACTTCAGCAAAGCTTTTGACAAAGTGCCCCATGACATTCCAATTAACAAACTAGTGAAAAGTGGGCTAGATGGAACAACTATTAAGTGGATCCACAGTTGGCTACAGAATCGGATTCAAAGGCTGTTTGGACGACACATTAAGCAACGGAGGAGGGGGGGGGAACAATCATCAGTTGTGTTGCTTATTGTGTCGTCTGGAGGGTAACACACAACGCACACACAACTGACAGTACGTTAATCAGGCATTTTAAACAACGGAGCAAAACAACGGGCTTGCACGTTGTTTAGCCCGAAGCCCCGTTGTTTAAAGTGTCGTCTGAATTCAGCCCCCCCTCTCTCCGTGGACTATTCCGTTTCGGAATAGAGTTCTGCTGCCTAGCGCAGCCAAAAAACCCCAGCCGCTCTATGCAGCCGGCAGAACTCATGGTGCATGCTGGGATACGACTGGGGGACACACGGAGGAGAGGCTGCAACCAAAATGGCCGCCGCAAGTTCCTTGCAGCCGGGGTGTCTGCCGGTTCCGAGCAGCGCCGGTTGCAGTGTGTCGTCTGTGGAGCTCCTCCTCCCTAACGCACAGTCAGTATGTTATTTACCCCTCCGTTGCTTAATATGTTGTCGAACTGAGCCAAAGAGTGCTTATCAACAGTACCTTTTCACACTGGGGGGAGGTAACGAGTGGGGTACCGCAGGGCTCAGTCCTGGGCCCAGTGTTCTTCAACATTTTTATTAATGATTTGGACGAGGAGGTGCAGGGAATGCTTATCGAATTTGCAGATGACACAACATTGGGTGGGATCGCTAATACCCTAGAAGACAAAAACAAACTCCAAAGTGATCTTGATAGGATGGAGCGCTGGGCTGAAAACAACAGAATGAAATTTAATAGGGATGAATGCCAAGTTCTACACCTAGGAAAAAGAAACCAAATGCACAGTTACAAGATGAAGGATACTTGGCTAATCAATACGACAAACGAGAAGGATCTTGGAATTGTTGTAGATCACAAACTGAATATGAGCCGATAGTGTGATACGGCTGCAAAAAAAGGCAATGCTATTTTGGGCTGCCTTAATAGAAGTATAGCTTCCAAATTGCACGAGGTACTGGTTCCCCTCTATTCGGCACTTGTTAGGCCCCATCTTGAGTATTGCATCCAGTTCTGGGCACCACACTTCAAGAAGGATGCAGACAAGCTGGAGCGTGTTCAGAGGAGGGCAATGAGGATGATCAGGGGTCTGGAAACAAAGCCCCATGAGGAGAGATTGAAAGAACTAGGCATGTTTAGCCTGGAGAAGAGAAGATTGAGGGGAGACATGATAGCAGTCTTCAAATACTTGAAAGGTTGTCACACAGAGGAGGGCCAGGATCGCTTATCAACCCAGAAAGAAGGACATGGAATAATGGGTTCAAGTTACAGGAAGCCAGATTCCGGCTGGACATCAGGAAAAACTTCCTGACTGTTAGAGCAATACGACAATGGAACCAATGACCTAGGAGGTCTCTCCCTCATTAGAGGCATTCAAGAGGCAGCTGGACAACCATCTGTCAGGGATGCTTTAAGGTAGATTCCTGCATTGAGCAGGGGGTTGGACTTGATGGCTTTATAGGCCCCTTCCAACTCTACTATTCTATGATTCTATGAGTCTATGAAATACTTGACCTGAAATATTTGAGGAAAAAATAAAGCACACTTAATGTGATTCAAATATGTTTAGATTTTCCTGGAATATTTGCAACTACAACAAAATAACCTTAATTGATGGAACGCCTTTCCCGACATGAACCTACCCGAACACTACGTTCAACATCTAAGGCCCTCCTCCGAGTGCCTCCTCCAAGGGAGGCTCGGAGGTCAGCAACAAGAGAGAGGGCCTTCTCTGTGGTGGCTCCCCAATTGTGGAACGATCTCCCCGACGAGGCTCGCCTGGCACCAACACTGTTATCTTTTCGGCGCCAGGTCAAGACTTTCCTCTTCTCTCAGGCATTTGGCAATATCTGAGGAGCCTGGGTTTGTTTTGTTTTGCTTTGTTTTTGTAGTTTTTGAAGTGTTGATGTGGTTTTTAAATGTATAGATTGTGTGTATGTTGTATGTTTTTGCTGTTTTAATTTTTGTATATTGTTTTTAATTGTTTTTAATCCTATGTAAACCGCCCAGAGAGCTTCGGCTATGGGGCGGTATACAAATGTAATAAATAAATAAATAAATAAATAATAAATTTAATGAGGGGGATTCTGACCAAATAAAAAGTTTACTGACGAATAAGGAACTGTGGATGATATGCTGACTCCTGTTTCAACTGCACTTGCTGACTCCCAGAAAGACCTTAATGCGACTTGGCCCCATCCATTGGCCAGAGAGGGAACATCTCTAGGGAGCTCACATTATCTGGCTCTACCAGAAGTGACTCAGAGCTGCAACTCACAGTTCCCTGGGAGGGCATACTCCGGCCTCATCCAAAACACCAAGCACTCCCCAGCTGACATCATGGCAAGGAAGGGGGAGAACAACCTGGCCCCACACATCGAACAGAGAAGGAACAGGTGCAGGGAGCTTGTTTCATCCTTCCCTGCCAGAAGGAATACCTATAAGAGCTTTGAAACTAAGAACTGGTGCCCTGAGTTTTGCTTTTTTCCTCTTCCCTCCCAATACCTTTTGGGAGCCTTTTTTTAAACTAAAGAATGGAGTAAAAATGCTGTAAACAAATAAATAAAATGTCACAGTCACTACTTATTAGCTCCAGTTCACAGAGACATACATGTATTGCAGTGACATATTGTCTCACATACTTGCTAAGGATAACCACCTGAACTACATGAATTAGAACTTTGAAACTGCCAAGGTTACCTAACATTGTATTTGCGTCTCATTGTCACTAACGAAGATAGGAAATGGAAAATGCACCCAGGAAAGTAAAGCACTGGAACAATTAGCACCCCAAATCACTGCTGAAGACAACACAAAAGGCTCCATATTGTTGAATTTTTTGTACCACCATCAATACAAAGCAACATACGCGAACAAACCAAAGAAGGGGGCGGAGGGGGCGGGATGCCTCAGGCCCACTTTCCCTGCCTGCCCTTCCCCATCCGGCTGTATATGCGGAGAGGGAAGCGGCGGGGGGGGGGGGGACTTCTTCGGCACGCACAGCTGAGGAGCCCCTGCCCCGAGGAGATTACACGCCGAAAAGCCTCCGCGCAGCACCTAAGAGCCTCGTCCGGGGCGCCTGGCCTGTGCGCGCGTCCTCCGTCAGCTGCACCTGGCGAAGCCGAGGCCGCAACAAAGGCGCTGGTCCGTCAAGGCCGCCGGGCTCCCCGCGGCGCCCGAGCGAGGAGCCCTCTGGACAGCCGGGAGAGCTTAGGCCGCTGCTCGTCGCCCGCAGGACAGGGAAGGGAACGGACGCCGGCAGCCCACCAGGCAGGCAGGCAGGCAGGCAGGCGACTGCACCGGCCGGACTCTCTCCTGTCAGGCTGCCCAACACGGGCAGGCGGAGCAAAGCGGCGTCTCATTGGTCGACATCGGCCGCCCAATAGGGAAACGGGATGTTGCAAAGGGGCGGTACCTGGCCTGAGGCCGCGGCGGCCTCTTTCCCGCCAAAACGGTCGCCTGAGACCCCCAGAGGAGGATTCGAGTAGCGGCAGGCTGGCCAAACTCCCGCCTGCCCGTTTGCCTCATGGCTTTCTTTCCTCAGGCACCATTCCCCCCCTCCTCTCTCGGTCTCGGGGCGGGGGGGGGGGAGCGACATGGCCCCTTTCCCCCAAAATCGAAGTTAGCAGCAAAAGAGTTGGGAGGGAGGGAGGGAGGGGGGGGGGAAGAGAGAGAGAGAGAGAAATCGCCCTACTATCCAAAATGCCAATCCAGTCCATTAGCCCCATATTGGGCGCGATGGGGAGGGGGGGGGGATTGCAATACTGCGATTTCACCCCCATTATTTCCTCTGGAGTGTTTTGCAAGAGAAATGCTGGACCTGAAATTGGCCACAGCACCAATTCAGCAGGCTGGGGTGGACCTTTCCCTTGCCGCCTGTTGTTGCCACCCAAATAGACTGTTTTCTAGCCAAAAGAATTCCTTAAGTTTTTATCCCATCTGTGGGAAAGCAAATGGGGGCGGCGGCAAAAAGAGCAGCGGTCAGATTTTACCCCCCCCCCCCAAATACTTACTGTGCTAACAACTGTGCCGCCCTCATCCTCTATTTAAGAAAAAATACCTTTAAAACCATGTATACTTTGATCCTAAGTGGAAGTGGTGCAGTGCTTTGAAATGCTGCAGTGGAAGTTAAGATGCACACACACTTTCCTTTCTGGCAATGACTGGTTTAGACGTTCAGTCCCAAATCCCTCACTCCACCGCAAAAATCCTCATCCACATGCCCCCCCCATGCCCAGCTCAAATGCAGCATCCAGTGACATGCATGCGGGGCTTCCTGTGCCCCAGGCAAGGCAAGCCCTGGGGATTCCAAAGCGGAGCAGCAGGTCACATGTTGAACATCCATGTTGGCTGGCAATGGCATTTCAGCCAGAGGGTGGAAATCCGGAAGTTTGTTGCACACTATTCATTGGAAGGAATGGAAGCAGCGTGTGTGAACGAACTGGAGAAAAAGGGTGCTGGGGCTCTTGGCAGCAGAGAGAGGTGATCCCTGCAGAGCTGTAGAGTTCTTGAGCAAAAGGGGCTTTTTCCGTTCTCTGACTGGGCATTTCCAAAGTACATTCTGCTTGGAAGCGCATCACATGCACCAGCTGCGGTCAGACCAGCAACAGAACGCCATCAGGAACTCCTTTTGGGTGGTGTGAAACCTCCAGTAGGTCCACAGAACTCGCTGTATTCTTTGTAGGGTTGAGCCAGGGCTTTTTGGGCCAACAAGGCACAACACTTGTCCACCTTCTAGAAAGCAAATGGATTGCAGGCAAACTACCTGCAACAAAGCCCTTCTTTTTTACTTCAACTCCCATCAGCCCTAGCCAGCATGGCCAATGGTCAGGAATTCTGAGAGTTGTAGTCCAACACACCTGAAGGACACCAGGTTGAGGAAGACTGATCTAAGTTGTTCATGTATAAAGTGTCCCTAAACTCATTGAGGCAGATGTGCTACCAAATCCCATACATGTTTACCCAGAGTCTTGTGCTTAGGTCTCCCACTGCAATCAATGAGGCTTAAAACTGACTGGATTATGCGCTTTGTCTCAGTTTAGAAGGCAAATTCTTCCCCAATAAAGCAGAAATAAACTTAATCCACAACTACCAGTGTGGAATGGGCGCCACCTACTGGCTCCCTGGGAAACACCTGAGATTCGTCTTTTCCTTTGGCTCATCCTGGAAATGAAGAGCTGGAAACAGAACGTTAGGTGTGAATTTTAGGGGGTCAAGACTCAGATTTGAACAAGGGGGGGCTTGTATACCTCCACTTGGATTCTTGCTTGCAGGATTGGGGCATAGCAAGTAACCACCATTGCTACTTCCTCCGTTGCCCCCCCCCAAACACCTTACCTGGAGACCTAAGGTGAAGAAGGTAACAGGTGCTCTCATAGATGCACAGTGCCCAGCAGGAAAAAAAAATGCTCAGGAGGTCTATGGGAGCACTATTGTCTCCACCTTCACCTGCCCCCAGGTAAGTGTTTTGGCCGTGGGGGAAGTAGTAAGCACTTGACATGGCATTTTTGGGTGTTCAGCTGGAACGGTGAAACAGCTGATGTGCTCCAAGGAGACGGTCTCTACCACTATCTTCATTTCCTCTGGGCCCCAGGTGGCATTCCTAGCCAAGTTACTTGTTTCCGAGCATCATCAGTTTGCACAGAAAACTGTGGACTCAAAAGAGTGGTTGCATATTTTGCAGCTCAGACCCCATCCATGCCTTGCGCTTGCTCTTCAGTGAGTTGCTTGTCTTTTAGGCTCACAAGTTTGCCTTCTAGGAAACGGGCAGTTTGGAAATGGCCAATCGCCCCAATGGCAACCATGACGCTCTCGACATCCCAAATGCGCCTGTCAGTCCAAAAGAGTTGGAAGCCCCCTGATCTACACTGATCGATAGCAGCTTGCCAGGCTTTCAGACAAGAGATCTTTTTTGAGCCCTATCTGTAGAGTAGATGCCTGGGACTTTTGCATGCAAAACACATGCTTTATCACTGCTCTCTATTGGCAAGGAGCAACATGTATTCATATTTTAAGTGGGCACTATATATTCAGCAGCTGTAAGAACTGACACTCAACAGTCCCCACTTGACTGATATGAAGAGTTCAATAGGACATAGAAAAGGGGTGACCTCTGCTATATATATAGGAGCCAAACCATTCTAAAACCTCAATGTAATATTAATTTATTCTCCTCGTTTTCCTGCTTATTCCCATCTTCGGTATTTTAATCAAAACAACCAAGAGTCCTGCTGCATCTTCAAGATTAACATTTTTCATGGCCAAAAGCCCTATTCATCAGATGCATGACAAATTATTTTAGGGTGCAATCCTATGCATGTTTAGAAAGCAAAAATGTCTCCCAGCTCCCGGCATTCCCCAGCTAGCCATGCTGGCTAGGAAATAATTAGTATCGTAGGACTTTTTCCTGTGTAAAAATGCATGTGATTGCACCCTTAGTGACTCACAATGCTCTCTGGTGGATACATTTTGTAGAGCAAGGGTTTCCGCTGCACAGCTAAGGATAGGCAGAGAAAGGAAAAGTCCTACACACAAAAGCAAATCAGAGCTAGCTCTACCAAGAGGCAGGTTTAGGGATGCTATTAAAAGGCAGTGAATGGTCAATTCTTCAGTTTTATTATATTTTTGTGACCGTGTGTCTGTGGCATTTACATTTTCTTTGCAAGGTACCAAAATGTATTTTGTCATCTTTCACACAAGTTCTATTTCTTTCCCCCTGTCACACATACCTCCCATTTGACTCATTTGAGTACTTCAAATTAGCCTACCCTAGTTCCTCTGGTGCAGTTTTTTTTAGTCCAGTGACTATTAATCAAGGAGCTGGTGGTTCAGTGTCGTGAGGAGGAGAAGTGAGGGATGACACAGCACCAATATAAACCAGAGAGATAGAGACAGATGAACCCCAAGGTACTGAATACTGATTTATTTGAAAAAAAAACATTTCAGCAAAAGTGTTGTAGTATCTGCCCTGAGATATTTCAATGACATCTTCTAAGTTTCTATATGAGAGGTGCTCATGGCAATAAGAAGTGGTTTAAGGATGGGGAAAAAAGACTCATATCAAGAATTAGAAAGTATTATTTCCTCTGACAAACAGTAATTGCTCCAATGAGTCAGATTGACACCACAGCATACTCACTGCAATGCTTGTCAAATAAATCAGAGTTCAGCACTGTGGGGCTTGTCTCTATGCCCAGTCGACATCTGGGAACGTTTCAATGATTTGTAAACTTTGAATTTCCACATTTGGGTTTTGTACGTGAGTGTGTTAAAGACGGCAATTCAAGACACATCAACGATTTTGTG